>JADMLD010001629.1:0-2400000 GCA_017589585.1 Phylloscopus whistleri | reverse complement strand
ACCTCCACCTCATCACCCCTCCCAAACACATCCAGCATGTCTGTTCAGCAGGTGAACATCAGTCATGCTGTTTTCTTACAAAGGGTTAGTCAGGCTGGCTTTTCCTAAAACAGAGGAGGTAAGGACAGAATCTATCAACAAAGCTCTTCATACTCTTCTACAGGACATTTTTCCATATATTTATTAATGCTGTAGCAACACCAGCCACTACTGTCCCAATCCTACAGATTCTCCCACTGCAGAGTGGCCCCCTGAGTGCACAGAGCAATTAATTCCCAGATTTCAGCCTCTCCAGGATATATAAATGCACCACAATAGAAAAGCTGATGAATTTGCATGTACAGTAAGCCCTTGGCAAGGGATGGCAGAGATGAAAGACTTCTTCCAGCCTTCTCCTCCACTACACCTTCCATATCTCTGTTGGCAGTGCCAAGCTTTGCACTGACGATTAGGATTATCAGAGACAGAGATAATTTACCTATTAAGAATAATTATGAGTAACTTCAATGCCAAACGCTTACAATTAAACTGTAAATCCTATCTTTTATAGAACATTAATCTTCCTATCCCAATTTTAAATTTTCCCTTTTGTCTATTTAGAAATGTATATAAACTTGGATTTAAAAGTCAAGATATTCAATATTTTCCCTCAATATACAGCTGCTGACTGAGAAAAGCAGACCCCAAACTCTCAAAAGATGAAAATACTCCAGGGGCATCAACATCTGATTATCTGGTCCACATCCAGCCACTGCAGATTGCCCCAGTATGTAAAATGCATTACAGAATTGAATCCCAGGACTTACTGTATGCACAGAAAGATAGCATATTACTCTACACAGAAAGACATCACACTACTCTACAGCTTAACCTGATGTTTAAATGTTTAAAACATTTAACTGATGTTAAAAAACAGTTTTTCCTGATTCAGCCTGTGAAGTATTTAATTTACTGTCTCCTACTCACCCCTGCCCTTTCATACCTCACTAATTCCTCTTCAGATTCACAATTTACACTCCTTAAAGGTTCTTAATGGCTATGCTGTTAATGGCTGCTGCCTGGCTAGATATATTCAGGTTTTGTGAGATCTAAGTCCATCACTGTACATCTGGACACATCAAGGTAAATCAAGCTGATTGAACTGCTCTTTCCACAACTTCATGAGTATTGTTCCAGCATGGATGCAGGTAAATGAACCCTCCAGCTGCCCTCCCTCAGGTTGAGAGCAGGGATGAAACAAAGGTTGGTACATGTAGCCCAAGTTAATTTTGGCCTTTATTTCACACCATTACACACTTTTCTGTGTTCACCTTCTAGCCTCTCACAGCTTTATTTAAAGGAATAATTAAAATTTAAATTTAAAGGAATAATTAAAAGCCATGCAGAACATCACCAGGTCTGAATACCTCTACAATATATTAGAAAAGCTTTATCTATATATTCAATCTTCCTATCATTTTGGGGCACTCAAGTGTAATAGCATGTGATTTTCCACCTAATATGCACTCAGTGAAGCTGTGAACATACTTACATATACATCTTCATACAGTTTTTTGGTCAGAAACTTCAAGCAACTCTAAGAAAAGCTCAACTGTTATTTTCATGTGTTATTTTTACTAAAAATTCCTACCTTTCTGGAACCTTTTATCTGAAGACCATGGGGGTTTGTTTTTTGAGGTTTTTTTTGGTTTGGGTTTTTTTGTTTGGTTGGTTTTTTTCTTTATAAGATCAAGAAAACAAAGAGAATTCTGTAATTATTTCATCCAGCACGCAAATGAAGCTTTTTGAACAGCACAGGAAGTTTTGAGGGCAATCATCATGCAACAGTACAGGGAAAAGAAGATCAGAGAATATAATCTTCAACTGAATTCCAGTGTAATCCTGATAGAGAATTAAAGGATTTGGAAGGGGCCAGAACACTGGAATTAACAACAACAGTACTCTTCTCTAAAAAAAGCTGTGAAATCCTACCAGCCAGAATAGGTCAGAACTTCTCATTAGTATCACACCCACCGCAGTCAGCACAGCAACGCTGCCAGCCTGAGCTGACTGAATCAACATCTGGGTCAGGTTTTTGTTGTGTGTGTTCCCAGTGGCTAGCAGGCAAGCTTGCAGTCTACGTTATTTCAACCAAGTTCTGACCTGGCCTAACCTTGGTCTTGTGAAATCCAATAAGATCACAGCACAATCTGGCATGGCTGCAAGCAATGTTCAGTCATACTGATACAGAAGTCCCTGAGGAGCATAATCTGGAAGAAACAACAAAGAAGCTTGCAACAAAGAGAACCATAAAACAAAAGGACAAATGGCAAATAAAAGAGGAGCAGTATTACAGTATCTCGAATGAAGGGAAGGCCAATAAAAAGAGCTGTGCTCCCAGAATTTAGTCTAGACTAAGAAAGAAAAAAAAATAGGGAAAAAAATAGATGGAAACAAAAAGCCTGTTACCTTTTTAAAAGCTGAAGTTTCAAACGTTTCCTTAAACAGCTAGAAAATAAAGTATGCAAAACCTCAAATGTATGAAGGCCTTCTTTTCTGAAATAGCTGGCAGAGAGATCATTGACAACTGAAAAATTTCCTGCTTGAAGTAGCAGTCTCTGTAAAGTGCATTCACTTTGGGCCACAGCAGTATTATTGACCATCCTGGATCCAGGGATTGTAGGATATCAGGACATCCTCAAAATTCAAGCAAGCACAATGCAAACTCTCCCACATCACACCATCCACCATGGGCGGGTCAGATACTGAACACTCATAACAAACACACCAGAAAGCCAACTCCATTCTTGGGCAGACAAGACAGAGTATCATAGAATCCCAATCATCAGGGCTGGAAGAGACCTTTAAGATCATCAAGTCTAACCACCAACCCAGCATTGCCATTGTAACCCCTAAACCACATCATAAGATACAGGTTCCTTGACCTACACAAACTGCCTGATCACCTCTCCGAGTGCAGCCAGATTATGTGCACAAGCTGGGTGGCCAGATGAGGAAAATAAGAAAAAGGAGAGCACAAGGATGCATGAGATGGCAAGAAAAGGAGAGAGCATGCAAATGTTAAAAAGAGCATGAGGAAGGGTGCAAAAAAGTGCACCTGAGAAACTACATGCACATATGAGAGCTTAAGAAAGCATGAAAGAGTACAAGGAAATGCTACAACAGAAAATAAGTAGTTTGAAAAGAAGGATCTATCTGCCCCTTTGCCCATAGGATTATTTCTTGTCCTGTCAAATCTTTAATTTTGCTTTTTTATCTCATTTATTATGGCTTTAAAGTCTGATGAGTTCATGCTGAAAAATGGCAAATGTTTGCTCCATGTTAGATGTAGGGACAATGCAAAACAAAACAGGAAGCTGATTTTGGCCAAGGCGAACTTCAAACACAGATGCTGCTAACAGTGGAAAATCTTCAGATCACAGATCACTGAAACAAGGTGATTGATTCAAATGAAATCCAGAAATGGTGTCCACTACACTTCAGGTAGTTATTTGGTTAACTGCCACCTTGCCTAGCTTCTTTGCCAACAGAGGCAAATACATCAAAGGCAAAAACTAAACAGCCCCATTTAATCTTGTCCTGCAAGAGCAAGGTTTATCAGGCTAAATATCACCTTTCTTCCTCAGTACAACCTCTTCCTGACATGAAATCCAAAAACACATAGTCAAATGTTGAACAGGTCTTGAAAGGCTCCTTGAAACAAGACCACTTCAGGCTAGCAATGACAGTAAATAAAAGCTAAAAAACCCCAAAGAATGGAAGCAACAAATTTTTCTTACTTCAAATCCTGGCAAGAACTGTGCTAATCTTCCCCTTTTCTTCATCTTTAATCTCCAACTTTTGGATTTTAGAAATGCTACACATACACACCTCAGAGGCCTGCATCAGGTTTAGGTGACCATGAGACCAGTAGGAGACTGCTGAGTTTCACAAGTCCATGCATCCCTATCCTCAGGCACCAAGGAAAACACCTTCCCATGCAGAACATCTGAACATATGTTGAATGCTCACTCAAAGAGATAATTCACTTGAAACAGAATCTAAAAAAACAAACCCAAAGATTTTAGCCCCTCTACGAGTGCTTATGACCACTGTGATTTACACTTTCTGGCTTGGAGATTTAATAGAGTTGGGTTTTTCCTCCACTATTTTTGTATGTGTTTATTTTAAGAGCCTAGAATTTTTTTTCAACAGCTTTTTAATCACATGCTAATTTTTAGCTGTATTTCTCAAATTAGAAAAATCAACTATTAGAGCACAGTCAACGTAGAAAAGAACTGCTTACAGGACAAATATGTAAAATAGATTATCTGGGTTCAGTGTTGTGTGCTAAAACAACACTTTATACTGAATACAAGCCACTGAGATTCAGTGTTTCATAAACTGACTCTCTCACATATGTATTCCTCATCCAAAAGCTCAAAGCCCTTATTTCAGAGGTTCTGGCACCCATCTCCCACCTGCAGAGTACAAGGCCTCCAGGAAAAGAGGGCCAAGAGACTTGACCTTCTGCCCACTGAGGTAAATGCAAAGTTTCCCACCACTTAAGGAGTAAATAAGGTCAAGGAACATTTGTCAGATGTAGCATAGCTGAAAATTAGGACACACTTCTCAAAAATTTGGCTACAGTTTTCATGCACTTGAGTGTCTTCACGTTCAAGGTGACCCGCTTAGACCAGCAAGGTTGCAAAGGCAGAATGGCTAATTAACATTATTAATATTATCCTTGCTGAAGTCACCAGGTGCACCACTTTGTGCCTTCTTAATCTGAAACACACAGTGGACTGATAAAGAGCTTCCCACGATTCCTTTTAATAGCTATTTAGGGTCCCCCAGCAGTGGCAGGCACTGCACCCCTGCAGCCCCCGAGCAGCCTCTCAGTGCTGTGAGCCTGCAGCCCTCCCTGAGCACCAACAGGCAACGCAGGGGCTGCTCCAGCCCTGCTTCCAGCAGGCACCTCAGCCACTGGGGATGGCCAAACAGGGGAACACTGAGCCCTCCATCCTGTTCAGCCGGAATAACATGAAAAAAAAAAAAAAAAAAAAAGGTCTAGAAAGCCTTTCACTCTGAGTAAATCTAAGCCATTTGGTAACTCTGCTTGTATCTATTCTTACAAGCAATGCTTAAAACTAAGAAAACACTGCAGATCAATATCTATTTTAGCATAAAGATATGCACAGAAAGCTTCTAAATTTCACATTCCCTCAAATCTTCTTCACAGCTTACATTGTGTAACACATGCTAGTCAGTTACCCTTCTGAGATTTCGGGGGGAGGTAAAAAAAAAAAAGGAAAAACAAAATTGCAGCCAGATCTTTCTTTCTTTCTTTCTTTGCTGACAGATGAGACCCTCATCTAAGCAAAGGACTCAGTAACAGGCTTGAAACACTCTGCTCGATAAACATGCGCATATTTAGAAAATGTGCCAGTCCACTCCTCTTACCAACCCACCCTGAAGGACAAAAGAGAAAAAATTGTCATGGGCATCATCACATCGTGCATTTACAATTTCCAGAGAGGGGTTCAAAGTGGTACCCACAGAAGGAAGCCTGCCTGAGCTGGGAGCTGCTGCTCAGCTCCATGTTACTTCCCACCGAGGAGCTGCACAGCCTGGCTGCCAGCTACAGACAGATTAGAAACGGTGCTGCCAAGTGTTAAAAATGCTAGGCAACCGGGTTTTATGGAGAGCACAGAAAGACCTTGAACCTCGCCCTTCATCTCGGAGCAAGTATAAGCCAAATATGGAAAGCGCACAAATGATTAATATACACTAATTTTACTTTTATTGTCAGAAGTGATTATGCTTGTGCATTATAATTGCAATGATCTACAATAAGAAAACATCAAGTTTTGTTAAAAGCCTATTCTAGAACAAGGACAAAAAAAATCCCACCCATATTTAGAAGTTTAATGGGGAATGATTAATTTAAAATATATCAAAGACTAATGAAAAATCATCCAAAATTTAAAAAATAATTCTCAATAACCAGATTCAATATGAATGTTATTTCCATATATTACATACAAACATCAATAGAATTTCACTGCCAGCTGGTTCTGAACTTCTCTTCCCTCCCCTCCTTAACTGAGCAATTAAATTCCAGAAGCAAAGCTCTCAGTAATTCTGTCACAGCAGTTCTCATATTCAAAGTACTTTCTGGGCATTAAACTCCACAGCAACCCAAGGAAGTCAGCAAAGAAATGTCAGCATTCCCATTTTACACAAAAGAAAAAAATGAAACAGATCCTCCAGAGTTTTTATCCAAGATCAGAGAACCAGTTTTGATTACACACATACTAAGGGACAGATAATCCATGCTGTGGCTTAGCAAAACATTTCTATTTAATAAAGCCCTTAATCACTTGTCTAGAGACTTAAATGTTCCTATATTCAGCTCAAATGAGTATGCATGTTGCTAAATGAATATACTGATGGAGTCCCAACAAACAAACCCTCACAACAGCATAGACCCAGGGTGAAAAACTCCAGTGAGCAGGATTTGGGGTGAAGTGAGGGGTATATAATCTTAAAAATCATGAAGGGTTGGAGCTAGAAGCTGGACTAGAGCCAGAGTCTTTAAGCACAGAGTGATCACAAGGGAGGCAGAGACACAACAGCCCTATCTGTGCTAGCAAATGAAGAGTTCAAGGATGTTCCAGGGTTTTGCAGTGCTATGATTCACACTGTTAAACTGATAAAGAGAGGACCTTGAGAGGCTTTTGGCTGTAATAAATCGCTCTCCCCCAAACACCACCCTGGCATGGCTCGGAGGCTACAAGGCAGGGCCACTTCTCAACAGGCAGCACACACATGGCCACCATGGTTTGGAAGCTGCAGAGTGTCACCCTCGTGGGCATGGGCCTCTCTGTGCCAGCTGGTCCCTGGGCCCTCAAACATCCAGTTTGCCCAGGCAGATGCACTTAGTGAGGTGCAGCTCATAGGAATCAGTGTGGCACAGCAACAGACAGTAACATTCACACCCTGCTGCATTATATATTATATTAAGGTTTCCTACTGCAACTGGCAGAAGCTGGGGTTTCCCATCATACAGAGGGCTCTGGAGCCTGTAGAACCAGCACAAGGAAAACAAACTGTGTTTGCTTTTCTTAGTTGTAACCCAAGAGGGTAGATGGCAGTGTTTAAATCTTCTCATCAGAGATTCTGACTACATCCAAATAAACTGTATTCAAATGCCATGAACAGACAGCTCTAACTCACACATCACTAGACATCTCCTCTGTGATTCCCAGCAGTGGACCAGCAAGCTAAGGTCACACACAGGGCTTGTTGCCTGTCATGGGAGCTCCATGCCAAGCCATGTAGATACTCATCTAACATTAGCATCTGTTTGCTTGGCAGGCTCCAAAGGCAATTCAGCTGACAACTCTGAATTTGCCTCTGGGTCTGTCACAAGATCATATAACTCTGGGACTTCTGGGAATGCTTAATACTTCTTTGATGAAGATCATGCATATTATAATATATTAGCTCCATCCTAAGCATCCCTTGAAATCAGTTTTTGTGACCTCACAAAATTATTCAGGTTGTATGGATGGTTTAAGTGTGCAAACTAAAGCCAAGTTCAAAGATCGTGCAAGTAGCTCTTGTTTGCATCAAGATCTCTTCAGCAAGTTTACATTATGATCCCAAGGAGATAAAAATCAGATTTTTTTGGTGTTAATATGGGTTGCTATTACTGATGGAACACTAAAGTCTGCCCCCAAGCTTGTCTAAAATGAACAGGATAACCGTATCATCTTTACTATCACTCTACTGCTTTAAGGTTTGATATGCACATGAAAATGATACTAAAAAAGCCTTTACATTGGTCTAAAAGCTCATTTCATAAGATTCAGTTCATAAAAGGCCAAAGTCTTTACGTTTTACCTATCCATCTATATACACACATGTATGTATCCAACTGAATAAATGTGAGGAAAGACAGTGCTTAAAACATACTTAAAATTAGAACCATGCTAAATCACCTTATTATGTCTGGAAACAGATGAACTGTTGGCCCTGAAACTTTGAATTCCAGACAGCTACAGTGTGAAAACCAAATGTTAAATTTACCCTCAAGTTTAAATGCATCGTATTTCTATAATTACTCATTTTAAAAAATTACTTAAAGAGCAGAAGACACTAAAAATCAATGCACCTTTCCCCAGTTTGTCTCTGATAAAGAAACCTCAAACACCATTAACAGCCTCAAGAAATAAACATCCCTGTTTTGGGATATTCCCAATGGACATCAATTACATAATAGGTCTAGAGCAGCAAATATTACAGATGCCATGAACAATGTCTAAAACAGGAACAACTTGCTGGTCAGGAAGTTTCTGGTTGTTTGGGTTTGTTTTTTTTTACTTATGAATGTAGCAGCATGCAGGGAACCCAGTCATTATGTAAAACAGCCCTAAAAGCTCTTTCCAGTCTAATAATGCAACATTGCAAATGGGAAATCAGACCATTCCCACTGTGTTTACAGCTATGGAATAGAGACTTCAAAAAGCTTCCAACCTTTTTCCAACCAAGCAAAATCAGTCCTTCTTCATCAAAAGGTTAAATGCAAAATATAACTTTTTTCATCCTATCGCTAAAACTGAAAAGTCAACAATGAAATCATCTGGAAAGATAAACATCACTAATCAGATTTCTGTCTCCTGTACAAAAACAGACCTAGAGGAATTTCCTTAGGAGGCTCCCCCAGTCAGGAGGGCTTCAAAGCAAATGCCGGTGGCTCACAGATCTGCAAGCACCTTCCCCAAGGCCATGACTCCTGAAGCCATATTGCTTGAGAACTGCTAATTTGCAGCCCACACAGGTAACATTTACACACCTAAGCCCTTGATAGAAGCTCAAGGCTTCCAAACTCCCCTAATATCCTTGAAGCTGTCCCTTGCAATCATTGTTGGTTGCTAAAACGCAGTCCACAGTAATTATTGCTGTGCTCTCAAGGCAGAGCAGCCTTTGCTGCAATACAGCAGCTCTGAGACATGAGGGCAACTGAAGCCTCAAGTCTATTTTAATCCCACTATAATTATAAATTATGGATATGTAGTCGAGATGCTTCTGAATTTTTGTTTGCATGAGGGTGTATTTATGCATTGCAGAGGAACATTGCAGAGGAATATCTGAGCTTGAACTGACTGAACCGGCATCAAAGCCTTTGCAACAACATCATAATGCCGTGCCCAAACATCGCTGCTGTCAGGACTCACTGCCCTGTTCAGAGCTAACAACAAAACAGACCTTTTCACCATCCTCCATTAAGCAATGTTGACATATCCATTAAATACAGAATGAAGAGAAAAGGTGTTGACAGGTTTCTTCAAGGCAAAACAGAGGAGAAACACACTGGTTAGCTGTTCAAAGGACCGTGATAAAGGAAAAGTACTATTACCCAAGTCAGAACCACAGAGCAGATGCTGGAAAATTTGCCAAAGACTGGTTGAGTGGAGAGAGACATTGTCTTACCCACGCCTGCACCAGCACTCAGCTGCCATCAGGCCTCACACTGCAGCAAAGAGGACAGATGCAGACCCTGGCACCACTTCCTAACCCTGGAAGAAGTTGGCTCTCTCCAACAATGTATTTATTTTACATTGCTATCCCTTAGTGATGCAATATTTATAAGTAACAAAAACTCCTCTTTTTACTTCAGTACATCAGTGTACTTTTCTAGGAATGCCACCTCCAACCAAATACCTAATTTTTTTAGTTTAATAGCCTCCTATGCACTTGCATAATTAGCAATTAATTCTTTGGAGAAAGAGGTTTGCCCCTACACATGCTCTGCACTAACTGGAGAGTCCAGTGCAAAGCAATACCATATTGAGTAGATTGTAGGGATTAAGTACATTTTCCACAAACAATAAGGAGGATTTCTGTAATCGGCCTTGCAGAGGGATCTAGATAGATTGGAGCAGTGTGCTATGATGGGATGGAATTTCTAAAGTCAGAATGTCAGATTCTGCATGAAGGACAGAGTAACACCAGGCACACGTACAAATGAGGAGGGGAGCAGCTGGCGAGCAGCCCTGCAGGAAGGGTCTGGGGGTGCTGACCAACAGCAGCTCAGTGTGAGCCAGCAGTGTGTCCTGGCAGCCCTGAGGGCAAACCCCACCCTGGGGTGCATCAAACACAGCACAATCAGCCAGCCAAAACAGGGGACTGTCCTGCTGTGCTTAGCACTGGGGTGGCCTCAGCTGGAGTGCTGTGTGCTGTGCAATTTAAGAGGGATGTTCAGGTCTCTGAATGCATCCAGAGAAGGGTAACAAAGGGCTGGTGAAAGGGCTGGAAGGAATGTCCTCTGAGAAGTGGCTGAGGACTCTGGACTTGTCTAGTTTGGAGAAAAAAAGGCTGAGGGGTGACCTTGTTACTGTCTGCAGCTTCCTGGGAAGTAGAGAAAGAAGTGCTGATCTCTTCTCCCTGGTATCCACAGGCAATATGGAAATGGATCAAAGCTGCATCTGGCTCAGACTGGACACCAGGGAAAATTTCTTGACTGAGAGAGTGAGAAAACAGCAGAATAGGCTTCCCAGAGAGGTGGCAGATGCCCCAAGCCCGTCAGTGTTTAAGAGGCAATGCCCTTAACAACTTTTGGTCAGCCTGAATTGGTCAGGCAGTTGGGACTACATGGCCATTGCAGATCCCTTCCAACTTAAGGAGAGTACTCCATTTTAATTATTTCCCTGTGGTCTTCTCCAGACCACAGCTGTCACATACTATTTTTCCCCAAACACTAAAAAGAACATAGACATGAAGACAGAGATGTATCACATTATCATTCACAGATAAAAACAAAAAAAAGAAGAAATGGAAATGGAAGAAAGAAAATTATTTCCTCAGGACGCTGTCATTCAGAAAGGACCAAGTCAACCTCCTAAATCTTAGTCTGATGCCTCAGAATACACAAACAATTATTAACAATAACAAATTATTGTTAGCTGTTCATGAGAGCATTCTTGAACCTCCTCAATCTTCAATCAAAGTGTGGACTTACGTTATGAGAGTGAACTTCAATTGAAATGAACAGGAAACTGTTTAAATAACACGTCACACCAAATTTTGAATGTTTCCTGAATATTCAGAAATGGTGTTCACTGCATGCAAGGGAAAACATAAATTTTACCTTAAAAAAAAAAAAAAAAAGGGTCCTGACTCAGAGTCTTATGAAGAGAACTAGCTATTATTTCACTCTTCCATGCTTAGAATGGAGGCCTGAAAATTCTGTACATTTGTCTCTCTTCTTAAGTCCTACAAACTCCCAGATTACTTAAGACAAAAAATCCTTACAGAAAGACATGAGGAAATACAGGGACACTACTTTAGGCTAAATTAACACACCAGAGGGAAGTACTTACCAGAGTTTTAAAAGCACAATCCAACACCCCCTAAAAGAACTGCAGAACCTGACCTGTACCCAAGTACACTCACACAGGGAAGCTGAAAAAGGCAGCAAAGCTTCTTTTTCCAGTAATTTTGCACATAATTTTGAGCTCTTTTCAATAAAAGAGACCCTTTTATCTGCCCACTTCCATCGCACTGCTGATTGTATACCCTGGGAAACTGTCTGCAATAAACATCCAACTATCAAGCAGTCACTAAAATATTCCTTTTTCAGAAACTAGACAAATGACAATCATTATCCTAAAGGCCCTATTATGGGAAAAGAAATTTATTGTTGCACTAATGTTTCTCCTGATGATGTGAGATAAAAAGTCTTTCAAAAGCTGTCAGAGTAGTACCCGGCCTGTTGGAGCTAAAAGCATACTGATAGCTTCAGAAAGCCAGAATCAAACCATACAAAAATCTGTATTTTTCTGGTAAAGGAAAGCAGGAGACTATGAAGCACACAGAAAAATTTCCAACTCTGGATTTTTTTTCTTAGTAACTGACAAGATTTGCTAGCCAGTTGGTAAAATAATGAAGGAAAGAGGCCAGCAAAACTATACAAAGCTGAGAGAAACTGCCTTGTACTAATTAGAAACAATGTGCAGCCCGACGACACTTTATAGACTTCAATTAGCATACTCTGCAGGAAGGAGCTTTCAAACATCTGTATGATGATTATTCTCCACTGGGATGTCATTTACAGTGCAAAGTATTAAAAACAGGGCCAAAAAATCAATTACAATCTTTGTAAATGAGCATATTCTTTATCTAAGGGATTTGAACTTGTATGTGGAAATTTGCTTTAAAAAGAGAATCTGATTTGACAATGAAAAACAGCACCCTCTCCATCCGATTTGCACAAAATTAAACTTAAGGATCATTAAGATAACAATTTATATATAATGTGCTAGAACAAAATATTACTTGAAGTCAAGCCTAACAAAGCAATGACTAAGCACATACCAGATTCAAAGAGAGACTTTCATTATGAAAGTTTTTAGGTAAACATCCAGAAACACAGTCCATTGACCAAGATTACATGGATGATTAAAGATATGTACACACTAGACAGGAAGACACAAATATGCAAAAGTAATAGGGAGAGTAGAAAGCAACCAATACCCAGTGAAAATGCTATTTCAACTGGTCCCTATTTAATACATTAGAATTGAGAATTAAGGATTTTAGCCTATAATCAAAGCAAGCCAAAATAATGTGGAAAAACATAAATTACCAGACAAAATTTAAAAATTTAAAAATTACCACAGTAAAATGAAAAGGAAAAACTCAGAGACAAATAAAAAAGGTTGTTTGAATGGACTGAAGAGGTTTTTGGTTTTTTTCTCATTTACTGATTTTCAGACATGTAATTTATCTCAGAGAATATGCTTAGAAGGCATGTGAAAATAATGCTGTGTTTGATTCTAGAGCAATGACCAACTGCAGAAAATGGCCAGAAAATTTACCAGCCATTTTATCAGAGTTTTTAATCATGGCAGAAAATCTGGCAGCATTCACCTGACTTTGCAGGTCACTGATGACTAAGCACCATGAGTATCTTGTACAGGAAATAAGATGAATATAACTATTCTCTTGGAGGCAAAACTGACTTGTCTTTGTAGGGGCAGATTAATGACCTACAAATATATGGCTATATATATCACGAATATATGAAAGCATGAACTAATGGAGAGTGCAGAGACTCGCTGAGTAATGCTAAAAGCATGCCATTGCTGTGCTCTAAGATTATCTCCTCATAATTAAGGAGGTACTAACCTAAGGTGTTGCATTTGACCTTTAAAGCCCTAAGCAACCTGAAAATGTAGCCAAGAGACCAGGCTTTCTGTGCTCTTTACCCCTCTTTCCTTTTTCCTTTTGCTTTTACAGCAATGATTAGAGAGAAGCTGTCAGTCCCCCTCAGCCATCGTGTCATTTGGTCAGACAGGACCCGGACCTATTAAACTCTCATTCAAACTTCACAGCTCATTTCTCCCGGTGGGTACCTGGGGAGAAACCAAAAGGATACCCTGGAAGAGTTGTTTTATGAAGCTACCTCTCCGTTTTGTAGTAGGTTACCTGGCAGATAAGCAATTTTAAAATGCTAGTGGGATTTTTATGGTTAAGGCAGTTCAGAACAGGATGAGATGAAAATCAGCTGTGTATAATCAAAGATAAGAGGATGGAGGATGCTGTCACAATGCCTGGGCCTCTTCATTGACATGGAACATCATGGCTGTCACTGCTGTTCTGGAAAAGGGAACTGCACAACCTATTTAATATCATGTGCTCTGCAGAATTAAAATGAAGTCTGAATTTCACAAGAAAATTCAAGATAACTAGGTTAATGCAGGATGTCTGCAGCAGAATTTCAGCTGCACAGCAGTCTCAAGCTATTTTGAGCAGCAGCAACTACTTACTTAAGTAGAATCAGCAAGAGGCCACATTCCCTATTGTTTGGGAATAACAAAGCTGAACACCTCTAACAGGCTACCTAGGGATTACTTCAGCTAAATGCAGCTTTGTTATCAAAAAAGAAAAGAATTTTTTTCAGCCTGACAGCACCATAAAAACTCTTGTTCATAGTGAATGACACATGAACAGAGACTGGTGTTTATAATTTTCTGCTGGTTAAAGACTCATTCTTGCTCCCATTGAACTAAATGAGGCAAAACTGCCATTGATTTCAATCAGATTGTCAGCAGACCTTAAAGATACTAACCATCAGCACTTATTAATATGGAATTATCAGCAGAAAACATATTGACTAGTTGATCTAAATACTTTATCTTCATTCATCAAAACACTTAATCCAAATGAACAGAGACAGAAAACTGAACCCCGACCAAAGGTCAGGCTGAACTTACAAATTGCAATGAGTGCTGATGCACACTACCAGCAGCAGCAGCATAATGTGCATTGTATCCAATCAAACCAATGGACAGAATATTAAATGGGAAACACATAGCACACTCCCCCCCACACACCCCCACCTTGCTTTCCCAGCAGTTCAAATTCTGCCTCAACCACAAACATCCTCCACCTTTTCACATAAAACATGAAAAAACATTTAAAAAATCATAAAACTGTCTCCTTATTTGCAGAAGCTTTTAATTATAAAAGCCAAAAATCAACTTTTGTCACTATAAATGCTACATTTGTCATAAAAAGCTCTTAAACTCCACTGATATTATTTTAACTTCAGAGAAATAATTGATGTACTATAAAGGAGAAAAAATGTAGCAAAAAAATCTGAATTTAATTATATGAATGGTATTCTGTATACACTTAATTGCATAGCAGTAACACAACCACTTTCATTACTCTTTATAGCTTCAGATGCCCATTAGCACAATCCCCAAGGTTCCTTATGAATAATTAGATTAGAAAAGGGGGACTCTGATGAAACGCAATAGGATGCAATGCTTATGAAACAGCACATCTTGAATCCAGATGCTGACATGACAACATCATGAAGAGCTAATTTGCACATCCAAATTAATACCATCATGATGATAATATAAAAGAAAGATATGCATATGAAACGAGCTACAGAAAATAACGTCAAAAAGAATTGAGGTACTGATATTACAAAAATACATCTTTTTGACATTTTAACTCAGTTGGAAAGGTGTAAATAGATGAAATGTTGTATTTGTGAGCATGGAGACACTTAAACAGACTTACTGGAATGTAATCCACTATTTGGCAACACATGGGCAAGCTGTTTAATAAATTGTTATACCCATCAAACATGTGCAGCACTCACATAAACAGGTGAATAAATTTCATTATATTCTATAACACATCTATTTCTATTTGATCCACTGGAATGCTTTTGTATTGTTTGGTGCTTCTTAGGTATATACCATCAACTTAATCAGCAGTGATATATTTTTGAAGAATCTCTGTTTGGGGCCAAAAAGACAGAAACAAATAGGGTTTAAAAATATTTTAAAGAGAGTCAGATATTTCTTCATCTGTCCTGAGTTGTACGTCTGTATGTTTACATGTCCAAATGGTTAAGAAAGGTCTCCCTCAAATACACTTAACAGAAAATAATGGCATTTCTGTAGAAAGGCAAATAGGTCCACTTCCACTTCTGTGTCTCTGCTTCACGTACAGATTAAAACACAAGTCCACAGCACAAGGCAGCCATTTGCTACTCAGACACTGCTGTCAAAGACAGCTCCTCTCTCCACATTTTACAGCTTGTAATGTGCCTGGATCCTTTCTGCCCTATGCATCTGAGAATGTGTTCTGGCAAGGCTAGCACAGGGCTTTTAAGGAAAGTTCACATCAAGATTACGGGATCTCTTTAGAGTGAAGAAACATTATCGTAAACTTAGGAAAAATGATAACATTACTGAAAAATATGGGGGATAAAAGTAGATAGATGGGACACAAGCAAGAAGCATAAAACTGGAGATGTTTTAGATATGGTAAAACAACAATTTGAAAAATAATGACTGGAAACTTTCTTATGATGCAAGGGTAAGGAAAACCTCACTAGATTAAAAAAACATATATAAGGCTAACAATAACAGTTCTTCACTAAGCATTTAGGAATCTACTACAAAGTATCACTGAAACAAGGAGATCAATAGGATTCAAGTGATATATATACTCAAGCACTTATCCACAAAAAAAATATGACAATAATGACAATAACTGAAAATAACTTTGTTTGAAGTTTGAAGTGCCAGCTTCTTCATTACCACATCCCTACAGTCTTTGCTTACTGAGATTGATCCAACACTGTTTAAATCACTAGGAGTTCCTTCCAGGGGCTTCAAGGGAAACAGTATCAGGACCAAAATCTATGAGTAGAATACGTTAACGAAACCAAAAATCAAATAACCAGCAAGACACAGAGGCAACATGCAGTGAGGAAACGTATGTCAGGCATAAGTGAAAGCTTTTATTGGTATATGAAAGCATTTTTATGAGCTCTTGCCACTTTAACCCTGATGCTTCCTGTATTTATCTGCTTTTTTTTGTTACCCCTTGCTGTGCACTGTGTAAGTTACAAAATTCTGATGGCATGTTCATTTTAATCACCTATAAGGCATCATACACTCCTGTGGCACTGAAGTGAATAAATAACATGAGGCCTTTTATTTTGAGAACACACAACTAAGTGCTCTTAGTCATGATGTATGTTTTACTCCTCAAAATAAAACTTCAAATCAATGCAGTGCTTCCTTTGGAAGGCAGAATACTAAAAAGTACATATATTTTAAAAGCTCCTATGCATCATCCTAAAGCTGAAGTTGTTGACAGTCTCCAAATGCATGAATTCACAAAACACCATGCCTAAAGCCAGATCTGGCAGGCTGGTTGCTCCCCTCACAGTGTGCCTGCCACAGTTCGTGCTTTGCAGCAGCACTGAGACCCATTTCTGGACTTATATGGTGCAAATGGATGGCATTTTAGTTCCCTTTCTTCCCTCATCTTCTTTCCTATAATTCTTCCTTCTCTGCACAAAGGTTGGAAGGTCTGCCCCAAAACATGCTACTCCTGAAACATTGTCAGATGACTTAGGGTGGTTTTGGTAGACACTGGTTTCTAAGTATATCAGTCTAGGTCTGTGCAGTAATTTATATGCAGCTAAGATCTAATTAAGTCCATGTACAATTTCATACATGTTTTATTGCTAATTTTTCCTGTGGAATGGCCTTTCATGAAATGTATGATACAATATTAGACCTCATCAAATCAGGAGATAGACACAACCTATCAAAAACCTAAAGAACATATATAGTAACTCAGGATGTCATCTCAAAACAGAACACCAATTCCTGGCATGAGAAAATTTAGGCAGGCAGTTTCTATGAAATATTTTAATATTTACTTTACTAGATACCAAAAAGCTACAATAGTTAACAAAGGGTAAAATAGTTCTGGAACAGGCCCTAAGCTTTTCAGTGTTTTCAGACTGCAGTCAGAGAACTGATGACAGATCACAGCCACCCTGGCAGCTGCCATGGCTTGGCAGAGCTGGGACACCACATGGCATGGATGTAACATGTATTGTCTTAATATAGTAGTTCTAAACATAAATGTTTTAAAGATATTTCAACATATTAGTAGGACAACAAGAGGACAACAGAAGGTTGGGTTTGCTATTACCTCTGCAATATCCCTGCTGTATTCTCTTCTCACATTAGTCTAACAAATTTGCAGAAGAACATTTATGCAGGTTTTTTTAATATAAAGAAATTATGTACAGATAAGATTTGCAATAAAGCTCATCATTCATCCCTCCTTGGTAATCTCTTTATTACCCTCATTAATATTGCTTTTCTGTCTACAGACCTGCGTGTCCAAGCACTTCCCCAATTTCTCTCACCTGAATAGGACTGTGGGACTTATCTCAAGGGTAATATTAAGTTATGTTCAAGCATTTCCAAGATTTTTATGTATTCATCCAGTGTGACTTTCAGAGATCATACCTGGAGCTTTAACTCTCCTTCTCTGGGAATCAACTAAATGCATAATTTGCTTGGACTTATGATAACACTTCAGTCTATTTAAGTGCATTCACAGTGCTCAGTAGCATAAATTGTTATTAAAAGGAACTCTTGAGAATCTATATGGTTGAACTTTTACTGAAGCCCCCATATCTTCACAGCCACTTAGATTTTATACTTGCCTGAATACCATGAACATTAAAGAGAGATGTGTATTAAAGACTTCATCTTTATACTATCCTGCTCTGTAATAAAAATGAATGAACTCTAATTAAAAAAGTACCCAGACAAAAAGAAACTACTAGCAGTGAGGAAAGAGAATTTTTGTTTCCCCCTGTTTAAGGCAAAAAAACCCCAACAACAACAACAAAGTAAGAAAAAGCATGCAAGAAGGGCTACCTCACAAGTCTTTAGTTAGATCTGGAATCTTAGATATAAAATAAGTGCCAGTTGATGAATTACAAGCTTAATTACATCTGGGATAAGACATATTAGAACCCAAAGGAAAAATGATTTGCTGAATGTCAGCATGCTCAGATGCCCACCAGCGAGCAGCCCCTCCTCTATTCCAGGGTTTCAGTGAAGACAACATACATGTCAACCACAGCAGAAGAAACACAAACTAATGAAACTGTGTATAAGCTGTAATTACACTGTCTCAGTGAATGGCACTTGGGGTATTGCGAACAGATTGTACATGTTACTTCACACAGGGCCTAATGAAGCGTTCCCTGTTCTACAAACTTCACCTCTTGATTTAATTAACCTTCATACCTACACATGCACTACCTACCAATCATAAATGTTGGAAAGCCCTTAAATCAACTACGGTGCTTTTGAGCTACTTTAGAAAAGTCACAGAGGTTTGGTTTGTGTTCAGTTTGGCAGCTCAAAAGTGAAATTTTAAGGTTCTTAGAAAATAAAAACTCATATGGTGAATTTGGCCCTAAATCATCACTCCTAAACGTAACATCTAATCCTTTAAATGAAACTGCAGTGAAGCAGAATTGATTCTTTTACAGCAATAAAAAGCAACTAATATTTTACTAGAAGAAAAATAAACATGAATATAATCTAGGAGAGCCAACTTTGTAGACGACCTCTAGATATTAAAACGTGTTCTGTTTTGCAGAACCAATTAGATGGCTAACTCACATCTTTAGATTTGTAGGCATGGCTTTGCCCAATACAAATATATAAATATATAAAACTACATCACTTTCACCAACCCTTAAAAATGGAAAGAACACTCATCATTTTTTTCCCAAATTAAAAAAAATCATCTCACAGACCACAGTAGTTAATCTTGTACAAGTTTAAGACAGAGCAGGCTGTCTACAGCCACCCTCCAGGCCTCCCATTAGCCTTCATCTCCACGTTTGCCAGACAAAATTTTCCTCTGTATAAATTCCTGCTCAGACTTGAGCACTCAAGGACAGATCTCTAAAACGCAAAGGGAAGCTCTGTCTGTTCTCATGGAAGGAACAAACCCAAGGAAGGAAAACAGCAAACCTTCATTTTCTCTTCTAATGAAGGGCAGCATTTTCTGCTGCCCTGTGTTTTGAAAGAACAAAGAGAAAGAACTGCACCTCAGAGAGGCACCTCAATGACACAGGAGCTACCAGGGCTGCTCCTGGCAGGCAGGGCTCAGCTGAGTTTCCTTCATGAAGACTTGGTAGGTGTGTAAACGACAAAGAAAAATTGACACACTGTCTCTGCTTCCCTTCCCCCAGGATTAAAGTTTGCATAAGATACTTAATATTTTACTTCATTAAAAAATCAAGTTGAAATTACTTAATCCACAGATTAGAAAAACACTCAGAATTGATTTAGAAAATACAGGCTGCATTGGAGAAATATTAGTAAATTCTACACAACAACAAAGAGCAAGTGAAAGCTGCAGAGAGAATTTATGTGACTCTCCAAAGTCATTTTAATAGTACCTCTCATAAAAAATTAATCTGTGAAAGTTAGCAAGCATGAAACAGAGGAGGAGAACCAGTGGGCTGGATAGAAGTTGGCTGAAGGATAAAGGAGAAAGTTTGCCAGGCACAGAAAATGAGGACTCTCCTTGTTTTTTAAAATTGAATCTTCTGTTTTTATATCCAGCTCTAAAGACCTACATTACCAGCAAAAAGAAGTACAAAGAATTCCCTAAAAGCAACACAACTGCTGCTTTAAAAAGAACAAAACCGAATCTACATAGAATAAAGCAGAAAAAAACCTCAGCAAAATGCAACAACATTTATGGTTACATTTGTCACTCCAGAAGAGAGATTTCAAGGAGGGAGCAGAAACCTGTGTAATAGAGGCCATAAAGCAGGGTTTTAAATTAACTGAGAATTCAGCCAACCTTGACAACTTAAACAGAAGGTACCAGCTCTGTCCTTTTTCTTCACTGGAGCTATGCTATTCATGAGAATATCAACCAATGTCAATTTCATTTTGGTATAAAGGATAATAATTGTATTTATGATAGATCCCTCCAACGCAGCACGTGAGATCACTCAAGAAAGCTAAAATATACCATAATACATAAAAATATTTAATACTTTTTAATCCTGTACTTACTACTTTTCACTTCAGTAGAAAATTTGCAGTTTGTGTAAAGCAATATCATGTTTTGCCTTATACTATTTTATTGAATAACTAAATAAACAAGTATGTTGCTCAATAATATAATAAGAGGAGTAGCTAAGCACACTTATTTCTCTCCCTACACTGCAGCTACTTACTCAAAGGCCATCCTTCACTTTTGTTATTTTCTCCCCAACTCAGTTCTTGGGCCCTGGCAGCGTGGTAGTAATTTGAACTTCAAGGTACCAAGATGGAAAAATATTGTAATGTCCCAAAGTGCCACACTCCAGTGAGGCCAGGGACACAGAGCATGGCAAATGACTGCAATTGGTGTGAAAGGTTGGGGGAGCATTTGATACAGGACAGAGTTAAATCTGCTGTGGTGGTAGCACAGATCCTGTAAGCAGATTGTCCATCCCTGCCATGCTGGGGTCTCAGTTGACAGCAAAGATGCTCAAAGTCCCAAGTGAGCTAAGTGAGCTTTGCCTCTCACCTGGTTGAAAGCTAAATTAGAACCCACACCTTCAAACTCCCCTGGTTTAAGCCTGAAACTAAAAGCTCTCAGTTTCCAAGGTGTCTCACCACAGTCAGAGTATGCACTTTACTCCTGCAATTTTCTCCCTCTCTTCTACAGCATTACCAAACAAGGTGAACACTCACGAGTCATCTCCACAGAGAGCTCAGCATGGGTTCAGGAATTCACTAAGAATCTGAACACATCTATAGCTCAGGGTGCTCCACAGATTCACTCAGAGTCTGAGTCCACATCAACCAGAATTAAGTCAGAACTGTGTGACTTTAAGCCAAGGTACTTATGACTTGCATACTGAAGCACTCTGTGACCCTGTGTTTCAAATCAGAAGCTGCATCACATGTTTTTAGAAACCTCTATGTGCCACGTGGTACAGACATTCCCTTTTTTTTTTTTTTTTTTTTGAGGTTTAAACAGCTAGCACTGACCCATTAACTGTGTACACAGCCAAAGAGGACTAAAAAACGATACAATATTGAGGACTTGCAATACTGGAAGCCACAGGGCAGCAGGTCAATCTTTTGGGGATGTCTCCTTGCATTTTTTTATCCTCCTTGCACAACTGACTCACAAACTCCTCTCACAGTACCTCATGTGAAAGCCACTGCTACCCAAATGAGAAGGCAAGGCTGCTGCTGCTACTGTACACACCAAGACTCTTCAGATGTTCACAGCTCAAAGGGCAGTATGAACAGCCTGGCTGCCATGGCAGAGGTTGCCACAGAATCCTTCACTGCTGTAGTCTACACTAACACAACTATGAATAGTCCTGGAAAACCTAAAAAAAATCAAGGAAATGGTCAAAACATGATGAAAAGCATTTTGGTTCAAACTGTTATTTCCAGCATTGAAAAAGTAGCTATAGCTTTTATAAACATCAACATGGAGTTTCCTTACAGTGATCCCTTTCCCATCTGGAATGGTGAAAGAGTAACACATTGGGTATAATCCTGGAATTCTATGAATTTTGAATGAAAAGGTAGAAAACGAAGCTCATGACAATTTTAACACCCTCAGATTTTGGTAACTGCAAGGAGCTGTCCAGGGCAGACCACTGGGTTTGTAACATTAAAGGAGGGTAAGTTTTAAGCAGGAAGCCTTACTTCTTACAAAACAAAACTCTAGATGAACAACATTCCAGAATTCATGTAGCACAAAAAAGAGCTTCTGGGTTTATAATCAGCGTGCTTTTCAAAGTCCAAAGGTGTGAACAAATTTATTGCCCCAGTTCATTTGTACTTCCTACTATGGCAAAACTTAAAGCCAACACAGCTGATATCTGGCTTCCCAGGAACAGCTTTTCACAGACCTAAGTAAAAAGCCATTTTGCACCCTAACCAATACTATTATACATCTTACCCAATAATTAAACCTAGATTCCTCCTTGCTGTTGATGGCAACAATCAGATGTAACAGAAACAACAGGTGTTTTGTTTTTCCTGGGACTCTGAAAAATTAGGGGTCCGTGAATGGAGTCCTCTATATTACCACAGAAATAAATAAACCTTGATCTGAAAAATCCAAAGCTGTATTATTTGCACTGCTTCAGATGGCAGCTGAATGGAGGCATTTTACTCTGGTCTGTCTGGTCTTCAATTTCAGAATACAGTGCAGAGCAGAATAAAGCCACAGACTTGGAAAAGCTATTTATAGTGCACATGCCCCAAGGGGATATGGCTAATAACTAATTCATTTCACATCACACATTTGAATGCAGTATGAAAATTTCCCAGTTTCTTATCAGTGCAGGAGAAAAGACCCCGCTGTGGCCTTTTTAAAAATAATTAAGGATTTTTTACCAAAACATTTTAATCAAACTACATCTCCACAGCAGTCTTTTCTTTCCCTGTCTCATAGCTATTTTATTAGGAGGCCCATGCCTATTAGATTTTGATAAAAGCACTGATAAAAGTTTTGATAAAATGATGCTCATTTTCCTAGATAACACGTTTGTTTATCAAATAGTTTTCCACAAGCTAGGTTAAAATCCAATATATTACTGGTCATATCAGTAGGAAACAAATGGAAAAATCTGCTGAAGAATTCAGTGAGCTATGTAACTGTAATATCTGCATTTGATGAGGTTTTGGATTGGGCTAGTTTTTTTGCTGTAGAGAAAACAGAACAGCTAAGTATTATTCCATAGACCAGATTGCTGAATATTTTATTACAAATGATTAAGAATTAAACAACAGACAGGGAAGATAAGGATTTGTAGTACTTGAGAGACATCAATAAGCACACTGAGCTTCTGTTCTGCTTCAAGTGCAGCAGAAACAAAGCAGCAAGCTGACACAATGCTAAGTGTAATGACAGCCTTCCTGTTTCTCCACACCCACAATTTTTGTTTTCTTTTGCTTTTCTTCCACATAGTGACACCAGGTGTTAGAACAGCTTGACTCAAGGAGAGTGTCCCAAGAACAGTGTGGTTTCAGCCAGTTCTGGTGCCAAGAAGGTATCAGAAATAAGCCAGCAGGGGAGGCTGTGAGGAGCCCCAGCTGGTGCTCCACAGGAGCTACTATTGCCATGGGACTCTGATAACTCTAAGAGAAGAGTAAGGGCCCTTGGAAACAAAAAGGAATTTAAAAAGTCCAAAAAACCCCCACGAATACCAGAGACTATCCTATGGCTCAGACTTAGCAATGACCCACTATTTAACCTGGGCCTTCTGTTACTACTTAATTAAAAGGCAAGTTCTCGTTAACAGGTTTTATGCTTAAATTAGAATTAATTGATATATAGAACAAAGTGAATGAACTCCACCAATTTGTAATTCAGTGCCCCCAGGGCACCCAATTTTTACTGAGTAGGATGACAACATCCCAATTTTACCACAGCAGAAGCAGGATGAAAATTGTTTGTAACATGCAGCAAACATAGACTGTAACTAGATATTGTGAGCTTGCACAGCCTTTTACTGATGGAGTAGGATCAGTGAAAATGCTGGCAAACAACACTGAAGAATATATGCATAGACATCCTAATGATTTAAACATAACTGTCTTTCTGCTCAGCAGCCTTAACAGAAACAAAAGTAGTTACCTTGCACACATAATTCTTGTTTGCAAATTTATCAGGCATGAAGGTCAATGGGTAAAACTTAAATAAACATATTCTAAAACTCTAATTAAATTTAACAAAAAGAATGCAGATCTCCTTCAACAATTTTTTTTAGAGTTTGGGGTTTTTTCCTTTTAGCAGAATATTCTGATAACATTAGAAAGTATAGCTCAGTGAGCCCTGAACACCCATTTCCAGAATCAGACCTTTAATAGAAAGGATACACTACTTCATCTGTGTGCATTGATTTTATAAGGAAATGGAGAAAAGCTGACCTGAATTTTTTTTCAATTTTAGATTGAGAGAGGGCTTCTGGTTTGGGGTGTTTTTTTGTTCTGTTTTCACTTCTGTTGTTTGTTCATTTCACTGTGTTTACTTTATTACATGTTTATTGATCCTATGCTTTAGTCTGAATCTCTGTAATATTCAGAAAATAAATACGTCTCATTGCAATCGAGCAATGATATATTAACTACAGTTATTAAAGCAAGCAAGGTAAACTATACTGGCAAATACCCAACAAAAAAAAGTTGCAGAGTGTAGTTATAAGAGGGCTTAAAAATAACTGCTAGGCAAAACAGCATCAGCTGCTCAGTTTCTCATATTTTAGTCTGAGCTAGAGCATGTCCAGACTACCTGCAGCACAAAAACTGCAAAGACTCTACACAACTTCTGAAGGGAGAAATCAGCTTAGTTGCTTAGGTTTCTAAATATATTAAGGGTATATCAGCTATTGAAACGGATTGTCACTTTTAAAATTTTGCTCATACAGTATTTAAAACTTTGAAGAGCACAAGTGCTATCTAGTCATCCTATCAATTCTTTAATTGTGACTTCTCCCATCAAGTAAGTGGCAGATAATGTTTTTATATGCTAATATTTAAACTAATTTTTATTAATTGCTGTCCCAATGTAAGCTTTCTAATGGCTTCATTACATCAATAAGTGAATAAATACAACCCTAACAGAAAATGCTAAAATAAAACATAATAATATAATTTAATATAAATAATACTATGTTGGATGTAAGATTTTTTTGTGTTTTCTTCAAAGATCAGCATTATCTACTTTCCCCAGGAAATTCCAAGTATTTCACTTCTAACTTTTAAAACAAAGGAGCAGTGCAAAGCATGTGAATTGCCAGAAATGTAAATTCTTTAGTTATCAAATCTGTACATTTCAATGGCAAAAAACCATAGCACTGCAGATGAAAGACATGTGACAGTACATCGGGTTTTTGGAATCTTTAAATGTATAGTGTAGCACTGAGTCAGCACCTTGTCTGCAACACAGGAAAGTGAAAATGTCTTTTTGAAAGAGCAAGAAGAGAGGGCTAAGCAGTGATCTCCTCCTGAAGGGCATTGATAAGCACAGCCCTGCAGGGAACGTGGTCACTGCTCACGCTGTCTCCTGGTGATGTAGCAATACAGGATGCTGATGTGCCAGTACATCACCTGGCCAGGAACAGCTTGAGCAGCTAAAGAACCAGCCCCTGAGCTGGTATCCATGGTTGTTCTGCTCCCAGGAAGGCATATAGGGAGAGAAAATGAACCAATACAAAAGCAAACACCATGAAACACTGTATTACATTCACTGCTTGTATAGAGCAAGGCAGAATAACACAACAAAAAATTCTCTCCTTTACATTTTAAGGTCTGTCTCAGTGTGTGCTTATTACATCAGTACAGCCAATAATCCTCTCCCAAACCAACCTAGACATTTCTTCCAACAAACACCTGAAATCTGCATCCTCTCCTACTTGCTTCCCACTATAGACACTGAAGAACTGGAGCTAGTAACATGATGTGTATATCATCACATTTTAACTCCAGCTGGAGCATCTTGAGTTTCATTTTAAAAACTTAGTTATATATGAAGACCTTTCAAATAAAGGGAAACCTTATGGATCAAGGTCTGAAAAACAATCACAGAAGAAACTTGCCATTGATACTTTTCAACATACCTTTCTATAATTAATCATTTAGTGACTACTGAGCTAACATAAAATCAGTCTGTGATTATACAGCCAAATGCAAAAGCAGGTGACAAAAAACATGAGCAAATTTCCAACTTGTCACTGCCTAACTTCATTAAACATGTTTTTCATTTAACAGTAGCAATGTCCCTGGGTCTCAGGTATTTCTCAATTCTGCAATTAGTGACTATTAAAACTCTCACTTATTAGCTGGATTTTAAAACCATCTTCAGCATTTCACTACTGTTGTAGTACTACCTATGCTAACAGAAATTCTTCATGCTATAGTCTTGGTGCAATGTGGGATTAAGGAGAACCTAAGCCCTCCTCTCTTCTCTCATTTATCAGGGGCTGGAGGATAGCCTGTCCACCTCTGACACATCCAGACCAGGCATTCAACTCCAGAGCCAAAGCATACAGTTAGTTTTCGGTTTTTTGCCAGCTCCCAGATACTTCCAATGTAGTGCCCACTTTTTCTCCTAAGAAGGAACCTTTCTTAAGGCCTTTTCTGTTCTGAAATTATTTTATTGACAGTCAGAAATTTCCTAAGGATTACAAATAAAGATGAAAACATGATATTTTATAACTTAAACCCACTGTAAAATACCATCAGAATTTCCTAGAACTAAGAAAATTAATTTACCTCACTCACATTTTAGTGGAAGGTGTCCCTGCCCATGACAAGAGGGTTGGAACTAGATGATCTTTAGGGTCCCTTCCAACCCAAACCATTCTGTGATTCTATGATTCAAATGCCCAGATGTTGAATAGATAGATATAAAATAGATATAAAGACTTATCACACAAACCTGGCAGTGGACGAGATAAGGAAGCATTTGACACAGACCACTACAGCCATCTGCATTTCATCATAGACTGCACCACAACCCAGTAAAAAAAAATCTAGTCATCTGTCCACTAAGAAAAGAAAACTTATCAATTTTCTGTGTGCCAAAGTGTGACCTGTTGCTGTCAGTTGAAAAGACAGGTATATTCTTCAATTATGCTCTGTATTGTACAAATTAAACAGGAAAACTACTGAAACCTTTCATTAACCTCCCAGCAAGTACATGTCTTTCAAAACAATTACAGACAAAAGAAAAATTATCCATAGACCAATTTTGCAAGGCTGAACACCAGAGGCACACATTCTTTAAATCTAATATTCTTCTGCCAGACAACAGAGCACAGACATCATACAGCAAATTCCAAGCTGTACATAAGTCACAACTGGAGTGGGACCTTTCACTGTGCTCAGCTGATGGTTCAGTCTGTGGTTGGTCCAGGAGCTCCCTCAGCAAGACATGGACATGCACAGGGGGCCAAATGCACCAGCCAATCTGATCAGGTGTTCACTGGAGAGCCCAGGTTCTCTCTCAAGTACATCGTGCACTAGGAAGAAGCCACTGGAAGGATTTGTTCTCTGGGCACACCACCAAGATAAGGACAAAGCTCAGCATCTGAAAGTGGAGGCAGCAAACAGCTGCAGCCCAACAAGGAGCACAAAAGAACCAGGAAGATACACACAGAAAGAAAGCATCCCCCCTATCTTTGGGCAAAAGAAAAGACAGTTTTGAATTCTCCCAACTCAGTATCTGAACTATATAAAAACTGAGATTGTAACAGTCTGTGCAACTGGATTAATACTCAACCAATGGCATGCTTGGATAAGACATTTAAAATTCCCACTTAATCAGTCTTAATTTTTAGATGTTATGGGCAATCCAAATAGAGGGATATACTCTATTGGATATCAAAGCCTTAAAATGTGAACTAACTGTACCACCCCAAAAACATCTTTAAATTAGTAACATTCTGTATAATGAAAATTATGTCCCTGTAGTGCAGGAAAGACACAAGTAGGAGATAGAATATTTTCCCATCTAAACCAAAAAATCAAAGAGAAGTTCTGACCTCAGAAAGCAGCGAGTTGGCACTGAGATTTCTTGCTCATTCCAACAGCTAGCTGAGATATCAGAGCAGATATAGAAACCTAATTATTAAGTGTCACTTAGAATAGTACTTACTTGATCTATTTTTTCCCTTTGGAAATACATACAGATGTTACTTTATACTCAAAATCTATGCTTTGTTAGAACACAGTCTGTTCTCATTTTACAACTGTTGAGCAGACAAACTAAAATGATACTACGTGTCAAAAAGGATATTTTGATTTACGTTTGCACTTTTTCCATGGGTAGTAAAACCAAATAAGATTGTGTTACCAACAATCCCATTGTTTTGCCACTGATGGCAAGTTTGTGAATCTCAGGAGAGGCTAAGTTTCCCACCAAGCTGCAGACTCGTAAGGAGCTGTCAACATCAAATGCCAGAGCCAGGCCAGAAGTCTCTTTTAATCCATTTTTTTTAAGAGCATTGGTGAAAAGATAGTCCACAAGAGTGGGGACAAATTGTAGTGTCACAACTACCCAAAAAGCAACAGAATCAAGAGTCAAATGACATCAAAAACGGTTAGTATACATGACTGTACCTTGGTCTATCATTTGGAAGATATAATTTATCAGTGCAAGCAGTGCAGCTTGTCTACTATATTTAGGGCTAAACCCAGATGGATTCAGTCAAGGAAATCTGAGGATTCTAGATGCCACCAGAGTCGCCTTGCGCACAAGCTTCCTTATAGCTTTCCCTAAAAAACAAAGAAATTCAAGACAAAAATGGTGAAAACTTTCCTCATCTAATGATAATTTTTCAAGCAGGAACAAAACTGCTGACCCTATAAGCAAGCAAGCAAGCACCTTGTTCTCCCAATCACTTTCAATAATAGAAAAATACTTCCTCAGCGGACATTCCCAGACTTACAAAAGTGAGCTACAAACTGTGCCCCAGATCTTTCTAGCTCCTAGATTCACCTACATCAGTGCAATTAGCTGAGACTCAAGAGAGTTTCCTCTCTCATTCTCATAATCCCAAAGAAGTAGAAACAAACTTCAGAATTACCAGCCCTGATCTAAGTCGCTGAAATTATTAAGTACCTTGAAAATTCCTTAATGTGAAACCCATTGTATAGCTGTTGAAAGGATTCAACTCAGATTAATCAATTTACCCTTCATCAACAGTTCAACAGAATGCCTGTTGAATAAATTTTAAGAAGCATTAGCTGCTTCAGTCAATAAAATTTAAAATGGAGCCCACAAAACTACTCTACAGGATCTAGAGAACAGGTGCTCTTTCCCTTTTAAAGACAGGATCTTCCTAATGAGAAAGAAAAAAGTTGTAAGGAAAGAAAAAAATCACACAAGCATATAAATAAAATGCTCTATTTCATAGAAATAAACTGTATTTCCACCATCTGAATATAAGGAGAGGCAATTAAGGAACTGAATTTTATGTTAATATTGGTATTCAAACCAAAGCAGTCTGAAGTAGCAGCCTCATTCCAGGTCTGTACAACATCAAAGAGAAAAACCTTATGGACCCATGAAGAAATATCTTCTCCATTTTAATTCGCATCTTTCATTTTTCAAAAGCCTTTCTTTCCTAAGAGTTACATCAGAAAGGAAATACATGCAAGCACTGAGCAGGAAAAAATAATATTTATCATACATTCCAGGTTGATTTCTATGGTTATTTACACATGCTTATATTTAAATTTGCAGATCTTTGAAATTCAGAAAGATGAACTGCTGTATCAAAGCAGTTCTTTTTATTAAAGCATTATGTGAATCTGGTCCAGACAGCAGCAATCCATTCAAGTTAGTTACTCAGGTGTGTATTTGCATGCACCATGCTCTCATGAGAGAATTTTCTTTCTACTTATATTTGCACTTTTAAAAGCAGTACTTTTAATAAATAGTGAATCTGAATCAAGCCCAAAGTATTCCTTTGGTGGAAATGAGGAAAGTTCTCGGGGTATGTAGACATCACATCTCATAATTTCCAAAATCAGTG
The DNA here is from genome assembly GCA_017589585.1 of Phylloscopus whistleri. Taxonomy (NCBI): domain Eukaryota; kingdom Metazoa; phylum Chordata; class Aves; order Passeriformes; family Phylloscopidae; genus Phylloscopus; species Phylloscopus whistleri. The sequence continues at coordinate 2,370,080 of JADMLD010001629.1, read as the reverse complement.
GAGGTGCAATACTTACACCAGCAAGGGACTGGTGTCCATCACCACTTGCAGATTTGGTTTAAGCAGTGCAGAACTATCAGCCTGTGTCTGCAACGTGTGAATTGTCAGCAAAGCAACATGGAGCACACCATGGCTTTGAACAACTGATCAGAGCACAAAGTATTCTTTACATAACCAAATCTAAGGACACCTCCCATCTCTCACATTGCACTTCCCTTAAAAAGGCAGAGCCCTACTAAATGAAATCCCACTCCTTTTGACTTTCCTCACAAGCTGGGTGGCAAGTGGACATGAGGAATTATTAGCCAAGGGCAATTTCTAAGTGAAGTCATATACATGTACTTTAAGGATGACCCAAAAACCAACCAGAATTAATATCTTGCAAAAATGTTCTTGAAAAAATAATGCAAGGGACACTGCAGAAACTGCTTTCAAGAGCTTGAATATTCTTGTCTGCTTTCTAGCTTAAGAATTTTAGATGCTCAACACTTTTAAAATTATATAATTGACTTTTCTTGAATCAAAGCCAAATTAAGTTATTTCTGGATCATCTAGGGACTCCACAACTGCTGCCACCACTGGAAGAATTAATAAAAGTATTTATTTACAGCAAACAACTACACAAAAACTTTTACAAGTTATATTTCTATTATTTCTCTGGAAGCCATTTGTTGAGGTTTTCCACATTTACATCTCAAACCATCATCCCTTAATAAAGTCACTATATCTCTGACACCAAGTGAAAATCCAGACAGGGACAATAACTGTCACTTAAATACTGGCAGTGTGCTTATGAACATTTTGATTTCATAATCACCTTCAGGATGTCTTCCATGGTGTTTTAATACCCAGAATGGTTACAAACTAGCCTTGCTTTCCATAAGTGCTCTCCATGCCACCAAAAGGCAATGTCCAAGAAAAAAAAGAACTCTCATTCTTTACTCTCCCTCCTGTATCTACAAATGTATTTATAGCCAAAAAATCAATATGAAAATGTCCCATGTTTATTAGAATGCATAAGTATCTGCCATACTCTAATGCCATAATGACTGCTGGTCATTTGTATAGATCTTGCAACTTAGCACATTAAGTAAGTTAAAAGTAAGTTAAAAACTAACAATAAACAATAAAAGCTCACATAACAATGAAAATCTCAACTGAAAATATCAGAAGATAAAGTATCAGTGAACTCAGTCACTAAAATCACATTTGTAAAAAGAGGGCATCTCCTAGATGTGTGGTTTTTAGGTACTCATGCATCCAACAGCAACAAACAAATGTGAAACACCACATGTTAAATTTGACCATCCAAACCCATAAACTCAAAATATATTTGCTGATCCACCCAGGCATTTCTAGGGTTTTTGCTTCACTCAAAAACATTAGGAGATTGTCCCATGAATATTTTTTAAAGCATAGATTTGACATAAAGAAAAATTAATAATGGACCTGAAAAGACTTTAGCCTGTTTGACTACACAGTCAAAGGGAACAATCCATGTTCTACTTATTAGGATAGAGGAATCCCAGTGCAATAAATTAATACTTACTCCATATTAAAGGCAAAGAAGAGTTTTACTCTTCCTTTTAGTTTGCTGTGACACAACTGGTTTAAGCTCTGCTGGTTTTCAGTTTGTTTTGGTTTTGCTTTGGGTTTTTTGGGAGCTGGATTTCTCATTGTTTGTTGAGTTGATGCAAATCTTTATCTTGATCTCTTGAAAAGTCATGTACTATATCCTTACAAACCCGTGTTTCTTGAACACGATTATGGCTTTACCATTCTGCTTTACTATTCTGGTGGCTGCACAATGAGGTTACCTGGGTGTCCAGTGACAATGAAGAATTCAAACACTGAAATTGAGCTATTACAGAGGTCTACCAGCTCATGGTCTCTACCAGCATCATTTAAAGCCTCTCCAAGATTCAATTTCATTACTTAGTTATTATTCTTAGTCAAACGCCTGATAACTGGGAGGTGGTTTTGTTCACAGCAAGAGCAGAGATATCATTATTCACTGCCAGCATTTCACTCCACAGTGGGACATTATTACCTGCATACAGAAATGAAGGGGTAGCATGTAAGGCTCTGGGAGAGCAAATAAAAGCTCTCATGACACTTCTGGGAGGAAAGGCAAAGGCTTCTTCAGAATATCCTGCTATCCACAGGGAAAGGACTATGCCCCTCTATTGTACAGAGCACACAGGAAAAAAAACATTCCTAGAAGAAATCCCTTCTCTGTCTAGTATTTCCATGTTCAAATACGTTCCCACATACTCATCAGGTGTACTGTCTACATCTTGATGGACTTTTAGTATGTAGTACCATCATTTGAAAATGTCATTTCTAAACTGAAATCTAAAAGTTTCATTTTTGATATAGGCACAAGTTCAGCAGTAAATTGTTTTGTATAAAACAAGCTCTGTCTTTTATTTGTCCTGATGATACAACAGCAGCCTGGGTGGGTATGAGAACTACCTTACCTTCAAGCCAAGAAGCTTAAAACCTTCAGAAGACCAGCAAAAGTCCACCTTCCTTTTTTTGAGTAGTTCAATTATCAAAATATCTCTCTCTCTAGCTTGTCTTTCTTTTATCCTTGTAGCAATGCCAGCTACATGTCAACATCATTAGAACTTTAAGATCCTTATTGATTAACTAGCAGTAGTCCAGAATTTTCTGATTAGCCAAACAGCCACACTAAAACTGAGCAGACGAGCAGCAGTCTGGTAATTCTCTATGAGCAAATAATACCCTGTCAGAAACATACTACCATTTAGTAACACAATGAAAAACAATCAAACGTGGATACAGAATTTTAAAAACTGATTTTTTTTAGCTATGAATTACTGATACCTTTGGGTGATAAAACAATAAAGAGAAATAGTTCAGTCATTCAATTTTTACCATCATCCTGGAAAAGAACAAGTTCCTTTTACCACCATTACTAGCATTTAGTTACACATCACAATATATACCATAAACATAAACTGTGATATTTTCTCAAAACTCAAATTCTGCCATTCTCCCAACCTCTCCAGAGTTTTCAAGCCAAAAATACCTGCTCTTTTGCTACAGCTCTAGCCTGTGTGACCAATTTCTTATTCTGGGCTGAATCATTACAAAAGCCAGCCGATTGGTTAAAAATAAAAAAAGAATGCTGAATACCATAGCAACTGGCTAGCAGCCTTGCTAACATGCAGGAAGGATTTTTTACTTGAACAAGAGCTACAAGTGAAAACACCAGGCCAAAATCAGATCTGGCATAATATCAACAACGCAATAGAAACACAGAAATTACTTGACCCCTCCCTCCCTGGTCTCCTCCCTGTAATATCTTCTGTGCAGCAGCAAATCTTCAGGTTCTTATTAAAATACAGTTCAAACAGCAAATTAAAACATGTGCCATGGTATTGATTCTACATAAACATCAATATGTGGCAGAATCTTTGCCAAAACAAATAGGATTAAATGGGGAAAAACCAAGTAACGGGAGCAAAACAATAACAGAGCTTGATCTTCAGTTTTACTTAAGTCATATCACTCCATAATTAAAAGGATTAAAAGTTTCTAAAGGAACATTTCTATATACAGATAATTTTACTGATTTAGTGATCACTTTTAGGAGCATATCTAAGTAGTCACTTAATGTCAATACCCTCTCAGAATTACATCAAATCCATAAGGAATACATTTAAAGCAGCATGTTGCTCTGGAATTACTGCAAGAGTATGTGTTCAGGACAAGGTTTTGGCAGGGGGCTGGCTCTGTGGGAAGAGACCAGAAGCTACCCTATGTTGGACAGACCCACTGCTTTCCCAAGCTGAGCCCACAAGTGACACTGGTGGCACCTCTGTGATAACATATTTAGGAAAGGGTAAAAAACTGTTTGGCAGCTGCGAGAGAGAAATGAGAAAACATGAGAGAACCAGCCCTGCAGATGCCAAGATCACTGAAGAAGGAAGGGGCAAAGGTTCTGCAGGCACCAGAGCAGAAATTCCATCGCAGCCAATAGAGAAAACCATGACAATGCAGGTTGTCCTCCTGCAGCCAATGGAATACCACAGTGGAGCAAATATCCATCCTGCAGCACATGGAGAACACCAAACCAGAGCATGAGGAGATGCCCTAAAGGAAACTGCAGCCCATGGAGAGCCCAGGCTGCAGCAGGCTCCTGACAAGAGCCTTGGCCATGCAGGAAGCCCAAACAGAAGCAGATTTTCAGGCAAGAACTGTAGCCTGTAGGAGCAGCACACTCCTGATGGACTGTACCCCATGGAAAGGATTCATACTGAAGCAGTGGAGAAGGACCTGTGTTGGAAAAAAATCATGAGGGACTGTACTCCTTGATTGGGACCTCATGGTGGAGCATGGGGAGAGCATAAGGAGAAGGAACATTAGAGATGAAATGTTGTAGACTGAGGTAACTCATTCTCCATTCCCCCTGCTCTGTTCAGGAGTGGCAGAAGGTGGCAGGAAAGATAGGAAGGAAAGATAGGAAGTAGAGCATCAGAAAAGATAGCAGTGAGGGGAATGTGGGTTTAGGTTTAATTTTTTTTTTTATCACTAAATTTCTATATTTTTATTTAGCAATAAATTAATCTATCTCTAGTCATATGTTTTGCCTGTGACAAATGGTGAGGGATGTCCTCTCCTTATCTTTCATCTCACTTTCTTTCCTTGTGCTGTTGCAGATGGGGAGTGAGAGAGCAGCTTGCTGAGCACCTGGCAGCCAGCCAAGGTCACTCCACTACAGACTTCTTGCATTTGGGGAAAAGAATAAATTTCTACTCAGCAACTTAAGCTATGAAGTCTTTGCTTTGAAGTAGAGGTACCCATCTGTTCTAGGTCAGCTCTAATAGGTATTTACTGCATTGCACAGTGAAGAATCACAGCCATGTCCCTTCTTCAACCGTGTTTAGGGTGGCTTTACACAGGAGGTTCTATTTGCCTGCATTGAAAGATGCTCACTGAGTTTGACTTTACAGGCCAGTGGCAATGTCAGCTCTGTTCCTCTTTGTGCATCATTTAAGAGGTACTCAAAACCTCCTATGAAATCTTATCAAGTGAAGGAAAGATACTTTACCAACAGCACTGCTTTTAATATTAGGGCTAATTTTTAAACCAAGTCAGAGTTAAGTCCATAACTCCAGAGTATCAAATTGATTTACATGCTTTACAAGCATAATTTCTGAGCTTTTTCTGGCATTATGGAATGTTACAAGCCACTCACACCTATGAAAATCCATGTACTTGTTGCCACTAAAATGAGAGGAAGAGCCTTACTTTGGGTTCCTGAAAATAGTGGCCTTGTTTTCTATCAAGGAAATAATGAACTATGGAGTATTATACTTGCTAACATGTTTTCTGTATCTGACAAAAGCCAAAAAAATGTTAAGGTCTTTTGACCCCCAAACTCATGCAGTCTTACAGGAACTTTATATTCCCAAGAAACTCCTACATCAGAGACCACAGACCTCAGATTAACAAGATATACTTTGGTTTTGGGAGGTGATTCCATCATGCAGGTAAATTGTTTGACATGTTCTGTGCATGTTGAAAATGGGCAATTTCTGTTTTGTCTCAGATCTCTGATGTATCATACATCAGATGTGAAATCAGCCTAATTTTAACCATACATCTGTGCTTTATCTGTACACATCTCTAGATATGTCTGCATTTATAATATATATATGTATATATAGGATGAATACAGGCTTTGCTAAACACTCTCTCAGAAAGCATGCATGCCCTTTATCTTCCAAATATACTTACTTTATTTCAAAGTCACACTTTTATTTACTTCACATTCCATAAAACAGTGAAAGAATTGCTAATTGGTTCCACAAACAGTAGATGTCAAAAGTAGAAATACATAAAAAGAGAGCCCAAGAAACTTAGCAAAGCTACATTCAGAGTTTCAGTTGCCCTTGACTTTAAAACATGTGAGTTTCCATTATTTCCCTTGCTCATCAGATAGAAATGCTTGATGGGCTGATTACCACAGAGTGATCACTCTTACCCATTTTTTATACATTTAGAACAGGATTTTATGGTTAGCTTGTTTTGATTTACCTTTGTTTTGTTTACAAGGGATGAAGCAAGGAATTCTTTTTTCACTTGAGCTGCTACCTAGGAATTCACATCACCTGCTTTATGAAAAAGTATGAAATGGTACTCTGTGGTTACTATTCCTCATGCAGGCATGCTTTTTTCCAAGAAAGATCTATACATAAATGTAATCATGCTTCTGGAAGTATGGCCCTAGCAAGACCAGATTTTGTTCTCATGCCAGTATTCTATTCAACTTATGTCAATGCCAATCTATTCTATCCCTGAAACTATAAATTTTCTCTCAAGAGTTTACAATCCTAAGTCAAATCCAGAATGCAGAGGACAAGCCAGAAAAAAGGTTATTCATTCTGCATACTTAAATGTACATACTCACTCTTGCCAATCAATATAAGTTAGAAAAATGTGGATCAAGGGCAGTAACTTACTATAACAAAAAAGGTCAAACTCAAGGAGGACTGGAACACAAAACTGACAGCGACCTCAGCTCTGAAACAATTCCTCCACACTCAAATTGGCAGGAAATCGACAACAAAGATGCTGCAGAGATCTGGTGACTGAAGTACACAATGATAAGGCCTAAACTAGTGCCCAAGAGTAACCAACAGAACAATGGCTCCAGCTGTTTCCAAAACTTTGGGAGAGGGCAGCACAAACAGCTCAGAAAGTTGAAGACAATGCTGAGATTCTGCTACCCTTCATTTGCCTAGCAGAAAGGCATCATTTGAGCCTAAATACTTTCATTGTTCTTATTACAGTTTATTATGACAAAACTATTACTATGACAAAATAATTATTTAATACTGTTATCAGAAATTTTAAAACTAACTTAAACCACCAGTTTCTTAAAAAAAGAAAAAAAAGTAAACTGTTTGGGAATACATATCTGCATGTCAGCCCAACTGATGGATGTCTGGAAGCAACTCATTCATGTGAAGGAAACTCAGGGGTAACACTGTGGAAACCACTCCTCCTATTAAGTAGTACTGCTCAAGGGCCCAGGAAAATATTACAAAACTCTTAAACACAAAAGAAGGCATCTTAGCACAAGCACAGTACACTCATACAAAAAATAATCTCCATGATTACAATTCAGTTACAGAAAAACATCTAAACCATTAAACAGATGTGCAGCATGCTGAGTCTTATGTTATTACAACCTTTTAATGCAGAGCCTCATTCTTTCCCGTAATATTTAGATTTCTGAGTTCAACAGTGATTTGATCAAGGCAGTTCAAGGTGGTCTGCAAACTAAAGATGTTTGCTTGGTTAGTCTCAGAAGAAGCTGTGTTAAACCAGGAATTTAAAACAGACAAGTCTATCCAAACACCTTGTCAAAGATCCCCTGCATTATACATAAAATCAGCAGCCTTGCAGAAATATGTAATATTACCCTCTCTGAGAAGTTTTTCACCCTACTATGAAAACTATAAATCACCACGGCAGTGAAGTGAGCTAATTTGCCAAAGGACACCTGTAGAATTTGTAGCTAAATAAGACCAAAGATTTTATTTTAGATCAGTGAAAATATCTACATCTACACATGGGTCACTAGTATAGAAGACAGAGTCAGTATCATTCAGTTTTCTGTAGTCCAGTTAAAAATACAAATGAAACAGTGTGAGCAGTACAGTTAGTGCAGGAGATACAGAAAAAGGAGAAACAAAGAAAGAGGAAAAAGGCTTTACTTTTATTGTAGATGCTTAGGGTTTGTATTATGTCTGGGACATCCCAGACTAAATAACAGCATTCACAACATGGACTGTCTATACATACCGCTTCCTCTAAGACACAGCTGTTTTGAAAAATTTTTATTCACTGCTCGTAAAGTGACAAAATACAATCAATGAAATTTAGACACCTTTATCACGTTTGCTTTTTGTAAATTCCAAGGTCTGCTGTTGTAAGGGATTCCTGTAATCAGCCATCTGGGATGAAAACACAAATAAGTGACAGGCATCCCTACCTCCCAGTCCATCTCCAGAATCAACCTCACAGATGCTCTCCCCTTCCATATTGCCTTTAGGAAGCAGCAGAAAGCAAGATCTTCCTCAAGTGATTTTCTCAGGTTCCAGAAGGAAGCTGAATCCACCCACTCTGCAGCCAGCAGATGATATCTTTCAAATAAAAACATAAAAACAAAGCTATTAAGCCACCTCTGGTATACAATAGATTGAGTTAATTTAATTTCTCCCTTAAACACTCAACTTTTAAAGACTGTATGTCAGTCAATTCCACATCCAACAGTGCAGCTCCTTATATCAATACAGTCTCTTCAGTGGGTATCTGGGCTACTTCTCCCTTGTAAATTCAATGGTGATTCACAGTTCAAACCCTCCACCCAATACAGAGAGGTTACATCAGTCCAAATTGCAGGACTCTATTAAGGTGGAAAGCCTCAGCACAGATTCATGCTCTGTCACATGGCCTGACAGGACTAGGAGCAATATACTGCATATCCACATGATCAGCCCTTCTCTGGCACACTAAGTAATGTGAAACCAAATTACATGTCAGTTTGCAAACAACTACACAGACTGAAAACACACAGTTCATGTGGGTTCACTTTCTTACAACTCCTAGGGTTATTTTAAGTATAGGTAGAGAGATAGCATCTCAATATAGCAATGGGTTTGATTTGCAGATAAAGAAGCAAAATGCATAGATGGGTGTAGACAAAAGAATAAACCCACATCATATTTTATTTAAGAGAAGGACAATAAGGGAGCAAAATTTCTTTCACTCAAATTGAGTCTAAATAGCTGATTGTTTTGTTGTTGCTGTTCTGTAGCTAGTTTTTACCAGCACCTTCTCTTTCCGAGTAAAAGAGAAATAACTGTCAATTAACTAAAATAAGTACTATGGAGTCAGGAAACATCCTCGCATTAGTGCCTTGGAGAGGCAAAAACAGACAAAAGCAATTAGAGCAGCATGGAGTTACTAGATTAGTTTTGCAGCAAGTGGAGAACTGTGTGTCAGAGTCTGTCAGATGCTCATGATCTAGACAGCAAAACAAGAATGAGCTCAACACGCATCTAAGTGTAAGATTTGCAGTATGATTACTTTTAAAACAAAGGAAAATAGAAACCAAAATGCATCCAAAAGGAGCTCTCTGTCACAAATGAACTTGGACAGGCCAAGAACAGAAAACACAATGAGAGAACAAAGATCCAAGTATATGAATGATGTGATACATAAAACTGTTCAGGTATCATTAGTAACTTTGAGATAGTCATGGAGCAATGCATTAGCTGTTTTCTTGCCAGTTTCAAATGAGCAAATAACAACTAATTTCTATTTGTAAGCCTTCTCTTCTGCTTTTCCATGCCACTAAGAAAGCATTCAAACTGTCCCATGCAACTATGTCTTACTGAAGGTGTAGAAAAGGGAAAAAATATTTGTATTAACATAAACTGCCCTGCATTCAACACGAATTCCCTTCTTCAAATCCTATTACAAGAAAACAATAAATACTATAAACAAATCTGTATTCAGACATCAGGTAAAAGAAAATCAACAGTTCAAGTCATTTTGTTGATAAAAAGAAGAGCATACCTAGAAGTCTCACACCAGATGAATTCTATTTCTTCAGCTTCTTCAAGCATCTCTCTCAGCCATCTGCATGTTTTTGTTGATTTTCCGCTGGTTGAGCCAGTGTAGGTGTATGCCATGTAATAGAACATGCATGGCACTGTAAAACACTGAGCAGAATTCCAATGGAGTGAAAACTGTAGTACAGCCATCTTATGCAGCTGATGCCTCTTCTTAAACTTTAATCAGCAATTCAAAGTGTTCTTCTAAACACATGCATGTTTTTCAGAAGGTGGGCTACTGCAGCTTGCCAAAGAGTGGAGGCTCAGAAAGGATCCACCATAATTCTGATTTTTAGTGATGAAGTATCCATTGCAAAAACTTGGTTAAAAAAATATCCATACTTCTTATATTAAAAAAATTAAAATACTTACCAAACAAATAAATGGAATACAACAGTAACAGTATCAAGTTCTGGCTGAGTATTTACATCTGAAATATGTATGGTCCAAATTAAGGATACTGATTTAGGATACTCAGAAGAACATTAACAATCAGAGTTCCTGTTCATAAAAACAAATGCCCTCAGGCAATGAATATTGGATTCCCATGATCAAAGTTCTACTGTCAATGCCACAGGATTTTACTACTTTTTCTAGACAAATAGATCTGATGAACAATTAACCATAATTTTAAAAAGTCAACCACAGCCCTTCAAATGTAAGAACTTTGCTTGCAAGTTTGCTTTTGGAAATGTCACCTTATTCTGCTCAGATCTGGGTTTTTATGATGAATGCTACAGTCCTCCTGCACAGTAATACAGACACATGTTTGTATAAAATAACTGACCAAAGGACATTGTGCACCCTCTAGAAACTAAACATTACATTTTTACCTCGGCCTTATGCCTGCATTGTGGAGAAAAAATAATCTGTGTCCAGCATAAATGCCTACTTCTACATCTGCTTAGATACAGTTGTTGCACAACCTAATGTGTTCACTTGTCTGTAAACAAAAACGTGTGTCCTTATGAAAAATCCATCCAGTGTCCTATCCATTCTTGTCTTATACTGATTAACTAAATGAAACCTGCATGCCTTTATTAAAACCTGTTGGTGTAGAAAGGACTAAATTTCAAGACAGTCAATGCTAAGGGGTTGATTACTAAAATTAAGTATCAGCATTGAAAAATACAAGCATTTCAGTGCAAGATTACTAAGACAGTAACTGGAACCAAAGTCTCTGCTGCCTAGTTAGAAAATTACTATTATTATTCTTATGGAAAACTGAGATTAAAAGAAGATAAACAGAAGGAAACCTGGTTTTAGATAATTTATTATTTTATATACATTTCATTGTGAAACAAATTAATTGTGCTTTATTACATGCTTGCTGTCTCTTCCCACTTGGCATTTGCAAGGATATTGCTTTTAATAGCATTTCACTCATAGCTGAACCTTTGGGGGGTCGGGGGGGAGGCACTGTTAGTAGATATGAAACCCCCTATTGTTCTGTTCTCTGGCTACAAAAACTTTTAATTAAAAACTGAAAGCAAAAGCATGCAACAGTACTGAAATCTAGAGCTGCTCAAATGTAATCACAGCAATGGAGTAACCACAGAGGTGGAATTCTTAGTAAAGAAACGCTTCATGCTTGGCTGTGTGTTTAACCCTTATACAACAGAGAGAAAAACCTGAAATGTTTCAAGTCAGCCTTTCCAGAAAGGAAAAATTCCACAGTACAGAAGCAAAGAAGCACAGAAGAATGAGGTACAAATAAAGGTGTTTTAAAACAGAATGCAGCAGAATTTTAATACTTTTAAATTACAGAGCATTTGAAACCTACGTTACAGGGACCCCTTTGGTTATGTAGTTTCAGTGTTTGGAAGCTTCTTGATCATCTGCTCATTCAAATCTTTCTCCCTACTAAGATCAAACACTATATCCCATTTTCCATCAAAACAGAACAAAGCCACATGTGACCCAACCATCATTTGGTGCTGTCATCTGGTGCTTGATGCAAATGCTATCATGAGAGGGGAAAAAAACCCAAACAACAAACATGCTTACTTCAGTCTTAGGGAAGTTTTAGGGAAGATATTTCTGGTGTTGAGGGAATTCAACACAGAAGGAGGCTCAGGAAGTCCCTCCACAAGACCAGTTGTTCACAACTTCTACCTCAGTGTTCTTCACAGAACCACCCGTGTCAGAGCAAGGCAGGGGATGGCAGAAAGATGAAGTCAGGAATGCATAACTACTTGCATGACTTATATTTTTTTCTCTTGGAGTGGTTAAAAAAGCCTCAGCACTGTTTTAACCCAAGCCAAGGGGTTATGTCGCCAAGCAGATGTGCAGAAGAAAGCGCAATAGATAATTACTGTCATTAGTCGCCTTGTTCAGACCAGAGCCCTGCTCCAAGTGCTGTACAGTGGGGTGCAGAGAAATTGCATATGCATCCAAGAAATCCCAATCAAATGTAAATGACTGCAGTCCCTTGATCTCTCTAAAATGATGTGGTTTGCCCTCCGGCTGCAGATATTGGATTTTGCAGCATTAATCCCCGCTAATGTAACGTAATACTACCACTGGAGTATATGTACATTTTGATAACAACATATGAAGAAGCATAAATTGTGTTACTAAAATCAGAGTATGATAAGAATATTTATATTTGCACACGTTAAACCTTCAGGGAACTTGACAAGTTTAATTCTCCAATTAAAGTCAGAAAGACCACAGTTTTCTACATTTCAAATCAAGTGCTGAGATAACAAACATGCCAAAATTAAAATGCAAAGGGAAAACTCAAGTCACAGAATCTTTGAATGCTATGGATTGGAAGGGACCTTGAAGATCATCTAGTTCCAACTACTTGCCATGGCCAGGGATACCTTCTACTAGACCAGGTTGCTCAGGGCCCTATCCCTGTCTTTGAATGCTTCCAAGGGATGAGGCAACCACAGCTGCTAGGGGCAACCTGTTTCAGTGTCTCACCTGCCCCACAGAGAATAATTTCTTCCTAATATTCAACCTAAACCTTCCTTCTTTCATTATAAGGGCATTACCCCTTGTCCTGTCAGTATACAGCCTTGCTAGAAGGCCCTCTCCAGCTCCCTTGCAACCCCCCTTCAAGTACTGAAAGGACACAATGAGGTCACCCCAGAGCCTTCTTTTTTCCAGGCTGCACAACCTCAATTTTCTCAGCCTCTCCTCACAGGAGAGGTGTTCCAGCCCTCTGACCATCTCTGGGTGCCTAAGTCACCACAGTAGCACACTTCTCCCCTAACTCAAAGACCCCAGAAGTCTCAAACACATGTTGTGGGTGCATCTTTTAAAACAGAATTTTTCACAACATTTTTTCTAGTGCTGCCACTAGACACAGTCAACTCCTGCCCATAAATCCCAGAGAATGGTGCCATATCTGCTTCTGAAAAGGTTATGTTTCTCAAAGTTTACCATCCCATGGATCTACAATGAATTATCAGTGACTTCTCTTTAGTAGTCCTGTGTCTCTGCAGGCAGCCAAGCTCACACAGGGAGTCCTGCTAAGCTAGTTATTTTTGCTTTCTCTTCATTTCACTCATTTGTTGTGGGAATTTATTCAAAGTTAATGAATCAGTCCAAAATTCTTCATACATATTTCAGTGTTTTTTAAAAAAGAGATCTACATTTTAGAAATGGGCATAAATCTTGTATTCAGTCAGGCATGACCATGCTTGAGTTGTCCTGCAGTAATACACTAACGACAAGCCTCTGACTACCAGACTTGATAATCATAATTCCTTCCTAACAAGGCTTTCAGTGAGACTTTATTATTCTGAGAAAGTCTGAGTTGAATTGATTCACTGTATTTCACCACAAAGCTGCATTTTTTGAGGTATCTCCATATGGAAATCTCAGTGAAGTCAAAAGGAAGTTTGTTATAGACATGGGCATTTAAAAAACTGACAAAATCCTCACTTTCCAATACATTAAAATAAGCTGCCATTCAAAATTTTGCAAAATATGGTTAAGTGTTAAGCAGTTTTCTGGGAACAGCCATGAAAGGAGATCTGAGTGTTCTAATCCTGCAAGATACAGTTCAGGGAGAGGATAAAGATCATTACCAACAGATGAATTTCACAACTTCATTCCTCAAAAATATCCATCTGAATTGGCAAGAGGAGTGATTTCTGAGGTACTTCATTTCCACACACATTCTCCTTAATGAAGTTTATACTTCAAATCCTTACCTGTTTTACTGCTCCCAGCACACAGTACTTCGTTTTCCAACAGCTTTTTTTTTTTACGTACATGTTGTGGCCACTGTGAGAAAATTACTTCATGGACTAATGTGCAAAAGGGTTGGCAATTCAGCCATTGTTTTATCAGAAGAGAGTACCAGAAAGCCTTTGCCACACTACTCCCTTGTGGGCCAGTGCCATAAGGTACAGTGTGGGCTGTGCACTGCAAAACAACTCCCATCAAGCTAACACAATATTCTCTGTTATCTTAAAGAAATGATCTTGCAATTTGGTTCCTCTGCTAATAGCAGAAACAGTGGCTATGACACGTGCAGAAACAGTAGAGGCCAAGCTAGTATTTTTCAAAGCCACCTGATGATGTTGATAGTGATCTGGAAACAAACTACATATTATGGTTTCTGTTCTAGGCTTACTAATTCAATTACAGAGGGCAGGATATTATATCAGAAATATTTTCTTTAAAGTTGTGTCTAAGAAGCCAATTTCTCCAACTTGAGATTTACTGTGTAGTCAGTAGGAATCTGTGTATTGCTGCCAAGACTCATGAAAGAGTGAATTTGACATTTACACAAATTGATTTCTGCATACAGTTAAGCTCTACTGCTGTTACCAACACAAAGCACACCTTAAAAGCAAAACCCAACGTGACAACCCACAAAGAAAACCATAAAAACACCCCCAGAACACATCTCCTTGATAAGGTGAATTTTTAGTTTAGTCTAAATATAGTCTTCAGTTTAAGAAAATCATGTGTTTCACATTAGAGAGAATGTTAATAAAACAGCAGGATTTTTCTATTTCTCATAGGACTGCCTGTTTCCAAAAAGGAGAAGCTATATTTTACTTTGAAACCCACATTCCTACTGCAATTAGCAATGGCTATAGAAGCATACAGTAAAAAAAAAGGACTAATCAAGATATTGATCAAAACATGATTTGACGGAAACTGTACAGGAAATTTGAATTAAAAAAATAAAGTCATGACAAGAGAGAACAAGTGAAATAAAAATCCACTGTCTTTACTATTGGCGTAGTTTTACTTAGCAGTTTGCAGCACAAAACCAATTTGCTTTGCTTAAATTTTAGCTGAAGGTCTAAATGAAGCATGCAATACATACAGAGTGTCTTCTCATTTGTTTTAACATTAATTTTCAAGACAGTGTTGGAGAGCTGAATTTATACACAGCTGTAGTTTTTATAACCAACCAAGAGAAATTTAGTTTGTATGCCAGAGCAACTGTGGAAATCAATTCTTAATCTATGACCTTGCTTACCACAGCTTGAAGCCTTGCAATAAATAAATGCCTTGAGCCACACATAAGAAACATTTGGTGAATCAGAGACAAATAACACAAATCTATATGTGTATATACAGTATTATAAAGGTCATATAAAATACAATACAGGCTTTTTTTCCTTGCTCTAACACAATAATGTTTGAAAGGCAAGACCCGGTAATTGCCTGCATTAATATCCAGGTGGTGAACAGTCACTAGAACCCATACTCTTTTCAAATTACAATGTTCATCCTTTTAGACAACTTCTTGTAGTCCATCTTTTTTTTTAGTTTGGAAAATGCTATAAAGCTTAGAAATCTCTGAAAATATCTATTTTCTTTGCCCTAGCATATAAAAAGTCTTTCTCTAAAGCATATTAAAGCTTCCTTGTGAACATTGTGCAGTGTTTCATCGCTAACAACAGAAAACAAATGCCAGAGCTCATGTGTTAACCTGCACTTAGTCACAATTATCCCCTTTTATAAGCTGAAACTCTCAAATCCTTACCCATATGTTATTACTTATTTCTCTCTGGAGTATATGCTAAAAGAAAATAGAACCTATAGTAATGTCTCCTTATAAATATTGTATCATTAAAATTCACAAAAAAACCCTGTAAACAAATCTGTACCTCCTTCAAAACACACCTTCCATTCTTGATGTACTTGACTGACTGTAGATTTTAAAATCAAGTAGTACAACATAGCGCTAGTTCAGCTAATTTCCCTCTTTTGATTGTCTCTTTCTTGAAACACTGAAATTCAAATGTGACTGTGACTGACAGTCCTTTTGAGATTAGCATGGCATTATTAGTTTGCACAGCAGGTGACCAAAGTAACTGCTGGAAAGGTTTCCCTTATTTTAACCCTAAAGGATGTAATCTAATATGAAAAAAAAGAATTTGGAGGCTCACAATTACCCTTGAACTGGAATCGTACAAAAAAAATAAAAAGCAGAAAGAAGACTTGTTTTCTTTAAGAGTTGCAGTTAAGGTAGATCATTAGGTGCTTTCTAATCTTACATTTTCACAGATCCTGTAACACTTGATATACAGAAGAAAAGCTTGACTTAGGCTGAAATTATCAGGCTCATCCTACTTTGTGCTACCTGTGAGCATAGGCACACCTAATTAAGATCCACAAAACAACTCAGGAGACTTCTGAACTTCTGTCCTCAATGTATGGATTTATTCCAATCTAAGGGCAAGTTTTACAAATATGATGCCAAGCACATATTGGTCAGAACTGATGCCTGGAAAAAGAGAAACTTTCCAGAGGAACACAATTGTTTTCATAGTGAAAATGAAGCTGGTGTTTGACCCTACCCCAGAAGAGACTACTCTTACCAACAGCTAAGAAGAGCAGGAGGAAGTACAACCTCATGCATGCATTTCTCACTAATTTTTGCTTGGCAATGACCTTTTTAATACCTAGCTGGAGTGATTGCATTCTGAACTGAAGCCCCTCAGGTAGCAGCAGTATTGTGCAGATATAAAAGCACATTCAGTTCTCAACTTCCCAAATATTTTGCGAATTACACTCACCAGAGCTCTCCACAGTGGTTTGTGGGAATGGGCACTGTCAGCAGGGCCGCTGCAGAAGTGGGGAAGCCCACACAGCCTTCCTGGGCAGCCCCTCAGCACAGAGTGCCAGTTACTCCCAACACCCTATCAGGCATCTGAAATCAGTTTGCAGGGTAAAGTCCTCAAGGCAGGTTGTTCTAACTGCAGGAGAGTTGCTTGGTGTATTAACTTGCGTTGGCAGAAGCTACTTCCCCACTAACAAAGCAATAAATTTACATTACAATGTGCATCTGTTTATAACCAATGACCCTTACAAAACAAGTTAAGATTTAATATTTGTGAAACAAAGCAAAGAAGTCACTGGTGGCTTTGTACCAGCATAAATGACTAATTACTTTAATCAGGATGCTCAAAAGATAATGAACTTGATTTATTATAAACACAGGGGCTTGCCCTCTCATAAAAATTACTTGTTCTGCAGTTCAGGACACATATTGATTTATGGCACTACTTGCAATTCTCTTATTTTTAAATTTAATAATGGGTGAAAATGAATTAAAAGTAAACTGGAAAAATACACATTCCCAATATATTTTTACACAATTCCACAGCAATATTCATGCATTATGTATACCCCAGTATTACACTAACAGTAAAAATACAAAACGATTTTGAAAATCATGCAGTGAGTAAAAGATTCATCTGGTCAAGATTACAAAAAGAGTGAATATTTTTTGCTTTCTCCTACGTGAACCTTCATTATTTAGTGATACCTGACATCTGTTGCTGAGACCAGCTGAACTCAATTCAAATCCGGTTTAGCTAGGAATAACTGAGAGAGTCATAAAAAATCTCTGAGGATAGATTATGAATCAATTATGGCTTAGAATTCCATCAGAAAAAGAGAGAGAGAGAGAGAAAGACTGAGTCTGCCTGGAATGTGGTAGTAGACAAGAAAATAACATCTTTGCAGAAAAGCCACTTTGGAGAGCACTTTACTATGTCCTGACCCCTGCATCACCAGCCCTTTACCTCACTAAAGGGCCATTTGTGGACAGAGAGAGCACTTAAGGCATGTCAGGACCCCATGACAAGGCTTACAGATTTACTGCATTATTTCAGACTACACAACACGGTGACAAATTTTACTGTACATATATCTTACATAAACATAAAAACATTCATGTCAAATCCACTCACATTAAGATGAAAATGCTTAGGACTCTGTCACCCACGTAAAGCCCTCTAATTTTCTCCAAAGAAGATGACTGCCATGAATTTTCCCTTTCTGCATATTTATGTTGTAAATTTTTGAGGCACCCTCAGGTACATTTCTATATATTTTGATGAAATGTTTTCACAGCTCACTGGTGACCAGCAAAGTTTTCTGGCTTAAGTTTTTTGGAGTAATCACTGGAGTGCCAGGGTATTCAAGGACACTGTCACACAACTGAGTATGAGTACAGCTGCTCAGTTATTATAGAGATAATTATTATTGCATCATTATTTGCAGAAAATAACGACGAAGGGCAACATGAGAATATTTTCAGTGTGAAAAATGTTTTCAGAGACTGGATGTTCAGCTCAATCTACATTCCACTCTGGTGCTCAGCTAAAACAAACTATATTCCTCAGGGTACTGCAACAAATGGAAGACCATAAAATGAAGGCATTTGGCAGCCAGGTTCCTATTACAGCTGCTTCTTGTGCTGACCAGTCATCATGACCTCATGTTCCCCTTGTTTTAATATATCCTCACATCGTCCCTTTCTTGTCTCATACTTAACACCACATTCCCCTGGGCAGAAACCATCTCCCTCTCTTTATGGAACCAGCTGCACCTAGTGACTCAGTGCTATCACAGTTTAAATACCAAGAAAGACATGCATCTAATACTCATTTAGGGCAGAGTTGAACAACACATTTGATTAAATCTCTGCATTATCAAAGTCCATGGACACTTTTATTCTTGAGGTTAGGGTTTTTCATGGTTGGTACAAAGAAGGAAGAAGAACCTTTTTCAAAGAAAAAAGTTTTAGTCACCCATCAGTTCTGACAGCTTGCAATTATTACCACAACCACATCAAATGAGAGTAAGAGTAGCATTTTCACTGGCAATTCTGTCAAATAACCTCTTCTTTATCTCCAGCATTTCTTCCAAGCCTGGTTATTGAGAGAGGAAGTCCCAGAATTCAGACTGGAATTCTGCAGTTTGAAGGATACCTATCACAAGATGACTAAAAGACACCTGCTTTGATCCATGAGGGGCACACAGGGGACTGACCTCTGCTATATTCTGTAACCAGATACAAACCACACTTCTGCAAAGCTGCAGAAAACCACCTGCTACTGCAGTAATTACAGTAGAGGCCAGAAGATATGGGATACATACCAATGGAACACAGAGTTTCATCAGGCTTGGGTAGCCCATTTAGCTCTGATAGCTTGTGGGAAGTCTGGGAGATGCTTATCCAACAACACAGTACAATCATGGCTGTCTGAAACTGCATACATAATTTTTAAGGACCACTGATTACGATAGTTTATTTTCTTTGTTGGATTTTTAACTCATGTAAATGCCTTACAAATAAAGGTGCCCTCATTCTATGAAGTGAACCATCTGGAGTTCTTTTTTTCTTTTAATCCACAGTGTTAGAGGTCAGGAGGAGAACAAGCATTCAGGGGAGGATTTGGAACAACTAAAAAGGAATGAGAAATATGAATTCAAAAAGAATTAACACAAAAGAGGAAGTCTCATCTGCAAAATGAAGTTCTATTATTTTACATAAAAACTCCCCATTAATTATTAAATACATATTTGCTGGTTAACGCTGGGTTAATGCACTGATTTTGGCTGGGGTAATAATTTTCTTCACAGTGGCTATTATGAGGCTGTATTTTGGACTTGTGCTGGAGACAGGGTTGACAACATAGAAAGGTTTTTGTTATTGCTGAGCACTTGCACAGAGCCAGGGCCTTTTCTGCTTTTGGTGTATGGCCAGGCTGGCAAGGACGTGGGAGGTGGAGGGGAAGTTAAGAGAAGACAGAGCCAGGACAAGTGATCCAAACTGACCAAAGGGATATCCCAGACCATGTGACATCATGCTCAGTACATAAAGTGGAGAGGGAAAGGAGGAAGGGGGGGGACATTTGGAGTGATTAGGTTTGTCTTCCCCAGTCACTGTTACACATGATGGGCCTGCTCTCCTGGAGATGGCTGAACACCTGCCTCCCCATGGGAAGCAGTGAATTAGTTCTTTGTTTTTCTTTGCTTGTGTGCACAGCTTTTGCTTTCCCTATTAAGCTGTCTTTATCTCAACCCATGAGTTTTCCAGCTTTTATTCTTTGAATTCTTTCCCAGATCCTGCTGGTGAGGGAGTGAGCAAGCAGCTACCTGGGGCATGGCTGCCAGGGGGGCTGAAACCACAACAGTTCTATACAGAACTATTATGGCAGTGAGAGTGGTGCTACAGAGCAACATTTACTGGCATCCTGAAGATTGTCCCAATCTGCAAAACTGCCTTAATTGTGTTTTTTTCAGAATGAAATGTTTTGAACAAACAATTTATGTAAAGCTTATATTTTAAAAGGTACTTCTGTTATTGCAGCATTAAGACTGGAAACTCACTCTCCCAAGCATTTATTTTTTAACAGTCATTTAATTTCATATTTGGTTATGTTTGACAACTCTCATGGGGAGATAAAAACACTCTGCTCTGCCGCTACTGTGATTTCTGAGACAGAAAAAAATATGAAATAACTTTGAAAATGATAGATCAGGTTCACTGGCAGGCTTGTTCTGCTGAGCTCAGCAAGAGGGAAAGGCTGCCTGGTATCAGTCACTCCTAGGGGCTATTCTGACTTGCACTTGCTGGCAAAAGTCCTTCAAGGACCATCTGCCAGCAAGAACGAAGTCGGGGGGGGGGCGGGGGAATCATTCATGTGCACACTCAGGAACTGCCAAGTCCTTCCCTATCCTCAAAAACTTCAAACAGTAGGAGCTACCACAAGCAATATTTAAGATGTCAGTATGCCAGTTTTTCCTTCTATGGAATCCTCAAAATAGAAGCACTTCACCAGAAGAGACAAAGAGAGGCTACACAGAAAGAGAAGAAGAAAGCTGAATGGATAAAAGAATTTATCTTTTATAAATATCTTCAAAATATTATCCTTGCCATCACAGAACCATGGTCAGCATTATCAAGCACTGCAGGATAACTGTACTGAAAAGATACATCAAAAGGCTCATTGGAAAGACAGGGGGACACATCAAATATACACAACAGATGTTTGCACACTAAGCTCATGTCCTCAAAACTGCTGACACAGGTCTATTTATTTAACTTATTACTATAAAAACACATAACAATCCCAAAGCATTCAAACAGAAGTGCATAGCAGAGCCGCTTATGTTCCAATAAGAGAACATTCTGTTTCCCTCAATCAGATTTAAGGAGGTAGATCAAAGAGAAAACATTTCAAATTAAATGTAAAAACTTATTCTGATTTGAGGGAAAAAAATCACATACTACAAATACATAGATATATATACCCTTTATATATATGTACATATATACATATTGCAAAGTTAGAGAAGAATTGGCTTAGCCTGTCCTGTTATGTGTACCCATCCCATGCTCCCAGTATTATTTTTCTGTAAATGCACCCTTGAAGGCATCAGCTTGTAGAGAAGGGCAACAGCTGTTCTGCTCTTGGCATGATTAGGATTTCCTCCCTCTATGGTATTGGACAAAGAGTATGGTGATTGTAAATGAGCACACCCTACAGTTTTACTTTTAAAACCTTCTCTTCCTTCCCACTGTGCATCTCTGTCTCTATCCCACTATTCATCTCATACTTTTAAGTGACATCTAACATTTACATTATACTTGGTCTTAGACACAGCCCATGGAAACTTCACTTGAAATTAGCAAAACTGACTTCAGTGAAATGTTTGGGTTCATACCACAGTGCTCTCTGCCCTCTAGCACAGTACCAGACCTTATAAAAGGGTGAGCAACAACAGAGGTTTTTCCCTGTCATTAAATCTTCAGGGTAAGTAGGTAGGTAGGTAGGAAGGGAGGGAGGAAGGAAGGAGGGAAGGGGCATACTTGGCTGTCCAGAGGAAGCACAGTGTAACTGGTGACACACTGTCTGTAGACAAGGTGAAACAATTTCCCTTTCTGCAAGGAAAATTCTAAGCTAACCTGTAAGTCCTAGCCAGGTGAGAAGTAGATCTCCTTGCTGACACACTTTATAAATCTCTCCAGGGTGGAAGAGGCTTTAGGTTTGTTTTACGATGGCTTTTCCTGAATTGTTGGTAGCAGACACTCCCATTTCCATGCAGTTCTACAGCCAACTGCCTGAAACATCAGTTCAGCTGTTTCTTTTGCACACCAATACAACCAAATTGATCCTGTGAACAGAGAAAACGTTTTCTGTATCTAACATTAACACATTTTCTTCATTCGTGTCCTGTTCCTATGAAAGGAAGTCAAGGGCAGGATCAATGTGTGGAATAGATGCTATGACACAGCCTCATCTCTAAGCAGTTTCAGCACACAGACTCCATGTAACCAAGCTAATAGCATCAGCAAAAGAGTACAAATATTAGAAAGAAAAATACCATCATTAGAATGGTACTAGAAAATAATGATCTCTATCAGTGTGAAACTAGCAGCACCACAGATTAAAAAATGTTATTACTTGCAGGCAAGGCTCAACTCAATTTGCTTCCCAGCTTCCTTTACTTTGTGAAGTGCTCAGCTCAAAATCAGCATGAGATCTGCTCAGAAGTTGTGTGAGATTCCAGTCCAAGTGACAAGAAAACACACACTTGCACTATCCCCAGCAAAGGAGATTACTCCACACAAGAAATCCCTAAACACTTACTAACAGGTTCAAGGGTAGAAGCAGCAAGTTCACAGTGCATTTGTCACAGTCCCTGCACTGTCAGCTGTAAAACCAGGAAATGCAAAGTATATGGGCCATAACATCAGTCTTCTTCTGCACAAGCACTTAGCCAAGAGGATATTTTATAGGAAGGGAGATGCAGAAGAAAGCAGGGGGAGGAAGGAAGCAGCAGCATCAGCATTAATCTAGCAGCACCCACCCTACAGGGCCCCCAAAGGTCTCCCAGTATCTTCTGCCCCCCTGGGGACAGCACAACCCATCAGCCACCAGGCAGCAGCAGGGCAGGAGACAACACTGAATCAATTACTTACAAACAGACCTTCAAACTGCTCCCAGCCATTCAGAACTTGGCAGCCAAACCTCAATTAAAAGAAACAAGGAATAATACCTACCCAAAATCCCAAGAGAAACAGTACCTCAAAAACCTCTTTACCATTAAAGTTTCCTTTCCAATTACACATCAATGCTTCTGAATGTTTTTTCATAGCTCTGGAGGTTAAAGAATACTGTCCCATTGTGCTCTACCTGACATGAACAGGTAGCCTTTACTCCAGCATTCTTACAAAATTAACTAAACTAGCACAGAGACTCCTTCCTCACAAATCAACAATGTTGGTGTAAACACTAGGAAAAAAAATCTCAGAATTAAAAAATACATTTAAAATAAATTGCCATGCAGAATAAATGTAATGCTTAAGTTATCTCCACTGCTTCCATTATAAATAACAAACCAACCTCTCCCAACCTGGTCACAAACTGCCAGAATACATTTTTTCATTCTCTCCTACTTAAT
Source organism: Phylloscopus whistleri (assembly GCA_017589585.1). NCBI lineage: Eukaryota > Metazoa > Chordata > Aves > Passeriformes > Phylloscopidae > Phylloscopus > Phylloscopus whistleri. The sequence goes on along the minus strand of JADMLD010001629.1, from coordinate 2,346,735 downwards.
TATCAAATTAAGCTCTTTTTCTTTTGACAAACCACAGAGCAACATAAATGGCACAAGGTCATTCAGCATTTAACACACAGATAGGCTCTGATAGATTGTTACAGCAGAACCTCTAAATTCCAGCTAACAACTCAGCTTGTAAATTCAAATCAATTTCCTGGGATTTTAATCACTGGGGTTTTTTTTCATTACAGATTAATAAAAATTAAGGGATTGATTAAAATGTAAGTGCTTTTTAAGATGCATCTGTCCTTTAAAACAAATTAAGTTCTCTTTTTCCTGAAGCATGTTCTTAAGTATTTTTTATAAAAGAACACATTTCCTAATTTGCTTCATTTCCCTGTAAGAGCCTAGAGTATTTGATCAAGCAAAAGAAAACATACAAAAATCCACAGCCTCCTGGCACAACAGCCATCAAAGTGCAGGAGATATTCACTATCAAGTCCAAATGCACAGTAGACAAGCCTAAGAAAGAAACTGCAAACAGTATTTCAGTGCAAACAAACTTTCCTTTTGCCCCAGAAAGTCTCACAATTCTAGAGTCTCAGTATTTACTCTGCTAATTTTTCATTTGCTGCATACTAAAGTAGAAAAAACTTATGGAGAATTTCGATTTCATCAGCATCAATGCTCTTCAGCTGTTATGTCTCATCAGGCTTCCTAGAAATTGAAGAAGGACAAAAACAAAACCCATGGGGTTTTGTAGTTTATCTTGTAGTTTGACTTTGTGAAAACTTAGCTCATTTGTGAGTCAGGATTTTATGGAATGCTGAGAATGATGGTTACCTGTGTTGGCATGCTCATAAGCTCCTGAAAGAGGATTTACATTCTGTATCACTTTTTCACTTATTGTCTCCATATCTCATCCTGTGTAAGTGGCTTTTTTTGGTTGAACACTTTTCAACATCTGAGTTCAAATACTCTGCTACAACATTAAAAGTGACACTCTCAAAAGCAATTTCAGTAGGCCTAAATTTTCTAGGCACTCAAAAGAAAATAACTAAATGGGTGAAATCGTTATTGTAGGACTTGGGGGAGCATTTGCTTGTTTTTTCCTTGCACAGAGTCTGCTATAAATACATATGATGTCAGCTATAAAGCTGCATCACCAGAGTATCCAAAGACGTATAGAGGGTTGGCTTTATGTGTGCACAGAAAAATGTATTCCCTGCCCTGTAGGAGCTCACAGCAGCAGTTCTGCAATGAGTTCCATGTGTGGCAACACTTAAACCTTTACAGGTGCCATAGTACTGCTGTAGAATACTAAACAAATTTAAAGCCAAGCATTTTTCATACACGCTGTTCTACACCGGGTCATTGCGAATGGTATCTTGTCACAATCCGCTGGACTAAAACTGTGATCCTAAAGACCAATGGATGGTAAAAACTTTGTCCTTCATGAAACTAGAGAGACAAGAGACAAATTCCTTCCTACAGCCCCAATAATTCTGAACAGTAATATGACAGAAGCCTGAGATAACTATGTGATAAGTTCTGTGAAACCAGCCGCACAGCCTGATAGTTGAGAGATGAGATTTTGTTTCTGATAGCTTTGGTATTTTAGTCTCCCAGCTACTTACACATGCCAGTGGCATAAAGCTTTGATTACAAGACATTTCCTTCTGCTGTACCTCAGTAATTTACTTTTAGAAGTCCATTGCTGTCACATGAAATATTTCGAGGTGCCTCAAATAAACACTTCCTTATGAACAATCTAAGATTACACAGTTCCTTCCAGATCATCACAGACAGATCAATGTACTTCACCCTAACTCCAAGCCTGCTAGGGAAACCCTTTTCAAGATATATGTCCAGATGACTGGGAATAAGCAAAGTCCCTTCTGGATCTATTATAAACACAGATCTATATTATCTTCACAGATAGAAAGTCAAAAAAGGAACCTTTTAACATGGGGGTTTCCCAACTGTGCAAAGATCACACATTATTCATTGTGAACCTAAAGTGTTTCTTAGTCCTTGTTTGCAGCCTCCATTTCTGACACTTGATCAAAAATTCTGACTATGTCCCTTCAACTCTGTTTTCTAGTGGTTGGTGAAAAAAAAAAAAAAAAGTTTGTAAATTGAGCCTGAAGCCTCCAACCAATTTACTGTATCCTCAGGAAAATATTTACATACACTCCTGAAAGACTGGTTTAACCTTCCTCTACTCCCAGTCCTGGACAGAAGTTCTGAGAGGCTGTACAATCACTAGGATGTAACTGGAGGTAAAAATAAGTTGATAAAGTGGAAGCTAAGATAGGGATCTGTAACTATGAACAATGCAAAGTCTCTTCTCATGTAAGCAGTCACAGCAGAAACAACAGATTTGTATAAGTTAGGACTCCAGGATCAAGGAGCTCTGGATGCTCTGGGTCATGTGCTGGTTTACAAGTGTGCTCCTTGAGATCACCACTATTCAATGTAAATAGGCAGAAAAAAAATCAGACTCTGTATTAATTAGTATTCACAGAAAGCACATGCAGAGACAGAAAGATGAATGCGGTATGAATAAATACTGTGGGAAGAAAACAGTCTCTAGGACCATTCTTTTGTGTTTGTACTGAAAATGTATTTTTGTACTTGAATTTAAAATAAAGTCTATTATAAAAAAGGTTTAATTGTGACACGGTATATAATTATCTTCAAAGGTGCAAGAGAGGGAGGTTTGAGCTGAAATTCTGGGCTTCAGTGTGTGGGAGGCCAACTCTGGACCACTCTACAGCTTTGTCAAGATCAGTAAGAGATTAGCACTCTGCACTGCATTCAAAAGAGCTGAAAAAAAATCAAATCCACATGATTTATTGGCACCATACAAACATTAAGTAAGGTGAATAATTGGCGAATGTCCTAATGCCATGTATTCTCATGACAAGGATCCTCAATATGTTTTCCACTTTATGGATCAGTCTCAACAGGACTTTGCCATTAATTTTAATTATGAAGACAAGTCCATAGCCCCTCCTACCTGAAAAATTTTAAAAGAAATTAAAAGTCAGAAACAGTCTTATCGGCACATGGAATGAATAATACTCTTATTCATATCCTTTAAAGTTAAAAAATTAAGAAATCCCTTCAGGAAGTCTACTTTGACTACAAAAATTAACTCTTCTTACTCCGTAATCTCATGGAAACAGACAGGAACGCTGCTCAATTCATACAATTATTGAATTGTACTACAGTCTCTTGTTATCACACCTGTTTAGAAACAGCCATAGAAACAGAGTTAAACAGACCTAAGGGCGTCAACTACAAATGACAATCAAGGCATTGCAAATCCTTCACACAGCATTTGAAACTAGAAGAGTAATTCACCATGACCTAACAGTCTTGCTAAGCCTTTGTTTCCCATTTTCTCAGATTTATTTCTGTGTTTAAGAGATGTAAATTTGGCCGAAAACAGAATACTTCTCATTGTATTTGAAGTATGTAGTGCTTAAGGAACTCCAGGAATGCATAGGAGAATTAATTTGCCAAACTGGTAAGCACTCATTATTGTTGTTCTGAAAACTTGCATCAGTCATTAATTCCTCTAACATAATTTAGTCACATATTTCTGGTTTGGATGACTACTATCTATTGTAACTGCAATACATACTCTTTATTTTCATACAGTGTAGAATGTTGCATGTCTAGCTTTAGATAGGCAGATTTCATTAATTGTAAAATAATCTAAAAAAGAACATTAGTTTACCAGCTTAATTGATGTTAATATCTAAATTACATAGTAATTATGAAAAGAGAAATGGTTAAGATATGGCTTTGCAACAGAAACCTAATCATTCATTTAGATACTGGAAACCAACATACACTCTCTTATCAATTTCTGGTGCATTTCAAAGCATGCCTCCTGGTCTAGTGCCCTACAGCTCCTCTTGCACACATGCCTGCCACCAGGAACTGCTTTTCTGTACCACGTTTACAACCAGGCTGCATTCAGTTATTCACATGCCACTTCAGAGATATGCACACAAAGCATTGACAAAGTCTTTAACAACAAAACAATGCAAAAAGAAAAAAATGCACAGGTGCCATCCAACCACAAAAAAATATCAAAATGTGACAACAGTCAAGCAGAATAATGCAAGTCAACGAATCCAGCCCACGCTGCTTTATGATACATAAACTGATTCTCTGTTAAAGACTGGTGGTTCACTCAAGACAAGGGGCCAGCCTCCATCCAACAGCCTGTCCTGCAGGAACCCCTGCCCTGCAGCAGTCTCTGCACAGACAGAGACTCTTCCACCCACTCACCTCCAGAAGTGACTTCTTCAGAACTGGGCTGAGGAACATTGGCAGGACAGTGTGGGGAAGCTTGCATTGCTGCTGCCCTTGCTATACCTGTCCTGTGGAGAAATAGAGGACTTAATTTCCAGGGCTGTCAGACAGCACCTTCCACATTACAAGTGATGGAAAAAGAAATGAATTTGAAAATGCCTGATTTGAGCAAGTACATTTTAGGGTGTAGTGAAGAGCCCCCAGTTCCTACAGAAGTATTTGGATTACTTTCACATCTTCCATGGAGCTCCGTTTGCAGCAAGCTGGATTCTTTGGTTCATGAGCTGATGATGCTCTTGCCAGTTACCTATGTAGCAAGCTGAGATATGGTCATTGAGAACCAACATAATGAGATAGGCTAAACAAAATAATTAAGGAAATCATATTTAAAAGTCTCTCAACTCTGACATGAACAAGTAACCGTCCTACCTCATTTTCAAAATGGCAGTTTTCTGTTATTTATACATTTCCTTTGCAGAAACTATTACTATATGAATTACATAATAGAGGAACAGTTATTTTTCCTCTCCTGTCCAATCTATTCCACAGAGGCAGCTTATTTTACTTCCACATTAATCTACATAGGATTACCACAAGAATCTATCCTAACAAAGACCTTTTTCCTTTTTAAAGGAGAGAAGGAAACTTTCCACAGTTCTGGTCTCCAGCTGGGACAACAGTTTCCAGCTACCAGTTTTTAGTATGACACATTCAAATGATTTGTATATCCCAAAGTGCAGTCCATTAGACAGAGACAAAAATAACTCTATCTGAAACACATGAATAAATCAGTCTTTTGAGCGTGGTGATGAATGCAATATTTTTCAATTTCCAAACCAACTCTCTAAAAAGGCCTACTAAAACAAATGTGTTCCAAAAGTGATCTCTGTATCTTTCAGGCTTTTTTAAGGAAATGTCAAGTTTAGACACTGAGGACTGGAAGCTAATGACCAACCACTTTATTCTGGTATGAATGTGCACTGAATACTGATGTTCACAGGCAGGGACAATTTCCAATAATTAATTGGAAAAATATCAGCCTTCATTGCATTTGCTTAACTTTGGTCAACAGTAATGTTAATCTTGCAAGTGAACTGAAAGACAAGACAAAGCCTATACATGTGAGATTTATACATAATTCAGAACTGCTGAAAAGCATGGAAAGCAAGACAAGAAAAACATGATAATTATATGGCAGAACAACTCTACTAAGGAAAAAAAACTAACCCAAAAAACCCACACAAACTTGTACTGCATCAATTACTTCAACTGAAGAGTAAATGTAAGGGTAAATATAATTGCTTACTTCTTATTTGGGCAAAACAGACTCATGCATCAATCACTTCCTTAACAAAATGCCAGACAGACTGTTTCTTCTTCTTTTTTATTTATTTGCAACTGCATACTGTTCTTCTCTAAAGTTCCCAGTTCCAACATACCAACCCCTTCAAAGCAATGAAACAGTTTGTGTCCCTCAGTATCTGCTAATTGGAGTATAATTATAGCTGTCTATGAGCTATGACTACAAACAGACTTTGCCAAAATATTTTTAAGAAATCTCCAAGAGAAATAATAACAATTGGTCACATATATAATAGTAGCATATTTAACAAATCCAGTATATTTAAATACAAAATAAGATACAGCAGATTGGTTCAAATAAATAGGACTGATTAATTCTGTTCTGGGCACTACAGATCAATGCCCTGTTCACCTTCTAGGAGAGTGATTATTCTCAGCTTTAACAGGAATTTTAGTAAATCTGCTCCTTTTCTTCATGTGACAAAAACAATGAATATCAGAAAGAAGCAATATGAAAAGAAGCTCAGGTTTTACATGTTGACTAAAGCCCTCTCAGAGTCCCCAAAAGGTCATGACACATAAATAATCTAGATATTACAGTAATAATGCATTGATAGTACTGATCAGATCTCCAGAGAAAAGAATTCAAATACTTTGAAATATTTGGTAGTATCTTCTAATAATCATTGAAAGGACTAGAACTTCAAATACATTTACTCTCACTCAAATGCAAACTGGTAAATGCTAAAACTGTGGAGAGGGGAACCTCTACAATTGAAAGCAAGAGCTGAATTGGTCACTGTGTGGATTTTTGTTTCTTTACTCTAGTAATCTACAAAGATATCCATGCCATGGTTTTCACACTTTGAGGATACCATACATTTATTTCAAAAATAATTCTTAAGTGTTCAAGAACAAACACCTTATGCATTAAATTCTTCAAAGAGCCTCTCCTTTGCTTACATCATCCTGATTTTCTCCCCACAAATTACTGTTCTCCAACCTCCTGCAGTCTGCATTGACCTATGTACACCAAGCACTTCAAGAGGCACTTGAACCATATGGGCTCTTTCTAATAGGTAGGATCACTTTCACTGTCTGGGAGAGTAATTCATGGAATAAAAAAAAAAAAAAAAAGACTTTGTCTCAAGGAAGATATCTTTCAGAGATTAGTCCAATTCAAACAGAAAGCTCCTCCATGACAGAAAGCACATGCTATTTTTAGGATGAATATGCATCCTGCCACCAAATCCAAGAGAGAATATCTCTTCTCCCTCCTTGTTTAAATCTTACGAACAATCTACTGTGCATATAAGAATTCTAATACAACTCCCAGAAACTTTCCTGTGAAAGTTTCCTATAGAAATCATTGGTTTTTCTTTAGTTCATCTTCCCTTTGAAAAAATGAAAAAAAGCCACCTTTCAGTCTCCATGTCTTGGAAAAAGAAATGGTGAGCAGTACATTGTGTGGGCCTTTACATGAATGAATACATGCATTTATGGCTGCAGCAGTGGATTCCCAAGTGACAACATTCAGGTGTGCTTGAACAGAACCTTTTCCATTCCCTGTAGTCCCACCTGGGTCTCTTCAACCAACCTACAGCTGATGAAATAAAATAAAACCTTTTGTACTTACAGCTGAATCATGTCACTCACTGTTACAGAGTCCTAACTTAAATCCCAGCATCCAGAAATTATACTGCTGTTACCTGAACTTTAATCAATAGTCTCCACAGAAAAAGGGAAATGGCAGTTTCAATATACTACATGGTATGATTTTGCTAAGAATCTATGATTTTTTTAATGCAAGTTAAAAAGAATATTGATTTCTTTCAAGTCCACTGCACACTAAATATAATTTCCACCACTGCTGTTTGAGATATCAGATAAAAATGCCATCTTTCTTACTAAGAAAAGAATCAACAAGTCTTTCTTGAAGCAGAAATGCCTAAAGCTATTTAGTATATGTCAAACAATCTTGGCAGCTGGTGGTAGACAAAAACATGATGGTAGCTGATTTGTGAAAAAACATACAGAAAATTCATTCTGGTGACAGCCAAGTTAGGGTATATTCAATGTGCACTGTGGACTGCAAGACATCTAAAACAATCTAAAATATCCACAGAGATAACTAGCATTACAAACTCATTGCTCCACCTCCAAGTTAGAAACTAAGGGAAGGCAAGAAATGAAAAAAAAAAAAACCCAACTATATGGACTCTGAGTAACTTCAGGAGGTTCAGCAAGAAGTGCAAAATTCTGCACTTGGAGCAGAAGAGCTCCAGACTCTGACTGAAAACCAACTGTCTGGAAAGGACCTGTGGTCATCCTGGATGCTAGGCCAAGTATGAGCCAACAGTGGCTTGACATCAGCAAACCACATGCTGGCCCAGCTCTAGGAAGAAAAAAGCCAGAAGAAAGGGAAATCACGCTCCACCCACCCCTGATGGAGCTACATGTTGAGCAGTGAGCAAGAGTTTAATGCTCTTCCACAAGTGACTGAACCAGATTATGACAAAGTTAACCACTTTTTAAAGACTGATTAATTGAAGCGAGTAATTCTGCACGTTGCACACATTTTTTCCTCCAATGCAACTGTACAAATTCTTCAGCCAGTCTGTTCCTTTATAGTGAGTTAATCTTTCAGGTTTGTCCTCAACCAAGGAACTCTGGGTTGCTCTTAACAGGAATCACCAACTACAGAAAGACTCCTCATCAGCTGAAGTGTTTACCTAAATGTTCTGCACATAGCTCAAAAACCTCTCTGTGTCATTATGACACTGTGAACTTTCTGGAATCTGTATAAGCATAATTTAGGAGGATAACACAAACCTAACAAATTAGCACAAACCCAAATGGGCAAACGAAGGGAAAAAATTACTGTTTTCTTAAGACACATTTTTAAGGTTCTGGTAGACACAACCCTAAAAAGTATCTGTAACAAAGAAAAATTATTTAAGGGCTATGTTACTGACATTCATGAAATATCCTGTAATTTTTTTTCTGAGAGATTTAATTATACCTTTCATACTACTCATGCATTAAAAGATCTCCTGCTTAGCATTAATTTGAATTCTATTGCCACATAAATTAATACAACTTAGACACATTTATCAACCCTTTAAATAACAAAGTGATGTGTCCAGGCAGCATATTCTTGAAAAGTAGATAAAGACATACAATTAAAACCTGAACTGCAATTACTTTACATTTCAGAAAGTTAAAAAGTAGCCTGGAGCAATTTACCTCCTAGAGAAAATCTGGAGAGCAGTTTTGCTTCAAGCAAAGACTTAACAGTATTTAAAAGAAAACAATATGCAGCATGAGTAAATCATATAGCAGACAAAAACAGTCAAAGAAAAATAAATGGGTTGTACTCAAGTTAGTATAAATCTGAATGCATTAAGCTCCTAAGGAAACTTGCAAAGACAGTATTAATGTCACAGTACTCAACTGGATAATTTTAACCCTGATTTTAACCTTAAATTTAATAAATCATATTATGCATGAGAATTTCCAAGTAGATTCCCTAATTCATTATGCAAATGAACAAAATGATAACTCTAAATAGCTATAGTAGCTACAGAAAATCTGTTCTTTTGGTTAAAGGACAGCATATGGTTTACTGATGAACAGAACTGCAGTAAACCCTAATAAAACTAACAAATCCACATAATTTTAGCTCCTAGAAATTTTTGCGCTGAACTGCAGAATGTACTTACATTTCCTGACAATAGTAGGAAAATCTAAGCTTGGTAGATTCTAACAATTCTGAATATGGTAGATGGAGTTCAGCCACATTTCGATCTTCACCTACTGCTGTCCTAAAGAACAAAGAGAGCAATAGTATTGAATCTCTGAAGATTTACACACTTGAAATTTCCAGAAAGGTTTTTGGTGAGTACTGAGATAAACTCTTCCAGTACCAGGGCTTATAAACTACATCCCCACACTAAATAATGTAGTACTGAAGACAAAAGCATCTAGGGTTACTGTACAAAGTAGTTAGAACAAATAGATAAATAGATTAAGACAGATGAATAGATGTATAGATGCAGAATAGATGTAGAGGTGAGACACTGGAACAGGTTTCCCAGAGAAGCTGTCTCCTTGAAAATGTTCAAGGCCAGCTTGAATGGGGCTTTGAGCAACCTGGTCTAGCAGAAGGTGTATTTAAGGTCTCTTCCAACCCAAGTCATTTTATGGTTCTATAAGATTAAAATCATGACTCAAAGCACAAACAAAAACATGTGGTTTGTATATACATACATATATTTTTCTGCACTTACAATATGTACATAGAGTACAGCCATGCAAAGCCATGCACCTGGACCCAATCCTGCTCCAGCCAGTGGCAGGTTCTCAACAGACTTCATTAGATACTAAATCACACAAAGGCTGTTAACAACTTGTCAGGATTTAAAAGATGATGTTGTTGCTGTTTAATAGAAACATGTACAGTAACTTCAGTGTCCTAACAAACCTAGGTAGTGCATTCCAGATTTTTAAAACTTAACAGAGTAAAAGAATAAAATGAAATTAAAATAAAAATTTCTGTTATTTAGTCACAACCATTTCTATAGCAGAATGGCATTAGAGACTGAAATTTTAATGGTTAGTGACTCAAGCAATCAGCCATTTGCATTAGCAGTGGGTGCTTTGCTGAGGTTGGCTTTGCAAGGTCACAGCCCAGGTGCAGAGGGGGTGAGCACACACCAGCAGAGGCTACAAGCTGGGGTTTGAGCCATGTGAGGGAGAAGGCAGGTAAGAAGCAGACCAGGTGCAAAGGTGGGATAATGCTTTTTATCACCCTTAAATAACAGGCTCAGTTGTACAACTTCTCCATGGGGAAGGAGCAAGGCATTCACACACTGGCCTGAAGGTTTTCATCCCTTCTGATGGGGCACAACTGGCTCAACCACACTGGCATAAGAGGCAGCTGTCATGTCTTAGAAGCTGAAATAAACCGTCAAAGACCCCCAGAGTGCCCCCTGACTAATTTTTGGTGCCTTCCCAAAATTCCTCACCAGAGGACTGCATGTGATCCACAGTGTTACATCAAACAGTGTAAAACTGACCCCCAGTAAGGGAGGAGGTGTCTAACATAAACCTGAACATTTATTAACCCACTGAACTTTGTGTTTTGGGGGTTTCCCCCACTCCCAACTGACCAAGATGGAGATCACTTCAACCAACAGACACCAAATAACAACAATCAAGTCTCCTTGCTAGATGAGTGGTGATACCTTTCCACTATCTGCTCTTATCCTTTTCTCCTCATTCTTTCTTTCCCTTGTGCATTTTCTGAAGAGGTATCTTTATACATTTTTACTGTTATATTACTAAAGATAGATAATAACCAAACTGGCTACATACCTCCTTTCCATGGCAAGCACATTATTGTAAAATAATCCCTACATAAATATATATTTTATATATATATATAAACAGTCATTCAGTGTCATTCCATTCTAATCTGCCACAAGAGATCTATTAACAAGAACCTCAGCCACCTTCGCCTTCAGGGGTGAGTCATAACAAGTAACAAAGAGAAAAGCCATTAGCTTTTCCTGTATGATATCATGGTAAAATCCTGACCCTGTCCTTCAACCAGGTCTGTTGATATTAACATAATTAACTGGGACCTTACCAAGAAGGCTGCCAGACCTCACCCCAAAACCTCCTTTTCAGTAAAATGGTGCAGCAGAAGGGACTCCTCAAATTTGAAAAACACCTTCTCCCTGCACCTGAGGGTCATCTACAGATCAGTTAATCAGGTCCAAGATGATTTTGAGCCACATCTGTGTTCTTTAATGTCAGTAAAAGAATGGTACTACTGAGTGACACTTCCAGGTCTTGCCCTCACAAGATTCAATGGATATGCATACAGAGAGCAGAAAGAATTTGGCAAAGAGTACCAAATGAGTTGTGGTTTTGGCTGGACTTCTTTTGTTGTTCCTTTTTTTTTTTATCTAATAAAGATTCCTGGAATTCATTCCGTAACAAGTACTGCAGATAAAAGCCAAGTATCACTACAATCAAGTCAAGCAGCAAATGGAAAGGGAATAATTGTAGTCAAGGAAGGGATTCTGTGTCCTTATTTCTCTCCCCAGCAGTGCCTGGATCTACATATTCTTGATGTCTCTGAAGTCTGAGCAGGGAGTATTACTTCCAGAGAGAGAAATTCTGAGAATTTAAAGCTTTAGGGTCCTGCTTGAACAGAGATGGAACAGTTGCCTTCTGGCAGGAATTAAAGCTGGCATGGAAACTTCACAAAAGAAATTAAAAGATGCTCTGGAAAGTGGCCAAAAGGAAATCAAAAGAACTTTAGCAGTATGAAGACACATACCAGAAGCACATGAAAAGGAACTTCAAGACAGACCATTAGGTTTAAGAGTTAAGGTTATCCATCTGTTCTGGGTAGAAGGCTGTGTGAACCAGGGGAAAATGTTAATTATTCCTATGAGATATTTAGTCTAAAAATATTAATGTTCTCTGACATAATTTCCAGTCTTGACCACATGTCAGATGTCATGGGGAACAGATAGACTTATTTCAGATTCAGCCCAAATTTTGAACTTTAAGAACTGATCAACGTAGCCTTCTTCCAGTTCTTCAAGTGTGATATGTTACTGGATCTGAGAATCAGACTGGGGAAAAAAGACTATCTGAGAGCCAGTCTGACAGTTATCTGTGAGTTAAAAGATCTTAAATATAGATAAACAATAGCTCATGCCTTATATCACGTTTATTGTTGTAAATATCTAATATAGGCATGAGTAATCAGTTATTTTACAGAAACGCAGCATAAAAAAGTGGACAGTTTTTAAAGCAGCTAGTTTTGAAAACAGAAATGGAAATCCATGGAAATTATCTGGTTAGCCCCACAGCTGAAGAGATGAGCTCTAGAGACTTGGATTTGTAGAAATGTTACAGGGAGCTGTTGGACTACTGCTTTTAAGAGCTATTACGATGAACAGGTGCTTCCTCACCCCATCTCTACTTTAGCCCTATGTGCTACTATGGAACTCTGTCAATAAACTCTGTTCATGTTTCCATCAATAGAAGCAATTTTTGAAAAATAATACTGAAAAAAGGAAAATCTTTCTGTGCTCCATCAGAAGGTGTCTCAGCAGGGCACAAAACAAGGAACAGAAAAGAAAATGAACAATGATTCTTTACATAAACTCACAAGAACCACCACTTACAAGCTAAAACACAAGACTTTAACAAGTTCCTTGTCCAAGATGTTTAAACTAGTGAAGTTACTGTTTTTATGTGAAAAAATTGTGCTCAAGTTTGCTTGAACTGTGCAGCAATTCTCCTAGTGTCAGGTTCCACCTATAATGGCATGTCCTAATTAAAATGCTTAATTATCTCTGGCTGTCACATGTAGCCAAATCTCACCTAGCTACTTGTATTTATTTTAAACTTGCAGGTATTAGCATCATTTCCCTAATATATCTTGCCTTGCAAAATCCTGCAGGGTTTCACTTACACAATAAAATCTCAGATTTTGGAGTCACAATTTCTGGACTGCAGTGCAAAGCCACCAAAGGCAAAGAAGAGGAGACTCTGGTAAGCTCCTTTATTCCTTTCCTCAATTACAATTATTTGGATTCTATTATTGTGTTAGAGTATGTCTGTGCCCATACGCACAAATTTCTCAATGAAGATTTTTGGATCAAAGGTGACTTAGCAAGAGGGACATTAAGGGCTTTGAAATATTTGCAACATTTCAGAAAAGAACACTACCAAACAGGAGTTTTTCAAGAAAACTGTAAATTCAACTGCTCATAATAAAATGACTGAGTTCAGTCATTATAATGTAAAATATTGGAATAGCTTTCTCTGCTAACTTCAATATAACTACATCTATCAAGTCTCATCTGTAATAACCAGGCTGGTGTTTGCTCTGTGGAGTCCAAATTGCTAATTCTTCCCACTTACAACAACTCCCTGGCTTTCAAGACAAAAATAATTTTCTGTCTAAATATACTTACACTTAACAATCGGAAATGAATCCCTCTGCAAACAACTCTCCACACTGGCAATCGCTTTTGTTAGTAATTATTTATAGTGCAGAAGCATCAAAGCTTTCTTCTTTCACATTTAACATTACTGTTATTACTACCATTTCCCAGGTACATCCAGGAAAACTGTCAGACATTTTCCCAATACACTTACAGTTTGTATTTCCTCCCTTCCTTCTACTGTGCATAAATATTGCAAAAGCCTTATAACAAGGTGGTTTTGAAGGAGCACAGCAGTAAGCTTCACCACACTGACCAAACTGGTACACACTGAGCAGGTCACAGGGAGCAGCAATGGGACTCTGATGACAGATGGCAACTTTGCACCAGCAGAATACAGCACTGCCCACGGTCCCCTGTGCTCTCAGGAGTGGGCAGCTGTGGTGGTTCCCTGCCCGCCAGCAAGGGACAAATGTGAACCAGGCCAAGCTTGCTGATATTTTCTGAAGAAGCTGATGTTGGTGGGCTAACCAGAGCCTCTTCCTCTCTGCTCTGACGTTTCCCATGCGATGGGAGTGGCTCCAACAGCAAGAGGGAAGGAAAGATGGGCATCCCAGGCTACAGATTCCTCTGGAGAATGGGCAATTTCCTGACAATAATGGCATCCATGTAAATTTCAAACAAAATCTCCAATTTTAAATGCCTTGAAATTAATTTGAAGGTATAAAAAGTAAAATATATTTTCAATATAACAATTTTAAACAAAAAACTGGGGAAAATCAACACAACAAAGAGCTAGTTCTTGTAATTTCTGCACCATAATTCCAAGTTAAGGCAACAAAAACCCTTTACTTGGATGTAGTGTGAATTCTTGCAGCTAGTAAATCTTGAAGTTTTGATATAATTGGGTGATTTGCAATATCATAACTGCTAACAGATGCAACTTATTTGTTTTAAAACTAGCACCTTTTGTAACATTACATAGTAACACAGAAGGCCTGTGATCTAGTTTCCTCATTTTTTCTGAAATGCAATTGGAAGCACAGAAATGTTTACTCTATCCAAGTAAGGACACACTTAACCATGGAAGATAAAATCCCCATTCAATGAAACAGTTTTTCAGAAAGCTACAGCTCATCACCACCACACAGGAAAATCAGAAATTCAAGGGCACTGCCTCTCACACCATGGTGTATGGAAAGTTTTGCTCCAGTCAGAGACAAGTCTCACTCCCCTGACCAGCGCTGTCACACACAGATCAAAACAGTCTGTGAATCATATGGGACTTGAAGAACAGTGTCCTACACATCACCTCTTACTGTCTCCCAATGCTGAAATGCCTCCATAGCCATTCCAGGACTTCTAGATTCACATTTCAACCATAGCAGCTGGGAGGAATACAGACAAACCAGAAACATGCAGTAGCAGTCATCCACAAAACTCCTGTGAGTGTAGCATACACTTGTGTTACAAGTGCACACAACATGCACAAAATTGTATTCATACTGTACCTGAACAATGAGAATAACCATCATCCATATGACTTTACTTGACTCTTAGTAAGGCATTCCAGGAAATTCTGTAAGATGTAATAATTCACATCTACCTTTTTCAAAGAGACTGCATATGTGAATCCTGCTTTGAGCTTCACTGCTGATTAAAGAGAATATACTTGACCTAAATCTTCCATTCAAAAGAAGACTACAGAATACACATCTGACTTCATCTTGTACTGGTTATTCCCATATCACAGATCTGCATGCAGCAACAAAAAATAGCAAATCAAGCAGGGTGTCAAATTAACATTTAGCATGACAAAGACTCCCATGTGCTACTTTGGCAGCCAATTCAGGCCTACATTCACCAGTCCACTGTGCCTAATTGTTGAGTTTCTCTAATTTATTATTATTGCTGTTGTTATTATTGTTGTTGTTGAATTTATTAGTTGAAATTTTCTTTTTATCACAGCACAATGTAGAAATAAAGACAATAGCAGAAATTATTTATGAAAAAATAACAGTGAGGTCCTGATTTACAGCTATACACTTACTAAAGACCTTGTGCCAGGTTCTATCATAAATTGAAACATCTCAAACATGATGTTTTGTTGACTGGATGAAAGTTTAGGAATAAATTATTGATAATTGGTGACCAGCTCATTGCTTGAAAACTACTTTTAGTTTCTATTTGAAATGTTCATTTAATATCTTAGACTAAGGAGAAATAATATGGAGTCCTTAAAAACTGAGAGAAGGAAATAAACAATCATTTACTTTTAATTCAACTCTGATGATCTTTATTTCTACTAGAAACTGGCCCAGAAAGTGGTAGAGCATGTCATGTCTGTCTTTAATGCACACAGTACTACCACAGGCAGCATTAACCTCAGAATTTACACAAATGATGTTATTTTGTACAGTCACTGACTATTTGCAACACCTGAGTCACACAAACGACAAAAGCACTGCAAACACAAAGAAGTATGGTCACTGTAACTAAGTTCTAATCAGACTTGAGTTGAACTAGAGAATAACAAACCAACTCTTAGTCTTTTACTTTCTTCTGTGGCCTAAATAAAACACATAAATGTCATTATAACACAGATGTTTGCATCCTTTTCTTCTCTTTTTTGTAACAGATGGATCATTGAATATGAAAGAAACAAACACTGCTATATTTAACACTACAGATCCCAAACCCTGTCATATTAATAATTCACAGAAGTCACTGAACTGCATAGCATGTCGTGCTGAGATTTTGTTAGAAATCAAATCTCTTAATGTACATTTTTATTATTTGTCTTTCACTGGCAAAATACAGTCTGCTTTTATTTGCATTAAAGCAATAATAAAAACAGGAACAAGAGCTTTTCAGCAAGGTAACACTCCTGAGAAAAGGAACTCTCTTACCATATACAGGCTGCTTTGCTTGGTGGGGCTTTTGCTCTTGTTAAAGAATTGGGTAACTTTCACCAGGAACCAGTAAAATAGACCACATTCATGTCTAAGGGCAAACTTAGCATAAACCTAAGAACTATGGAAACAGTTTATCAGGAAGTGCCTCAACATGGATAGAAGTTCATTTAAAACCCTTTCTTGTTTAAAAAAATCCCAAAAGTCCCCATAATAACTTTATCTAATTTTCTGAGATTATTACCTTTCCCTGGCCACAGGGAAATTAGCCTGAAATTACACTGAGATTAGCCAGCAAATACTTTGTGTTCTCTTAGCATGCAGTCCTTGAGACAAAGCCTTGCTATGGTGATTAAATAAAGTGTGGATGAAAAGTTTCAAGGATACAACTAGTAATGATGTAGTAACACAATGTAAACAGTAAGGATGGATTACCTTTTTATGGCTGTAATAAAAGATAGTCAGCTCTTCCTCATTATAAAATATTCAGTGTTATTGTATATAGTGTTTCACATTATAAACTGGTGCAAGAGCAACATCTACCATTCTCTAAATTCACCATTTAAGTATATGATGTATTGCTGAAATGCCTGAGGTTTACATGTAAAACATGTATATAGAAAATATACTGTACAGGTTTCATAATGATACATACACTAAATAAACTGCTGCCATGGTGAACAATGACACTGACTCTACTTGCACAATGTTGTTTAGTTTTACATCATTCAATACTTTTAAACTGTCAGTTTCAATTAGAAAAAAATCTGGCAGAGACAGCGAGCTTGCATGGATCATATTTCTATGCCTGCGTTTTATCTTACACACACATTGCACAGTTCATGTCCTGAACTTCTAGTTTTAAGGCTTATATGTAGCTCAATCTATTACATATAACAATTACATAGTTAAATATGCTATAAACATTTCTATTTATAATGTTTCTAGTCTGCTGGCACCTGAAAAAGCTCCAGATTGGTACAAGTATGTTTCTTTTCAGCTCCTTGTTGTCACTGTCAAGGAAGGAGCTTGGCTTTAGCTAATATTCTAGATGGTTCTTTTCTTTTGTTAATACATCTTATTCACTTCTCCAGGACCTCTAGCACTATACAGCAACAAAATACATTTATTATTTAGATAATGAGTGCAAGATCATCTGCTGATTACATATGCATGCAAAGAGAGCCAAGGTTGCCATCAGTCCCTAAGGGCAATCCACCAAAACCACTGATCCAGCATCAGAGATTTATTCCTTTGCAAACAGGAAGATTGCAGCCCAGCCTAATCACACTTAGTAAAGCTTTAAAGGATACATCTGACACTGGTGATTAACTGTCTTGTGGAGAACATGACATTAAATGAAGATCCAAACCAAGTTAACTGCATGCCTTTGAAATATGTCCTGCAGCTCAGAGCGGATTGAAGTGCCCTTTAGGATGAGTCCTTTAAACTAACCTGGTCCTTGAGGAGGCAGTAACAAGTTAACACTAACATGTTCCTGCTCTTTGGGAATGCTGGGAACAGCAAACTAAGAATGCTCCAAAGCCTAGGATCAACCATCCTAACCCCAATCCTGATTTATGACTTATTCATCAAGTCCATTTGGCAAGCAAAACGGAGACAACAATATTATGAGCCTAATAAATGTAGTATGAATGGAGTACTTTGAACATGTAGCTGGTACTGCATGATGACAAACGCTGCTGACAGTGTCACTCACTCTGACTAAATCTATACTGCCTTTTCTGGCCTTGTTGGAGTGAATTGCTGGCCCATGTCATCCATACAGATATTGCCTTAAACATCTGTGCTGTGCAGATCCAAGCTTCAAGCAGTACCAAAGTTTGATTTTCCTGGATGCTGAACCCCACATGCAGCTGCAGGTTTGAGTGAGTGAGCAAACAGATGGGACTGCAGTGCAAGCTAGCGTGACAGCAATGCTCCAGCTCTGCCTCCCTCCATGCCTTCACCCATCTAAGCTGCATGAATAAAGATTACAAAGTCAGCAACATCACTTGGATGGAATAAACCTTATTAATCCAAATCTTCAAGGCTACCCACAACATGCATCTGAATATCACTGTGAATAAAAGAACCAAATCCATGCACAGAAAGACATAACTATATCCTGTTTAACAAGGGGCAGAGTTATGCTTTAACAAGGTTTACCCCTACTCACACTCGATTCAAGGAAAAAAAAAATAACACAAGCAACTAGACTAAGAATGAGCAATAATTTCCATGGTAATTCTAAACTGTTTCTAAATGAGTTCTGTAAAAAGATTAAAATCATCAATATTCACAACATAAATCCTGAGTTGTTGGAGGTTGAGGAAGAGTTGTACTTTTCTTAATAAGGAGAAATCAGTGAACCAGACTGACCAACAGTGAGCCTGAGCCAGCAGAGTGGTACTTGTTTGCTATATTCATCCAATTAATACCTCAGGTATTAAGGTCTATTTCAAATTATATTTGAGATTCATATTTTATGAAAGAAAAGCTCATAAATAAATTTCTTTTTGGTAGATGAAAACTGATCATTTTGTCTAATTTTGATTACTAAAGAAGAGAGATACTAACTTCTTTTGTTAGGCCCCAAAATATGTTTTCATTATCTGCAGAGGACTTCTTTAAAATCATTAAGGAAAAAAAAAGGGGTTCCTTTATCCTCTATAATAAACATTTCACATGACTATGATTCAATATGTTTTAGACTGCACTGCCAATTCTCATTATTATTCAGATATCATATTTGAGGACATTAATACATCATTAACACAATTAACTTTTTCACAGAAGTTAAGCCATATGGAACCAAATGGCACAATTTGGCCATGTAAATGAGTAGACAGTGCAGGTCACCCCACTGCACCAGTGCAACTCTGCTGGCTCCACTTGCATTTGCAAGCCTAGACCAAGGGAGGAACCTGTGTCTCTCCAGAAACTGGAAGTATCAACAACTTCCCAAAACAGAGATATTCCATAAAAAGGCAAGGATCAATTCATATGCTAGACTTGTCTGTGTGCAACCTGCAATATGCCTTCATCTGCCAGAGAAGCATTTCTCCAAATAAATTAGGGATCATGGACATGAAACACATCCTTTAAAGCAGTTTGGCAAGAATAGAGAATTTTGTTCATTATTTCTGTTAATTGTTAAATCAGTAAAATACAAAGTAACTGAATTAACCTGGCAGTTGAGTAAGAGAGTGGCTCCATTGAATCTTACAACTTTTTGTCCCTACCAGGAATACAGCAACCATACCAGGCAATTCACTGCTCCAAATCAGATCCTGTGTGGCTGATCCCAAGGCCCTGAGACAGCCAAGTGTATCAGCAGTCCTGTCAGTTTTACCATTAATCTTAAGCACAGGTAACATCAAGGGAACTCCAGGACTGAAGGACATCCTCTGTCCGCTAAAGCACAGAAGCCTCTTTTATCCCCCTTCCCCCAACTCACAATTTTCTTGCCCTCTCCCCAACAGACTCTGTCTGTACAGTAATGAAGGATCATGTTTCTCCCATCCAACCCATCTTCTCTTCCCGTGCCTCTCCTCTCTCCTCAGTGCTCCTACAGTTGCTGTGGAAATAACACATTTTACTGACCCTACACCTCCTGGGCAGCTGGTTCCCACAGCTGTGGTGCAAAAGGCAATTAAGATAAAACACAGCTCTGCAATGAATCACAAGCCTGAACAGATCTCAGAGGTCATCTAGTCCATTCCTCTGCCCCACGGGAGGCTCAGCTATCCCCATGTCATTTCTTACAGACATCTATGTCACCTGCTTTTAAAAAGTTCAGTGATAAAAATTACACAAGCTCCCTAGGCAATATATGCTAGTGTTTCACCACCTTTGCAGAGAAGTTCAATCTCTCCTCGTAGCTCACATTTTTCAAGCCTCAGGTCTTTTTTCTCTCTTTCTTTATACGTCTTACCAGATATTTTCTATTTTCCTCACACAAAGCACTCCAATTAAAGCAGTTTGTTTCAAAAACTGCTTTGAAAGTGATCATTGAAAAAATTACTATACATTGCAGCTGGAATAAAATCACCCTTTTCCATTGTGCAACTGTAACATAATTTTAAAGACTTTAAATTACAAAATTATTCATGTTCTGCTTGTTTTAATGCGATCTTGTAGCTGTGCATATGCAACAGGAGAAACAGGGCCAGGTAGTCACTGTTGTCATATGTGTGTCTATAATGCCTATTACCAGAAACAGTATAACAACAAATCAAAACATTGTTGAGATTTAAAAACCAATTCAATTTTCCATAGTCAAGGTAAAGCCACATTTGTTACAGATAATCCCCAATATTAGAAAATAATGACCTATCAAAGAGATGAAATTTGACTTTGCTCAAGCAAGGAGTTTTGTTAGGAACATATTCAGTCCACTAGCGAGAGCAGAGCAAATCAGATCTGGTTCACAGCTTTCTTATACCCTGAATTCATATGTCATCTGACTGTTTGAGCTTTTTTAAATCACAAAAAAGTAAAACAGGAAGAGAAGTAAAGCAATGCTATAGTTAACCCACATCTTCATGATTATTGCTGGCTTTACTTTCCTCAGTGAATAGTCAGAGGAAGAAAGTACATATAAGGGTTAGAAATAACTCCTTTTATAAATCAATTTAGTCTGCAGCATGGAATAGCAAGGACAGAGGACACCACTTACCAAGATTTGAATGCTCTGAAAACAAGATAAAATTTTGGTTATTCATGAAAAACAATAAATTGGTAACTTCTCTAATACACTGGACACAACATAAAGCATTTCTTCATTTTAAACAGTGGATTATGAAAACCAAAGAAAAACTTGGATTGGACCCCAAAGAAGTACAACAAGGTAACACTTTATTGCCTTTCTATTGTTGCTAAATACTGCACTTAGGGACCAAATACAAGGCCTGTGAAAGGACTACATGCCTTTACAGATGAGAAGTCTTAAAGTTCTTTCATGGAGCCAAATCTTTAAACTAAAAAATTCAAAATCCCACAGAAGAACAAACAAAGCACATTTTAAGCACCAGTTTAACTAATGTATTCCTTATGCATTTTAAACAAAGTATATCAATGAGAAATTAAAATTCGTGATGCTCCTCTTTGAGCTGAAGGTCTCCTTGGAAAAATTTCACAGATAAATCCATCCCCTCATGATTTCCAAGTTCTTTTAAAAGGTGTGGCAATGTCAGATATAACAGATGTGAAGAATTCTATTATGCCTAACAAACTCTGCATTAGAATTACACTCTGCAAGAATTACACTAGTCTGAGATGAAAAACTAACACTTTGCTACTGAAGATTTCAAGAACAGATGCCAACATATTTCATGATGACTTCTGATCACAGGAAAAATATAATACAGGCTGGCACTGATATTCAAATTGTATTTTGACCCATTTCAGACATTGTATTCAAATTGTATTTTGACCCATTTCAGACAAGCCCCTCCATGTGCAATGACAGAAGAACATCCAGTCCTTTAAAAGTATCAAGTGAAGATAAAATTGAGAAAAAACTAACACTTGCCCCAGCACTGTTATAAAAAATAGTAAAAATCTCCATCTAATTTTTAGAACACTCATGACACATAAAGGAGGATAATATGGATTTGCAAAATCCACAGGGAATTATTTTCCTCAGATTACAAAACAGAGAGACTTAAAAATTCCCTTTTTAACATAGCTGCAAATCTGAAATTCACCATGTATCAAGAACACTGCAGTAATTATACTGGGCATTTTGCAGAATCCAAGGCATGAATTTACAAATCTAAACAAAGTTTCTTCAAACAGATGAACACATTCAAAACATCAATCACCATTCTGAATAAAAAAAAAAAAAAAATTGACCAAAACTTCAAAACAAATTTGAAAATGCACTGAAACATGAACCAGAGAGCAAAGAATGTCCTAGAGGCAAGATTAGCAAGGAATTACACCAGTCACTGGTAACAGTTACAGTACACAGCATTTTTAATTTTTCTTCTGAAAAACCTGCCTTGTGGTCCCAGTATGACAAAATCATCCTAATGATTTCTCTAACCTAAAACAATTCAAATCATCAATAATCAAGAGAGCATCAGCTGATCACGTTTCAGGATGCAGCACGGGAGTATTAAGTGACTGAGCATTGATCAAATGACGACAGAATCTGGAGACTGTGTCTCAAGGAGTATTGGTTGACCCTGATGGTAAG
The DNA here is from genome assembly GCA_017589585.1 of Phylloscopus whistleri. Classification (NCBI taxonomy): domain Eukaryota; kingdom Metazoa; phylum Chordata; class Aves; order Passeriformes; family Phylloscopidae; genus Phylloscopus; species Phylloscopus whistleri. Next base: position 2,324,068 of record JADMLD010001629.1, on the reverse strand, counting down.
TATGTTCATATTATATAAGCCTACATTGAGTTACTGTTTCTGCTGCTGAAAAGTGCTGTTAAAACTGCACATACAAATATATTTGCAAAGTCAAGCACCTACGTACACATTTCTCCTGTTCAATCAATCTTAAAATGGCCTACTCTTAAAACAACTTTGTGGCAAGGAAATACAGAACAGTACCTGACCCAACCATTTCAGGTTGTCAAGGTAAATTCTCTCAGCATTTACTGTATGTCACCTGCAGGAAAATTCCTTTATGTAATAACCTACAAGTCACTGACTGATTTAAAATGAAGGTGCCTTTTCTTTTCTCATGTACCTTGCACAGACACAAGGGATTGAAAGAAGGCAGCAGCATTTCAAAAGATGATGCTTACATATCCCTTCTAAATGCCTTCTAAATGTATACAGTTCTCTAGGGAGCAATCAACTGAGCAATGACTGTAATGCTCAGGATATAATTACCAAAATGAGATGCATAACCTTTATTACACCAGCAAACAGTTAACTTTACAGATTATTTCTCTTACTTTGGTGCTCTCAAACCTTTTTTTTTTTTTTTTTTTTTTTTTTTTTTAGTAATCAAGTGCTTCCAATCCTCTACATTGCAGCTACTGTGCATTCAATGCCAGGTGCTGCACACCTCACGAGCAGAAACTCAGCACAATGCAAGACCTTCTCCAGCCCGTGTAGTTTCACATACTGCTGTAGCATGACAGAATGTCTTTGGGATTTAGCAAATTCAGACAGATTCTGTCGCTACAGCCCACAGAAAAACGCCTTGAAATTCCCCCTGTTTAAAAAAAGAAAAAAATGAACAGCCTACATCTCCAAACATGACAGTGCATTCCTGGCATAGACTACGCAATGCAAGAAGAGGAAAAATGACAGTATTTATGTTACCTTCAGTCACATAGTTGTGGTCTCGCAGAAAGCTGTGGTTAATTTTCCGTGTGTCCGTGTCCTCGCCCATTTACAGCAGGATTACTCAGCATGCCTATCCGCAGTGGACTGATAGCATCAGCAGAGGTCGTCACAAGAGCACCATCCATGCTGCCACTGCCTAGCAGAGGCGGGGAACACACCGGGCCACTGAGCACAGCATAATGAGAGCTATTGAGGCAGCACAGATTGGGAGGGGGGCGAATAGCGAGAGGCAAGAAGAAAAAAAAAAAAAAATAGCGGGAGAAAGCCGGAGGGAGAAACGGCTCCGAGAAATTACGGATGCAGACAGCCAGTAGGGAGCTTGCGCGAAGGGAATAGAGGCACTTCTCCCACAGTTAAAGAAGAGCCCGGGGGTGCCGCCAGGTGCTCCGGGCAGCGGCGGGGCCGGGCGGGAGCTGGCGGCGGGGCCGGGCCGGGCTGCAGCGGGGCTGGGCTGCAGCGGGAGCCGCCCGGAGCGGAGCGGAGCGGGCCGGGCCGCTGCCGCTCGCCTCTGCTGCATCAGCGCTGGCCCCTCCCCGCCCGCCGCCCGCGGCCCAACCGCACCGCATCTGCATGGAGCAAAGTGAAAAATGACACTGCAGGTAATTATCTCAGCTCTTCTGCCGGGGAGACGGGCAAGGAGGAAAAGCTGAGGGAGGGGATGAGGGAGAAGAAAACTTCAAGGTGATTAAACGCGTTTGCATCGACGCGTGCTGCACACCAACGTGCGGCCACGATTTTTGTGCTAGTCGTAGTGTCATCTATCTGCGGCAAAAGCAACAGTCGTTCAATGCCAGCCTCTGTAAGTATTACCGGAATTGTCAAATATCTGCCTGTGCAAAAGGATTCGTCAGAGGCAAGGCAACCGTTCAGAGGACATAAGATAAAATAACTTGTATTTATCTTTTTTACCCCCGGTTTTGTAGATAAATGCAAAATTACAAAGTATTTAAAAACAACCTCTCTGGTTTCCCTGTACAGGAAAGAAAAGCTGGACAAAGGGAATGTTTGCAGGTCATTGGTTTTCTTAAACCTGCTGCTCTTTTGGTTCATTATCCCATCATCTTGGAAAAGCAGTGTTGAAGAATGCATACTCAGAAATATAAAAATAAGTAGAAGAGGAAAATTACTCACTTGCTTTATAAAATAAAGCTTGCTCTTTAGTCCAAATGCTTAATGTTTTATATTACTGCAAAATCCTTTCAACTGAACAGACAAGCAGTTTTCCTTTGGCTTTTAGTATCTATTCAAGAAACCACAAACTGTTTGCTGCAGAAAGTATGTATTCAGAAAAGGTAAGCACCACTGAAGTCTAAATATTTGAATAGAAAACAAATAGCTATATACCAAACCACCACTACAGCATGATAGGGAAGTCCACAACCACAAAACCAATTGAGGAGAGAGAATCTTGTGCTTTAGGCCCTGGAATTGAACATGGAAAGTACAATTCAGTTGTTAGCATTACTACAGCATTTTGTGTAACATTGGATGAATTTTTTTCTCTTTTGTATTTGTTTTTCTTTTTTTCTAATGAACTAGGACATCCAGTTCTTGAAGGAAAATTCAAGTACCCTGCTATTCCTATGAACTGGCATGTGACTTTGAAAAAAGTAGAGGACTGTGTAAAAATCTGCTCAGGGATACACATCTAATTTCAGTATGAAGCAAGGCTGGGAGGGAAGGAAGAATAGCAATAGAATTGCCTTCTTCTTCTTCTCATTAAAAGAGCAAAGTAAAATAGAACCATTTCCAGCCTGACTAGTAAATATGTAAAATCTTCACATTTGAGCAAGTGGGAAAGTAAGAGAAGTTATTCTGTACTTGAACCTGTACAGAACACATTTTACATGTATGTGGGGTTTGGGGGTGACAATACTGGAAATGTTATTTCTGCATTGGCAGCACCAGTCACTACTGTGGCGGTACCAGCAGCTCTCCAGTATCTGCCCTATCCTCTTCAGAAAAGAGGAAGGAGGCCTTGCAAATACTGATACTCAGTTTGGACAAAATGGTTCTGATCTACGTGATGGAGCTGGTTTATTTTGCCCTTCTCTGAGATATTATGTTCTCACCTTGGATTTTTCCAAAGACAAAAGGGTCTATGAGTGTAATGCACTGCACATGAAATCCCAGCTCTGCCAGAGTCCTTGGCAAAGTGTACAGCAAACAGCCAGTTTACTCTCAACCATGTAACACAACAGTTACACCAGTCTGGGTCAAGAAGGCACTTCCCATCAGTACCTGTGCAAACAGCCTGGCCTTACAGAAGTCTGTCCAGACCCCTTTTGTAAAGCCTTCCTGCCCTCCAGCAAATCAAAAACTCCAGTGGTGACCAGCTGCCAGGTAGATATAACTCCATTTACCACCACTCCCTGGGCTCAGCCATCCAGCCAGTTTTTACCCAGCAAAGAACAAGCCCATTCAAACAAAGAGCTGCCAGTTTCTCCAGGAGAATGTTGTAGCAAACTGTATCAAAGGCTTCACTAAAGTTCACATAGGCAACATCCACAGCCTTTCCCTCATCCACTAAGAGGGTCACTTCACCACAGAATGAGATGAACTGGGTCAAGCAGGACCTGCCTTTCATGAACCTGTGCAGGCTGGGCATGATCCCTTGATAGTCTGTGTATGTGCTGCATGGTGTTGCTCAGGATGATCTGCTCCATGACCTTCCTTGGTCACTGAGGTCAGGCTGACAGTTCCCTGGATCCTCCTTCCAACCCATTTGATAGATAGGCTTCACATTTGCTGACCTCCAGTCAATTGGGACCCACTCCTCCCAGTTACCCAGGGCTGCTGGTAAATGATGAAAGGTGCCTCAGTGAGCACTTTCACAGCTCCCTCAGTCCCCTCAGCTGGATCCCCTCCAGCCCCATAGACTTGTGTGTAACCAGTGGTGCAGCAGGCCACTGATCATTTCCCCTTGGATTATGGGGGCTTCATTCTGCTCCCCATCCTTGTCTACCAGCTCAGGGGACTGGCTAATCCAGAACAACTGGCCTTACTATTAAAGACTGAGGCAAAGAAGGCATTAAGTACTTCATCTATTTCCTCATTCTTTGTCACTATTGTTTCCCTGTGCATTCAATACAGAATGGAGGTTCTCCTTAGCCTTCCTTTTGTTCCTGATGGATTCACTGTGAAGGTAACACTGAGAAGCTATTACTATAATGATTTCTAAAACTGAAAGAAATGTCACCTTGCAGGGTATTTGATCCCAAAAATCAAGCAGCAGATTTGAGTAGGAACAACTACATAGGAACAACTTCTATCTGCAAATACACAGAAAATGAATTTGTGTTCTGTCCTTTCTGAGAAAAAGAATCATATGGAAAACTTGTTACTGAAAAGAAATAAATAATAAATTATGCAAATGATGAGTACAATCTCAAAAAAGTCACACTGACAGTCTGTAAGAAAAACAACTGGAGCCATTTTCTTTGTAAATACCTCTACATTTATGTGACCAAGGTCGTTGAGAGAATTCTGCCCTTCTTGTTGTTCCTGCTCTTCCATGTAAACTCACCAACAACTGTCCTTTATTTGTCCTCAATCAGTTCAAACTTCACAATTTCTGTGGTGTGTCATTTAGAGCCTACTCTGGTTATTTGTTAGGTGTGATTTAAGCAGTTAGAAATGTTTTCATTTTTCCTAGGAGCGAAGTGGACATTTTTTTGTGAAGTCAAAATTGTAACTCCCATCCAGACGTAAATTTCTCCACTCACCATTACAGAGGTTCATGGACAACTTCCTTAGGTATCACATCTGGGTCAAATCACACTTAACTGTTCTTCTTATTTTTAAGTTAAAAAGAATCTCATAAGGCAGAACAGAATGAGGAGGAAGCCTTTAACAAAAACCCTAGACAACATTCCCAGTGTGCATGCAAATGCTTTCCCTAAGATTATGAGCCAAATCCTTACAGTGTGGCAAATATTAGCACTCCACTGACTTAAGTAGGTCAGTTCACATGAGAAAGATTAGCAAAACTCTGCTCTAATTTTGTAGCACAATGCAAATTTGTGAGCCAACATTTGCAGATAACTAGCTATGCCATTTTAAAATGCTACTTATTATCAATCCCACCTATAACCTATGTAATTTGATCTGGTCAAATACCCAGGGAGAAGGTGGTGAGGAAGGAAGCTTTAATCAAAAGTATATCAGCTATTTGGACTTTCACAGTAATTCACAATCCTACTTATAAAACAACCCCCTAAGTGAGCTGAATATAGTACAAAGAGAGAAACAAAAATGTCCTATCTTAAAGAATTTATAAGTAAACTATAAAATAGAAGAGTTGCATACATATCAGCAGCAACATTTAGGTGAACAGTGAGTCAGTAATGAGGATGGAATCCTAGTTTAGAGCTTTCTTCAAAAGAAGGTCATTAGAGACTGTGGAGAGAAGCAATAAACTGGATTCAAGTGGTCGAAAAATAACTGCATAACAGGAATAAAACAAGCTTAGACATAAAAGGAGGAGAACTGGCCAGCAGGTCAAGGAGAAAAGTAAAAGGCAAGAGCAGGCATGACACAGATGCCAATACAGACTGTGGGTATCAGTAAAAGAAGAGTTAAAAGGAGCAAAACAAACAAAAAATGGATCTGTGCCAGGAGGAGAAAAATCTCCGAGACAGGGAAAGAAAATATTTAAAGAGAGGAATAAACTTGCATTTCCCTTTGTCAGAGTTTTGGGCAGAAGAATCAGAGAAAGGGGAAGGTAGAAGAGAAAAACAAAACAAAAAACCAGTCAACCAACAAAAAAAAAGCTAGAAATTTAAGCCAGAGGCAGTCAGTACCCCGAGGTAGGAATCAAAACCTATTTATGATACAAATGGAGCTGAGAATGTAAGGATAAGTAAAAGTGTAGTCTAACAGTAAGGAATTGAAGAAGATGAGAACAAATCTTTGGCTGAATGACTGTTGATCATGTTTGTTCATCACATTTCCAGCAGGAAGCTCTGCAGCAGAAGAGAGGGAGGAATTAGGCATTGGAAAGCAGTTTGTCTTGAAGGTTACTGTGTAATCCTGTTTATAAACACCTGTTGAATACATGGCCATCCTGTTTTGCTCCTGTAGACCATTTATGTTCTTCTCTTAAACACATTTTCCTGAAGAGCTTCTGTTTAGCTTTGTCAGACACTAAGAGCATAACCTTTAATAATTAAAACTCTTAGTACCTGAAATAGAACATCATCGGGTACTCCAAATCTCCATTTTAACCCTGAATTCATCACTCCATCTGAATTAGAATAATTAAGCTTGAACTGCAATTGAAAGAAATAGTAGTGGAATACTTAAATATTTTCTTTGTCCAACTAAACCTTTCATATACAGATCATTCTGTACTTCATTTAGTAAAATACAGTGGCTTTAAATGAAATGAAACTGATTTTTCAGTTGGCACGGAACTTTAATTATTTGTAAAAACAAGAGATTTAAAGACTGTGATGGTAAAAAAAAAAACCCTTAGAAGTTGCACAAATTTCACTGAAAGCAGACTATCCTAAAATATTACCTTAATTTGATGTTTGTGACATCAGAGGAGGATTTTGAGAACTTTGACAGAATTTGCTTCTAACCATATCCTAGTGTCAGCAAACTGTGCAAAACAGTGCAAAGTTTCTTCAAGTGAAATAAGGGAACACATACAATTAGTCAGCTGCAGAAAAAACATAACAAAACATTTACCCAATCCTTGACAATCATAGCTCATTGCATCTGAACTTTCTTACCAACAAAAAATGTTTATAAGCCAGATATTGTCTCCCTTTTACATATGTACAGAGATATAAAATGACTTCTCCAGTTAATTGGTAAATTAGTTTTGCTGTTCATTTATTTATTCATGATGACCACAAAAATAAGATTATATAGTACAATCATACTTCTGTTCAAAATATTTTCATTTAAAAGGACAAGGCAACAAGGAATTATAATGGATAAAAAGCTATTGCCCTAGTCTTCCTCCAGTTCTTGAGGATCTTGACAGAGAAGGACTCAGAGCTCTCAGCCAGGTATAAGACAGCAAATTCACTCCCTCGTGTTTATGTAGTTTTCCTTCACAAGTCTTTCTGAAGTCCTTTTTGTATTTGGTTAATAGCCAATGGAATATACATTGCATATACTACCATGCAGTTCCTTTTTTGATTATTTGTGACAGCTAAACCAAAGCAAATAGATACTGCCAAGAGCTAACATAAAAAGCAACAGAAGAAAAATTACATCCATCACAGCTCTCAAGTAAAAATTAATTTTGTCTTATTTTAACACCTCATAAGTAATAATTTAGAATCTTTACATTTACAGCATTTAATTAATATTTTCCTACAGTCTTCAGTTACATTTAATATTTAATATTCAAAATTATGATGCATCCAAATGATTTTGAAAAACACTAATGGCTGCTATCACAATTGGAAAAATATGTCATTATTCAAAAAGGGGATAGTTCTTCAACACACTACCTTTTGCTGTGTTAAATCTAAAAATAACACTTGCCCAGAAGAAGTAATTTATTTTCAGCCTACATACTCCAGACACAGAGTAAAACTAATGCCTCCCAGCAGCTGGTGATTCTGGAAAGCAAGCAATTAAAAGTTATCATTGAGTAATTTAAATTACAGAAGCCAATTTCTGTCAATGCCTTTCACCCTCTCTGTTCAGGTGAACATTGTGTAAGGACCCTGGGCTGAGTCAGTGCCACTTGAAGGTTTACAGAAAGCCAAAGCATGGGATGAACTGAATACACACCATGCTCACAGTTTTCACAGAGGAGTCAGCAGATTTGCTCTAATTTTTCTGTGATGTGCTGATGAGAGTGGTGAAACTAATCAATACAAAGAGGTCTGGGCCTGATTTAATGATTTTTACTAACTGAGAGAATGCAGCCAGGATATTTGGACATAAGGGTTCTTGCAAGAAGGCTCCCTGGAGCATGCCCTGAGCTATGACACTCCTATGCCCCCAGGATGCCCCTCTGTTCCTCTCTGGGGCCACTGCATCATTCTGGCTGCCATGGAGGCTTCCCCATCCTACCAGAGCAGCTGCACACCACAACCCTCTCTGTGCTCCATAATGATATGTTAATCCAGTCTGTCAACCCACTCTGGGCACTGCTTTCAGGTGTTTGCTATGAAGGAAGGAAAATTTTGGAAACATAAACAGTTCCCTACCGACTGGCCTGAATCAGGCCAGAGCGAGCCCACAGCCAGAGAGCTGGAGCTGTGCTAGAAACAGCAACTGTGTCTTTGCCTGGTCCTTTTGGGGTTTAAAATCACATCTAAAACAAGTCCTGCAACCTATCAGCTAGGGAGCTCAAGGAAGCAGGTAACAAGAGCACCAGCAAATTCCAGGAGTGAGTTCTGCACACTCTATGGGGAAGTTTTAATTTGGCAAATTTCAGAATACTATAACAGATTTCAGTGGTATCTAGGTTTAGCAAGAGATGGAAATCAAGGCTACAAAATCATAGGGGAAGGAAAAGCAGAAAGAACAGACAAGATGCCAAAAGGAGATGCTGGAAGCTTTCCCAGAACTAACTAATTTGGAGGTTAAGCCTATTCAATGACTGCAGCAGGAATGGGAAGAGTGGTCTGAGGGAAAGAGCACAAGATGAAGAATAAAAGACCAAGCACTAATGCCATCTGTGAGGCTTTAGCCACATCATTTATCTTCCTTATTCTTTTTCACTCTTCCTCTCACTGTCTTGCCTATTTAAACCAAAAATTACAAGAGCATAAACACTGTCCTCTCCACTGCAGTCATCACATGGAGACTGATGCAGGACCCTTGGGCAATGCTGACACTTAGGACACAGTGTTCCTAGCTAAAGAAGCTCATCTGTTTCTAAAACAAGCTTCTGCATCCTCTAAAACACAAGGCAGATTATTTACTCCACTGCAAACAACACCACAGTAAAAGAAAAAGAAAACATAGGAGAAGGGTTCAAGATGAGTTTCACATATAAAACCTCTCAGTGGCAGGGCCTGTCACTGTGCCAAGTAAGCCAGGGACCCTGGTGGACAAGGAAAACAGAGCCTGAGGAAGAAAGCAGGCTTGGGGACAAGTGTTGAAACAAATACTTCCAAATTAGCCTTTAACTTTCTACTCTGCTTACTCTGCTCCCAAGTTTCTCAAACTGAATGCTAATACAAATATAAATATATTTCAAGCAAGAAATATTATATCAGGTTTGTTATAATTGCATTACATGCTGGAGAAAGCCTACTACTAAATTTTCTAATTTAGTTTAGTTTTAGGAATACTTTATACAGGTATTAATTAACTCAAATACAGCATCACTTGCAGGTTGCCTCATACCTAATGTATGAGACAGCACATACTTTGTTACTGCTGTTTGGTGTGTATGGGGCACTTTCTCTCTAAAGACACACCCTATGGCAGTATCTCTCCAAATTACCCTACAACTTCAGTAAAGCTCACTACCATGTTCTCCTGCTGTGCAGAGGAGAAAAACTGTTTCAGTGTATGTCTCTACACGCAAGGCTTTAAAATCATGCTGCACGTAGTTAATTCAAACTAAAATTTTTGTGTTACGCCCTTTCTTGCTCACAGAAAGCAGAAAATCTACCCACACTACTAAAAAATTTGTAAAGTAGAAGTAGAGGGGAGGCTGCAATTACAAAACGAACTTCATACCCTAAGACAAGATGACCCCATCTCAAATAACTTCTGTAGGTGTCAGGCTCTGGAGTGGGAAATAAAGCCTGCTGAGACTGAAAACCTGGAAAGAGACTAAATAAGAACCTACACATACATACATGGTGCAAAATGAATATAAAGTTGTTACTTGAAGGGACTGGAGAACCCAAAGACATGTTGCTTATAACACAGATCAGAAAGGGGCCTCATACAGGAATTTATAGCAGGGATAAAAGCACTGTCAGAACTTCTTTACACTGTGTAGACATATTTGTGCATATTTATCCAAGAAAGGAATTTGGAAGAGAGGGAGAAAAGCAAGTGAGAACAGTTCCAAACCCATGCTAAAAGTCATAGTCATCCTTCCTGAATAGCAGTGGACCAAAACACACATTTCAGCAGTACCCAGTGTGGCATCTGGGTGGTCAGGCTACTACACAGTCAAACCACGGAGAAAGGAAAACACTTTCTACAACAGCTTCCAAAACTCAGCATTCTGAAAAGATTAGGCTGAAAAAATACAGAAATCTCAAGAGATGGAGCTTGAACAACTTTAACAGCAAAAATAATACAGAGGAAAGAGATCAAAGCAAATATAAAGAAACAAACTATCTACACAAAATCAAGTGAGGAAACAGGAAATTCTTTTAAATACTATGGCCTATCATAAAATATCAGAAGCTGACTGAGAATTTCCAACACCTCTGAAATATTTGTTAGGAACTATAGTGAAAGAACAAGGAATAATTGCAAGTGCAATTTGGTGCAAATTGAAATGGATGCAGATTGAAAGAGGAGAAATTTAGGCCAGATATTACAATTTTTTTTACTGTAAGGGTGGTTAAGCATTGGAACAGGTTTCCCAAGGAGACTGTCACTGGCCCATCCCTGGCAGTGTTCAAGGCCAGGTTGGATAAGGCCTTGAGCAACCTGGTCTAGTGGGACGTGTCCCTGCCCATGGCAGGGGGGTTGGGACTGTGATCTGTAAGGCCCATTCCAACCCCTTAACATTCTATGATTCTATGATTTTTTTAGACTTAAAAAAATAATTAAAAATCAAATCAAACTAGCATATTATATTCACTCTCACATTAAAATGCAAACCACAGGCACTCTTCCTAAGATTTTGCTAATTCAGACCTCAATATAGTTCAGGTAATAATTCAGGAACAATTCCTGCCCATGGCAAGTCTATTAAATAAAATCAACATACAAGATCATTTATTACTGGTTTAGAATTCTATACACAGTCATACAAAGATGTCAGTTTGAAGGGAACTTGGCCCAAAAGACTATGTTATTCCCAGGACCACGTAATAATGACATGGCATCAACTTGACAGGACAATAATGACAGGACATTCAACTTGACTCCTTTCTTTCACCAGTGTAATTTATTAATTCAGATAGGTATAATGCAAGCAGCTTTTTCTCCAGCATTACCTTTCACCACAAAGTGAAGTGCATATTTCTGTGCTCTCCAATAATTGAGGTGACATGCAAATCCAGCCATCTCAAGCACCTGCAGATCCCAGCCATCCTGGGCCACACAGGCAAACAAAAAAGCAAAACAAAAAGCTGTTCTAGAAAATGACACAGTGCTAGATTCTTTTCTTGTACATAATATTTACTGCAATATTGCTAGAACAGCCTCAAGAGAGAGGAAAAAAAACTCGTTGTGTCAATATAAACAATGATTTTGCTATTAGCCTTGCTTCCACATCATCCCAATATTTAAACTACTGTAGCATCAGATGTACAATAACAAATGCTGCACCTGCTGTAAGAGCTGAAATAATACTTAGCTGGCAAAACAAAAGCTAAAAATAAATTCAAGCTATTTAAAATGGGGAAAAAAACACCAACTCACAGGAAACAAACTCATAAGCACTCAATGGTGTAAGAAAAAAAAAAAGTAATTTGCATGCACAAAAGTAGAAAGAAATCTAGCGCTGAATGACATTAAAAGTTTGCAAGACACATTAAACCCAGAATTTTGAGGAGTATTTGAGGAGTTAGAAATCCCATACTACATTGCATTAAACAGCAAATGCACCTAAAGATTCTGTTCCACTTCTGGCCACCCTAATACCAACAGCAGCAATCAGAAAATTCAGAAAATTTCAGAAAAACTGAACAAATCACAGAAGTGATCTAACATCAGAATCTGAGAATTCCAAAGTAAACAATGATTGAGAAGACTCCTGTAGGAATCAGCTGAAAGAAATGGAAGCACAAACATCCAATGAAATAATTTTTATTTTGGCTCAAGACATAGTAAGGGCAAATTAAATTTTAGGAAAACTTACAAGGGAGAGTACAAGTGGAAAGCTGTTCATTGATTTTGCAACCTAATTAAGGACTAAGCACCTACAAATTAAGAGCTGCAATGAAAACAACAGCAGTGCCTGACCCCAAGGAGAATTTGGAAACATGGGGTAAAGTGCTTTGCCCACCCAGTGTGGAAACCTCCCACTCGGGGGAGCTCCCTAGAACCAGGGACACAAATGTTCAAACATTCTTTCCAGAGCTTGGGGATCCCGAAACAAGGTCACAAAAGAGACATGCTTGCTGATATAAGATCTAGACCCTGAGTATGAATATAGCCCTAATAGGGGGTGACACTGAGTATTATTCCCTGAAAAAATGGGAGACAGTCCTACCTTATTATATAATTCTGTACTGCTAACTCATATGGGAAATACAGTATTATTTCCTTTAGTTCAAGAGAAAAAAAAAATCTGGGTATGGAACATTTACCGTATTTCCTGCTTAAGTTGCCCCAGGCATTAATAAAAAATGTATTATTTGTAGAACCAGAAATTATCCCAAGTAAAAAGAACATATCTGTGTCTTTGTGATGGAGATGCCCACCATGGCCAGGAAATCTAAAATTTTTGAGCCAAACTTGAGGTCAGTTTCAAGTTTTTGCATTGACAATTACTTTAGGTAACAGAAAAGCAGCACCTGAACAGGATCTGGAACCACAACTGCCTGCAAGAGTATGTAAGAGAAAATTCAACTTGGCAAAGGGGAAAACAAGAGCCCTCACCAGAGGCCAAAATGCCCCAGCATAACCTGCTGTTGGAGAAGAAAGGTCTGCTAAGCAAAACCAAGACCTAGTGCCTCACTAACCACTTTAACAACAAAGAGGGGAGGGGTGGCCACATAATAGTACAATTTTTGCTAAACTCTGCAAAATTATATTTTACCTTACTTACAGCTAGACAGGGATTAACACAGTTGCTGAGCAAGCATAAATGCTGGGCCTTAGCACATCTGCAGCCTGTAAGAGAATGAACTAATTTCAACTAATGAACTGCTGAGCCAGCGCAGTGCAAAGACCAAAGCATGGGAAAGGTAATGCAATAATGTATGCTTAAGACAATTATAAATCAAAGAAAAGAGAATGATGTCTCTAAGCTTCATGGAGCAACTACCTGGGGAGGCATGAAGAAAACTATCTCTGAGACTGCATACCTAAGGGCACAGTGACCAGCAATCTGAGGATGGAACAGAAGCAGTAAAACAAGTGAGTAGTCTGGGAAAGCAGAGAAGTGAGTTGTGGTTATGGTAGTTTGACAGGAATAAAGACAAATTCAAAAGCCAACATGGTGGGCACAGCAGAAGAGGATAAACACTGCAGACCCCAGCAGCAGAAAACTGACCTTTTGTAGAGACATCAAGGTTTTTCTCTGAAAAACTTTGATACACCAGGAGGAATGTCCTTTGATCCCTCATGCCATGAGTGCAGGCTGTAAGAGAGGGGGGGGGGTTGGTGTATCTTATGGGTTAGGAGGGCACAAACACCTTAAAGTCAAGGTGTCTACCACAATCACAAAATTACAGAGTCATAGGATAGTTAAGGTTGGAAGAGAGCACTGGAGGTCACCTGGTCCAACCTCCCTACTCAAGCAGGGTCCCCAAGAGCACATTACTTGGGATTGCATTCAGACAGCTTTTGAGTATCTCCAGAGGAGATGAAATTACATATGCTAATGACTATAGGCTGCTCTCCATACCCACTGTCATTTATGTAATCTCTTTAGTTACAGAATTCCTCCGTCAACACCCCCACTGCCATTCTTACCTCATCATAACCTGCCTCACGGTCTGATTGCTGACACTGCTCGTGATCCTGACTTGTTCTGATTATCCCATAGCTAAGTGCCACTGATTTTTAGTTGTCATTGCTTTGCTTTGCCCATAAACACTGTTGACCTGTATAAGCTTTAAAAAAAATCCTTTCTCGCTGTAATATGAGTCTTCCTTGGAGATAATACTGCTGCACATTCCCTCCATCAAAGCTAACCCACATTAACACTGTCAAAAACATAAAAAGGAAATACAGTTGCATTTTCTGTTAGGCTAAATGTATGCATGCAAGAAATACTCTAAGCCTGGCTTGAGCTTTCAGGGTAATTTCTTAGTTTCAGAAACTCAGTAGAGAAATGGGTAAATTTAGCCATTTCCACAAAGTGGCACCCTATGAGCTTGACTACATATGTTCAAGTAGATATAAGCATGTAGCTAAGCACTGTTGAGTATTTAACCATAAATCTCATCCTTGTATCAGTTAAGCACTTTTATAAATTTTAACATGCAGCTATATTATCAAAAAATTCTTTCAAATAAGATGTGGCAGAAACATCCGGCAGTATGCAATTTGCATAGTTCTATTTAAGGAAATTTAATCTAAAGATTTCCTCAGTAGCACTCTTAGAAGTGTAATTTCTATAACTCCTTGGGACAGTAATTAAGAGTGGCTTCTTAATTATTCAATTAATCTATAATAAACCAGGAAGATTTATCTTTCATTTGTGCCAATGATGGGAGCTTTTCAAGTTCACCAGAAAACACATGAATAGACCAGTAATTTTATACACTATCATTTCAGAGGAAGCACAGTAAACTATTCTACAACATCACATTGTTACAGGCAAAGCTCAAAAATAAAGAAGCAAGTCAACATATTTCAACAGTAGTTGAAATAATGACAAAGGAATAAAAAGAGAACAAAAAGAAATTGCAATTCTTTGTTGCATTTAACCATCCAACTCTCCCTCTGATACTCCAACATCTCAGACACCTCTTTGAATATGGTAAATTTGCCCCAACCTCCACTGTGCAGCTGAGTTGTCTTGCAGCTTGTTGGTGTGGGCAAACATCAGCACTGCTGTAAGACAGCTCTGGCCAGCACAGGCAGCAGGGCTGGCTCAGGGCTTTCCCACCACCCATTCCCACATTCCCCTACACTGATGACTCACATGAGCTACTAGAGGATGAACAGTCACTCCCTTCCCTTCCCTTCCCTTCCCTTCCCTTCCCTTCCCTTCCCTTCCCTTCCCTTCCCTTCCCTTCCCTTCCCTTCCCTTCCCTTCCCTTCCCTTCCCTTCCCTTCCCTTCCCTTCCCTTCCCTTCCCTTCCCTTCCCTTCCCTTCCCTTCCCTTCCCTTCCCTTCCCTTCCCTTCCCTTCCCTTCCCTTCCCTAGCTTTGGGTGTTCCTGAACTAAAACATTCTTTCAACTTCAAGATTATTTTGCTTCTCTCTTACAATACCATCAAAACCCTTGAAAACTTTTACAGGCACATATACAGTCACATATAATGAGAAATACTTGTTGCCACAATGATTCTTCAAAATTCTATTCCTGCCACCATCAGTAAAGGTTCTGCCACTAACAAGAGCCTAACTCACCTCTTCTACATTTTATGGCCGAGAGTTGATGCCATTGCATTGCCTGTATTCTGTTTGGAAAAAAAATCCAATTAGAATGGATTCACGACAAGCTAGGCTCTGACCTTTAGTTTTGACTTTGGCTGCCTTTTGTTTGTTTGTGAGGCCCTGTAATTGTTTACACACAATATAAATTGAATCTGTGGCATGTGAAATCCAGCCTCTGCAGCCTCTGTAGGTAACCTAGGGTTAGAGGTTAAAAAACATTGACATTATGACAAATTGCTGTAATTTGAGGAATAATCTGAAATCCTGCTGGGACACAATTGAGCCTGTGAGCCTAGTTGTTAATGATAATAAAAGCTGACACAGTAAAAATGATAAAATTAAAGAGAACACCCAATAATGTAAGTACCTCCAACATATGACATTGACGATCCAGTTAAGGGGGCCAGTAAAAATATCACTGGTAACTTAATACTCCATTTCCAGTTATAGAACTCTCCACTCATTTGTGGAAATGCTTTTGTCTTTTCTACTTACAAGCTATCTGTTTTTCATAATTTTCAGAACATGCAGTTTTCATAATATCTCTGGTAATGCAAGGTCATAATTCCACTTTCTGATTAGTTTCTGTCTATGTACCAGTAGATAAATTGTGTATTTTTCATATAGTACACCCATGATACCTTTCTCTGTCTCTCTGACATATCATAAACCAGCTGGCAACATAAAATATAAATTGGTTAGCTGTAAGAACAGATGAATCATTAATTACTTATTCTGTACCAAAATAAGAGAGACCAATTTTACAGTATCAAATGGCAAGTGTAACTGCTAATTAAAATTATATTTAAAAAAAAAACCCAAACTCAATGAGTATTATTTAAGATTGGGTTGAAAACAATCTTTAAAGGTCATTTAGTACCCCATATATATATATATATTAGTGTTTTAAAATATTACCATTTCTCAGAATTTGGAAACATCAGTACTGAACTTTGCTCTGGCTTTGATTCTGTATTTTCATTCTCCAACAATACTTATGGATTAGTGCATTCCATTACAACAATGTTAAGGGTTTTATTCTCTCATACTAAATTGTACCTTTCATAGGCCTCACACTTCAGATTATTATTCTCAGCTTCACAGGACAAAGAAACTGTGTCTTCTCACAAATACAACTTACAAGACATAAACTATATGCTGCTAATGTGAAAAAAAAAAAAACCACAAAAATCCCAAAACTAAAGCTAACCAGTTTCTGACATTGCTTCCTTCTGATAATATGACCATCTGGGAGCCAAGAATTTTCCGTGAGAAATTGGCTCTATGATGAAGAAAAAAAAGGAGTACAGCAATTATCAAGGTAGACTGACAAAAACTGAGAAACCACTTGGATTTGTTTTAGAAGTGCAAGAAGACTGAGATCCATTCTTTGGACTAGATGCTGTGATAAATTGGACTAGATGCTGTGATAAAGTCTAAAACACTGACACTTGGCTTGCTTCCAAACCTCTTCCAGCTTAATCCCTAAAATAAATACTCAAACCTGAAGGCTGAAAGGTTAAAAAATGCTATGTCTTTATTCATAATTAGCAGCCAACTGCCACACTTTTTTATAATATAGAAAATGAATGCAATTAATCTGCCTTTTAATGGTAAAGTGCATTTACAATTATTTCCAGGGTTGGTGATTTTTTTTACATCACTGAAAGCTACGCAGGAGGATCCAAAGCTGCACACGCAGCCTGTAATCTTTGTGCAGTGGATTTTGAAGATAACGACTGTTACACAGAATATCCAGTGCCTTCTGGCACACTTTTATGTTGCCTGGCACATAGGTGTTCAAAGTTTTATATTGCTACATATTAAAACATTCTGAAATTGCTAGTTTTTGTAAGCTATTTATCTTTTTCTCATATTACCTTATTTCTCATAAGATACTGTATTTTCTCTACTCCTCTCCATATCCAGCAGCTTCACACTGACACCTGCCAAAGAGAGCACCAGGGACAGGCCAATCAATTTTCCTCTGAGTAGGATTTTCTTTTGTTGAGGTGGGAGCCTTATCAAAGGAAACAGCTTTCAAGAGCCCATCTACAGAAGAGAAAGGGGAAATACTGCCCAATTGAAAATAATGTGCAAATTAGGTTTTCATTCAGGGCACACTATTTAACCACTTCACAACTGATAAGGAAAAACAGCATGAAACCCTTCACTGCTGTGAAGCACATCGAGGCAACAGTTCTAAGGCAACTTCTTCAAAAGCCTTGGCTTTGAAGGGTCCCTAGGATAAGTTGATTGACTTGACCATTTCTTCACCCAAAGTGCTGTCACTGATCTCTGTGTTGCTTGGTAGGCTTCTGTCAAGTTCTGCAGACTCTTCATAACAGTTTAACAGTTACAAGTAATGAAGTAATATTCAAAGCAGAGTATTTCCTGTCAAATAAGACTTTCAGAAAAACTTCTACATCTAAATGTTGTAAACATTCGAACTGTAATCAAACACACAACTAATTAGTATGAGAACTGAGATTGTTTTAAACACTCTTGTTTATGGGAAATAGCCTTAATTATTTGATTTGTCAAAAAAGTATTTTTAAAAATTTGAGTTTAATTTTTGGTAAGAATGAAATATTCTAAATATAAATGTATTTTCAAAGTGTATAACAAAGCAACTGTAATTATACTGTAATATAGTGCTTTGTCCTGCTTTTTACACCAGATTTTTTTATCCAGTCTTTTATCCTTTCTTGATCACAACAAAGCAGCACGATCAAAACCATGGACTGATCCCTTTACTAACTTCCCAAGGACCTTCACAGATTTTACAAAGGACTCTCTCTTGAAGCAAGCTTATTTTATAGGAACTTTTGTGTGGATTGTGCAAGATTGGGGCCCTTCTTGCTTTGTTTTGTACAAGCATCCACTTTGGCACATTTGGCATTAACCCCACATTTCTAAAATTCAAGTGTTTTTCTGAGCCCATACCCAGCCCTAGAAGAGAACAAAAGATGGAATAAAATGACAAAAGTTGAACAGCTTCTTATTTTGACAGTATCATTTTAAAAATTCTTATACATCATAAAGTGTCAAATTTGCAATTTTACTCCCTGTAAAAACAAAAAACAAAAACTGCAGTAAACCCTGAAGCACAAACTATGCACAATTCGACTATGTTACACATGCTAAAAGAGAATATCTGGTACATAAATGAAAGAACTTTTTTCCAACATCTTTTTTGTTTAAGCAAAGCCTGGATGTGGCACTTAGTGCCATAGTTTAGTTGGTCACAGGTTAGACTTAATAATCTCAAATGTCTTTTCAAAGCTAGTTAATTCTGTGATTCTTTGATTCTTTTAGGCACTGATCACAACTTATGATAAAAGACAGAAAACAAATTCTAGTAGAGTTGCACTGTATTTCTACAGAGACTTACAGGGGCAAGTCTTAAAAATTACACTAAAAATAGACAACAATAAAAGTTCCCATATGTATCTTTATATACTTGCCATGGAGACATTAAGCTATCTAAAGAAGCAGCTGAGCTTTACCATATGAACAGGTGCTCTCAAATTGAGTCTTCCCAGCTTTCAAATACATTTCCTGATACTAGTGATTAGAGAAATATGTATATAGAAGAAAATATATAATAATTTTATAAATATATAAAATATAAATATATGTATATCATTATGAAAAAAATAAAAATAAAATATATTTTAAAGCTTGTTAAAAGTTGGAGAAGGAAACAGCTGAATGTATCTAGTAATTTCCAAAGACAATTTAGAGTGAACAATGGAAACCTCTTTCTTAGTAAGAGTACTTAGGTATTCTAGTGTTCATTGCAAGGATGAAGATAAATTTAGATTTTATAACTAACTCAATAACACATTTGAACAGGGATTTAGAGTTCCCCCGGGAACTTCAAGAATGAAAAAGAAGTCAAACCATGACATGGTTGCATAGCTATAAAATGTTAACAGCTAAACAGAAGAACTGAAGTTATTTCCCTTCTTAAAGCAAGCACCATAGTTTAAGAAAGTCACTGCCTCTAAGTTTCACAGTAAGTCCAAGGACTCACAGCCTTGTGAGCAGCCTCTGCAGTTACTAATCTCAGTAACACACTTTGCATGAAGACATTTTAAAGGGCAAAAGATGCAGAATATAATATTAAATAAAGATAAAACATAAATTAATATTGCAAGGACAGACAGGACACTGACCTTACTAATACTATTTATATAGCATCTTTAATTAACTTAGTATATTTAGAACACACTATTTTATCTGTAAAACCCTTGTTTCAAATCAGCTATACTTTTGGAAGATTACGGAGAATTCATTAGAACGGCACCATCAATATTAAACACTAAATGGAATGTTATCTTGAAGTAGCATTTAACCTAGGTATATAAAATTACACATTACATAACTGGACATATTGTAGAAAAATCTGAGTATTTACTATATGCACAGATTTGGGAGCTGGCTTTCATGTCACATCAACTAAATAACAGCTATAGTAATATTACTTGGAAATGCTGTCATAGGGAGAGTAGAAAGAACAGAACCTCGTTTAACTGTCATGACTAAAAATACTTTTATGCAATTTTTAAAATGACAGTGCAGTTATAGGTGTATTTCTCACTTTCATATCATGAAAGTTGGTGAGGCTTTTGTTTCTCATTTTTAAAATTACAATGAACTCCACATAAACTTTAGTCGGGATTAAAGGACATGACCCATTTTGAAGATGCACCTTGCTTTCTACTGAAAATGTGTATTATCTAACACAATACAAATAGGTCAGTGCTTCTGTTCTAGTTCTTTTTGTTATAGCGAAAACCAGTACAGACTAAAATTAATACACACAGCAGATAAAGAAAATAGAAGTTATTACCATAGCAATACTCCAGAGATACAATTAGGTCACAAAAACTGGGGGGAAAAGAGCAAAAGCATCACTTCAAAATCAATAGGCACTATCGAAGGATGAGTTTAGCAAAAACAATTGTGCATTAAGCAAATAACCATTACACAAAGAAAGGAAAAGGTGTTCATCAAAGTTTATTTTGTATTCAAAAATACAAAACCAATAATTCACATCACCATAGTATTATCAAAGCATACAGTGGTATGCCAGCAAGCCTTGAAATTTTAAGCAGAAAATAATTTCAGCAGAAAATCAGTAATTTATGTTCATAAAATTTCAGTAACAGAAAGGTAAGGGGCTGACAAAGTAGTTTATACTTAAATCCACAAGTGTAACTCAAATGCCATTTCCTTCCAAAGTTACAACATGCACAATATAAGGCACATAAATATGCTGCATATTTATGATGCAGCATAAGTCAACAAGCAAAGTTTTGCCACAGTTCTCAGTTCTCTTGTAGTCACAACTAATGGTCTTAAAAAAAAAAATCAAAAATCCACAATTGCAGTTAGAAGCCAGAATTACTGGTGCTACAATTAGTATCATGTAGAAAGCTGCACAGGGATGGTGAAAGCCATGGGATGTCCTTTCTGTTCCTCATGGAAATTCCTCTGGCTTCTTGGGGTGGTGCATTCCCCCTCCTTCCTCACTTACCCAGCTCTGACACATACACTCTGTTTTAAATAGCCAATATATCAAACACATAAATTAACATTATAAAACCTCCTAACCTTACAGTTTTATGTAAAAAACATGCAAAAAGAAGAAAATGCCTATACCACCACTTGAATACAACCAGTATGTGCCAATTATTTAATATGTAGTGTATAGATCACATTCTCATTCCACATTCATCTTTTGTTTGTGTGTTTCAAAGGATCAGCCCTAAGGGACAAGGGTACAATGTTTGTATGCTTAGCAGCAACATTTATTCACCACCATTCTCTCACATAAAACTGCTTGGAATGACAAAGTTTCCAGCTCTGTAAGGACAATGTCAACAAGATGTAGATTCAGAAACTACTTTTCATTTACAGGAGTTTCTTCTTTAAACAGCTGCTGTTCCATTTATGAAAAGGAGACTGAATATATTCGAGCATAAAGAAAACTGAATATTCAACACTTGCAAAAGCAAATATAATTGGCAACTGCAAATAAGATCATCAAATCAGCAGTTTGTGCTCAAAAATCCCTGTATGTCAGTATCCTCACAGGAACAGCAGTCTCAGGAGGAATATAAGGAACATGGACAGCATAGAAAAGCCTTTCCTGGGGTCCAGCAATTTGTAGGTCAGGGACTACCTCAAAATACAGCTTTTGGATTCCTGCCAGTCTCTCCCAGATCTTTCTTCCATTAATGTATCCAACTATTCTTGAGCATATGAAAACTATGGATGTCCCGGCGGCTGGAATGCTCCCCAAAGTGTTGTGTGTCAGGGCATTTTTAATTGTGTATAGGGATACTTCTGCAAGAGCAATTATAGCCCAACTTACATATCAGAAAATAGAAAATCTGGGGTTGCACTTTTTTGAAATGAAATGCTTTCTAACTAGAGTATATCAGAGATTAATGTAGTGTTTTTTAAATGCAAGATCAGTTAGGGCTTTTAAGTCTAAATATTAGCATGTTGCAACTTTTGGTAAGAAATGGCAGCCATTTGGAACAGCTCCTGGCTACTCACAAGAACAGCTTGCCTCATACAGAAGCATGATATGAACAGCAGCATCCTTCCATTGTGTCTGTGGACCAGAAATGGAGACAGTCTAGTGCCCTACTCCAAGTAAAGCTGCTTCCATCCACACTGCTGTGAACGAGCACCTTTCAGATCAGCTCATTTCATGTCCACATTGCACAGTACCTGGCTTGTAACTCTTCTGGGCTCTGTGTGGTGTCTCAAGATGCAATGGCTGTTGTTCTGCTGGGTTTGGTTTGGTTGTTTTCGGTTCAAACTGATTACAATTATGCAAAAGCTGTGTTGCACAGCCCCAGAATCAGAGCATGATGCCAAAGGCACACACATAGAAGTAGGTCAGGTTAGGGCATACAAAAATGCAAGTACTGCTGGGGCAGAGCTCAAGCACAGCCAAGGTTGGCACGGTTCACACCCATACTGCCCAGAGCAGATCCTGAATACACTACACCTCTTGTGCCTGAGTTTTCTCTGGAAGGGAACTGCTTCAAAAGGAAGTGCAGGAGGTAAATTATCACATCAAGTGACCAAAGAGTGGGGTCAAGCCAAGCTGGCACCATGGAGACACTGTGGCTTTGTCTACATTGCTAAGCTAGAGACAGGGTGTGGGGCTGGGTGCTGGCATGCAATTTATGTCCCATTAAGCTGTTACAAGAGCTCCCTGAACAGCTTTTGTCTGTGTCAGCTAGTGCTCTCCTGCAGTGTCTGGGAAGGGACAGAGGACAGCACAGGCCAAGGACCATACCAGTGGGTAGCTCAGATGTATCATGCAACTTTGCTCTGGAGAGGAAAAGAATTTAGCTATTAAGATGCAAATTTTTATGTTTCTTGGCTTTAGAGCCAAAGCAGAAATCTTGGTCCCTTTTATTTACTAGTACTCTCTCTTTACCACAGCTCCATCTGTATTCTTAGCTCAGCATGACCTAGGAGCTCCAGGCAAGATCATTCCACTTCCAACACCTTCCTTCCTTTCACACAGTATGGTCAAAGCATACATACATGTTGGTAATAGCTTAGTTAAAAATAAAGAAACACAAGACCTTCAATGTCTATACTAGGTTAATGAATTAAATATATGAGGAAACCCCCCCATTATGCTTCAGTAGAGAGCACTGTGAAATTCTGCTTTCTCTGGCTTTGAACTCCTGCCCTAAGACATCTCAAACTCAGAACACATTTTACTGTACATAAAATAGGCAACAAGTAAAAAACAAGAAGTTGGTACCTTTCCTTATACATAGATGGCCAGAAAATTAAGTTTTCAGCAGTTGCAAGGATCTTGTGAGTAGAGGCCCATTAAGGAAAATGCTGTACCTAATAGAAAGCAGGTTTGGTTCCCCAGTGATAATAAAATTGTAGTAAAGAACGGATTCAACACTACTTGCAGTTAATCAAAAATATCCTGTTTTAAACAAGACTGAATCAGTTATTAGTAAATTAGTGAATAATTAATCTCTAGATATTAAGGGAACTTTACTTTCCAGGCAAATCCATATAGAATTTGCTTTTAATTAAAAAAAAAAAAAAAATCCTCACTACTTTTAAATTCATCCCTAACCTCTGGATGGTCTTTGTTTATTTGATTGTTATTATTTTTCTCTTATAGCCATGGTACTACCGAAAGCCTTGCTCAGATTGATATTTGAACTTACATTTTAAAAAGCATAAATAACATTACCATTTACTAAAACCAGTTATATTCAAAAGTCATAATAAAAGACATAGAAAAGTAATGATAAAAATAGACAGACCAAATGAACAGGCTCGGTATCCTGGAAAAATGTCACACTGGATACTAATCCCAGATTTTGATCAATGCAATGTATCAAAACAATACAGAAAATTTACTGGGTGATTAATCTTTGAAGGTATACCACCTTATTAAGAAACTTTCTCCTAATACAGTGGAGAAATATAAATATGTTTTCAATTCTTGTGTTTTAGCACATACAAAAGGCCAACACGAAACCTCTTCTTCCAACAGAGAAATTACCTGCTGTGCTGTTTGAAACTAAATCCTGAATAGTTTTAGAAAACAACCATCAAATTAAAGTCTGAAAATACAGCCCTGTAAAACTTAAGAACAGAAGAACTTAATAAAGAAGTATCTCTACTTTGAAAAATTACTGTCTGCAGCACACTTTATTTTGAATTAATTGTAAAAGTTAAAAAAAATAAAGGAGGCAGGAATACAAGTGAAAAATTAAAACAGTTATAAATCAAAGAAAAGTAGCACAAGTATTCATAAATAAATGTGGAGGCATTCACATCCAGATCTGGACCTGACTGTTGAATACCAACAGTGTTTGAGAGCTGACAACTGTTATGTAATCTGGAAAATTCACAAGCTCAGACCAGCTGTTGACTGAACCAGCTTGCACATCATACACAAACCATCTGAAGAGTGGGTATCTCTCAACCCACCCACAGCAGAAAAGCCAGAGACTGAAAGGGTAAGCAGAGTGACTAGGCATGTAAAGTGTACAAACCTCCAGAGACATAGCTATATATATAGTCATATCAACTAAGGGAATCTGTACTCTTTTAATTCACAGCTATTCTGGGCAACCTGTTAAATGTAACCTGTTCTCAGGTCAAGCCATTTTCCAGAATTATTTCCCCAATATAACCCACAGGTTGAGGTAGGTAGAATGACAATGGATAGCTGCAAACTCCTGCAAAATCTGTAACTGGAGTCTGTTACCTGAACAGCATAGAAAAATAGTGGTAAAAATAGCAGTGAACAAGGCAAGAAGATATTCAACTCTGTTACTGAAGATGAAAATGTCCTCTGCTATTACAGAGGAGAAACAAAATCACAAATAGCTCTGTTTTGTTATGCAAGACAACAGACTACTACCTTTGCCTTTTTTTTTTTTTAATGGGATCTGAAAAATTTACACCATTTCACTACTATCTGTTTATATACAGATACAACTTTCAGGGATGTTTTTATTTTAATCATTTATCAAAACTGAAGTTCATTAACAAATACTTTCCATAATCTCTCCTCTGTACCAGGTACTGCGCATACATTTACTATTGACTCTAACTTTTTTAACTGTTTTGGTACTGGTCTTTTCAGCAGGAAGAGCTGTGGGGAGCTGCAAGAGGAAGGAGGGAAATGGCTGAAGACAGACTCGCTGGGAGAAAAAAAAAGATGATGGAGATGTAAAGGACATGAATTACAATCCCAGAGTTTCAATTTACTAAAGAAACTTTTAAAATAAAAGGTCACACAGATAAAGAAAAAAAAACAATATCAATTTCACCAAGTGCAAACGCTGCAGCTTGGTTCTACAAATGTAAAAATGTCAGAATTGGAATAAAATTAATCACTTCTTAATTTGACTCCTGAAGGCTGAAACTGAAGCTAAATTCATTTAAAAATTAGTAACAGCAACCAAATGTTTCAGCAGAAAATCTCTCATTTCCTTTAATGTCTATGACCTCCACAAAGAACAAGAGCATGTGAAGCAAGTGGGTCTCCTGTTTCAGTTTATCTGCCAGTGTTGGTGAAATAAATACAGAGTAGGGAATGGCTCCATTCTCATCAGCCTCCACTCACCATTACAGAGAATTGTATGTCAATGCACAGGCTGAATAATCAACATGTATTTCCAATCAGGAAGCTCAGCTCTTCAGGCTTGTCTTCAGCAACCTCACTACTTATCCCCTCTCCCACCAGCACCACTCCTTACAGCTGATGGCACAAATTACTATGCTAATGCTTACAGTAAAAGCAGTGAACATGGCTTCTCTCCAAAACAGCAAGAGGGAAGATTATAAAGCCATAATTTCTGATTGTCTCATAAAATAACTGCCCAGGCATCCTGTGCTCCATCTGGTCTGTGGTTATCAATCTGTGATATGCCACCTCACAGCAAGGGTTCAGGCTGTGAGGGAGGTGCCATGTCAGATGAAAACAGGCAGACTGACCTCCTACCTGTGCAGGGCAGTGACTGGAACTGCGTTGTTAATGGTTTTGTGAACTTCTTTGAACAGAGACAACTACGTCTGAACTAAAAGGATGAAATCAATGCAATTTCAGTTACTTAAAATAACTTCAGGATATTTTAAAGCTGTATTCCTTGCAAGTTTAACCTGAATTACATTAGATTATTTTGCTGTTCTGATTACATCTCCACTCAACACTATAGGTGAAGCCAGATCCTGTAATATTAGCTCTCACCATTTTATATTGCTCCCAGCTTTCAAACATGTTGCACACCAACATTTTTGTTTTAAAAAGACTTTTTGTGACTCAGTATGTCTCATGTTGCCTTGGTTAAATTCTTCATGCTTCTTTTCAGCTGGCACAGTAGAGACATAGCTGCTGTTTGTTTCATTATACAGGCTGAAGCCCTGCAGTCTGGGCTTTTGTTTTGTAATCACCAAATCAGGAGAATGAGAGGACAGATTTCATTATAAATATTAGAAAAATACTTTAATTTGTGCTTTCAATGCTAAATAGGCCATAAAAAATTAAGACCCCAGTTAGTCCCCATTTCCTCCAGAACCTTCTAATTAATTTTCCATAATAAAAGGAAGGTTACAGATGGGGTAATTGGCAAAAACTTTACTGCTGAAAGACAGAGTGGTCTATTATGCCCTCAGAAAACACACCTTGCATGACCCCTTATGAAGCAAAAAAAAAAAAAGAAGAGATCTATGAACAACCAATATTTCCTTTTAATTGGAGCTTTCTATGTAATACTGCCTTGCTCATCTTAGTTCTGTGTTTTTAAGCTTCTGAAAACATTAAGCTTTCTAATAAGCAATATAGAAGCTAGTCAGCATTTGCTTGAGCTCTGAATTCAGTGTTTTCAGCCAGGCATTGCTGAAAACAATTTCAACACTCACATTTTGTTTTGGGTTTTTTCCAGAGATTCAAACGAAGCCCTCAGAAAAATAAAAATAAAAAGTCTAATTACAGCTTTAAAAATCTTGGGCAAAAGGAGTCTGAAAACTAGCTGGACTAGATGTACCTAATATCTGTAACGGGTACACACATGGAAGGTGCTTCCTAAAAGGGCACAAGACACTGGAAAATGTGGCTAATCATGGCTAACTGTAATTCTTCTGATTCTGTAAAGATCAGTGGAAGAAAGATACAGACTGATGAGTTTCAGAGATTCTGAGGTTCATGACCAAGTCCCCAGGTGACTGGGCCTGACCTCCTGAACACACCACACAATTCCTGGCTGAGTAAACTGAATTGGGTGGGGTGGCAGGTTAATGTGCCCCTTCAGCTTCCAGTGTCTTTACACTGTTCTTCCATTTAATCTTTCAACAAGTTGACTTTCCAACCCCAGTTACTCAAAGATGCAAACTATCCATCATTGACTTTCCAGTTACAAAATACTTTTGTTGCTGTTTTACCATTAAAACTGTCATAGATTAGCTATGTTTAGACTCATCTCTGTGTCAGCTTAGGCACCTGGTTCTACTGAAGCTACTTGACAGAGAGTCCCTCATTTTTCATATTTTACGCCCTATCATCACATTTAGTTCCATTTTCCAAAACTAAAACTCTTCCCCACCCACACTGATTTATAAATTTTTATTGGGGATTTTTTGGTCATTTTAAGGAGCTGTGTCTGACCTAGCCAAGCTATTTCTTGAAACCAGATATGTCTGCTAAAATGTCATCTCACATTTTTAAAGTTCTATGTCAACTTCTTTCATCCAGAAATTGTACAAACCGCTTTATTTTCATATAAATAAACAAAAAATAATTTATTTTAAAATACCTCAAGGTCATGATGCTATTAGCTGCTAGTCCTGTAAGTACTACAACTTAATTTATTGCCTTGCAAGTAGTTCCAAAAACCTTTCATACAGACAATAAAAAATTATGCAAGCAACTTTAACAGCAGAATTTATGATCTTTTCCCATCTGTGAGGAAAAGATTTCAGGGAGATAAGGATAATTTGAACATCATCTTATTTGTACAGGTTTTTTAATCTTTGTAACAGTGCAGGCTGACTCTACATATTGCCAAAAAATCAAGTAAGTTTACAGGACAGTGTGGTGTTATAAAATATTTAGAGAAGCAGGCTGAACCTTCAATTCATAATCAGGGAAACATCTTTAGATCTCTACCCAAAAGTGAACTTGAATTCCAAAACCTATGTGGTCTTACACAGGGGAGGTTCTGAAAGGCTTCAAGAGGCCTCTAGAACACCGTTGAGAACTCCAATGAGTAAAGAAAAGCTGAAACACCTGAAATCTGTCCTGTATAATGGTGACTTTTAGCACTGGTACTTTATTAGTGCCTAGAGATTCATGTGACAGACCAGAGCCTTGCGTGATAGGGCACCACACAAAAGCAGCTCTGCAAAGTCTCCATAAATTTATTCTTTAAACTCATTAGAATGATAGTCCAGTCCAGTCACTATTTCTGAGTAAAGCTTTTAAATGGAAGTCAGTTCTGACAGGGAAACATGCAGTCTCTATACTCCAGCCTGGCAGCTTCAGCCTGTCAGCAGACCTAGGAGAAAACTAGTAAATCCCTGGAAAACACAGCCAGATGATAATCATAACAGTAAAACAGACCATAAGAGCATGAGATTGGTTCCACAGGCCAAACCCTGAGAAGGAAATCAGATAGAAGATGAGATGTATACAGATAAACTGATCTATGCAGAAGATCAGATTGAAGGAATATTCTACTCACAACACAATACTCTGCAAACAAACTCGTTTAGATACTGCAAGCAGCACAGAACAGTCTGCTCCAAACAGCACCGTGATGGGAAAGGAAAACAAAGCCAAAGCAGACTAAAATAGCTCTCTTCTCCTCCAGGACTCAGCTCTCCCTGCAGGTCACAGTCCTGCACCATGCAGCCAAACCTTTGATATCCTCATGCTGTTCTACATTTAACAAATCCTTACCAAAGAACAGACACAAGTAGCAGCAAATACATTCATGAGTCATCTGCAGCGTTCAGAGGTGGTGTTACCAGCAAGGACTTGGTTTCCTAAATCACAGCATCTTGTCTGAGGACAGGAACCACTGCTAGGGAGAGGCAGAACCCACCTAACCTGGACCAGAGAGAACATATTTGCACACAGGCTCACTAAATCCACTGCTTTGGGGTTGTTTGGGTGGCTTTTTGGGTGTTTTTTTGTTGTTGTTGCTGGGGTTTTTTGTGTTTTTGTTTTGCTTTGTTTTTTGTTGTCATTGTTGTTGTTTTTTCCTAGGAAATACAGACGAAGGCCATGAGCAAGAGAGAAACCCCTTTCACTGCTGTGGGTAGGGATGTCCTACAGACTTCCTGACCAAGTGGAGAGGTTTTAACCATGTAGACTTCTGCTGAAAGGACAACGCAGCACGACGCTGGCAGTGCAGGTTGTGGCACTGCATTGGTGACAATTCCCTAACACAAACACTGAAGGGGCTCAGAAGCAGTAATGCTGTGTAAGCTGCCACTCACAAATAGAGATAAACTGGTTGGTGATCTTTGTCCAGTGGGCTGGACCTCAAGATGACTGCCTTGAGGACTTGGAAAAAGGCCGGAAAGTTAAGCAGCAGGGTGAGGAGGGATTTCAGAATTGCAGATTGAGGTTTATTCAAGGGAACAGCTGGGTAAAATCAAAGGAGAACAGGCACAGGGAAAGCCTGATTTCTGAGAATTCAAGCAGGAAGAAGGCCCTGTGGAGAGGCTAGGAGTTCCAGCAGTATGCCCATTTGGCTTAGGAAGAAGCTTTTTGATGAGCTAAAATTTAAAAAGAAAAAGGAAGATGAAAACCAGGACAGGCTTAAAAAGGAAGAGTACAAAAGCACTGTTCAGAAACTTGGGCACAAAATAAGGGAGATCAGAGTTCACCTGAAGACAGGTCTAGGATGGGACATTTCTGGAATGTAGGGAAGCCATGAGTGTGACAGCTGTAAAAGGAACTTCAGAAAGCATGTGGGTGATAGATGGGGAGAGAACGCAGTGACAGACAACAAGAGAAAGACTCAATGTCTTTTTTTGTCCCCATCTTTACACAAAAAGCTTCTGCACATAGCAGTACACTATACGTGGGAGGCTGGATCATGTAATGTGTACATCCCTTCAAATTACCTTCATGGGACTAAACCAGAAGTCAAATAACAAAAAATACTGCAGAACTTAGGTACAATAAAAGATTTATCTTGTAATCACAATGCACTCCCTGTTTGTCTTATAATGACATACTTGGAGCTACATATATTCTTTAAAGAAATATTCTTGGGGGATTTGAAATGTAATTTACTTGTTCCAATTACAGCTGCATATTGAGTGTGAGCAGGTCATTCTGAACAGTTTTGAGTTTGTTATTCTCTGCAAATTACAACCAGAGAAACACAGACTGTCTCATCAATCAAGACAAAACTGAAGACACATGTTTCCAGTAGATTTTAACCACTCATAAGTGCTGAAAATTTTATCCTGTTGTACTCCTACCACCCTACATCGGTGCTGTGAAGGACAATCAAGCAAGCTAGAGAGAACTGGGGAAACAAGGAGGACAGCACTGTTCCCTTAATCTATAGAGGTCATCTACCTTCCCCACCAAAGCATCTGAAACGCCTCCCTGTAGTGTGTTTCTAGATCCTTTGTCATGTCAGGTGATGTTTGCTCTTTTACTCTCTCCCCTGGGTAAGCAATGTTTCAGGAGAAAATTGGTTTTAACACTCAGGCAGTTGTCTGTGACTGTAAGAATTCTTTATGTAAGGAAAAACAAGCAAAAATATTTTAATAATGAAAGATACTTTTATTGTGTTTAGAGGGAATAACACCAATAATAACAATTTTTCCTTTTTTTTTTTTTTTTAAGTGAGAAATCATAAAACATTCTCATGCTACAGAAAATATGAGATTACCTAAAATTATCTTTTAAACTCCTCATGGTTGCCAAGATATCACATGTATAAGAACTTATGTACAATATAACTTGTCCCTGTTCTCACCTAAACTGAACCCTGGAAAAGACCTCATCCCTTCCCCCAGAATAGTCCTGCAACAGTTGTTTCACATGATCTTGAACAGAATGGCGAGCACTACAGCTGACAACACTGTTCCTTTAGCTTGACAGTTACTTTCTAAAATTAACCTTTCATACTTAGTTACTTAGTCTTCCTACAGTCCAATTATGAAACCATTTTTTATTGAGCACAGTATTAACCTATAAATATTAATGAAACCATAAGCCTTGTCTATTGAGAATACTATTGATCTGTTATTCTTCTGATAATCATTTAAATCTATATAAAGAAAATATAAACTCTCAATTAAACAGTCAAAATCATACAAAAAACTCCTGCACCTCTTTTATAAACTGGGAAACATAGGAGCAAGAAAATAAATAATATGGGATTATATTGGGAAAAATTTCTTAACCAGAAGGGTTGTGAAGGACTGGAGTAGGCTGGTTGAGTCACCATTCCTGGAGGTATTTAAAAGATGAGTAGATGTGGTGCTTGGGACATGATTTAGTGGTGGACTTGGCAGTGTTAATATTTGGACTTTATGATCTTAAGGCTCTTTTCTAACCTAAATGATTATATAATATTTTTTATTTACCTCCAAGGCAAAATGTATATCTGCTATAGCTCAGAATTAAATTCTATAAAGAAGAAACTATTTTGGAGATGGAACTTATTTTTCCACTTGGATTTAGAGTTTTATTTGATATTTCCCACTACTTTGTGTTTCTTTCAGTTACTAAGCTGAATAAAGTTCTTAACACTGTGTCCTAGGTTACAATGTAAAATTGTGCCTAAGGTATGTATTCTATCCCCATGAGCCGTTGGAGCCAAGGTGGGGCACTGTTTTCCTTATCTTCTATTAATGAGCCCAACAATGCCTTGCCATATGAGTCATAGATAACTCCCTCCGGGAGTTATCTCTGTTTAATGGGCCATCAAGGACCCACTGCATGACTCATCATCCCATTGTGAGATGCTCCGCCCAGGGGGAGGAGCCAAACATTCCCACCTGGATAAATCCAGAGTTTGGGACAGCACAGATAGCTTCTATCCACTGGACTCCCAGAGGAGACAAGAGCTACCAGACGCTTCTACAGGATCACTGCTTTGACAAGACCATCTCATCTGGACTGCCACTACCACCCTAACAGGGTGTCAGGTTGTATTCTGACTCTGTCAGTGGGTTTTTTTTTTGTACTATTACTTTTATTTTATGTTACTTTTCTTTTATTTCTCTTCTTTTCCTCCTATTAAATTGTGTTTCTGACTTGGTGTCATGGGCTAGGAGGGGCCTGATTTTGTTCCAATCGGGGTCAGCTTTTTTGATTGACAAGCAGTTTGTCCAGTGGAGGACAAGCTGCGACTTTTGACAAAATGCTTAAAAAGGCTGGATGGGGGGAGGAGCGGTCTCTTCGTCGTTAGGGTGGCAGACTAAGGACGGAGGGCCGCCGGGGCCGGCCGGCCTTGGTGCCCCCCCCCACCCCGGGGCGGCTGCGACGGGCCGGGCCGGGCCGGCCGGCCTCGGTGCCCCCCCACCCCGGGGCGGCTGCGACGGGCCGGGCCGGGCCGGCCGGCCTCGGTGCCCCCCCACCCCGGGGCGGCTGCGACGGGCCGGGCCGGGCCCCAATGCTGCCGGAGCCGGGCAAGCCAGGTCGGAGCTTTGGGAGCCGCTGTCTTGCGGAGAGGCGGACAGCATGGAGAGAGAGGGAGAGAGCTCGGACGGAGTGCTCCTTCGCCCTTGCTATTCTTTTCAAGCCGAAGAAAACCAGCGCACGGCTTCCAGACGACTCAGTTTCCCGCCGCAGAGCCACGTGGGCCGCCCAGCAGCCCGAAAAGTTTAACCTTTCGTTGTGAGCAGATGGACTTTTCTAAACATCATCTTTCTCCGGAAGAAGAACAGTTATAGCGAAAGAACTATGGAAAGACACGGCATGAAGCTACAGTCGGTAAGGGAAGAGTGAAAAAGACTTTAAAGCAAAAGGACAAGGAGTGGCCTAATTTTGGCTGGACATTTCTGGTAAACTATAAAGACTGAATTGGTTTTGTTTCCTGTAACATATAAATGCTTTTGGGGGGATGTAAGGTTCTAGTTAAAAGTGATATGAAGCTTTTTTTGCTCCTAAAGAAAGAGGAGATTTGTTTTTTTTGGGTCTTGAGATGATTTTGGAAATAGAAAAAGAGAATCTTTGTGTCATACTAGAGGAGGCATCCTTAAACAGTACCCCAGTAAGCAAATATGGCCTATGTGCAGTGCTGAGAGGACTGCTAATAGGTATGGTATGTCTATATAGAACCCAGAGAGACTCCTTTCCTAAAAGAACTGATAAAAGGTTATTTTTAAAATGGTAAAACTGGCTGAAGTTGCAAGTCATGTCTTTTTATGTTGAGTGAAGAAAGGTAAAAAACTTAGAAAGAGAAAGAAAGATGTTTTAGAAGTTTCATTTGTTGTTGTTGTTGTCTTTTTTCCCTTTTCTTGTTGTTTTTGTGTGTATTAATAAACTATCTTTGTAATTTAAAGATAGGCCTGGTTTGCTTTATATTCTTCCAGTCAAATAAAATATAGAACGTGATTAAACCATCACACTTGGAGTCTTCCACTGGTTTTGCTTTCAAACCAGCACACACTGTAATAGTCATAGCTATATTTTCAGTTTTTTAAAGAAGTATACATATTTAGAATCTCATACTGGACTAAATAAATAAAAGCAAGCAAACATATATAAATTATATCTGTGAATAAATCAAATAAACACAGACAATAGTGAAAACAACTGTTTCCAAATAGAAAAAATGACTCGCTATCCAAATAAAGATGAGATTTCTGCTTCTATGAACATTATAGAAACTCTGAAGTAGCTATGAAAAACAGTCCTGCAGACACCTACATTCTTGACCTTTTTCCCCTCAGAGTAAAAAAAAAAGAAACCAACGCTCCATGACCCACAAACCAAGTCTTGGTTGCAAAACCTCGTGCTAGGGAACCTCTGTGAATCTCAGGCAGACAGAGCATTAAGGTCCCAGCTTCCCCTGGACTTTACCATGTAACACTGTGAGCACAGCAGTTCAGCAAACACTGCAAACTGCCAAGGCATATTGTGGAATAATGAAAATCACATCCTACAATCACCAAGAGAACAGTAACATCAGGTGATTTAATACTCAAAGGGATACCATTGTTAATGTGGGATTTTTTTACTGTTTTGAACTTTGGTGTCAAAAAGACAGAGACAGGCCTTCCAGGAGCTTTAAAAAATAAAAAATTACACCTCATTATACTCTATTTCCCCAAGAAATTTTAAAAGTGCAAAAAATCACCGCAGATGCAGCTTTTAAGAATGGCTGCAGCAAAGTACAGTTATGACCAAAGCATAGATATAAATCAGAGGCAAAATGAGAATAGAGGAGTCTTGTTCTCTTTTCCTAATCCAGTACCCCAGTACAGCTACACAACTTTAGAGTACCTGAGTAAAAGCTGCAAGGACTGGTTCACATGACAGAGGGCAGAGCTGATGCAAAAACCTTCTTATGTGGTACCTCAACTCAGAGCCTCTATGTGGAAGAAGGCTTCATAACCCCAGAGATCTAATCAGGAACCAACTCAGACAAACAATCTAGGAGAAACAACTAACAGTGTATTTTCAACAAGCTTTGTTTTTCTCATCCACTGAATTATCTTTCACTTGTTTTGATGCTTAAAAAGCCATGAGGCTCTCAGCACAGTGGCTCAATCAAAGTGATCAGCCAAGAAGCAGCCAAGAGCTCCATGGTCACTGAAGAGCACAGAAACAGTCACCACTGTGAAGAATGGCAGCAGAACTACACAAAGCCATGCAAGATTAACAGGGTTTTTTCCACAACTAATTAGAAAACATCTAGGACTTCCAGCAACATGAACATCTGTCCATCATAAATACTTAAGAGAAGGCCAGGATGTGAGGGGGCTTCATTTTGTACACAGTCTGAGACAGAAAGGCAAAGGGAAGATCAGTGAGATCATTCCCCTCATTGACAGCAGAGCTGATAGTGTCAGCTTCCCCCAGCCCCCTGAAATGGAAGGAGAACAGCATTTGCAGCCAACAAAGCTGATTTTATGGTGTAACACTGCAAGAGTCACAGGCAGAACCTGATCAGCACTGAAGTTCTTCCTGGGGCTATCAACTCATGGGCCCAGCATAGAAATATCTTCTAAAGACATTCAGAGTGCAGTACCAACCCCCTGAAATCAACTACATCTCCTCCCTTTGCTGATAAGGTGATCCACAGTACTACCTAACTGGGCATCAAGGGTCCTTACATAGGGCATCACTCATCAACAAATTCTCTTGCTATCTGAGTATTAGAAGCCACAGGAAATGTTAGGGCCTTTTTCCTCCTTCCTAGTTCTAAATCCTCATCTTTTCAAAAGCAATCATGACAATATTTAATTTTGATTACACAAAGAGTTTCTGCAGAATGAAGAATTACTTTATATTTAAAAGACATACAATTGAACAGAGGAATACCAAATAAACACATTAGAAACAACATTTTTGCTTCAGTACAATATTTGCTACCAAATCAGATTTTATTTATAGCTACCAGCCTTTCCTTGACTATTAATAGAATTATAACCATAATGCCACCAGCTGCCAAACTGAAACAGAAATCTCTCTAGTGTCTCTCTATGTCAGGCCATATCATCACTGTGATAATGGATTGTTTCCTTCTTTTGACTTGATAAATTTTTTTAGTTTGCCATAATTGTTTCAAACCCTATTCTTTTATGTTCAAACACACATGAGCATTTAATCTCTACCATGAAGAATTACTGATAGTTCCTTTAAAACCTTGGATGCACTTCCAAAAACCAGCAGTATCTGAGAGGACAGACACAGATAGAAAGTAATTTTTCATATGTAATTTACAACTTTCACTTGTGATAAATGAAATATCAACCAAAATATTAATAACCATATTTTAAATACAAATCATCTGAATAAAACAGTAAATTTACTTACCATATGTGGCACACACAGATTTCATTTTCCTTCATAAATAGCTCACCATCTAAATCCTGAAACAAAAGAAAGCCTAGCCAAAACACAAAAAATCTTTACTTTTTATGTGAAAGAAATGACCAATACAAACATTTCCTAATGTGAAAAAAACAAGTGTTTTATGTTTCTAAATTTGTCCATGACCTAGTGGAGAATAGCTGAGACTTCCCTTAATATCTGTGAGGTCAATTCTTTAACAACTAAAGATTCAACTCATAGAACAAAGGTCTTGAGAATTCAGTGAAGCCACACCCTTAGATGGCTGATCTTAACATTTTTATTTAATACTTGTTCTGAGAGACTAACTCACTCAGAGAGTGAGAGACAGCTTCAACTTGACAACTTAACTAGGCATTGCAGAACATTTTAAGACATATGCTTTCTCCAAAGGGATCATGGTACAAGTTAATTTTAAACTAGTTTAAAAGCTAAATTAGGCCTTTAGAAAAAGCAGAGGTTTGATGTATTATATCAATACACTTATCACAAGTCTAAATCCTGCAGTGTATTTAAAAAGACAGCATTTGGACACTTAGCTAAATGGAAAGAACTCAAAATTATGAGATACAGCTATAAAAATAACACCTGCTCTACTCATTCTTCTTTGAGGATCTGATTAGATTAACACATATGTAATACTTATGAGTTATTCATTGGTTTCTGAGTAGAAATGTAAAGTAGCTAGACTGAACTATAAAAAACAGGTTAGTATAATTTCTCCTTTTATCACACTTGAGGAATAGCAATATGAGCCCTGTCAGATAGTACATGGCTTTTTTTCCTTGTTTTAGAACAGCTAATTTAAGCACATGATTCAGTTATCACAGCACTGATACATTAGGCAAGGAAAATACAACCAACACTATTCTATGAAATCTTGATTCACAGATTCTGAAATTCAAATACAGAACTGTACTAACAAACTAACTGTTACAGAAACACAACAGGAAGCTTGGTCTTCTCTAAGCACACATCCTTTAAACAGTTAATTTAAAAACAACATTTAAGAGTCTGATGATTAACACTTAAGGCAGTGAAGTAGTTACAATGAGGAAAACAGCTCAGTTCTCTCTTAACACCCTACTGGCCCACTGAAGCTCTAACATCAGCTACACCAGGAAAACTTTGATAAATCCTGACAGATGTTTCATTCATGTGGTATTTCCAAAATTTTTACACTATAATGCATGGAATTGGAACCTTAAGTTCCAATATTATTACAGTAGAAATGAGACTGATAAAGGCATTTTCCATGAAATAAGAACCACCCCATACCTCAGTAAATTGCTTTAAGGCAAGGGCAAAGGGCTTCAGTGCACAGTACTTAAATATCTTGTTGATTTAATGATCATTTGGTAAGGAAAAAAAAAAAAAGTAAATCAGTACTCATTTGTGGAAGCACTCAGGTTGTGGGCAAAAGCCTCCAAGAAAAGGACTTTTATGACCTTCCTAGCAAAGACATGATGGTTTCAGCTGATAATCAGATATATCTAGCAGAGGCACCAGGGTTTTTTGGGCTTTTTTTTTTGAAAATTATAATTTGTAGTTCCATGCTCTCTTGACTGAGATCTGACTGATTTTTACTAGAACAACATTTCAAATAAACTTCATGATCACAACACAGTTGTTTGAATTACATTTTTAACTTTTCAAGCACATAAAAAAAGAGCAATGGGATGAAGACAAGTAGGCAATCATAATGGAGCCAGGCTGTGTCCACAAGGATGTGGTGTGCAATAAATAGAAACTGAGTGTGGCATATGGGAACTGTCCATCACTATTTACACAGTATAACAGTTGGCATTACAGGAGAAGAAATTTTTAAGAATGGATTTACAATTCTGCGGTATTCTTAGTTTATGAAGCACAAAACTGGATTTCTCCTTTTATGGATGAAAATTGTTAATTCAAATAAAAGATCACTGAATGTTAACAACAGTGTTGAATCAGGTTCAGCCATCCAGGATGTGCAATTATACTGAACAGATGTTCATGGAATAAAAAGAAAGGATAAAAGCATCTTAATACAGCAAAAATTATGTCCTTACATCTAGGTATTGAATGTAAATGAGACAAATCCTTTAAATTTTTACTCAAGCAAATTACTAGTAAAGTCAACAACAGTTTTCTCATCAAGGTCTCTAGTTATAAAATTTAAAACTTACAGGAGGATTACTGTTCCCCATAGAGGCCCCCTCATAAAATTAAGATTCCTATTTCTTACTGAAAGTGGAAAGAATAAAGGATTTGGGGGCCTAAAAGCTGTCTTCACAAGGAGATAATTATTCCCCAGTTCTGTCAAAAATTATTTGTTTAATGCTGCAATCACTGTGAGGAAATCCACTTCATGTTATGAAGCAGGCCAGACTAAATTGTTAAAATCACCTCCTTTTCTTGATCATCAGTGTCTGAGTGCTTGATGCTGTGACACCAAAGCAACAATTGACAACATTTGCCAAGAGAAGCTTCCATAAATGAAATAATGAAACAAACAAACAAATTTTAAAAAAATCCCTATGGAAAAACAGCAATCAGTGCAGTAAAATACTGCATGTCTAGTCAAGCTACAAGAGGCAGAGCTAAGAGAAAAAAAGTAAAAGACTGTACAATTAAACATATATTCAGAAGATTACTATGCCGTAAAAAAGGAATTATAAAAACCAACAAAAAAGCATTTCACAAATTAGTGTAAGACTTGAGTAATGCCTACAGACAGAGTATATTGCTATAAAGACTGTTAGCCCTGAGAGAGGAAATGCTTTGTTTTTTACATTGGAAAAAATGTACACATCCACAAAGGGCTGGGGTTTTTGTCAACATCTTCATCTGCCTGATCTCTGATGATTCTGTCAGACATTTCAGTACCAAGGCAAGGAAACAGTGAGTGCAATAAATAAGCAGACCTAAAAGATCTTCAAGCTAGACATATCTAGAGTTTTCCCTAAAGAATAAAGGCTTCACCTTCTTCTTCTTACCAGCATAAAAGGCAAACTCTTTTATTCTGTGTAAAACCAAGAAAAGCTGAAGGCGAATGCCACTTCTTTAAACAAACAAAACACTGTACAGTTGCGGAGGTGTATAGTATACAAAAAAAAGCTGTTAAATAAGGGCTGTGTTATTTCTTTTCAAAATCAGTTACTGTTTTGAATCTACTAAAGGTTGTTCCTGATATTTAGAACACCATGATAGTGAATGCAGAAAATTGCCCTTGAAATCCAGAGTACTCAGAAATGTTGGGAGACTTAAGCCCTGAGTTTTTGCATAAAATCTAATATATTTACATACTATATATATGTCTATACACACTACTACAGTATCATGCTGAAAGGAAAACTTTAAATAATGTCAGAATAGCATTCACTGAAGTTACAACTAGGCTAGACTTGGCTGCACATGATTCCGTCAGGAATTTGAATCACACTGAACAGCTGGAGGTGATTGCTGGTGGGTTAGCACAACTGCTTCACACCTCTGCAGGTTCATGTGCACAAAGCCCATCTCACCTGGCCACAGCTATCACTGACTGACAACTAAACTGCCTCTGATTAGATCCAAAGACTGACAGGGTTTCACAGAGCTGGATGAACTTTTGTGGGTGCTCCCTGCATTCATTACATATGTTCTTAATCACCTCATCTTCCTGCCAAGAAGTCCTGTCTTCAAGAAAAGTTTAAATATTATTCTAGTAAGTTAAAATGTGTAATAATTGCAGCCTCAGGTCAGCAGTTTCCATCTTCTATAAGACCTGTAGCACTGAAAATGTATTTCCACAGCTCTTGGAATAAAGAAAAGAAACCATGTTAATTGTTGTGCAGAATCAGGCATTCAAGAAAATATAACATACTCTACATGTATGAAAAAAGAAGTGGCTATAGGCACAGTTCTAACCATCTTAAATAAAGAATGAAGAAGATGGAGAAATAATAAAAAAAAAAAAAAGGTAATATTCTAGAAAATATTTACATAATTCAGAAGCTAAATGCCTTGAGGAATACAAAAATCTAACAGCATATGTGAGCAAAAAATAAATGCTATATCAAAAGGTATTTGTAGAAGATCAAACTTTTTGCTGATGAGCACATTGTAAAAATGACATTTTAATTATCTGTTTATATCTACAGGACTGGAATAATAACCAGCTTAAATCCTGCACATCTGTTGCTGTATTTTCTCAGTATTTCAAGGACACAGACTTTAACCCTACCCCATACTGGCCACCTACCAGTTAGATTTTCCTTCTATACATGACATACTGTTACTTTGCTAAAAGCCAAATTACTGGACCTGATCTGAGAAAAACAATCCCACACAAGCTGAGCAACTGCAGCAGAGTGGGGTGGTAAAGGGGCCCAGGGGGCCAGCACCACAACACAGCTTGTCCGAGCAAGCACGGCCTGCACTGCAGAGCTGCTCGTGCCACATCACACTCCAGCCATCCCAGCTCTCTTCCCATCAGCACATCTCATAATTAAACACACGATATGCCTGTCACGTTAGAAATCATCAGAGCTGCAGCAGTCAGAATTCCCGTTTGAACAACGTAAATCATCATAATGCAACCTAAGCCCTCTCTCTGCAA
This sequence comes from Phylloscopus whistleri, assembly GCA_017589585.1. Lineage (NCBI taxonomy): Eukaryota > Metazoa > Chordata > Aves > Passeriformes > Phylloscopidae > Phylloscopus > Phylloscopus whistleri. The sequence continues at coordinate 2,283,591 of JADMLD010001629.1, read as the reverse complement.
TCAGCAGCACAAACAGCCCTTCCACAGTGCTCACAGGCTGACCTCTGAGACTTCAGGCGGTGCTGACTGTCCACTGACAGGTCTGCAAATATGATATGACAGACTCAACCATAAAAATACAACAAATAACCCTTCTGATTTTATTACTTGTCATCTACTTCATGTATTTAAAAAAAAATCCTGAGCAAATCTCCTCTGGGAGGATTTGAAAAGCTGTGATTTAACAGACATTTCAGGATTTTCAGAAAAGAGAGGTATCTATGTTCTATATCCCCAAATCCCACCCGAAAGAGGGGAACAAAGCCAGCAGCTACGACTTCATGGTTTCAAGCAATACTTTACAACTGCTCCCTGTAGAAAAACAGCTATCACCTCGTCTGCAAAAATTGATATGAAAAGTCAGATTTCTGCTGAAGTCAGTGACAGTTTTACTGTAGCATTCAGTAGTTTCTAAATTGAGTCCCATTAGGATACAATTCATTTTTTAATGATTTTCTCCCTTTTTTAAAAAGAGCAAAGTACCTGCTTAATATTTTAAAATATTAATTATTGTCACCTACAGACGATTACAATAAAACCTTGTGACTTTGTAACAATGACAGAGATACTTGATGAGATTTTCTGAATTTTGCAAATTAAACAAATGAAAAAACACAACAGGAAAGCAACACAAATTTACTAAGTTCAGTTAAAATTGTTTATACCACTTCAAAATGTATTAGTCAATCTGATATGTTGCATCTTAGTTTTCAGATCCTTCACTTGCATTCCTGGATATCTTAAGCATCATTACTGCAAAATGATAGTTGATGCTAGGAATACAAAGGAAGTATGACAACCTCCTGAACCCAGTAATAAGTTTTTATTTCTCATCTAAATCCACAGATTCATTGCTCACATCATTTTAATTTTGCTGTCAGTTAGAAGTCCAAAGCCACAAGACTGTCACAGCAGCTAAACTTTCACAAATTTCATTTTTTAAACTTTAAATATTACATATAATTATTATTTTATATATCTTATTATTATCAAATATAGTTTACTAATGAAATGTGGTTTCTGAATTTGACTTTATTTTTCACAACTACTGCTGCTACCCTCTAAAATTATGATATAACATAATTATATTTGAAATCTGTGAAAATTATATCCCTTTAATTTACTTTTGTGTTTTATAGCAACTTGTAAGTATTTACCCAAAACCTGCAGTCTCTTTCATTTTCTTTGTTCACACAGTTGTTTTTCTGCATTTGTACATACCCTTTAAGCAACTAAAGGCAATTGGAAAAAGAAATAGGATGCTAAACCAGTATTTTTTTAATTAGCAAGAGACTATGTGAGAAACTACTGTAATAACTCCAACTTATTTCCTTAATGTACTCTTTTTCATGCTAAATATTTTTGTAAAGCAAGCCATTCTCATCCAAAATTATTTTTTATTTCTGTAGTTATGTGAAGTCTCCCCATCTCCCTCATGTACACAATTATTAAAAAGTTATTTGCCAGCAGTGCAAATGTAAATAACCAGAAACTAAAAACTGCAGTATGTTGATGATGCAGTATGATGACTGCTACATGCTGGGATCATCAAAATTTTAACCTTACTTTATTCAACACACAAAAAGGAAATAACTCAGTTAATGTCATACCTGCAGTTGTCCTGTTTTCTCCATACTACTCATTATGTAGCCCAATCCCCTATATTTTCTATAGTTTATACCTTTCTGTACAGGATTTCCACTGACTGAGTATAAGAGTGCCAACTCAGCAATTCAGCAGCCCAACGTAAACACCAAAAAACTAAAACCACATGAATAGGGACAACACATTTTATAGTGCACTGCTTCCCACCTTGCACAGAAACCTCGCTACAGGGAAAGAGATTCCAGCTCTCTAGAATGATAACAACATGTCTTCTAATTTTTGCAGTAGATCAGGCACTGCTTATAGAAGAGTATTCTGCATTTCATTGCGCTGATTCATCTGCTCAACCAGGGTGAAAATTAAACCAGCATCATAATATAATTATTATACTGCAATGCATACATGTCAGGCATTTAAATTAGGCTGCATGGGCAATTGCACACGGGATATGGCAATTCTGAAGTGTTTCGGAGAAGGTTTTCAAAAGTTAAAAAATTTCCAAGTTCTTAAAAAAAGGAAACGTATTCCATTGGATGACAGGAAACCTAATATCTTCAGAGATCTTCTGTACCTTTGCAATCATAAGGTCTGTTGGAAAATTGCCTGTTTATTGAACCAAGCAGGTCACTGTTCCCTATAGAAACTTATCAGTCTGTGCTTTTAATGAAGAGCTGGTCCAAAAGTACACACCAAGAACTCACTTGGTGGAGTATGGCTTCACTTCCAATGCCAGTGAAGATGCCACGCAGCCTTCTAGCACCAGAAGTGAAGCAGTTTTCAAGTAAACTGTGTTATTCTCTAGGCCCTGCAGGAGACTCATCTCCATGTGTCTCCTCCCCTCCTTGTAATGCCCCTTCCCATGCTTTCACCTCATTTGCAGTCCCTGTTCAGGCAGCCTCAGCATGTAACTGTGATGACCAAGTACTACCAGTGTACTCCACACACTCAGAGTTCTGATTTCCTTCACACATGAGTTCCATAGTGCCAGTCCATTCCTTCAACCCCAGCATCCTTTTCTGAGATACTCTTAATGGCCAGAACCTGCTCAATGTCAAATCAAACAGTGATTCTTCCTCTACTCATTCATCTTCCAGCAGACAGAGAGAATGCAATCCAAAGAAGAGAACTGAAAGTTGTAAGACTCCAATACTAAAAAATCTCTGGTTCCAATCAGACCAGAATTGCAACTACATAAAGGCCAATTCAGTTCTGCATCAGGGAACATTCCCTGTATGCTAAACTGACAGAAAAGGCGGGGGGAGGGGAGGAGTGTAAATTCTATCTACCCACTTCTACCAACACTTACATGAGATTATTTAAATGATCATTCTTCTAAGGTTGATAAATTAGTCAAAGAAAAGTGGGTATTCACAGGGACAGTGTCTTGGTTTGGAAAGACAGGTATCCACCAGGGAAAGCTGGAGTTTCCATTGGAATGGAGAATGTAAACCCCTCACCCCCTCCAAATTATTATAATTTTGCAATTAAGGGCTTTCAGGCAAAGATTTGGAAATAGGAATAACAGTTCTTTACTAGGAATATTGACAATACAAATGTAAAAGTAAAAAACAAACAAGCAAACAAACAACAATCCTAGAAACCCTGACAGAGTCAGAGATACAACCTGACACCCTGTTGGTCAGGGTGTTGGAAGCAGTCCAAAGGTGAGTCCTCCTGGAGTGGCAGATGTGGTGCTGTTGGAGTTGAGATGATCCTGAGAGAAAATGGTTAAGTGATGCTGAGAAGGGTCTGGTCTTCCTCCAGGAATCCACTATGGAACCAGATACCTGGTGTTCCTACCTCTCAGTTTTTATCTAGGTAGGAATGGTTGGCTCCCCCCCACTGGGTGGAGCATCCCACAATGGGATGATGGAATTGTCATGTCCTTGGTGAGCCTTAATGACCCATTAGCAGAAGATATCCCCCTGGAGGGAGGATGGGTGGTGAAAGAGATAAGAAACACTTCCCCATCTGGTTTTAACAGCTGGCCCATTATCAGAAGGCATTTGCCCCACTCCCTCCAGAGTTACAAGAGATAAAGAAAAACATCTTCCCAACCGCTTTCAACAGATGAAATAGAATACACATTTTTGCTTCCATAACCCAAGACAGTCAAAAACACTCTTGAGTATAGTCAAATTGATTATATTCACCTTGTTAATTTGAAGTTCCTCCTTCAAAGAATGCAGGTACTAGAGCTTTTTCAAGGAGAGATTGATGGAATTCTTTCTTTTTTTGATGGGCAAAAGGATACCAGAAATTTTCTTGTGAGGCTTAGGATAAAAGCTAAGTTGGCAGTCTTAACTAGATCTTTCTGCAAAAAATCAGCCTGTAACCAATCCAGGGGAAAAAAAATGTTAGCCTTACTGGTTAGGAGTTGGTCAAAGTTGGAAACTGGAAATACAATCCTGCAAAAGGAACTGTACTACCTTCAATAACAGAGAACAGACAAATTCTATCAGAGTCAACAAATATAATTCAAACATCTTTGTGGTAATTTTGACAGGATGTCAAAAAAAATGTTTGCAGATAAATGTAAAATACTGAAAACTCTTTAAAAATTGAACTGATTTTAAAAAAATACCTCTTTCCAGCTCACTGTAAGTGACAAAAATACCTATTTTCAAATGAAGAGATAGGACAAAAATCTTTAACCTGTGGGACTGCATACTCTACATACCAACCCTCCATCTACTAAGATGGAGCATGCTATGACTAGCATATTTAATGCCAAATCCTATCTCATACCTAACAGCCTATGATGCATGCAGATGGTTTTAATCCCACCAAGGAAATTTTCTTCTCCATTGAGAACTGTGAGGTGACATGGCTATCAACTTTCATCAAAGTCCTGTGTTCCATTAGGAAATCCATGTCCCTGGGGACACATGCACACAGAGGAAGTTACATGCTGCAGGAAAAACACATGCATAAGTAGAGTTACACCAACTTTCTCCTCTGATAACAGCAAGTGCTGAAACTATGACCTTGTTCCCAACACCAGACACTTTTGCCACTACACAGAAAGCAGTTTCCCATATAGGCATTTTCGTCCCACAGGACTCCCATCAGCTCAAAACAAAATGAGCTCGTCGTGATTACCAGCAATCCCTGGCAGTATTGACTGTACATTTCTCTTCCCTGGGCCTGTTCACACAGTGGTGACTAATTGTATAAAATAACTAGATCAAGTCAGCCAGCAACAGTTATTGATCAACTTGTAATGAACATAAATGTAAGCTTAGTGTTTTCTAGACCATGTGTTTATTTATGTATTTCTATTTACTACAAATAGATCAATTTCAAGTGGAACATGTTGCTGTTTTCCAGTTATCTCAAATTATCCCTATGCAGTTCGTAGTTTCCACTGAAGTTTGCCATTATTTATTTCACTTCAAATACTAAAAACCACAACCACTACATGTAAGAGGACAGAAAGAAGAAAACAAAACCATCCTCGTAACTCTTCATTCTTCAGGGAAGCCCCAAAATATTAGCTATATACACTGGAAATAGAAATGTTGTAAGGGTGTTGATGGAAGCTAATGGCCACAACACAGTTCCTACTCAAAACCTACATCCAAAGTATTCACACCTTCTTGTTACAGCAAGAGAGGACATAGAGCCTTATGAATCAAGTTTTATCCAGGACCCCACTCCAACACCAGGACACTACCTGCTCCTTGAAGAATTGCCATGAATCTCAATTCCCAGACCCCTTTCTCATTTCACAGTGAAGTCACTGTGGAAAGATTAGACCAACTCTTGATCAGACGGCAGCCAGAATTTAATTAATCTTCATGTATTTACCTTGTAAGAAACTGCTGAGCCACTGTGAATGTTTTAACTTTCAGATGGAGTTCAAATTTCAGGTTATAAATTCTTACATAAGGAAACATGCACTTCATATACACTAACAACTTTATTTTAGACACATGTACAATAATATATGTGCAGTCCCTAACCAGCTTTTGAACACAATGAAATGGAACAATAAAGCTTTGGGAAGGCGGTGGGCTGCAGAGTGAATTCCCCTAACCCTGACTTTGAGGTAGGCAGTGATGGTCCCTATAGGACTCTGCCGAGCAGAGATAACAGGCACTGTCAAAACAGGTTTCCTAGAGCAGATTGCCTAACAATCTGGGAAGGGCAGGATCCAAAGATTTCCCAAGGAGAACATTTTCACATCCAATCAGTCTTTCAGCTCTGCCCAGACTGTCCATAAAAAGGCTCATATAGCAGGCTAAGATGTGATGGAGGGATGAGAAAAATCAGTCTGGTAGAAACTAGATGAAGTCTAAATTAATTTTTTTGTAGTTTACTGAAGAAAAACTCTTATCATTAACCTTCCTTATCTTGTGTAATTTCCCTTTTTTTTCTCTTATTTTAAATGACTGGTGAGATACAGATATGCTGTGATTTTTTTATTCCAAATAAATTATGAGGTATTAGCATATGCCACAGTCAAAGGGAATTTTTTTAAATAATCATGAATACTCAATCCAGCCTACAGATATAATAATCACCCACGGGAATGAGACTTAGTATACCAATCTTCAAACATCATGCTCTGTCTCTCCACTGGCCATATCTGAAAGGCTAAGCAAGTTCATATAGATATTTCAGCCAACCAACTTCTGGAAATCCTGTCGATATTATTTACAAACATTTGCTGTGCTCATTAAGTACTATAATTGAAATATTTACACTTTTCTGAATAAAAATATAAATTCAAAACAAGGACACTTCCACTTCTTCACTAACCGTGATAATAACTAAACATGTCTAAGATGACCAAATCAGCTGGCAAACAAAGAAACCAAAAGTACCCTATAAGGCATTGAAAAGAAATATATTCCATACGCTTTGGGATATTTTATAATGGAACCTTAAGTGACGGATGAAGTAGAATCTTGTTAGATGCATGGCTACATGCAGATAAATATCTGATTTATTTATCCTTGGTAAGCAAACAAGTAGACCCCGTTAGCTGCAGGTTTAGTAATAGGGGTAAACAAAGAGAAAAAAATAGTTAGATAAGGAAGTAGACCAGAATATATTTCACATTCAATATTACTCCCTTAAAAATAAAAATCAACAGAAAGACAAAGATAGTAATATAATCAATTGTGCATTACAAGAAAGCAAAAAGATACACTAATCCAAACGGCCTCTTTTCCATTTTTTCATTTCTGCACTGATTCTAATACTAAGAGATATAGAATGTGAATGTAAATACCTCTAGAAATTTAAATTTATGGCTGTCCTAGCAACTGTGTCTCATAAACTTGCATAGATGCAGTATTCTGCATGGTATTTGGTGCGAGCTTTTGTGCTTTCACAGCAATGAGGTTGAATTATGGTTGCTGTGGGAACTATATCTTTGAATTTCTTGACTTGTGCTCTCATCTGAACTCAAATGTTACATTTACATAGGTAAGCACTTGCTGGTTTTCTCCATGAGAAGGAGCCTACGTGAATGGCTTAAGTATTCTTACCAAAGAAACAACACAGCTCCATGTCTGGAGAAGTACAGAGCTCCAATCACTGTCACACTGCATACACAAGAAGTAAGAGACACATAAAACCTGGGAGTCAAATGTGACAGGGTACCTATAGAAACAGTAATATGTGATGATGTCACTGAGGGTTTGGGGTTTGCAATCCTCCTTTATTTGTTCAGCTTTTTAACCATGGGGTTTGAATACATGCTTTCTTTCAACCATTTGATGACACACAGAGAGAAAGAGAGAGAGATACAAAGAGATGCTTTGGAGCTTCTTTGTGAGTAATCTTAGCAAGCGTGAGGAGGTCAGTATTGCCCAGGTCAGCATTGCTCAGCTCCAGTCAGCACAGGCATTGCTCTGGGTACTTTCTGAATTTGCAGCAAACGCAAGCAATGACTACACAGGTCTGACATTTGACGTGTAATATAGGTCACAAGCTGCTCCAGAAACTCACCTCAGCATAGGGGAGGAAAGAGGGAGAGACAGTTCTTACTGCTCCTAGAGATGTTCTCTAGCAGAGGTGATTTGTCTCACAGTAGAATCCATAAGCCTAAACTTTGAGGTCCGTTTTCTTGACACAAAATATTCTATTTACGATTTCCCCATGGATACATTTTATGATTTGACATCATCAAGCAAAGGGGAGTCAAGTCCTTCAACAAAGCTCTATGCTTTCAAAAAGCTCTATGCATTTTTGGAATTATTCTTGAACAATTATGCCTTTAAAATCACCAGACTAGGAATCAGAAATACCAAGTTAATATTGCAATATTCTTAAATTGAAATAAATTTCAATGCACAGTTGCTACTTCCAGAAGTCAACACAGGTATCATGCCTTAAGGAAGATTTTTGATTAATATGTAGGAGCATGAGGAGAGGGAGAAATCAAAAAGCAACATAAAGTCACAGGTCCTGAGGCACGGTGGCACCTTTCTGAAGAAACACCAAAGCAAAGCTAAACTATCAATGCACTCAGCAGATTCTCAAGGTCTCTCTAGCTTTCCACTTAGGAAAGGTGGATGTGCCACTAGGGCAAGTATTCTTGGGGAGAAAAAACTCAACACAGAAAAAGCAATCAAATTGAAATATGGCTGTGATGCCCTAGTTTAGAATAGAGGAATCAGCACACACTGAAAGTAACAGCCTGCCAAGATTAAGAAAAAAAAACAAAACCAAAACCTACATGAAAAATCTCAAGGGAAAAAAAACCACACAATTTTAAGATGTAGTGCATGAAAAATAAGAATTCTTCTTACTTTAAATTTATTATATCTACTTTGTATATCATTACAAAGGACACCAAGTTAGTGCTTCTTGCAAATAAATAAAATCTGAAGCATGGGTTATTTCCACAATAAAAATCAATTTCAAAGCAGAGTTTACAATGTTAACAAAAGAACTTATTAGAGAAACTTTAAAAATAAGAGTTATCTGACAAACAAAACCACATATTGAGGAAAACCAGTCTGTATTAAAAATTTCAAAGATCACGAAGATTACTCAGTAACATTTAACAAGAAACTATCAAGTCTAGCAAGGATAACAATTCTACTTTGCATCTTTGAGTCTAGTCATAACACGGAAGTTTATTCTGGATATAAAGAGAAGGAATATTAATATAATTTGTATCTCCCAAAGAAATTGTGGGTTGTTTTCATTTCAGGAACTCAAGATCACTAAATATGGTAATTAGTTATAGTAGTTTTGTGAAGTGGAAAGGAACATCACTAACAATGCAACCATGCTTAATAGTTTTACAACTCACTTTTGAATGACACATGCCCTCTCTATGAATAGAATGTCAAATCAACAGCCCCTGTTAGTGTCTAGACATAATTGTCTCTGAATTGAATACATCAGTGTTAACTGCAATACCAAAATGGTCCCAACTAAAATAACGGAACTGTCTCTTGCACCATACTTCTGCATATTTTGTAAAAATTACACAATACAATAGGTGGAGGAAGATTTATGAGGTTAACATTTTGCATATTCCTGCAATCAGCCCAACTGTCAACTCTATTCACTGTGACATGAGCCACTACAAAATGTGCTTGCAAATAAACATAACCAGCCCATCTGGGGAATGTATGCATTCTGAAAAGAAACTGTATTTGATGGAAGACTTAAAAACTTACAAAGATGCCATCAGTTTTTTGAACATCCAAATGTTTTTAAATATTGTGTATTTCAATTGTTACAGCCATGTGCAAAATATTACATATAAAGAAATCCAGTATTTATTTTTGTACCTATTCTGATGCCTCCTGGAGGAAAAGTCAAACACATCTACACTGATCTCATAATGATTTTCTTTTGATTTTATATGAACCTTGCATAGACATAAGAAAAAAGTGTATGTGTGACATTTGTAAGCATGTAAAAAATATAGAAATTTCAAAATTATTTTACAAAATAACTAAAAATAAGCCACTGAGTTCTTCATGTTGGCACATTCAGATATTAGAATGTTGTGCACAACTTCACAGTGTAACGTCTAAATTGCTAACAGAGCAGCTTGCATACATAATCTGAAGGCAACATGATGTTACCACATAGAGGTATGCATGGAATCCAGTGGTACCCTCTATGAAAGCAGTCATATTTATAGATTTACTAATTGGAAATACAAAGTAAATCAACAGCAGGATACTACCACGTGCAGGAATATTCAAGTTCGATAACAAATGAAATTCTCCATTCTCAACCTTCACTGGAACCACAAGATCTTTTACTATCCTATACTTATCTCCAGAAAGAGAATCACAGAATCATTTAGGTTGGAAGACACCCTTAAGATCATCCATTCCCACTACTAACACTGCACTGCCAAGTCCTCACTAAACCACATCCTGAAATGGCTCATCTAGATATCTTTCAAACATCTTCAGGGATGGTGACTTCACCACTTCCCTTGCAGCCTGTCCCAATGCCTGAACATCCTTTCAGTGAATAAATTTTTGCTAATATCCAATCTAAACCTCCTCTGGTGCAACTTGAGGCCATTTTGCTTGTCCTGTTACCTGGCAGAAGAGACCAATCCCCACCTCCACAATCTCCTCTCAGATGGTTGTAGAGAGCAATAAGATCCACCCTGAACCTCCTTTTCTCCAGGCTAAACAAACCCTGTTCCCTCAGCCACCCTCCACAAGACTTGTACTCCAGGCTCTTCATCACTTCATTATCCTCTGGACATGTTCCAGCACCTCAAAATATGCACAAAGGTTATCACTCACAAACATATAATCAACACATTGCTGTATTCACTCCTCATGAGAAACAAATATAAGCTTCCTAATACTGAGTATCCTCTTAAGCCTTTAAAAACAAAAAGACCCAAGGAATATATTAGGCAGTTGAAAAAAGTCTTATGTGTTTCTCAGTACTCCAGTTACCTCATGAAACAGTCACATCACGATATCAGTTTTTAACACAAAATGACTAACAATGAATCTGAAGGTACAATAGCTTTGACAAGACCTATCATTACAGCAAATAGCAATCTAGGGTTCCACCAACCAATATCAGAACCTAGGTTAAATCATGCACTTGAAAACATGCTCAGGATGCGCAGGAAGTCTGGTCTCCTTCCTGACCATAAGTGCAAGTTTTAACAAGTACATGTTTTAATGCCTTCTCCCAGTACCTCATTGTTCTTTAATTTTATAGCACACAAATTATAGATAGATTCACTATAAATTGCTCTGCAGTGCTAAAGAAAAAAAAAAAAAAAAGAAAGCACATTAGAAGCACACTGTAGTCTGCACATTGGTTTTGCTATTTTACATATATATTGCTATTTTCAAAATACCAGCTGTACATTCTCACTGGGACAGAAGAGCCACTCCTTACACAAAAAAAAATACTACAACGACTCAGAAGCCACCTCTGTCTCACATGAAGCTGCACTGAGGAAGGCCAGCCATCACAAAGTTCTTCCTGCATGCTACAGAAAACATCTATTAAAAATCCATGGTGGGCTAGTCAAAAACATCTACATTTTAAAAGACTCTGCAGGTTAAGTAAAAGCTACTGCATTCATCATGTCAACTAAAGGTTTTAGCATGGTATTTAAGCAGACCATTTAAAAACATACACTGAACTGATACTGAAAACTGAAGGAAATTAAAGCACTAAGTCTCTAATGCTGTCCTTAGAAATCAGCAAACTATGAGCTGAGTGACCAAAAAAGCATCACATGAAACCACTGGAGTCAGTACTAAAAAAAAAAATAAAAATAAATCTCCATTGTGGGGGGTTAAAAGAGACTTTGCTAAGTTCAAAACTGCTAGAAATTTATGTGGCAGCTCCCTCTTCTGGATCACCAAATCCTGACAATTCAGTTGAGATGGTAAGATGTAGAATCTGACTAGTAAATAACACCTTTTCATTGTTGTTGGGTTTTGTCATGTATCATTAGGTAATCATACTGAGACTTGTGAGCTATTGCCCATTATTTTGACTGAGTTTATATAGCATACTTATGAAGGAAAGGTAGTTGAAAATACCTGAATAGTTTGAAATACTTTTGGAATTTTCTCATGACAAAAAAATGAAAGAAAAAAACTGTATTGACTTCTACTCTCAATCTCTCAGCATTTTACTAAAAAAAATGCATTTTACTAAAAAGAACTGATCAATAAGAATATTACAATTCAACCTGTGTGGCCTGCAGTATTTCCAGAAGTAAAGCTTCTGGGTTGCAATTCTGGGTTGAAACAGAAGAATCTGATCTTGAAATTTCTTTCAGCTGTGACAGGTTCATACATAAAAAATTCCTTGCACAGTAGATAAAAACTTCTCTGTGCATCAGCTCTTGAGACACTCTGCAAGACAGCTTGGGCAATTTCTACACACATTTCTACACTGAAATTGGAAATATCAGAAAATTGGTACTCTCTGTCCCTATATAAAATTCATCCCCATAAAGAAGCCCTGGCTTTCTGACTTGACCTAAAATTGCAGAGGAGGCTTTGTGAAGACCTGGTGATTTTTTTGTACCTTAGCTGGAACCACAGGCAAATCTATACTCTCTAAATTGTCCATCACTATTCAAGCTGAATGACAATGTTTGACTTAAATATAAAAATTACCCTAAATGGCAAATTTATGGCCCAAATCATTGTTTACTTTATCAGTGTAATATTGATAACAAAATCATTACCTGAATTAAATTATTGAGTTTTAATGAGGAAGAGGGTGCATAAAAAATGCCCCTGTTAAATTCTGGACCAGGTAACTCAAAAGCATGATGTTTGACTTGCTAATAATTGCATAATCAGACCCACAACAGTGTGATTTCATCTTTCATGACATACATAGACTGAGTGCCTCATAAAGTATATAGCAAACTGAAATACCAAGGAAATTTTGATCATTCAAGCATGGATAAAGCTAAAATTGCCAGGAGTTATTTGGATGGAACTGAAAGGATCATATAAAATGGAAAGCCTTGTGGACCTGGAAAGAGTGAGAGAGAGGGAAGAGAGCTAAGATTTGCTATGCAGGCACCTGCTGCAAGCAGCAGACTTTCAATGACACTGAGGAGAGACATCTTTGTCAAACTGTACAAGTCAGTGGACTGAGGCCATCTGCAATACCCTTTGTGGAGGGAGGAGTTACAGAGAACAAAGGAAAAGTAAAACTGACAGAAACCAGAAAATCCAACTGAGTGTGTAAAGGGGCAGACTGGAAAGCAGTGCCCCACTAGACCTGCTGTTTACAAACAGAGAAGTGTTGGTGAGAGATTTGGTGATATGAGGCCATCTTGGGTACAATGAACATGAAATGATAAAAAGTTTTTGATTCTTGGTGAAATAAGGAAGATGATCATCAAACCTCTAGCCAGGAGGACCAGAGCAGTGACTGACCCCCTATACTCAGGTTGCACCCCTGCACTGATGAGGTCAGACCTTGAGTTCTGTCTCCCGTTCTGGGCCCCTCACTGCAAGAAGGACATTGAGGTGCTGAAATGAGTCCAGAGAAGGGGAACAGAGCTGGTAAAGAATCTGGAGAGTAAATCTTAGGAGGAGTGGCTGAGGGAGCTGAGTGTGTTTAGTCTGGAGAAAAGAAAGCTCAGGAGGGACCTTAGCACTCTCTAAAATTACCTGAGATTGTAGCCAGGTGGAGTCAGTCTCTTCCCCTAGGTAACAAGTGACAGGACAAGAGGAAATGGCCTCAAGACACACCAGCGGAGGTCCAGGCTGGACATCAAGAAGAATTTCTTCACTGAAAGAGTGATTAAGCATTGGTATGGGTTGCTCAGAGAAGTGGTGGCATCACCATCACTGCCAGTATTCAAGAAAGGACTGGATGTGGAATTCAGTGCTTTGGTTTAGCTAACACAGTTATATTTGGTCAAAGGTTGGATTCAATGATCATAGAGGTCATTTTTAACCTAAATGAGTCTGCGACTCTGTGACTAGAAAGCAAAAAGGAAAGTGGCTGAAGACCACATTCTGGAAACTGAAATGATGAAGACTGCAACTTATGGCATTTAAGATCCAGAGAATTAAAGAAGTACACAATGTTAGAGCAGCGTGTGAAGTCCTTGAGAAACAAAAATCTGAAAAGCTGGCCAAAAAGAAAAGCTTAGTCTGTTTTTCAAGCTTAATCCAAAGAGCAATATCACTTTTCAGGTTACTGAAAAGGAGCTAGTGTCTTCAGTCTGACATTTTCAAAATAAAATAATTAGCAAGTATTTATTTTATGGTCAAATGACATTTAATGACTCTTAGGAGAAAACACACTCTAGCACTGATATTAAGTTCCAATGGAAACACTATATAGGCAAGGATTTTATGTATCATTGTAATTAAATCTTAGTGTACTTTAAAAAATTAATTTATTTCATAAATACAAACCAGCTCTTAATCAAAACACCAAAATAGGAAACAATAAAAAATGTAAATAAGTCACTCACCATTTCCTCTTCATAGTAAGTACATGTACTTCCCAGTATTTTATTGTCAGGTGTTTTTATAATCATCTACAGAAATATCTAAATTAACGATTTTTACAAAACCCATGCCATGTATAAACCACATATAAAAATATCACAAATGGACTACTGTAGAAAAGTATCACTAGAAGTAGAGCTATCATTAATACAATTTCAATATAAACCCTTCCTCTTGGCCTATCATGTTGAACTTTTCATATTGACACTTAATGTCAGATTGGGCAGCAACAACTACAAGTATAATCAAATACCCACATTTTCTTGTAATGAGTCATTTACTGGGTCTGGTCTTAAACAAGCACATTCAACGCTATAATGGGAGTAAATTATGATGACACCACTTCAAACAGAAGCCCTTTCCCTGTGCTGCAGCAGGTCTCTGACATCAGTGATAGTTAACAGCCAAATAGCAACATAAATCAGTGCAAAATAAAAGATGGATGAAATACAGGGACTTGCTGAATGTATAAAAAGGGTTGTGTGAGGTAGGACTGGAAAAACTTTATTATCCACATACATGGCATGAGAGGGGCTATCAGGGTACATACCAGCCCTGTGACACACCTTGCAGCACTGTGTGCAAGCTGGCAGCATCCTAAGCTGTTTAAGACTGGATGTGGCACTTAGTGCCATGTTCTGCTTGACATGGGGATGTTTAGTCATAGGTTAGACTCAATTTCAGAGGTCTTCTCCAACCTAATCAATACTGTGATTCTGTAAATGTGCACTTGGGTGAGTCAAGGGGAGAATCAATCCCTTCCAAACATTTTGATTTCCTTTGAATAAAAACAGAATTGTGGTCTGCAGAAAAATCACAGTTCAGCTCACTGCATCTCACAGTGATCAGTCACAGCCAGCAGGGTTTCACAAGAAGGAAGTCCTGCTTAGCAAACCTGATTTCCTTTTTTGATAAAGTAACCCACCTAGTTGATCAAGGGGAGCCAGTTGATGTCTTCTTTTTGGACTTCATTAAAGCTTTCAATACTGTCCCTCACAGGATCCTTCTGGACAAAATGTCCAGCACACAGCTGGATAAACACATCATGGGATGGCTGAGCAACTGGCTCATGTGTGGGGCATGATGGGGAGACATCAGACTGGGGACCTGTCACTAGTGGGCTTCCACAGGGCTCCATCCTTGTCCCTGTGCTCTTTAACATCTTCATAAATGATGTGCATGCAGGACTGGAAGGGATACTGAGCAAGTTTGCAGATGATACAAAACTGAAAGGGAAGAGCTGCTGACTGTTGAAGGGCAGGGAGGCCCTGCAGAAGGACCTCAACAAATGAGAGGGCAATCACCAACCCTATGAAGGGAACATGGGAAAGTGCCAGATTCTGCACCAGGGATGGGGCAACCCTGAGTGTATGGACAGACTGAGATGCTGGAGAGCAGTGCCATGGAAAGGGACCTCGGGGTTCTGGTCACAGAAAGTTGGATATGAATCAGCCCTGCCCTGGCAGCCAGGAGGGCCAACCCTGTCCTAGGGGGCATCAGGCACAGAACCACCAGCCAGGCCAGGGAGGGGATTGTCCCAGCTCTGCTCTGCACTGGGGAGGCCTCACCTCGAGTGCTGAGGGAAGTTTGGGGCAATGTAAGAAAGATAAAAAGCTATTAGAAAGCATCCAAAGGAGGGCAGTGAAGATGTTGAAAGGCCTTGAGGGGAAGCCGTGTGAGGAGTGGCTGAGGGCACTTGGTCTGTTCAGCCTGGAGGAGACTGAGGGGAGACCTCACTGCAGTCTATAATTTCCTCATGAGGGGAAGAAGAGGAGCAGACATTGATCTCTTCTCCGTGGTGACAGTGACGGGACCCAAGGCAATGGCCTGAAGTTGTGTCAGGGGAGGTTTAAGTTTGCTATTGGAAAAAGGTTCTTCATCCAGATGGTGTTTGGGCACTCAAACAGGCTCTCCAGGGCAGTGCTCCAAGCCTGACAGAGTTCAAGAAGAGTTTGGACAACACTCTTGAGCACATGGTGTGATTCTTGGGGATTTTGCTGTGCAGGGCCAGGAGCTGGACTCAGTGATCCTTGTAGGTCCCTTACTTCCAACTTGGCATATTCTGTGATTCTTTGATCTCCAAACTGGACAACTGGAAGCCCAGTTCTGTAAAGCACACCGTCCAACTAAGATGAAATACAACATCCATTCACGGTGATGATCCCTTGAAAGAAATCTTGGCAAACTGTGAAGTGCTAAGAAAAGGACTGCTACCATGCCTTTTTGTAAAAGACTAAGGAAAAATCACTTATTTGGTTCTGTCACAAAAGGACTGGCGTGTGAAAGCATCTACAGATGAGACTTCCTATTTAATCAGACCTTGTTAATGAACACATGACTCACAAGAACCTTACTTTAGTTGTAAGCTTGTGTAATCACATTGCTTTCTATGGAATTGGTGAAATAATGGAAAAGACAGTATTGAACCAAATCCAGACTTGCTGTGTTTGATTGAAAACTGCAGTAAACAAAAAGCTATTGGAAATAAAACTGACAGTGATTAAACTCATATTAATCCGTTAACAAGTATTCGAGTTCCTTAAAATGGTACACTGTTCAATTGTACTTTCACAATACAACAGTAGATTACCCATCTTCTCAATAAATCTCACTTCAAATCACTCATAAATGAAAGAGAATGTTACAGCAGCATAAGGTAAGTAATAGGAAGGTTCACATTGCAATTCACAAGACTATTGTGAGAGATAGTACTGAACAGATGCTAACAGTGTTTTCAACCACTCAAGAGCATAAAGTTACAAAACAGATCAAAAGAAAATTTACACTGTAAACCAATCACAACTCTTTGATGAGGTAACTTTAAGAGTGAAAACTAAAAATACAATTTTTGACTGAAACTTTTCATCAAACATATCTATTCATATCTAGAATAACATAATGCCAGCTTAGAATTCACAGTCTAAAATATTTAAAACGTGCTTTAACTTACACAGTTTGCAAGAAGTTAATGTAATTTGGAACTCAAAACAAAGGCTCTAGATTAAGAAATCCTATAAACAGTCTAATAGATCATTGGACACAGAGCAAATGATTTGATTTTCAGAAGTCCCATGTTGGTATCTGCTTAATAGTTGACATTCAGCTTCTAAAAAATCACATCCTTAACTTCTATATTTCATTCTTGAAGCCTGTAAATGGATACACTAATACTGTTCTTCATACAGCTTTTGTGAGGCTGCACTTACTGTGAGCAAAGTGCTTTGAGATCTTTAGCATGAATAAAATATATTTTGCACTTAGACGTTAATTATAGAAGTAGCAATATTTGAAATAGGATTTTGTTTCAAGGCAGCAAGACTAAATCAAACATGATTATCTTGGCTTTGATTGTGATAGTTCACTTACTATGCTCTATTTTCCTTGCATTTGAAATATGCAATTTTACTTTTCTGTTATGTAAATTAATGTTTTTCATCTAACACATCTATTTTTGGAAAAAGAATGATTTTTTCCTAGGCTAAGACAGAAATGTTGCAGAACACAATTCTGAAGTCTAACTGACAGAGTACTGCAAGGTCAAAGCAAGCATTCAATAGCAAAAGCAGCAAGAGATGCCCAGAAAAGTAACTGAACTTCTAACATTAATATGCAAATGTTTATATACACAGATATCTCTCTAGATATATAAATCACACTATAATATTTAATATAGATAAACTAGTCCTTTTGTCCATTAGTTAGGTGATCCTAATCAATGCAGCTGCAATTAAAAGTCTGGGGTAAAGAGAGAAAAGAAAGTCTGTGATGGAAGTCATAGGAACAACCCATTTAAAACTGAAGAGTCTGTCTAGCTCTGTGTAATTTATTTTGGAGGCATACTTCAGCAAAGGAAAAGGTTTGGACTTTATCCAGAAACACTGTCAAGCAAGAGAGGTCAAGTCACCTGCCACTGTGGACTTTTCTTTGAACTATTTTTCACTTCTGCAAAGTGTGCTGATTATATTGCTGTATGTGTTCCTAGATATAAGTGACACTAATAGCCAGCATGTACTCTGGAAAATACATATCATATTTATATACAATACCATTAACATAAACAGGGTTTACTACCTGCAGATGATTGATTCTACAGTTTGTGTAATCAAATCACATTGCTTAAGCTTGTTTCCTGGTCTCTGAATTTCACATATTTCAATGCTGAGTAAAGAGAAAACATGTAAGATTCCTATTTAAGTTGTGGAATAAAATTTGGAATCCAAAAATTGGCAGCATTAAAGAGAACTGAAGTCAGGGTTAGCAAAGTAATTTAAAAGAACGTGCCCTGTAAAAAAGAGATGACCCAATAAATCAAATGAGTAAAACACCTGTTGAGAAAAAACATTATCATCTCAAAGCAGTGCTGAAACACCGGTATTTACCCAGACAAATGAGGTTAAGAAGTATATTCTACTCATTCAAATCTTTAAATGAAAGTAAATGCCAACCTAAAGCTCATTTTCAGCATTCTGTGATGCCTAAGGAATGCTGTCACTCACTCATTACACTCCCTCACACGGATATAATTTCCACCCCCATCTATCGTCATCACATCTGGTTTGGTATGCAGTTTCACCAAAAAAAATCACGTAGGCAAAAAATCACAACATCTTTTGATAAATGCTTTAGTATGCAATTGTGTGTAATTACACACACTATTAAGTACACCTTGAAATATAAACCACCATGGAATAATTGGAAAGAAAAACTTAGTCCAAAACCTTGATCAAGCTATAGCTTATTATTGGTACACTGACGTTTAGATCATTTTTCCAAACAGCAATAAACAAGACATAACACAAAACATCAAATCCAGAAGGATCACAGATAATGCTGAAGAGACACCAAACAGGTAATCTTTCTGACTGCCCCAAGGCAAAATGTGTAGCTTTATCTCTTCAATGTATGTTTGTGACACAAACATTAAATATCTCAAATGAGTGGGATTTCATTATCTACCTAATTACTATATTCCAGTGCTCCCCTGTCGAAAAGCTTTCCTTAATGTTGAATCTGAAGCCAATCTATTACAGTGTGCCACCTTCCTCAGTATTGGAAAGTTTTCCAGTCTAACTCAACTTCTGATGCATTTTAAACCTTTACAAAGAGTAAATACCCTCTTCTTAGAAATACATAACCCCAGCAGACCAAAAACATCAAGGTGAGGTCTTAGTTCCACTTAACTCATTGACAACAGATACTGAAAGGTGCCCATGGGCACTGCACACTACACATCTGGCATCCTGGAAAACACAGGTTCGCACCTTAGTTTAAATACTCTGATTGTTCAAAACCATACAGTGAAGAGACTTTCCTGCCCTGACACCCGAAGACTGTTCCTCTTCTGATCACAGAACATTAGTAAATAAAACTTTCCAGGTGACTTCTTTCTTCAAAGTTAAGGAGTGAAAAAAGGCCAGAACATTTTCCAACCCACCTTGCACCACCACCCACTGACACCAAGGGCAAAAGGACTCATGCCACCTAAGCTGATACACGCAAGACAAACTTTTCTCCCCCAAAAAAGCCAAAACAAAACCAGCCAAGACACTTTCACAAAGGCCTGGAACATGCTAACCACCGGCACATATCCCTTTGCCAGCCCACCTTCACACCTGCCCTTGTGCACACGCTGGGGCAGCTGCCACGGTCTCTCTCCCACCGGCGAGCCCCGTTTCTCCACAGGATTCCGGCCGGGACAGCGGGCGAGAGGACGCGCACCCTCAGCATCCCCGTACTCACCTTCAGAGACCTCGAACTCGGCTGCTCCATTGAGCTGGTAGAGGCACCAGTCAGCCGCGCTCTCGCCTGGGGGGCCGCCGGCTGGGCAGGAGGAAAGGCAGAGTCAGTCGGGCACGGGGCCAGCGGGGGCTCAGGGCTGAGAAAGGGACAAGGGAAAGTGGCGGCGGCGGGGAGAAGCAGAGAGTGGGGAGGAGAGGTGGAGGGGGCTGAGAAGGGAACGGAGGGATGAGAGGGGACAGCGAGTGCCGGGGGAAGGAGAGCGTTTCCAGATACCCTGCTTGTGGGACATGGGTGTTGCCCTCCGGAACGCGCCCACTGCTCTGAACTGGTCTTTGCTTTGCTCCCAGCGCCCGCGGCTCGGGGCGCCTCCTCCTTCTCCCAGAGGAGCGGTCGCCGGCAGCCGCCGCTGCCTCGGGGTGCTCGGGGAGTCGGGGGAGGGAGGACGGGAAGGAGGGAAGGCTCCGCCCGGAGCTCCCGGCGGAGGCGGCGCAGCCTCGCCAGGACCCGCCGCTCCCGGCAGCGCCGGCCCCGCCAGGTGCGAGAGAGCCCCGGCACCGCGGCCAGGCTGGGCCCGGGGCGAGCCCGACCACGGCGGCTTTGGCAGGATGCGGTGTCCCAGACTCCCTGCTGCCCGCCCCGTTTCTGTGTGAGCTCCCCGTCAGGTGCCGCCTGTGCCTGCGGTGCGGGCAGCCTGGCGGGTATGGGCGCGCATCCCGGCTGCCCCCAAAGCCTGGACGCACATCCCTGGCACTCATTGCCAGTGGCACCCACTGCCAGTGGCCCTAGTGCCGCTCCCGCCTCACCACGGCTGGGTTTGCCCCATTGCATTCACTTCAGTTCTCTTACCATCCATAGGCCAGTGGGGCTATCTTACTGATGAAGGCTGCAAATGCCACATAAACTGTCGTGGTATATATGCAATGCAAGGCTGGAGGGTGGTTTTCATCTGGTCCACGACCCCCGGTGGATACACAAACCGTCTTCACAGCATCCCTGAGAGAAGAAAGCAAACCTATTACCAAGTAAGTCTAAAGGGCTCTGTGCAGTGACCTTTGCCTTCAGTGGGAAATGGCAAATTATAAAACACTGAAACAGTCAGCTAGAGCAAATATATGTTAATAAATGCCTTTATTCTTAGAGACTTCCACCCCAAAAACGTGTCAGGAGGGAAATGTAAAGGTACGTTAATTGTTCTATTCACCAGGTGACTTTCTTGAAACCTAATTTAAGACAATTGTGACTGCTTAGGTTGTAGTTGGCAACATCCTGCCTACAACTTCTGTCTTATCAAGGTAACAGTGTCAGAGGCCCACGTATGGCACAGTTTGTGTCAAAAAGAGCAGCCACACTTTGTATAGGCAAATGGGAAAAGCTTAAGAAAGAACAGAGGAAGACTATAATCAAGTAATACTATGAGATTAAGAGCCAACAAGAGGATAAAGTATTGACATAGGCAGCTGTCATGGCACAATTACACTGGATCCTCCATGTATCTTTTTGCTATTTGTGAAACGCGATATAAATGGCAGGGAAGAAATGTTTTCTGCATAAATTCCACCTGACATACCTACATTCACCCCTTCTTGCAGCAAGTAAAGACCCTTCTGATACCTTCAGGTGTGTAAGCAGTGGACAATTTGATTAACTTTTTCCTAATAAAGGTATTCTGTTTAAATATTTACATTCTTCTCCACTGCATCCAAGACAGTGGCGCACTGGGGCCTTTGTGAAAGAAGAAGGAGGACAATTACAGTTTCTGAAGGAAATAGGTTTAAAATGGGAGTAACAGTCAGCAAATGTTCCTAGTTACTTTTAGAAACAAAGCAAAACACCAATACTTAAGCTTTCCTGGGAACTTCACCTAAATTACAAAGATAACAATGCCTTCTGAGGTAAAAAACACCAGTTTGTTTAGACAGTGTGTGTATATATATCCCCAAGCCATATGTTTGCTGAATGTACACTGGCATTCTTGGAACTGAAAAGGTTTATGCTGATGATTTGAGGGAGGGGGGAAGGTAGAGCTGTATTAAAGTAAAGCTTCATCCAGCTGCTTATAGTGGTACTAACTTCCCCTGAAAATTATGTATAGACCTTGATTGCTCTTCATGGCAATGTATTATCAAAAATAAAACTCACCTTAGCATTGCAGTGTTAGCCTCTTCTTTTGCAGAAAACTCTAAACAATATGAATTAGCAAACAAAGGCCCTTTTCTGGGAGAATCTATTCGTATTAGAGTTAAGTTTTATGGAATGTGGTCATTTTATTGTGTTCAATTCATTATTACTGATTTACATATAGTACTTTTTAATTCTGGACTTCAATCATTTGCAAACTTTATATGCTAAAAAAAACACCAATTTTGGTAAGTAAAGCAGCAGATGTTTTTTGGTTTTTGTTGTTGTTGGTTTTTTGTGGGTTTTTTTTCTTTCTAAAATGAGGAGATCAATACAAATTGTGTTTATGGTGTGTGGTCGTTTTTTACAGAAGTCTTGATTATTGAGATGGATTAATTTGCACCCAAGAGCCATGTAGTCCAGAATGACTTTTACGTTTATGAAAATCTGCAGACAGATACTACTAAGGTATTTGTGATTGTTTTCTTCAATCACAGAGGGGTGACTGGTTTAACAAGGTTTGGGATCTAGTAATGCTAAATCCACACCAAACTTCAAGGTGGGAACAGTTACCCTCCTGCATGTGATGTTCTTTACTTTTGCACTGTTGGAAATGAGCGAGGACTTTGATATGACATTTTGTGTCATTTCAGAATTGTAATGTTCTTAAAAGCATGTGATTTTAGTCCAACTAAAACTTAAGGAAGGTAGTTGATTTATACTATAGTGTATGTATTTTAAAGAATCAGAATTTAAAAAAAATTGTTTAATCTGTTTTGGCTTTCAATATCACAATGATTTACTAGGCAGAAACGGCTGCAACTGCTTACAAAAACTTCTGAGGAGACTGGACTATATTATATGATAATATTTTTTAGTTTGGGCTTTTCCCCTTTTCACTGGGACTTCATGCAGACAGAAGCGTTTACCTTTCCAGTTCTCAGCACAGAGTCCACTTAGAAGCAATAAAACAAGTGACAAAACCAATTTCAATGGGATCAGGTCAACCACATAAAATTTAATCCTTCTTCCATTTCAAAACTTCAGAGATGCAGACAATAATCCGTAATGGACTAGAATACCATGAAATAAAATACTCGAGCTCAATTCAAAGGAATTTCCTGAAAACAAAAAAAAGATTTATAGGTGTCCAAGATGCAGAACTCAGCCTCTCCCTGAGCAGCCCAGCGTTATCGGAAAACCAGCTCCGGAATTTCCAGCGAGAGCCACTCAGAGGCTGCGGTTTCCGCCCCTCAGCCCGCTCTGTGGCGATCTCAGGCACCCGCAGCGCCGCTCGGGGCTAAGGCGGGCTCATCCCTCGGGCCTCAGAGCCCTCCCGCCCCAGAGGAGCCTCCTGCCGCTCGTCCCATTTATTATTTCATTCCGTACGGGGAGGCGGTGCCGCGGGACGCGGAAGTGCGGCGGGAGCGCCTCAGCCGCCATGGCTCCGCCGGGCAGCCTGCTCCTGCTGCTGCTCCCGCTCCTGGCCCTCCTCCCGCGGGCCGGCGGCGAGCTGCGGGCCTTCGTGGTCGCCCACAGCCACATGGACGTCGGCTGGGTGTACACGGTGCAGGTCGGCGGGGGCGCCGCATGGGTGGGGTGGGTTCGCTGCGGCCGGGGCTGAACCGCAGGCAGGGCGGCCCGGAGCCGGGTAACGGGGCCGGGCGATGCCGGCTCCCGGGGCACTGCTGGCTCCCGGGGCTGTGGCGGCTCCCGGGGCTGTGGCGGCTCCCGGGGCACTGCTGGCTACCGGGGCTATGAGCCGGCTCCCGGGGCGCTGCCAGCCGCCCTGCCGGCTCCCAGGGCGCTGCTGGCTCCTTCGGCTATGTGCCGGCTCCCAGGGCGCTGCTGGCTCCCGCGGCTGTGCCGGCTCCCGAGGCGCTGCCCGCTCCCGGCCGCACTCGCTGCGGAGAAACGCGCAAATCCTTAGCCGGTGCAGCTCTTGCCCCGAGTTTGGCCTGGTGTGTCCTCCATGCCCTGGTGTTTCGGAGTCCTCCATTGGAGGAGGCATGGTTAGCCTAGGAGCCGTGCCCTTGAACTGTGGGTTTTTCTATGTGCCTGTGTTCGGCAGGATGCTCCTGATGGATTTTTTTCTTTTTTTTTTAAGAAAAGTCTTAATTCTGTGTGATGGGGCTTTGATTATGTGGCGTATTTTCATGGTCTTTATGTTTATCTTGTTACAAAGCCAAAACCCCAGGAAAACCTTCTGTCATTTCTTAATAGAGCAGTGCAGGATCCCAGGTCCTCAGTGGCTGGGGTCGGGGGTTGGAGCCTAGTGCCTCTGAAGTATAGTAGCAAACTAATTTTTGCTAAATATATGAAGTGCAGAGCAAAATAAGCCAGGTGGGGCCTGGCATCTTTTACATTTGTTAGTCAAAATCCTAGATCCTGAAATCTGCTTCATTAGTATGAATTATTTTCATTTATATGTGAAGGATGCTGTGGATATGTGGATACTTCACTCACTAGAGTGAAATGACATTAGGCCTAACTAATAAAAAGAAGAGCTAGTGACTCACCCACTTTCTCTGCTGTGGATGTATTTTGTCTCCCCATTTTAGGAAAGATTAATTAATTTCTCCTTTAGGACTTCAAACTCATACTCAGAAATTGCATAAGAGAACACAAAACTAAAACTTCAAATCCTTAGTTAAAATTTCACATTGTTTTAAGTACCTAATAATCTTGATTTCAAAAAAACCCTTCTGAACCAATGGGAAAATAATTGAGGAAGAAATTATTTAGGTAAACCCAACAGTATTTTAAGCCATTCCTGCTACACTCAAATGTTTTCATTTTTCTAGTGGCATGAGCATTTTTACGAAGGTGGCTGGATTTCTAGCAAGAGGCTAGGAAAAGTTAATTTCTGATTTGGGTTACCTCATCTCCTTATTTCAAATGGTAATTTTCATGTAGGCAGTCTACCTAAATTGAAACTCTGCATTCATGTTTTACATATCATGCCCGTTAGTTTTTCAATGGGGAGAGACCTTTGTGCCAACCACTTTAAGACGTAGATGTACATTTTGTGGTGTGTGTTCTTAAGTACCAGTAGTTTAGGTAGGTAAGTGTTATGGTTAGCGTAAAATAACTGTCCAATAACATGGAGATAACTTTGTTACAAGGAAAGACAGACATCTCAGGAAATCCTAGGATGTTGGCTGTTGTCTTTAGACATTCTCTATCACTTTAAAATTAAGTAAAAGGTGGAAGACTGGATGTGGTCAACAAAAGTTGTTCGGGTCAAGGTAAGTGTACAAAAAGTATCTCTTTGTGTGCACTGGTGAATGACCTGGTGTTGTTAATTTGATACCATATCATAGGATATAATAGTGTGGTAGATTATTTGATGGGTACAGCTGTCATATTTGCATTGCAATAAAAGTCCATAGGCCTCATTCTGGAAGAGAGGTGTTTTTAGGAGCAAGAAATGGTAGATGTACAAAATCTCACACTTTCACTGATATTTCTGTGTCAAGAGTTGAACTCACTCTAGGATTCTTTTACCAGTTTTGTTTTACTCTATCCTAAAACATCAAGCAAAATAGAGATATTTTTCATAATAGTATAATTTACAGTAGATGTATCACTGCATTGTACTGGTAATGCACAGCACAGAGTCATACTCGCTCTGAAGAAGCAATTCTGGTAATTCAGGCCGTCAAAAGAAGAGCTGGAATGGGAGAATTAAGTGTGCGTGTAGGGTCTTTAACTATGTTGTTGCAAAATATTATCTCTCATGGCATCAGCGAGTTAAGGTGAGCAATGAGGAACTGGTTGTTCCTAGTGTGTCTAAAAGAAACTGGTTGTTCCCAGTGTGTCTATTGGTTCTGGTCTTGGGAGAAGCTACACCTTGGTCTAGTCAGGTCCCCAGTCAGGAGGATGTTTTCTGGAACAGAAGGGCCAAAGGCTGCATGCAGTCAGAACTCAATCTTTCTGAGGGTACAATGGAAGTGGGCAACAAATGTAAAGTTTTTGATATCTCTCTTTTTGAGCCCAAGGAGTGTTTAAAACAGCCCTTTTAATTTAGGTAAAACAGACCTTATTTACTTTTTTTTTTCTTTCAGGAAAGTATGCACGCTTACGCAGCAAATGTCTACACTACTGTTGTAGAAGAGCTAATGAAAGGAAAGCAGCGCAAATTTATTGCGGTGGAGCAGGAATTCTTTCGACTCTGGTGGGATATGGTAGCCACAGATACACAGAAGCAGCAGGTAAATTGCACTAGAGCCATGCTTCCCCCAACAAAGAATTCACACTCTTTTCAGGGGACAAATAGGGGCAAAGTACTTCACTATTTGCTTTTTACCCAGGTCTAGTATAAGCTGCCTCTGAATCTAGTACTTAAAGAACTTTAAACTCTAAAGGCAAGAGGTTAAACCCCAGCTATAGATTAGAGCAGTAGGAGGTAGTAACCTTTGCACTGAAGATGTTTTACACTTTACAGTTCTTGTTTCATTGGTAACTTACTTATCTGGGGGGCATGCTACTTTAAGATGTGGATGAACCTGAAACAGGCTGCACCAATATCTGTTAAAACATCTGACATCTAACACTGCTCACAAGAAGGAACTGTTTGTTCTTTCCAGTTAAGTACTGCTGAAAAACCTGCCATTTTTAAACAAGGATAGTCAGCAAAGCAGTGTCTATTCATTCAATGGCAGTGGTTTTCTTCTAGTAACATCAATGTGAAGTTTTATTTGTCACTTCTTCATCCTTCTGACATGAAACAAACATGCTGAAGCGAAGACTGGACTGATAGGCTAGCAGCTGGTTGTTTATTTTGGATCCTGAAACCAGGGGGTGTACAGGTGCAGCTTCCCATGGGTACTTAACTCAGAACTCCATGGTCTGTTTTATTACCAGGGTCCGAACTGCAGTTCTTTACATTTCAGTTTGTTTAAAGTCCTAGGTGTTTGAAGCATCATGTAGAAAACACAACTCTTCTCTGGTTTTTTGTTTTTTGACATAGTCCTTCACTGAATTCTGAATCTTTTCTTATGTCCTGTATTCAAATAACAGCCTGTGCCCAGCTGATCTTTGCATGAAAGATGTTGCTGGGTTTAGGCAGTTTGCAGTTTTTGTGAGGGCACTCTGCCCATACTCGCCTGTTGTAGGACAATTTTCTTGTAGATTTCTAGTTAAATTACAGAACTGTACTGTAAATGGGGAAGAAAATAGCATAGAAACTGATTTGTAGAAGGACAGGAAAGTCCTCCAACTATCAAAGGTGAGTTGATCTTATTTCAAGTATGTTCTGCTGCTGTGTTCTGCTTACTAACCCAAATGTAAGTCAAGTCCATGTTTCTAATATCTGTTCCTGCTATTATGTGGAATCCAGAAGAATAGTGTATATCACATTTGACCTTGGTAGTGCAAAATTTAGTGCCTATGATTCAGGCTTTAGTTTCCTAGCCTAATTATTTGTAATTGTTGCTTTTACACATATAGTCAGTTCTCTAGTAACTTTATAGTTTCTTCTCTCAAAATTAAAATGGTTAAAACTAAATTCCTCTTAAATCTGTGTGTCTAACTTTGAAACTCTAATTTGCAGATAAATGATATGTTTTTACATTAGCGAGTTGCAAATATTGGTCCCTGAATTTAGGTCACTCTGGATACTGCCCTGCTTTTTCCACTTGAGCTCTAGCATTAATGATTTTCTGTGGTATAGGCACTCTGGTTTTAATTTTCACTTTTTTTTTTTTTTTTTTGCCATTTAGTGGTTTACTTGGAGTACAGGATTTAATTATTTAATTCTACTTTTTGTTTTGAACTGTCTTCTTTTATTGGAACTACAGCATGAAAAACTAGTAAAAGGTACAGCCTGGGTACAGAAGCTGGTTTTTCAATTCTGACAAGAAAATATGTAGGAGTGAAATGTACTGCAGCAGTATTCAGCCAGATGTAGTTCTTAGTACATGTTATTTACAGAAAATTTTCTTGTGTGAGCCATTCCTATCTCCTTAGCATGGGTTGATGTATGGATGCTTTAACTAGGGGAAAAAAAAAGAAGTGTAACCACTTCTGTCTGGTTTGTAGGCGTGAGTTGATGGTAATATGGTCCCAAGGATCACAGATAAGTTCTAACACCATAGCATCCTGCTGCTTATAGTACTACTGCATCTCTTTTCTCCATTCTTCCTTCCTTTTGCCCCCTTCTGATCAGAAAAAGTGCTTGTCTTTACAGATACTATTTTATTTTCTTTTTTGGGGAGGAGGAAGATTGGATGTTACTTAAATTACTTGCATTATTTTTCTTATGTTTCCAGCCTTGCAGTGGTTCCACAAAACTTACATTAAAAACAAATCATTTTTGTGGCTCCAAGTTTGGGTCAGAGGTATATTTTGGACATCCATCCATCCAAATGGGGAATAATAATCATGGATTCTTTTCATGTAGGTCAGGGCCAGTTCTGTGCTGACACCAGATATCAGTTATCTGGTCTCCCAGCATGCTAATCAGTCACCACAGTCGGCTGGAACTAATTTAGGAATGCTGAGCCCTGAAGCATTTTCACAACATTGTGAAGGAGAGAAATGATTATAATCAAAATTGACAATCTGGCATCCTATCTGAGTAGACACTGAAGGTTCCTGGGAAAATAAACATAATAGCTCTAAAAATGGCATCCTACATGACAGATTTAAAAAAAAAAAAAAAAAAAAAAAGTTGAGGATTAAAATATGTATTTGCATAAACTTTACTTATTGGAAGTTTGAGATATCTCTGAATTTCTAAAGTAACTAAAATAAAGCCAGAAGACTCCCAGCACTTTTAGAAAGGGACATAGGCTATTCCTTCCTCCCTCCAAACACCACCCCCCATTTCATCCATCATTTGCTGAAGGCTGTACTTGTCAGCATACCTGTTGTTTCTAAGAGCTGAAATTAAACTCCTCCCCCATCCCAAGAGAAAAAAACACCCACCCCCCCCGAAAAAAGCCACCACCAAAAGTTGAGCAGGTTGTAATGTAATGACATTTTTTAAACTAGGAAAAAGACCAGGAATTAAGGTTAGCAGTGGGTTATTCAGGCAGGCAAACCTGTGGAGTAACTATTTCTTAATAGTAAGGCATTCTGTCAGTCACAAGTTGAGCAACATGTCAGTGCCCCAAAGGCAAGATAGATGCATATGGAGTAGAGGGAGATGTTTGTGGCCACAATGTGATGGCACAGCCTGTCTCTCTCCTGGATCCCACAGATCTAGTTTCCAGCTAAAATCCTGAGAGCCTGAATATTACTGCTTGCCTGGGGCTCCGTTGCTGCTTGCTAGGAATTGCATATTGCTCCCTCATCCAGCCACCAAATGCCTTCCCTAAGCCAAGCTGGATGCAGCAGGAGGAAGATTTTGGGAGAAGCATTAGTATCTTCTGTTTAATCCTCCAGCTCTAGCTGCCTTGAGGCAGGATTACAGGCTGCTGCCAGTGCAGTGTCCGGTGTTCAGACAGTATAAAAAGGCACAGTAACAGCACTACTGAGAAACACCAAAAGGTCAATGTCTACCTGGCAGTGCATCCTTTGTTCCTGTTACCTGGTTTCAGTGTAAGCTGGATAAATCAATGCACTGTGCAGCACATTGAAATACCCCTTTTCCCTGTTATTCTGCTTTAAATAGCCTTGGTACAGACAGACTTTTATCTCACTTTTACCTCACTTTTTGTCCTAGATGCTTTCTTGACAAATGTTGTGTCTGGGTAGTGTGCTGTAGCAGTCTTTTTGGATAAGAATGAAATGATGCTTGTGTTCTGTGTCTTAATTTCAATATCATAGGTTCATCAGTTGCTTCAGGAGGGACGACTGGAATTTGTCATTGGAGGGCAAGTGATGCATGATGAAGCTGTGACACTAATTGATGATCAAATTTTACAGTTGACGGGTATGCATATTTGCATTTAACTTTTATTTTTCATTGTTATGACCTTGGAGGCTTTGGTTGGTTTTCATTTTTCCACTTCAAAATTGCTATTATTTTATGACTTCTTAAGAACTAATTAAAGCATTTCTTATTTTTTACTGCTGGTGTGTTAACTCGTATAAAAATTGTTACTTAAAAAAAAAAATATTAGTTTTGACATGACAGTTCTGCAGCAGGCACAAAGGTTACCAAAAGCTGGTTTGTCAGGTATAAACTTGTTTGGAGCAGAGGCCTTTCGTGTGTGTGTGTCTGTTTGAGAACTTAAGCTCCTGGGAAGATAGTTATGGTGAAATTGAGGATATGAAACACTCTTCAAGAAAACACCTGGTAGCAGTTCAGAGTTTGGGGAGGTATTGTTTAGGCAAGGTCCTCTGCAGAATGGGGGCCAGGGAATGTCACTGAGGTCAACTAAAATTAGTTGAAAGACTTCCTTGATGAGGAAAGCCCCATTTGTAGTCATTATCATCTTCTGTTAGAAAGAGGTGCATATTTCCAAGAGATGTGCTGGGTGCCATTTTAATCTTAAATCTAATTTTTAAATCTTTAATCTTAATCTAACTTTTGCATCTAACATTTGTGTGTTACGCATGTCCCTCTGGTGGTTTAGAGAGTATTTTGGTGCATAGGTTTGTTTGCATTGATTAATGCAAACAGAAGCAGGATAACTGATGCCACCACTGTGCTAGAGATGTCTGTTCTATGCCACGAGGGCGTAGCAGGGAGGGGATGTGTCAGCACCAGCTGCCATGGCTGATAGAAACTCTGCCTGTTTCAGGGCTACCCTCTGGGCAGCTTTCTACATGGGGCTGTAAAGGGACAGAAAACACTTCTATTATTTTCTGCATCTGACTGCACAGCACCACTGGCCTTGTTCCTTGCTTGTCAGTGTTTATCAGGAGCACAGGGTTAGTAGCTGCTTCTGTACCTCAGTACACTCTGGCCAAGAGGAGGAGAGGACACAAACTTTTTTTTTTTTTTTTCTCTCATCTGACTCCCATGTTTAAAGTTTGCTTTATGGGTTTGGAACACTGAGCCTAGGACTTCTCCAAAAAAAAATACTCAAATGATTGAAGAGTCCTTTTGATAAACACAAACACAGCTTTTCTATTCATTGGAATTAGCTGAAAAAGACATTATTTCTAATTTATAATTTCATTCTGTGTAAACATAATCTTTATTTTAAAATAAGAAATTTCAAATTTGGTAATGTATTCATCAGGAACAAAAAGTATTAATGTCTTTTAAAATTCTCATTTGCTTTTCCTGAAAGCACGCTACTCAGTTGGGTACATACAAAGAAAATGGATTGTGTGGAATTCCAGTTGAGAAGACAAAGCCAGTGCAGATATTTGGGGTCTAGATTTCATGTCTTCTCTTGTCCAGAATCCCAGTGTTTTGGGGGAGCATAGAAAACTGCTTCAAATATGCCTCCATCAGAATACTTAAACACGTAAATATTTTAGCTAGGCTAGACATTAACCATGGGAAAGATGAAGTGAAAAGAGGCCATGCAGCCTCACTTATTCAAATGTGATATTAAAATTTGAAATGCAGTTATTCCAAACCAGGGAAGATATGATTGTATTTTCAAATAGTTTGACCGTAATCCTGTAAATATGAAATAATGATCTACGATTTTCTCTTCCCTTCTTCCCATTTCCCTTTTTTTCTTTTTTTTTCTTTTTTCTTTTTTTTTTAATGATGACTATCCTAGTGCAATACACCTGATTTCAAATTAAAATATACTGCTTTCCTGATTGTTTTACTTTGGTTCAAGTGATTTTTCTAGGTTCATGATGTTGTCTGGGCTTTCCTAGTTTGCAGGTTTCTTTTTTCAAAGCTCATTTCTACATTAGTAACATTAGTAACTACATTAGTAACATTAGTTGTAAATAACATCTTGTATCAAGTTCACTGTTAACCTTTGGCTTTTTTCTTTTCATATGACTGGTAATCATATTCATGCTAGTTTTGTTTAGTACATGGCGTGCTTCCCTGTCCCTTTGTCATTAATATGAGACTGAAATTTTCTGAGAGTGGGTTTTATGATTTGAGCAAACTTAAACTAAACCCCAGGTTGTTGTTTCATGCAGACTCCAACCTGGCTATTGGCCTTAACCTAATCTGTATCTATGCACTTTTTCTGAGATTTGTCTCTAATCATAATTCCTTTTTGTTGTTCGTCTTTTATAATGTTAATGAGTTATACTTGGCATAACAAACATTGTCAGTATGAAACTTCTTGCTGTGAATGATTAAATTCCCAAAACTTTGAATGCTTTGGGAAACAGCAACAAGAAGCTATCCTTCAAATGCTTACCTGTGACACAATATGCCTATTAAACTTTTAGATGTGTTCCTAACCTAAACAAATTTTGCTTTGCAGAGGGTCATGGATTTTTGTATGAAACTTTTGGCTTCAGGCCTCAGTTTTCTTGGCATGTTGATCCTTTTGGAGCTTCAGCTACAACACCAACTCTTTTTGCTCTGGCTGGTTTCAATGCTCATCTTATTTCTCGTATTGACTATGATCTGAAGGCTGACATGCAGAAAAACAAGGTAAAAAACCCTTTAAGAATTAAACCATTGCTGGCCTCTACTTACAGTAATCTAAACCATGAGATTAAGATAAGAATCTCTGTTATTTGTGCAAGAAAATGTAGGTATTGTTTAAATGGGACATGCTGATTGCATGTGGTGATGGTGAAACGTATTAAATCTGGGTTGTATGATTAATTAATGTCTTCATGACTTCTGGTCAGTGATAAAACAGGAGAAGGACACAAGATGTGGGCAAATGGGCAAGTCTAAATGGACACTGAATTAGGAGTATTTGAAGCAGAGACATCTAGGAGTTCCAGCTTTCCCTGAGAATATCTTGTATCTGTTGGATTTTATGTGAATGGTTTTAAAGTGTAACCTTTGGGCACAGTGTTGTCAGGCTTGGAACATTTATTTGTGCCTGTAAAATTAATGATATTAGGTCATTTAATGGCAGCTAGTCATGGTTTTGCTGAATTCAGGTTTTCTTTCCTGTTCTGCCTTCTCTTGCACAGTGTCCCATGCACAATAAATGCTTTTCATATCACTGTGTTGGA
Organism: Phylloscopus whistleri; assembly: GCA_017589585.1. Classification (NCBI taxonomy): domain Eukaryota; kingdom Metazoa; phylum Chordata; class Aves; order Passeriformes; family Phylloscopidae; genus Phylloscopus; species Phylloscopus whistleri. The sequence continues at coordinate 2,250,607 of JADMLD010001629.1, read as the reverse complement.
CCCTGATCTGTCATCAGTTTTACTCACTACATTATCTGAAAATAAGGGACTTCCACCACTGTATTCTACACACTAGGCAGTTTTATGAATTTTGGGTAAAATGCAAGTGTCTCTGAAGAAGACAACAGAATTCATGTCAAGACAATGTTGAATTTAGTGAAGCCTGGACCTACCACCTTGTGTTTGCAATGATTTGCAGTACTTCCTTTCTGTTAAAATCTTTTATGAGCTTTTGACAATCTTTGCCCAGCTAGTTGTTTTTGGGGTTTTTTTTCCTGGCCCTTAACAGTCTGAAGGTTTCCAAAACAGTAAAATTCTACTTCAGTAAAATGTAACCATTAACATCAGTTAAACATTGATCCCCACTGACTACAGTGCAGTCAGACTACATCTGGATCTTTTCTAGCTTATAGGTGTTCAGCTTCCATTGAAACAACTGAGGTATAATGGCTGTGATAAGCCAGGCTTATCTCTGGATTTTAGTATGCTGGCAGTGTGCTGTCTCCTCTCCTTCTGCATCAGTTGTAATGGAAAGAGGCACTGGTGTGGCCTCCTGTATACAGTGTGTGACCTTGCATGGGGTATTGTTGGATCTTCAGAAAAAGCACTTAAAAGTATTAAAAGTAGTGGAAGGGAAGATGGGAACTCTGAAGTCTTAAGTTGTTAATGATGTATTTCTGTGAATGCCATCAAGGCTAATGGTTTCTTACCTCTTTTTGTTTTCCAGAAGCTTCAGTTTGTATGGCAGGGCTCTCCTTCCTTATCTGAAAGACAGGAGATCTTCACCCATGTTATGGATCAGTACAGCTACTGTACTCCATCACAATTACCTTTTTCAAACAGGTCCAAAGATTTCCCAAATATGCAAAAATGTTCTTAACTTCTGAGAGTTTATATTATTGGGGTTTAAGCATTTTCTTTGACTGTTTTTATTCAAAAGTATCCTGCTGCTTTCTCCTGACCTGTGGTAGGACAAGGAGATGTCTAGACTCTGTAGATCTGAGTAAGAATTATTAAGCATCTCCAGCTTTCCGCCATAATAAATGAAGTTTGCTCAGTACCTAACAAATGAATTCTCAAAAGTGACACTTAGTACTGACAATCATTAAAAATACCTCTAAATATTGACAGACTTGTTTTCTTGCACCAGGAGTATTGAAACATAGGTGTGAGTTTCATCTACTTATAATACAGTGACTGACTTACAATGTCAGTCCTAGAAATAGAAAAATAAAAATGTGAAACAAATTAATTACTGTAAACAAAAAATGTCCGAAGCAGGACTGGGGTATTTTTTCTCTGCCTGAAAGTAAAGATTTAAAAGCTCCAGGAAGCTCAGTAGGGACTTGGCTATTGCAAATTGATTTTCTGTGGGAGATTTTCAGCACTATCTTGAGCTGAGATTGTGTATATTGTCCGTGTACAAACTGAGGCAACAAAAAATTGCCATTTATTTTGTGAAGAAATTTGAGAACTTTGGAAAACTATATTTTGCTTACTGGTTTATCCAGTAAAATGCTCTTTGAAAATCACATCTACTTGAGGGGACATCCTCATTGTTACAAAGCTTGCTGGTTTGTCCTATGGTTTCTTTGTTCTATGCCAGCAAGCAGCAGGGACTTGAAAAGTTGCACAGTGTTGAAAGAAAACCAGAGACTCTTCCAAATCTAGAGGAAGTATTATTTTAAGTATTCATTTGGGGGTAGGTACCTCTACCCCCAAATAAATACTTAAACCTAAATACTAGCAATGAATTTACACAAATTTTTTTTGCCTCTTATTCCCTGGGTATGTACATTTTATACCAGCACCTTTTGATGTGATTTTCCCAGTTGAGTGAATCCTGTTTACAGCTTACTGCTTTCTGCTTCTGCTTAGGTCGGGATTTTTTTGGGATGGATTTGCAACTTTCCCAGATCCACCAAAAGATGGTGTTTATCCAAACATGAGTCTCCCTGTTACAGATGGTAACCTCCACCCATATGCACAAACCATGGTGGCAAACATTAAGGAGAGAGCAGCCTGGTTCCGGACAGGGGAAGTGTTGTGGCCATGGGTAAGTGCCTGGTCAGTGTCTGCTTTAGAAGAGACAGGTACACTCCAGGGTGTAAATGGATGGTACTTGCTGCAGTAGGTACTGCAGAAATGCTGGTACAAACCATGTGACATGAAGTGTTTCTCTAATAATTGTGGTCCAAATGACTGACTGGTAATGATATTTAAAATTTCCTTGTATAGCCTGCCAGTTGTCTATCAAGTCTTCCACCCTACTCAGTATAGAAAAAGAAGTGACAGAACTGTAAAGCTAACCTCTTGCATAACTGTATATTGCAGTATTGCTTCCTTTTTTCACCCCCTTACTTTTGTGTATTTAAATGATTTCCTTTTTTAACTGCTAGCCCAACATAACTCTGCATTAACAAAAATTACAGCATTATAGGAAAATCTATGACACTTAGGGTAACATGGTCTTTTCTGACAGATGTGTAATAATTTTCTTATACAGTCTTTGTATTTTAGCTAGAACCATAAGCAAGCATATCCCAGCTTGGCCATCCAAACACTTTGTTCAGCAATATTCTGTGTTAATTACATCCTGCAGGTACATACAGCACTGATGTGCTCTTGCTGATTTCAAGTCCTTAGGAAAGAATAACTTTGCCTAAACTGAATGTACAGTCTGGTTTTTAATTTTGATGGATGCTGTAGGTCTCATAATTACAATATTAAAGGATTATGTGTGTTCTTTATGGGCTATTTCACCACAATATTTGTTGTTACAAAAAACAAACTTTTTCTAACTAATGCAGTTTTGAGTCACTGATTTGTTTTTCTCCTGTGTTTATGACACTGTTGCTTATATTGAATTTATTATCATTGTAGAGAGTGAGAAGTAGAATATAATACTCTGTAGTTGTGCTACAGTGAAAATTGTGCTGGAAGGGGGAGAAGTTTTGAATAGTACAAATAAATCCCTAACATCTAGATCCAAACCCACAGTTTTGCAGTAACGTAAGAAACCTTCTGGGTTTCTATGCTTGTGATAATGCTATGTAAAGAAGTAGAGAAAATACATGGTTCTAAAACTGTGCTTTTTCATGTTTTTTTTATGATTACAGACAATCTGTGTGACTAACCCTGCGCAGTCTTGATAGTTTTGTAACTAATGTCAGTTATATGAGCAGTCAAAATCAAAAGAAATACCCCTGGAACACAGACTAGTGTTAAAAATGATCTTCCTTAATTATGTGACCCTAAGTCATTTGGCTGTTCTGTGTTTGGAATTTCAGGGCTGTGACAAACAGTTCTTCAATGCATCTGTTCAATACTCTAACATGGACCTGTTGGTGGATTACATTAACAAGCATTCTGCTGAGTTTGGCGTGACTGTCCAGTATGCCACTGTCAGTGATTACTTCCAAGCACTTTATAGCAGGAATCTTACATGGGACATTCGGGACTCTCAAGACTTTCTTCCATATTCAACAGGTAATATAAGTTCACAGCTGCCTAATCTCTGCCTCAAATACATATACAAGTACATATGTAGAATTTTAATAAGGGAAGCTGAGTAATAAAGAAACAAAATGCCTTCTTACAAGATTTGTTCACTCTATGAGGTGTCATCAACAGACAAGTTGATCCCAACCTAGTTGTGTAAAAAAAATGAGTGTGTGGCTAAATAGAACAATGTCCCAATTTTACTGTTTAAAAGAACTGGATTATGCACAGCTTAAACCAGAGGTGGAAAATGTGATGTGAAGTGATCTGTGAATGTTTGGAGAAGCTACAGGTAACCAAGGGACCAAGGCAATCTGAAAGCTCTTGGGGTAGTTCTGTGTTACTACAGTGGGATGGGGGTTCCCAAAGTCAAACACTCGATGCTGAGGATTTGGTGTCTGTACTCTTAAGTAATTGCAGGAAATACATAATCTGGTCATATTGACTTGAATGCAAATTAATGCTGGTTGCATCCATCAGGAATCCAATTAGTGAGCTCCAAATCCAATCTTTTATATAAAGTAAAGCATTCTAGGTAAGGATGACCTGATCCAAACAAAATAATAATGTAGATGAACCCCTAAAGTCTCCTGTAGGAGAAAGTCTTGCCTTTTTCATTAAAGAAAACAGTTTGAAATTCTGGGGCTGGAAATAATGCTCTTACAAGTGAAGTCTAAACAAGTAAAAATACCATCAGTATTTCTGAAATTTTGTGTTTATAAAATACAATACAGTGTTACAAAAGTTCTTTTCAGGTCCTTGTTATTTGCTTGCATCTTACATGCTGCTCTAACTTAGCTTTTTAAGCAGAGCTGAAAAGTACTAGAAAAATACAAAAAAATCATGCCATACTCAACATCCCTTTAATTCCTTTCCCCAATAAATTTACTCTTTTAGACCTCATATCAAAGTATGCAGAGAGAGAACACAGCCAACTTCTCAATTTCTAAACTCATTTATTTATTTTATTGACTGGTTTATTATTAAAATACCATTGATTTCATTAAAGCACTTTTCTGTATAATTGTAGCTACCACTGCTTCATCACATTTTTTGGCTGTGTATTTATATTTCAGACTGTTCTGTAATGTGTCTGTTAACTTTTCAATGAATAAAAATAACCATTGCTTCCTGTGAATCATGGCATGGACTGATCCCTGACTCCCTCACTTCCCTCTGGGGATCATGTCATACCTAACAACTTGCTGATAAAAGCCAGTTCTAACTGCTAATATTCTTTTACATCTGGGCTCTTTCCTTTATCTTTTGGCATAATTTACCTGCAGGATTCAATTGCTATTAGCTTGCATAATAGCAGCACCTTCAGTGTTCCAGGTGGGTGCCCACACAGAGATGTAGTTTTTTCCCCAAATGACTTTCTGTGCCTTGCAATTGCAGTATAGATTTGACTGCACTTTCTCCCACATGCTGTTTTGCTTCTTGATGATTAATCCTCTCTTATTCTTGCTATGCCCTTTATTTGTGAGTCACTTATTGGGCTCAGTGTCACTCATGACATATGGAAACTCAAGTTTTAAGTCCCAGATAACTGTTTCCTTCTACTCTGCATTCATGGTACTGTGCTTATACATATGTGTGGTTCTTCTGCTTGTAATATTGAAAACTAAAATGGAATTAATTCTGTTGAAACTTCTAGCACCTTTCAGGCCAAAAATAATTTGTCCTGAAGTTTTTTGAGCAAAAGATCCTATTTTCTAATTGTTGCCTTTGATCTTGGGCTGATAGCAGATTATGACAGTTGTGTGCATGCTCTTTGGAAAACACTTTCTGCAACTTCTTTCTGGACAACCTATTTATCACTAATGTATTTTAAAAGACATTGCCCCCCAAACAAAGAGACATTCCCACCCCCAAGGAGAGATTTGAAGGTTTTAAAAACAAATAATTGTTTTCCTAGTTCACTTTGTGGGATACTGAAACATTAACACAAACAGAATGTTGAAATACTTTCCAGTAACCACTTGAGGGCATCTTTTTATGTAGTTTCTGCTGCAGTAGTTTGGAGTCATCACATCACTGTTTCTACTCCATTTTGAAGAAATTAAATTTAAGCTAAATCCCTTTGACTAAAAGGTTGAAATGTAGAGTGCAGGTATCAAGCAATTACCAAAGATTATAATCTATTTTATCAACAACTAATAATAATACATGCTTCAGTGAAACTTCGAAAATTCTTTTGTGCAGATCCACAAGGAGGAGATTTCCATAAACACAGGTTAACTTGGTTGGTACTGGCTTTGTGTCAAACTTGCATGTTACTAGGCCTGTAGGAGAGATGATAGTTTTTCAAAATGCATGTTCCTGGCTGAGTTTCTTTGTAGGCCTTATGACCTTTCTACTGTGATAGATGCTGTGTAAATCCCCAGTAGGATTCATGTGAGAAGCTGAACAGTAGTAGTAGTAGAATAGTAGTAGAATAAATGAAGTGGTGTTTTGATGCATATTGGATCTGTTCCACTCTAAACAGAGCCATTCCAAGCATGGACTGGGTTTTATACTTCTCGGAGCACATTGAAAGGAATTGCAAGGAGAGCAAGTTCACTGCTCTATGCTGGAGAATCCTTTTTCACACAGTATGTCTGGAAACACCCAGAAGGTTCTATTTGCAAATATAAAGCCTTAAAGCAACTTCAGAGTCTAAGATGGGCAGTTTCAGAGGTAAGGATTGATTTATTTTTTACTTTGAATGAAAATGTTTATTTTCCAAATGAAAAGTTTGCATAAGCATTTCAGCTGGAGTGTCTCAAAGTTACTTTTATATTTTTGGAAATAACTTTCCCCCTTTACCAAGTCATAAGTAAAAATAAAGCAATTTTTAAAAAAACTGTCCTGAAACATGATTTCAGCCCCTTAACCATGCATTCAAGACATGGTTACTGGCAAATGTTTTCTCCAACCAGTGAAAGAGTATGTGGTTTCAAACTTTGCATATGAAATTCCTTTTCTTAGCATTAGTTTTGTTATTTACAAAATTGTTCTTAAAAATAAATAAAAACCAAGCAAAAATGGAACTAATTGAAAACTGATAATCTCTACTTCTGCAAGCTTGAAGAGGAAGGACAGATTTGTTTCTTCAAAGTTCAGCAGCTAAGTGGTTGGCCTTGTATCATTAACGGTTTGCAGTCCTCAGTGCTTTTGCTATCAATAATTATTTTGTCTGCTAAGGTAATGATCAGATCTAAGCAGGAAATGGAAAACCTGTCTTGTTACAGTATATTTGCTGCATTCTTGGTTTTGGTAACTTGTTTGGGTTTTTTTCCTCTAAGGATGCAGCTTTAGTATATTTAAAGAGAAATATGTATAGAGGGAAATCTGTATGCATCTTGTCTTTGACCATTTCATACAGTATGTGGGAATTCAGAGTAGGCAAAATGTGAATCTGAATATAGCTGTCATCCTTTATTGTTTTAAGTTGTGTGTCAGAAGTTTAGTTGACTATTATGTTAATACAAATGCAAACCTGAAGTTGTCATCCTGTTGCATCTTTCAAATTATTTTTAATTATAAGGTCCAGCATCATGATGGTATAACAGGCACAGAGTCTCCCAAGGTGAAGGACATGTACCTGAATAACTTGATGTATGGAATGTTAAACGTAAAGAAGCTAATGGCTTCCATAATCTTTGATATCAACAATGCAAAGAAGAATGGAGATGTCTATTCTTCTGTTTACACTAAAGGCTCAGGAAAACCAGGTACTTTTTGCACAGCTTTTCCAATTTTCAAGCTACCTTATGAAAGCTATCATGTTTTCCTCCAAAACAAGCAACATATTATGTATATTTGAGTTCTGTGAACCATGGCTAGAAAATCCTGTTTGCCTTATGAGACCCTGGATTTCTCATTTGATGTTAGAACTCTAGCTCAGTGCATATATTAGACCTGGCTCTCAGATTCAGACTTCAAATGTAAAACAAGAGAAGAAGTGCTGATCGGAGTAGTCACTAAACTAACTTTACTCTGCAACAGAGCATTACATGATAAGGAGCACAGTCAGAGTCAAGAAATGTTCTTGCTATAATGTACTTCCAGCTTGTGTGAAAAATGTAAAAGGATTTTTAAGAAGTCTATTCTAAAGAGTGTACACTCCCTTTTATTTTTACTTTGGAAACTTTTTAAACTGTCAGATGTAAGCAGTGCCGTGGGCTGTGCAACACACTGATTCGGATTTTCACAGGGCTGTTTTTAAATTAGGCTTTTCATTTGATCTTCTGTGTAACTCTGATAAAGTTAATACTGCATGACAATGAGTTGCAAGCAGCTTATCTTCACTAAATGCATTCACGTTCAACTCAGGTGTCATTTTCTGAATACATGGTCTTTTTTGATTGGGCAGAGAATAGAAGAATAAAGCAGGTTTTTATGAAGGGCTATAAAATGTTTTCCTTTTTTAATCATCAAATTTTACTGCAGGGTTTTTTGTTAAAATTTTGTAGGATAGTTGTACCTAGAGAGATTTCTTAGATACTTTTTAATACCACATTTTAAAAATACATAATGTAGTGACTGGCAGTTTTGTTTGTTTGCATGCACGAAGGTGCTACAGATGTTGACCTGTATGTTGTTGTCTATAACCCACTGGCATGGAACATCACTACCTTTGTCACGGTTTCTGTCAGCAGTGAGGCAATGAGTGTATTTGATGAACTGGGATATTCTGTGCCAGCACAGGTACTTCAACTTTGTTTCTTTTTGTTACTTTTCTCTCACTTGTCAGTTTTCACTGGCTGGATTCTACCTCCTGTCCAAGTGGGATTTTCCTACTTGTTCTTCAAGGATTGTCTTTACTTGCCTGGTGTCTCAACAAAGAAACTTTTTTTACTGTCCAAAAGGTCTTGCTGCTCTTCTAGTGTGTTTGGTCTGTCCTTTGCATGTGTGCTGTGTACGACCTGGTGCTTCTTACCTTATTTTTCTTTCTCTAAAAAACACTGTTTCAAATAGATCCTTTAATGTTGAAGCACTTACAGTTGACAGCCCTGTTTGTACAATTGACAGATTGCCTTGGGGAGGGAGAAGAAGAGAATTAAGAAATGTAGGTCTTAGAAACTGGTGTCAGTCAGCTGCCATTTGATGGCTCATTCTGTCATAGCCAAGCTCCAAGACACAGCCAGCTGTTCCCTGGGAGGGAGGAAAGTGGCCTAAAGTGAAAGCCAGCACTAGCCTTTCTCAGGAGCATCTGCTGTACAGAATGCATCATCATCAGTGGCATGATAAACCTCCGAGAGTGCTTCCTGAACATAAGGCCTGAAGAGGCCTGATGCAATTCCAGATGCTCCCCTCTGTCCCTGAGATTCCAGATAGCTCAGGCAATTCTGCCAGCTGCACAGTTTCTGTGACCTGTGGCTTATGACTGTGACCGTGCATGAAGGCACATTGTGGTCAGGTAGTGAAGCACAGCAGCTATTCCTTGTTCCTCTACATATATGTGTGATGGCATAAGATCATGCTGCCTTTTTCTGGAAACCATCAGTCTCTTTGGGTTGGCACATGGTCGTGCTTGCCTGTCAGTCACTTACCTCCCAGAAGTGATTCTGTCTGAATTCCTTCAGTCGTATAAGATACAATGATGAGATTGACATTTATTCAAGGCATTTATTCAGGATTTAGGATGCACTAAAGGCAAGTTGCCCTTATTTTAAAAAGGCAAAACTCTCTGTACCAAGTTGATCTGTATTCTCTGTTGCTAGAAGTTACTCTTATATGCATGTGGATAGTCACTTGAGGCTAAGTAAATCTCTTTAGCAGTTATGACAAGGTGGTTTGGGGCCATTTAATTCCAGTATGTGCAATTCAAAAGTGCATTCATATCATGCACTCCTTCCTTTTGTGAGATATAAAACTTTAGTTCAGGACATTGATGTGAATATGTGGCTGAGAGGAATTGAAGCTTTGGCAAGTGCTCTGCTGCCTTCTGCACCACATGCCATGAGTATCATGAAGGGAGAGAATGGGAGGGGGCCCTGTTGGTGCCACTATTGTTAGGTTGTCTGTGGTGTAACTGGGTATATGTCAGTCCACAGTGTGAAGGTACAGACAGCTTGCTTGAATTGCTTGTTAGTCATAACTAACCTCTTTGTCCATAGAATCTGTTAAGTGTTTATCTAGTCCCATTTTCTTTCTCCAAATCAAAAGTAGAACTGAAGTATATAACATTAATGGGCAGGATACATGTAATTGAAAGATGATTAAAAAGTGTTGTTTAAGGTATTTCAGTATTACATAACACTGCTGTTCTGTTTACTGTTCAAAAGGATGTTACATGCTTCTACCTTATTTCCATGTGCCTTCCCTAAGATGAGGGTGCATGTTGGTGCTTCCTTCTCTTGTCATGAGTTTTCTTTTTTTGCACTAGTCATGTCTCCTGTGTTTCAGTCTCTTTTCTGTCATTTGACTGATCACTTTAATATATGATTATATCTGCTCATATAGACATTTGGCAGTGTGATCTTAAGTCTGTGATTCCATGTTCACATTAAAATAGTCCTTTTAATTTGCTTAGTGACTTTCTTTCCTTCACTAGAAAGCCTCAGCTTAATCCAAGTTCACCGGGCTCCCAATTAAAAGCAGCATGGATCTACATTATAATTTAGAATTATAAGAATGGCATGTTTACAAACCTATTATTAAAGTTGAAGCCAATTTTTATAATTTAGGGCTTACGACACATGAAGGTAATTGCCTTGCTAATTAATTTTCTGTAATGAAGCATTTTTGTGTATGCTAATGTACAGGTTCAAAGCTCCGTGGAATCCCAGTCTACCTATGATCTGTATATTCTAGTTGCAATAAGTGGTCTGAGCTACAGAAAATACAGTATTAAACCCTCAGATGGCAAACAGTCTGCATTTATTGGGAGCTCAATCAAGTACAAGCGGAGAGACTTAACTCGTGCAGATCAGCAAAGGCGGCAGTTGTTCCCTGTGGTTAACGACTGCTACCAGATCGTGTTTGACCAAAACACAAACCTGATGCACAGCATTACAGACAGGTGAGATTGCCTGCTTCTGTCAGTAATGTTTCAGATTCTGTAAAGCACTTCATAAAAATAAGTCCAAGGACTGTATTATGTGTCTTAATTCCAAGACTCAGCAAAATGTTCTTTACAGTCTTGAAAATTCATTTTTATCCCCATTTCACATGCCCTCCTTTTTACAGGACACTTCAACACTAGCATAGGCATGATTCCATACTAGTTCTATGATGTCACCCTGTTTAACTTTGCAGTTGGTCTGAGATGACATCACAGTAATAACTAGTATATCAGCAGAGTTTTAGTGTACTTGAGAACAAAAGAGGGTTATGAATGTGCATTTTTATTAAAAATTGCTCAGTAAGCGCATACACTATGGCTACACAATGAGCCTTAAGTGATAAAGCAAGAGCTTGCTTTTACTAAGTGGTGTTTTGCAAGTCCCATATCACTCTTTATGTAGTAGAAAGCTACAAAACTGTTTGAAAGGAAACTTTTAACTAGGGAATTTCCATTTAATCAGGTACATAAAATGGAAGAATTATCAAGATTTAGGTGAGATTTGAGGTTTTCAGATGTCTTTCTCAGCTGATGCGAATTGGCCCAAATTTCTTCAGCTTCAGTGCAGTTGTGCTGCATTTTGCCTGCTCAAGATTCAGATTGTCACCTGTTATATAGTGATGGAATATTTGACCTCTTTGACACTGGCATGGTGATGGCTAGACCTCTTTCACCTTTGCAGTTTTGTTCATAATTCTGAGTCCTAGAGCAAGAACTTGTTATCCAGTATCGTTGAAATCAGCTTTAAAAGTATAGCTGGACCTTAACTAAGAGCCCTGGAGTAAATATTTTCTCGGGGTGCCTCCAGATCATAACTGTCTCCAGATTCTATGAGAAATATAGTGCAGAAGAACAAAAATCTAAATTCAGATTCCAGTTTTCTCCATCCTGTTCTGACAGGCAGCAAGAGCTGGAATTCAACATGTAGAGAAAATGAGATATTCACTTTCTTCACAAGCCTTCAGACAAGCTCAAAATGCTTGAGTTTCAGAAAGTTTACAGTGGGATAATGGGAAAGAATGAGGCCTCACAGATCAGAATGGGAGGAAGGGTTGAAGAAAATTGGGGTCTTCAATTGGGAAGCGTTTTACATTCAAGTACAACAGTCAGAACTTCTAGATCCTGCCCCTGCACTAAAAGTGCCTCATAGGAGAAGCAGTAGAAAACACTTGGATATTCTCCTCAGTTATTACAAATTGTGAGTAGCTGTATTAACATGAGATAAAATATTTGCAGTATAAATTTATATGCTAGATGAAGTGATTTTTTCCTGTTTTCACAGCAAGTCGCTAAAGGCAGAGCAGGTAGCTGAGAGCAGCATCTTAAATTGCCTTCTTGTGACTTTCTAAAAATTGTGATAGCAAGTCATGATAGCTAAACTGTAAGCTTCAGTGGAGAAAGGAGGAGATAGAGTAGGTAGTGAGTGATTGTAAATGTTGCTACCCTGTTGATTTTATTTTTCCCAGTGTTAAACATGGAAACTTGCATCATGCTGATTTTACCGAGCTACGAAGTTAAATGAGCCTAGTTATTCATTAGCACAGTGCAGTGTACCTCATTCTTGTGAAATGGGTGGTTTTAATCCTGTAGCAACTCTGGCATCAAAACAAGGAGGTAATATAAATGATGTTTAATCTTGAGATGTTTCTCTTTTACAAAAAAAGAAGATTACATAGGAACACCATTTGCTTACAAATTGACATATATCTTAATGGGAAGCACTTTAATTCTTTGCTGTCCTCATTTACTCAGACTCACAAAATCAATCTTTTGAACAAAAACAGGTTTTTGTCCTTACATTTCCATCCTCATTCCTGTTGCTGTTCAGCTTTACTTTAATCTTGTACAAAATGTGATTGTAAGTTATATAATTTTTGCTCTTCTGGGGATTCTTAGGGAGACTAACCAGACTGTCCAGTTCACCCAGGAGTTCCTTGAGTACCATGTGAATGGAGACACAAAGAAAGGACCCACTTCAGATAACTACTTATTTGCTCCAAATGCTTCAGCTGTTCCAGTATCAAAAGCAGTGGGGTTGGAAGTGATGTCTGGAAACTTGATGACGGAGATCCGGCAGTATTTCTACAGGTACAACACCATTACAGCCTCACTTCACTGCAATGTTCAGCTGTGTATGAGGTTATTTCTGTACAGTTGCTCCTAAGCTCTGTGTATTTGTACTGTTTAGGATTTAGACAAAAGAAGTATCATACATCTGCTGAATGTACTGCTGAGGAAGCACCTCCAGTAAATCATAGAATCATAGAATTGTTGGTGTTAGAAGAACTGTAAAGATCCAGTTCCAAACACCCTGCAGGGACACCTGCCACTGTACCAGGTTGCTCAAAGCCCCATCCAACCTTCAGGGCCAAGGCCAGAGCCTTTAGCATCTCCAGGGATGGAGCATCTGCAGTTTCTCTGTGACAGTGTCTTGCTACCCTGAGAGTAAGGAATTTCTTCCTAACATCTTATGTAAACCTACTCTTTTTCAGTTTAAAGCCATTTCCCTTTATCCCATGTACTTTTGACATGCCCTTGTCAAAAGTGACTCTCCAGCTCTCTTGTAGGTCTCCTTCAGGTACTGGAAGGCTACCCTAAAGTCTCTCCAGAGTCTTCTAGAGGCTGAACAATCTTAAACTGTCTTCATAGGAGAGATGCTCCTGCCCTCTGATCAACTTTGTGGCCCTCCTCTGGACTCCCTCCAACAGGTCCCAATGTTGTGGGCCCCAGAGCTGGATGCAGTACTGTGGCTGGGGTCCCATGAAGGGAAAGCAGAGGGACAGAATGCCCCCCCCCGACTTTGACCTGCTGGCTGTGCTGCTTTGGAGGCAGCCCAGGACACCTTTGGGTTTCTGGACTGTGAGCACACATTTGCCAGCTCATGTTGAGTTTTTTCTTAACCAACACCCCCAGTTCCTTCTCCTCAGGGCTGCTTTCCAGCCTTTCTCTGCCCAGCCTGTGTTTGTGCTTGGGATTGCCCTGACACAGGTGCAGGACCTTGCACTTCATGAGGTTCACATGGGCCCAATTCTGAAGTAAATATTGCTGCAGGATGGAGGGAGGGATGTGGAGATTGTTTAGGGTGATCCTCTGTGGTACATTTTTTAATGCAACTTCTGTTGAGAAACTGGTTCTGTACAACTCAATGAATATTGCAGCTAATATTTTACATGGATGGAAATTGGACGTTAGGATACATTTTCGTAACTGTGAATGTCTATCTTGAAAACAAATTAGAGAAAGGAGAAATTAATCCTTCCTTCTGACCTCTGATGAACTAGCTACTTTTCTGTGTTAAAATTATATCAGTCTATATAAACTCTTCATTCTCTTTTAAATCTGGTTGTTTGGTTGAAGTCTTTTGCTTTACATGGCAGTGCTCAAGGATTGTAGTTGAGAAGGAGATTTGGAAAGTAGTGTAGAATTCTTGCATCAAAATTGGTGTTACCCAGATTGAAAAAAATGCATGTATTCTGTACAATGTAAATACGTTGCTTAGGTGTTGGGAAAGATAAAAGTTTGACAAGAAAGTGTCATAGATATGTATGCTTGGCAGAAAGATCTATGAATGTGGAACCTGAGAGCAGAATAGAGATGGAAGCAAGTTTCAATATAGAATAAAAAACATTTAAGTTAGGGATTGCTGAGTTAGTTGTTACTGAACAAAGGTTAAGATGAGTTGGAAGGAAACTTTTATGGCTAAGAACAAAGGAAAAGTCGTCTACAAACAAAAACATGTTTTTACCAAGTAAAGAGAAAAAACATAGGCAAACAAAAACATGTCTTTACCAAGTAGAAAAAAGGTCTAAGAATTTTCCACTGCAGGAAAACAGAAAAACAACTTCAAATTTAAAATGTAACATACTAACTCAATGTGATTGGACAGTACTAACCATAATATGGTAATAATAGTAGTTGTGATAGGCTATAGATGAATGCAGAGATATTGTGTATGATACTGATTGGTTATTATGTATTAAGATGCTCAGTAAAGAAAACTATATAATGCATTGTAACCAGAACTAAAGTGGCTTCAGGTTTGCCTATAGCTGTAGCTGGCAGCATTAGGCTTGGCTCTGTCACCCACAACCCAGAACTGCTGTAACTTCATCTATGTAGTAAACAGCTTTTTCTGAAGAGCCTGCCTGTTGTCCCAACATCCTTTATCGACACTATCTTCTACACTTAGGGAGTCATCATAATTTTTATATTTGTTGTTAATTTTGAGAAAAACAGAGCCTTTGTAATCAAATGAAGAGTCCTCCTGACACTTGTATTGTGAAGGAAACCTACAGGGATATCACTTACTCTGGCTGAATATCTGTATATTTGAAAGTTAAATTGAAATTAAAAATAATTGTACATGAAGTAAATAGAAGATGGGCAAGAAAGCTGTCTGTGTAGGATGACATCATGAGTGCCTTGCAAATTTTGTCATAACCAGTCAAGTGCTCCACTTTATAAACTCATCCTTCCTCTCATTTTTATAGCAATGTTACTTCTCAGGACTATATCTATGCAGTGTACACCAGGCTATTTACAGTCCCAGAAGGCTACGATGGGAAGCTGCTTTGCCATAGGATAGAGCAAGAATACAGCGTTGGGCCTCTGGAATTAAATCGTGAAGCGGTTCTGAGAACAAGCACAAATCTGAACACCAGGCAGCTTCTCTACACTGACAACAATGGATATCAGATGCAGAAAAGGCCCTTCAAGGCATATGTGAATAACACAGTGGCTCGGGTAGGCACAAAGGTGTAATCCAAAGGCAGCTGTGTCTCATCTTTGTTCTCTGTTACTCTTCCCTGGGTTAATATTATCTCTGCATGGCTTGCTGTGTGTTTACAGAACTATTACCCTATGGTGCAGACTGCCTACATTGAAGATGATACCACAAGGCTGATGCTGCTTGCAGAAAGAGCTCATGGTGTATCAAGTCAAGGGAATGGACAAGTCGAGGTAGTGTATAAATTTTTATTTCATTTTCTAGGTGACCATAATTTCATGGCTGCTGATAATATAAGTAAAGCCTGATGGCTGATTCCTGTTGTGATATTTATCTTCCCAATACAGGTCATGCTACACAGGAGAGTATGGAACAACCTTCAGTGGAACCTGAATAACAATCTCACTTTGAATGACTCTTCAGTGGTTCACCCTGTAATTTGGCTTATTTTAGGAAGCAAGGCTGTCACCAATACTTTGTATCGGGCCAGTGGACTGGCATTAGAGCATAGGCCAGTAGTAATGTTTGGAGCATTTTCAGGTAATCATTCAGTTTCCTACACTATCTTTAGCATCTCAATGGCTTGTTTATGTTGCTTTGCTTTATGCTGTTAAGTTTTTAAATGCAGACTTCAAGCCTCCTGTGGGGCACAGTTAGTATATAGTGAGTTAGGAGGCAGATTTAGAGGCTGCTAATTACTTTGCATTAATTTCAAACATGAATGTTGTCCAAGTATATGAAATGTTTCTCTTGTTACATAATTATCTCTCCTTTAAGAGGAAAATAAATTTAAACAAAACGTTCACACAGGGAATTAGTGCAAAGTAGGTAGTGCACCATATATCAGCTTCCTGGATGCTAAGTCCTTAATGACCCTTTTTGAGTCATCCTTTTAAAGATATTTGTTCACCTTGTCAACTAAAACTGAAGCCTGGTAGTGAAATAACAGTTTCAAACTGCAGTGAAATTTGTTTCATGGAAAGCTCTAATACCCTTTTCTAGCAGTTAAAGTCATGCTGCTTTCTGCTTTGCACCTTGGAAGGCCTTGGAGGAGAAAGCATATCATCTACTTTGCCTCTGCATTGGCAGAATAAGCAAAAAGCCCTTTACCCTTCCACAGTGCTCTAGCCAGGCTTCTGTGTGATGGATATTTAGTGTTTGTTTTGTTTTATTTTGCATGCAGGAGATAAACCAAAGCTACCCAGACAACTTCAGCAGAATTCAGTCCATGATTTGCCTGTAACTCTGCCACCTAATCTTCATCTCCAGACTCTGAGCATTCCAGGGTGGAGGTACAGCTCTAATCATTCAGAGCATGTCCACAGCATCCGCATGGGTAGGTGCCTTCAAAAAGGTGGCTGGATGTTACACTTAAATAAGCTGGTTTTCTCTTCTTTCTTCTGTGGCTAGTACTTTTATTTATTCAAAGTGTTAAATTCCTCAATCAAGAAAGCTAATTGTGCTGTATTATTTCTCTGCCCAAGTAGTAAAACATTTCTCCTGCATGAGTTTGCCATGCCTGTTAGTGACATTCCTGTCAAAGTGGAAGCTGGGTATTTCCTGATATCAGTCCTCTTGCTAACTTTAAAAAATAGGAACTAAGTTCAAATGATGAGAGTTTAAAGTCTTTAAAAAAGTTTAAAGCTTGGATTTAATTTTAAAGTAAGAAAATATATGCATTTTGATTTTTTTAAGGTAAACAGAAGCAAGGTGATGCAGATTTCAGTCGTGTCCTGCTAAGGCTTAGACATTTGTATGAAGTTGGAGAGGATCCTGTGCTGTCTCAGCCTGTGATGGTAGACCTAAAGGTAAATCTAACCCTTTGAGGCAGAATACCAAGTGAGGTGTTTTTACTCCAGAGAGAAATAGTTCTGAAATGACACATCCTGTGCACTATAAAGTACACAAAATTAGTAGAACTTTAACCTCAGAGGAAAGTGAGCCTTTTTTTCTTACTTGGCTTTGCAACACAGAAGCCATCACTTCAGATGAAGTGCCATAGGCACAGCGTGAAGATATGCTAAATATGGGTAGGACTGGTTCTGCTGAGCTCTTGATAGTGTAACACTTCCTGCAGTACCTTAATCAGTGCAGAGAGTAGGATTCTGTTTTGTTGTTTCTTGAGTTATTGAAAATTATACCTATACTTAATGAAACATGTACAGGATTAAAGGAAAACATTTTTTTTCTCTACAGTTTATTTCTGTGAGTTGCTCAAACTCTGTCACTTCCATCGTGTACTTGCTTTTTTTCAGTTTCATGTTTATTTGATCTTTCCTATGGAAGTAGGTTACTTTATACTCCATGGCAGGGGTTTATTATTTTGATTGTCATGACAGAAACATGGGAAACAATGTGTAGGATTCTCTGTTTCCATAAAAAGGGGAATGGGAATCTCAGCCCTTTTAATAGACTGTACTACAACACAGAGAAAGCTTTCAGCACCTCAGCTTCTAGTCTGAAGCCTGGTGAAAGTGTATTTGCCCTTGTGTTGCATGACCTTGCAGATTTTTCAAGTCTCTCTGCTCTAATTAACAGGCCAATGCTAGAGTTGAAAATTCCATCTGGTCTTACTGTGTACTAGGCTGGGGTGTTGATACTGTTGTCTATGAACTCTCTCTGGTGTTTTCTTTACTCCCAGTCTTTGCTAAAGGGATTGGGATCAGTGCTGGCAGTGGAGGAGCGATCCCTCACAGGCACCTGGGATGTGAACACTTTGGAACGATGGAAATGGAAGACTGCACAATATCCAGGCAAAAGTAGGTGGAATAAGATGGTTGGTGTCCATATTGTTGTTGGCTATTGAAGCTTGATGATTAGTCTAGTAAAAATATTTTTAAAAATTGCAAGATTAGAAATGTATTATTGACAGACCTGGTACCTGTCAGAGCCTGCAGGTAGGAACATTTAGCTAAGATTCCCTGCAAGTACCAGGCTATTGTATTCATCTGATAGCTTGTTCTGCCTAGAAGTGTTAAACACTTGGAGTCTTTCTGGAGTTTTCTTTGGCCAGATAAAAGTGGCTACTTTATGAATTCACACTTGTGAATTCAGATTGATTTTGTCAGATGCTGATGAGTTGTGTTTATCTAAGCTTAAGCCTATGCTGCAGAAAAACACACAGCTGCCGTTAAAAATCTCTGCTGTAATCAGCTTAAAGGACTCTGTGGATATGATTCATGTTAGGGCTGACACTCAGATTCAATGCTGTGGGTGACCTCATTTTATTTGGTTCCAGTTAGTTGCTTGGACAATGTCCTTACTGTCACTTACATACATAGTATGCCTTGTAAAAAGCTTGCAGAGGTTTTGGAATGGGCTAGGTGAGAGTTTAGAGCTCTCTTTGACCTGCAACTCAGAGCTTGTTTGCTCTTTATTCAAGATGAAGAAAAGGTGCATGACTGGGGAGTCATTGCACATTTTCTGTGTGAGTCAGTGTGTGAAAAGATGAGAAACTGATGTACGTTTTAATATTATGAATGGGTACATCTTAGGCTTAGATGGGTACATCTCTACTGCTTAGAGTTTTAGAGGGGAGAATCTGCATGAACACTAGCTTTGCTTTTAGAGAAGGGATGAGTTAATACCAATGTGATAGAATAACATGTCCATTTAAGTAAAGATGCTTTAATAAATTACCAATGTTTTTGTGTTTTACAGGATTCTTCAACAACACAGAGACCTCAGAAGACTTTATAGTGACTGTTCACCCGAAGGAAATAAGGACTTTCTTTGTATACTTTCAGGCTCAATAATGTTTGATGATGTATTTCAGGTGGATATGTAGTATCTTTGAAGTTTTGTTTCAAGATACAAGTGATGGTCTTGAAAAACATCCTATTGCTGTTAATGAAAGAAAAACTCATTTTGGAATAAACTGTGAATTTAATTGAGTTGTTGGCTGGAGCTGTTGGTGTTTTTATTGGTTAATTATTTACAACTTTTCTGAAACTTGTTCAATGCAAAAAAGACCTGCGTTGCAGAGTGAGGATACTGAACATTTTTTTGCTTGCTATTGATGTTTTTAAAGTGATTGCTTCTATGACGCTTCACTGTGGAGCACTAACAAAATCATATTAATCCTACAGTCTTGAATTGTCTTTCAAGATTGTAGGATTAATGGTGCTGCCAAGAGTCTTCTCTTATGGTTTTTATTGTTAAAAAAGATGAGTTGCAAATCACAGAACAGTGGTGGTCTGTTCCTATATGCAAGGAGAGAAATGCCTGCTGTGTTTCAGCTACTTTGTCTTCTGGGCAACAACTGCAAGGTTTCTGCTTTGCTATAGACTGAAATGGAATGCACTGTTTGTATTCCTTTGCCCCAAGTTCATTTCAGTTGTGTCTCTTTAAGATCAGAACTGATGAACTTTGCCAGACAGAATCCTGGTCCTGGATATGTGTCTTGTGGTCAGGGTAGACTGAAGCCAGTTTGACAACAGAAGATGCCTTGCCCCATGGCCAGTAACTGACTCATCACCTAACCTGAAGGAGGAACACTGTTCTTGTGCTGTGAACTTTCTTACTTAGGCTCAATGTGCATAGTGGTAGCAGGAAATGTTCCAATAGCAGCAAGTCAAAATTAACTATGGAGTACTGTGTGGAGAGGTTAAACTGGCAGTGTGGGCAAATTCTAAGCAGATCTGCAGAAGGAAACTTGGATAGTGACTAACTTTCCCAAGAGCTGGAATGGATTTTTGTCAAAAATAAAAGCGGCATTTTTTCTGTTTTTGTTTTTAGCTCTAGGTAACGTGGATCTTACTCTGTTCTCATGCCATTGGGCATCTCTACTTTGCTTATTCACTAGGAAAATGCCCATAGCTGAGATGAGAATCAAGTCAGTCACTTCACTGCAGTTGTAATAATGAATTATGCTTGGTGCAAGACTGTACAAAGCTGTATTTCTGATGAGTGAAACATAAAACTGAAAGAGAAAATAGAGTGGTTTAGAAGAGAATAGGTGCATTTTCAGCCAGTTAATAGTCCCAGATCTAGAATCATGTAAAAATGAGATTTTACTGTGGTAATTGTTCTAATTTATTTTGGCTGTTTAGCAATAATTTTCTCCACATGGAAACACTGTTCGAGAACAAAGGAAAAAAAGTGAAAAAGGCCCTTCCAGAATACCTATTGGGAAATGGTTATGCTGATGACCTCCACTGGTGGTCAACTTTTCTGTGCAGACAGCCTGTTTTGCATCTCATTGAAATCACTGCAGAAACTGTCACATTCAGTTATTGGATGAAGAAAGGATTTTCCTATTTTCTGATGGTTATTTTTCATCCTTGGCTGTAAATATTTGGTGATGTGCCAATCAAACCTGTCCTACCAGTGAAAGCCATTTTCCTGCAACATTAAGCCAGAAAGGGAAGCACATAAACAGAGTTACTGTGATGCAGTAAAGCATGATGGCAGCTGGTTTTCATTTTGTTTTGTGTATGTATTTGGGAAGTGAAATGTTTTCAACTACATAATTTTCCTTGCTTCTACATCTTCCTTCATTGCCTGCTTGATTCTGCCATGGAATATAATGCATGAGTTACACAGGGATATGACTGCAATTCATATTTTTGTGACTGAAGTGGTGGTGTTTGCTAATACAAGTGATGGTAACAGCAAGTCGTGTTGATAAATTATAAAAATTGAACTGTCCCTTCAGTGAGCAATTGTGTGGTCAGTCCTGGCCAAGCAGCAAAGGATCCTACAGCTGCTACCTCTGGGCACTGCTTTCCCGGGTGGCAGATTGAACTAGGCCTACAAAAACCTTCTTATACACGATAATATAAGCAGGAATACCTCATTACCAGCTGATTTATCTGTTAGAGGGAATTCCTGTTTTGATTAATGGAAGCTTTCTGATTTAAAGGAAAAAAAATAGCATAAAAAGGAATAATTTATCAAGTTATTTCAATGCAATTGGCCATCAGGGAATAATTTGCCAGAGTCAAATCTTGTATTGCACCAGAGGCATCCCAGACTGTGGTCTGTAAAAAGCATGGCATTCCTGCTAGAAGAAAATGTCATTCCATATTTTGTATGTTCTTTTTCCTGAGAAGTCTCAGCCTAAGCAAATGGAAGCCTGTAGGCATTCAAATCTCAGCAGAGGGACCTGTTTACTAATGATCCTTTTTCTTCCCTCACATATATGAATCTAGTGAGGAGGAATACTGCAGTGCTACATAAAAAATTGATAGAAATCAAGCCACTCAAACACTACTTCATACTTCAAATACATCAGACAGGACCTGCAAAAGAAAGAGAGTTGGTGTAACATTATAACCAGAGGACAGAGTCACACATGCACAGCATATTTGTGCTATGGTAAGCCTTGGTGTTAGTCTCAGTTCCACACACATTCTCCTCAGTGTTGCTATCTATTAATAAATTCTCCCAGCTGACAGTTGCACTTCAAAAAACTGCTGTCTCATTAATACTTGTATTACAAGCTCTCACACAAGTCTGACATATAGGTAAGGAGAAGGAAGAGGGTTTAGATCCTCTTTGTTTAAAAGTTTCAGGTAATTTTCAGTATACCTCAGCTGGTGCTCTTTGAAAGTGACAGAGGTAAGTCTTGGGAAGAGAGATTTGTGGAAAAGAGTCTCTTTTGGAAGAGACTGACTGCACTGAGCAGCTGCTCTGCAATCATCTCCAGCACACAGATGAGTTAAGTTTGCCCAATTTAGAGAATCCAAATTCATCAGTGCAGTTTCCAAGGTTAAATATGATTGAGTTGCAGAAAGATCCCATTAATATTTCTTTTCTTTGTGTTGTAGATGCTTTCCTGACCCACATAGTTATTTTGTGTGCTACACTTCTCCTGGTAGCAAAGGTCACTTAAGAAATTTTGACACCATATTTTTCCACCCACTCAGTAGTGCTGTGATGAGAGTTTGTGTTGTAAAATGGTACAGAGAAGTTACCAGGGCTAAAAATAAACCTTTCAGCCAACCCCTTTTTTGTGTGCTAGTTCATTTCATCTCTGACAGTAGATGCTTTGGACTGGAACCAAAGTATCTCTTAGAGTAAATACAAGCTGCTGTGAGCACTATGGAAAAAGCTTCACCTAGTTTCTAGAAAAGTTATTCTGCATGTTGGAGCTGCCAGCTGCACAACTCCACTATGCAGTTATTTAAATGCAAACTAAAATACTTTTTCCTTTGGATTTACACATGCATCTTTGCGTATGTAAATTTTTAGTGCAATCTACATCTTTGATCAGTATTACTGAAGCATGAGTGTGAGCAGAATTATTTACATAATGAAGTAATATCCTTAAATATAAATTATTTGCTTTAATAAATCCTATTATGCATTTGAATTTAAAGGTGTTTGTTATGTCCTCACTAGTTCTAAAAGATGATAAACAAGTCAGCTGGATACCATCAGAAATGGGGCTAGCCTGCAGAACTTTGTGACATTTATCTTTGCTATCTTCTTCCTTTTAATTTTACATGGCAATCTAAATAACTATGTCTGTAAGGTAGATACAGAGAAGAAGATGAGCTGGTGTGCTGTGCTTTTGTTGCTGATAACTGGAAAGGAACAGTGCCTTAGGCTCTAAATGTGACTGTGTCATCATTACAAAATGTTCTTCAGTTGTTTCTGGGCACCTGCCCAGTGCTGCTAAAACCTGATGTTAGTTTTGGAAATTAGTGGCTGACATTCCTAAGTTCTTAATGTAACTGATTGATATTCTCAGCACGATCTATTTGATTTTTTTTTTTTAATTCTGTCATTGCAATTTTGACATTATCCATCTGAACATGTTTGTGGGACATTTTTTTCTGGCCTGGTAACTTTGCATTTGAAACATGGAATAAGATGGGTAAGTTAAGAAACAAATGCAATGTTTTGTCTTCCAGGGAATGGCTCTGGCCAGGCCATTTAAGTGTTTCTGGGCTGGAGCCAAAAATCAGTGCTGGAGAATATTAAGCAGCATACAGTTACCTACATTTGCAGAATTTATTTTTTTTTTAATAATTGATGGCAAATAAGTTTTACCCTTAACTTGATGAGGTAAGTGTAGATCATTTTCTTTTAACCCATGCTTATAATCTTCCTGAAATGAGCTTTACTTAATGTACATGGCACTGGTATTGCATTAATGCAGCTGCACCCACAGAGGTGATGGTTGATGCATTGCATGCACAGCATGCACAGGTGCACTGGTGTTGCAAGATGCTGGGGCCACTTTGAGTGTGATCATGGAACTCAGCCTTCCTCTACTGCTCCTGCCAGTGGAGCTCTGCTGCTAAGGCAAAAGTACAAAAGTACTTCTCACGGAGGGAAGAATTTAGGCACGTTTCAGCAAGGAGGCAATGAAATGCATGGTAAAGATAGGAGCAATACTTGACTTCTGTGCAACCCATGTGCACTCATTGTCTCTGGCCTTGGATAAGATCCATCTGGTTGGCTGGAAGAGGCTGCTGACAAGCAGGTGCACAGTGGCTGAAGGAACCTCACCTTTTATAAAGTGCTTTTAAATGAAGGATTTTAGAAGGACAATGGCAAATGCTCCCCTGAAACCACATATGGGAAACCAGTTCTTTATGTCATACCAGAAGAGAAGCTAATCTAGGTTGAACAGCAACCAGTTACAACACATTTTACATTTTAAAGAAGAAATTATATAATTTCAAATAGGATGGCTTGTTTCTGAAACAGCAGTTTCACAGAGTGTAGGGGAAAATTTGGGTTGCATTTAGGTTGTATCATCATAACCACATGAGGGGAGAGGAAGTTAAGCTGCGAATTTGACATTCTTTCATTTGATGTTTTGCTGATCTTCAACCAAGGCAGCCTGATGCAAATATTAATAATTTTGCATGATGATCATAATTTCAATGAAACTTCTCTTAACAGTGTGTTTTGGCTGCTGGGGAGGTATTTCTTTTGTTTTGTTTTTATTTTAGTTAGTTGACTGTAATTCTTGAGCCAGATTTAAAAAAATACTTAACGTATATTCACCTCAAATACACATGTGAGACAAGGAGAATATCAACTATTTTTTCATAATGCTGAAAGTAAGATTAAAAAGTATGAGAAGTCAAAAAGCAGTTTCCCAAAGAAATTGTTGCAGGCAAAGCATAGAGGAACAAATTGAACACTTCAGCACCCAAAATGATGTTAGGTTAATATATGCACCATCTTTTTAGGACTTTGGACTTGAATATTTATTATGATAAATGCTGAATGTAGAATTTTAAAATATTAAGGAAGGTTTATTCTACATCACATAGGTACTGAAATACAAAGCAGATAAGGATTCATGATTCTTATTCAATACAAATCGCAGTGGATAATGCTGAAGTCATTCCACATAAGTTAAAAAATTAGCAAAAGGATTTTTTTCAGTGTTATTTTTCAGAAAAACAGTAAAGTCACAAAATGGAAATGTAGCACACTCAATAGCACATCTGTGTTTTAAACAACAAACTGAATGAGCAGAAAGACTGAAATTAGTGATTATTTCTTTAACTTGAACAGTTAGGTTGTCATTTACACACTACATCAATTCTTTCCCTTATTTTTTCTGTTGCTTATATTACCCCTATACTGCCTGTACTGTTTTCTACAAGTTTTTAAGTGTTGCATTGTAAAGATGGAGGCGCCTAACTCCTTTACATATGATGCATGTGTGGCTTTTTCTATGGACAAATAGAAAAAAGTATTTGCATATTTTTGATAAAACTGATCAGATGCCATTTTAGGGTGAGATATGAAAAAAATTGTCTAATTAGTTATGTCTTGCTGTGAAATGTGCCTGAGTGATAAACAGAATAAAATTTAGAAGAAAATCATGCAATTTGCTCTTATTATTAGTTCTTTACTTTAATCTTATAAATTATAGAAAAAAAGGAAATTATAATTCTTCATACACAATATGAAACTAATTGTCTTAGCAGTCATGGGAGTAGATTTTTTGGATTAGTACTTTTGTAATGAGCATCAATGCCATTAGAATGTAAAAAGAGTTATCTGATACCCACTCAGTGGTTTCACTTTAGAAGAAAATATTTTGTACATATATTGCACAATGTCTCATGTATCAATCACTTTGCATGCTGACAGTGAGGGAAAAATGTATTGAAAGCAGGAAGGAATAAAAAGTTTGATTTCTTCTGATACCATCCAAGTCAGCCTTTTCTTAAAAGCCAGACAAGAGTCCTGATGAGAGAACAGGGGTCTGTGTGGCTTCTCTTATTAAATGAGGGAGGTGAATTTGATGTTATAAACTACTTTTCAGCAAGTACTTAATGGAAGAAGTGGAAACCAAATGGAAAAACCCACCTCTAATATGCTGTACATTTGTCATTCACTAGAGGCAGTGCTGGACAAGAACTCCTACATGGGAACAAAAATTGCAGTGTCTTTTTCTTTGAGTTTTTCACTATTGACTAATGAATCATTCTGAATTACTATTTTTGATCATTCTTTATCTGGCAGAGAGTGTTTAATATGCTTCAGACTCAATCTCTTTTTATAAAGCTTTTTCTTGAAAATAAAAATATGTTTATCAGCAAGTATGCAGAAAATCTTCATTTATTGCACATAAACAATGATGGAGGATTTTAACACATCAGATTAAAAGTTTACTTTAGCCAGAAAGCAATTGCCATCATTCAAGGGAGAAGTGAGTAGTAAACAAGCTTGAAAATAATTGTCATAATGATTTTACTGTATTAATTGTTATTTTAAATGTTCATTTCAATGTTTAAACACTTCTTTAATGCTTAAATTATTTATGTTATATACAGCTTTAATGACATCACTTTTTTGCTTTAGCTTTTAAATCCACATGTATTTCTCCATTAGCCACAGGTCCTAATTATTTAAGAGCGATCCAAACACCAACAAATATCTATTTATCAGTTGGAGACTACTCTGAAATCACCTGTTTGGGATTTGGGAAAAGCTATTGAGAGGACTAGCACAAGGATATGCTAGTCACCAAATCTGCCAACATAAACAACACTGGATTTCACTACTGTGAGAAAATTATTGAAATGCTTTCTTTAAGAAACTACATGGAAATGGGGCAACAGTGATTGTTGAAGAGAAAGGTAGGCTAGCAAGGACACGTGTGCCATTTCACTTGTTATCATGAAGGTTCTTCAGTTTGAACTGTGCTATGCATTTCCTGCTTCTCCCACCTCCCTCCCTCAGCTCTTTGGATCTCAGGATGAAAGAGACAAACACAAAGAGGGCCTGAAAAACTTTTAATGGCAATTGACTTAAACTCTCTGCCTTAATATCTCCTGTGTAGTGTTTGTTTTCCTCCACAAGGATTTGCTAATAGGAATTATTATCTAAGGTTTACAAAAATGCTGTGCATGAGCTGTGTGCTTCACACAATACCCAACCACAGCTCCTCCTCAGAGGAGGACAGATGTGAGACACTGAGTGAACCTGCTGTGTGCTTACAGAGGCTGCAGTGGTCACATGGTTACTCTCCTCAGTAATCTGTAACCTTTAGTAACCATTTTATTTTTTTATTACAAGTTCTTAATAAAAAGTGAGAAATAAATCAACATGGATGATAGGGCAGTATGGACCCTATATGGATTTGTGTCCATAAAATTGTTGTGGCTAATTGTTTTTTATGTACTGTGTCTCCCTGTTTTACCAAAGTCATATGCTAACTTTTACAGGGGAGCAATTTAAGTTCTGTTATACAACTAACTCAAGATATTATGTACCAGTTCTGGAAGATGCTGATCTTCAGCTATCTTTATACCTCTCAAATGCAGAGAAAGACTAGGGGACTAGCTATGATTAGACCTTCAGCATTATCAAACATCGCTCACCTGCTGACTGGTCAGGTTACAGGAAGCCTTTCCAGTCATGCAGTACTCTCCAGTTTTGGACAGTATTTTATACTATGGGTCAGCTGATCCAAAGGGAAGCACAAAAATTATCAAAGATTTAGAAAATGTCAGTGCCAGAGAATCAATGAAGTAGTGTTCAAAACAGTGGGAAATGAATGTAGATTATTTCAACTCTTTAACAGTCTTTTAATGTCCTAAAATGAGTTAGGGAATCTGATCTCTTACTTGGTCATGCACAAGCAGAAAAGACTTGTGTTAAATACTGGGGGAAAGGAATGTCAATCTGCAGGAGCTGTAGGAGGTGCTGAGATTCCTCTTCATCAGGCATATATCCCTTAAGAATGGGAAATGGACCTTGCACCTGATTCACTCTTGAAATACTTTTTAATTTTATCTGCCTTTTGTTTTCCTGTGATATTGTTCTTTTATTTTATCTTTGACCAGTACATCACTTTATTTAAAATACATAATTGCAGAAACTCACTCACTGGAAAGGAGGTATTTGGAAACACGGGCAATCCTTCCTTTTTTAGTGGCAGTGGGAAGCTTGTATCTTTGCTACAAAAAGAAGCAGCACTCTGCCCTATCTGGTGAGTTACAATATTTCCATTAGCACATGTAAGTTCCATGTTTGGTTTGAGATGGCTGGAGAAGTGCACTTAGGAGATATTTCAGTGTATAACTTTGCTCCCCTGGTCCTGGTCTGCTGAGGCATCTCGAGCTTACAGGAGTGATCAGAGGCACAGCTTGTAGTTGAGGTGGGTGCTCTTGCAGCCACTTGCTTTCATTATTTATCTTTTAAGGAGAGTCACCACTTAACCTGAAGGTCTTGACCCAGATAGGGTATTCAGGGATATCAGTTGTGATAATTTCTTGCTGATTTCTGACTGAAAATATGAGGAGCCATAACTTAGCTCTGCATCATAGTCTGTTACTCCTGGTAGTGATAACTGGAGGTGACATCTGAAAGACTCAGCTTCGAAGACATAGTTCTGTTTTTTTCAAGCTGTGATTTCTTTTTAATTAATTATTAATTTGGGTTGGTAGGGTGATTTGGAGGGCAGTATTGTTTGTTCATTTGAGTTTTTTGTTGTTGAGTTTGGGTTGTTTTTTCAAAATCTAGAACTTTAAGGTTGGAAGAAGTCATAGGAAAACAACGGTGAATGCAAGAGTGCAGGGCAAATATCAGTGTAGGGCAGCTGTGGGCAGAGAGCTCAGATCAGTGAGATAATCTAAGGCAGCTTCTTAAGTTACTGTTTGGGTTGTTTTCAGCTTATTTCATTTACGGCCTGAATAGCACTCTGGTGCCTGTCATCAGGACTAGTTGTACAAGAGCTGTGCACTCTTCATTTTGGTGCTCATTGAGCTCTGGTGGAGTACAGGTGTGACTCTGGAAATGGACAGTAAGCAAGCACTGACTGCAACTTGGGTTTTGCTGAGGTGCAGCACAGCCTACTGGACTGACAGGAAGGCACAAGCAGGAGGAGATGCTCGAGGTGGAAGAGCTTCACAGGAGAAATTAATCTACCAGGGAAGCAGCTGAGGAAAACCCATAATGAAATTCTACTGAATGGGTAAGAGGTTTATAAAAAGACTTGCTATGAGAGGATTTTCAGAATGAGGCACTGGGGAGTGGACTGAACAGAAAGCACACAACAACCTGCTGTTCCTAGGACAGCATCTTCCTACACATAAAAAAGGTTTAAAGCAAAGAAAACACACTCAAAAATAGGAAGAGGGATGTTTATGTAGTAGCAAAGCATTGAAATCTGTTGTTACATTTAATAACACTCTAAAATTGTCTGGAAAAGAGGGCAGCAAAAATCAGAGAATGTCAATATAAAGATGACTGAAAGAAAGAGGCATAAGAAAAGTTAAAAATGGCAGTAAAGTCCCTTTATGTGTAATTGTGTATAAGCTCAAGGGGCTTGGACCAGCTGCAGCTCATAGGGCCATAAGACTGCTCTCATAACACTTGCTGAGAACAGCTAGCATATTTCTGGAAAGCTCCTTTTTCTGGGCAATTATTCATCTTTTAATTACACTAAAACATGAAGTAGGCAAGGGGAAAAGGCCCTAATTTAACCCTTGCATAGGCAGACACAGTTTCTATTGCAACCAGCTGGACAGGCTTGGGCAAGTCACACAGAAGTGATGAGAAACGCTCAAGCCCATGGTCACAACTGAAGTTACTGAGCTTACAGATTCCCAGGTTCTCCTGTAGAAGAACTTAGCTGCAGCCTTGATTTTGTCACATGGATACTGTGGTCATGGCAAGAGGAAATATCAGTATGTGGGTAGTGAACCAGTAATATCTATCTTTTATTGAGCAATAGTCATTGCTCTAAGAAAAAGAAAATACCTGGGAAAATTCATTCCCTCTAAGTAGATTGCCACTGAAGCTAAGAGACTTGCTTTTACTGGAGATATCATAGTAGAAAATGATAAGAATACAAGGTATAATATGGTCTGGTCAGAGTTCTGATTACTCTTCTGCTTGTTAATAGTTAATGAAGATGTAGGAAAATAAGGTTGAGAATGAGAAAACAAGCATCCTAGGGGGTGCTGAGTGAAAAGTTCATTAGTAGCCAGTTACTGCTCAGAATCTGTGTGGATAAGACTACTCCGGAGGATGTGTGAATGCAATTACAATCTTTTGCAGCTGCTTTATAATTTAGCAGCTACCAGCCACAGTGATGTGTCATGACATAGGTTCAGTATTTTCCTTCATGTGACAGACCTTTTTGCTATTTTAGTAAAAGCAGAAAGAGTGGTTTCTTAGTGTCATCTTTTTAAATGTTCAGGCATAATTGGATGTTATAAATCATTCAAGAAATTCAGTAGGTTAGTAAAGCCAGTACATGCAATGTGTATGGACACCACATTTCAAACAAATTAGGCCAGTAGTGATGAGCAAATATTATGGTGTCTCTGGAGCTGCACTTACTGACTTTCAATTGTACTGCAGAATGTAATCACCTTAATTTAATTTTTTTTTCTGACTGTGAAAAAGTCTCTACTTACTTGGGCAAAACTAGTCTCACGCTGGTTTTTAACATAACTTACACTTTTTAAGTTTGGAAATTTGGTGACTATTCTGGGTAGGTTTGGGCATCATTTCTAGAACAGGGAATGTGAAGGTTCTATCTGCCTCTGCAAGGCTATTTACAGTCTCATGGGTTTTTTACAGTTCTTGGTGTTGAAAAGGCAATCCTGTAACACAGAAATTGAATCAAGCCATGGATTTTATTCTCACCTGCTCTGTATGTCTCAGCAACACTCAGCAATTAGGTGAAGTGAGGTGAGAACACATAACTGCAAGCACCCAAGGTAACTTAACCTGGGAGTGAATCTCCTCATGGCAAAGCTGGCTCCTGTAGCTGTGCTTTTGTGTGTAGCACTTGTCTCTGCCTCTGGAGAATCATCCCATGTTTCCTCAGCTGAGATGCTCAGGGAGTGTTTCCCAGAGAGTTCTGCCAGCTGCAGGGGAATTTGGCCTTTGAGGGAATCCCCAATACAGTTGATGATTTCTTCATCAAGTTCTGCAGGTTCCAGCCAAAAATCTAAGTACTTTTGCAGCATTAATACAAACTTGAAGCTCATGGTAGCATGCATAATGCTCACTCTTGACTAGGGGGTTCTGGGTTGTTCAAAATGCACAGAATAGTGATCCAGATTAGTTGGCCATCCCTACTATGCCTCCTGTTTGACATTTGTCTGGCAGGTACGTCTCTGTGCTGAACGTGGTTCATCAGAACACAGACAGCAAACCCCCACAGCAGAGTGTAAGTGTGAAGACAAAAAGCTGCTTCTTCATGACTTCCACCCATTTATTCATTTATGCCATCTCAGCTTGAGAATTTGATTTTATATGTCTGTGGGAACAAGTCTTCGTGTACATTTCAATTCTCATGTTTTGCTAAAGGACTTACCTATGTGTGTTGAGGGATAGGATGACTTCTGTACTGTCCAGAAGAGCATCTGAATCCCACAGCAGTGTGCTAGCTTACTGCACCAAAAGAGCATCCATCCAGAGGGAATGGTGAAGATTTTGGAAATATCAGGGTTAAAAGATTAGGGGATAAAAATGCTTTCTATTTCAGATTTCGTAGAATCTGATCTACACTGCAACTACACATCTTTAGTATTCTAAAAAAGTATTTTGTGCCTGCTGCCTAATTAACTAAGAGAATTGAATCCAAACATAGGAAGGCTTTGCCTTTCAACCTTAGTACTGAGAAATTCTTTTCCTCTGTAATTGTAACTTCATGGCCTGTGTTTCTTTGTGCTTCTTGGGGCTGTGCTGTGTCATGGGTAAAAGTTCATTTTATATCTACTTTATGGGTAAAACTCTTGACTGGCATTTTCTTTGCTTTTTAAGGCTGTGTCTACGCTTTATGAATCACTTGAATTTTTTTGCAATGAATCAAGAGGAAAAGATGACAAATCCACTGCAACTATTGTATCCAATGGAGCAGATGAGCAAATCCCACAAACTAGGGCAGCTGAAAAATCTAGAATGAAACAAGGATCTGCCATCTACTTTGACATTCAGAACTAAATAAATATGGCTAAATAACTATGAAACTGAAAAATACGATAATTTGCTCCTTCAAGAAGGATTACGTGTTTCCTGTCAAAAGCTTGTCAGTGGGACAATATACAAGAAAAACAAGAAAATATACAAGCTGGAAACAGTTTTTAAATGTTTTGTCACTAACAAAACATTCTAAGGAGTCTCTGAATTTGGAGGATATGGCATATGGAAGAATGTCTTCATCTCTTCCTCTGGTGTCCGGAAATACTGTGTTACCATGCTTGGAAAAAAACTTCTGGATTGAACAACATTCTCCAACAAAAGCATTTCTTCAGGAAGCCCATGTGTGAATAGGAGATGGTAGAGAAAAAAATGCATGGAGTCTGAAATTGTCATCAGTGCTGACCACATTAAAGACAGAGAGGTATGCCAGAAAGGATTGTATTCCTGTGGAAAGGGAGTGTTAGAGTTAATTCATTCACAAACTAGGAACAGTCTTCCAGAGAAAGAAGTCTCCTATGAACAATGAAATACTAGGTTTAAATGAAGATACATACATAGAGAGATATATAGAGAGAGCTATATAGATATAAAATGTATAATTATTGTCTAACTGGCTGAGGAGGGCTGCTTGGAGGAGATAGGGTGGTAACGCTTGTTCCACTTTTGCCAGCTTTAAAACTTCTTTAAAAACCACTGAAGAAAAACCAAAGTTGAAAGAATAAAGGAGAACCTGGCTTCCAAGGTCAGAACACAGATGCAGAGTTTTGACAGCAAAGCTAATGGCAGTTGTCCAAGGGCTGCTGAATGCTGAGAATGGATATCTGAAATGTGAATGTGTTTATGTATCAGGGTTATGTCATCTTCCCTCAATGGTTTTTTTTCAGAGCTCAGCTGGAGGTTAGAACATCTTGCCATCAGTGCAGGTAGAAACAGCTTCACTGCTCGAGATTTTTGTCCAGCTTTTACCTGGGCAGTGCAACAGACACAAATCAGCTTTCCCAGAGCCTTTAAAAACTGTTTGTGTAGTCTAAATGTGTGACTGGCTTGCTACTGAATAGTGCTAATGAAATCTTTGTGGCCATAAACACAGCTCATGGTGTGGCTCTGTCTATGCTGTACTGACTGCAGTTCACAAAATACCTCTCAAATTACTATAACTCAGCTGTGTCTCACTCTGTGCTGTGCATCCTCTTTCCTGGGTTGTTCTGTAACCTGCCCTGAATTCCCTACTGCAATAAATATGCTGCTGCCTGAACAAGACTGTAATCAATGCTCTGTGATTATGTATTGCATGAGAGAAACTGTTACAATACATCTCATGGTATTTATGTGTAAATTGAATAAAGCAAAAGAATATTCATATTTTTTCTTCTTGAAGTCCAGGTATTTTAAAATCCTGGTGGGCTTTGTCCTGAAACTCACTATTACAGATCCATTTCCTTTACTGCATGGTGAAACTCTGTCATGTGCCACATTCCTTTAAGGAATCAGAGATGGGTTCCCTCAAACCCTGTAACTTTGTTTGCTACACAAAAAAGTCGTAATCTGTAAAATGGTGACCTTAAGCCCAAGTCTCTGTTCAAGGAAGCTCTCAGTTATGCACCAGAGCTGTAAGTAGGTGCACTTAATTTTGGTCTTTCTATATACTGCTGCATAGTTCTCTGTTTAATCACAGTGAGATGTACAGTGTTCAGGAAAATCCTATTTTCATTACATTTTGATCAAATGTGGCTCCTAACAGCAAGGAATGTTTCCTTCTTAACAGCTGCTCACATTTTGTATGTTAACATGGTCGTTTCCAACATCTGGCAGAAGAAGACTACCACCCAATTTATCTGACCTATTTTTATCTGTGGCTGACAGTGGTGGCTATGAGCCAGCAGAGTATTTTTAGAGCTCCAGCTTTTGACACCTCTGTCTCAAATATATTAACTTCTCTATTTCTGTGCCACATGGGAAGCAATAAATCCTTCTGTGTTTTAATTCTTCTTGACTGTTTTGTTAGTTTTAAAACAAAGGAGCACTCTGTAATTAACCTCAGGTCATGTTCTAGCATGCAGTATGATCTCAGTTTTAACTGTCTGTTTAACTGATGAGTATATAATGAAGGCATCTGTCTAATAATAGAACTTGAAGAGAGTCCTGGGCCCTTGCTTTTAGCCATTTTATTGGTTATTCCCTTTTGAACAAGCTGCTGAAAAATGACGATTCCATTCTGTTTAATTTGATGTCCAAAGTCCTGTGTTAAGCACAGGCTGAAACACACAGATTTAGGAACAAGTCTGGCACAATGAATTCAAAAGCCTTGTGTGTGTTCTGTGCTTTTAATGTCTCACCAATATGCTCGGCTTAGTCACAGTCCTACAAATGAAGCTCCCTCTCTGTTTCTGTCACGCTCCTGACCCTGGTTTGGAGAGCTAGTACTGTCAACTTAAGCCTGAACTCTCTCTCTTCAAAATCCATTACAAAACTATGCAAAGAGTCACATCTTATTTACTCTACCTAGCACTTAGGTAGCTACTCTCAGTGACTGAGTATGATCTGGCTTGCCCTGCACATTTCCTTCCAAGGCCTGGACTGTGGTTCTTTCCTCTCATGGAAGAAGATTCTGGAGCAGGCAATCCTGGCCCCACCACAGCAAGGACCCTCAGTGGCAGGCAGGATGATGAGATGTCCCAATGAATGTATTTGCGGGACAGCCCTGCTTGTGTGTGGGGCTGTGCCTGATGTTCCTTTGCCTGGTAAGGGGGCTGTCAGAACAGACAGGGTGTTGTGGATTAACCCTGCCTGAAAACTGAGCTCTGCACAGCCACTCTCACTCCTGTCTCCCCTTCGTGGTTACAACTGGGCAGCTGTAAAGGGCTTTTTATTATCATTGTTTTTTACTAAATGCTCTTCTGTCAGTGCTTTGTAAACAGGAAACTGCAAATACAACTGACAAACAGATATGCAGATAAAAGAATGTGAATCAGTTTCTCTAACCAAGAGAAGGGGCAGATGATCATGTGTCAATGTTTCTTGTTTTCTACATAACGTGAAATGCTGAGATAGGAGGAATTTTCATTTTTATGAACATTCAAATAAAACGGCCTCAGCTAAGTTGTTGTGGTCTGGTGCTGAGTGCTGGTGAATTTTGTTGGCTGAGAGAATGTGACAAAAATTAGTTCCTTGTCTTTTTTCCAGAACAGAGTCTGTTGGCAGGGCTTGGCGATATCTTGTACAGCCAAAGCTGCCCTTCCTTACTTTGTTTCAGGAAGTATTCAACTCCACAGAGGTGGAAGAGTATAAGAAGGTAAGGCAAAGGAGCAACAAGTGCAGCATCTGTGTTGGGTATTATTAATGGACTTAAGCCAGCTAGAGATCAGAAGTATAACTAAACAACTTCAGGGTTTGAAATCTTTACAAGGAACTGGGCCTGTCATGTACATTTGCTCTGAAATATTGTCTATTCTGTTATCTGCTGATGTCCTTGTCTTCTCCTAAACTTGAATGCTCAGCTCCACCAGCCAGGAATGCTGTATCTGTAAGTTGCCAGGCCTAACACAATTGCAGTCCATGGCTTCTGATACTGCTGTGGAAATAAATCATGAAAGAAGTAATAGGTGTTGCTCCCCCCTTTATAGCTTTTCATTCTGGAGAGAAGAAAAAAGCCATAAGCTTCTCTAACAAAGACAACAGAAAATGGTCGTGCAGTAGGGTGAAAGACACTCCAAAAATACCAAATTTTCTTTTTTCTCAGATAGAAAAACTGCTTTTTTTTTCAGTTTAGCAGCTGTACAATATTAAAAATTGTCATTTCAATTCTTCTTTTTAAATACAGACTAAGCTTAATCTAAGCTGCAGGTCTAATCTCAAAGAGGGGCTGCCATCAAGCAAGAAAGGAAAGGGAAAGAGTAGTTATCATTTAATTCAAACTGGGTAGAAAGAGTTACAACTGCTTTCTCACCTCACCTTCAAATGTGCAGTGTGGTAACAGAGTTATGTGAGTGGTGTGCCTGGGTGCTGAGCACAGGGATGTCAGGGACATCAGACAGGTACAAGTTGTTCCTGAGACACCATAACCAGTGTCCTGGCACAGCAACGGGTACCCTAGCTAAGATACATAGCAGGTAGGACATCTAGATAGGTATAAGCACATTCAAAGGATAAATTTTGGCCAAGATAATGCAGCTCCTATATTTGTATTTGTGACCACATTTCCTCAACACAGTCAAGCATCCTGTCTTCTAGGTGAGACTCTGTCCATGGTCAGATTCTCCTCTCCAAAGCAAGAATTCTCCCACTTCTGTGCAGATCTTTTTTTTTTTTTATTTCTCTATTTGTTGAAAGCCTTCCCTTTTTCTGATAAGTGAAATCTGAAGTTAAATGATCAAAAAAAGCAGGCTCTAGTTCCATTTCCCACCCCTGCTTCCAGTATTTCTGAGCCCAGCCTTTCCTGCCCAGTTAGCAGTGGCAGAACTGCTGAAAAACTGCCCCACTCCTTATCAGTTGCACTACACTCTGTGATTGCTTTCAGGAAACTGAAACCAGCCAGCTCTGTAAAATGTGTGTGCCTGGGGAAGTTCCACTCCATCAATTTGCCTTGTAAATCTTCCTGGTGGCATCTCTGGATATCACCTCGCTTTACACACTGTTCTGGGATAGTAGGTCAGTCCTACCCATATCCTCAGTGTGCACATAAATTAATATTTCAAAGTGCAAAAAAAAATTTAAAAGGGGAATGCATAGTCATTTCTTCAATGTGTTTCCTGCATGGACACTCAACACTAAACAACTTTCTATTAGAGATTCCTTCCTCTCAGAATTTTTTTTTTTTTTTGTGCAATGAAGGAAAAGGGTATTCCTTAATTCATGCTTAAGCATGACAGCTTAACAGAGCCAAAATATTCCTCCCTACATACAGAAGTCTCTTGAGAGCTTTCTTGGAATTGGATTATTCATTTTTGCATGTTGTACCTCTCTAACAAATAGGAACTTTCTTTAAAAGGTTTACTCAGCTGCTTTAAGTGTTACAAAACAACCATCCTCCCTCATAGCTCTTTCTGATCCTTCCTGATTTTTCATTTCTTTTTCTTTCCCTTTTTCTTTTCCTATTTTTTTCTTTTCCTTTCTCTTTTCTTCTTTTTCCCCTATATTTTCTGACCATGCCATAAACCAACTTTTTACTATGCTCACCACAGCTCAGCAGGATTGGCTGATAGCTGAGTGGGATTTTACATAAGTGTTAAAGTAGAGCAAATGACACTTGGGCTGCTGGTTTGAGACTGGCTGAGGAATCATGGATTTAGAAACTGCAGCACTTGTGTGGACAGCATTCAGTTACCTTAGGGTGTGACCTCTTTTGCTGTCATTACAACTAAAAATAAAAAGTATTCTTGCAAGGCTTAATATCAAGAACCTTAAAACTGAAGTATAAAAGAAGCCTACAGAGAATGGCATCCAGGAAATTATTCAAACAAAGAGTGAAAACTAGACAGAAGTATTTACCCTGCAAATACTAATTTATTGGATGCAAATATATTCATTGATTTTACAGTCTAATGTGGGTATGTCTTGTGCACTAATAAATGTGTTTGATTTGAGTCAATATGCAGTGCTGAAAGGGTGTTTCCCATAGCACAGCTTTGCCAGAGGACAGTGTTATTACTCCAGCTCTCAATTCAGGAAATCACACAGCCAGTTAGCTGACCTCAATCTTATCCATTTTACCTTTAAACCTCAACTGAAATGGTATGTGAGCTTATCAATTGCATTTTTAAAATACATTTTAAGGATATTCTGAGAAGTAAATTATAATAAAACAATGAGAACCAGTCTGTCTATAATTAACAGAACTGCACACTGTGCTTGTAGGAATTCCTCTTCTGCCTGTGCCCCACCAGTGCCTGTTCAGTCTGATCTTTGTTTACTTTTTTTGCAAAGCAATGTAGTAATTCCATCCTTTGCTGACTAGACACAAATAAATTCACCGTGTATTGCAGAAATGAAATGACCTTTAAAAACTGTTAACCAGACTTACAGAAAATTTTGAGAAGCAGTTCAAAGTAAATGAAGTGTGTTGATACTTGAAGTTCAACAGACTATCCAGGACACTGGAAAATTCGGGGAGTTTGATAATTTTATCTCAATGTGGAAAAGGAAATGTTTGTTTATTGTTCAAATGTTACTCTCTTGCTAAGAGAAAAATAAATTGCTTTTTGCACTGCTGCCAAGAAACAAGAAAAATAACAAGTTCATAATTTTGGGTTATGTTTTCTTCCTCCTGTGCTTCCTCCACACAGATATGTAATAGATTCATGGAAATTCTCAAAAAGTCCTTCTCATGTAGCTTCCTTGTATTCCTTTAGGAATAAGATGAGCTGTAAGGGATGAAAAGCTCTGGTAGAAGTTTACCATCTCAGCTATCTCATTTCAACTGTTCATCTGGCTGTGACACAAATGGACCTTTACCGTAGAACTGATACATCTGTTTCTTCAGACTTCTCCAAAACAGACACTGCTGCAAAGAGCATGGAATAAAATTTATTCTCTAAGAGAGTATCAGCACAGTGGCACAAATCTCATGTAAGTCTGAATATCTGACCAAATGCCATGAAATTGGGGTACACCTGGATGGGTTTTGAAAATTGTATGTGTGACAGTCCACATTTCTACCACACATATATAATTTAAACTTTTGATCCAAGTTAGGAACAGCAAGACCTTATTCTGTATAAACACTCAGTGAATGCTCATCTAAACTGTTGCCTATACCATTCTTTAAAGAAAGAAACCTGAAAGAAGAAAATAATGAGTATTATTTACATTATAATTATGATACAAAATTTAAACAAGCCCACAGAAATGGCTTCTCTCACAGGGGAGCTGGACAGATGGGTTGGCATCAAAACACTGCCAACTCTCTTAGGTGGGCCTTCTATTTGTACTCTGTTTTGGTTTTGCAAACAACTGTAATAGTCTGTGCTGTGTGCACAAAGCTGCTATTTTTAATGACAAACAAATCATAAGAAAATATTTAAACAGTACAGAAAGTGTGAATAGAAAGCTCTGAGCAGTACTGATGTGTGTGCACATGCATGAATACAGATAAAATACCCAGCAAAAATAAAGAAAGCCAACCAGGCAGCACTACCATGGTGACCTTTCTGTTAGTAGAAATTCAGGCTCTGTGGTTTATTCTGCGTTTTAGCACTTTTGCAGCCATATAATTAAAAACTGTGAGTCACCTATGTTTGCAGAGGAAAATGTGTAAGAACACCTTTTCTGCCACGTTACCTGGCAGAGTTGTGGACATACTGACACATTCTGTTGACTGAAGCTGATCTCCCTCTCTGCCCTTTTGGGAACGCTTTTTTTCCTTTTGCATAACTAACACTGATCTTCATGACTCAAAGTCATAAAAATGCATGAAATAAACATTTTAATTTTTAATTTCTTTCCTTTAGAGGGAAGAATAGATTTTTCTTTACTGGCCATGTTTAATATTCATGTTACAGATACATGTCAGAAAAGGACAAAGAAAAGTTCCTGGCACCTGAGACATCAGTGACTGCCACTGTGTGTGTGTGTGTAAAGACCAGATCATGTTCATTGCTGACAAGGGCCAGTTGTTTGCTCTGTTCTTGTTTCTTCTTCTGAAGAAACCCCACAGGTTTCAACGTGCACTTTAATGTAAAAATTTCAAATTTTACTTAAAACCCTTATCCCTGTAATGCAAATCAGTCACAACTGTGTCATAAGGTTGAAGTCAGGAACAAATAATACTCTTTGAATAAAGAATACAGCCTGAGGTGCTGCTGTGATTTTTTGGGAAATGCAAAATCACTTGTTGAAAAACATAAGATGGAAATTCTTAGGGGTTTTGTTTCAGAATGGTTCTAGATTTCTACATACATGGGATGAGTAGTCTTGCTCTAAGATATTGTTGATGTTAGAGGATAGATTTTGCCTGGGGAACAGGTGGCTGTAGGCCTTTGGGAGAAAAGAGTTTAATTTTTAAAGTTTTACTTGATTAAAACCCATTTTTTTTGCTAATCTGTCTATAGCATATTATGAGTGGAAAGTTACCTGCAAGCATCTTCAAGGATGTCCAAAGACATCCAAACTCAGGTTTAATTTTGGGAATCCACAGTCAGGGTCTTCTACAGAGAGCACAGCACCCTGGGCTCCATCAGCATTATTCATGCATGATGCCCTGGTTTTGATAGGTTCCCCCAAACAATTTGCTCAGAGTGTGTCTATTCTGTATACTCTAGATGTCACTCA
This sequence comes from Phylloscopus whistleri, assembly GCA_017589585.1. Lineage (NCBI taxonomy): Eukaryota > Metazoa > Chordata > Aves > Passeriformes > Phylloscopidae > Phylloscopus > Phylloscopus whistleri. The sequence continues at coordinate 2,210,699 of JADMLD010001629.1, read as the reverse complement.
CCTCAGATGAGCTCCCCCAGGTCTGGTGTAGGCACCTGGAGCTGACAGAGACCAAGTTACCCTGTGCTTGGCCAGAAATCAGAACTTGTTCAAAACTCAGCATGGCTGTAGCTGATGAGCTTCCACCAGCTGGGCTCCCACTGTCCAGGTGCCACCCAGCTCCCAGCACAGACCCTCAAACAGCTGGGCTCTGTGCAGGTGTGAGTCCAGCCAGTTTGGTGTCTAATGATGGGGGACCTCAGTTCACAAGGAAACTACAAAGTTCATCAAATGCCATAGAGGGACACAGGACTTGAGAGTGACCTTTTGTTCTCAGCACAAGTCATTTTATTGCAAAATTTGTACTGCCTAAAGTAAATAGCAAGTTATTCTACTGCAGATGAAGATGGATTTTGATACTGGCTGTTTGCTCAAGTATCAGATGAACTGCTTCAGATATCTCTACCTGAGCAAGTTCTTTGTGGAGCAGCTCTGCAAGGCTCCCTTCACTGGCCCTGGGCAGATGCAGGGCTCCCTTTGCTGGCTGTGGAGAGATGCTGGTTGATGGGACCTGTTTGAGACATCCCTATGGACTGAGCACAAGCCCAGGAGGACCATGTTAGCTGTCTGCATGGCAGATCTCTGCTTTTGATCCAGAAAATCCCACCCCAAGTGTGTGCTGGTGATTTATGTGGTTTGTAACAAGGTCCTCAGTGTGGCAGAGAGGGCAGTCCAAGTCTGCAGCCCCTCACAATCCCTAACTATGGGAGGGAGAGGTGAGATGCTCATCTTCCTCCTGAGCAGGCTGATACTGCACCAAAACTGGGCTGCCAATCCTCTGCTTCTACAGGGGTATCTGAAAGAACAGATCTTGAGCAAACAGCCAATAACAAAATCTGATTTTCGTTTGTTAGTCACTCTGTGTACCTTGAAGGAGAGGCTGGTTTCTGCTGGTGAGCAACGGGTTGTACCAGTCACACCAGGACAATAAATCCTTAGTTTTGAAAAGGTGTTGGCACGGAGGTGTGTACTCCAGATAGAGGTGTTTGCTAATGCTAATGTCCCCTGGGTGTGCAGCCACTGACTGGAGGGGACAGATGCATAAAGAGCCCCAGAAGCAGAGCAAGCTCCATCCTCCGAGAGAGCCCTGAGGCTGTGCCTGCTCAGCAGAAAGCCAAGCTCCAGAAGCAACATGTCTCAGCTGGAAACTGCGATGGGAATGACCATTGCTGTCTTTGACCAGTATGCTAGGACTGATGGCAACAGGCAAACCCTCAGCAAAGCAGAACTAAAGACTCTGCTGGAAAAGGAGCTCCCAAATTTCCTTGCGGTAAGAGAACAGCGCGGCACCGTTTCTGTGTAGCAGGTGCAAGAGCAGCCTGCAGAAACTGTTTTTAGTACATTTTTAGGGAAATTACATCCAAAAATATGCAATGGTTTGTAGGAAAAGATGAAATTTAAAAAAGGTTTTGCACAAACTGTGTAAAACTAATTTTAATATGCAGGGCCATTCCCTGTTTGCTGAATTCATCGGTTGAGTTATCAGGAAAATGGGTTTGAAATAGATTGGGTTTCAACTTCAGAATTCACTTACTTCTGTTTATCCCTGGATTTATCATCTCACTTCATGTCACAACTTCTGTGAAGGTAGCTGTGCTGTCAGCATTTGAGGATCTTGACTGCAGGTGGGGAATCTCTCTAAATATTTATATAATTACCTTCTCTAGGTATTTATACTACATACTAGTATGCTCATCAAAATGATGCATAAACCAGAACAACAGATGGACTCAGAGCAAACTGTTTGGCATCTGTCTTTAACAGCAAAAGAAAGAACTGGATATATATTGTACAACATAGATTTGTATGTAATCATAACGTGCATTTCAGTAGGTATTCAAAGTACTTAATACGTTCTAGTAAAAGCTTTCGCTCCCAGGGAGACAATTGGTTTTTTAAAATTTGTTTCCCTTCCCTAAAAATCCAGAAAACACTTAAATACTTTGCTCTTTCCACGTTGGAGTGATGTTTCCCTATTTGTACTGTTTTGTTACTGTTCTTAATGGCAGAAGTGTAGAACCAAATACTCCTTGTGTGGCTTTCACTTGTTGTATCCAGCATAGTTCAGTTTTATAACAACTACTTCAGGGCACTGCAGGAAGGGCACTTGATACAATTCCACATCTTTCCATATGAAGTCCATGCCTGCTGGAGTTATGTCTCACAAATTAAAGAGATGCAATATTCAGAATAAGGACATGGGTGGCTGAGGGGGAATATATTCCAAAGTTTCTGAGAAATCTGTCTAAGATAAGTGCTCAGACCAACATCATCACAGGAGGGTCCTGCTCCTGAGCACGGAGCTGTGTGGTACTCACAGCACTTCCATGTAAAGAGAAATTAACCAACAAGAAACCACAATTCCACAACAGCATGGAGATCCTCCAGACACTGCACATTTGGTATAAACAAGGCTGGGGAGCCACTGCAGTAGGCAGCTAACAAATGGGATGATTCTCAGAGGTCTGTCCTGGCTGTGTTTGGTGGTCTGACACCACTTTTCCCAGTTCCCCACAGCTGCTCTTACTGGCTCTATTTCCTGTAATTGGTGGGAAAACTGGAATTTTCCAGGAAGCTAATTAGCTAATTGCCCTCTTATATTCCAGTCTGCATCTCCCTTTCTTATTTTATCTGTTCTAGGAAAACAAACAAACAAACAGACAAATCAACACATTTTAATGCCAGTATTTTAAATAAATTTCAAACAAAAAGATTCCTTGTTCCTGTCTTGCCAGACTGATAACTGCAAGAAAAAAACTGAGAACATAAGCCTGACTTCAGAAAAAAAGTTCTACCTGCGTTTTCCTGCCATTTATACCTCTGTATTTTCATTTTCAAGAAATTTTAGGGAACAGTGTTTTCTAATTTCTCGTGCGTACTTTGGCCTTAGAATTGGTTATAGCTGACACAGATCACAACTGCCTGGAAACATCTTGAATCAATCAAGCATAAATATCACAGGACTGTAGGGCTGGACTCAGTTATAAAGAGTTTCCAAAAAACAATTCTCATTTTTGCATCTCAGAAGTAATTCAGATGCTATAACTAGTTCACAGAGCTCACTAAATAATTTGAAATATTCACTTTAAAAAAAATGTAATTTACAAAATGAAAATTAATTAAACCTTCCAGACACATCCATCAGTCAAATCTAAGGAAACTGTTCAAGTTTTAGTGATTTTAAAAACTCTGCATTTAAAGTGAAACATTAAATTACAGAATGAGAAATTTTGTTAATTAGAACATGATCAAAAATTGCCTTCAGATTTAAATTTAGGTAGTAATTGTTTTAAATTGGTGGACATTTTCCAAAAGTTTATATAATTTATTTCTAGTATTCTCTCGTATTTTTTAACTGCCACCAAAGCCTCAGGATTGTTTCCTAGATTTAACAGGTCTGTACTGCCATCCCCTGTTTAATCTTAAAATTGCAGCTTCGAAAATTCCTGTAGTTTATCAGAGCCAAAAATCCCTCCTGTAAGCCTCTTTTCTTTTTAATGTATTTTGGCAAAATAAAACCAAAAACCCAAACAAACAACTACGTTTTAATTTGATGATGCATTGCTGAACATCAGCCTTGAGATGCAGTGGTTCACAGAATCACAGCACAGATATGTGGGGTTGGAAAGGACTCACAAAGACCATTGAGTGAAACCTCTGGCCCTACACAGGACATCCCCAGGAGTCACACCATGTGCCCAAGAGTGCTGTCCAAATACTTCCTGAGCTCTGTCAGGTTTGGTGCTGTGACCCCTTCCCTGGGCAGCCTGTTCAGTGCCCAACCACCACCTGGATGAAGAACCTTTTCCTGATATCCAGACTAAACCTCCCCTGACACAACTTCAGGTCATTCTCTTGGGTCCTGTCACTGTTACCACAGAGAAGAGATCAATGTCTGCTCCTCCTCCTCCCCTCATGAGGAAGTTACAGACTGCAATGAGGTTTCCCTCAGTCTCTTCTTCTCCAGGCTGAACAGACCAAGTGACCTCACAGCTTCCACTCAAGGCCCTTCCTCATCTTCACTGCCCTCCTTTGAACACTCTCTAACAGTTAATTATGTTTCTGATATTGCAGTGCCCCAAACTGCCCTCAGCACTCGAGGTGAGGCCTCCCCAGTGCAGAGCAGAGCAGGACAATCCCCTCCCTGGCCTGGCTGGTGGTTCTGTGCCTGATGCCCCCCAGGACAGGGTTGGCTCTCCTGGCTGCCAGGGCAGGGCTGATTCATATCCAACTTTCTGTCACCAGGACCCCGAGGTTCCTTTCCATGGCACTGCTCTCCAGCATCTCAGTCTGTCCATACACTCAGGGTTTCTCCATTCCTGGTGCAGAATCTGGCATTTTCCCATGTTCCCTTCATAGGGTTGGTGATTGCACAGCCCTCTAATTTCTTGAAGTGTCTCCAGAGGGCCTCCCTGCCTTCAACAGAGTCAGCAGCTCTTCCCAGTTTTGTATCATCTGCAAACTTGCTCAGTATCACTTCCAGTCCTGCATGAACATCATTTATGAAGATGTTAAAGAGCACAGGGACAAGGATGGAGCCCTGTGGAAACCCACTAGTGACAGGTCCCCAGTCTGATGTCTCCCCATCATGCCCCACCCATGAGCCAGTTGCTCAGCCATCCCATGATGTGTTTATCCAGCTGTGTGCTGGACATTTTGTCCAGAAGGATCCTGTGAGGGACAGTATTGAAAGCTTTAATGAAGTCCAAAAAGAAGACATCAACTGGCTCCCCTTGATCAACTAGGTGGGTTACTTTATCAAAAAAGGAAATCAGGTTTGCTAAGCAGGACTTTACTCTCATGAGGCCATGCTGGCTGTGACTGATGATGGTGTTCAGTCATTCCATCAGAATAATGGCAACTTAGAAGAATAATGACAACTTAGAAAAAGATTTGCTGTGTTAACTCAAGCTCAGCATCCCGCAGGCTTCAGGGGGCACCTTCCCAGCCAGCTCCTGTGAGCAGCTTCTGCTGAGCCATAAGGCCAGTGACAGCACTCAATGCACTTTCGAGGCTGTTTGTTTATTTTCTAGGGTGGAAGTATTCACTGAAGCTTAAATTTGACATTTGCCCCAGGAAAGCATCTTCGTGCAGAACTGCAAACTGCCTGAGCTCCAGCTGAGCCTTTCCAGGGCAATGGATGGGGAGCTCATGGCATTTGATTCATCTGGGTTTTGTCCTCAGGGCTTTGTGCTACACAGCTTTAATGGTGATAAATGCTGTTTTAAATGTAGCAAACATGCCTCTCTGTTACAGTGCATGACTGCAGCTCCCAGGCGTAATAAATCCAGGAGCACATGGTTTTGGTACTCATTGCTGCTGTGCAGACAGTGGGAACACACAGGACCTTACCAAGTGCCCAGAGTCCAGCCAAGGACCTGCACAGAGCAGTTGCTGCATTGGGGCTGTGCATGCATTTGGGTTATGCATCCTCTCACCTCAACCTGCTCTTTTTCTTTTGCAGTCTGGGAAGGACAAGAATGCTATTGATAAAGTCTTCAAGAACCTGGATGAAAACGGAGATTCCCAAGTGGACTTCAAAGAATTTGTCATCTTTGTGGCAGCTCTGACTTGCTGCTGTCACAAATATTTTGAGCAGAATGCAGCCAAATAGTTGTCAAACTACTCCCATAAGCTGTCTTTGCATGTGCTCCATATGGATCCCTTCACTCCTTCCATGTACTGCTGTGAAGTTTGCAAGCACGCTGGACTGTAAAAATAAACCCTACTGAGCTTTTCTGCTAGCCTGAATGCTAATTTCTTCTCATTTGTGAAACAGCCTGGGTTTAATGACTCCCACTAACTCACACTGAGTAGTTTATCCCTTTCTCTGGTTTTAAAACTCTTTTCTTAGCCAAAATGTTCAGTATACATCCCAGTGCAGATGCTGCACAAGAATAAGGGCTGCTGGAGCCATGAAGGAGCTGGAGGCTGTTTTTATACATCAGCATCTCTGGGATGCATCCCAAGTCCAGGAGAGGCCTCACTGGCACTACCTTTGAGCCTGTTTGGTACCCTCTGCTGTGTGGTTGTTGCAGGGCTGCCTTGCAGGTTCTTTCTAGGTTAACACAACAAAACAACCCCAAGACACCTTTTCTGGGTTTTTTCAGCATGGAGGATTGTCGCTGTAGAGCACGAAATCAGGACACAGACTCTTTCAGAAGGCTGGAGATTCAAAATCTGGCTTTATTATCAAAACCTGCCTTTTATCCTTTTTCACAAGGAGCCCACCTAAGAGGTGGGATCCTTGGGCCCATTGGTCACACCAAGGGACCATCAAACAAATTCCCTCCTCTGGGAAAGAATGTAGGAAAACATGATAGTTTACAATAACATGCACTTGTTTACAACAAGTGTCTCTGGGAAAAGAATTTTCTGAAATCAAAACATGGCAGGCACAAACTGTGGCTACAGAGGATTCTGTGCAATTTTGTGTGCTAGTGAGCCATCTCATCCAGATCCCACAGATTTGTTTTCTATGACACCATAAGACTTTTGTACCAATATATTGATATTACTTTAAAATAAATTTAAATACCCTCCCAAATAGTGTGCCATCATATTTTTGCCTAAAGCAGAAATGGCAGCAATTGTTGCTTCCTTACCTGAAAAATGTCTGTGTGGGGAAGTAGAAGAATTTGCTTTCAGAGGCAAGCAGACATCAGCTAAACTCTGCAACTGAAGCAAGAATCAAATCTATATTTTGAAGCACTTTGCTGGTGAGCATCTCAACACAATCTGCAAAAACATTAAATTTAGTTCCTTTATCTACAGAACAGTACTGTTTGGTGCTATTCCCATGCCAGAAACCAAATATTTCTCTGTCCTACTGCATGTGCTGTGTAGCTAGAGGTGCCACAAGTCCCTCTGGAGCCCCTGAAAGATCATCAGCACAGCAAAAGCAGGAACAGGGGCTCAGTTTCACTGTGTTTCCTGAGTCTGAAGTTACACCACAGGTCTGACCCATTCATAACCCTATACAAACTTACATTGCTTAGATGGATTCATGTTTGGGGGAGCTCAATGGGAAAATTTGGTCTTATTAGCTAATTTCAGCATGTTTTAACCATTACAGGTTTTGTTTCATCTAGCATGCTCTGGTGCTGGATGGCTGGAGATGAATTGCAGCACGTCCATTACACTTGCAGAAGTACCATTATCTGTCTTACTGACAACAGCAATATTTTTCTGCATTACCTGAGAAAGAAAACTACTCGTCACCAAAATGTACAAAAGTCCTCCCAGTCCAGGGATCCCAAATTAGCCTTTTCTCCAGAGACTGCTCCATATTATTGCCATTTTTTGAGATATTTTTACAGCTCTAGTCCAGCATGGCTCTGCCCTGTGGCTGCTGTGCCACTTGCAAGGGTCAATTCCACTATCACATCCCTCACTATTTTGTTAGGGCTATAAATGAGCAAAATGCTCTGCTTGCTGCAAAGCAAGCTAATTCTAAATACAGAGTCAGAAATTTCCTATAGTGCACATTTATCTAGCTAGTGGTATAAACCATCCTCAGACAATGAAATCTTGGTGATACATATCATAAATTGATAGGTATATCCTAATTATTTTGAAATGTATTTTTACTTTTACAGGTTTAGCATGAACATCTAATATTCTGCATTGCTTCAGAATATCCAGCCTTACTGAATTTTTTGGTTTTTTACCACTATGTGGCACTAAATGCAGCCTTTTTGTTGCTCATTGAGCCAACAAATTTTGTTGCTCAAAAGTCCATGTATCATTACTGAGATAGAATGGAAAGAATCTGTTAAGATTATGAAAAAAAATCAGAAGTGCTCATAACACTATTTTATGTCAATAAAATGGCAATTTTATGTCTGGACAATTACCATATGTCATTTTACTGATTGCAGTGGAAGCAGCAGGAGCTGAGGGCCAGGCAGAGGCTCCATCTCTTGAGCTTTTGGAAGGGTTTAGCTGCACCAGCCCAATCTCACCCCTGTGAAAGGGTTTCCCTTTGTAAATTTCAAACCCCCTGTGCAATTTATTGCTGTGTTGTTCTCCATAGCATTGAAATTGCTTTTAAAACATAAAGAGAATGTTGCTGAAAAGCTCTACCTGTCCTGTGTGCCAAGGGATTCACCTTGTTACTCCATTTTATCTATTAGATCTTTAAAACCACTTTATTGAGCAGTGACAGCTGTGACATAGACAATATTTCACTCTTATTTCATAAACTTCCTGCCCCCAGTCCAATATGCACACCATTTCACTCACCCATTAATGCCATTTTGTCCATTTTCCTGGAAATCTGTAGGTTTTTTCAGTGCTGGAGGACTGCTCACAGCAGTCCTGGTCACAGCAGCCCAAAGCTGTGACCCTTCCACCTCCCAAAAGGATTCTGACTGACCATGACGAGCTCAAGAACCTTTGTGTCCTTGAGGGAGTACCAGGGCTGCCCCTCATTGTTCTCATTGTTCCTGCAACCTCAACCCCCAAAACTCTTACATTTGTAGTGACCCCTTGGTCCCACATGAGGGGACACCTGGAGAGCTCAAAGCCCATGCCCAGAAGCACAGGGATGCTGTGTGCTGCTTTGCTAACCCCAGGGAACTGTGCATGTTCAGAGCTGCAAGAAGAGGGGGAAGAAAAGGGGTTCAGGGCTTTTTGTCTTTTTCCCTACAGATTTTTCAAAAGCTGTAACTCTGTAATGAATATTCATTTCAATGTAGTACTGAAAACTCAACTTGATGACATCTCAGAGACAAAATGATCCAGGAATAAAAGAAATTAACATATAGCTCCCACCTTACCGTAGAACAAAAGTCACTTTTCAGAATATATTATTTAAACTAAAAGCATCTGAACAGAGTATCTTTCAATCCACTAACTTTCTTTCCCAGTATTATTAATTTTCACCATGAACCTACAATTTACCCAGAATATACTGTGTATTTCCTTCCCTCAGTAAACTTTTGTAACTCAAAGTTCAAGCTACAGAGATGGTAGACCTGGTTTTATACCTGCCATTTAATTTCAACTTTTAGGCCTCAACATCTTATGTATGATGAAATAATTTAAGAAACGCTATAGGCAGCTGTAGGGGAAAGGAAAAGAACATAAAAGGCAGCTTGGAATATATAAGCTAACAGTTGTGGCTTGTGCATGTTTGACTTAGCTATCTGAAAGGGAAAAAATATATGGGAAAACATATTACCAGCAAATGACAATATGGGAAACCATCCTTTGTGATGAGTTACAAATTAGGCAAGTCTTACAGGCAGCATTGAGAAAGTCAGCTAAGCAGCAAATCAGCCAATAGGTATATTTTATAATACAGAAAAAAAATTATATTAACATCAGATCAATTTTATAGATTAAAATATTCCAGTATCTGTAGTTGCCACTTTGAAATCTAGTGGGCTACTGTCAACATTCTTCAATTTTTAAAAAGACGTACTGAAATCTGATTTCTGAGTGTGTACACAGGAGAAAACAGGCATAATGTCACCTAACCCTTAAGTCACTCGTGGCCTCTTATGCTGCAGTTTTGGCTGTGAATATTCCTTCTTATTTTACCTTTAAGTTCACTGAGGCTCACTAAAAAAAAAAAAAATAATAATTCACCCAGTCAAGTACACTGATTATCTCCCCAGTAATTCCAGCTGGGGGCTGAAAACAGGAAGATTTTTTACCCCAAACCCTCTGAGCATCCTACACTAGCAACGTGCACTTGCAACACTTGACCTGGAGTGTCAAGATCAAGCTTTTCACAAAATACATTTTAGTTGCTGGTTTCCCTACAGAAGGCGGGCAGGGGAGGAGGAGGAGTTGTTACCTGTCTTTTATGTAACAATCTCACTGTGAAACGCTCCTGTAAGAGCTGGGAAATTGTGCTCAAACCTTTCCTGGAGTGAAACCCACCCACGCCAGCTGAATGCACCAAATAGCAGGAGGCCCAGGGCACCTGACACTGACTCCCTCCATCATGGCAGAGGCTGGTGGGGCTGAAAAGGGGTGCAGGAGAAGCAGTACATCTCCCTAGGCTGGTAGATGGAGTGCATGGCCAGTCCTGAAGTTGTCTGTGTCCCAGAGACACTGTAAGGGCACATTCTCTATTTAAGTCATTTAATACAGACTATTTAATACAAAATACACAGCTGGCATAATTGAAAAGATGTTTCTTGCCAGGTGAGTTCCCAAACCAATGAACAATGAAAGTATGGTCACTGCTCGGGTCCTCTCTCTTGAACAAAGCTCTCTGCAACAGGCTGAAAAGGTGCCAGCACAGGATGAGAGGGAGCATCTCCTCTATCATTTTCTTCTCCTCCTTTTCCTTCTCCTCCTCCTCCTTCTTACCCTCATCTTCTACCCTGAGGGCGTCTCCTCCTCCTGTCCTGTGAAACAGCAGGTGATGCTCAGCCCACCATCAGCAGAGTGACAATCCTGCTGGCATATCTCCCCTGCCTTAACCACTCAGCAATCCTCAGAGAAGCTTTTAAAAAAAGTTTAAAAGCTGACTCCTGCTCAGGTACCTGGAGGGAAGGACTGTGGTCTCTGTTTTGCTAAGAAAGGCTCACAGCTGCAGCCCAGGCGAGGTTCAGAGCTTGCCTGGCCTCCTCTGGGCCATGCCCTACTGACTGTGTCACAAAGCTCCCCAGCAGATGAGCTCATGCTTTGGGGACCCTTGCTGAGGTACCTCTCCCACGTGCTGGGAGCAGAGCCTTGGGGCTTAGCACAGGTTTCTGCAGTCTGCTCAGATCCACCTACCTAGAAATTAGTCATTCCAGCAGCTAATTGACTATGCTTTTGTAGAGCTTTTACAGGCCATTTTCTTCCCCAGACAAATTCCTTTCTTTTTCCTTCGTAGTCAATAATTTTTTTCTTAATTCTGTACCAGCCTCTAAACCTCTGGGTCACAGCTCCATTCTGGAAGCTGTTCATTATGTGAAAGGAGAGAAAATTCCATTTTTTAAGGATATAGCTCTGCTACTCTCCAGCGGGTGATCAATAGATGCATACACCATATTATACTGCAGGACTAGGCACCAGAATATTTTATAAATGAGTTTGAGTTTGTCTTTTGAACCTTTCCATCGTACCCAAATAAATGTACTGATTTTCTTTTTCTCCTGATTTTATAACTTTCTATTTAGATGCAATTGCCAATAGTATTTTCTTTTGTTTCATGACAAGAATAGGTCTCTGTAGTATTAGATAACTATTGACTGTTGCCTTCGGAAAGAACAAAAGGTTCCTGGAAAGAAATGGATAAGAAAGCTGAGCAAAGATCTGCTGTGAGAGCCAGAAACTTCCTTTCCAGGAGGAAAGGACATGAACAGAGAAAAGCAACCTGAAGGTCCCTGCTACAGTTTTAGCCATGCTACCTAAAAGTGTTTAATCTGATGAAGGCTTGAAAACCCAGGATTGTGGGTTTGTTTCGGAAGCATTTTAATGTTCAAGTATTTATTTACCTTAGCCTGCAAAATCCTTGTTGCAGTGATTATAAGTCCTTTCTTTCTCCTCATTGCCAAACCCTACTCTGCAATTTAAATCTGTGATGTTTTGACCAAGCAGTTCCAGATGGAGATGTTCTGGAAGTCATCAATACATCACAAAAGTCAACTCTGTGTTTCTTAATTAGCTTCCTCACCTGACCTCAGTCTCTCCATACTCTCTGTGAGATTTCCTATCTGTCAGTGCCAAGTTAATATGTTTACAACACTGAGCAGTAAAATCTGCAGAACAGGCAAAAAGTCTAAGACCCAGTGCCCTCTGTTGATCTTTCTGCAGGTACTAAGAGGGCTGTCTGAAATTAATATTTAATTTTCCATGAGAAAACCAACTTCTTCCTTCCTACCACTGACTTCCCAAATGAAATGGATGAGAGAAAGAGAAAACCCAGAGCTGCAAGTTGTAGGGGAACTGGAAAGGATCTAAAGTAAATAAAAATCCCAAGTAACGCAGGGATGATGCTAGGCTTCTCTTGGAGGGCTCTGTAGCTGGAGGTGAACACATGTGCCTGGCCTAAGGCTCAGCCTGGGGCTCAGCCTGGGACTAGGGCTAGGAGAAAGGGAAAACTCAGGCTGCAGTTTTAGGGTGCTGCAAAGCAGAGTTAACGTGGAGCTGCTGCTTGAATATTTGGTCTGAACATGTAGCTGGGTGCCCGGCCATGTGCCACCTCACCTTCCAAATTCACAGGGATGCTGAAAGACACACACTCCTCAGGCTGGCAGTGTGGCCAGCCATCACCTCAGGGGCAGGTTCTTTTTAGCCTGGTTTTGGCAGGAATAAGTGCAATTCCTGCAAACCCAGGTCCTGGATCTTTCTGCCGGGAGGTTCTGTGGGCTCTCCCCGGTGCTGAGGCAGCGGCAGATCCTGGCTGACCGCCTGCCCCTGCCAGCAGCCCGCAGGCACAGCGCCTCAGCTCCGCCAGCTGGAGAGGCACGGAGCACAACAAAGGGCAGCACAAAGCCAAGGCAGCAGAGTGGGGTGAGGCAGACCCGCAGGACAGGACACTTCCTCTACATCCTTGCTTTTCCCTGCTTTTCATGCTCTCCTTCTTCTTTTCCTTCCTATTTTCTTCCAGCCCTAACATGAAGGTACCTTTCAGCAGAAAGCCACTCTGTGGTTTATTCTGTAAATTACAAACCAAAGCGTTTCTGTCCTGCAAAGTCCCCCAAAGACAAGCAAATGAGCTGTCCTCCTCCCCACAGAGGCGGCTGCTATTTTGGCTCACAGTCCAGCCTGCACAACGTGGTCCTTTCTGGTGAGTCCCACCCTGCTGCATGGCAGCTCAGTCTGTCAGCCCTCAGAGAATGAGCACATTAGGAGCTGAATATAAGCAACGTGTGATTCCAATTTGCTCAAGCTATGCCCAATTACTTTATCAATGGACTGATTTGCAGCAGGGCTCAGATAAAACAAAGCCGTGCTTTAGGCTGGGTTTTGCAGCCCTCTCAGTTTTAGAGCAATAAAAGTGAAGCAATGTTAACCTTCTTTCTGGGGGATACTGTCTACAGAAGCGGGAGCTAAAGATCTCTCTATGGGCAGCCTGTCCTTTGCAGAGCTCAGTGCTAATGACAGCAGAAGGACAAATAATTTTATTTTCCTGATACCTTTAATTAGGAAAGGATGGCTCTTCAAGAGACAGTTCAACAGTACTAAATAGCTGTTTAATCTTTATTTTGGGGAGTGCTGTGCCAAGCAAGTCCAGGGTCCATTTGGCTGTGTCTCCTCCTGCAATTATGCTTTTGGATTAAGTTCTCCACAGGAATGTTTTAGGTAATCAGGAAAGCTGGGGAAAGGCTTTTTAGAGAATTCCAGGGAAGTTCTGGACCAGTTGTCTGAGGGTTAAGAACAGAGTTGCTGGTAGTGATAACCACGTGCTTCAGAAAAAGCTGAGTGAGGCTGCTGACCCTGGGCAGGAAGGGGAGACAAGAATCACCCCCACCACCCACCTCACATCCCAGCTCTGAGTCTGGACAGCGTGACAGTAAGAGGAGGTAGGTTTACACAGGTTTCTACCATTGCAAAGCATAATTTTGGCCACATTAATACTTTGCCTCTCAGAGATGAGAGCATCTCTGGGCTTTCACATTAACTGGGCCTGGAAATGTTTCCTGTAGAATCAGCGCAGGCAGAGCCATCTCACATGGAGCAGTAGAGGACACAGAGCTGTAGAATCACAGACACTCTGGAAGGCTGCTGTCCTGAGAGATGATGTCCAGAGCCTGGTATAAACGGGCCCCATGCCTGGACTGAGACTCAGCTGTGCTGTCCCACCTGTAACTCCAGGAGCTCATCTATAATCCAAAGGTTTTAATGCTGGTCAGTAGCTGCTGCACTCTGTAGATGCTGGTATGACCTCATCCTTTCTTCTAAAGCTACCTGTCCTTGGAAAGAATAACCTTCAAATTAAAATAAACCAATTATTTGTATATTTTACCATCTGTTGGAGTCTACTATTGTATTTTGGGGGTTTTTAAGTTTTTTTAGATTACAAATTTTTAAAAATTAAAACATATTTTTTTTAAAAGACTTTGGCTTCATATGGTAAAACAAGTTAAAAATAAAATTTTTTTGAAAGTTTTTGTTTTTTTTTTTAATCTGTGAAAATGTGCATAGTACTGAAGCACATCTAGAAAAGAACATGAAAAGAAAAACAGACATACAGGCCTGGTAAATGTGTCACAATTTATAGCCACATGATCTTTCCAAAGAGCATCAAAAGTCAGCTGTACTTGGACCAGAAGTGGTGACCCTTCTCCTGCCTGGCTAGAGGAATGCTGATATTTGGTCATCAAACTTTGGACCTTGGCATAAAGGTGTGGGGATTAAGATTTTTGGTTGGAAAAGCCCTTAATGTGATTTGGAAAAAAAAAAAAAAAAAAAGTGCTGGATCCCTAAATCCAGTGGATAGCAGAGAGTACTAAGTTTCACAGTTAGTCAACAATATGAGATGATAGAAGACAATTCATGATAACACACAAAAGAGCCTTAAATGCTTTGCTACAGGACATGGTTTGTTCCCTGTTTGCATAGTGCCTTTGTTTCAAAGTGCAAGTGAAGGATACCAGTAGTGAAACAGAAAGCAATACTTGACAATGAAAGCAAACAAGTCACCAGCTCTGGACCTCAAGTGAGAACAATAGATTTGGCTTAGAGAGAGAAAGAAAAGATAAAGACAGTGGGAGAAGCTGCATAAAATGAAGGAAATAGATCCTTATGACTGTGTTTAGAGCTGAAATTGTGAATGATAAGGAAATGCATTTTTGCTGCATCTCTTTGAGGGAAGAAGCAGAGACCGTGTCTACCTTTCTTTTAGACCTCTTCTAGTGTTCTGCTTTGCTCACAATGGTGCCTGAGTCTGCAATACCCCATTGAAATGGATGCTGCAAGTTTGGGGTTATCTAGAGCCTGCCTACCTTGCACTGATTTATCTCACCTTCTGAGAAGCATTGCAGTATTAGCAGAATCATTTTAGTTTTTTGTCCCTCAAACAGACAAATTGCCCATGCCCTTTGCCCTCCTTTTCCACAAAGAGATTCTGCCTCACCCTTGTCATTATCCACCCTCCACTATGGGAGTTGGAACCCCTGTTCTCCCCTCTGTGCTCTCCCCTGTGCCATCTGGTGCTTATCTGCCACAGCAGCCCCCAGGAAGACAGCAGAAGATGATGTTGGGAAAACCAAAAAGTACTCTTCTAGAGAGCCTGGGGAAGGGATGGAGATGGCAGGAGGCAGGGATGGGGGTGTGGAGAAATCACCTCTCAGGGCATTAAACCAAGCCTGAAGTTACTCTTTCCATGCAGGAAGGATCCAAACTCTTCACTGTTATCCAAATAAAACCAGATGTATTAATTTCCATGGGTAAAGAAATGCTATGAACAACCAGCAGTTGAAGGACTGACAGTGCTGGCTGTGTTGTTCTGCAATCATTTCTAGCCTGATGCACTGGACAGGAGCAGACTCTGTCTTCCCAGTCCAGCCTGGGAAATCTTGAAAGCAAACATCTTAGGACATATGGAGAAATTTGAGGCCTGGAGATAAGTGAATATTCTGCAAAAGACAGGCAATGTTAGCACATCACAAGAAGGCTTTGACCTTCTAAAAACCTAGGAATTAAAACTATAATTAACAGCTGTGTCAACAGGTTTTGACTCCACTTAATGTGATCCCTCCAACCAAGGCTTGAGCCCTCATTTTCTTCCCAGACTGGCTTCTGCAAGAGCAAGGACTATTTGATCCAACAGGCTGGCCACTGACCTACGTGGAGCAGAAAAGCTCAATGAAATAAAACGACAAGCCAAACTTCCTTTTTAAAAATAATCTAAATTTAGAGATAATTTAGATGCTGATGTAGCTGTGTGACTCCAGAAGGTGCAGAACCTAAAGCCAGTGGTTTAATCTGTACCTGGCTCTTGGCAGATCCTGTTCTGCTGCTGATTTTCCAACTAAAAAATCCCTGTTTAAGGAGTTACTAGTTCTGAGTGGCACAGACATAGATGGAGGCACAAAGAAACCATATTTCTTAACACGTAATATGTAATATGTTTCTAAACATAGTATTTTATATTAATTTAAAGAGATCTGCTCTAATTTGTGCATGATGCCCAGCTCAAAGGAGGTTCAAATTCCTGATCTGGGTCCTGAGGCAGTATGGCAAGATAAATAAAAAGTGTAAATAATATCTCCCATTATGTCTCTAGTTGCTTACAAGTCTTCTAACAGTTCTCAGAGCTGGGGTTTTCCAAACTCCTCAGTGTTGGTCTAACTCCAACATTGTTGCTTCCAGTGGTTGAAGCATTCATTCAAAATAGATTCCAATATGAATATATAATTTGGGATGTGGAAGTAAATTTATTTCTATTCTTACAGAGTAATATTTTGATGCTTGCATCACATTAAGTCAATCTTCTGTCATCCCTCATAAAATTTATCCTGGTAGATGCTATGTTCATCTTGCTCTTGTTGAAAGTGGTTGATGTTTGATGACCCAAGCATATCGTCAATTGTATAATTTCTTAATTTGTATCAGGAGATTTTAGAAGTGCAACTCACAACATATCTCAGCAGAAAAGCCCTTACATGTGACACATTACTGGCCATCCATTTTGTGATCAAACACATACAGCAAGATTAGTTATCATCTGTAGCTCAGCTGTTATTTTTACTGGGTTTTCAAAGCCCTGGGGAGGATTTTGTAAAGCTATTTAGCCTGAAGGAAGGGATTAAAGAGGTTTCTCCCCATGAAACATCTGTTGCAAATGTACTTTCTAATATTTGGAACAGAATGTTAAAATCATTCAGAAAGGGCAGAAGTCTCTTCCCTGGCCAGCAGCTGTGCTCTCTGCTCAGCCATCCCATTGCCTCTTTCCCAACCCAAACCAGAAGCTGCTCTCAGCACCATGGACCACAGGACTTCTTTGAATGCTGTGGCTCCCAGTGCCTTGATGGGATACTTCAACTTTTTCTCAAGCTTTCCTCCCTTTTGTCAATTAACAAGAAAATGGGATTTGAAGTGACTGTTACAGCCAGAAAGTCCAACCATCCATGAGCTCCTTCCCTTCCTGCCCCTGCCCTAATTCCCAGACTCTGCACTCATGTGGTTTTGGTATATGCACTTGCACACACTTTTTTTTGTTTGTTTTTCCCCAAACAAGTACCTGCTGGAACAGTGTGTAATCATGCCTACTTTGAGCAATAGCTGATTATTTTCCCAAGTAGAGCCCATCATCCAGAATCCCCATGTGTGATCTGTGTGATTTTAAAACCAAAAGTAAAGACTAGAGAATTAAACAATCTTGGGTACTAGCAGTTCTGATAATGATATGGCCCAAAAGCTGTTGTCTGTACCTTTCTTTTCCTCACACAGGCCCAATTATTCAAGCCAAATTATCTCAGCCCCAGAATACACCATGTACTCCAGGGGCAAGGATAACTTTTTTCTCTAGTAGCAGATAGGATTAGACTGTGCTGTGCTTTTACTGCTCATAGTATTGCTTTTATAGAAAGCAATGGAGGGGGAAAGGAAATATCTGGTAATAAGCAGGCATATTCACTACAGAGCAATATGTACTGAGCAAACTCTAGTGCTAAAAGAAGTTGGGTAAAAACAAATTCTCAGTTATTCTCCTAGTTCATGCAGAGGAGATTTCCAGAGAAATTGAGGAGAACCAACTTAGTCTTAGTGCTTTCATTCATTATTGAGTTTAAGAAAAGAGTCTGGGATCTTTTTTTCAATATAAGTTGGGAAAGAATTACAGACTCATATTTATAAATGCTGGACTTAGTAAACTGAACCCTCAGGATGGTGGGGGAATGGCTTACTGGTAGCATCACAGCAGTATCCTAGTCAGAGCCATAAGTGACACTGATCACTCTGCATTTCTGTCCTCAGATCACTCAGGCAAGCTATGGACCCCTTATAAACACATTATCTTGCTGCT
Organism: Phylloscopus whistleri; assembly: GCA_017589585.1. NCBI lineage: Eukaryota > Metazoa > Chordata > Aves > Passeriformes > Phylloscopidae > Phylloscopus > Phylloscopus whistleri. Next base: position 2,192,743 of record JADMLD010001629.1, on the reverse strand, counting down.
GGTGCCTCATCAAACACAAGAACAGGAGTAGCACAGCTATGGAGGGTGCAGAATGCTTAGTAGGACATACCTGTCCTTGTCACTCCATGCCCCCAGCTCAGAGCAAAGGCACTGAAGTGTCTCATTCCCTGGGGAAGCTCACCTGCTGCAGGTATGCTGCTGCCAGGAGATGGGAGTGCAGCAACAGTGCTGAAGCAGTGGGAGTGCACCTACAATGCTTGTGCTAAGAAATAACAAAGCAAGGACACTAAGGCAACAAATCCTAAACCTGGGTGCTTGGGCACCTCCCAGGAGGGCCCTGGACCTACCCTCTGTAGTCATCTGGGAATGGAAGAGATTTACTCCTGCAGAGCCAAGTTGTGCTAACAGAAAGCAGAACAGACATTTTTAAAGGACTTGTTTCAGGCTGATGTATGAAAGAGAGAGAACTTCCAGTGCTGAGCATGAGGACAAGTCATAAACAAGAAGGCAAAGAGTAAAGCTCCAGCAAATGCCTGTACCTACTGCTACAAATTTCAACTCCAAGATTAATTGGCATAGGTAGACCAGCCAAGCTTTTCTGCTATGGTATGGGCTTTAAAAAGTCCTTAGGCACATCACCTGTTTGAAGTTGTACCAAAAATCCTGGTGAAGACATCCTGAAATCTGAGAGAATACAATAACTGACCAGGATTTCTTTCCAAGACAATGAGGAAGGGACCTTCAGTCTTTTCCCATCACTTATAGGCACAGGCCATGCTGGGAGTCCACCTTCAGTGCCTTTTCAGACCTCGTGGTTGACAATAAAAAAATAGTAAAACATGTGAGTTCTAGCCTACTAAAAACTGGAGCAAATCCAGAGCAATGTCACAACAGGTCATAAACCAGCCTGTAAATAACCACTACAAACCTGGGCTGTATTAAAACTGGTGATGTGTGACTAAAAAAAGCTCTTGTTCCCCTCAGAGTATGTGCCCACAACCAGGTGACATGCTGCCCCCTCCCTTGGGATGGCTGGGACACAGCAGTTGACTTGGCAACTGCTTCTGTAATAAAATACTTTCCTTCTTGATCAGAAAGCAATAAAAACATAGTGACAAAATACACCCTGCATTTTTTCCCCGTAATAAATCTGCTTTTATATTTAAAGAATGTGCTTTTTCTGCTGGGAGCACACTACTATGGAATATTTCTCTCCTCAGAATATGTTGTAGCAGACCAATTTCTGTGTAAAGGGGTGATGCAGAAATGCAAAAAGAGGGGATTTTTGCACGTTGCTGCTGGTGAAGACACAGGATATGTTGAAGGAGCATCCATGGGCTTTGCTGGGGATTCTGCAAGGAGCAAGCCATTATACAGCTTGCAGACTCAGCTGGCTAATGCAGGACAGAGTCTGCCCAAGCCTTCCTGACCCTGGGAGGACTGTCAAAGTCTCCCACTCTAACACGTTTCTGAGCATAGCCCAAGGCAGCTGAGAGCACTTACTGGAGCTGTTAGACACCTACAGAATATGCACAGCAGTTCTGACCTGCTCTGAAAGCCTTTTGACTCAAGATATTTAGGTAATAGCTTCTGTTGAGGGGTGAGTGTATGAGAAAGGAGCTAAAGCAATTTCCAGGAACATCCTGCTTTAGGGGGCCCCTGCCTGGCTTTGGGGGACATGGAGCTGGTCCCTGAAAGTGGTAACTAGAAACAACTGCAATCTCACATGGCATCTGCAGCCAAGTCTCAGACAGAGACAACAAATACCTTGCTCCAAACATATTCTTGGCTTTTCTATGTAATAGCGATATCTATTAACTAATTATCAGCCAGGGTTATACAGTATTCCCAAGTACAGCAGAATTAGGATTTGTTGTGTGCATGGTAGCTGCCTCCTTTTCCTACATTTTTTTGCAAAATAAAGGCATGCTGTGAAGCAAGCCTCTGAAACACATTTAATTAGATAAGCTGAATCTGCAATGTAGAATTTGGAAACTGTCCTGGTTCAGGATGGATAATTCAGTAATCTGGCTGGGTGATAGTGGACTCTGCTGATTTGTGTGTGAATCAGCTTAGTGCTCTTCTGGCTTCCCCCTCCATCCCAGTAATTCATTTGATCACCCCTTCTCCCTTCTACAGGTTGTGGGGTTTTTCACATTGCCATGCCTCTGCCCTGAAACACAAACACACACACACAGGAGCAGAGAAGTGAAAGTGAACAGAGGAACTTGCACAATATTTTAATCTGGAACTTGAGGTGCTTGTGGTCCTTGCCCAGGTAGCTGCACCCAAACTATGGGCTGCTTGCAGGTCGAAGTTAATTCACAATGATCCCAGCCACCATTATTTAACATTGTCTGAGAAGAGTTGGAAGTGTGTCACGTCCTCTGCATGCCCATTTCTGGGGCCAGAGACAAAACCCCATGGGGCAGAGGGGAAGGGGCAAAGCTCCCAGTGAGTACAGGGATGGCTTCTGCTGCTGGAGGGAAGAGGGAGACTGGGACCTGGGGGAACATTTTCAGTGGAGGACAGAAAGCTTCAATTCTCGAGGCTGCACAGCAAATAAAAAAGAGGAGTCATTGCCTGGCATTTTCTCTCACAACAGCAAACTGCTGGCCAGCTGCTGTGAAAGGAAACTCATCAAATTGCTTCCAGCGTCACCTGGAGATCTAAAATAATTCTTAGGTAGCTAGAAAATATTTGGACTTAACCGACTGTGGTAGAGCTCGAACCCCATGGGAAAATATGGTGAGGAAGGGGGAGACAGGGCTGAAAATGCACGAGACGTGCTGTGCTTGCACAGCAGGCTGCTGGTCCCTAGGCAGCCTGTCATCACTCCCTGCTGCTCACAGAGCAGGTACTCGATGTGTGCCTGCAGAATACAACAGAACAACACATTTGTGCTCCAGAGGATGCTTCAGCCTCGCTGCCCTATGAGCAGGGATGGAGGTATGTCTGAGAAATTAAGGGGTTTTAAATGACAGATCATGTGAGGGTTGATTTCAGAGGGCTTTGTGTGCTTGGCTGGGTTATTATGTGTGTGATAAGGTGCAGGCAGTGATTGAAACATTTCCTGCAGCTCTCTCCTCCCTCGTGTGAGTTCCCTGGTACTCACTAACACATTTGCTTTCACAGTATAATCTGCCTTACTGTGAGGAGTGCTTATTTTCATCTGCCTCCCTGAAGAAGTTTTGCAAGGCTGTGAAAGCAGATTGTCTTTGAGACATCTAAGACTCGACTCCTTTAGGCTGAAAATTTTGGGGTTCCATTTTGGGAAAACAGTTGTGGTATAGCTCCTTTGCAGGAGATCTTTTTAAAAGCCTGATTCCTGATGTCTCTTTCAATTAATCATGCTTTCCAAGGAAGATTATTTAATATGCCAGAATTAAACAAAAGTGCACATATATCATGCACATGAAAATAAATTACCTTTTCAACTCCACTAGCATTCAAGCCTCATGAAATTCCTTTGCTGGTAGCTGGATGAATTAGCTAAGAACATTCTACATAAGGATAGCTCTTCAAACTAGAGCTAAACCCATTGGTTTTGGTGACAGGGCAGCAAGGAAGCCTGTGCTTTACCACCTTTAATAAAAGAACAAGAAGTAACAGTGTTTTCTTTTGCCAAGATTCCCCAGTGAGAGTTTTTCACAACCAATATATTTTCTTCCTTCAAGGTAGATATATTTGCTGGTTGAAAAATTAAGCCAAAGAATCTATAGTCATCTCATCATTTTAAGCTGAAAAAAGCCACCTGTGCTCTAAGAAGCTAACAAGAATAAATGGCTGACCAGCATCAAGGTTTCCACTCCGATTTGACTCTTGTGTGTTTGCTGTCCATACGATTCCTGAACTACAAAGGCCAGAGTCAAAGTGCTGCCTTTATACTGCACAAGAGCACTCCAGCTCTAAGCAGGTTTAGCTGTGGGCACATACCAACTCCCTTTCTTCTAACAAAGATCTCCCCATTTGTCTCCCCAGCACATACCAGCATCTTTTCTGCAGAGCAGTCACTATCACTGCTGGTCCTGCATTCAGTGTTCACATCTGTGCAAGACAAAGAAAGAAACTGAGGAAGTCTCAAGCCAAATTAAATGGCATAAACTCCAGGTACTGTAGCAATATGCTGAGACTGGAATAATCTAATTTACAGTTAACAAACCCAATTCTGGTGAATTTCAGTCAAATCTGATACACAGCTCCAGAAGTCTGAGAACTGAGAGACAGATGAACAAGCAGACAGAAGGTTCCCTACAAAACCAGAATAAAAAAATCACCCACGGACTGCTTTGACCTGTTAGGCCTCAGCTTAGAAAACATATACCACTCTATGAGAATTCCCAAAAGGGCAGGAAAGGCTTCTTTAGCAGGTGGAAAGTCATGCTGACATGCCACCCTATGTGCATGTCTTATTGCATGCACAAATCTTTTCCAATATGCACTTTCCAGCTGTGTTCCTGTTTCTTTGTGGGACAGATGCTTGGCCAAAGCAGTATCTTTTTCACAAAAGTCCTGTTCTCACCCCACTGAACTTACCAAGGCTTAGAGTTCCAAAATGTGTAGGGGTAAAGGCAGCCCAAGACTTGCTGTGGTAATTTTTCTCCTTTGGAAACAGTCAACTGTACAGACAGAATGGTCTTGCAATGTGCTACACACAGCAAGTGTGACTTATAAAACAAAAATCTAGGATTTTTACAGGTCATAAATGGAAGGTATTAAAAACAAATTAAATATTATTGACCAGGTTTTTATATTTCTTAAATCCTTCCCACAGTCTCTTCTGCACCAAGACCAATCTAAAAGTATAAGGCCCAAAATATATTTCCCTTAAAGTGCAAAGGAAAATCCTTTTGTCACATTTGATGTAAACATGAAATGCTGGGCAGCATGTTGTCCTACACATTTTCAGGCACAAGTGTTTCATTTACACTAAGATTCTGCTCGGTGTCTCAAGGTTGCACCTCTAGCAATGGCATACTCATTGGGTTTGAACAGTTTAGCATGATTTTTGAAAAATCACAAAGCTTTTAATGAATATCAGCAAACCCATATAATGGTAAAGGTTGTGTGGCACAAAGAGGCAACTGTGGATCATTCTGGCCGGAAGATCATTCTGGCCACGGATGTAATCCAGATTTAAAGGACAATCTATAAGAAACCTAAGACCCATCAGAGTGAAATTAAAACAGATATGTACTTCAAAGGAGTGAAGAGCTTAGTTAATTTAAAGAAATGCAAATTCTAGCCTGATACCATGAAAAAAAGGATATTAAGGTGTTCAAAAGCTCTCTGTTAAGAACTACAAAGATGCCTTAGTCGGAGGAGGCCCTGATGCCTTGGGACAGAGACTGAGCAGAGCTAGAGAATAAAGTAGGTATTTATTGAAAGGCCTTTAAGGATACACCTTGGGCAAGACAAGGACCAGGGCTACACTCAAGGTGGACTTAAAGTGGTCACAAAATGGATGACCGGTCACAAGGTCCTACACTTTCATAAGTTTGGGTCCATTTGCATCTTGGGGTTTAATTGTCCAATCACAGCTTCAGGTTGTGAGGTCTCATCCTTCTTGTTTCTCTCTTCATTCCACTGTTGTTTATGCTTTTGAGCCTGAAACTTGTACCCGTTGTCCTTGGTCTTCAGCAGGAAAAGGATTTATTTTGCCTACCTACTCTGTGAAGAGAGCTTACTGGCAGTTAATATGAGGCTCAGAACTACACCCCTAGGCAGCACAGAATCTGAAAAGCATGAAAGTTAAAACTTAAGGCATCAGCCCAAACTAATGTGTTATTAGTAGCTGGATGGTTAATATGTGCTTCCATAATAGGACAAAATGATGTTGAAAAGTTTCCAACAGTGTTTCCTAATATATTAGGATGGGGTTTGGAAGGAATTATTTATTTTTAAAAGCATCTAATGAAGGAACAGAGCTCCTAGTCAAGGAGACGACCAGCCCCAGCTGTGTGACACTTTGTTTGGGTACTGTACCAAGATAACTTTAAGATTACAGCCTTTCCTCTCAGGTTAAAGTCCACTGTCCACTGTCCACTGTCAGATTAGCCCCATTCCTGAGCAGATTTATTTGCCTTTTCCTTTTCTCTCTCAGGTTTCACTACTTTCTGCCTTTCTCCATCTGATTAGATGAATTATCAAAACATATTTTTGCTGAGCAGAAAACCCCATCCCAGTGCAGCATGGACAGATTTTCGAAAGAACCCAGTCTTGGTTTTGATGAACAAAGTAGATGAAGCCTGACTGTCCATGCTGAGTCCACCAGGTACTCCTGGACATCCACCAATGGGTTTAATTTCTCTGAGAAGCCTCTAAGATTTTACTTTTTAAGCTCAGGCTCCATCACTGTCACCTCTCTGTCTCCACACCCCCCTCTGCACCTTCCTGCTGCCTCCTTGCCCTGAGCCTCTTGCTGACATCTGCCACATTGCCTTGTCCCACACTCTCCTGCTCCCACCTGGCTCTGCTGCAGTCAGGGCTGGAGCCAAGCCAGGCAGCCTTGGTGTTTATCAGCTCAGATCTGCCAGCAGCAGGGTCTTGAATCCCCCTGGGGCTGGCGTTCCCTGCCACCAAGGCATGCCTCTGTTGACTGCAGCAGTGCAGGCACTGAGGCAGGGCAGGCACTGAGGCAGGGCAGGCACTGAGGAGTCTCAGTGTCACCCAGAGCCAGCGGGGATCTGCAGCACTGTCCCCTTCGGCCACGCCGTGTTGCACCAGGAGCCTGTGTGCAAATTACCACGTCTGGGCATTGTGGAGATCTGCCTGTCCAAAACAGAACCTCTGGTTTGCAGTGGGTACGAGGCTGCTGCTGCTCCCGGGCTAATGAGCAATCACTCTCAGCAGGGCCAATTAATCTGAGGAGGATGGTGGGTTAATTCGGTTGCAGTGCTGGCTTGTTTTCTAGATGTGACCTTGTTTGCCTCTAATTTGGGTACCTTTGCATGATGTCACACTACATGCTCAGACCTGGCAGCATCAATACTACTTCAGAAATGCCACTTAGTCCTCTAGTTCATGTGAGCTTTGTGATGCTCAGTAGAGCTATACATAAATACATTTTAAACATCAGGCACCAGCACACTTCTCAGGTGTTTCAGGAATCCAGCCCACACAGCCATTTAATGCCAACCTGGGAATGGCTAATTGCTGCTTCATGCAAAACCTGGACTGACACATTTTTTGCTGTATCTATCACAAAAGGAACCAAAATGCAGCACAAAATACAATAAGCAAATAAAAGTTCTAGTGGTCACCACACTACTGGTTCACGTGAAGAGGGGATAGCTAGAATGGGCATCTAGAAGGCTGAAAATCCACAGGAAAATCTAAGTTTAGTGACAAGTCCTGAGAATTGATTACATTTATTTGAAGATTGAAATCCTGTTCTGTCTCCCTCACTTGCTCATGAGGGAGGAAATGAACACTTAAAAGTTGTATATAAAGCCTTCAAGAAAACATTTTAAATGAGGTGCCTGTCTTCAGTTTTACTTTCAAAATAAATTCCCTTACACTGCGCTCAAAGTCACAAGACTCAAGGCAGTGGTAGCAAAAAAAATTAGTAGGCCTTTACCATAAAGACATAACTTAAACAAAAAAAGAGTTAAAATTTCAAGAAATCATAAGAAAATTTCTCTTTATACTTGCAATAATCTGAATTATTGTAACATACCCATATTTTAATTTTACCTAGTCATCAGGGTTGAAATATCATGTTATTGCCATAATTTTCCAAATAGCAACTGTATTACTAAAGACATTATGAAAAGAAAAACATGGAGTTTTCCTGATTAGTAGAAACAATGTAGCAGGACAAAAAAAAAAAAAAGTTTTATTCAGTATCTTTGAGGCATAGACAGAACCAAATTTCTGTAAAATTGTCTCTTTCATCTCTCAGAAAACTGAGCCCGCAATTATGTTTTAGATCTTGATAGAGACTTGGTATTTATATAATTGTTATCCAGTTCTTCTTTAGATGTATGTTAATGTGCCATTTTTTGAGTTTTCATAATTTTCATGTATAGATGATTCATTTTCAGCAGCAGTAAAGGAATCTCGAAAATGTTCATCTCTTTTTTTTCCGCACATTTTTGCAAATCCGGTCATAGCTCCGCATGGATGGGAGTTTGCAACCGAGTATTTTCAGGCTGCATATTTACAGAAACGGCTCTGCGCTAATGCGAAGTAACCACGGAAAGCTGTGACAGGCTTCATGCCCCAGCAGCACTGTAAGGAGATACTGGAAACAAGCTGCTGTTGAGAATAACTCGGTTAAATAGCGAATGCAGATGTCGTGGTTGCGCGGGGCGCTGGGCGGGGGGGCCGGCAGCGTGGGCAGGCGTGATTAGCCAGGGCCCCCGGCAGGGATGGGGTTATCGCCAGCGGGGACTCCTGCCAGGTCACGGGGCAATATTTCCCTGAAGTGCACAAGCTGCAGGAGTTTAGACATAATAAAACAGGATAAAGTGTGTTTTCATAAACACGGAAAGGACGCGGGCTAGCGCTGCAAAAACAACTGCGAAAACTGTTGGTGTTTTGTAGTCTGACTTTATCAGCTTCAGCACTTTAGATTTTTAATTCTTCATAGAACGTTTGAACAGGAATCAGAGGCTATGAGTAGAAACGTAAGATCTGATTGGGGGGGAAATATTTTCAAGGGAATATGGTGTTTGGGATTTTGTTTACGTAAAATCTGGTAAAAACAGAAGGAATTGAGGGGGAAAAAGGAAGTAAACTTTTTATCAGGCACATTTTCCCACAGAATGATCAGCGAAACACAGATGCTCATTTCAATTTGTGCAATATCTAGTTTAGGGAAGTGCATTACTATCACGGGGGAATTTCAGAATTCAATGTCAGGATCTCTCAGACCTGGATTCTGCACAGAGAAAGCAAAAGAAAAACCTCAGGCACTGCTGGCACTTCCAAGATTGCATCAATAACTGTGTTGCTTCACTCATCGCATGCTTGCTGCAGGGTGGTATTTTTGTCTACAGTTATAATGCTGCAGCACAGTGATAACTCACTGGGAAAGTGCGTGGGGCTTCACTGTGTAGTTTTCCTCTGTGCTTGGGCTGATCTTCCAGCTTGAGCTCTACCAGGTGCCTTGGCAGGACTCTGGGTAGCTCTGTTTCAGACCATGTCAATGCCTTTTTTTGTTGTTTTGTTTTGGGATTATTTTTTTTTTGTTGTTATAAAAGGGTTTCCACATTTAATCCTTAATTCCTGCTCAAATTTTAGAGCTTAGTCAACAGATAAAAAAGTTGCATGTGGGCACCTAAATGTTTAATCCAGCTCTGTGTCTACTGCTAGATGATTTGGGCATTACTCATATACTCTTGTACTGCTCAGAAAGCTTGTGCTCACAGTCCTTGCAGGACTAGGGCCATACTTCATGAGTTAAGAACAGCTCTCCATGCTCAGCCATGTTTGGCCTTGGCATGTTGCATTTGACAAGGCCAGCTGGACTCGTCAGGCTCTGGGTGTCTAATCAAGCAGAAAGAGCAAGCAGCTATCTCTGGCGGCCTCCCCCGTTCCCCAGCAGAACACATTTTTCCAGAGCCACTGATACTCTTGCAGAAAGTCTTACAGACTTTACAGTCTTACAGATTGATGACTAGTGCCCCCAGGAGCTACTGCAATGTTCCTACTTAATTTGGTAGAAATAGTTACAGTAGCACAGACTGATAACATTTACAGAGGATCTTTCTGTAAATTACTTGTATTTACAGAAAAAAAATTCCATTAATACTTCCTTTTTTCCCAACATTCTATTCTGTCAACACGTGTGCTCCTGCATTTGTATAAAAATATCATCAAGATACTCATACCCAAACATCATTGAAAAATGCACAAATATCTATATAGATGTACAAGAGAAAGACAGTATGGGAATTAAAGGAAAGAAATACACTCACCATACTCTGTCAGAGAAATGCACTAAATAAATACCTGTTTTAAATTGCCCATTCAGCCCACACACAGTCCAGCAACTACATTGTGCAGTGGGAAGGTTCCCTCCACTACTTTCAGTTGAAGTACGCAAAGCTCAATTTAGCAATTAGATAAAAAGGTTCAGCTAGTTTCTAATTTCCACATGTTCAAGCACATGACTCAATTAGCAGAAACATTTTGTGGATTAGCTTTTGCAAGCCTTGCTAGAGGGGCCTCATGTTCTGAGCCTTGCTGGAACTGCCCACAGATGAGCTAGTGCACAGGTGAAACCTGCACAGCCCCGTGCTGCTCATTGGAAACACTCTGCATGTGGGGGTAGGGTCTCCTCTATTGACTCCAAACGTTCTCAACATCTCAAAATTATTTGTTTGATAGAGGGCAGTAGAGAAAGGTGAGAAGGGCTGTCCCTTTGACCCACAGTGCAGTGCTCTGCAGCAGCACGCAGTAGCCTGGGGTGGTTTTTATGCCCAGGATTAACAGGGATTGGGAACGATGCCGAAGCAGCGTGCTGAATCAAGGGTCGGAAATCGCTTTGCGGGGCAATTTTTCTGGTAAGATAAAAAACAACGATGATTTCCAAATGCAAACAAACAGCCTAATGCCCTACTTTCAGAATTTGTTTATTTAATCTCAATTTTTGTGCAGTAAATGGTGCAGCTAAGACTTTGTTGGGATGATCTGACAATGCTGTGTTTCAAGGCAAAGAGGTTTGTCTGCAAGTGACAAAATTATCAGAAATTTTGGGAGAAGTGAATGCAAATAAGTTTGTTAGACTTTGACAGCAAATGAGAGAGAAATTATGTATTTTAGATCAGAGACATTATATTATGCCTCTTTTTTCCTTATTGGGGAAAGCAGTGAAGCATTTCTGTTTATGTTGAACTTACTTCTGGTACTTGTGGATACAATTACTTTAAAATAGGCATTATTTTTAAAAATCTGTATCTTCCAACTATGTATTGAACTTCACAACAACAACAACAAAGAATCATCACCTGGATCCATTCTCAGATGGATTTCTACCTCTGGCTTTATTTTTCCCCTTATGTTCATTTTGGCCATAAAAAATACTCAGTTTTAGGGAAGGTGAAACATTTCTTTTGCTGCCAAGTCCTTCCCTCATAAAAGCATCATTTTTTTTCCTCATTCTTGATTCTCTATGCCTTTTGTCTATTTCCTCTCCACAGTGTCCAAGCATCATAAAAGTCAAAATTCTTTTCCCTGAGTTTCTGATAATTATCTCTCACTTTTTTCTACAGTTTGTCTTCTATTCCCCCTTAAGAAAATTGCCAATACTCTACAAAATGCATATTGAATAATAAAGAACTGTTATTGCAGGCATAAGCACACTCATGAATTATTATTTCAATTTGATTGTGAATGAAGATTTACACTTAACCTTGCCTCAGATATATACATGTATTAAGAGTATCAGTAGTATCTGTTACAGACAGAAATGTCTCCAAGTTTTCTGGGACAAGAGAAAAAAATCCTGTCCTGATTTGCACTATAGCAGTCTCAAGAATATGACTGTGGAATAAAAATGCTTTTTCTTTTCCCCTAACTGAAGGACAAATTCACATAGTTCATCATGCCGAGCTAATATATTTATGGTCCAAAGAGTTCTCCTCACTCCCAGCCTTCAGGCTTACACTGGAATCCAAGGTATGTAAGGATGATATGAACATGATATACTTTACTGTAACCTGTGCTTCAGGCAGCTGTTAACGCCAGTCTAGCTTTCTGCAGTCTTCAGCCAAAGGAAAGTTTTCTGCAGCATATGCACAGCTCCAGTCCCCAGCAGACGTCCTGTGAAGTCAATGGCATGCTGAAGTAGACGCCACAGAAGCAAACAGGCATTTGTTGAAACTCAAGTCTCAGATGTTAACATATATTTGGGATTATTTCCCTGCCTAAGAAAGAAATTAATTTCCTTCCTGCCAAATTATAATTGCGGCAGCGTCTAAAGTCTTGCACAAAGACTCAGAGATGCATTCTACTACACTTTATGGTAACACTGGGAAAGATGGTCCCACTCCAAAAAGAAAAAAGTCAAAGGTGGCAAAAGGTCAAAGCACAAAAAAGAGAAACCAAGAACTTCAGTGGGAAGGGAAACAGAGAGATACAATGACCTCTTCACTCTGCTGAGCAGACCAAGAATAGAAGGATTTGAACTCAAGCTGCTGTCCTAGTCTAGTCTTCTATTGTATGCTGCTGTTTGTTACAGTCTTGGTCAGGAGGGACACGCCTTACTTTTTCAATATTGCCCCAAATAACCTCTTTTTAAGTTGTTTTTGCTATGCAGACCCTTATTTACCCCTAGTATACTAAGTAAGTTTGTAGATGATACTAAATTGGGAAGAGCTGTTGATTCCCTCAAAGGCAGAGAGGCCCTGCCTCAACAAATGAGAGGACTGAGCAATCACCAACCACATGAACAGAACAAGGAAAAGTTCTGGATTCTGCACCTGGGATGAGGCAGCTTTGATTATACAGATTGCCTGGAGAATGAGAGGCTGGAAAGCAGCACCATAGAAAGGGAGCTCGGGGTCCTGGCCAACAGAAAGTTGAACAAGAGTCAGCAGTGCCTTGGGAGCCAGGAAGGACATCCCTGTCCAGGGGGGCATCAGGCACAGCATTGCCAGCCAGGCAAGGGAGGAAATTCTCCAGCTCTGCTCTGGGGCAGTCCCACCTCAAGTCCTGGGGGAAGATTTCTGTGCCACAATAAAAGGAAGACATTACATTTTTAGAGAATGTCCAAAGGAGGGCAGCGAAGATGGTGAAGGTCCTTGAGGAGAAGCTGTGTGAGGGGTGGCTGAGTTCACTTGGTCTGGTCAGCCTGGAGAAGAGACTGAGGGGAGGCTTCATTGCAGTTACAGTTTCCTCATGAGGGGAAGAGGAGGAGCAGACATTGATCTCTTCTCTGTGGTAACAGTGACAGGACCCAAGGGAATGGCCTGAAGTTGTGTCAGGGGAGGTTTAGGTTGGGTATTAGAAAAAGGCTTGTCATTCAGAGGATGGTTGGGCACTGGAAAAGGCTCCCCAGGGAAGTGGTCACAGCACCAAACCTGACAGAAGCTTCTGGACAACACTCTCAGGGACATGGTGTAACTCCCGGGGACAGCGCTGTGAAGGGCCAAGAGTTGGACTTGATGATCCTTGTGTGGACTCTTTCAATTCAGGATATTCTAGCATTTTATGATCCTACATTTTCAGCCCCAGTTATGCAAGTGATGTACTGCTTTATTAAAAGGGAGACTGTTATATTTTTTTGTGAGTGCAAATGCTTTCAGTAGCATTAAGGTCACCAATATCCTACTCCCTTAGTTTAAGAACATGCTACACTTATGTACATGATGTGGATCAAACTGTGCACAGTGAGCTTCTCTGCAGCATCTGTTAGTGGCTCTGGTCCTGAACTGTCAAGGAAGGGAATCAATCAATCTTGTTGCTTGTCCTTGCACTCCTGCTCTCATTGATCTGCAAAGAAACGAGAACATGATCAGTTTTGAAGTTTAAACATTCAGAAAGCTAAGTAGCATGGAAGGATTACTCAGTTTTATTTACATACAACATTTCTCCTATGACATCCTCATATGATGTTTATTTTTGTGCAGCAGTATTGCTTACCTATATGTGCTCTTTTCCTCTTAAAATATTTTTATACTGAACTACTGTTGGTAAGCAGTTTTCATGTTCAGATTATGAATTTTAATTTAGTAACATTAAATTATGTTTATCAGTACCTAAATGTACGTCAACTATGAAAACATCAGGTGAAGTATTATCAAAGGCTTCATTAACCTCATCACATATACTTACAGTTTCTCCCTACACTCTTATTTATGTGCATACATTAGTGAAAATAATGGCAACTTGTACTGATTCTACTGTGGATTAGATTTTAATTATTACAGTTCACAGAAAAAAAGACATCATTAAGTTCATGCAATGCACAACTGCTGTAGCATAACTTTACCTTCTTTGCAAAATCTACAAACCCAGTTCCCTGGAAACGTGATTGGTTTTAATCACACTGCCAAAATATAGAACTGTGTTCATAATTCAGGTGCTGAACACCAAGTACATCTTCAGTGTGGGGGTCTCAACAACTTTTTGGAGCAGAGGGGCATCAACCATGCTTGCAAAGAGGTGAAGCTGAGGTATGGTTGCAGCTATCACATACATCTGAATTTCACAATTATAGAGCCAGTTACTGAGGCTGCATTTGCATGGGCAGAGTGACAGGCAGGCTTTGTGGACAAGTGAAGATAAGAAGTAGGTGCAAAGTTTGCAGCTGATCAATGTGGACAGCACAGACACACTATTTATCTTCCCAAAGCTCCTCGGAAAGGGCTCAAGGCACCTTCAAGGGCATTTCCTCTTACAAGAGAGAAAGTGAGCTCCTCTGTGGCTAAACTCCTTAGTGATCTATGAAGGATTAATCGTAGGGTGAAACAAGAAGAGCCAAAGTTGAGGAATTGATTTTTGGCTGAGAGGAGCACTCAAAAACACTACAGATTTCGTAGTAGCAGGCAAAACTGACTTCTTGGATCTAATGATGCACTGAGTTATGGAAAGGGTGTAGACAGGAAAAGATGACAGCAAGACCACAGAGCAAAACCAGAGAGTAGGAGCTGGCTGCATGTTAAGAGGAGATGGAAAAGAAGGCAGAAAAGATATTAATGTTAATCTTCTTCCCATAAAATCCACATATTCTACATTTATTTTTTTTCAGTTATCATAAAACTTCCATGAATGGTATCTCTTCATTCCGGTAATAAATCTAACTCACAGTTTCTAGATCCCATTATTTAATGAGATTTTGTAACATTGCAACTTGATTACTTCCACATCTGATTGTTTGCATGTTTCTACTGATTTGTCTGTGTGGCATTCTGACCACTGCATTCATCACAAAACACACTTTGGAGTAAATATAACAGTGGGGGTTTGCTTGCCAAAGCTTTTTAAAAATTGGAATGCAATTCCAAACCAGGACCTAACCTGCATGTGCACCATCATAAGACTATTTTAGAACCCTTCAAACACGTTTGCAAAGAGCAAAATTAACCATTTGAGCATGCTGATCAAGGCATTGATTCTGCAAATACTTACTATCAGGCTTAATCCCTTTGAAAGCACGGGGACTATTCACGGTCAGAAAAGCTGTGCCTGTGAGTAAACATTTGCCTCTCTCAGCCCTTGAAAGCGATTGCAGGCAGTATTTTTGTTCTGGATGGACAGTGCTCTCTTGTTGGCACTCCACAAGTATGAAATGACATATACTGTAATTGTGAAAATTATACAGGCCTGCCCCTAATAACAGTGTGCAGGCAGCAATTGGCTCAGTGGTGAGAGAGAAGCGCTTAGTCATTCTGTGAGAGGCAGGCAGGAAATGTCGAGATGAACTGTCGTAATTAGACACGTGTTATTAGTATTTATTAAAACACAACTAGTTACACTGGTTGTGCATATTCTGTAGGCAGACCTTGTGCAAACCCCAGTAATCTGGCCCTAAGCTGTGCAATATAGACCTTGTTTACAGTAGAGAGCTGTGCTGACCTAACTACATTAGTAGAGTTAAAGCTGTACATCCCCACTTTAGGAGCTGTATAACAATAGCTTATTTTTCCTTAGTAGAAGGAAAATCAATGGCAGTGTAAGACACCTTCATACATAAGCATACATCATTTTAAACAGTGTAATTAAATGTGATGTAAAAGATGTAAAAATTCACACAGCTGAGATAACATAGCTAATTTGGTATATGATGTATGAAGAGATAAGGCACTCTATTTCACAAATAAATGTCAATGGATGAATCTCACTCCTCTTGCATGTGAAAAGGAGGAGAAGTGAAAATAGCCAGTGTTTACGATAGAACCTTTTTGTCTGAGCAACTTGTGACCTAACCAACATTTGCAAACTCAGTGAAATGCAATGTATTCATTTGGTGGCTGCCTGTAAAAGTACTTGAATCAGTCTAAACTGATTCTTTGCATAGGAATGAAGAGGGAATCACTCTGGCAGGATGGAGAGAAGCTGCTCATTTAAGAAAACAGTAAAAGATCACAGAGGGATAAATGTTTCTGGCACCATACATTTTACTATAATGTTCCAGTTTCTCATCTTGAAAATGGAAGGGATTTTCCTTCCATTTTTTTCTTCCATTTTCATTCTTCCACTCCAATAAAGTAATGCCTATATATGAATAAGTAAAGGTCTGTTCTATGGCAAAAGCTGGTTAATACTCTCTGAAGATTTCTGTTTCCCAGTGATCACTGACGAGCACCATGATGATGGCAGAACCAGGCAGCAGAGAATGGGCCTCTACCCTGGCCTGCTGTAAAACCTCTGGTAAACCACCTTCTCTCTCTGAGTTTTCTCCTTTAGAAAATGAGAGAAAGTCCGTTTGCAAAGCAATTTGAGAAATAACAATGGCAAACAACTGCTCTATATTAGTTGGGTGGAATTCTTACTAGCTTCTATACCTTCTTTTCTTGTGCAAGAGCCACCATTATAGACAGGAACTTCAGTTTTGCTTATTAGATAATTCACTAATTTTAGATCTAAATCTGAATTAAGATTTCAAGTGAAGCTCAAAGTTTCAAATTACTGAACGTGTTTTTTCAGTTTCATGTTAAATAAAATGCACATTTTCATACAGAATATTTCAATAAAACACATTTTGTTTCTACTTCCGATTATGAGTATCAAAAATGAGACAATAAATCTGCTCAGCAGTGTTACCTCTTTTTGAAGATTCCCCTCACTATGTATTTATAGAGAAATTGATACAAACACTAACATTAGTTTCTGACTATAACCTTGTTTCTGACACTATACCCAGATACATCACATGAAAGTAGTTAACTGAATGCATCATGCGCTGGGTAGCTGCTGAGAAATTAGGAAATTTATTAGGAATACTGAAAATTAGGAAAGAGAAAATAGCACACAAATATGGGATCTAACAAACTAAGCAAGGATTTTGAGCCCATTTTTCCTTGCTCTATCTTACTAGTAAACTTTCTACAATTACATTGACAACAACAAAAAAGTTTTGATTTGCATAATTACCTGTAATGTGGCACACCTTTTTCATAAACTCTAGAATATGGAAATAAAACTATTCACAAGTCAAAATATTTTCAGATGAGAAATGATATACAGTTATGGAATCATAAATTAGTTAGGGTTGGAAGGGACCCTTAAAGCTCATCTAGTCCAACCCTTCTGCAATGAGCAGGGACAGCTTACATTAGACCAGGCTGCCCAGAGACCCATCCAACCCAACTCTGAATGTTTCCAGGGATAGGGCATCCACTGCCCTGCTGAGCAGCCTGTCCCAGTGTTTCACCACCCTCATCATAAAAAAATCCTCCCTTACAACTAGTCTGAATCTCCCCTCCTTTCCTTTCAAACCAACTTTCATGGCTTTCTTCTACTGAGGATCCCAAGCAGGATGCAGTACTCAAGGTGGAGTCTCACCAAAGTGGAGAGTACAGGGGCAGAATCAGCTCCCTTGACTTGCTGCCCACACTGCTCTGGATGCAGCCCAGGATACTTTCTAAGCTCCAAGCACACACTGCCAGCTCATGTCCAAATTTTCATCCAGAGTTCTCCAAGTTCTTCTCCACAGGGCTTCTCTCAATCCATTCATTCCCCAGCCTGTAATGATACCAGGGGTTGCCCCAAAGCAGGTGCAAGACCTTTCACTTGACCGTGTTGAACTTCATGAGATTGCCATGTGCCCACTTCTTGAGCTTGTCCAGGTCCCTCTTGCTTAACTGAAATTGTCTCTATTTTGTTTTTACTGTTGTCTCTATTTCATATATGCTAGCTAAATCTATGCACATTGATGACACATTTTATATTTGAAATATTTGTTGGGTGGTTTTTTTTTTGTTGTTGTTGTTGTTGATACAGCATAGAAAATAATCTAAAGCATTTAGATATTCTTTGTCAACTTATTGAATCTATTCCATAATAGACCACTCCCTCACTTTTTTTCATTTTCTGTGTTCTTGGTAAGTGCAAGAAATTCTCTTTATATGTCATCAAATCTATGCATTATAATAATACATTATTTTCTGTAATGTAGAAACTTTGTTGGTATGAAAATGGTTCATTACACAATTCCTGGTAAATCTCTCCAATATTTAAAAGTATGATTCTGAACACTGGTGACCCAGACCCCACTGGCTTTATCAGTATGAATTTTTGTTGAGCTGTTTGCCAGGATACACATCATGAAATATGTTAATAGCTTTTACTTTACTAATAGTCTTTCGGATATCATCCCAGCATCTTTTGGTTATTCCAAAACATGTTAGCAAGAGATGGGTTTGAAGCAATTCTGCGATTCTCTGTTCAATTAAGTTCAGAGGCAGGCTCTGATGTACTCCCTTCTCTTACCAAGCTCTAATTCTGCCCAGATTTGTATGAAAATGGATCTATAAACATGCATATGTGGATGACAAGAGCAGTCTAGGAACTAAACAGGTTCTGTCCTTCCTGTCCTCTAGTTGTAAACTGTCTATCTTTCTGGCTCTAACTCAGGAAACCACTTTAACCTGTGATTAAATCCCGGTGAAATCAAGACTTCAGTACACAGTTAAGGCTCAGCCTACACTTCAGTGCTTGAAGGGACAGATTAATAACATGCATTCTTGAAAGAATATTTTCATTGTAAACCATTGTTTCCCTGTGATTGGAAAACACAGGCAATCCACCAAAAGAAATCTATGAGATCACGAGACACTTGAAAATATATATAAAATAACACTGAGACAACTGAAATATTCAATTTTTCTGAGGTCTGACGTAGTAAGTTTGGTAGCTCCACCCTTTCCATACCCTGCAGGTGACTCCTGGCGTTATCTCAGTCCTCCACAACCCCCACTCCCTTATCATTCACCTTCAAGAATTCAGTTGATCTCTTGAAACATGCATAGAAATGATGTACACTTATACTGAGAAATGCAGGGACGCACCACTCACCACTCCTTGGTGAAAAACCCGTGTAATTTATAGACATGAATATATCCTAGCATGTATATTTATGGATTTCTGCTTTCACTTTTATGCACCTCTGCAACAAACTTTGCAACACCTTTAGTATTTTCTTCTTTCTAGGGAAATAAGGACTTTGTGTATATTAACCAAGTGAACACAAATTCATCTCTGTGTAGCACCTTATCTAACATCTTTCTGAACTGCAAATTGGCTGCATCAATGTTACTCTGTGCTTTCTAGAATTCCTCGACTAAGTTGTCAGCATGCTGAAGGTGGAAGACTATTAGAACATTCTATATACCAGAATATTCTCTATATGTTATATCCTGTCAAAATGTGGCAGAGCTCATATGGTCCTTCCACAGAGACCTTCCAGGTATAGGGATTTACAGGATGCATTCTGGTCTGACAGAACCAAATGTACACCACATCGTTTAATGCAGCCTAAATATTTTAACTAATGCTTAATCTTCAGAAGTGTGTTTTCCAACACCATATAAATGGAAATATTCTGTGGTGGCTTCTTGTGAAGTCCCTTATATTGTAGGTGTACAAATGGCTCTTTTGATTATTTTATGACACGGAAAAGGGACTGAAAGTGAAAGAAACCCTAGTGCAAGTTGAAAGGAGCATTTACAGTTGTGTGTGATACAGCCTCCCAAAGAGATAAATTATGAAACTTATTTTTTTTCATTAGCATTACATTAACTTCTTACCAAGCAAGACATTCAGCCACTGCAAGTAGCAACTGCACTACAAGTTGCAATAGTCTGCGACTATCATACACTACCATGGCTATTTGTCGTTGCAGCCAAATACAGCCCACAAGACAATTCCTGTCACACTACCATTGCCACCTTGTACAATCTTGGACTGGAGATGAAAGGAAATTACTAACTCAGGAGGTGCATGAATCTCAGCAGAAGCTGCTGCTCCTACACAAAAGAATGACTTGGCATTGCTTGGCAAGGAGACACTGGCATATTTGTCCAGCAGTTCAAAGGTTAAAAAAAGTGGAGAATGCAGGAGCATGAACCTCCATAAATTTTTTCACTTTGTAGGAATGGGTTGCTGCTGCAGTAATATTGTCACAAGAACCTGTCTGTAGAGGCTTCTGCCACTGTTCCCGTGAGTGTAGAAATGTTTTGGTACAACCTCTCTATTCAGCCCTGGGTAGTCTGACATCCTGGTGAGACCAGTGGAAAGACAGAGCTTTTACCAGCAGAGCAGCACCATGTTAATCTCTATAGCTGCCATCACGTTTCCGTTGTGACTACATCTATGCATCTATTTATGGTGATGTTTTATCTTGCAGATTTTAAATATGATGTACTAAAACATGGTGCAGAGTAATCTAAATGTAATTAAGCAAGTAACTGTAAAAGCCAAAATTAGGATACAGAAATATATTTCAAGTTAAGTGGGAACAAGATTACTTGTCAGCTGAAAATAATGGGCACCTTCAGTGCCTTATGTGTATACAAATGATAGGTATGCCAAAGAAATATAATCTCAGCTGACATTACAAAATCCACCACCTTGAAAAATAAGACCAGTGCACTGGAGAATCTAATCATTATGGAATTAGAAGAAAATCCCCCCTAAATCCACATCACAAGCAAAGAAGAATGTTGATTTAACATACAACTGCATAAGCTCAAAACCTGCCTGCCTCCAGTGAGACATGACTCAGGTGAGCCCCCGAAATGGGGTGGTAAGCAATTAAAATGTTCTCTGCATCTACAGTTTAAAAAAAATTACCAAATCATGGGAGCTTGTTATCATCTGTATATCTGTATCATAACTGTACATAATTCTGTACAAAGCAGAATAGTTAATGCAAACAATCACACATTCCAAATTCGAGACCAATAACAGAAAAAAATGTAAGTACTTACCATTGAGTTTGGATGAGACCAGCAGCAGCAGTGAAACCAGGCAGTTATTAAATTTCAGCTGAGCTATTGCTAGGATGTTCTTTGTAAAACAAATGAGGCAGTACTTTTAATGTACATTGGAAGTACTTTCTACTACTAGCTCATGTAACAGTTTCCAAAACTCCCTTGTCACAAATAATGACAAGCAGTGACTGTCTAGAAAAGTCAGTTAACGAGTTTGCTGAAAAGAAATTGCAGCTGAATACCTCACTTTCACTGCATGATACATTACCAGGCAGTTGGTGGTGAATCTATGAAACAAGGAACATGGACTATAGTATCATATATATGGATAATTTCATTCACAGAAGGAAAACTGCACAAACACACAGAAAATGTACCAAGTATCTTAAGGAGTTGAATAAAACCTACAGGAATTTACTCCCTCACTTAAAATTGGGTGATTGTAAGCAGAGAAACTGCCCTCTTTACTTTTCCAAATGTGCATGTCTTGAAGATGAGAGGGCAAAAAAACATGTTTCAGTTACAAGGGCCTATTTCTGCTCATTGGTCTTCCTGTCAGTTTTGTAATAGCTCCAGTCTGCACGGTGTCTAAAATCCAAGAGAGCCATTCAGGTCACCTAATATCCATGGGAGAGCTCAAAATTTACTAGAGTCTCCATATCAGACTTCAAAATTTTCTATAGAGACACTACCCCACCCCTCCCCCCGATACTTAAAAGTATCCCAAACTGAACGCTCAAAGCTGCATTTCTTGGGAAAGAAATGCCCAGAGAGGCCATTCCCACAGCTAGCATCCATGAGTACCTCCCAGCTGACACTCTTATCCTGCATGTGGAGTGAGCTCTTCCAGAGGACAGCCCTAAGCAGCAGTGTGGAAAATAGCTTGGGATGAGGTTCAGTGTGGAGAATAGCTTGGGATGAGGTTCAGTGTGGAGAACAACTTGGGATGAGGTTCACGTCTCCCTCCCTTCAACTCTGGGTAACTCACTCATGAGATAGAGACAGTATGCACAGTTTGCACTGCAAAACTGGGTAAACTGCATACATATAAATGGAAACAGGGTTTGAATCCCAGGACTTTTAGACTTGTCATTTCAAAGGAGGATCTTCAGCAACAAGATAAAGGGAGTTTGGGTCTGGTTTATATTCTTCTTGGTTCTGTCTTTCCTTTCTGAACAATAACCTAGCTGCAATGAGAGGGATGCAGAGTAGCCTGTATCCTTGGGCATTCTACCATTTGCTCATTCCTTAGGAAAATTAGAATCTGTGGGTTCAGCTCACTCGAGACTGAAAAGGTCCTAGACCTAGAAAAGACATTTCTGTCTTCCAGGACAAATGCCCAAATCAACGGGTACCTTTGCACATGACTACATGGTACTTAACTGTTAGCACAACTGGCCAACAACATCTGCCTAGCATCATCAGGAGGTAGCACAAGCCAAGAACCATCCCTGACAGGAAACCTGGATGGAGCCACACTGGCTTCAAGGAGTGGGAAGAAAGAACAGTCATGTGGATGTGAAGTGGGAGCCTCTCATGGCTCCTACTTACTTGTAAAAATGTCTTGGTGTCAAGAGTTCGTTCTGGCAAAGCCAAACCTGCTGACTCTTCAGATGGTTTTCAAAACTGTTTTGCACTGATGAGCTCTAAGCAGCGCTCTGTTTCAGCATGTGGGAGTGCTGGATCAGCTGGCAGACGTAGGCAGTCAGAGCAGAGAAGCTGGTGCCTCACACAGGTGCCCTGAATTCCTTTTTACAGGGCCTTATAGTTTTTCATTGACTATGGAAGAAATGTTGTCCTAATATTTTTTACCACAGCGATACTTCGATTCCAAACACAGAAATCACTTTTATGCACAACAGTGAAGCAAGGAATTTTCACCTCGTTTCTCAAGGATATGACTTCCTTCCTGGAAAAGTTCAAAGTCAAATATTGTTCATTGTACAGGAGCACATGCATCTGTGAAAGTATGCTCCCAGGAATAAAAATCTATAAAATCAAAACATTGCAACAAGCCAGAAGGCGATGCCCTTGGGTATCAATTCTTATTCAATGCTGTGAATATTGACCTTTACATTTAGGAGGAAAATATTTATTCTGAGAAATAAACTATTCTCTTATTGAATGTTACTCCATTCATTTTACCCCTTTAACAAATGATTGTAGGATTATACTCCCATCTGTGATTTGTACTTGTGGCCCAATCCTCCCATCTAATATTCCCCTCTGATATACCACCCTGCATAGCCTAATTTGCTCAGTCTTTAGTGCCTCCTCCCTATGTAATGTGAACACAGCATGGCCTGCAGTCAGCCTCAGAGAAAAAAAAATTACTTTCTTACAGGAAATGACCCCTACAAATGAATGCTCTACACCTGGAAAAGCTGGCTGGGTTTAGGCATTTAAATGTTCCTTTATTTCATGACCTCTTCAACTGCCAAAATGTGTGGGGGTGTTTTAACACCAAGACAGCAATTTTTGTTCAGCCAGTTTAAGCTATGCCTGCTTATTTCTTCACAGATGATATTGAAATAGTATCAAACTCAAAAGACAACCCTATTTTAACAAAAAAAAAATCCTAATGAAACCAGAAAACAAGTAGTTTCCATCTCTCAGCGGTAACCCTCTTGAGAGAAAATATCTTTTTAGCATAAACACATAAACTGGCCTTAGAAAGTGAGCTAGTTTTCTTCCCATTAACAAGTTCCAATGAGTAACTCTTTAAATGAGCATCTAATCTAATTCAGTTAGAATTACAAGCCAAAATATCACGAAATATACTTTCGAGAGCATATCAGCCTACTTGCAAAATATTGAAATATTAGCTTCATCTTGACAGAAAAATACCCTCTCCTTCTCTCGTGCTGCTCAAATGGTTTCTATTTCAGGCTGACAGCCCTGTAGTCAATCACACCAGCTAGAAATCTCTTCGTAGAGCAGCTACAGCTTTGGAAATGCAGATACTAGAGCTCTGCATGTACTGCCAATTTTTTTTTCCCTAATATCAAAATAGTAGTATATTTGGTTGGGATTCAATACCCGTTTTTAAATACTGCTTTTGTCAAACTTGTCTTTTTCTCCTATTGTATATGAACTCCTTGTAATGGTTACTGGTATTAATCAGCCACTCTTACCAGTCCTTTGATATCTCCAGAATTCGTTATTTCTAATGGCAGCACTTCCCAGCCCATCAGGTCTATCAGAAAGCAGCAATGGCCATTTTGCCTTTTGCTCCCACACAGATAAAACAGTTCACACACATAAAAATATCAACATTTTTATTATTAAGAACAACAATAATAATCTTATTACAGTCTGTAAGTCATGTATACAGTTCCTTCACTTTCAAGTCTCAGCTTTCAAACCAAGTTTGAGAGTATTTGTTTTGTTTTTTAGCCATCTGAAAACATGCAACCTTTTTGCTTTGCAATTTTTTACTATGGGATCAGATAAGAAAACTTTTTGATCAGTCAAAACATAATGTCAAAGTGCCAGGACAATAAGCCATTAATATACAAAGGAATGTTTTTCTATTACCATGGTCTGTAACAGAATATTTTTTAAGAAAATGCTGAGGAAAAGAATACTTGCAGTGCAATTGCTTTAAGAACTCAATAAATTTCAAGTGTTTCTTTCACCTTTCATTTTATATAGATCATTAATAAAGATGGTAGCACATTCATTCCAAAATCTATGGCCAGATCGTCAGTTATGAGAATGCATTCAATTCTGTTTTCACTGTTTCACTGACTGATAACACAGCCAATATCTGGAAAAAAAAGAGGTGGAATTAGTGTAGAACAATATTGTATCTCTGATGAGCAAGGCAAGGATTGGATGCTGATGCTGCAGGCTACTCAAGGATGTTTAATTGCATTCATGAACTATTTGTAAGACAGTGAGCTGCCAAAACCTCAGACATTTCCAACACGGTAATTCTGGAATGGCTGTAGTATATAGGAAAAAACAGATGTCATAATGTGTTTCACCTAGTTTAAAACTTAACATGTAATTAACTTAATAGCTTGACAATAGCTGATGTAGCAACAAATATAATGCAATCAAATTCATACCTCATTATGACATCAAATTCTTCTACATATGCATTACAAAAAACGATCAGATTTTGAGACACTGGTATATTTAATGGTGACTAACTGTCCTTAAAATGCAATTGCATGTAATACTTGCTTTGTATTTCATCACTTGTGAAAATTATTTCATTATTGTAACACTGTACTTCCTGTAGTTCTTTCATTATGCCACAAGTGAAAGCTATTCCTTGGTGTATGGTTTCAAATGCTGTATCTAGGTACTTGGACCTTTACATTCATTATGTAGTGTAACATTTTCATTTTTTTAAAAAATCTTTTTGTACTGCTTGGCTGTTTGTCCAAACTGCTGCAGACAATTATCATGTTTCTTTATCATTTTCTCTGAGTACTTTTTACAATAGACCTCAGGTGGTCTGTTTTATGCACACGGCACCATGTTGAGACAGAGTCCTGTTCATGTATTACTTTGGGCTGCTCAAAGGTTTCTCAAGGTATTATTAGGATTTCTCAATTGTTAGTGCTGCAGGATGAAAAAGGGTAAGAGTAACACTGAAGCAAAATAATTTTTTTAAAAAAAGTAGAGTCCTAAAGAAATACCAACACCAAGCCCAGACACTTGTTACAGAAGAGCACTGCCTGACCTGCAGTTTCTGTGACAGTTCCCTACATGCAATTTGTGTTCAAAGAAAACAAAAATACATTTTGAGGTTATAGTGATCAAGTTGCATTAAACTGAAAATAAATTTACTTTGAATTATGTAATTGATTTTTTCAAGTGACTCAGATCTTCCATGCTCACCACGCTAGTGTGTTCTCGTTAAAGATATTGAAACCTCTTGGAGAGAAGTCTGAAAGGAAAAGGGTTGAACTGTGGCCTAATGAAAGCCCCACTAAAATTTAATGTCACATTCCATTCACTGCAGTAGATGAGGTCCTTGATGCTGACAACAGAGTGGTCCTCTGATCCTGTGGGTATGAACAGCTTGGTTTTTCACTGCACAGGGATATTATTAGGAAAGAGGGATCAGTAAAAAGGAATCTGAAACCTGATCTAGTGCTGAGGAATGCCTTTTGAATGTGTCATTTGAACCGAGTTATTACTTCTGGGAGGTGTGAATGTCTTTGCTCAAAACCTGAAATGGACCCTGAAAAGAAGTAAAAAAGTTAGGCAAGCCTTCATGGAATTAAGAAAAGTAGTTTCAAAGAGATAATTATAATTTTGAATCTGTGCATCAAAATTTCAAATAAAATTCATCATGAGTCTGTTGGATATTCCCTGTTTCAGTTTACATTAACATCCATCCATTTTCTAGATTTTAAGAATATATTATGAATTTATGTGTATATTTACATCATGCACACTTAAATGATCTTTCGAGTTCTTAAACAATATATTCACTCATGAGTTGTACTATATCTCCATTTCTAAAACGCTGAATAGGCAGATTATTTTTATCAGGCATTTCATATGAACAGTTTATGAACTGTGAACAAGAGGATTGTCTAATGATTGCTTATCATGACTTTCAAAGTTAACTGATACATAATCCCTGCTCAGGGAAAATCAGGGGATTTTTACTGCACCTACAAGGAAATTTTAGGGAATATTATAAACTGACTGATTTTCAGGAAGAGGAACGGCTGACAATAAAATGATTACAAGCTGTGGCTACGTAATAATGAACTGCTGTGAAATTTCTCCTTCAGGAGGTTACTTAAAGGAAAAATACTGTATGATGAAATGGATATATTTTTAGAAATTTATTGGAGACCTTTTCAGCAGGGATCACAATGAAAAAGGGAAATGGTGCGACTTGCTGAGGCTGACAGCTAAAGGCACAAGTCCATCAGTCACTCAGTTGTGGTTTAGCATTCTTTTCAACTCAGATCATTTAGCCTTCATTTTCCAAACAAGTGCTGTCACCTACAATGCACACCCACATAGTTATTCTCACAGGGTGCAGGTTGTCACACAGAGGCAATAAACAAGGTCCCCATAGAAAACTTCCATCTTTGATAGCACCTCAGAAAGGAAAAACCACTGATTGCAGCTCACGTGCTCTATCCCTACGGCTTTTTGGAGGAAAAGTTCATTAGCTGCTTAGCATGCCAAGGGACCAGCTGTCCTTCAGCACATGGAGCAACTCTGATTGACCAGGAGGACAAGTGGGAAATAAGCTCACAGCAGTGCCAGCACGGCATATGGTCATGTACCAGCTGTTTCTAAAATGCTTGCCAAATGGAGATCGGAACTGGGTTGGTTGTTAGGAAAATAAAAGCCTACAAAAACCAGCAAACAAACTAAAAAGTTCCACTGTCAGGATTCCTGAGATCTGACCACAAAACCAGAACTGTCAATTTGAAATGCCACACAGCAACTACGTGAATATTCAGAATAAACTGTCATTGGCCTCCATGCTCTGACTTGCTGCATTAGGAGAACACCAGTGTTCTAAACATCTGTTCCTTCTACAGAGCTTTCAGAGAAAAAATGTTTAGAAAGAGTGAAATAGAGTAAGTGGATTCGTATTGATGATATACATTACTAATACATTGAGGGTATGTGCAGAAGACTGTATGGAGATTGATTTAAACAGGTGCCAATTTTTACTACAGACAAATCCCAGGTGCCCCATGTTTTAGTATATTTTATTCTACCTTGAAAAGAGGAATTCAAATTCTGAGCTCCTGAACAAAAGGAGATTTGATTGTGATTGGCGCGAGTTGTGTTACAGTGGTGGTGAAATGCTTCTGATAAACCCGGGGAATGACTCAGCAGAAAACAGTCAGCAGGATTTTTCCCCCAAAGCTTTTCAGTTTCAGCTTTTCATAACAAGAAAATAAATTGAATGGTAATTAAATGGTTCAGAGAACAATTCTGCCCTTTCATCACACAATTTAAAGCACTACTTTTTCCTTAGATTTCTCCCAAAATACTCCTGCAAGGTTTGGAGAAAGTAACTGATTAACTCTATGTTCATACATCAATTACTGCCTCAGCAGCATGTAAGAAAATGCTGATAGTTCACGTAGCTACACAATCCTGCATACTTAACTTTTGGCTAGCCTAAATCAGTTCTATGACTAAATTAGGTGCTAAGGATGTTCCAAATTGGTAAACCCTAGCTACAACAAAAATAACAATAATGCTGCCCTGTATCAGGAAATGAGTACACAGGCTGCGAGGCAGTGTTTGCATTCATGTTTCTTATGACATGTATTTTTTATGTACAGACTTAACTTGCTGAAAGGCCTAAATGGGAGTACATCCGGTACTGGGGGATCATGTTTTCAAAGGCAACCTTGGTTCCAGTGACTGAAGATGTTGTGCACAAAAGCAGCAGTGTGAGCCAGCATGGATGACATACTGCATTTTGGAACTCTAGGAGCCACACGTTGAGCAGTGAACAAAAGGAAGAAAACCTCAGGATTACACAGACAGAAGACTTACTTTGACATCTTACATAATATTGACTTTCCTTAGGCCCGTATGTGTTCATGTATTTGAGAAATGTGGGGTGGTAGTGTATACCTGAAAAGGGCACCATTATTTTCCCAATTAAGAAGCTTAATGAGTACTTTGGTGTGTCCTGTCATATTTTCAGCCTTACAGTGGCCCATTTTCACCCATCTACTATGCTAAAAATGTTGCCCTTTCATTACTCCACGGTTGTGTAAACAGTTGTGATTAAACTGGCATTTAATCAATTGGAGCAAAATCTCTGTGGCTCCCGAGGAGCTCACCTACTAAACCCGACTTTCAATGGTAACAATCTTCCAACAGACGACTTCCCTTCCAGACGGGCTTTCATTGCGCAGTAAAATAAACTTTTATTTGCTAACCTTGCCCTCGGAGTCGTTCAGCATTTCAAAAGGACCTCACATGACAAACACCGCTACGCTCCATCATTATCCCCCGCTCCCTCCCTCGCATTCCTGCGCCGGCCCTGCCTGTCCGTTCCCCTCCCCGGCGGCACAGCCCTCCCGAGGGGCGCGGGCGGTTCCGGCCGCGGCTCTCCCGGCTGAGCGCCGCTGCCGCCGCCCGCCCGGTGACTTCCGAGCGCCTCGCCCGCCACCTCCCTCCTCAGGCGGCCGGCGGACAGCGCGGCGCCCTCCGAGCGGGCGGGAGGCTGTACAACCAGGGCAAAGGACACTTCCCCTCCTCCCCCCGCCCTTCCTGCGCCGCGGCCCTGGCATGAAGGCGGCTCGTCGGCGCGAGGGCGCTACGGGCGACGACCGAGACAGAGAGAGGGATGGCTACGGGACGGAGCGGACCGGTCCCGTCGTCCCTCGCACCCCGCCCACCGGCAAGATACTCGCAAGCCCCTTCCCACCCGCCCGGCGCAGCCCCACGGATCTGGGATCGGGGATCCGGGCCGCCCTCTGGGCGGAGGGATATGGGGCGGAGCCGGCGGCGCGGTCCGCCGGGGCGCTGAGTCCCGTTGCCGGGTGACGGAGCGGCCGGCCCGGCCCCCTCCCTCCCTCCTTCCCTCCCCGTGGCGCTGGAACCGCCGCCGCCGCCGGTTTACGTAACGCCTCCCGGGGCAGGTCCCGGCTCCGTCCCGCCCGCCTCACTCGGGGACGGCAGCAGCGGGACGGAGTCCGCCGCCTCCTCCGGCTGCCAGAGGCCCCAGGGCCCCGCTCTGCGCCGCCACGGCAGGTAAATGCCCGCCGCGGGCCCGGGGAGCAGAGGGAGGGGCAGGGCTGAAGGGAGGGAGAGAGACTGGCAGCCGCCCTGCCCGTGGAACGGGAGGACGGAGCCGGGAGGCGGCGGCGGCGGGCGCCCTTCCCCTCCCCCGCTTCCTTCCCGCCGCTGCGTTGGGACAGGCGGGCTGGACCCCCGGGAGCGCCGGGCTGGCGGCTCGGGGCCCGGCCGGGAAGGCCCGCGCATCCCTGCCCTCTCCGCTAACAGCCCGGGAAGAGGAGGAGTTGCGGGGCCGGGCCTGGTCCCTCCGGGAGAACGGTTTCCCGGGACGGCGCGTTCTGCTCCTGGGCTGCGCCTGGCGCAACGCGGCGGGAGCGTGCCGGGGGGCGCGGGAGGAAGGGGCCGGGGAGGGGGTGACAGGAGCGCCGGGGGCCGGGCGGGGGGCGGCTGCCGGCCGGCGGCGGGCAGGGCTCGGGGGCGGGGCCGGGGGCCCCGGTCAGAGCGCTGCCCGGGAGGGGAGCTGAGCCCTCCCTGCCTGCCGCCGGCTCCGCGCTCTTCCATCCCGGCGGGACCCGGCGCCAGGTGAGCGGCTTGTGCCGCGGCCGGGAGGGAGGCGCCAGCCTGGAGCGGGAGCCGCGGCTCGGTGCCCTCGGGCCGGGTCACGCCCGGGAGCAGAGGAGGAGAAGTAGGGAGGGGAAGGCGGTACCCCGCACCCCCCCGCCGCGGGTGCTGGCCGGCGCCGGTGTCACCCGGCACCAGCAGATGGGAAAGCGGAGGATGCGGCGGTTCGGGTTGGAGTAGGGACATCCCGATCCGGGCAGCGCCTCGTCTGCCCCGCCTGACCCCGAGGTTGAGGTGACGGGATTGTGCCGCTGCCGGGCCCGGCCGGCACTCACGCCGTGACCTTTCATCCTGTGCGAGCGTTCAGAGCGCAGCAGCGGCCGCGCACCGGGGAGGGGGGGCAGGGGCCGATGGAAAGCGCCCCGGTTGGGCCACGGCGTTACAGCGCTGCCCCGGGGGCCGATCTGGCGGGGCTCGCTTCTCTCTCTCTCTCTCTCTCTCTCTCTCTCTCTTTTTTTTTTTTTTTTTTTTTTTTTTTTTTTTTTTTTTTCCCTCCCCTCTTCTCCTTCCCCTTCCAGCAGCATTGTCCTTTAGGGCCTATTGAAGGCAAAAGGCGGATAGGAAGGCTAGGGCTGCTGCTGTTTGAGGAGGCGGAGCTGGGCTGATGGGAGACTGACGGGAGCCGCATCCTATGGGCGCTGGGAGCCGGGCGCCGCTGGGGCGGGACCGCCGGCAGCGGCCTCTCGCGGGCGATGGGCGGGGTGGGGGACAAGGTTTGGCGAAGGTTACAGCTGAATGCAGAAGTGACACAAACTGACACTTCGCTCCAGCAAACTCGTTTCCATCTTCTCCTCGTGTGGTCTCGATTAAAAGTGTACGCGTATTAAGTCGCCTTATGAAACTTTGAGAAAAGCGAAAGTGCGGTGCTTTTTTTCTGTCTTGTCTTTGTTTTAATTACTCATTGCAGTACCTGATACTGATCTGAAGGGTGAAAATAGTATGATTTGCTTGTCCTTCCTTTCAAATAAAACACATTCCTGTCTTCTGGTGTTTTCTGTGTATAAGCGATTTGGGCTGTAATTTATAAGCTTGGGATCAGAGGCCTCTGCTATGTGTAGTTGCTTTTCCTCATTCAAACCCTTTTAAATGTTTAT
This sequence comes from Phylloscopus whistleri, assembly GCA_017589585.1. Lineage (NCBI taxonomy): Eukaryota > Metazoa > Chordata > Aves > Passeriformes > Phylloscopidae > Phylloscopus > Phylloscopus whistleri. Next base: position 2,161,485 of record JADMLD010001629.1, on the reverse strand, counting down.
GGTTTCTCTTGTACACCATATATTTCTTATGTGTTCTTGGAATTAAGTGGGAATTGCTGATCGACTTTGGTTTCTTAGCTGTCAGAAGTGAACTCGTGATGATTCAGTAGATAATTGTGTAAAACAAAGTACTTCACTGCAGTGCTTAAAGCCTAGAAATTGCAAGCTCCTCACAATCCATGGGAGTCTGTAATTGACATTTTTCTTTATTATTTAAGACAAAACTATGCCTTACTTGACATGTAACTGTACAGATTTTATTTTGTACTAATCCTCCATCTGCTGTTTCTTGTTAGTGTGGATATGCTAAAATGGTAGTGTACAATCATTCTCTTCCAGTCAATAAAGCATATCATAGAGGTATCAAAATCTCCTCTATTCATCATTGAGACAATAAGAGGGGATGAATAAATGACTTGAATAAAATAGGTGACTTGAATAAATGAGTAGTATGATATATATCCATAATGTTATTTATTGCCAAAGACTTGACAATTATAGGGGAAATCCTGAGACAGGCCATTAAAAGCCTCAGCAGCATATATCCCCACCATGTTCTGCTTGATAGATACTAGCACTTGTACAGTAACAGAACTTTGTGCATCTGGGGCACCATGGGGATTAAGATCCTTTGAGTCCACAGATTCTGTCAATTTGGATTTGGTGTATGACCCTCCAGCTTTTCTGCTCATGAGCAGTGGAATTGGAAGGAAAGTAAGGGTCAAAGAGATCTGTATGTGACCCAAGAAGAAAAAATTCAACTTACCTTATATACCTGTTTCATAGGCATATTCCAGCATTCCCCACTGCTCTTGTTGTTGCTATTTGTTATTCTTCCAAGTAAGAGAAATTCCATAGGGGTAAAATGATGTCAGAATTTTCCTTTGCTCCTTTGCTGTGCATTCTAGCAGGAATAGGGACAGAGGAAGATCTAGATGCTGCTCAAAACTTCATTATTTGTCCATCTTGAGCATCTTGTTTCTAGGCGAATAGGGTGAATAAAGCAACCAAGAGGTTGCCCAGGTGACTTTTCTTGGGGGATTTTAGGCATAGTGTTGTAGGGTCAGAACAGACACTTTATATACTTAGCTAGAATCCGGCAAAATCATGTCTCAGTTTGCTGCTTCTTTAAGCAATAGCTAATAACTAAAAGTAACAATGTAGTTCTATAATAGGATAGGCAGCAATGTCTGGTAAAGCAGAATGTGGTGAAGGTGGTAAGACTTAGAATTCCTGTAGAGTTGGAGTGGTTGGAGCAGGAAATATTCCCATTATCTGCATTGCTAATGGAGCTCGGAATACAAATCATCTTGTAGAAGCTATTTAATGTGTTCTGTTTATTGGGATAGTTTGCTTTTAGGATATTCTTCTGTCTCGTGGAAGAGAGATTGGAATCCTTCATTTTTGTCCAAGAAAAGTGACAGGCTGGTTGGATAATTTATAAATGTAATTGCAGAAATAAGTTGTGTTGTCCATCTCCGTAGTCCCACCCCAAGAATTCCAACTAAAATCAATCAGATGATACAAAATAAAAATGTTCAAATGAGTATTGGTGTTCCATTTCAATACACAGACAAAAGGAAAATTGTCTGATTGGAAGGAAAACAATGTTTTTTTATTAATTTGGAAATAATTTACCAGATTTTTCTAGTCAGAAGTAACATATAACTGTGGGACTGTCAGAATGTTTTAGTAGAAAAAGATCTAGATGAGCTTGTTATAATATCTTTACAAAAAAGCATCTTGTTCTACTTTCCTGAAAGTTGGTTGGGTACATTTTTAATGGATATTAAGAGATTGAATGTGTTTCATTGGCCCACAGAGGTGGTTGGGGGTGGGGGGAAGGGTTGAGTAGCTTAAACATTCAGTACAAAGATTATTCTTTCACAGACATCTTACTAGCAGCTATTTCTGTAGCTTTATTGGAAGCTACTGAGTATTTTAAATTTTTAATCATCTACTTCCTTTATAATTTCATGTGCAGGATGTTTGGATCTACCTGCATAATACTATACATTGTTTGTTTTGTTTCTGCATCTAAATTCTGTTCATAACTTTGAAACCAAAGAGGACATATGGAACCTGTCTTTCCAAGAGTTTTATTTCGGAGGCAGTTGTGTGGAAATTTAAATAATGAAGTATTTAAATTCATTTTTCACTCTTGTGATATTACTTGTAATAGTTTAATTATAATAATGTAGAAATTTAAATTATTATGTATTTAAATTCATTTTTTCAGTTCTGATATTACATGTAATAGTTTAATTATATCCTGCTAAGTCTGTGCTCAGACTTGTAGTGATTTTCATTTTTAATGTAATTTGGGGAATGTTTAAATTTCTGGGTTTTGCTGTATTGAGGAAGAAATTTCAGATATGCAATCCATGCTAATGTTATTTGTGTCTGTAACTTTCTAGGCCTTATACTAGAAGGGATTATATGTGAAAATTTATACTCTTTGCAAAAAAGTTTGTTAATAAATAAAAATAAATCGTCACAGGGATGAAATCTGAATAATTTTATTGGATTTTTCCAGCTTTCAAAAATCTTCCTGTAGTTACTATTGAATTTACCAAAGGAACAAGGTCTGCTGAATAGAATGCTGGGCTAGGATTGAGAAAAGAGACTTGCATGCAGTTTTCTGTCAGCTGTACCACTGAGTGAATTCAAGTGAAATTTCATTCTCGTGGGCTTGTGTTTAAGGTGCTGTATGGAAAGGAGTAGCTGTTATCCCTTTTTTAGGTTGTTAAATTGTGTGAGTATGTTGTTATGGTTTGGTTAGATGGACTGGCTTGGTTGTAGAGGAATTCTGAAGGGAGACACGGTTGCATTGCCGATGAGGTTTTGCATATATAGACTGTGGAAGGAAGTACCGAGAGAGAGATAAGGGAGTAAGAGACTGGGAGTAGCTGAAGGCCAGAAAAAATAAAGCAACCTGTCATAAGATGGTACAGCTTTAACATCAGAGCAGCAGAGCGGAGTTGCAAGATCAGTATCCTCTGCGGGGTTATTCCAGGTAGTGTTAGTGTAGCCAGGACTTAGACTGAGATAATAATCATCAACAGTAAAATGGGAAAACATGCTGAAACATACATAGATTGATTCAAGAAGTTATTTTGTTAATTTAGCATGTGTCATATGTACTTTTTAAGAAAACGAAGTGTTTTATTAGCCTAAAGGAAAAGGTCTGCTTGAACAATCACTAATGAAGAAATCAGTAATGCATATTGCTGCCACTGGATGAGTAATTAATTCTCACTAGATCCTTGTGACACGGTAATGTGTTATTATGAACTTGAAACAAATTTGAGTACTGTGGCTGAGTGGATGTGCAACTTTAAAACATTGTGTTCTATTTAGGACACTGGAATATCCTGAAAGAAATGGACCAGTTATTTGTTGAGTTCATATCTTTACTTTTAAAAGTACAGGAAAAACCTTTACTGTTTCATTATATTTGATTCTGCTCTCTGAAGATTTTGAGCTAATTACTGTTACTAATTAGCTAAAGACTGCTGTTCAGTGAATTCCTCTTCTGGTTCTGTTTTCTGGGATAGAAGTTCAATCATCTGCATATTCAACTCTTGCATTTGACAGTGAAACTGAATTACCTTTAGTAATTTTTGGTTTATTGATGTTTTTATAGCAGTTTTGATGGAAGTCATGTTCAATTGTGTGAGGTGACACAAAAGCTTTAAAATGTCTCTGTAAGTTCAGGTATAGTTTATCATGTGTAGATGATTTTTTCACCATCCTCTCTGAACTGAGTATCTTACTGACTTCAGAGGAACCTCAGAGTTCCAGTTTTTAGAAACTTTGTTCTTGAATTATGAAAGAAATGCCTTGGTTAACAGTACAGTAACTTCCTTGAGGGAATTAATGTAATGCTGACCTTCTGTTTTTTTAAGAGGTTTTCTGGTTGCATTTTAGTAAAGTGACCTTTTCAGCTGTCATTTGAAGTATCAAGCAGCAAATGTATTATTTTAAGAGCAATATTAAACTGTCCTACTGTTGGAGTCCTATTCGGTTAATAATTTTTTTTAAAATAAGTAGTGTTTTTAAACAACACACTTGATCATAAAAGTGGAGGTATGGTAACAAATATCACAGCTGTTTTTGTGGAGGAAGACAGCTTGGTAGCCTTACAACATAAACTGAACAATAAATGCCTATGCAAATTCATTCAAATGCTAAAATATAAATTATTTCATGTTGACTTGCTATTCTCTTCGAAATTGTGGAGTATCCTACTTTGGATCTCAATTTAATAAATAGATAAAAGTTCATTTACTAATATTTTGGAATAAAAAAATAGAGGCGGTAGAGGGGCAGGGGAAAATTATTTGAAACTGTTTCCTTTGTATGTCTACGATATTTTATGTGCTGTGAAGTCAGTGTCTTCTCTGCTGGTTAAGTTGTAGAGCTTGCAAATTCTACTTGTCAGAACTCTGCATTTACTGAGCCTCCTGTGGCTGACACATCTTGTAAGTTTTTACACACCTATTAATGAAAACATTGTCTGTATATGACTTTCAACTTAATTTATAGTAACTTTTTAAAATTAAAATAACTGTTGAAAAGGCTATATAGTTAGGTGAAGTTATATTTGTTTTTAAACTCTTTATGAGGCTATTTAAAGCTTTTTAGCAAGATAGTAATTAACTCCCTGAGCTGCAGACCAAGTATAGAAAACATCAATAGAAACATTTAGAAAAGACCTTCATACAAATTAAAGAAATTAATAAACCAGAGTAAAATATATAGTGTGGTCTTTAACTAGTTAGACGTTTATATACAGCTGGATGATTAACCTTGGAAGTATAAATAGCAGGACAAATATCGTAGCCTTTAAATGAACACTGGTGGTTGGATCTTTGGCATTCATAATTCATTCTCTTCCTTGCCCAACTGAAAGGTGCAGTGTGTGCCTAAGAGTAAATTGTATATTAATTGAAATAAATCTTGTATGGTTGCACTACAAGAGTGGCCACTGTATTCTGGCTGATATGAAGAGCACTGGATATTTTATCAGGGTGGTCCCACTGGTGGCCTGGGGGATGATTCCACCTGGTGGCTGCCTGTGCCTTGGAGGAGTCTGCAGCACATGTTGGGGTACATGGGTGGGTGCCTTTGTCTACTCACTGAGGTGTTTAGGGCTGGGGGCACATCTGTTTTAATGCACACACGTGTAACTTGGTGCACAGGCCTCCAAGCAGTAGCATTCCACTTGGGAATGGGGTTCAAACACAGGCAAGTACCTGTTGGCAGCAGATAGTTTGAACTGCTCTAAAAGTTGAGTAAAATAAAGGACATTAGGAGGGCAGGAAAGAAAATGATCAAATAGTCAAGAGCATATATCTAGTCTTTACATTACTTGACTGCATCCTGTATTGTGTTTTTAAGTGCTGCATATATTCTAGGTGATACTAAGGCTAGTAAATATAGTGAGACACAAGTAGTAGAAAGCTTACAGAGTTTACCTGCCAAAAATCCCGAAGATAAATGGTTTGGTGAAATCAAAATACATGCATTTGTGTGATCACAGTTCTATTTGGTTTTGTTGTCTGTTAACTCCATTTATGTTTTCCTAAATCTGAGGAAGTGTTATTGAAGTATGATGACAGTGATCAGTGGTGTGTGGTCTGTTGCTTATATACATAGTAAAAGATACTGCTTTTGATCAATAGTGTCCATATGAAGATTCTCATGGGACTGAACAGAAAAGGCTGTAGCTATCTCCTCCTTGAAGTTGAATCTAGAAAAATATTTTTCCCTAGAATCTCTCAGGCCCAATAGCAGCCCATCCAGACAGTCCCTGTGTAATAGACTTGAGGTAAACAAGGGAGAGCAAGATGTGTGTCTCTGGTATTGCTCTGGTACACTGATAAGATCTGCAAGTTCAAACTGAAACCTTAGAGCACATCACTGTCTTCAGTGGTAAAAGAAACATGGCAGAAAGGTCTGAAAACTGATGTTAGTGGTACTGAAATTACACTGATGGTTGGAGGGTAGAGTATGAGGTGAAGCAATGCCTTAGTGTTCCTGAAATCTACACATGCTGCCTTCTGCACTACCACACATTCTCTTGGGTTCTCCACACTTAGGTGATCCATCCTATTCTCGGTTAGTTACAGTGCAACACCTGCCTCTCTCTCAGCAATTCTGAAGGAACCAGTAATTTCTTTGTCATCACCAGGCTACTGCTTGAGACTGAATCTGCTGAATGTTACAATACAGGGTATGGTTGCATGGGTGCCTAGTGAGTTTCTGTAAAAATATTGGAAGTAAATATCATACCTTTTGAAGTACCTGGATTGGCTTCCACACTTAGTTCCTAAGAATAATCATTGTCTGAAAGACTTGGATTTGAATTAGCTAAAATGTAGCTTCTGCATGCTAATTTGTAATGTTTTCTTGTTATTCCTAAATGGTTCTAATGGTGGGTTGCTGCTGAAAGGGGCAACACCACTTCCTCTCTTATGCTTCATGTAGAAATTTTGTGGCAAGAGAGTGAGTTGATCACTGATTTGTATTTTTTGAGGACTGGGTTACCAGAAATGAAATCTCTCTATTTGGAACAAAAAATTGATCCAGTTCATTTCTGCAACTACACAGTGGATGTGTTAGGTACAAGGACAAGAGGGGGGTAACATGGAAGGGAGATGAGAGAAGCAGTGGAATGTCTTGTCCTTTCTTGGTGGCAATGTGCAGTGGTGATGCAGTTCCTGTTACACTAACTCACCTTCAAGTCATCTACACAGGTTTCTCTGTCAAAATGCTGCTGCTGTTGTTCTCTTGAAAGTTAGTAAGTTAGTTACTACTGCTATAAAAATGATTGCTTCTGGTTTTTGCAAACTGGTACTTGTGCTGGCAGCAGTAGCAATTCCTTTAAGTTTTTGTGTGACATTGTTTTAATTAATTTTTAATGTGAAAAATATTTGCCTAAATTCTTTGTCATTAGATGCTAATTTGTATTTTTAAACTTCTAAAAAGTTACCATACATCTAAGTTATGCTACCTGTGTACATGTCTCCTTTTTCAGCTATGATTTAAAAAAAAAAAAAAGTAGTCATGTTTAAACAAAGTAAAATTTGGTTCCAACACCAGTGTAGACAGTAACAAACTAAATTGGAAAAATTTCTCATGTCAGTTTATGTTTGTTGTTTTCTAAGGATAGAATGGAATTATTAGTACTCTATTGGTAGCTGGAAGAAATCTTAAATAATGTAATTGTTGCCATTGTTAATGGCAGCTGAGCATTTGATAATAGTGAGGCAGCATTTCACTTTTCTAGATTTAGGCAGTTTACAGATGTCTTCCCATTTCTTAAATCTGATCAGTGGAGATATTTTTAACAGTTTTAAGTCCTTCTTAAATAGCAAAATTTTTGGAGATATAATTCTTTGGTTTGAGGTGGTTGCAGGTTACAGATGTGCTGTACTTAAACTTAGCTGATGCAGTTGCATAATCTGTGGTACCAGAGATTGTTTAATTTGTCATGTTTTATTTTGTCAGAAATGCTCTGAGCTCCATTCTGTTTATTGAAATAGAAGTGGTATCTATGTGCTGCATAATGAAGTGCTTGCTTTTGGGTTTTTTTTTTAATGCAGCTTTAATACTGAGTTGACCTCCTGAAACAGTTTCATGAGCGATGCTATGAAATAAAAATACTTCCATCTTGAAGATAAAATTTGCTTCCCAAATTATCAAGATTCCCACTGAACCATGATACGCAAAACTTGCCAACTATTAGGCTTATTAATTAAATTTTTTAAGGTGTATTAGATATACTGAAGGACCACTTCATAAGTCTCCACTCTGCAAAGATCATTCTTTACAAGCCTATGTAACGAGAACCCTTTCCAAAGAGTCTTGTTTATGAAGGCACATTCAAACCTTGCAATTCTATGAAATGATGAAGTTTTGGGGTGTACACAGTGTCTGCAGGTTTTGTTGTTAGGTCATGCTTTTCCCCATTTTGGTCTTGCCGTTTTTTCTTCATGTAAAAGTTTTACATTTTCCAGCTTATGTACGTATTTGTTTTTCAGAAGTGAAGAATACAGATGACAAGAATTTGGGGTCTTTGATATGCAACCGACCCCCTAGTGAAGTGTCTCACCTGCTAATTCTGCTGTCTGTTAACAGTTGTTTCCCATAGCTCAGTTTTTGCTCCCTGACAGGATTGATGTTTTGACATCTAACAAAGTTCATGTGTGTTAATAATGTGCAGCCCTGTGAGTGGATCAGCTTGTTGCACTCCTCCAGCAACTGTTTTTTGAAGTGTGGCTCTTGTATGATGGTAAACATAAATGTTTTATAAGAACAGCTGTACTGGTTCAGACAAAGGCTTTGGCAAACCCTGTACTTGTCTGCAATATCATCTCTAAAGGAGCAGTTAGGGACAAAAAAAGAACAGGGAGAGTGATACCTTTCCTAAATACTCCCTCAGCCATGCACTATTTTCAGCCTAGGGGATTTCCTGACCCTGATATGATTTGTCTAGTTGAAAACTCTCAAGGCATCTCTCTTACTCAATTTCCTTTGAAGACCATTTAATTTTTTTTTTTGAGTCTTTGATATCTTTTGCAAGGAATTCTTCTACATGTTGTGCAAAGTTTTGTGTGTAGATCTTACTAACTCACTAGTACTTTCTAGTAACAAAAACCAGACGTTGAACAGTCAGTCTCTATCCATGGAGAGACATGGATTAATAGCTCACAACTCATTGATTTATCCATGAATAGCATCAGGTGGTTGTTGCCCCTCTGCCTCATTTCAAGCTTGCTTATGCTGAATTTTGATTACCTTTTTATGGCCCAATCCAGTTTCATAATGTCCTTCTGTATTTTTTCAGTTGCTCTGTAGTCAGTATCCCCGATCACTTCCTGTCCTTTGGTAGCTTTAAACTGTGTCACCCATCTTATCTTCCAAGGCCACTTAGGAATTTATGAGGTAATGCAGGTCCCAGAGCAGAATCCTTCAGAACTCTGCTGGTGACTTCCCCTGGTGTCATCTTGATTATATTTCTTTGCTAACCTGAGTAACTGAGGCTTATATGGTAGCTCTTGAATCCTTTGAGTAATTCCATTAAGCTTTTATACAGGATTAGCAGCTTCAGATTTTCATTTGGATAAGTATTATGAAAATAAGATTGCAGATTTGCAAGGAAAAAAATCCTGCAATAACACCCACACACTGGTTTCTGTCTCCCCTGTGGATTCTTTGACTTGAGTTACCCTAGAACCTTAAACCCAGCCTCGTCAGACATCAGTCTCCTATAAAACGTAACCCCTATAAAACAAATAAGACTGTATCACTCTTGCACTTCTTGGTAATGCTGCTTAAAATAGATGGTTCCATGTATATTTAAAGTTGATTCACAGAGCTGCTTTTTATGCTTCTGACCACTTTTAGTGTTTTGATTCCAGCCAGGTGTTTAATCTCTGTTTCTCATGGCAGGACAAGATTTCTGTAGTACTTCAGTGCTTTGGTCATGAATCAAGCTGCTGCTCTTGCTGTTTGTTGTGCAATAACATCAAACATCACCAGTGCATAAAAAGCTGTCCCTGCTCTGAAGACTATACAGCCAAATTTCTTAGATTATCAAGGAATGTGGTTAAAAAATAACAACTTCTCTTACTTCTGAATTCCCATGTTTTTTAAATACAATGTGAAATTCATTAAGCACACAGATTCCATTGTTTGCTAGATTTTAAATAGACTTTGGTTTTGGGCTTTGACAGTGCCTTTCCCAGTGTGTAGCTGCTTGGTTTTTCTGTTAAGGATTTGTTCAGTGTTTTTGTGGAAAAAAACCAAAAGAAATTAGGGTAAAATTGCAGATTCTTCCATAATATATAAGAACAATTTGGAATTCTGTTGCCATCATATAATGTGGTCATGCTTTTGACTATCAGTTTTCTAAAGGGGGCTGAAATTTACTGCACTGTGTATGTGATTTTAGTATGTTATTGACCAAACTTGATAAAATTTTTACTTTTCTAATACTAATTAGGATTTCCATATTTTTTTCCCTACCTGTAGTTGCCAGAGAGAGGACATATTGTTTGCTTTAAATAAAACCATTCGGGGAAAAAAACATTAGTTTGAAAAACATTGTCCTGGTTAAAAAATATGGACACTCTATCCACATTTTAAAAATATATGCATATAATCTCTTTTTTTTTTCTTTGTTCATTGCATAAGTGTCATACACAGTCAAAGTGTAGAAAAGAATTTTGAAATGAGAGCTGTTAATTTAAACTGTATAATGCACTGGTGTGTTTCAAAGAATAATAGAGGAAACTTTGTTTAAAACAGCAGTTTTGACATAACTATTGTGTGAGAATGTGCTTGGTCTAATTGTTAACATGTAGCAGTAGGCAGCAGAAACACTGGAAACACAGATATTTTCCCTTTTGGGAATCGAAGGAAGGAAAAGTAGTATCTATAGATTATCCAAGAGATTGACTTCTCTGTAGTAATGTATTGAAATATGTAAAGAGTAAATTTGAGTTTTTAGAGACTCACTTGCTGATTATGCAAGTAAACAGCATATTCGTTTTCAACCTCTTTCAATATATAATCCGGTAACATATTTTTTTTTCTAGTGATGGTATATACCCCAGTGTAGTGACTTTAAGCCTACAGACAATTTGCTTCCTTTTCATGTTTTATGATCTCCAAGACATTGTCTGTGGACCTTAAGTTTACTTGTTGGGACAAATGTAAGGGGTATAGTTTTTACTCTCTTATTCAAAAATCTACTGTTTTAAAAGTTGATATTTAAGAAAACTTGAAAGATTATTAAATTACTGTATTGCTTTGGTTTTTTTTAATTTACAAAAAAATGTTGGTTTGAGACCTTGCTGCATGGATACACAGTTTTCAGAGGCCTCTTGATGCTAATAAAATAGAGATTAGGTTACCTTAGATTAAATCAGTGGGTTTTGTGGTTTAGCTTTGTTACTGTTTTCTGACAATATGAAAGAGAATATGGAGAAAAAAAAAAAACAATTAAAGACATGGAAGTGTCTTGCTTGGCATGAATTTTGGTTAATCTTTCTGTTGAGAATCCATACATTAACACTTTCTTGGTGTGCTTGTATCAAGCCTCATTGAAGAGTGATTTAATTACTTTGTGTTTTTTGTACTTTGTGCTACTTTCATTATTGTTGTATCAAGACACTTTAAAAAATGTTCTGTGTATTTGTTACAACAGTACCCATATTCCAGTTATTTTACAGGGAAGACTAGATTACTTAGTCTTCAAAAGAGGTTATTTACCTTGAGAGCAACTATTTTATAGAGGACAAACCTGGAGAGCTCCAGCGTCACTTTCTGTATCATTGATCCTCCTTTCTCTTGCTTGCTATAGGTTATTTAAAGTTGTTGCTTTGCCATAGCTGGATCTCAGGAGACTAAGGCTTAGTTATTTTCTTCTGCTGTCTATTGTAGATCAAAAGAGTTTTTAGTGTCTATCACACTGAATAGAATTTTGAGAAATACATGTATTCTGAGACAGCCTAAGTTGAAAACTCTGAGTGTTCATACAATATTGTGTTCTCCTTTAGAAGACGCTTCATAAATTGGCTCTTGTGCCTCTAGTGGTTAAGCTGCTGACACTTTATCTTAGTGTGACCTTGTTAAGGTCATTGATTGGTATTGCAAAAACTGAAGGTTACTTAAAAGGAAAAAATATACTAAGAAGTGGAGTAAGGAGAAATTATTTTGAAATAATTTTAACATGTATTTTTTACTTTGTAAGTGAGAAGTAGTTTTCACAAAGTATTGTTACAGACGTTTAAATTTTTATTTGATAATTTTTGTTACAAAGCATGTCCATTTGTCATATTTTATAGCTGGAAATGGAGAATTCTTTCTGACTTAGTTAAAATAACTAGCCTTCCACTAATCGTTTAGGCTGTAATGTGCTCTCTCTGTTCATATTAGCCCTGGCCTTGTGAGGATGGAAAAATTATTTTTAGTGAGAGAGTGTGCAAGAGATTTAAGAGGGATAATAACTTACTTGTCGGGAAGTGTTATCTCTAAAATCAAGCTTCACATCTATCAGCAGAAATGTTTGCTTTTTGAGTGACTTGTATTAATTTGATATGGAAAGTCTCTCTAGTACTGGGATGGAAAAATACTCTGTGTGAAATTGTGTTAATTCTAAAACATAATGGAAATGTTTAATACCATCTATGTAACAAAGTACTTGAGAGTTGTTGAATGAGAACTCTTAAATAATATTTAATAAATTTGTTTAGATTTCCAGATTTTATATCATGTAACTGAGTGTTAGAAAAGGTAATAGAATATGATATTCAGAAAAGCTGGAATGCAAAACAAATTATAAAACATTTGTTGTCTGATTTCATAATTCCTCTTATAATCTGTCTCTCTCTTGCTGTCTTTTCCCTTTCCTCCCTCTCTAGTAAAAGCAAGACACACTTTATCTGGTCAGCTGAAGTCAATCAGATTTTGTCAGCTTAGATCTCAAGAACTGAATTTCTCAAATGTCTCAAGTTAGTGTTAAGATAGAAAAGAGAGGCCCCATTATCATCTAATTCAGGGAAAAAGCTGATGCGTAAACTCAGTCCTTACTAGCTTTAGCTAAGGAGCTAAGCAGTGTGTCAGTTTTGATTGAAGTGGCTCAGTATCCAGAAGTTTTGCCATATAGAATCAGAACGGTTTGAGTTGAATCTTTCAAGATCATCAACGCTCACTTCTGTGGGCAGGGACATCCTTCATTAGATAAGGTTGCTCAAAGCCATTCCCAGCCTGACCTTGAATACTTGGAATAGATCATGCACAACTTCTCTGGACAAGTTGTTCAGTATCTCACCCCTTCAATGTAAAAAATATCTTCCTAATGTCCAGTCTAAATCTACCAGTTTTTAGTTTAAAACCTGTCACTACAGACCCTCATAAAAAGTCTGTCCCCATTTTTCTTCCAAGCACCTTTTAAGTTCCCTCAGTGCCTGGGGATGCATTTCATCAGGTTCCATGGACTCATGTACCCTCAGGTTCCTTAGATAGTCTCAAATCTGACCTTGTGCTGCAGCAGGCAATTCTTCATTCTCCCAATCCGCACATTTGCCTCAAGTGAGTGGGACAGTGTGAATGGAGCACTTGCTGGTGAAGACCAGGATAAAGAAGTCATTAAGTACCTCAGCCTTGTCTGTGTCCTGGGTCTCCCTTGAGATAGGGGCCCTTTTATCACTGATGTACCTTTAGCTTTTTCTTGTATAGAAGCTTTATCAGTCTTGATGTCCTTGGCCAGATTTAATTCTATCACAGCTTTAGGTTTCCTAACCTGATTCCTGGCTGCTTGGACAATTTTTCTGTATTCCTTCCAAGCTACCTGCCCTTGCTTCCACCCTCTGTAGGCTTCATTTTTGCTTGTGTTTGTCCAGGAGTTCCTTGTTCAGCCATGCAGGTGGCTGGTGTTTTGCCTGACTTCCTTTGGTAGGAAGGTGATCCTTCAATACTAACCAGTTTTTTTGGGCCCCTCTACCAAGCAGATCCCTGAGAAGGCCAAACTGTGCTCTCCTGAAGTCCAGGACAGTGAGCTAGCTGTGCACCCTTACTGCCCTGAGGATCTTGAACTCCATGGTCACTGCAGCCTAGGCTGCCCTTGGGCTTCATGTTCCCCAGCAGCCCCAACATTTTGGTGAGAAGGAGACCCAGCATAGCACCTCTCCTTGTTGGCTTCTCTAGCTCTGGGAAGGAGGGTATCACTGTCATCACATTCCAGGCTCCTCCTGGATTGCTTATGCTCTGCTGTGTTGTCTCTCTAACAGATGTAGGGGTGATTGAAGTCCCCCATGAGGACCAGAGCTTGTGAACATGAGGCTTCTCCATTCTGTCTGTGGAGGACTTCATAGCTCAGTCTTCCTGGCTGGGGAGCCTGTAGCAGACCCCTGGTATAACGTGACCTGTCCCTGCCCTCCCTTTCATCCTGACCCATGACCTTTCAGTTGGCTCTTCCTTCATTCCGAGGCAGAGCTCCATGCACTGGAGGCAGTCACTGACACAGAGGGTAACATCCCCTCCTTGTCTCCCTTGCCTGTCCTTCCTAAACACCCTGTACCATTCCAGCACTCCAGTTGTAGGAGTCATCCCACCATGTCTTAGTGATGCCAGTAAGATGATAGCCATGCAGGCTCATGCATGTCTTTAACTTCTTTTTTTTTTTTATTCTTGCTACGCACATTTCCACAGAGGCATTTTAGCTGGGCTTCCCAATGGAGCTGACTGACTGGCTGGAGTGGCAGAAGTTCCTTTGTGCTGCTGTTCAGGTGCTCTCCTGCTGACTTGTGATTCCTTTCCAAGCTCTGAGCATCTTTTGCTGGCTCTGGCATCGAACTGGTAGCAGTGAGATGGATTGAGGCTCCTATTCCCTTGAACTTTTAGGTAGTTCTGCACCATGTCTCAAAAAAGATTAAATTAAGTGTCAGTTTTTCCATATTTATGAAATACAGGATTTGGGGGGCTGACAAGGACTATGGCATTGACTTGGGGAGAGCATTCATGACATGCTGTGGCGAACCAACAGGACTAAACAGATATTCTGGAATGTTATTCAACAATTAAGATATGGACTTCTTAAGAGTTTGTACCTATGGCTCTTGGATTTTGACTACCTTGGGTCACAATACTAGACTTTTCTTACACTTTCTATTCTCTGATTATGTGATGAAACAGTAACCTCCAGTGCCTTGCAGCATGTTTCTGCCTACTGTTATTTGTGCTTACTTAAAAGATTCTGACTAATTGAAACATGTTGCTGAGCAAGATTGAATAATGTTGTGTTATCCCCTTTCTCAAAATGAATACTGCAACCAGAGCAATAAGGTCACTTTAGGAGAGGGAAAGGGTGTCATGAACTCGGTAGCAACTGATCATATTGGGTTTCTTTTTGGTGATGTTACAATTGACTCAGAAAAATCTGGAACATACAGTTGTACCTAGGTGGTGGTGTAAAGAAGGCTCCTAAAACCTACCATCTTTTGTTGTGTTGACATGTGTCGACGTTCAGTTTTGTTTGGCCACAAAACACATGCTGCCCGCATGAAATGCTGCCCCCAGTATCTGCCCCCAGTATCTAGTTCAGATAGTTGTATTAGGTGATGTCTGTTGTGTGTTGGCTATCTTGCACTGGAATTGAAACAAAACAGTAGATTTTGCTTAGTCACTTGAGTCTATTTTGTTTCCTTTCAGTAAAGGGATATTTCCTGCTTGGATTTGAGCTTTGTTTTCTCATGGTAAGAAGCTGGAGAGGAGAATGAAGGCCTACACGAATGCCAGATTGGCATGTGGTTGATAAGTAGACCAATCCAAAAATGCCTTTTTTGGGCTGACATTTTCTGCGTTCGAGAGCAGAATGCTGACGTGTGGTGCTTGCACCTTCTGCCCCTTGCTTATCAAGATTGATTTGTGATTGTGGGTGGTATAAGTCTTAGGATAGTTTGTCTATTTTAGGACATGGTTTAGAGTTTAAGCTCTCAGGTAGGACAGGCGTATGCTTTGTGTAAAGAGGGTTAAATGTTAATTTTTGGCACAGATAAATTATGTTCTGCTCAAATTTTTGAAGTTATTCCAGGGATTTGCATTTTTGTAAGGACAAATTTTGGATGATAAAATGTGTTACTGTCCTGGAACAAGGCAAATAATTGAAACTAAGAAAAAACAACCCCAAAACCACCACCACCTAAAAACCTGAACCTGAAGGTAATAGGAACTATTTAGAAGCAGGATTTATGATCAGATGAATTTCAATAATTCATTGTTTTATAAACAAAATACTTCTATTCCAGAAATGGGTATTGCTGCAAAACAGTAGGATTATATTGTCTTCTAGTGATGCAAAATATGCAGTCTTTATTCAAACTAATGTAGATTTTTTTTTAATGGAAGTGTTTTTTTTCAGCTGATAGTGAAAATAATAAAATCTCAACTTTGCCATAAAGTTAGGTCAGACATATATTTCAACTGACAGATTAATTGGGAAGTCTTTGATGGAAGAGTCTCTCTTCCTACAGTAAAAAGTACCTTTTCTAAAAGTCACCTTTAAACTTGTAATAGTTCCTGTCACTCTTCAAAATGACACTGAGTAGATGTACAATATGTTTGGAGTAAGCAGTATGTAAATGACTGCTTTCTGCTTTGGGTGGTTTTTTTTCACTGTTTAATATTATTCGTGTATGGATACATATTGTCACAACTTATCATTTTTTCCTCTTTATAGGTCCTGCTGGGGACTTGCATCTGGCCTCAATGTGAAATTAAGGTAGAAAAACACATCTACATATGTGTTTGCTATTAGGATTTAGTTTATTCACTGGTCATGCCTGAAGAGTGATGTTCGTCTCTAGTCGGCTAACAGCCAGGAAATATAAATGATTGTCCTAGAAGTCAAGCCTCTCTCCTATTTACTGGAGTGAAAATCACCTCCAGATATCGACGGAAAATCAACTACAGAAAATGCTTCACCTTATAAGGATGCCAACCACCTAGATTCATGCGCCCTATCTGTACAGTTGTTGTGGATGGTTTGCCATCTGAAAGCTCCTCAAGCTCTTATCCAGGCCCTGTATCTGTTTCTGAAATGTCTCTGCTACATGCTTTGGGTCCAGTGCAGACCTGGCTGGGACAAGAGCTAGAGAAGTGTGGCATTGATGCCATGATTTATACTCGGTATGTCCTCAGTCTTCTGCTGCATGATAGCTATGACTACGACCTGCAGGAACAGGTATTTACATATTTTAGATGTTGTCCAGTGAAAGTGAGTTTTTGTACCAGTTATGTTTTGTGTATTATACCTGGGTATGCCTCAGTTGGGGGGATGGTTGTCTTTAAGTGTGTGGGTGGAAGGAGGGTATGAGCTGCACAGGAGTCAGATTTGATGGGTGAACTGAGATTAAAGTACTTAGATTGCTGTATGGGCAGTTACATTAAACAATGTTTTCACGTGGCTACAATGGATATCAGAATTTGTTAACACTGGAATATCTGTGTCCTAAATGGAGACCATCACTACTTGGGATTATAGGCTTAATTTAGTATTAGTACACGAATGTAATTCTTGTAAACTGTAAACCCAGCTCCACAGTAGTTTGTAGACCCTCCCATCACTTCCCATAGATTTCATGTTGTGCTATTATCAGTAAAGAATAAACACCCCCCCAAATATTTTTTAGTGTTCAGGTATTTGAAATACATTATTTTACATACATTATTCATCTCTTCTAAAATAATGTTAATGCTGAATGCTGATAAAAAGCATGCAAGAGAGTTGTGACCCTAGAACATACTGTTCAGTCTCGATACCTTTTTTCTTTTTTTTTCTTTTTTTTTCCCTTTTTTTATTCTTTATTTTTTTTTAATTTCTCTGCATCATGAACCTGTATAGAAATACTTTTAATAGTGGAGTTTTATGAATTCAGGACTCAGGGAAATTACAGTGCTTTCAGAAAAGGGTGATGATGCTGTTAAACATAGACGTTGTCTTAGGAGGTGGCTGTGGTGACAGTGGGAAGGAAAGCAAATACCTATTATTTGATAGGTTAATTATTAGTCCTTTTTCATTACTGTTGTTTTGGTTATACTTCAAACATTGCTACCTAACTGCTTCAGAACTTCCATTGTCACCCAGTTTATCTTTAAAAATCCAGCAAGAGCAGAGCAGGTTACTGTGAGATAGATGTAAGTGTAACTGAGGCACAGAGAATTCACATCAGATGCTGCCAGTTTTGGAACTCTTAGCAACCATTACTGTGCATAAAAGCCTTCATACTTCCCTTGTGCAAACCAGAAAACTTGTATCTGTAAAAGTTTTTTTGTTTCTTTTTGTTCAAAAGTGTATCTGGCAGCAGTAGGTGACATCAGCAACAACCCCATGATTAATAATAATAACAATTTTAAAACCCAGTGTAAGCACTTTCTGGAATGTACCTTAAAATGTAGGTCTTGGTCAGACATGAATAGCTGTATTTTAGAGGGGGGCAGAAAAAGGTTCCAAAACCTGCTTGAAAGGAGCATGTGGGATGAGGACATTAAAAACGAAACCAATTGAAACCACATGAGAACTTGAGGAGCTTTAGAGATAGGCCAGTGGCCTTGGGGGAAATGAAGATGTGTTTCTTTTCAGTCCATTTCAGACCACAGTCATAACTTTGAAGTTGCTACTGTGATATTTCAAATTACTGAAGTGCCAAAATTAGTTTTCTTTTTATCAGGCTTTGCAAGAAGCAGGGTAACTATATTATGAAAATCTCATTCAGTTTATTTCTCATTTTGATACCTGAACTGGGTCCTTTGTGGATTTGATAACAGAGCTTTAAGGAATGTGTCTGTTCTTTTTCCAAGTTGATTATCTGAACCTAATGAGCCAAAGAGAGAAGAATACCACATGCTGACAGGGTAGCCAAAACCTGTGTTGCTGAGCGGGTGCTGTGGTACCAATGTACAGGATGTCGTCTGAACAACATTGGGCTTTGAAGCTGGAAGATTTTTTCCCACCTCCTCCAATTTGATCCTGTTTATAACATGCTTTTACTGCAGTTGTTCTGTTACTGCCCTACTTCAGATAACCATTTTCCAAGTTTTGGGACCTAATATCAATTTAGTTGTGGGATTATATTCTGTAGTAATGATTAGATGCACCTGTTACAAAACATACTGCTCCCTAGTTCCTTTTTCAAATAGCTTAGTCTGTAAAGCCTGCAAGTACAAATTTCTTACATAGAAAATTGAGGAAATCTTTAAACACATGTGCTTGTTTTGTTATTTATTAATGATTTTAAATTTATTTTTATTTTAGTTATTGCTTACTGGTTCTTTGTATTGCCTGACATTTTGAATTAGTTTTGGTTTACTGAAGTTACTCAGAAACAAGGAAATCTTTACTCTAAAACATGTATTTACATATAAGCAATTTCAGTCCAATTTTGGTGATGGGTACAATGTTAAGACAAAGGGGGAAAAACATACACTAGTGTTGTTTACAAATAGAAGTCAAGGAAGAGAAAAGGAATTAAATACCTACATGAGAAGTAATTTAGGAATAAAATATTTAGAGTTGCTGAGTTTCTTTAACCCAGATTAATTCCCATTGAAGATTTGGTCCTTGGCATCTCAGGAATTTTTTCTCCCAGTTCCTTTAATTCTTTAGTTCTTTTCATGGAAATTCTCTTATTTTTCTTTTCTCAGTAGTGGGCTTATTGCAATGATTTCTCTCCTGCTTAGAGGACAGCTACAAAAAAAACTGAAGCACTCTATTCACATGGAGAAGACAGGGACAATGGGTACATTTGCACTGGGAGCAGTTTCATCTTGATAGGAGAATTTTTTTCTTTTTCCTTCTTCATGTAGTGAGAGCAGTCATTCACTGGAACAACCTCCTCAGTAATGTTATAGAATCCCTGTTGCTGGAGGTTTTTGAGATGCAGTAGGGTGCTAGATAGTCTTGTCTAGTCTCTTTTTCCCTTGGAAGGGTAGACCACATGAGTTTTTGAGGTCCCTTCCAACCTGAGCTCTAATGTGATTCTGTGATTCTTTGCTTTTAAAACTCTTGTTTTGGGGGATAGTGAGTAGCCATCCTTTTTTCCTCAAAATGCATCAGTGACTTCTGTTTAGAACAGGTTACAATGAATGTGTGGTCTCACAATGGGGTTAAGCATAGGAACAATCCATTGCAGTTTGCTTTTTTGGAGCGTGGGAGTGAAGAGGACTAATTTGGGAAGTCTTAAACTTACACATAGTGTCATCTTCATTAGAAATGTTACAGACTGAAGCTAAGATGGTCATTAAGATCTTTCCACCTCAGAATGTTGATGGTATCATTAGCATTGTTTTAGTTGCTTCAGGGAGCCTACTTCAGTGCTTTCTTCTTAGTGTTCTGGTGTCATCAAGTGTAGCAGGAAAATGGAACTCTGAAGTCTGGACTGAGGTTCTGTCAGGTAAGTACAAAAAGATTTAGTATCAAAAATAAGTAAAAAAACCCATTCCCAACCTTACTAGGCATACACAGCTATTTAGGATATCACTGTTGTCACATTATCAGTCATTTCTGTTTACAGTTAAAATAAGAATTTCAAAAGGATATGGGAGTCTTGATTGATTAGATCTTCAGGGTTTTTTTGAGAATAAGCAGGATGTTTCCTTCTGCCCTATTAGTAATACTTAATATGTGGGTTTTGGTCTTGATTCTGGTGCAGTCTTGTCTGGGTTTCTCCAGTGTTACTCTCATGCAGATTTGTGTGGCTTTCTCCAGTATTATCTGTTTTTGTACAGTGAGCTAGTTTGATGTCTGGGTAGGAGATAAGACTAAGGATATGTGTGTGGGAGGGGATGTGTTGGTTTTCCTTCCCCTTTTTTTTCATATGTATTTGAGTGTGGATTTTTTTTGTTTGTGTTTTCTTTGTGTTTGTTACTGGTGTTACTTCTATGCCTTGTCCAATTAGAATGGTCTGTGTTGGGTGTTGTTATATGGATTCAGGCTCAGTATCACAAAATGTTCGATTGGTAAGCCATGAGTTTCCAGAGAGTTCATAGCAGATTTTTTGCAAGCACAGAAAACATAGGTGGAAGTAAAACCCTAATACACTACAATCAAAATTTACTGGAATGTTTGCAGTTTCTATTCTGGCTCTTTGGCTTAAACTGAAATAACTATTAAAATATTAGGAAAATTTATAAGCCAGTATGTTTTTCCCAGTGGTATTTCAAAGGAATAGAGAATTTCCTAGAAAGGAATCTTGTTTATGATAGATTATACTGTGGTACCAGGGTCTTCATGACTGCTGTGGTTATACATGTGTTACATATACCTATCAAGAATTACTGTAAAATTCTCTAAATATACACATTTTAAATGCTTGGTTAGTTGGTTGGTTGGGTTTTAAATACCCAAGTACTGAAGGTAACTTAGTTGTTGTTGGCACCTAGAGTACAAATCTTATCCAAGCATACTTGCTCCTCTTGGAAGTGAGTCTAAGAGCTCAAGATGTAAAACTTCTTAAGAAGTCCTTCATTTTTAGTGTGCACTCTCTTTTTTTAATTTCCCTTTTCCCCCAGGTTTTTTTGGCAGCAATGATATTGCAGGTAGGAGGGTTTAAGTGGGCGGAAGTAGGAGACACTTTTTTTTTTCCCCCCAGTATTGACTGATGGTGTAGAAAATACAAAGATAATATGAATTGGGTTTGCACATTTTCCTTGATTCCTGTGATACAGTTCATAGAAATAGTTTTGGGGATTTTGTGGCTAGTTGAGCTTTGTCATATCAGAAGACAGGTAAGGATTTCAGTGGTAGACTTGCCCTTTTTTTTTCCCTACAGTCTTTCTAGAGAATAATTCTCAGATTGATTTACACATATATTAGATATCTACATGGCCTAAAAGATTACTAAAGAAGTCTCTTGAACCATGCTATATAAGATATTCATTATTTAGATGTGTTAGGGGGTCTGTTTGGTTCAGTTTGGTTTGTTGGTTTGTTGGTTTTTTTTAATTTGAGGCCTATCAATGGTCTCTTCAAAATGTTTGGAAGTCACTGGTATTTTGTGCTGAGATAGATGACTTTTTAGCCACTTTTGGTCCATTAAGGAAAACCTCATAAAATTTGTGTGGATTTACAGACTGTTTAATGTAAGTAAAGTGTAGAATTTTTCTGCCAAGTATACATGCTTTTGTTATTTCATTTATTACTGAATTTCCTTACTTTGCAATAAATGATAAGTTAAGCAGAAAATAATGAAATAGTTGTCAAGTTTTTAACTTTTGAGTACCCACAGAATTGCTGTTGGTGAAGATCTGAACATTGTGAGACAGCCTTTTGACTTCACACTAGACTGATTTTTAATCAGAATACCTTGCTCTTAGTTTCCTAGTGGCAAACTGTGCTTTTAGGATTTGATTGTTGTTTAAATTCTAATTAAAAATATATTTGTAGATGCATGTTTTCTCAAACCAGTTTGTGATAAGTAAATAGTGCATTAAGATAGTATAATGTGTGAAGCAGAAGACATCGCCTTAAAATATACTTTGTATGAAACATTATTTCACTGATCTTCCTTTTTACAGTATTAAAATCAGTGTTCTATGTTGTATCTTTCATATTCTATTTGTAAGCCTAGCTGATTTTGAATATAACAAATTTATGGTTTAGAGCTATAGACTTGTTCCTGTAGACTGTTCTCCCTTTTAAAGGGACAGAACCTTTATTTAAAAAAAACAAACCCAAAACCCAACCCTATTAGCTAGACACTCTGAGATAAAGGCTTTGTTTGTAAGCCTTTGGTCATGCAGTAGGAAGATTGAAATGCATTTGTTATGCATACTTTCCATATCAAGTATCTTCTGCTGCTTTTGATCTATTTCTTTCAACTTGTTTTTGGAAGTTAACAGTTTTTTTCTGAACCTCAAAAGTAAAAATCCTTTTTATTTTTTTTAAAGATTATGTTTTCCTAACTCTCAGAATTAATTGGCTATTGCACCGCAAACTGTGTGCTTCTGTGACCAAGTTGAGATTTTTGCTTTTGATTTTTCAGTTTCTAACAGTGAGGCTTTTTTTGTGGGAAGACTTAATTATTTTTAGACTGATTTGATGTAGTTCCATTCAGGTAATCTTTTATATGGAGACATAAGAAGTCTTCAGAATGATAGTTCTGCTGACTCTGATCGTAGTTTTTATTCTTGTTTTTTCATAATTTTCACTTACATATTTGAAATTCAAAATGTAGTTTTCTTTATTCTATTAAGAGAAGGGAGCAGTGGAAGAGACACCTCAGCCCACAAGTGATATATTTTAGGGCTTTGCCTTGTGGTTTTAAGTCCATAAATGATTTTGGCCTATGCCTCTGCCTTGGGATGGAGATATCATTGCCAGCTTTAGTCTATGTTTGGCTTGCATGTGTTAATGACACAGGACACTTTGGTGACTGAACTTGGGATGCACTTGCTAGGTTCCCAGATCCAGTGCATGCGGGTTGTTTGTTCTCCTGCCATCCCAGATTAACCCAGTAGAGGGACCTGATGTCTGGATTTATATTCTAGTAGTAGATAATAGTTTTTCTCATGCATATTTTGGGGGGAAGAGGATGAGGGGTTTTGTGTGTGTCTTGTGTTTTTGTATGTCTCATCCATAACTTAGAGAGAGGAGGAGGAATGAGAATTTGGTTCTCTGCACTCCACTAACAATGTGTTAAATGTTAATCTGGTTGGTATGCCTATTTGACAAAAATAACAGTGCTACTTCTAGTATAATTACACCTATTCTTTTATCATCCCTAAGAAATACATTTGGGCCACTCAAACACATTTTTTCATAACGCATTTCAGTATGAGGAGTGGGTTCAGTTACAGTAGGGTAGTGCTGTGTGACTGCTGTACACAAGTGTCAGTAAATTTCAAAGTTCACCAGCAACATGTAGAAATAAATTTCTTGAATGCAAAGCATTTTCTGTTCAGTTTTTATTTGTGTTACTGCTTATTAAGCTGTATAACAGCTGTAGGAACAATTTTTTAAGTTTTCTGACCATAGTTTTTTTAGTCAGTACCCCAACTAAGTATGTAAATTTCAAGTTGTGGGAATCAGTGTATGAGGAAAAGAATAGGTTGGAGGGGAACTGTGAGACCAAGACTTTTAGTTGTATTTTTTTACATGGCTAATTTGAAATCCTTAGATTTATACTCAAATGTATATGTTTACAGCAATGGGAATAACCCCTTCTTCTTCCCATTGCTTTACACAACATGTAAACTGAAGAAAGGACCAATTAATCGTATTTAGAAAATGGTACTATATCTTGAAATTAATATGCCCATAAAGCTTATTCATGCAAAAGTTAAACCACTTTCTAAAAGCTCAGATAACTAAGTTTGTAAGTTCATAGAGGAAAACCTAGCTGTGGTCCTGTCCTCCATCCCTTTCTAGGAAGGGAGGACTCTATAATTCAAATTTTGGGAAGTAATTTTTTTTTTGTACGATATTAGTTTTTTGAGAAAAATTAGATGGATATGGTTTCCTCTTCACTTAAGCAATGAAAGATGCTTGAAATGTCTTTACTGTAAAAACATGTGGCTCAGGAAACTTATTTATTGATTTTTAGTTGGCATTTGTCTTGTTAATTGTGCAGTAACTGATCTGTTCTGTATTTTTATGTCTGGTGACTGTTAGATATGGGACAGGTTTGGAGTATCATGGACTATGAGTTTGTATTCTCTATTCTGTTTTAGGGGTGGGAATTGTGGTGGCAGGGATTGGAGCTCAGCAGTAGGCTCGCAGGGGTTTTGTATTTTTGCAAACTGTACAGGTTCCATGGCAGTCAGTTTCAGCTCATGTGTTAGTGCAGAAGAAAAGCATTCATTCTCAAGGACTGTGCTTATCTGAGAAACTTTATTTCCATGCTCTGTGCTGCATTTGTATTGGTGTGAGTGATCATGTTGAGCTTGCTCGCTCCTTTTTTATTGAGTTGTGACTATTAATGTATTCTCACAAAGGCTTACATAATACAAAGCAGAGATGAAAGCTCAAGTGCCAGGTTGATGAGTCCTTCTAACAGTCAGGATTTCTTTGGAGCCATCTCTGTGCTGATGCAATTGTACTGTTTGGATTTCTGGGGATAATTGAGATACTTCCTTCGTGTTCTTTGGGTATAGACCATTCCATGACAGTACACTTGCCACATTTCTCCAAGCATAGACATGCACTGCCTATATTCTCTGAAATCAGATGATTACAGTGGTCTGTGATGCTTGCCACACATCTTTATCTCTAAATCCAAGAAAGCAGCCATAAATGCTATGAAATAACTTCTCCAGCCATTACATGCCCCTTTCAGACACTTTGACTATGTAGTGACAGTTTCTATTGAGTTCCTGGCTTTCTTTTCGGCAGTGTAAGTCAGACATGTAAGTAAAATGATGTCTTTATAGCTTTAGCTATAGCCTTGCTAAATTTTCTTCTTTTCTGCTTTTACTTTAATGGGAAAAGTCTAAAAGCAGTCTGCTCAACAAACATAAGATTTTAACAGATGCAGCATTTGCATGTTCTCTCATTCTTTGGGGTGGGTGTGACAAATTTCTTCTCCTTAGTTTTAGCCTAGAAGTAACTTCTAATTAGTGAACATCATATAGACTGTCCTTTCAAACTGGTAGGATAATAAGCAAATGTTTATAATTGACAGAAACCCAGATTACAGAATTTTATGCTTGGATTGATTAGTTTTGATAAGTAGAATTCTTCCCTGCCTGCCATCAGTCCCAAATACCCCGAGGTCATAGCAGTGCATCTTGTGATCTGCTACATTATCAGCTGTTCTGTTACAGTCAGGCTCCACAGGGTTATAATGTTCTGGTTGTAAGGTCTAGGAAAGAAGTAACTGTAGTGGCTAGATGGTTCCCTGGTTTTTCACTATAAATCTAAGACGAATTCTTTCCCTGATAATACCCGGGTTTGGAGTTATTATCTAACATTAAAGACCATATCCCAGTCCTCTCTGTTCTGTGTTTACCAATTTTTTTTTTTTTGCCATGGAGGAAACTTATGCTGCTGTGTGAAATGTACTCTTCATTTGGATTTCCTTTGGGGCATATTAGCTGAGTTTGAGCCAGTGTTCTTGTGTTTTCCTCTGAACTGTCTTATCTGTGTATTATCTCTTTATCTTTGTATCAGTCTGAGGCAGCCTGTAAAGAGTATCTAAGCTGATCCTGGCCCATCAGACCTTTCTCAGTATTTATAATAATTTTAATTATGCTAAGGTATCCATTGCTGTGGCCTTAAACAATCTATGAGAGTTTTTCCTGAATCTTAGTTTAGTGGAAGCATTTTTTCAAGCAAGATGACTGAAGGTCTTTATACATTGCTGAATTATAAATAAAGGTTAAGTACACTTGGATCTGTTGCAATTTTCCCCAAATTCTCAATTGTGAAATCCTCCAAGAGGCAGTGATATTCCATTTTGGATATAATTTATCATGGAATTGTTGTATGGTTTGGTTTGGAAAGGATCTTAAAGACCATCTAGTTCCTAGCCCCCTGCCATGGGCAGGGATTCATTGCACAAGACTGGGTTGCTCAGAGCCCCATGAGCTTGGCCCTAGCTTGGCCTTGAGTACCTCCAAGGCCAAGGTACACCCTGCAGCTTCTCTGGGTAACCTTTCAAGTGTCTTAAAACCTTCAGAGTAAAGAATTTCTTTCTAAAACCTAAACCAAACCTGCCCTCCTTCAGTTTAAAGACATCGCTCCTTGTGCTGTTACTCCATGCTCTTGTCAGAAGTCCCTCCTGAGCTCTCCTGTAGGCCTTCCATTTACTGGAGGGTGCTTAAGGTCTCCCTGGAGCCTTCTCTTCTCTAGGCTGAACAGCCTAGAGGCCTCTGTCAGCCTGTGTTCATAGCAGAGGTGTTCCAACCTGGACAGGCTTGAGAGGTGGCCCTTCTGTGGACTCACTTCTAGAGGTCCATGTCCCTCTCATGTGGGGAACAGACCTAGGGTGCAGTACCGTGGGTGGGGTCTCATGAGAGTGAGAGGCCAGAATCACCTTCCTTTGCCTGCTGGCCACACTGCTTTGGATGCAGCCCGGGATACAGTTGTCTTTCTGGGCTGTGACTGCACATTGCCAGCTCATGTTCAACTTCTCATCAACCAGCAGCCCTAAGTCCTTTTCTTTGGGCTCCTCTTGATCCTTTCTCTGCCCAGCCTGGATTTGTGTTTGGAATTGCCTCAACTTGGGTGGAGTACCTTGCACTTGGTCTTGTTGAACTTAATGAAGTTCACACAGGCCCACCTCTCAAGCCTGTCCAGGACCCTCTGGATGGCATCCCTTCCCTCCAGTGTGCCAACCACCCCACACAGTTTGGTATCATTGACAGACTTGCTGAGGGAGCACTTGATCCCACTGTCTGTGTTGCTGACAAAGATGTTAAACAACATCAGTACCAATACAGACCCAGAGAAACACTTTTCACTGGCCTTCACTTGCACATCAAGCCATTGACCACAGCTCTTTGAGTGTGACCATCCAACCAATTCCTTATCCACTGAGTGGTCCATCTGTCAAATCCATGTCTTCCCAGAGGCAAGGACAATGTCACAAGCTTTGCACAGGTCCAGGTAGTTGACATCATTTACTCTTCCCTTACCTACCAAAGCTGTTATCCTGTCATAGAAGGCCACCAAATTTATCAGGCATGATCTGCCCCCAGTGAAGCCATGTTGGCTGTCACCAGTCACCTCCTTATTTTCCGTGTGCTTTAGTAGAGTTTCCAGGAGGATCTCTGCCATGATCTTGCCAGGTGCAGAAGTAACACTGACTGGCCTGTAGTTCCCCAAGTCTTCCTTTATTTTCCATTTTAAAAACAGGTTATGTTTCCCTTTCTAATGTTGCCATTCATGTGAACCATAATCTTCATAATGTTTTTATTTCAGTCGTATTGCAAGGTGTCACATTTGGTTTTTTACAGAGAGTAGATATTTCTCTTTGCAGCAAGTGAAAGGAGAATCACTATTAAACTTGTGGGGTTTTTTTGCTTCTCCACTTTCTTGGTAGTTAGAGGGAAGTGGTGGAATTGCATAGTTGAATAGAATAAACCCTTTCAAAATCTTTCTAAAATTTGTGCCTGTATCTTAATTTAAAATTGAATTAAGCACTCAAAAGACTGGATTTCTTGAGGCATCATTAGTATGAAGATACTTCATCAATTTTTTTAGCTATATTTATAGTTATTAAGTTATTCTTGTTAGGAAACTGCACTTTCAGTGTCTTCATGATTGAAAATCTCTAATGAAATTATCTAGTTACACAGTAGGTAGGGAATAGTAGGACTCTGAAGAGTAGATGTTTAAATAGCAGTTTAGATATACAAACTTGGGTTTTTTTCAGTATCAGAGGGCATTTGCTTTCTGTTGATGGATCTTTTATATTGGATGGTCATCTCTTGAAAATTTAGGTAATGGTAGTCTGGTTTAAATATTTGAACTCTGTAAGCAAAATTTCAGTTTTTCTTCTGTGCATATGCACACTTCTAAAATCTGTAAGTTCAGAGTGGCATTGCTTTTGTGGAAAGTTCAGAGACCAGTTCAGAGCTCTTGCATTAAAACAAGCATTGTCTTATGATATCTAGTTCTGTTAGGAAACAAGGTTAAGACGTCTAGTAGGTGAAGAGATCAGAAGTCCTTGGTTATTCCTTGGTTTGTTTCCACATGGAGGAAGTAGTTTACCTGTCTTCATGCATACATAATGTTTTGCTAAGGTGCTTTCTTTCCTGTTTTTATGTGGACTTGATACTTTTCAGTCTAAGGAGTAAACCTACTGATGGGCTCCTGACTGCTGAAGACAGAGAGAAAAAGACAGGGGAAAAAATTAAGAGACTAATTTAACTAATTTAAACCTTTGGAAACTACTGGGTTGTCTTTTCTTTTCTTTTTTTTTTCTTTTATCGTCAATTTAATCATCATAAAAGAGAAGAGGATCACTCTGTTTGTGTCTCAGTGTTCTACAAACTCTCTCTCTAGGGTGTATTCCATTTTCTTGTTTCTCAGGCATTTTACTGTAATGTTGGGCTTTGTAAAAACTTTGTGTCTTTGATCCAGAATGGCTCTGATACACAAGAATTATGCCTAAGAATTATTTTTTCTTCACTGTTCTGTAGGGTTTTATGGATGTGGTGTTTGATTTGTGTACAGAAGGTGCAAGATCCACAGTAACATAGGCTATATCAAATACATATATAGTGCTGATAAATACTGGAGTTTAGATGAGAGTTTTAAACTGCAAAATTTTGCATGGGGCAGCTGTAATCCATGGTCTTTCCTAGTCTTGTAAAATCTGAGGCTATAAGACTAACAAATTTGTCCAGGAAAACAATCCAAACCCAAGTTTTAAACTCGGCAGCCAGGTGTGACTGAAAACCATGTGTCTAAAAAAAATTTCTTGTGTGTATTGTGTAAAGAGGTAGAAAGAAAAAGAGAATTCTACTGGAGCTATGTCCTCAATCGCTGCATCCCAAAAGAAAAGCCATGTTGTTCCCAGAGTGCACAAACAACTCACTCACTCTGGAAGAGGGATGAGACCATGATACCACATCTCTGGGGTGGAGGCCTGAGAGAGAATTCCGTGTAGTTTCCCTTCCCCCAATAAAAAAATTGCATATCTCTTAAAAGAGATTTTTCAGTTTTTAAAAGTTGAAAACTGTCAAAGTTTGTAGACAAGTGTCAGATATTTTTCAAATTACATGTGTGAAGAACTTAATGAAATGCTTTATAAATTTCTGTGAGCATGAAGGTTCTTGATGCTCTGCTGACATATAGTTGGTAAAGCTGTGATGTATCAGTACAAAGCAAACCTTCGTTAGCATAGAGAAAAACAGTAATACATAGCATTTGGGGAATGTTTTCCCACTGCAGATGTTGTCTTTGTGAACATACCATGTAAAATCAGAATAAATGAAGTTAACACAGTGCAGATTTGCTGGTGTACCTAGATTTTCACCCACACAATGGGTCTGTACTTATTTGCAGCTGTGCCCATGTGAATGAGCTGGAGGGGTTTTGGGAGCTGGTGGGGGGTAGGTGATTCTCATCAGTTTATTTTCTTTCACATGAATATTGGGAAGAGTTAGAGTGCTCTACAGCCTCATTGTATAAAGAAATATATAAACTGCAAGTTTGGAAAACACTTAAATTTTTTTAATGAGTGAATTGTAGATATGCACAGTCTGTTAAACCTTTTTTCTGGGTTTTTTTTTTTTTTTTTTTCTATTATTTATATTGTTAGTCCTTCTAATAACAGTACAGTAGCCTGTTCAAGTTTTTTGTTTTAAGTGAATCACTGGCATCTTGCACAAGTGCTAGGAAAAACAGAGTGACTGGTAGCTTTTTGTTCTTTCAGCACTAAATGCAATTCTCCAGTTTTGGTGTACAAATAAGACTTTAAGCAGTAAATTCAGCAAATTGCTGTGCTCCTTCATGTGAAGTCACAAATGACAGCTGCTTCTGAAGATGATTGGTCTCTCTTGGCCCCCATTTTTTTCCCATCTTGTTCTTTGATTGCACGGGGACAGTTATTTGCACTGACAACTTATTTTTACTTTGTTTTGAAACTGTGGGGAATTGGGAATTCTTTTAAATAAGGGTAGGCCTTAGCCTGGTTTTCTTTGGAAGCAGTAACAGATATATTGAAAGGGTTGGAACAGGTAGGCTGAAAAGCATCAGATGTTTGTGGATCTCTCTGAAGAAGACAATTTTAGACAAGCATACATTTTAAGATGTTAAAAGACTATTTTACTGATAGCCAAAGTATTTCTTCCATTAGATGAATATGGGAAATCATGTATTTCCCATATCATATCATATCATGTATTTCCCATATCATGTATTTTCCCGTATCAGACAGTGAAGAACAAGCAAGTCTGATCATTTTGTAAATTCTGAAAAGCCATATGAAAGGGTTGCTACCTATCTTTAGATGATTGCATATAATACAATAGCATTCTATTTTGATTTTATTGTTCTTCATCATTCTTCCATGTATTAGAAGCCAACCCCACCTACTCACCCTCACTTCTCAGTTATTTGAGTTTTCTTCTGAAATCGTTCAGGTTTATTTTATGATAGGTACTGCTATCTCTAGCTGTAATCATGTTCATTTTAACACTGAGTAGAAGGCTTCAGGATCTAACACTGCATTTTCTTCTTCTGGCTTGTTTAACTTTCTCTTAAGTTTGATCTTAACTCAGAACTACTTGCTTTTCATTCTTATTATTTCAGAGATCAGTGAAACTAACATATTTTGTGTAAATTACAGTAATACATTCAACCATAAGTTGGCCATAAAATTGCCTTTGTGGATATACTTTGCAATTGGAAAATATTACAGTGAAGTGTGAGTTGCCTCCATGTCCTGTGAAAGATGCATGTGCTTTTCTGAATAGTAAGTGCAAGTTTTATGTAATCAAACTAATCTTTAATTTGGCAAAAAGTAGTTTTTAGCAGATAGAAAGGGGTTGGTTTCATTTTGCACAGTATGTTATTTGTAGTCTTGTTCTGCTATAGTACTGAGATACTAATGTATTTAAATAATGTAATTTCTTTATTTGATTTTAGGAGAATGACATCTTCCTGGGCTGGGAAAAGGGAGCTTACAAGAAATGGGGAAAGAGTAAGAAAAAGTGCTCTGATCTAACACTAGAGGAAATGAAAAAACAGGCTGCTGTCCAGTGTCTTCGCTCTGCTTCTGATGAAGTAAGTTTGGACTATTTAATAAATTCTTAAGGCTTTATGTCCTTTGTGCTAGATATACTTGGCTTGTGATGCTTATATTTTAATTTGTGGCTTCTTAAAGTGCTAGTTCGCCAAGAATCCTCCAAGAATTCTTTATTTTTTTTAGGAAATTACGAAAACCATGTATGTTAGAATGATTTCACAAGAGATTCTGTGCTATGTAGTGCCATGCTTTCCTTTCTGTAAACCCTCACCTATTCTTGTCAGAGGCAGTTGCAGTATACCAGTTTGAGTTGAAATTACCACAAAGCTTTGCATAAAGGTAATTCTAAAAATTCTGTGTTGACTTTCTGTTGGGTGTGAATAGAAAGGGCTGGAATATGTGGGCAGAAAGCCATCTTGTGTCGTGATACGACACAAAAAGAACGACACTCATGCACTGAGATGTCCAAGGCAAAAAAGGGCAGTTTATTTACAGACCTCAACATTTATAGAATTCCAGCAGTGACCTTGGATTGGAGGAACAAAATCTTTCTCTCCAACCACATTGGTCAACCCAACAGTCCATCAATTCTCTCTTCCTCCAGAAAGGAATGCAAAACAATCATTATTTACATGAAAAGTGCGTGAGAAACTCCATTACAAAAATGCAAACACAGAAGGCTGAAAGAACTTTAGAAAAACTTTAGAAAAACAGAGAAGAACAGGGTGACAGTTTTGCTCTGTGCATGCAGATTACACATGTACATGTGTAATTCCTAAATAAAAAGCCATGTATAGCAGCAAATGTTCACTTTCCAGATTACATGATTGAGGGGAAGTGAAGTGCACTGACTAGAGCAGGTGAGGAGAGGTGAAAGCAGCAGGTTGAAGGAAGATAGCAGAGGCAGCAGATATCGTGTAGTCGATCAGAAAAGTGGACAAAGCAAGAGACGGTTGAAAGCAATGCTTAAAAAGAAAGAATGATCTGTAACACAAGTCAAAGGGAGAGTTTTCAGACAGCAGAAATGAGAAACTGTTTTTTAGTTTACAAAGCCGTAAATACTCTGATCTGTTGCTGCTGTAAGAAGAAACTACCCCACCTATGCAGCCTGGTTGTGTTATTGCTCTACACACCTTTCTAGTCATAGCTAGTGCTTGCACAAGCATTTGGGTGGTTATGTGGAGAACTGGTTTGGGAAAGTGAATCAGTTTCCTGAGATTAACCTGGTTGGGGCAGCGGAAATGTTAACCCAGAGAGGTTTCCTGGTCAGATTTGTGGCACAGACACTTGTGCCAGCAAGGCTGTGGAAGAGTAATCAAGGAAGTGGGGAAGATTTGGTGGTCATTCCCACCACCTTCAGCAGCATTACCATCACATTCTGTCCCACTGTGAAACTACTTGACTATTTGTTCAGTTACTAAATTGCTTATTGACTAGCTGGGAGATGTTTGAACTCCCATTTTCCCATTACTTATTATCCTAACAAAGTGATGCAAAGTACAGTTTTGTTGGTAATTTGCTCTGCTCTCATAGTTACAGAA
Organism: Phylloscopus whistleri; assembly: GCA_017589585.1. Lineage (NCBI taxonomy): Eukaryota > Metazoa > Chordata > Aves > Passeriformes > Phylloscopidae > Phylloscopus > Phylloscopus whistleri. The sequence continues at coordinate 2,128,742 of JADMLD010001629.1, read as the reverse complement.
TATTGAGGTCAGCACTGTAACTACCCTAGTAGTTAATTTGAATATGAAACAAATACAGAGAAATAAATGCAAGAAGTAATGTCTTTCTTGAGGATATGTTTGTCTTTGTGTACTCATTTTATGGACAATAAAGTGTAGGACTCATGCATAGACTACAGGAATACTGATGATTGAGTCTTAACTTCAGAAGTTACACTCTTGATGCATCTCCACATAGCTGAAAATCAAGAATCATCACTTAGAACTAAATTTATGTTTTACAAAGAAATTTAGTTGCAGAGCAAAAGGTAGGAAGTGAATTTATTAATAACCTATAACAGAGAAGGGAAGAAACTATTCAACTACAGTTTTGAAAGAATAAAAATACATGGGATCCGAAAGGCTGAAAAATAACTTCACCTTTGACCCCGTCATCTTATCAAATTTTTAGTGTTCAACATTAACCTATAATCTGCAATCTGTAGACTTGAGTTATTTCAGAGCTACTTTGACTTCTGTTGCCTGCTCAGACAGTTAAGCTAGCACATTTGTTGTCATTAACAAAATTGCAGGTAATAATTTTTATAATGTATATTCAAACACAGAATTGAACCTTTAAACCTTTTTTTTTAAGTTTTTACTTAAAGCTGCTTTGTAGGTAGTTTAACATGTGCATTGCATGAAAGAATTAAAAGGAAGGGTGATCCTGTTAAAATGCTAGTAATGCTTTAAAGTAACTTTAAAGGTATCTTTTATTTCTGATTTTTCCAACACATTTCTCATGTTGTTGGGTTTTTGTATTTAAGTTTGTGTGCTGATCTGATGGGCATAATGAATAGATTTTGGACTGTGAAAGATAATGTTAAAATACTATTTCTGCTGAGGTATTTGAACTGCTCCATACAATGTTCATGGTTTTGTCTCTACAAAAAAATAAAAATACTTCGTGAACTGTAGTTGAAATTGTAGATCAGTTGTGTGTAAGGAGTATTTATAAAAATTGTTGAGATACAAATAAATACTTTTTTCCAGTGCCACTTGAATTTTTAAAAATAGTTTTCTGAATCATCTGAAAAATGTTACCCTGTGATTTTTTTTTTTTGTTATCAGATGACGTATATGTGTTCATTAGGATGTTCTCTTTTTGCAAGTGGCCTGATATAGTCCATATGGGCAGTTATGTAGCTTGTTTCTAGTTTTGCTTACCTTCTGTGATCCCTTTTTCAAAGCTGGTGGATGCAGAAATGCCACTCTACTCACACAGATGTGGAACACTTGCTCTTCCAGCTTAACCTCTTCTTTCAACCTTAGTATTGGATAAAAACAAGCAAGTTTGGGCCCCTTTATTGGGAGTAATTGGAAAAAAATCTTAGTGGATTTTGACTTGGATATATTTAAATAAAATTGTATTTAAGTGAAGTGATTACAGTGTTTATCCTGTGTGTGTCTGTAGAGAGGGTATATATACACACCTGTGTATAGGCACACACAAACAACCACACACAGAAGAGCCAAAACAGGGTGACAATTCAATGAAGATTTTAGGATTTTGCAGCATGATTGTTTTAGATTGAAAAGTGTGCAGAGGATGAAAAGGTAATGAGGGTCAGTAGTAACTTTTCTAACTCTCATAGGAAATTACAGGGATACAGTTAATGTAATTTTGATTTTTGCATTTAATTATTTAAACTAATAACATGTTAAGAAATGGCAGATAGTCTGCCTCCTCCTCCTACCAATAACCAAAAGCCTTAAAATTTGGTGATCACTTCAGAAAGGTGCTTGATGGAGAGAGGAAATCATAAAATAGTTTATATGAAAATTGGCTTGATAGCAGTAAGTGCTTTTTTGTCAGACTTTCATTTAGTGGTTGAAACAAATATTTTGAAATCACCTCTTGTGGATTTTCATTTCCACAGTATTCATTCTTAGGGTGTACTTCATTTGGTAGCTTAGTTTTGCTTGAAATCAGTTCTTTCTCTCATATTAAGAAGAGTAATGCTGTAAAACACTAATCTGAGACAGAAATCCGAGGTTCTAGTTTTAATTTCACAGTGCTGAAAACAAGCATCTGACTTGAAGAAGCCTAAGTTTGGTGTTTATTTCTAAAACATTTCCTACATTGTGGAGAATGATGAGTCAGAGAAGCTGCTCTGCCTCGCTATGTCTTTACCGTGGCAGAGTCTGTTGTGGTCTAAGTGTGTTTGTGAGACACCTTCTGGTATATGTAAGAATGCAAATTGTTAATGTACGTACATTCTAAGGACAGTATTTTTTGTGTGACAAGCATTTTGGTGTCTCAAATTGTCTGTATTTGTACAAATGAGTCTTTGGCTGCAGATGCTCTTGCTGCAGTCAGGAGCAGAGGAAATGTAAGTACGTTGCAACTTGCCAGAAAATGGAGACAGAATGGTGGTGAGAAAGACTTCTAAGACAAGTACTTTAATGTAGCAATCAACTGCTATTCTTACTGTAGCTCTAAAGTTTATTTTTTCTGAAACACTTGAATAAATAGCAGTTTAAAGACATGCTGAAGAATTGCTCAGATTTTTAAAAGCTTGTTAATATTGACCTTGAGTAGAGATTTTGTCTTAATTTTTATCCTGGTAAAGTATGGAAGGAATTTTAAAATGTTGGTTTGCAATTGACTGGTCAAGAAGGGATATCCATTCTAATGAAACATTTGGTAAAAAACCCTAATGTTTAGGACTGGGGAATATTTATATTAAAGTTGTTTGATGGAAACAAGAAATATTATCCTGAAATTACTGCCTCAAATTTTAAGTAAAAACAGCTGATCTATTATCATTAAATAACTTGATGGTTAGTTTTGTTGGTTTTGTAATTCCTATCTGAAACATAGATCAGTTTGTTCACGTGCAAGTGGAGGTTCTTTTTTTTTTAAACCTCGTAATTCTGAAACTACATTTTGTATTTGAATAATGAAACCTGTCATTACTTGTCTTGTTACTGTAAAAAGACAGCAGTATCTTTGAGACTCAGAAACTTTTATTAAATAAATAAGAGTTTAGAAATTCACTTGTGTTACTTTTTACAAGGCGGATACTGTGAGCAAGGTTGGAATTAGAGGTTACTTATGGAGACTGAAATAAGTATAAGTAATAATAAGTATATTTCCTAGTAATAATATTGAAATTACTTATGTGCCTGTCCACTGGTCATAAATCCAAGCTTAATTAGCTTGTACCTGACTACTTTTCTGCTAAAATCTGCATTGCTCAATAGAGCGAGCAGGTCTCCAGCTGTGCTGTTGCAGTTCCTGTGGAGTGCAGTTAATTCACGGAACACTTGCAGTGTGACACATGAAGCTGCACCCCAAGATGGTGCCAGAGTTGCAGTTAAAGCAGTCGCTGTGTCATCCTGCTGAAATGTATGAGGACTTCTTAAGAATGAGCAAAGGAGACGACTCCCTGTGGCTCTTACTTTCTGCAGTGATGAAACCAGTGCTCCAAGACCTTTCCTTCTCCCAGTGTAGGGGCCACTTTACCTAAGCTGTTCCACAGCACATCCTGAGACATTCCTAGTGTCCAGTGCTGCTGATTCCCAAAGCCAGTCACAATGGGGTTCAGGGAATGTGGTCCATTCTGAACTAACCAAGCTTACAAAATCTGCTGCCACATGAAACAGTGTGCAACCTGTTAAAGCAAGAGCTAGTCTTGGCTGATAGATTCTGTGATGAATTTTGAAAGAGAACTGCTCTAATAAATTTGACAAGAACACACAGTGCCTTCCATCCCACTGTTCTAAGAAGTTACTGCTTGGGGATAACATGGAAACATAATTGGTGAAGCTTCATAACAGTAATGTCTTTTAAATGTAGTCAGGTGTGGGCATGCTAACAGCATAGAGCATTGGCTTTGCTTACTTTGAGTCATGAGGGGGGAATATAACTCTTCTGATACTTGTGTTATCATATGGGACCACATAGAGGAACAAGTGTGACTCTAGTGAACAGTTTTAATAAAAACTTAAACTGATAATTTTATTCTCAAATGTGCCTTGCTTTCAGCACAAACTTGAGATGTATCTAAAATAAGATTTTATTGAAATTTTCTTAGTGTTTGTCATCTTTCTTACTCAAAGTGCAGAATTGTCGAACTTTCATAGAATCATGGAATCCTAGAATGGTTTGGGTTGGAAGGAACTTTAAAGATCATCTTGTTCCAACCCCCTGCCATGGGCAGGGACACCTCCCACTAGACCAGTTTGCGTGGAGTCCCATCCAACCTGGCCTTCAACATTTGCAGAGGTGGGGCATCCATGCAGTTAGTGCACTTCTGCACATAAACCTTCTTTGAAGAAGTAATCTGCTAATCAGGCCAAATGAATCAATTGGTTATGATTGCACATCTGAGCATGTTTTTATTGATGGGTTACTCTGGCCAGCTATTGCTGCCTCCAGAGATTATGGTATCTGTGTGCTATTTAGAGCAAGGCACTGTTGCATAATCTGCCTTGCACTTTGCAATAGGGATAGGCAAGAACTGAGGAAAAAGGACTTCTGGAGTTTGTAGCAAGGGAACAATCTTTCTTTTCTTCTTAAGTAGAATGGCACCTTAACTAGATGATTTAAAATTAATTAATTAATAAAATTAATTTAAATCACTGATTTATTCCTGCTGTTCCCTGCTTCTGTAATGTAAGCCACTATTAATTAGGTAACACACAGACCACTACACTGGGATACCAGGGAATCAGGTTGTAAACATCAGGTGGTTTCCTGAGTGATTTAAGTTACAAATTTTGTATAACTTCAAGTGACATGAATGAGAGTGTTAATGTAAAGGTATGGGACAGCACAAGGATGAAACAAGTTGTGTAAAAGCCATCTTAACAAATCAGAAATGTAAAGTACAAGTTGAAAATTTGAATTTATTAAAGCAAAAAAATGAAGATTCCAAAAGAGCCTTAATGGTTCTTGAAGCATATATTCTGACTAGTCAGTAGTAAGCATTTCTCTGTGATTGTTCAGAGTCTTTTACTGGAAAACGTCAAAACACTTTACAAAGTCAATGAATATTATCTTTCTTTTGGGTTGTATCCAATTGCCCTTATTGAAAGGGATATGCTAGCAGTTTCCAGAACATGCAGCATTATTTAAGAAAGAATTTTAAAAGTAACTTCAGATACCCTATAGGAAATGAAAGTAATTTGTCTTGGCAAGGTAACCATCACAGAATAAATTAATTACAATAAAACAATTTATTTTTCTTTATGACTATGGCATTAAACAGATATTCATAATACCACATATCTGATTTGTCATGTTACTGAAGCTGCTTTGCTGTCTGTAACAGTAGCATTAATTGAAGTTTGCAAACGTTTTCAATATACAAAAGATACATACTGAATTGGAGAAATTCCTTGTGGGAGCTTAGTCCACACAGAAGTCACTTCATAGCATTAAGTGTTTCCAGTAGTATATAGATGACTATCTTGGATGCTGAAAGTAGGTGTTCAGTGTGATTGGAAATTATTTCACCTTGTATGTGCTTCCAATGAAAATGGGAGCAAACTGCGGCAAGGCAGATCTGTCCTCACAGCAGCTTCTCTGATAAGTCTGGGATAGAAGTGAGGTTGGCCTAGCATTTCTTACTGGGAGGAGCAGCACAGTGGAGTGGCCAGGAAAATACCAGAGGAGTTGGTTACAGAGCTCTCCTGAACAATGTGTTGTGTTCCATCACAGAGCAGTGTTATTAGATTATAATTTTCCTTGATGCAGAACAATTATTTTCACCAAAAATTTGTGTTGGGGGTCCATTATGAATTCTTGTCATATACACAAGCAAACTTGAATGAATCTAGCAGAGCACCTGCTGAGGAAAATTCAAGTGTCCTTTCTGCATTTCACTTGATGCAGAAAAGAGCTTTTGCATAATTGGTGGGAACACACTTTAAAAATTCTCCAATTTCATTGATAATACAGATAAGAACATTTTATCATGGGCAAGCTGAAGTACTGTGATTAAGTGAAATCTCACAGCAGCACTGCTTACAAGGATAGCAAGTCTTGTGGCTTTGAAGTCAGCATGTTTGTTTATAAGTGATGAATAATAATCAGGAAGAATAGTTTCTAGTGAGGAATTATCCTTTCTTGGGGGGATAACTTCTATTTCAGTGTAGCCTACTATGGATCTAAAAGAATTAAGTTTTAAATAACAAGTCAGATTAGCTGCTCTAGTAACCTACATTTAGGGATAGCATGTTCATTTGAAGTTAATTTGAGCTGGCAGATGATCTCTTTTATCTAGAATTAGTAAATAACATGTGCTATTTATTACCTCTCTCTCTTAGAAGATGTTGTAAGTGGTGAATCATAGCTCCGAAATCTGAGCCTGATCCTAGCTATGTGCTAGATATGTAATTTACCTTTTCTATTGTTGTTTAATACCAAAGACTGAATTAAGGGAGTTGCAAGGAAGTATTATTTCCTTGTTGGAGAGCTATTGCTCTCATATTTCTTAAAATGGCTTGGATTTTTGTGACATTAAGTCAGTTTTCTTGGAAGTTGATGTTCTGAGGTCACACATTGATTGAAGATGACTTTGGATCAAGTAATCTTCATGAGCCCCAAAAGAGAAGTTAATGAATTGAATCTATTTTTCTGATTGGTCCAGTATCTTTGTTGTAAATTATTACGTATTCAAGTGAACAGATAAGGATTTTATTGTGTTCCTACTTCTAAAGGGTCAAAAAGGTTCTACAAGTACATACTCTTAAATGTTTCTTAGTGTTATCCACCCTGTTATGATGGAGGAAAATTCCATAATGCAAGCTGGAACCTTATTTTATTCCTTTGAACTCCACCTGGGTTGAACACCTCAGGAAAGCTGCTGCTTTAATGGATTGATTTGTTTACTCATTTATTCACATAGTGCTGATCAAGATTTTTTTTTAGTCTCTTTTTCAAGTCAGTCTTGAGCACCTCTTTTGAGAGTACTTGTAATCAGATGAATTATACTGTGTCAGAATGTTAAAAAATGAAAACCTAGACTTCTAACTTTCTCTCATCATCCTACAAAAGATAGAAATAGACGTGTGGTTGCAGTGAATCACATTTTGTGCCTCACTCAGTTCACGTGGCTTAACAGCTGATTCATATAGAAAAGCTACCTAATCCTGCACTTGGCGACAGGAGACATGCCAAGAAAACAGTCCTGGTACAGTCAGAATACCATCTTCTCTGGAGAGCCTTATGGCCTGTTAAATCAATGATTTGAAACTGAATATATTGATTTACTTTAATTTCTGGATTGTTTGAATTTGTATTTTGTGAAAGGAGTGTCAGTGTTCTCTAGTTTATCCTGTTTCAGCAGGGGTTTGGACTAGATGATCTCCAGAGGTACTTTCCAACCTGAACAAATTCTGTATGTTTGGGAAAGGAAAATGAGGATTTGTTTTGAAAGTTGTCTTGGGTTATGGAACCAAAAATGTGTATTCTATTTCATCTGTTGAAAGCAGTTGTGGAGATGTTTCTTCTTTATCTCTTGTAACTCTGGGAGGAGGGGGCGGCTGCCTTCTGACAATAGGCCAACTGTTCAAACCAGGTAGGGCAATGTTTTTTATCTCTTTCACCACCCATCCTCCCTGGGGGGGGATATCTTCTGCTAATGGGCCATTAAGGCTCACCAAGGACATGACAATTCCATCATCCCATTGTGGGATGCTCCACCCAGTAGTGGGAGAGCCAACCATTCCTACCTAGATAAAAACTGAGATGTAGGAGCACCAGGTATCTGGTTCCACTGGATTCCCAGAGGAAGACCAGACCCTTTTTGCCATCACTGGACCCTTTTCTCAGCATCATCTCTACTCCAACAGCACCACATCTGCCACTCCAGGAGGACTTATGTGGACTGCTGCCAACCTGACCAACAGGGTGTCAGGTTGTATCTCTGACTCTGTCAGGGTTTCTAGGAATTTTGTTTGTTTGCTTGTGGGTTTTTTTGTTTGCTTTTTTTTTTACTACTACATTGTATTGTTAATAGTCCTAGTAAAGAACTGTTATTCCTATTCCCAAATCTTTCCCTGAAAGCCCTGAATTGCAAAATTATGATAATTTGGAGGGGGTGAGGGGTTTACATTCTCCATTCCAAGGGAAACTCCAGCTTTCCCTGGTGGATTCCTGTCTTTCCAAACCAAGACAAAAGTGTAAGATAGAAAGCTCTCAAAACCCTAATAGCAAATGAGTGATTATTTTAATGGTTTGAGTAAAAGAAGTGTAATGCTTTTGCTTTTCAAAAAGATTGAAGAGGGGCAAGGATCTTTCCCTGTACCTTACAGGCCTGAAGTAACAAGCCAGATTTAGTAAATATTTACACTGGACTGTTCAAAGCTTCTGGAGGAAGCTTTCAGCTTATGTTAGACAAGAAGCAAAAAAACCTGAACCTGCCAAAAACCTAAAGGCAAACAACATCTCCCTGAGACATCACTTCCCTTGGAGTTGTACAATCTGACAGAATTTTTCAGTTTCTGAGTATATATTCATGGTCTGTCAGATGTGCTATCAGAATTTTGTTTTCCTTTGTTTTGTCCAGAAGGCTTGGCTTTTGCAGATGTGCAGACCTGAAGGCCAAAGTATATGTTTGAATGGCATTTTTTTTTGTTGGAAATATGAGACCCATAACCAGATATCATAACTGTGTGATGGGAAGAGATAAAAGCTCAATGAAAATGAAAAATTTTGTTGAACAATCCCCTTCTCACTTCCATAGTAGAACTATGTGAAATAATAGTAGTGCTGTTTTGTGATCAAATTCAGGAAAAAAGCTTACTAAATTTTCTGGATGGTGCTTCTTTGCAACATTCAGAAGTAACCTGCTAGCAGAGGTGAATATCAGTTAAGAATTCAAGTGATTTGTTGAGCATATGAGAGGAGCTAATGTCTCACCACTTCTTACTCAAAACTGTGAAAACATGGAAGCCAGTGCCCACTGTTAACATAGGCAACAGTTTTTAGGGAATTTCAGTTTGGTGCACATAATACAGGGTTTCTCCATGGTTCACAGTTTAACTTAATATTTTAAATTTATAAAAACATTTCAGAAGTAACCACGCTTATAAATTTAATATCTTCTAGGAACATTTTCTGCAGCTGTTCAGAGGTGTGAATTGTACATACAAAAGCAGTTGGCCTGCTTTAGGCTAATGGTTTGCCACTTGTGATCTCTGACTGCTCTACTTCCAAAGTAGAGTGCGTTCAAAAGGTCTTTGATTTAATATTTTACATTCTATATATATGTATGTGCTTGTGTGTGTAGGAAAAAAAAATCTAACCTCAAAAAGAGGTGAAAACTACCAAACATATTTACAAATATATATATAAAAATGTGTGTGAGCTTTGCTGGTGTTTTGTTTGTTTTTAATTGGTCTTATTTTTCATTATGCAGAACTACATTAATTAAGCTCTGAATAGGGTCGTGGTGGTCAGTAAGGAAGACAGTGGTTATTGGAGTCTTGTAACTCCAGCAGTTAGATTGACTGCTCTTGCTGGGTGAGTTCAGAAGCTTAATTTATCTGTTAGCACCATCACTTCTATGCCAGTAATACGACACCTATCCTTTATGTAATCCTTCCCTTGCTGCAGGCAGCTGATAAAAAGCCAGAAAGAACAACTTTTGGTGAAAGCAGATATATGTTAAAGTAGGGGAAGGAAAGAGAAATATGTTAAAAGCAGTAGAACAGAATAAAATGTGTTTGGTGTGTAGGAAATACTGTTACGCAAAATGAAAAATATGAATTAAAAAATTATGCACTGTCCTTTGTAATTCGAATGAGAGAAATAGGTTGGTAGAAATCTGGGCCGGGCAATTTTGAGATTTAAGCCTTTTGTGATGGAATTACAAAAGCAATCATAATTGGGCACTAAAACTTCCATATTTCAAAATTTCTATAAGGTGCTCCAGTATTTGTACTGTATGGGGGCTGTCTTTAGATTTGAACATAAAAACAAAGTACTTCAAGCAGATCATCTGGTTTTGTTAGCTAACTGTGTCCTATTGAACCAAGCCAGTGCCTGGAACGTGTTACTTTGAGGCCATGGGGTTGTTACAGCTACAAGGCATTAAGGTAAACAGTAAAGTAACTAAATCTCATACTCGGAGAACACCAGTGTCACATATGAAGGAACTGCCATGGCATTCCTTACATGGAGTCTGCAGCACGTTTTCATGTGCTGCAGGAGGAGTTGAGCAGGGGGTCTCCAGAGTCCTGCCGTTCTGCACAGTGGGTCCCACCCCCCTTTCTTTGAAGCAAGCGCTGTCTCCTTCAGCGCCGTGCAGGACAGCGGGCAGCACAGCCGTCAGCTGACTCAAGTATTAGTTTCATGGTACAGGAGGAAATGAAGCGTTTGATTCCAAAAGTTTTCACTTCTTCGGTGGAATGGTAAGCGTATTGTTGCTGGTTTGGGGCATTTTTTAGCATGTTATATTAAGTTAAGGAAGTGAATCAGTATTCCTTGGAGTGTTTGCTACAGGTGTCAGTTTGATTAGACAGTTTGGGGAGCTAAGGAGAACCAAAGCCAGCTCCTCCTCTGGTGACCTTTCTGAGGGAGGAGCGGGGAGTCAAGAGGGGTATAGGCGTAAAGTGACAAATTATTGCAACTACATAGCTTTGTCCACGTTACTGTCCTGCTTGGATCTTGCTAAATGATTTAATTTATATTGGTAAAATTACTGATATAGAAGATGGCTTCTGAAGTTTGATATTGCTAAGTCATCCTCAGTTAAGTATGTGGCATAAAGGTTTATATTTAGCACTTCAGTGCAGCAATACAATTAGGAATAGAACATTGCTTTCTTTCTCACTTGGCTGCAAATAATTAGAGTTAGCATATAAATCATTGCTTCACTGTATGATTTTTCAAGTGTGTTTTTCTGACAGTGAATGAAACAAACTAGGCTGACTGTATAAATTAGTATTCTCTTTTTCATAATATTTGCTGGTGCTTTAGCAACATATATTCACATTTCTCAGCAATTTCTGGACAGCAATCAGGAGAGATGAGAAACTCTTAGATGTTGGAAAAATAAAATCTTTATATCACCAGGGTGACACACCAAATCAAACTCTTTTCTGTGCATTTCTATAACTTGATATTTGATTGGCATTACCTTTGAAGAGAAAACATGTCCCATAACTTTATGCACAATAAGAACATGTTAAATTTAGAAGATAAGATAATTTTCTTGGGTGTTTGTGTAAGTTTCTCCAAGTAGAATTTGAACTAAACTTCCAACAATGATGGAGTTGATACTGAGGAAGCTGTGCACAGGATACAATAAGCTGCATGGTCCTCCCTCATTACCACTCCCAGCTGCAGGGTGATGTGCAGGGGACCTCTTGTATCCTCCTCACTAGTTCCAGATTGCTGTGTTTAGCTGTGATTCCAGCTCTGTTTGCTGTTATCAAAAGTGTGAAGTGCAATCCCTGAGCACAATTTCCAATCATTGAATAATGACAATACAAATATCCACCTCACCTAGGTTTCCTTCCAACAGGAGTGGTCATTTCAGGCTCTAAGTTGGTGTTTAGTATTTAACTGACTGGAATTCAAATTTTATTCCATTGGAATGACATGAGATTTTCCTCTGTGGGTAATATATTGGACTGTTTTGTGTGTATTTTTATTTTCAGTATTTCAGTATTTATGTACAGGAATAAAAGAGGAAAATAGAGGCTTATAGGAATATGAAGAAGGTGATTATTTTTTCACCCTGCTGTCCTGTGTTGTTAATAATACAATGTTTAGAAAGAAAAAAATACCTGGTCATTTTAAATTGGCAAGACTATGAGATGGGTTTTGCATGCAGATACTGTGGGAGCATTTCCTCTCCCTCTCTGCCACATATGCGGGTACACCTTCCTGTTGTTCTCCTTTCCGTCTTCATGCCTGATTTTCTGTATCCTTTTAACAGTCCCTTTCCCACAGGTATAAATTGTGCAGCCAAAAGGATTAGGCCTAGCTTTTTGAAATGCATCTTAGTTATCAGCGGGTCATTGAACTTCTGTCCTGAGACTCCTGGTTAAATCTGCAGCAATACCATCCAGTAAATGTGACATGCTGTGTTTGCAAAGCCTTGGATATCCAATGATGCAACAATGTGACCTGTAGTTTGAAACCTCTGTGTATGTTCGTGTTCCAGGGAATCATTTTGACCTCTAACTAATGTATTTATAGGATTGGATTTATACTAGTGGTAATTTTTGTTGATTTTTCATATGTAGTTACTGTGCAAAAAGAACAGTATGTCTGCTGAGAAAGGTTTACTGTGTTGGTATATTTCTATGACATTAAAATGCTTTTTAGTAAGTTATGTTTTCTATTTTTTTTTTTTTTTTCCCCATGTGGTTTTGTTGTGCAGAGCTCTGGGATTGAAACATTAGTGGAGGAGCTTTGCTCCAAACTGAAAGACCTTCAGAGTAAGCAAGGTGAGGAAAAAAATGTTTAAACTTCTGAGGCCGTGTATTGTATTTATCAACTCTGCAACATTCTGAGACGGGGGCGTGTGTGAGGGAGTAGGCTGTTGTTTCAGTAGTGTTTGGTACAGACCATGCAATTTTAGAATACATTTGAATAATTTCATTCAAATAATTTAAGCAGTTTTTTACTGGTATGCTTTAGTTACCTAAGAAATAGCCAGTCACAAATGGAGTTTTCTTCATGAAAAGCTATAACTATTCATATCCAGCTGTGCCTGCTTTTTTAGTAAATATTCCAAATTCAGCATCGCCCTCCCTACCACAAGTAATGAAAATAAAGTAGGCTTGGTTCTATTCCTTTTGTGAATTAATGCTTGCAAAGAGCAGATTTGCCTCAAAATAATTACGTGGAAACTATTTGTGTGAAAAGTATCCAAATAACCACCACTACTTAAAATGTCTGGGCTATAGGGGAATGATAATGGGCACTTTATGATGTCAAGCTTAGGGGAGGGAGCATAATGTAAAGTTGTGTTGTCCCCAGTGAAAGTTCATTGCATGTAAGTGTTTGTTCAGGCACATAGCAGCAGCCTTTGGCAATTAAGGTAAAATTAATATGCTTATTATGTAGTATAAGTAGCTGTAAATAAGAGATAAATATTTACCAGCTTAAAGCATGGTTTTAGCTGTTTCCATTATATTTTTTAACAGTAATTATCAATTGGCCCTTAGTATTTCATAATACTGTAAATTTCTTCCTGAGCCAAGGTGATGTTGAGCATTTATTTTGAAAAATAATAAATTTAAAAATAGTATGTCTCACTTTTTTATTTTAAAAGTTTTAATATAAAGAATTAGAAAATCTTCAGAGTCCCTTCTCACACAGGAAATATGCCTTTACATCCACTCAAAGCTCAGCAATTACTGCAAGGATATTTCCTTTTAGTGAAACACATGAGAAGTTAGATGTGGCCAATGATAAAAACATTTAGTTAAATAGTTGATTTTTACGAAATATTTTTTGTGTCTATAGCAATGCAAGAATGAGATAAGGATTTGGATATGAAACAATTAAACATTCAGCAGGATTTCTCCCAGTGGGGCATTGCTAGCCATAAGTTTGAATGGAGATGCTGGCCAGTCGTGTTTGGTCAGATTTGCAGGACTGGACAACTGTGAAAAACTTGAATCTTGGGTGTTAATTCATAATTTCTTAATGTTATTTACAGTGTAGTATGTAAATTTTACTATTATTACAGTTATACATCCTGGTGCTTTTTGTTAAATACTGTTATAAAGTACACTGGCTTTTTTGAATTATTCTGTTAAGCATTTGGAATTTTCTTCCAAAACAGAGGAGAAGATTCACAAAAAGTTAGAAGGCTCTTTGACTCCTGAGACTGATTTATCTCCCACAGCAAAGGATCAAGTAGAAATGTATGCATTTTTTTCTTACTATTATCTGAGATGCTTTTCTCTTTTTATTCCTGTATTTTAACACAGTGAAGTTAGTGGGGAATCTGCAGTTTTCTGGATATTGAGAAATAAATTTCTTTTCATGCTATCTTCTTTTGTTAATCTTGTATATTTAAATACAATCACTTGTTACCATGGGCTAGTTTAATTTCTGTCAATGCCCAGACCACTTTCATTTCACTATATACAGAACTCAAACCACAGTTATTTCAGTTTCCTGAAGATTAAGTCAATCAGACAAAAACTTTCAAACGCTATTAATGGACGTGTAGATTTGCAAGGAGGGAATAATCTATTTCTGGATTCAGACCTCACAGTCTTCTATTGCAGAAATGGCAAACAATGTCTCTTATAACCTTTAAACTCTTGATAATCAAAGTGACCTCTTAGTTATCAAGTACCTGAGTCCAGTGTTACTGAACTACCCAGGAGTTTTGTCATTGACCTCTCTTGGAGATAAAACTGCTTGTGTATCTCTTAATATTAGCAACAGCCTAGTAGAAATGTTACTAAATGGGTGATCCATCCATCTTCAGGGAACTGATTGTGCTAATGTTCATTTCATTTAACTGGCTCTAAAAATTTTTAATAAGTTTTCATTGAAGTATATGTGATTCAGTATAAATCTCTCTACCATCAAACACATACTACTATAAATGTTGCAGAAAACCGTATTTCAATCTTGTACCTCTTGCATAAAGCTGTTAAGCATCTTAAATTATTCAAAAACTAATCTTTTTAATAGCTTTTTCTTAATAATTGAGTGATCAAACTACTATCAATGAGATAGTGTCTCATTTCATAAACAAGAATTTTAAAAACTGAAATTCAGGACTGAACTAACTGAAATTCAGGAATTCCTCATTTATAATCTAAATCATACATTTAAGAAGATTGTAGTGAATTGCCATATTATCTAATAAACCTGGAGCCACCATTGTAGGCATCCACAATTTCTCTCCACAATGATGTTTAGTAGTCTCTGAAAAGGAGGTTGTTTTACTTGTGTACAGTATATTTCTAAACATATTTTAAGCACTTTTAAAGATCATTTTAATTTTCTGTTTGATATCATTCAAATAGTGCAATGAGTGGCATGTGCACATGTAGTGCAAATTAGATTTTTAGCAATTAGGCTGATAGTGTTTTGCTGTGGTTTTAGTAATGCTTTCTAATCTTAATGCTTGTCTGAAGCTCTACAATCCAAATGTCCATTTTGTTTTGCTTTCAGGTACTATGAAGCATTTCCTCCTCTTTCTGAAAAGCCAGTTTGCCTGCAGGAAATTATGACTGTATGGAATAAATCCAAAGTATGCTCTTACTCTAGCTCCTCATCTTCATCCACTGTTCCACCAACTAGCACAGATACATCTTCTCCTAAGGACTGCAATAGCGAAAGTGAAGTAACTAAAGACAGAAGTAATAAAGTATCTGCCACTGTACAGGAAAGAACCCAGCAGAAGAAGAGTAAAAACGAGAAAGAAAACAAGTTTAGTAACAACACCGTTGAAGAGAAGCCTGTTTTGTACAAAAAGCAAGTCCGGCATAAGTCTGAAGGAAAGATGCGTCCCCGCTCCTGGTCATCCGGATCCAGTGAGGCTGGCTCAAGTTCTAGTGGTAATCAAGGTGAATACAAGGCATCAATGAAATGTATTAAAGTAAGACACAAAACAAGAGAGGTTCGGAGTAAAAAAGGGCGTAATGGGCAGAGCAGGCTGTCAGTGAAATCTGGAGAAAAGGTTGATAGAAAAGTCCACAGTGGAAGCAGCAGCAGCAGCAGCAGCGGGTCGGTCAAACAACTGTGCAAAAGAGGTAAAAGGCCATTAAAAGAAATTGGAAGAAAAGAAGCTGGCGGTAGTGATGGAAAAGATTTGTATTTAGACAGTAGAAATGAAAAGGAATATAAAGAAGAGCCCTTGTGGTATACTGAGCCGATTACGGAGTACTTTGTTCCTCTTAGCAGAAAGAGCAAGCTGGAGACTACGTACCGCAACAGAGAAGATATATGTGGAGTAACATCAGAGGCTGTAGAAGAGTTGTCTGAATCAGTGCATGGTCTTTGTATTAGCAACAATAATACTCATAAAACATACCTCGCAGCAGGTACTTTCATCGATGGTCACTTTGTAGAAATGCCTGCAGTTCTAAATGAGGATATTGACCTCGCTGGGACCTCAATATGTTCTCAACCAGAGGACGACAAGTATTTAGATGATGTTCATCTGTCAGAACTAACACACTTCTATGAAGTGGATATTGATCAATCCATGTTGGATCCTGGTGCCTCAGATACGATGCAAGGGGAGAGTCGGATTTTAAATATGATTCGACAGAAGAGTAAAGAAAAAACTGATTTTGAGGCAGAATGTTGCATAGTGTTAGATGGAATGGAGTTGCAAGGGGAAAGTGCAATATGGACTGATTCGACCAGCTCTGTTGGTGCTGAAGGGTGGTTCTTGCAAGATCTTAGTAATTTAGCTCAATTTTGGGAGTGCTGTTCATCTTCTAGTTCTGGTGATGCAGATGGGGAAAGTTTTGGAGGAGATTCTCCGATCAGATTCTCCCCCATCCTAGACAGCACAATGCTTAATTCACACATGCTTGCTGGCAATCAAGAGCTCTTTTCAGATATTAATGAAGGGTCTGGTATAAACTCTTGTTTTTCAGTGTTTGAAGTGCAATGCAGTAACTCTGTTTTACCATTTTCTTTTGAAACACTCAACTTGGGAAATGAAAATGCAGATTCTAGTAGCACTGCTAATATTCTTGGGAAAACACAGTCTAGATTGCTAATATGGACCAAAAATAGTGCCTTTGATGAAAATGAACACTGTTCTAATCTTTCAACAAGAACCTGTAGTCCATGGTCACACTCGGAAGAAACACGTTCAGACAATGAGACTATAAATATACCATATGAAGAATCCACGCAATTTAATGCAGAAGATATTAATTATGTAGTTCCTAGAGTGTCTTCGAATTATGTAGATGAAGAAATTCTAGATTTTCTGCCAGAAGAAACCTGCCAGCAACAAGCTAGAAGTTTAGGAGAAATGCCCACTTTGATTTTCAAAAAGAAATCTAAGTTAGAATCTGTCTGTGGTATTCAGCTAGAACAAAAAGCAGAAAGTAAAGACTATGAAACTACACAAGGGTGTAGGGAAAGCAGTCCACATGGAGATGGCTACAGCTCAGGGGTTATTAAAGATATTTGGACAAATATGGCAGACAGAAATTCTGCAGCGATGGTAGAAATAGAAGGAATAGAAGATGAATTGTTCTCAACTGATGTAAATAACTATTGCTGCTGTTTGGATACAGAAGCAAAAGTTGAAACCCTTCAGGAACCCAATAAAGCAGTGCAAAGATCAGAGTATCACCTTTGGGAAGGTCAAAAGGAGAATGTAGAGAAGAGAGCCTTTGTCTCAAATGATTTATCAAAAGTAGATGGTGGTGACTATACCACACCATCAAAACCCTGGGATGTTAACCAGGATAAAGAAAACTCATTTATACTTGGTGGCGTATATGGGGAGCTCAAAACATTTAACAGTGACGGAGAATGGGCAGTGGTGCCACCTGGTCACTCAAAGGGGAGCTTACTACAATGTGCAGCTTCCGATGTGGTGACAATAGCTGGTACAGATGTTTTTATGACTCCAGGTAATAGCTTTGCCCCTGGCCACAGGCAATTATGGAGGCCGTTTGTATCATTTGAACAGAATGAGCAATCAAAGAGTGGAGATAACGGATTAAATAAGGGTTTTTCTTTTATCTTCCATGAAGACTTACTGGGAGCTTGTGGTAACTTTCAAGTCGAAGAACCAGGGCTTGAATATTCATTCTCTTCCTTTGACCTGAACAATCCATTTTCACAAGTTCTTCATGTAGAGTGTTCGTTTGAGCCAGAAGGAATTGCATCTTTCAGCCCTAGTTTTAAACCTAAGTCGATTCTGTGCTCTGATTCAGACAGCGAGGTTTTACACCCCAGGATATGTGGTGTTGATCGAACGCAGTACAGGGCTATACGGATTTCTCCGAGGACTCACTTTCGCCCAATTTCTGCATCTGAACTTTCTCCAGGTGGTGGAAGCGAGTCAGAATTTGAGTCAGAAAAAGATGAGGGAAGTATTGCTGTCCCTCCTCAAGTAGATGTATTTGAGGATCCACAAGCAGATCTCAAACCTCTGGAAGAAGATGCAGAAAAAGAAGGGCATTATTATGGAAAATCGGAGCTTGAATCTGGAAAATTCCTTCCCAGATTAAAAAAGTCTGGAATGGAGAAGAGTGCGCAGACGTCATTGGATTCCCAAGAAGAGTCGGCCGGGATGTTGCCAGTAGGAAACCAAGATCCCTGTTTAGAATGCAGTATGAAAGAATCTCTAGAAGGGAGAGTGGTGGAGAGCTCTAAAGTAAACTGCAGAATAGTGGAGCCACGTGAGGAGACTGGCAGGTTTTGCAGTTGTAAAGCAGGGTGTCATTTCCCCACGTACGAGGATAATCCTGTTTCTTCAGGAGAGCATGAAGAGGTATGTGGATATATAAAATTACAGAATTTGCAGCTAGCAGCTGATAACCAGCAGTTTGTCATGTGACAGTTCAGTTTAAGTGTTTGTGATTGTATAGACCTCTAGAAAATACAGTTTTGTAGAGAAACTGGAGGTTCCATCCGAACATAAGAATAAACTTGCTTATTGTAAGGGTGACCGAGTGCTGGCACTGGTTGCCCAGGAAGGCTGTAGAGTCTCCATCCTTGGAGATTTCTAAAGACATCTGGACAAGGTCCTGGGCAGCCTGCTCTACTGGGCCCAGCTTGAGCAGGGGGAGTTGGATGTGACAACCTCCAGAGTTCCTTTTGAACCTCAGTCGTTCTGTGATTCTGTGAAAAATTAACCATCTTCAGGTATTTTGGTGTCATCTTGCATACCTTTAGAAATATATGCATGTGTACACTCATGTGACTTTAAAAATCTGTTTACCTTAGGATTTTAGGTTATCTGATTTACATATAAAATGTTAAAATGTGCATAAATTTTGAGTAATGAAATATTACTGATTTTGATTCGAACATATTTTAAAATTCTGAAGAAAAAGATCTGAAGCCAGTCTTTTCAATATAGTTTCTTTCAAGGAGAAGAATTTGAACTACTGGGTGTAAACTTCAGCAAAGAAAGACTTGTGAAAAGGCTTAATTGTCTGCAAATTAAAGCATCCTTTTGTCAGCATAGAGCCAAAAAGAAATAAAATGTGGATGCAAAATATCTGTCCCTACAGTACCATAAGAAAGCCTCAGCATAACTATGGGTTAAGCTCAAGGGTTTTCTTTCCAGTAATTGTAGCCATAAGTTAAGTAATAATCAAGATTAAAAAATCCTTTCTAGCCAAAAATACCCTGAATTTTCCTCTGTTCTTGAGTAGAAATGTTTAACTATCAAAATAAATTAGATATGTGACCAGCCCAGAGATATTGTCTGGATAGGTAAAAGTTACATCTTACATTTTCTTTTCCTTACATCTTACATTTTCTTTTTCTCTTCAGCCTCCTCTTGCACATTCTCAGCAGTTTTAGTATTTACATTTGGAGGAAGTTTTTCCATTTTCAACTGAAGAGTTGCATCCAGCTTATGTTGTGCAATTGCACATTTCTCAATTATAAGTTTGAAACACTAACTCATGCATAGGCAAGCTAACCTTTCTCTTGCTAAAACTTAAGATCACCTTTTTGTTGAACAAAATCAGACTTTCTTATTTTCCTTCTTCCTTATTTGTTTCTTCTCTCATCCTCCTTTAAATTAATTGCTTCTTTTCCCAGCATCAGTAAGTTGACATCTGCTGCTTGCACAAGAGAATCAAGTTTGTGACTTTTCCAGACCCTTTCTAGACATCTTGGTTCCTGCTGCTCTGTTAACAGAAAAGAAGTGGCTTCAAAAGTCTTTACTGGAGTCTGGGAAGTTTCTGTGTTTGTGCCAGGCCTTGCAGAAAGAGTAATCAAAAAAATTAATAAACTTAGACTGTAAGTCAGAACAGATTCTGGAATTGCCTTTTACCAGGAGTAAGTGAAACCTTAACTCCATCATGCACTAGGGCATAATGAGTGAACAAATGATTATACAGTTATTTATGACAGCAAGAGCCTGAAGTTCCTTCCAGCCCTTTTCGGTTCTTCTTTCTGGGTGTGTAGTGCTCTGTGAGGCTGCTTATTCTCATCTTCACTTCAACCACTTATCCATTCAAGAAACTGGTACGTGGCTGGTATATACAGTGGTACCATAGCTTATGGTAGCTCTGAGGCTTGTTAAAGGTCTTTTGGTAGTGAACAGTGTTCAGAAAGCTCTGGTATTCCATTTTATTTAAGTTCCTTAGTGCAAGAGGGAAACTTACTGCTTCCCTTGCTCGGGTCACGTGATTTTGTTGGCATTTTCATAGCTTCAAAGTGATAAACCACTGAGAAGTGCAAAGGGCCAACAACCCTCTCAGCAGTCTAGACTCCAGTTTGGTTTGCAATTAAGCTCTTCCTGGGTGGCTTGGGGAGCTTGATTACCCCCTAAGGTCAGGCAGCCTGGGTTAACTCATTCCCCTCTATCTACTGTGTCTCAAGAAGGTGTGTGCACACTCCAGGCTTTTCTAAGCACCGGTTCTTGGAGTCTGAAGGTAATTGGCTTTTTGGCTCAAGAGCATTTATTTAAATTTCTTACTGTGCTTAAATGTCTGTAAAAGATGTGTGTGAGCTTTTTTCTTTTTAAGAGTGATATTATTTATTTTCATGAGCATTAAGCAAAATCAATATAAAATACTTAGAATTAGGACAGTCTAGGAGAAACTTTTCATGGACGCCCCACACATACATGCATGGGGGAAAAGCAGGCACTGTGGTGTGGACTGATTAGTATAGATCATATTTGTAAAGACTTCTTTTAAATGAAACTTTCTGTGTTTTTATGCTTGACTTTGGACAGAAATTAAAGTCATTGTTTAACTCAGTCATCTAATGTAAAGTTTGAGTTGTGTTCTGAGATACCTCCAATATTTTTACATAAATAATGGATGTGAAAATACTAATATAAACCACAGTGTAATAGTAACACATTCTTTTTTGCATCACTTAAACTTGAGTTATATATGTGCTGTGGAAACACATCTCTGAATACCTCCTATTTATAAACAAGACTGTAGGAGAATCTGGTTTAGTTTCCTCCCTCTTACCTTCTATATTAGAGGACTTCTTTTAGAATTACAGTGCATTTTGCAGCAGGAATTTGCAAATAGCTCCTGCAGAATTTTTTCAAACACAAATGATATTTATATATCTAGCCATAAGATCAAAAATCGTAAAATTTAACCAACAACAAAATGAAACCAACAAAACAATTAAAAAAAATCCAAACCAAACAACCTCTACAGAAAACCACCAGCACATGCCACCCAGACAACTACATAAAACCCCACAAACACAACTCCCTTGCCCCACAAAGTACAGTCTTTTTTCTTCTGAGTAAATGCTCCTACTGTGTAGTCATGGGTAAGTACACAATTTAGACCAGTTAATGGCCTGTGAATATACCAACACTGCATCTCCTGTCAACAAATTTTACATGGGCTCCAATCCAGCAGGTGTGCTCAAAGAATGCTCATACTGTTGGGTGCTTGAGATAGATAAAAGGGCCTGTGGGGGTTTTAAGGTCTGAGCATGCCTAAGACACGGGTTTCGGGGATGAGGAAATTTTACTGACAAAAACTCTGTGTATCTCGTGACTGAATTGGCCTTGAGATTTGGTGAGGTTCTGTGCTGGACTGGAGTAATGCAGTGGAAATGCATAACCCCTTTAGAAAGGGCTGTCAAGAGAGGAAGGGAAGAGGGGCGCTTTATAAACACTGGTTCTGAGCTCAGCGGTGTAGAAGGTAAGCTGTCATAAATCCAGGTAGTGGTAAGAGGGAGACAAAATTTGGAGGTGTCTATTGTGTGCCTTAACAGTCGGGGAAATCAAGTGGAAGAAGAGCATGTAGAGTCATCCACATACAAAGCAAAGGACTGTCTGTAAATAGTGAGTACTTCGGGGGCTACCTAAGGCAGGCCTGGTCCAGATACTCTTTGGTAAGTGCTGATCATGGCATGTGGTGAAAACACCTACAAAAACTCTTAAGCTCTAACTTTCTAATTAAGAAAACATTATTTTGCAGAGATATTGGAGGGCTTATGGAAGGACTTTAAAAAGATAGAGTTCACAATAACAGTTTAAAAAACATGAGGGAAGACCCCCAAGGTTTAAACAAAGCAAATACAAAAGATTTGGTACACCTGAAAGTTCTAGAAGTAAATCAGAAATAGAAAGGTGACAGAGATATTTTATAAACAGAACTAACTAACAAGCTTGTAAAGCTATGAAAACGTAATATCCAAGGTATTGATTCACTAATCATCTATTGTCATTGTTAATAAAAATACAGATATTACACTGTTTCAGTTACTCACAGCAGTATTCACCTGAGTATCATGAAGAGCAGCAACTAATTTGAGAAAAGCCTACTAGAATACTTGTTTGAGAACACATGGAGGATAGAAAATATATAAAAAGCAAATCTTGTTTTTAAAGAGGAAAATGGAACTCAGGGAAAATAGAACCAATGACCCTCTTAAATTGCCTAAATTGTACTTTAAACTGTAAATGGCCCAAATGGGTGAATAACAGGAAGTTTCCAAGTATTAGTTTAGGAGAAAAATTGCGCTCTCAAAATAACAGTCAGTGGCTTACTGGAGGACAACAGAGATGATTATTTTTTCTACTGTGTGGCATGTTTATGAAAATCCCTGATAATAAACTGGGAAGGTCTGCAGTTACACAGATTAGAATAAAAAGTTTTAAAATCTGAGCAGCATCTGAAACATAAAACGCAATCCTACAGGGGCAACTAAAATTTCTACAGAAAAAAGCCCCTCTTTACAAACACTGTGGGAGGAGTGACAGGTGAGGAAGTGATGTGAAACAGAAAAGCATCTTCAAATAGCTTATATTGGAGTGTAAATCAGCAATGATGGACTGGAAAAGACAGCAACATTGAGATCCATGAACAGGAATACCCTCCTGTAAGAGTGGAGTTGCTTTGCTGGAGTATCGGGCTCCTTGTATCAGGAAAGATGTCTTGAGCAGAAAACATGAAGGTTGCTACTTACAAAAAGAGTGAAGGAACTAGGGGTGTTTTTTCTCAAATGAGAGAGACTTGGAACAGAGGCAGCAGTTTTGCAGAAGTCATGTTCATAGTTAGAGGAGATGAGGGAAAAGCTGTGTTTCTCTGTAGGCTCTGGTAAACACAAAGGAAGTGGATGTGATGACCTTAAATTACTCTAAGGGAAATTGAAGAATAATAATTCTATCCAGACAAGGAGCATAATGTAAGGCTCAAGTTTTTTTAGGGGAGCAGTGGAAATTCTGCCTTGATGAGACTGAATGTAAGAATAGTGCATTGTAGTTGATTCCAGTGTTGTGCAAGAGGAATGGCTAGATTATCTCATAGAGTCCCTTGCACATATATTTTCAGTGAAATTCAACAATGAGATTATTGCCAAATAGGTTTTAAGAATATAAAGTCTAGACTCAGCTCCCTTTGTTCATTGGTGACTGGCTTCTTGAGCTAAGTGTGTTTCCACTGGGTGGCTGATGAACTAAAATTAGGACCTGAGCTTTTGGAATAGGACTCAGTGGGTTCATTGCTGCTTTGACTTCTGAATTATTCATGTGTTGTATTCTTCCTGATAGTAAGGGGTTGTAGAGCAGGTTCAAATAAATATGTGCTTAGAGATTAATACGATTTTTTGTCAGTTGTAACACTTCTGATAATATTCATTCAGACCATACTGAAGCTTTAGTGCTTATTCTGTTCACATTCTGCAAGCCTCATGTCATCCTTGTCAGCCGTGTCCTTGTCTGCAAGCATTCTGAGGCAGTGCAGCTAGTCAGTGATGGTGTTTCCAAATTAGTATCTAATAGTCTGGGAGAAGCTTCAGTTAACCTATGCCCAGCTGTAACACCAGAAAGGAAACCCATCAGTCTTCTCTCTGACCTGCAGCAAAACTGGGAGTGAAACAACATTGCAGCTGGTTTTGTCCTGCTGCCTATGAGTTCAATTTAGGAATAAAGTAAAATAAATATTAATAGTTTCAGAGAGGAGAGACTTTTAGTTGCAATATTTAATGTAAGAACCATTCTAAATAATAGCTATTTAGATGATTAGATGGAAAAATTAATAAAACTTTTCATAAAATACGAAGTGTATATGAGTACGTGTGAGAGAGGAGGAGGAGACAAATTGAAAATCCTATTTTAAAAGGGAAGGATTGCCAGCAAAGGAAGGTAGAGTCATGGTGCTGTTCTGGAGTTGGTATTTTGTATTTACTGATTGAGAGTGTCTCTAATTCACAAAAAAATTCACAATGTGACACTGTGCATTTCTAGGAAACAAGCAACTGTAGGGAAAAAGCTTTTCTTCTGCACATGTATAAAATGGACATTAAAAGTGTCCTCTATGCCCTCCCAAACAAAATTTCAACACTGACCTTGGAGCTGTCTGTGACTTGCTCCAGCTCTCCAGGTGTTGGGGCTCTGATGGAAGCACGGGGAGCTGAAGCAGCCAGTGCCAGTCACGGAGCCATCCCAGAGCAGATGCTGAGCTCTGCCGGTGCCTCAGCCTGGGAAGCAAAGCTGCTGCAGCTTGCTGTGCCCTGCCAGACTCAAGCTGGCTTTGCCTGTACCTGCTGGGGTTCATCCAGCTTATCCCATGTGCAGGTGTGACAGCAGCAGTGGGGGAGACTTTGAAGTTAATAACGCATCGTGCCTGTGGAGTTTAGATGCCTCTATCTCTAATCAGCACAGAGTGAGGCTTCCATGATTGAATGTATTTGTAGATGCACATATTTCTTACTATGTCCTGCTTATACCCTTGATCTGCTGCTGCTTTTTTTTTTTTCTTTTTTTTTTTGCCTTTTTTTTTTTTTTTAGTGTTAAAAAAGACACCAACTGATGGCTTCAGTACCTAAGAATTCCCTTTTCTGGAATTGTTTGAATTTTTGAAGGATGGTTCCAAAAACACTGTTCCTGGGTCTTATAACAGGAAACCAGCATCGATAAGTTCAAATAAGTTGAATCTAGGACATGTTTCTAAACACAGCACTCTTGAGTCACTCCTTTGGTTTGAGAGGGACTTCTCTTTATTAAGGAATAAATGTTTGTAAGTTTAACTTCTATGGGTGTGTAGTTCTATAGTGGGTTAAGGAGGAACAAAAGGATGCTCATTGGTCTTCCATGTTTAAACATTCTCAAGTTTACTAAGGAGAAAGCTGACTAGAAAGTCAGTGTCGAAGCTCATTTGTTAGTATTTGTTGTAGACAGTTGCACTGTCGTTTGTTTTTTGAATCATTCTAATATCCATAGTGGATGTTACAAGGCGGCATAATCTTTTGAAGGCTAGTGGGGTTACCTCAGGTGCAGCCATGAAACTGGGGACATGTCTGTTGTGACAAGCCCGTGCTATTTTAGCCATATCAATCAATGTCATAAGGAAAGGCCTCTGGTAAAATTGAACTAGCATTAAAATATTGGGAAAGGGAGAGTATTTTGGCAGTCTTAGTGAATGGATTACTTCTAGCATAAAGACAAATCATTGATCATCTTCATAACCTCTTTTTCCTCATGTTGACACATAATTCTCTAATCTTGTGATTTTCCATTGGTTATGGTACTGCTAATTCATCCTCCCAAACTTTAAATGTGAAATTCTGCCACTTTTTGTTCGCTGTCTTCTCTGTTTTGTTTTACACTGAACTGTTTGTCGTGATGGCTAACATTTCACTGTACTTCCATCTCTCGGGTAGCTCTCTCTAGATTCTAAAGTGTAGGGCTGGAATTAAATATTTTTTTTCTGGATTTGTATAACTCTGTGTGGGCAAAGTCTGAACCCCAGCATGGAGTTCATATTGGCTGTTAGAGTTCAGAGAATGGCTATTCCGCTGTTGTTTGACAGTCATTTACCATTAGCGTTACAAATTGAGCAGTGTGACCTTGTAAGATTTAGGAGAATTCATTGTAATACCAGAATTTCCTCCTTTACATGTAAGTATATTATTTTTGGCAAAATGAAGTGTGATTATTGTCTAAACACTTTCCTATATTGAATACTAATCTGCAGAGAATGAGTGGCAGCCAGGAAAAGCAATGCTGGTGGGAAAAGGCGCTCTATTCTCCCCTTTTTCCTGCATCACAGTGTGAAGGTAAGCACCTCTGCCTGTTAGAACTAACTTGCTGTTGCACCCATGGTAGAATGAAATGCTCCATGTTATGGATTAGAATTGCTGCAGATGAATTGGTTTTACTGTCTGTGTTTAAAAAACCCACACCAGTAAACTTCCACAAAAATTTCTCTAATCTGAGAGAGAACTGGGATGCTTCAGTTGCACTTAGAGTAGACCTCTAGCATGATTAAAAATTGGTTTTAAAAGACAGTGGTTTTAAAATAATCTTAACATTTACACAAATTTACTTAATGCCAAAGCCTGCAATTAAATAAACAGAAAATTTCTGATTATGAAAACACTTTATTACATTTTTTAATGTTTCATCCTGAAAAATACTTATTAGGTAGGTAAGTCTATAAGAATGTGAAAACATGATGATTACCTTTTATGGGTGTGTGTAAATAACATGCCAATTATTCAGTGAATGTATGGAATCTCTCTGAGACTGGGAAGGAGAGGGATTTGCCACTCCTTTCACACTGACAGTCTGGGAATTTTTCTGTCCTGCACGGAGAGCAAGTCCAGTCTTAGTAGGCAGGCTGCTTGTGATCAGAAGCAGGTGTGCTTCCAGCACTGCCAGGAATCTCTAGCATCTGACAACTGACTCAAGCCCAGGTTTTCAGTGGACCGGCAAGAATCCAGGCAGCTTTTTTTGTCTGCATATCAATTCACCTTTTCTGGGGAGAAGGCAAGAAGCTATACAAGACCATTCTGTATCCTGAATTCACAGGATCTCTGGTGCTTTCTGTTGGTACAGGCCCAGGGTGAGAAAGTTTTGATCAGAGACCTGGTTCCTTAATATTCTGAAGGTAGATTAGCCAGTTATTATTTTTGAAGCACACCTTTAAGTGCAACCAACTAAATTGGTTGCGAAACGGCCTTACTTTGGTGTTTAGGAGGACAG
Source organism: Phylloscopus whistleri (assembly GCA_017589585.1). Classification (NCBI taxonomy): domain Eukaryota; kingdom Metazoa; phylum Chordata; class Aves; order Passeriformes; family Phylloscopidae; genus Phylloscopus; species Phylloscopus whistleri. Next base: position 2,101,659 of record JADMLD010001629.1, on the reverse strand, counting down.
TTTGGGTGACCGTCAAGAACATTTTAACTTTTACTTCACTCCTACCTATAGAATTGTGCACAGTGCAAGAGCAGATTGGTGCTCGGAGCCTGCCACGTTAGCGAGAGCCATCAGTCTTCCCAAAGCAGGGGATTTGGGGTCCCCCTGCAGAGCCGCGGGGCCATTCCCAGCGCCGGGGGCCGTGCCAGCACCGAGGCCGTGCCCGTGCCCAGTGCCGGGGCCGTGCCCAGCACCGGGGCCATGCCCAGTGCCGGGGCCGTGCCACTGCCCAGCACCGGAGCCGTGCCCAGCACCGGGGCCGAACCGGTGCCCGTGCCCAGTGTCGGGGCCGTGCCCAGCACCGGGGCCATGCCCAGTGCCGGGGCCGTGCCACTGCCCAGCACCGGGGCCGAACCGGTGCCCGTGCCCAGTGTCGGGGCCGTGCCCAGCTCCGGGGCCGTGCCCAGCTCCGGGGCCGTGCCCGTGCCCAGTGCCGGGACCGGTGCTGGCCCCTGGCGGTGAGCGCGCGTTACTGCGGCAGCGCTTCCCCGGCGCGGGGGAAACGCGGCCGAGCCCAGCAGCTGCTGATGCAGAGCCAGGGTGTCTGTCAGGGACAACAGAGCCAGGGTTTGCTCTGTGCGACTCAGTTTTTAAACAACACCGGGACTTTATCCTCACAGCTTATGTTACTCTACCACCAAGCTTTTTCTGTATGCAGTTTTCAGTATGGGTACTTTTTATATGTGGGTGTTGATGCATGTGATCCATATAAGTACCTATCTACATGATAGTTGTTGATATTATATATATATAAGTTTACTCTGGTAAGTAGAAATCACAGCCGTTCACATCAACTGGGGTTTTTGAGTGTCGGTGAGGATCAGGCTACTGTTTCAGTCTATAGAAATAGTAGTGTATAGGGTATAGAAATAGGAGTGATGTGGAACACAATGCAATACCAGAATTGAAAAATGTACTGAACCATTTATCATAAAAAAGTACTTCGTGCTCTTTGGTATTTTAGGTGTTTTCATTTACTAAGTAGCTTCTTCTTTTACTATTAGTTATCCAGGTAGGATTTGATGAAGCTTCTGTGAGGTATTATGCTGATTTCTTTATGGGTATCAGACCATAAAAACCCCCACAAGCACAGAGTTTACATGGCATAGAGTGTGAATTCCAAGAATACTTCTCTGGATGCTTTAATTTATGGTAAATGTAAATAACAGTGTTCCTCAATTCTGTTTTTTCTTCCTTTGCATCTGAAACACCCCCACAAAAACAATATAAGAGTGCTATACAAATGCCAAGGGAGAGAATGGTGTAGGAGATCTTGCAGATGTAAAGGAAGTATCCAATGATGATGAACATCTTTTAGATATTAATATGGTAAGTTTGTCAATGGTTTTGGGGAGGAAGTTTTTTACTTATTTTACAAGGGTGGGCTACTGCATCTTTCCTTTCATCACAGTTCTCAGTCTACCCTCAAATGAAATTCCTGCAAAAACCTTCAAATGCTTCTCTTCCTTTCTTTGTTTTTTAACCTCCTCTGCATCTTGAGCATCCTTCTGAAAGTTCCTCAGGGCATTGTACTTTGGGGAGTACAACCCTTTGTACAAACAGCTGTACTTCTAGTAGATAAGCAAAGCCAGTTTCCTTTGGGAATGCTTGCCATTTGCTTGTCACGAGTGTTAAACATGAATCTTCTTTTCCTTCAACTTTTAATTTCAGTAAGTGTAGAGTGAGCTGAAGTGTACTATGAGGGCAAAAGGACCAGTAACTAAAGGCATAAAGATAATATATGTTGAATACTGTCCTCATTACAAGCAAAAAACCTCAGATTTTTTTCTCTAGGGAAAAAAATTCATGTACACATGTATTTACTGATATACCTTTAAACTTCATAGTGTTGATAGCGCTTAGTTTAACATTGTGACATGCTTGCTATAGCTTTACTCATCCAGATGAAAATATATTTAAAATACATTTGCTTGAAGTTTAGTCAGATCTGTGCTGTATTTTCTTACTATTTAATACTTACTACCAAGTTTTGGAGATAACTTTTACAGTAATTTTTCTAACATGAACTGTGATAAAGATACATCCTGAGTTCACTTTTGATTCTCTTGCTGTTTTGTGCAAATCTTAAAATTAAGGAATAGGAAAAAATAATAAAAGCCCCATCTTTTTTCCCTGCTGTTCTGGAGTCCTTTCTGCATAGTGGACTAAGTCAGGAAAGAGGAGGACTTGCCCTGTAATCGTGGCATCTCTCTTGGACAACTACAAAACTATATAACCTCCCAGCCCAGAAAAAAGCAAGCATGTTCTTTATTGTTCCCCATCAACACTGTCAGTTTAAATCCTTAGGTTTCTTCTGTTTATGAAGCAAGATGTGCAGATGATATAAATGCTGAGGCAAAACCAAATGGCTTCAGGAAGAAGATCTACTCCAGTGATAGCTCCAGCTCTGAAGACACAGCTTCAGAAGGTGGAAGCGAATGGGCTGATCCGTGTGAGGAGGAGCTTTTTTCTCGAACTCAACTGTAAAAACTGCAGAGTAGAACAGATGGTTGAAAAGTAACATGAGATGGAAAACTACCTTTCTTGAGGGTCTGTAGCTCTAAAACAACAACTTGAGTTTCCTCTTCAGTTAATGGATTCAGATGTGTATTTATCTTTCTCTTCTTGCTTATTTTATAGATGAGGACACAACTGTCCTGTCGAAGATTTTTTTTTCCCAAAAAATACTGTTAAATTCTTGGCTATTTGAACTAGACTAGATTGTGTTGTCAAATCAAGAATGGATGTGCATGTGCTTGTCTTAGTAGTACCACTGCTTTTTTGCATCTTAATTGCAGTTATTTTCTTTCGTAACTGTAGCCCTACCACTATTACAATCTTCTTAGCATCGCAGTGTCTACAACTACTTCTGCTATTCAGAGACTTCAGCTTTCTGCACATTAGGCTTTGTTCTTTAAGAACTGGGAGATAAATACTTAACACTGTAATCTATCAGTGCCTTTCTGAATGCAGGAGAAAAGCATGAATGACTTGTCCAGTCTTCATTCAGTAAATCTCATAACTTTGAAGTAGGAACAACAGGGTTGTGCTTTAGAGACTTACAGAAACTGTGTTTTCTATCCTATGATTCCCCCCTCCCACAAACCAACACTGAGGATACCATGGTTTGTATTTTTGCTAACTGGAGAAGCCAAGGATTTTTTGTAGGTATGGAGGCAATGTGGGGTTTTTTTTCCTTTTTTCTTTTTTTTTTTTTGTCCTTTTTAGCAATTTGCCAATGTGGGGCAGGAGTTCAAAAAGTAACACCAAAAATAATAAACCACTGGGGTGATGTGTGGATTGTTGTGGATTTTGTTAATGAGTAATGAGAATGTTGTCTTGTTGCAGATGAAGGCATTCATGTAACCCGCAAAAGCATCCTGTAACTGAACTTGAGCCTGAATGACTGAAACTCTCTAAAATGCTCAGAGTGTTCAATGTTTTAAATGCAAAGGGTCAGTGCTTCACTTGAAAGAAATCCTGTGGCTGCTGCAGTTAGCTGCTGTTGTGGCTGTAATTTAGTAAATCTCGTAGTTCATTTTGTGTTTCTGAGAGAATGTGTGGGGCAAGTTACGTGTGTGGTGGGTGGGGGTAGGGAAGGTGATGACTTACAACATACATGTGTGATTGCAGTAGTGATTGTTGCTTTATGTGACTTGCTTTTAAATTTTCTTTTGTTAACTTAGAAAGTCAATACATTGTCAAGTTGCATCTGTACAAGACTATCAACTCCTTCTGCTTTTAACACATTATGCAAAATGTATAAGCCAGGAGGAGCAATATTTGCAAAACTAAACATTCTAAGTTTTTACCAACTTCTAGTTTAAAAAATGACAACAACTAACTAGTCTACACGATCGCAGCATGTCTATAACACCACAAAGTGCAGAAAGTTCAATACTGACTTGAAAAGCTTCACCATTATTTTTGACAGGCAATAAACCTCACAAGAAACATAGCTGTTTGAAATGTGAGCTGAACTGCCTTTGAAATATGTTCTGCGCTAGAAATGCTTTCTGAGTAACTGGGTTTTGTTGCCTTTATTCAATTGACAGTGTAAGAATTTAAATAAGTGGTTGGGAAACCATGCCGGTCTTCGTGCAACGCTTTTGGTGAGATCCTTACTAAAACTGGCTTGGTTGCCCTTATCCAAGGACTTTCTTTTGGTCCTCTTCTTAGACTATGTTTTAGGGTTTGTATTCATACAGCAAATCTTTCGACACTTTACAGTTTCTTTTCTTAATTTATTTGCAGACTTTGAATAGATTTTTATATATTTTACTTTCTTCTGGAGCTTCCTTGAGAGGTTGTTTAGCACCTGCACTGAAACTAGTTAACTGTAACATGAAAGGAGAAAAGAACTTTACACACAAATTCTTCAAATCACTACAGTGAAGAATGGAATAGAACTTCATTTGAGAACAGGAAATGACCAAGGGGACATATTTCAAACACAAACTTCAGCTCAGTTAATTCTGGCTAGAGCTTCTTCGTTGGTAAGAAAGGGCTCAAAAGTAACAAAGGTGTTGCTCATAGTTACACTGTGGCATGTAATGATTCCAGCACCTTTGGGGAAAATAAAATCCTATATTGAGCTTGGGCAATAACAAATTGTCTTTACTTGTTTTCATAGTTTAATGGCTAAAGCTCTAAGGCTTTCAGTGAGAGTTGAAGTGTGGTTTTTAGTTTTTCTATATGGATAGAAACACACCAACAACAATGACAACAACAACAACAACAACAACAAGAGCATTAAAGGTTGGCATACGCTGAACCGCACTGTGGGATGAAGCGCATTGCATATCCATAGCATTGAAGTACCAGTTTTCCATTCCTGGGCTGAAATTTGTTTCTACTTTTTGCTTCAAGTGGTTGTATTGTTCTGATTTCACGTACACCAGAGTAACTGATTTTGTTTTCTTGTGGAGTTACTTAACACCAAATAAAAATACAAAAGGACAATTGGATGGTGTGTGTGTGTCTTCATTTTCTTTGGCTAACGTGTGTAACTTAGATACAACATGCAGTTGTAGCATTATGCAACATGCAGCATTAAACATTCTGGAGAAACAGCGTGACATACCTCATTTGGGAGTCCTTTTCATTGCTGTAATTTTTTAAACTATTTTTAGGATATAGGAAAATTAAACATACTGCATATATTCTTTAAAAAAAAAAAAAAAAGACAAAATGAGCTTTGTCCACACTTTATTTCTGTAGAAATTAATTTATAATGACAAATTCATGTTTAGAAAACATGAGACCTTTAAAAAAAAAATCAAACCCAAGCAAACCCAGACCTTCTTTCACATAAGTTACAGAACTTGTATGTAATATGGGATCTAACCAAGCAGATTTCTGTTTCTGATTTCAACTTGTGTTCAGCTATCAAGCAACCAGTATCTCACTTCTACTTACAGAAAAACTGCATCTATAAAAACAAAGTGCACTTTCTTAATTCCATGGCTGCACCTCCTTTCAGAGAAAGGAAAAAAGCTCCAACAGCTCACATTCTACTTGGTGGAGCCTTGTGCATTGTGGTGCTGTAAGTCTGCAGCCAAAGTGACTTGGGATTCTGTGCAGAATGATTCCACCCCCTGCTGAGTTAGAAGTTCAGTGAAAACAACACGGAAACACACACTTGGAAATTGTGGAAGAGTCCCTCTGTAAGGTCCTTGGGTGAATAGTTTTTTTTTTAAAGTTGAAATTTTGAAAGGCATACATTATTTTCAATTATTTCTTAAATACACCAGAAGTAGTATATTTTCATTGCATTTAAAGAAGATACTTGATAAAAGAACTACATCTCATCAGCCAGGCTTTTCAGTTCCTGTATCTGAATTAATATTAAATACACATAATGTAAAGAATTAGTTTCCAGTGTAAACAATATTTCTGTCATGCAAAAACTACCCCTAGGTAGCAAGTGCATCCATCAGTGGTAAGACAGGCTGGCTGTAAAAGCATGTCACACTGTGTCTTCATGGGAGTGTCTGATGTGAAAATACATGGGAAGGCAGTGAACCTTCTGGAAAGCCAGGATTCCTTCACAGTAACTCATTCTTTCCCTGCCAGGACCAGCATAGTTAACTATTATCCCCAATGAATCACCTTTCACATACACCATCTCACATAATTTTCTTTTATTACCTGTGAAACTAAGAGCAAAAAGACTCCAGAGGTTTGGGACAAAGGAGTCTTTACTGATACATTTTAGCTTCCTACTGTAAGCCTTCTGTTCCATTGTTCAAGTTCCTCTCAAAATGTAATATTGCATGCAAATGCTTATAAATTTTATGGTCTACCACTGCTCAAATGGGATGATAATGGGATGAACAGGAAAAATCAGCTGACAGAACTGGCAGTGGGCCACCATGTTGCTGAGAAAAAGCTACTGAGTGACAAAACACGGGTGTTCCTGCTCTACTTCATCTGTGTGTAACAACTTCACCTGTAAACAGTGGGGACAGGCAGAGGTGAGAGGCTGCCATGGACACTGCCTTCTGACTGCCAGCCTTCCTGTAGGGCAAATGATTCTGGAAGGACAGTGTCTGTCATTACTGTATTTGCAGCTAATCCAAGAACGAGGGGCTGCAAAAGCACTACTGAGTCTCTGTGTCTCTCAGTAATGATGCAGGGTCCCTTCTGTTAACAGCAGTAACAGCCATTTAATAGTGCTGCAACTGCTTGTCACATAAGGATTTCAGGATTTGCTAATGAAGAGTTAACTGCCAATCATTTCTGCACAGGCCTTATTTTACTCACTACAAGCAAACAGAGACACAGGAGAAGCAGCAATTCTCCTTGTCTCAGAACTCTCAAATTCCTGAATTTCTTCTAAAACCATTCTAAGCAATCATGCCTGTTAAAAATATTGTTAAAAAGTATGGATCTAATTTCGGATCATCTCTGCTTTCCTGTTCATAGCACAGAAATGCTCAAGCACAGAACAGGACAGTACAGTAGCAGTACTGAAAGCAAATACATAAGCACTGCCTAAAAAAAGGGATGCCATTTCCACCATTGGAGATTTTTAGGAACATATTAGACAAATGTATCAGTAATTATGTAGTGACCCACACAAACCTGTGTATTTTTTTCCTTTACTGATCCCATGAAAAAGAGTACAACTTGTGTGTTGTTTAGGCCTATTGTCCAAAGAATAATTTGCCTCATTAATCTCTACCTGTTATGATGGGCCAGCCTCACCCCTTACAGATATGGGACAGAAACTGGTGTTGAATTTTTCTTTTTGCAGTTACTTTATTTGTACAATAATTAATATTAAGAACATCCTTTATGTTTAATACCCTTTTAGTAGGATTTTGCCTTTTTTCTCTTTCCTTTTTTTTCACATTTCATAAGTTATAATTTTTGATTGATATTTGGCTTCTAATTGTTCTCACTTTGCAATGGAGTTCTATCATTTGACTCTGGAGCCCTCATCTATTTGATGACAAAGTCTTCTTCAGGAAGTCTAAGTTGTCATTCATGGGTTTTAAATATTTTTCCACCATTTTTCCTGTAATTGTATTCAGTACAAAAATACTAAATTCTTTGAAGCATTGCAGATCCATGGAAACATAACAATGGGATGTTACCTGCCCAAACTGAATGTTATTTAGTTTCATTCATCCTTACTAGGTCTAGACAACAATTGATTTTTAGTCCAGTACTTTTTTTTCTTCATGGTGAGTTCCAATAGATGTTGCCATGTTGGCAACTACTACAGAATAGATCTGTTTTCTTTTGGAAATGTAACTTAAATTGTGCTTACTTAAGAGAATAAATCTGTTATAGAATTCCAGCTTTTCATTATGCAACTGTGCATAATAACAACCACGTTTCCTTCTCTGGAATGATTTAGTGATGAGTGAAGATCTGTAACAGAGGTACCATGGAGGCTTTGTTAGCAATTATTTATGAGCACTCAGGATTCTGCAATTCTGAGATATTATACAAAGAGTAATATTTCTGGTTGATATCGTTTTACTCCTTCACACCTTATTACTCATGTTGTCTTTCCTAAACAGCTTGCAGACAGTGATAGAAACAATCCTGTCATGCTTCGTGTTTCAGTAGTTTGAGTTCAAACATGCTGGAAAGTCTCACACACTCTTCCCCTGCCTTTCCTGCTCTTCCTTTTGTTGCCATCTCTTGAAGGGGAACCATCTCAGTTTATTTTCACCCAGTGGTAACAGAAGAGTTAAGAGTCATAGACCAAGCTTCCACATCCTTTATCAGATCTCAGTTTCTATAGGAAGAGGCAGCCTTTTGGGACAGTCAAATGGCACATTCTCCAGCTGTTCCTGATCCATCCCAAACCTATTAAAATGGTGTGGTGTACAACACTCCACCTCTAGCAGGAATGCCCATGCAGATGGTGGCCATGCTGAAAATGTACTGCCATCAAATACAGGCAAAAATAGTTTTGTGTGAACAAAATTTCTGATGACTCTGAAGTAGAAGGGCGTAGTATTAATTTCTCAAAAGCATCACTATTTGCTTCCAAGGTATTGAATTTTTCACAGAATTATTACCTTTCCCATGGTTACGAGTCCATAGAAACTTGAATTTATTCATTGTTCCTTTTTCTTGTGCCATATAACATGCACGAGTTATTTCACTGTGCCTACAGGTAATTCTGTAAAGCAAGGAGGAAAAGGAGCAATGTCTCCTGTCTGTGCTAACATTTGCTTTCAAGAGAGAGCTTCTCTGTCTCATGGTATGATGGATAATAACTCAGAGTATCCTGCACTGCCACACTTGGTACCTTTGCACTCTGGCTTGGGTGAGCTAGAACTGCTGTAAATCACAGTGATAACAACTGCAGGCAAGAGCTGTTGGTCAGCTCACATTCAGTGATACACAACTGTTGTACCTTCACAACATGCTAATCTTCAGTTAACTAAAGAAAAAAATTAAATTGTCCTCTAGCTTATGACAGAGAATTACTGACTTTCAAGAGCTGCACAGCAAATTCAAATGAAGCTCAGTTTGGCTGGCTCTGAAAGCTGCTTGCATCACACGTGGCTTGTGATGAATGAAAATTCAATCTAGATGTTCTCATCTAGCTCATAAAAAATTTTGAAGTTGTATCAATTACAAAATTGCTGAAGCTTCAAAACAGAACTGAAAGCCTAAGCAGAGAAGGCTTTACCACATCTACAGGCATAAGAAGTATGTCAGAAATTTGCATTTCTGTTTCTTGGCTCCAGTGAAACAGAGGAAGGTCTGGTATTTGGTGTACTTTTATCATAGGTAGTGTATTTTGGAACAATCACCGACAACAGAGCACAAACTCTTCATGCTTTCTTGCAGAATAACCATAAAACTGGGATTTCAAACTCTGCTGGCATGAATATGAGTCTGTATGACAGAGCTTTTGAACAGAATGTTTTTAAAAAAGCTAAATTCTCTAGCACCAGTCTATTATTAGACATGTAGAAGTATTTTTGCCCACTAGGTGAACATCAATTGCCAGTTTGAGGCTGCTCTATGTAATGTTTCATTTCTACACAACAGCTGCAGGCTGCACTCTTATACAAAACATGATTTTTTCCCAAGAATTTTATGAAATTAAGTGTTCTACAGACTTACTTGACCCTGAATCAGTGGCAGAAGACTGATAATAACCATGCTGATTAAGTGCCACAATTAACTTATCACACTTCTGAGGATTTACTTACAACCTTCATGTTTAGAAAGGAAGACTTGATTTCTGTGTGCCCTTCTGTGTGCACTTTAAATTTTGCACAGCTACTGTAAAAGAAAGATGCTAAAGGTCCCCTTTGCACTGAGTTACGCTTTTATACTTCCTGTACCTGGCAGTACCTGTTCTGTTTCCTTTTAGTAATTAGCACATGCCACACTTCAGCAGAGCTAATGGTGTGACACTGTACTTAGTGTCAGCCCTTCAGCTTTTCCCCATTCAGAGGAGTAATCATACACATTTGCAGACAGAAATTTACCTTATCTGGGATGGAGGGGGCATGAAGGGACTGATAGTAACTGCTAATGCAAAACACCTTTTGCTTATAGCTCAGGACAACCACAAATGCTACTTCCCCCTTCCTATACAGCCATTCATGTGCAATAGAGGGGTGTTTTTTTTAATATTGACTAGGCTGCAATTTTCTGAGACTTTCCATATGTGCTGCTACCGCTGAAAGATTTTCTACAGCAGGTTTTTCTAATAGTTTCTTCAGCCTAAATTATATTAAGCTGGGAGTATCATTATTTCCTGTGCAGGCACTCTGCAGAATTAGAGAAATCCTGACTGTTTCCATTGTTATTTACCCTGGGAACCAAACAACTGACCTAGGTACAATGACACATCATGATGACAATACTTTCTTCTGGTTGTTCCAGTAGAAGAATTGATTCCCACTCTCAAAAACAGAAGAAAAATAATTAATACAGAAAAAGGAATTAGTGGCAGTATATGCTCCAAAAATCTTTTGCATATAAAAGTTTATAGTGCCTCAAAATTGGTTTGCTTTTAATTACCTTTATTTATTTACATTTAATATGGAAGCTCTCTCACAGAGACAGCAGTCATTTTCAAAAGAAGATATGAGAAATTACTGCCAATCTTAAATCATTTTATGTTGATACCCATCTTAGAAATACAGCAGACTAAGGACTAATCCAGTCACAAAAACAATCTGAAGAGGTATAATTTTTGATTGATGGTAGATTTTCAGAGCAGTTTCATAATGATCTAATTCTTATCTTTATAGTATGGAATTGGTGTCAACAGGGTCATGATGGCAAGTACTTCTGTACAGGTTTACCTCAGCCTCTCACAGTTCATTCAAGTGTAACTTGTCCATATCAAAGCTTGAATAATCATGGGTTTGCAGTGCTCAATAGTGAACCAGCGACACCAACACAAGTTCAAATATTTCTGTGTTTGCTGCCCTCACACTTACAGCTTCAGTGTAGACATGAGGTGTGAGGTGACAAGAGTGCTTATATCCTCGGTTCGGATGGGGGACAGCTGTATCTTACCACCGCAGAGACACAATCACCGACTCTAGGTGCGAAACATATGACCTTTGGGGAGGAAAAAAAAAAAAAAAAAAAAAAAAAAAAAAAAAAAAAAAAAGGCAGTGCAGTTTCAGAGATTATAAGGAAACACGACGGCTCTGCTCCCGTCAGGTGCTGACTGCTCGGAATTTCAGTGGGGGGGCAGAGCAGGGTGTGTGCACGGCCACCATATGAACGGCAAAAGGGCGCACTTTGAGACCGAAGGTGAAGAGAATGGAAAGATAAAGAATGGGCAATTAGCGCTCTAGAGCCTCCACTTTTGGCATTACAGAGCGTCATGCCAAAGCTCCACAGAGCTAAGGACAGATCTGCACAAGATGTTCCCACGTGTTTCGTAGCCCACACTTGTAAACCCACTGAATTTTGTTTGCCTCCTAAATGCAGGCGGCAACACGAGCGCAACCCGCCCGCCCACCTGCTCCCCCCGGGGACGGCCAGGGCCGGCAGTAACGAGGGACGGGCTGCAGCACCCGGCCGCCAAAGAGCGGCTCCCGCCGAGCGCGGGGCTCCTCGGAACCAGCGCCCCCAGCCAGAGCCCCGCTTCCCTCCGTTCTAGGGGCTCCTCGGAACCAGCGCCCCCAGCCAGAGCCCCGCTTCCCTCCGTTCTAGGGGCTCCTCGGAACCAGTGCCCCCAGCCACAGCCCGGCTTCCCTCCGTTCTAGGGGCTCCTCGGAACCAGCCCCCAGCCACAGCCCCGCTCCCGGGGTGCCTCTGCTGCTGGGAAAAGAGGGCACCATCGCCCACCCCGCCGCTCCTCCGCTGAGGCGATTCAAAATGGCGCCCAGCGGCGGCCGCCCCTCGCCCCCCTCCGCGCAGGCGTTCCCTTCCCTGACGGGCGGTGCTTCCCCCGGCGCGCCGGGCAGGGGGAGCGGGGGCGGGGCGGGAGGAGTCCGAGCTGCGGGGGCTGGAGCACTGCCGGAGGAGCCCGGCACCTGTCCCACGGCCAGGTGGGCGCCGCCGGCGCCGTGGGAGGCCCCACGCCACCCTGGGGGGCGCCCGGCCAGGGGCGGCTGCTCCGCCTCAGCCGCGCTGAACCCGGCGGTGCTCCGCGGGGACCGGAGAGCAGCGACATGGACCGCCCGCCGCAGCCGCTGGCCGCCTCCTAGTCCGGCAGCAGCGGCTGTGGGGCGGGTCGGGCCGGGCATGGCCCAGCGTGACGAGAGCGACGGAGAGCAGCGCTGTCCCGGTGAGGTGTCCCGGCTCTTCGGGGCTTTTCCTGCTCGGGCGGCGGCGCAGCCCTGCCAGGGGTGGGGGTGTTGGCGGTACCTGTTGGTTTGAGGGGCAGAGCCCGGGCAGGCAGGAGCAGCCTCAGCACCGAGGGACAGCGCCTGGCCGCGGCTGCTGACTTGCGCGGCTGTGGCCACGTTAAAAAGTTAAGAGGAGCAGGTGGGCTGAGCCTTCGGAGTGTTCACCGAGTGGGTTAAAGACCGCAGAGAAGAGGGAACGCTGTTTCCTCAAGGCTTTGGTTGTAGCTCTTGGGGTTTTTTTGGTGTTTTTTTGTTTTGTTTTGGGGGCGGGGGGGGTGGTTGGGTTTTGTTGTTGTTGTTGTTTCAGTTTCTTTGGGTTGTTTTGTAACCGAAGGCCGCTAGCTCGGAAACCTTCGCAGAGCGAGTCGGGTTCAGCCCGTACGAGGGAAGGAACCTTCACCTCTCTTCTAGTCAAAGTCTCCTAGGCAATTCCCAAAGACCAAACAAAACTACATCTCACAGTAGCTGAAGTTCTCCTGACGTTGCTGCTAATTTAATGTGGTTCACAGAGTTTTCAGTAATAATGGTATGGGGATGGTAAAAGCCCTGTAAAGCGCTTCTGGAGCAGAGGCTTGAGCAGAGCACTGTAACTTGTTTGTATTGCCTGCTTGACGGAGCGAAACCAGTCGGAAAGCGGTGAATGGCTTACTTATGATTACTCTCTGAGCACTCTGCTCAGAAGCCAGATTTGTAAAGCTCACGCTTCTAAAAGGTCACCAGCTGAGTGTTAGATAACAGTCATCTTAATTAAAGAAAACAAAACAACACAAAAACCACAAACCAAACAACAAAAAACACCACTAGTTTCTTTTCTTTTTGCCGGTAAAGTTTCAAGCAGTACTTATGTAGGTAGCCTTAATTGCTGTATCCCACGTTTAGTATAAAAGCAGACTTTTTGTAGCTTCAGGAGTTCTTCACTGTTGGCAATGCTGTGGCTGTTATAACGTGCACTTAAGCAAATGGAAACAAGAAATCTTTAATAAACAAAACTGAATTTGATGCTCTTGTGCACCAAGGTCACCCAAAACTGCCCTTGATAACAGCAATGTGTTTCTTGGTACATGCAACAAAACTATTGTTAAAAGCATGGAGAATATAAACCGTTAATTTTAAAAAACCCTTCCCTTTAGAAGAAAAAAAAAGTTGCAACTTTGTAATTCAAGGAATTCCTTGTTCTTAAAACCTTGAGAAAAAATGCTGGCAGACATAAGCGTTGAAGAGATAATGTGTGATGTTAACTCCTTGAGAACTGAGCTGTATATGCATAATTCCTTTTCTCATTCCTACGAGGCAAGAAAATATGAAGCCTGTTCTGCAAATTGTTGTCTTACTCTTGTTGCTTGTGTAAATTGCATCGTAACTCCCAGCAAACTTGGAATAATGGGCCTTGAGTTGACATCTTTCTGGTTTTGTTTTACTCTAATGGTTTGGTATTGTTGTTATCTTTAGCTTTTATATCAAACTGGGTTAAAAAGCCATTTTATTGTAGATCTTAGAAATTATAATCAAATATTACTTGTTCTCTCTGTATGGTTGAGTGATATGCAAAGCCAAAATCTGTTTCAAAGCCTCTGGTTATTGTCAGAACATGCCTTCTTGCATGCTGTGATCAGAATTTGGGGAATGTGAGGCCGCATGGACAGCCCTACTGAGACAGATCAAAACTCCACCTGTCAGAAAAATATTTACCCAGGAGAGAGTCTGAAAGCAGAACTAATGTTTGTTGATGTTTGTTGTGAAGTTCTGATGCTTGCAGTTTAGAGCCTTTCTGAGTTTCTTTTTGTTCAGGAATCATCAGTGATTTTTTATTCCCAAGTTTACATGTAAATTTCTGTCATCCACTGTGTTCTGTAAGAGAGTTGCTCAGGTTAGCAGCCCTTTGTGTGAATGAATAGTTGTGTCCTGATGTTAATTTTGAACCTGGCTACAAAACTGTCTTTACCAGGTGCTCCTTAGCACTTAAGTTGGAAATGCTAATGAGTAAATAACATCTACCTGCTGTCTCATCTCCATTTGTGACCGTGGCTGTATTTTCCTAACTCCCTTTTACGTGTTATTTCTTGTGGGATGTTCCCCCTTACGAGCTCATGATAAGACATAGGATGTTAAGACTTTACAAATACTGATTTTATTTAGATTGTAATGTATTTAAATGAACAATGGGGATTATGAATCTTGTGCAAAATTGCATATTATTTCTCAATAGTTTATTGTACACAGATGATAATGTTTCAACATAGTAATGTTAATAAATGCTTTGTGGAAAGAAATTAGCATTGGAGTACATGACAGAATATTTGACATCAATTGACAGATTTTGCTCTTATCAGTGAGGCAGCTAAAACAGATTATAAATATCACTCCATCCTTAAAAACAATCCTACAACAACTGAACTCAAAATGAATCAAGGAGTTCCCATGTGTGTTCTTGACAGCTGATTGCATCTCAGGTTTTCATTTAAAGCCCTTGATGGGTACACTTCAAAGCCTCCCACAGTTTCGCTGAACTGTGTAAAACCTTTGTAGCTTGCTGTTGCATAATTTGCTCCAGCAAGCTGTAGTGTTGTATACTTCTGCATTTCCTTGTTGCCTCTTTAAAGGGTCTCTTCCTGTTAAATTTATTGCTTGAAAAAATACCAAGCTAAAATAGCTTCAGTACCCAGCATGGAATTTTATTTTCACTTTTTTTTTTTAATTCTTTTGTTTACAGTATTTGGCCTCTTGAGCTGCTGTAGTTACTGCCTCTGCCAAGGTCACTTGAATGCTTACCATTTGTAAGCTTGGTTGAGAAGAGCAATGCAATTAAGCTAGGGACTGGCTGCTACTTGGGAAAATCATTCAGCAGAAGTAAAGGCAGTCATGGGAGGAATTCATTATGGGAACATGCTCATACTGTTTACCCAAACATCATCAAAGCTGTTCCTGACAGATTACATTTCTGTGTTTTGTTTTCTGGACTGCACTTTCTAGATGCATTTATAAGTTTGAATTCTTGTAAGTCAAACCCCTTGCTTACACTGTTCTGAAGTGTGTATGTGTATATATGCTTTAGGGTAGCATTGAGGCTGGGTGGGCTGTGGATTTGAAGAGCAACATAATGTATACAAAGGGATAAACGTGAACACAGGGAGAAGAAAACAGTCAGACTTATGTTAGAAAAACAAGTGAATTCAATAAGAAGGTCTGAGAACAGGAGATTCCAGTACATACAACAGTAATTATATCTAATGCTCCATGTTATGTCTTATTGGTACACTTGAACTATCACTGTTGACTTCTTGAGTATAGTTTGTTGCCTACATTCAAGGATTGCTGTTTAGGGCTGGGGGTTTTTTTGTGGGTGTTTTTTGGTTTTGGTGGGGTTTTTTTTGTATGTGTGTGTGTGTGTGTTTTTGGTTTTTTTTTGGTTTTGTGTTTTTTTGTTGGTTTTTTTCTGGTGTGTGTTTTTTTGGTTGGTTGGTTGGTTTGGGGTTTTTTGGTTGTTTTTTTGGTTGTTTTTTTTTTTTTTTGCTTGCCCTTGTAATTTTAATTTAGTGAATAGAGAATTCATAATGTACACAGTTGGTGTGCCAGCTATTTCAAGACATCACTTTAATTGCAGGGGATGTAAACTTTTCAAACCATGATAATATGAAAAAAAAAGTTGCTATAGCAACTCTTTAAGAAAAGAGTTCACACATCTTCACAAGCTTTTTAGTCAAAACAATACACTTGAAACCTTGCTTGGGCAGAGGGTTAGGCAATTGGTGCATTGATTGATTTGGATGGGTAGTGTATAGTTGGCTGTTACAATGTTCTGAAGACGTCTAAAAGATGAAATATCCAGGGTTGTTTTTCCTTGACTTTTGTCTTGCTTAAGAGTGGATTGAACTGGAGTTTCATATCTGCTAGCAAATACCGTTTGGGTAGTAAGTTAAAGATCTTGCGTAGCATACAAAGTACAGTTGGATTCCTGAAGTTTCCACATGACTGATAAGTTGTGGGAAAAAAAATCTGTTTGGAGCAGTGAGATATGTTTGAAATGAGTTTTCTTTCACTCACTACCTGTTGGTGTTACAATGCCAAACTGTATTGATGTTCTCAGATCTAAGAATGGACTGTGTGTCAAACCCTGGTTTTTGGCAGGGTGCAGGTGACATTAACCAGGGGTTTAGAACTGCTGTGAGATAGCAGTTTTCACTGACATTTGAAATTGAGAAGTTTGGGTTTTCTTTTGGGGGATGTGTGTATTTCTTTTTAAAAATAGAATGAGGGGAGGACCTTCTAGAGAGCAGCTGGCACCTTTAATTAAGTGCTCTGCTTGAGAGAGAATAGAGTCCAGAAGCAGGAGACCAGGCTTCAGGAAAAGAAGAAAAATCTGTCTAGAAGGCAGTCTGTTTGCAAGATGGAAGGAGTGTTCACTCATTCACACTTATCCCAGAGTGTTTCAGAGAGAAGAAATGGAAGCAATATGTGCATATTTGTTCTGCCAACTGCTGCAGAGTAATTGCATTGCAAACTTCAGAAGAGCTGTAGACAATTTAACTACTTATATGGAAAGAGAAGATCTGTGTAATGTCAGATTAATGATCATAGAGTGTTTAAAGGGTCTGTAGCAGTTCTGGAAACCAGGGCAGCATTCTGATGGTGTCACAGGTGTATGAAAGTTGCTATCGAGTTCGGTGCATCCAACCTGTGGCTGCTATTTGACAGCCCTTGCTTTGCAGGTCATTTAGAGTCAGACTGGAAGTGGGGCACTGACTGGATTAAGTGACCTGCTGGCAGCCCCTGGGGAGACAGCATGGATGGACATTGCAAAGATGAAGGATCACAGTCCCTGAGTGCAGTAAATACAATGTATTTGCAAATGTCATTGTTACTGGATGGGCACTGCTGAAGTGCATCGTGTGTATTGTCAAAGCATTGACTATATGGATAGCTTTAGAGCTGTTCAGATTTTGCATCTCTTGCTTAATGCAACAGTGATGCATTACCCACTCCCTTCTGTGACAATTTATTATCAGTTTTATGGTTTCCAGAAGAGTGCCGAGAAATTCTCTTTAAGTGAACACTTCTGAATCTGGTCAAAGTGTATGGAAACAAGTTTTGTAGCCCTCTGACATCAATGAATTTATGACTGTATAAAAATAAATTTCATATATTTGCCTCAATATTGACAGGGAACATTAAAACACTGCAGATTTTATAGTATGTAATTTCATTCTCAGGAGATGTGTAAGAAACAAACATGGGCACACAAACTGCTTATGGAAAGCTTTTCATGCTTGACATTTTCTAGAAGCCTAATTTAAGTTGCCATTGTCCTTGTTATTCATGCTGGGGGAAGGGATAGTAATCATGTGCAAGAGACAACAAATAACTTTTAATTAAAAGCCTAAATTAGGACAGGACTGAGTGCATTAAAAAAAATAAACCAAGAAACAACCACGAAAAAAACCCAACCCTATGAAACAAACAGTAAAGAACAAACCGCAGCCTTCCTGCAAACTCGTAATCTTTTCTTTCTTTTTAACCAGTTACCAGCTGGGCCAAGACAACCGATGCAAATTTATCCAACTCTTTAAATGGTTTGACCTTCGTGGGAATTCTGGATGCAAGAGTGGGCAGCAGCATCCAGGGCCTTCAAAGCTTGAACTCTGGGACCCCGAGAGATACCTCATTGCCTGAGTATGGACCTGGCCTGCTGTCCAGTGTGTTAGAAGATTGTCATAGCCTTAAATCAGTGGATTCTGGTATTCCAACTCTAGAAATAGGAAATCCAGAGCCTGTTCACTGCAGTGTGTTGAATGTGAAGAGAAAGCAATCAGAACCTGAGCTTGTGCCTGACAGGGCGTTTCAGAGCGCGTGCACGCTGCTGCCGTATGTGCCTGCGCATTCGCTGCCTGCTGAGCACGACCATGCTGTGCGGAAATCCTCGACTTTCCCCAGAACTGGGTATGACACTGTCAAACTTTATAGTCCAACCTCAAAAACTCTAAATCGAAGTGATGATATCTCTGTTTGTAGCGTGTCTAGTCTTAGCACAGAGCTGTCAACAACTTTATCAGTTAGCAATGAAGACATTTTGGACTTTGTGGTCACAAGCAGTTCAAGTGCAATTGTGAACCTCGAGACTGATGAGGCGCACTTTTCGGATGTTACCCTGAATTCCTCCAGAGACAGTCATGACCAAAACCAGCAGCAGTATTGTCACGAGACAGACGTGGACAGTAAAAGGAAAATACTGGGACCTTTTACAAACTTCTTTGCCAGGTAATGTTTCTATAAAATATATTTTAATGGATTGTGTAAGATCTTAGGAGAAAGGTAAAGATATAATAGCTTGGTTTTTTAATTTAGATCAGTGTTAACATATTTTTTTCTGTTATGAGTAAATAGGCAAATATTGCTGGGGACTAAGGCTCTGGATCCTGCTCTATATTATGTTTATGGTGTATGGAAGCATCTTAAGTCTTGGAAAATTCCTTCTATATTACAGTAAAAGGATTTCTGAACAAAGTCTTTTTTCTTCTGAGCAGTGGCTTCTCCAGTGATATCTTTTGTGATTTTGGCCGAGGTCTTTAATCTTTTGTCACATAAATAGATAAATATAGGTAGAATCCATACCTGTATTAAAGAACTTTGACATCTGAGGATTTATAAGTAGTTTAGTAGTGATGGAATATTTTATTGATCATTCTAAGAGTATGAAGCTTAACATACAGATATGCCCCAAACACTTGGTGTGACTACTCTGTTCTTTCCAAGTATCATTTACTTCTTTTTAAAATATCCTTTTCCTTAATTTTTGTATGGAATGGAAACCTCTGACATTGTGTCACCCACTTGTTGAAATGATAGCATTGGCTACCCAAAGCAGTTTCTAAATGTGGCCTTTGTAGGAATGATAAGGTTCTAAATGTAGATGCCCCAGGGAAGTGGGGAATGAGGAGACTAATCTACTTTTGGGGGGTTGAGCTGTTTGCTGGTGGGTTCTTTTTCTTAAGTTATGTAAGGCCTTCATAATGTCCCTTACTTTTAAGCTATATCATCTGAAATTTGATATATTTTAGATAAATTGTTCTAGAAAGCAATTTTAGGCATCAAGCTGAGTTGGCTGTAAATAGCCTGTTTTGCACAGGGCTTCAGCTAATCTTTTTCCTCATGCAATTTTTTTTTTTTTGCATGAGATAACTAGACTAATAAAATACATCAAGAATTGACAAAAATCATTCTTTGAAAGGTTGCCTTATTTGCAAAGCTTAAGAAAATCAATTTGTTTAGACCTACTAAGCTGCCTGAAGCCTTTGCTGATTTTTATTCTTAGGTTAAAGAACTGTGCAGCAGAACTCCAGTCATCAGTCATGTTTGAGGTGTGCTTTTGTGGACCCTTTTCTCTTTGTTGCCATGGAACCAGACTTAATTCTGAAGCAGGAGGCTTCTCAGCACTTCAAAGCATAAACTTTGTTACCCATTCTGGTAGCACAACTGCTAACTCAAACAAGTGCTGTCCTTCAGCCTGGGAGGAGCACAGTGGAACAGGCACATTTAGACCCCACTCAGAGTAGGATGTTTAACTCAGCTTTTCTTATCCAACAAAGGAAAGTCATCTGTCCAAATTCTGTTCTAGTGTAGTCTGTGGTGGTTTTACCAGTGTTGCAGTAACTGTAGTACTCACTCGACTGAATCTTTGCAGGTACATGGAATGCCAGGAAACAAAGGCTGTCATTACTGCCTTTTAAATGGGGAACAGATAATCATGATCACTGGGTGATGTCATTGTAAGAATATGAGGATTAAGTTCAAACTAGGTGATCAGCTTTGAAGTTCCAGGTGCTCAGTCTGTAACCTGACCTTGAATATCCTTCTCTTTGGCATCCACTTCCTGCTCTGTTTTGGAAACAAGAGTTGCCTATTTTCTGTCTGTACTTGCACACCACACCCCCATATTTTATGCATCTGTCTCATATCATGAGAGCTGGTGGTGAGTTTCACAGGTATTGAACAAGCAGGGAGCCTTGGAGGTTGTTCTGTGCCACAGGGAGTACTATTTATATTTATGCTGTCAGCATTGTTAAGGTTCAAAACATGCTGTTGCTAGTTTTTGTTGGTATTTGTAATCTGCCATCCATGGGTTTGAAAACTCCCTGTTCCCTGGAGTTCCTGTGAGCTCCTTGGATTCCCAGGACTTAAACCAGTACTGAAATAAATAAACCTGGGCCTTGCAGTATTTTGTTTGAAAGTAGCTGCTTTCAAAGGCCTTCCTACCCAGCTCACCCTGTGCTCTTTTCTGGGGTTTGTGTGCAGTGTGAGATGAGGAGGAGGCATTTTGAGTAGTATTGTTAAAAACCAGCTTGCTAAGAGGGAGCTTCCTAAAGCAGTTTGTTCCAGGTGCTGCAGTGGTGGGTATAAGCAAAGTCCCAGCAAGGAGCGTGTTCTTAGCACTGCACTCTGTGCTGAAAGTTGCAATTCAGTCTTGCAGGCTGAGTGCATAAACTTCACTTCAGAGAACCAAGGGTGAACCGTGGCAGGAGAAAGTCAAATTGCTTTGGCTTTGATCAGTGGCTGGCACACATGTATACAACATGGAATAATGAGACCTGAGTGCTTTGTACTCAGGCCTTCCAGCAGCCTGATGGTCATGGGGTGAGGCTGCAGTGCAGAGACTCAGCCTTAATCTGCAGGTGTAGCTCTTTGAGGGCTTCTCTGGGTAATAGGATACAGGTCTGAACCACTGACAGCAAAGATGAGTCAGCTTAATTTTTTGTGCAGGTTGTCGATATTTGGTAAAAGGGAGAAGCCTTGCTTCTTGAAATGGCACCTGTGCTTGTATTGAACCCCATCTGGCCTCTGAGGATGTGTTAGTTTCTCTGATCTTATCAGAGTAAGCTTGGCCTTGACATGTCAGTTAAGATTTGTGGCTGCCTGTAGAGATAATACTGACAATAATTAGATGCCTCCAGTGCTTAGTCACATGTGCTTAAGCTACTTACATATCAGTTAGGGGTAAGTCTTTTGCAGTATCAAGAAAATACTTAGAGAAGTAGTTGCTTTAGAATATAAAGGGGTTTCTTGGCACTCTGTACTTTTTTATTTTTTCCTTTTGAGACTATATGCATAAATGCATTGTGCACAAGGTTGCATGTTTCATGTCAGTTCTGTGGTGTGTTATGAAGTTTTGGTTTGAGACTGCATTTACAAATGAGTTCTAGAAGAGATCAAAGGAAAAGGGAACCCTGTTGGCTCATTTCCTTCAGTCCTGGCACTTTCAAGATCACTTGGGAATGGAGTGCTCCTGCCCTGCCTCCTTGAGCACTATGGTGAAGAAAGTGTCCTGGACTGCTTCTCTGGCTCAGTTTGTGTCTTCAGCAGTTTGAGTATCCATGAGGCCTGGTTGTTTCCTCAGGCTGCTGGATGCATCTTTGGATGTGGGCAGGAAGATCCAAGTGAGAAAGAGGCCGCTTTCTTGCTTAGCACAGCTTTGCTCTTGAAAGAGCTTAAGGTACAGTGCCCTCATTAGGCTCCTGGTTGGCATTTGAAAATGAATTGCTGCTTCTGAAAGCAGCTGTAATGCTGACTGTTGACAAAAAAACCTGATGTGTTGGTTGTTTTCAAGTGTCACTTGTATCAGCTTTAAAAGCCCAGAGGTCTTTCATGTAAGCATGAGTTGGAATTAGTTTCCTTCGTTTGAATATATGCAGGAACTTGGTTTGAAAACTAGTGTGAGCAAATAACTGAGTGGTAGACTTAAGAGTCAGTGGTTTGTCTGCTCCTTTGCCTTATTGACCCAGAGTAGTGTGAGTTAATGAGTTTTACCTTTGGACTTGGTAATGTACTGCTGAAACTTTTTAAATGCATGGATCTTAAGCAGCTTTGCTGAATCAGGACTGTAGTGATCTTACTGCAGAACTTGCCCTTTTAATTTATAATTTTCAATTATCATTTTGGAGAGTGAGCATGAGGATTTTTTTGCTTACATGGAGAGTGAATTTAAAGGGATTAGGACTATGTACAGTTAAATAATAAGCCATGCAGTTTGTTTCATTTTAATGGATTACAAGCCTTTACTTAGTCTGCCGCCATGGATATTGTCTGTTTCCTCAAGAATCTGGATCTTCTTTCTTTTCAGGCTACTCCTAGAAGTTTTTGATCTGAGTGTTCTAAGTATTTGGATCTCAGGAAGCCTGTAAGGAGCATAGCAACTACACATGAAATAAAGGGCTTTAAGAGGAACATTACATTTTACTATTTGCAAAGAATCTCTGCATTTCTGGAAGAAAGCTTCTGGAGCAGGATTGATATCCTATACCATACCCAGAAGCACAGAAGTACCTGTGACCTTACTTGTAATCTGATAGGAAAAAGGACTTAAATTTCGAAATGGTAGCTACTACTTTCAGTGTTACTGAAGTGTTACTTTCAGTTACTTCATTGATGGCAGAAGTCAGTCATCTGTGTTAATGGATAGGACCCTTTCATAAGGCTTTTCATTGCTTTTCATGAGAGGACAGCTTATAGTACTTCTCCAATTTTGGTGTTAAAAAAAGGGTAGAATGACAAGGAGTGTTGATTTCCCACTTTCATGTCTCCAAAATCGGGAATTCACTGACCACAAGAGGGAAGAAAAATTATGAAAATAATTGTAATTGACTAATTAAAGGTCTTCTCCCCACCTGTATTTACTACCACAGCTCTGTGTGAAACAGAAAAAATCAGCAGAATTTTCTAAAATAAACATTCTCTCTCAAAACAAATCTTCCACAGGTGGAAAGTTTGAGTTCTACAAAGGCAATGGCTTTTGCTTTTGATAAAGGTTGAAAATCGTATGATACAGTTTTCAGAATTCCTGTCTTATTCAGAGAAGTTTTGAGCTTTGTCATGTGGCCTGTTCTCCACTAGGTGTTGAACTGAAACTGTCTAAATTAATTGCAATCCTTATTTTCCCTCTTTGTGTGGGATAATGTAACTCTACAGTTGCAGTTGGACCTGAGTTCTGGTTTTGTATGACAGTCCTCACTTGCTGAAACTCCAGTTTCTGAGAATTCTTCAGTATTTGCATGGTAGAGCAGCACTGTGCATTATCCATGCACAGAATAGTTCTTGGATTGCTGCAACCAGTCCTAAAGCTAAACTTGCAGAGTTACTGCCTGATTTATCTTTGCATGTCTTGGATACTTCAGTGCAGTCAGCACTGCTTTGTTCCCTTGTAAAATGAGGGGAGCCTGTAAGAAGAAAGATAAATGCAGAGTACTTTAGTTTTGATAAATAGTTTATTAATCCCTGCTCTTTTTCCCAAAAATCTCGAGAAATTTCCAAGTTACCCTATTGCAAGCTATCCGGTATCCTATACTGCTAATTATTGTATTACTGTTTCTCTCAGCTGTGGAAGTCTTTCTTTCCCAGACCTGCATGTACCTGTTACACTGTAAAGTGTTATTGGTTTTGATTCTTACTGAAGATACTGGAATGTTAGTGGTTGGAAAACTGTGTTTATAAAATGTGGTAGGAGTTTATAAAACATAGTTCTGTGATTAGTTACCTCTTTCGTAGTTAAGTCAACTTGTAGGCTGCCTGGCTCTATTTCTGTTGATTTGTTTACCTATAAACCAAGCATTGTTCTTCCTTTAGTCTGACCTTTGGCAGTCTCCCAGAGCCAAAATTCTGCAAACCGTGCTTTTGTATGTAATTTTGGAATCTTATTCAAAGCATAACTTCTGGCTTGTTTATGGAGGTTCTTCACTGTAGCCAAAGTACTTGAACTTTTTTGATGATGTTCTGTTGTTTTGATGTATAGGCTGACTTGAGAGAGAATCTGGGTTTGAGAGGAGGAATGTAAGAACTGCTTCTAGTGAATTATTTCAGAAACCAGTGTTACTGGGTCATAGGTACCCATTGTTGGCTTTTCCTTTTGGAGAATATAGATTTAGGGCATTTCAGGAGACTTTGGTGGGTCTCCTGACAGCTGTGCCTTCTCAAGTTCATCGGTTCTCCAGTCATCACGATTTTCATATCAGTCTTGTTCCTCCACTAATCAGGTAACAAAAATTCCTTTGATCGAATATGTTGCTGGTTTTTCAGGATTTATTTTCTCAGTCTCTGGAAATTATTTAAGTGAGCAAATTAGGAACATCTAGAGGTGAGAATTTTTCTTCTGTTTATTGGTAAGTTGCAAAAGTTATGATTAGTACAGAATAGAAAAGGTCATTGGAGGATGAGAAGAAAACAGTGTTCTTGTTGGGAATATTTCCTAGATAGTGTTAATTGAATTAATACCACAGCAGATAAGGTGGCTGGACATTTTTGCTGAAAATGCAGCAAATACCTCATAATATATCTTAATGTATATCTTAATATATCTTAATATATTTTTTGCTCAATAGGTGCTGTATCTTATTTAAAATGTCTTGTTCTAATGTAGTTTTCTGGATGCCTTGTGGAATAATGTCTGTGGAGACATCTCTTATAGTGCCTATGTGCTCAGTGTGGGTTTACCTGGTTCTTATGATTAATATCTGCTTACTTATCTAATTTATCTAAAGTCTATACATGGACTTAGCCTTGGATAGGCTGAGGGGCTCAAGGCCTTGGTGCTCTCTCCTTGGGTAGTTTAAAGTTATCAGGGGAGTTTCGGGGTCTTCCTTCAGAAGCAGCTGAAATGGACTTTGACTTGCCTCTGTTTCTTTCTTGCTTCTTAAGAACATGCGAGTCTGATACTCATTTGAAAAATTGTCTTTCAAGATAAAATTGTTCTACAAAACTGAACCTTTTGAACTTTCTCCACTGTCCTTATTTTACATCTGATCTGCTCATGAGACTGGTAAGTTCTTCCAGTAGTTAATTTGCATGACTATTCCACTTGTTTTGTCTTCTGAAAATAACCTTAATTGAATGACTAATTAAAATTTGGAGCATGCATCTTGAGAGCAGGAGATGATGTGTGTATTTTTAAAACTTGCAACAAAAATTTACTTGCATTTGCAAATTAGTGTTGGTTAAATGCAGATAAGAAATTGCATCAGTTTGCATGAACTGACAATTTTCATACATGTTTCTGTACACCAGCTGTCCTTTTAGGAGTAAGGAACCCATTTACTTGCAGATGTAATCTCTATGCTAGGTCAGTGTTAATCTACCACAGAGCAGCATATGCCATCTCAGTTTTCTATTGCTTGCAGTTGTGATTCTGTGCTGCATGCCAGTAGTTCAAGTACTGCAGAACTTCATCTGAGGAGCCCTGGCAAAATAGTCCCATCAGTAAAGTTGAAATTCAGATTTTTCTGAATAACCCAAATACTCTAGTTGTAAAAACTCCTAAATCCTAAGCTCCCTTTTGTTTCAGTAAACTGGTATATCTTGGGCCTTCTGGTAAAAAAAGTACTGTATGTTGTCTGGAAGTCCAGAGGGGGGTGTGTGTGCCCCAGCAGGTGTCAGTGGGTGTGTATGTGCCTGCCTTGCTCAGCTCCACCCTCTGACAGCTCCTGTGGAGGCCCATCCTATTTTCCTGTTGTTTCAGTGTGCCAGAGAAACTGTTCCTTGACTCAGGTGGTACCAAACTTCAGAGGGATCTGAATGGGCTCAGTGTGAGCCTTCCTGGCTTGAGAAGACTTTGAGACTTTTCAGGAAGGAGCTTTGCAGCTGCCTTCAAGACTTGGAGTAAATTGGCAACAGAAACCGTGGCAGCACTCTCTCTGCTGCTTTGATGGATAGATTTGCATACTGAACGGGAGGGGACTTCATGTAAGTGACTAACCTTGCTTGGGACAAAGCACAGCTGAAATGTGGGATAAAAGAATAGCTGAGTGCTTGTGGAGCTGCTGCTCTCAATTACTCCTCACGGGGCAGTAGTTGCTGGCAGTTGTGTTGCAGACCTCCTGTCTTTTTGGAAAGAGTTGGACAGAACTAGATAAACTTTCTGCTTCAGTGGTAATGCTGGATTTTTTTAAAAAGCAAAATCTTGAAAATGCTCTAACAGATGCAATATGGATAGGTTTGACTTGATTACTTGTTATTGATGTGCTCTAATATCTTTAGAGCCACATTTTTTAAATTTGATTGAGGCTTCAGCCTGATTATGACAGTACACAAGGCTACATGAATAGTGGCAACATACACCTGTGCAGTACATATATTAGCAGCTATTTTGTAAGTTTATTTTAGCAGTGCTTAGAGAACCAAAATGGAATTGTTATTTAAGTTTTATTAAAAAGTAAGGTTTTCCTGACACTGCTAAACTTGCCTCTTGGTATTAACTTCCTCTTTTCCCCACAGAAAAGGCAGCTGGGCATATCAGTATAGAGTGGTGATGCAATATCTGTATGTTCAAGCAAAAGATTTTTCCATCTCTGTCCTCTACCACAGGATGTTCTTTGTATGTAAAAAGTAACTCTGGACTTAGAATTCTCTTCAGGTAGGTAATCCCTCTCCACAGCTCAATTAAAATAACAGGGTTATGCAGCTGTTTGGTGCCAACTACTGTTTTAAGGGACTGTGCAAAAGCAGTTTTCTAATGGAAATTTTATCTCAATTTAACTTCCGTGCTTGGCTTTTGTAAAATAAGCAGCTGCAGATACTTAGTGTAAAATAGTGAGCATGTACAACAGGAATGATGTAACCCATGACACTTTATTGACTCCACACTAATGAGACTGCAGACATCATGCATCATGTCAGATATTCTTGTTAATGTCCCTATTGTAAATCATCATGATGTGTTCTGATAGTTGTGAAGAGGACAGTGAGACTGAACTAATGATGAGCATGTAATCTTTTCTTTCAAGGCATGTCAGCCCTTTTTTACATTCAAGATCTCAAATTTATTT
Organism: Phylloscopus whistleri; assembly: GCA_017589585.1. Classification (NCBI taxonomy): domain Eukaryota; kingdom Metazoa; phylum Chordata; class Aves; order Passeriformes; family Phylloscopidae; genus Phylloscopus; species Phylloscopus whistleri. The sequence continues at coordinate 2,074,523 of JADMLD010001629.1, read as the reverse complement.
TTATCTTAAAATCCTTGTAAATGAAGCTTTGACTTTTTACCCTAGAATTTCTGGGCTCATCTTTGGAATAAAGATCTGTTTGTTTAGGGTTTTGTTTGGTTTTTTCAAATAAAGAAGTTTTGCTTCTTGTTAACATGTATTTTCTGTTAGTAAGATCTCCTTAAGCTACCTTTAGTGTGGAGTTTTTCTTAGTAATTTGCTCAGAAGTGAAACGGCTAAGTGCTTTTCTTGAAAATCCAGGAGAGCTGTATAAGAACGGGAGGAAAGTAATTCCTTTTTGTGCTGTAGCAGCAGAAAAATGAAAGGTTTTCTATGAGTTATTTGCTCTGACATATATATGGCAGAAACTTCCTCCTAAGGCAGTTGCATATTTTAAGGGTTTACTTTCAGTTCAGGAATCTCAAGTAGTGGCTTTATCAGGACCCTGTGGTGTTGTCCTGATTTATTACGAAACTGTAGAAATTGAACCAGAGAACATTCCATAAGGGTTTTTGGTTTGTTTTGGGGTGTTGGGGTTCGTTTGTTTTGTTTTTGTTTTCCTATAAGTTTTCTCAGAAGAGGTGCAAATTAGGTGGCATCTCTTCTGCTCCTTCCATGCCATCCTGTCATTTATTACCTTTGGTGTGTTTCAGTCTGGGGCAGACCAGGGTTTCATGCTGTGTGTCCTCAGTCAAAGCAAGAACAGGTTGTAGTTTGCTGTTCTACATCTGATGGTGCTGATTTGTGGCTGCTGATAATGTTAAGCCTTTGGGGGGTTTTGAGACTTCTTGGAGTTTGTAAAGAGTGTGGACATCAACCAAACACTGGGGACTTGGACCCAGACAGAGGGTTGAGGAGAAGGACAGTACAGAATGAAAAGTGTATATTAACCATGCCTGCTGCTTTCAGTTCAATGTATATATGTTTTAAATTAAGAGTGAACTGGGAACCCCTGGCATAGCACAAAGGGAGGAAGAGATGCCTAGTGCCCTAGAACGTAGGGGTAGAGAAGAGTGAGCTGAACAAGTGCTGTGCCATCTGCTAGATATGCTGTAGAACAGATTATTTATTATGACGCTGCCTCTAAAGGGAAAGTAGTTAGGATTGTGGAATTGAATTGAGAGGAAGTGTGTGAGATTGGCTTTTCAGATTTAGTTCATTTTACACAGGCACTTGCAGCAGAGAGTTGTTACAATTTATCATTCCAATTCATCTATCTTGCTCTGAGGGTAAAGACCTACTGCTGTTCTTAAAATCCTTCAGAGGAGACTGAAGGGCTTGTTGCTTTTATATACACTTGTGCTAGCAACCTCTAATGTGGGTAGAGACAGAGAGAAAAGTGCCTTTAATTTTTGTGTTATTGCAGTGCTAATGAAGTGTGGTGAAAGCCTTTTACTTGCAAAAGGCTTTGAATGTGCACAGAGCTGTCACAGAGATGTGCCTCCTTACAGGGCTCTTCCAGTGGCCCTGATGCTAGAAGTTCTTGCTTTCTCTGAAGATGGTTTGGAGTCTGTAATTTACTTGCTTCTGAAGTAGTAACTACCTGAAAAGAAACCTTTTGCAAGAACAGCCAGTCTGTCTTGCATTGTGTATCCTATTTACATACAGTAGGTTTTATTACATTATTTCTGTCACGTTTTCCTTTCTATTCTTAGAGATATTATAGAACTTGCTTGATATTTCTCCATTTTAGATGGTATATATATATATAAAATTAATCTCTTCTCTTGTCTGTTTCTATATTTTATTTCCCAGGTAGCTGTCTCAAATGATGATACAGATCCATCCTCTTGGGCTTTAGTTACCTTATAATCTCTGTATAGCTGAAAGGGGTTTGGAGGAGTACAGTTACTGCTTAGTTTGGCATCAGTTGTAACTGGCTTGCATGGTTTCTGTACATAAACACTTTGTTCTTATCTTTTAATATGATAATCTCTTCCTGGTTTGAATTTCAAGGTAACTGTACCCTTGTGATACAGAAGCATGTGATAATTTGTATAAATATATGCATATTTAAGGATGGCAGTGCATACTATTAACCTAGTATACTTCAGCTCACTTTGATGTTATAACCTCAATTGTTTTTCACATGTGGAACGTATTTCTTGTATTCCAGCAGTGTTATCTCAGTTGGTTTTGCTATGGTATTGTTCATGGCATCTGATACAAAGTGACCAGGAAAAAACAACTTTTTAGTGCCTAGGTTGTTCCTGTTGCAGACATGTATTCAGCTCTTCTAGAATGTGAAGCTCAATATAGTTTTATTTCTCAAACTATTACACTTTTTATGTAAGAAACAATCTGTACTTGCTGGGCCAACACACAGGGCATTAGGGTGGTGACTGTAAGGAAAAGTAGTAATGTCAGAGTGGAAGCATCTGTGGCTTGAAGGTGCTGGAGCTGCCTGCTGATTGCAGTAGCAAAAATGCTTTTGTCTCAGTGGATCTTTTTTTTTTTTCTTTTAAATGAGGGAGCAAAAAATGATAGTCAGTTTCCAGAAAAACCTGCCTTGAGGTGGGTAAATAACAGATGTAACCTGGATGCATTTGAATATGTGATAAACTGGACAGCAGGACAAAAGAAAATTTGTTACTTTAATAATGCAGGCATGCCATGGGGGTAGAATATCTGTGCTCTTGGAGGAACTGAGTGGTATCATGAAGACTGGTCTGTACTCCGTGTCCAGTTTTGGAAAAAAGTAGTTGTGGTGTGAAGATGCAAGTTTGGCAAATGGCTTTATGATTAAAAATTAACAATGTCAGTAAAAGGAATCCAATTTGCAATAGCTTTATGTCTAGCTTTGTAACTGTTCCTACAGTGTTTAAGCTAGTAAATATTAGGCATTTAAGAGAGACTTCTGAATTAATGTGTTTTGATAGTTGCTTTTAAACTTATTTAGAAAAATATTCTTTTGTGAAAGCAGATCAAATACAGTAAAAGGACACTATGTCTCCAAAGTTTTTTGTGATTTTTGGTAGTAATGTGTTGTAACAGGTGGGTAAAGAATGCGCAGCAAGAGGTTTTGTGTCTTAGTCTTTTTTTAAAAGAGTGAGGCCGAATGATCTCTAGCAATGCTAAAAAAAAGATGTCCATTTTTAGAAAGTTGGAAAATGAACTTTTTTTTAAAATCTACTAAAAGCTATAGTTTAACAAAGTCCCTTGCCTGGGATGGTGATAATACTGCATGATGTTCCTTTTGAAGCTGGGAAACTGTCAGCACAACCACAAGAGGAGTTGGAGTATATGATTAGGATACAAAAGCTTCATCCTTCTTTTTATTATAATTAATCAACCCTTTTCCTTAATAAAACTTTTTTTTCTTTTAGGAATTTGTTTACCAGAAAACAGAGTGCAAGATTTGAAAAACAAAATGATGTGCGATGGAAGTTGTTTGGAAAAGCATCTCTTGGCGAAAACTTACAGAAAGACCCAAAGAAAATACAAAAGGTATTTATTTAATTCTGTGTTAGGATTAATGGTGAATGAAGAAGCCAGTTTATGATCTGTGTATAGGACTGTGCAGCCTGTTTGTTTGAGTTGCACATAATTGCAGTACCAGAAAAGGCTCTTTGTCAGAATTTTACTTCTGTTACAAGTGCTGTTCAGAAGAATGTGTTCTGCTTCATCATTACACTGAGTATGTGAGGCATGGAGAGCCTTCCTTAATGTGTCATAAGATAATAAAAATCTAAATGAAATTCACTCTTTTCCAACATTGTTGAAAGCAACATTTCAGAGAGCTGGTTCTACTACAGATGAACCCAAGCTCTTGACTACTGAATCGAGTGATTTGCCTTCCCAATGAGGAAAATCTTGTGAAATCCAGCTATGTGGTCAGTAATTCATGAGCTGCTCTTTTAGTCACAAGAAAATAGCCTCTTTCAATCTGTCTGGGATTTTTGGATTGCATGTAGCCTTTTTATGTGTTTGGAGATTTTTCTGTATTTCAGTTGTCACTTCCTTGTTCAAACGACTGTGGGAATAGTAATGTTTGCATGGAAAGAGACCATGTAGTAAAACTTCAAAACCAGCTGCTGTGTGTGAAATGCAAATGCTGATTTGAAGGATTGTGCTACTTAATTCAGGGTAAAGTATTCTGGAAATCCATGTGTCATGTGAGTGTTCTAAGCTGTAGTTAGGCCGTTAAGGTGTAGTTAGGCAGCTTTTTGAACTTGTCACTGTACTCAACCATTCAGATTTTATCTGCAGCTTGTCTTGACACAGTTAATGGTTCTGAAGTGTTCACAAAAGATTTTTGATAACAAAATTGAGGAGGCATAATCAGTGCAGTACTTTGACATTTAGCAGTGTATTTTATTGTAGTTCCTGTTCCTTAAGAAGTGGGTAAATAATTTATTAACATTTTGTGGTTGTTGCTGGTACTGTGAATATTTTTCTTTTACATCCAAACTATCTTACATTACAAATACTTTGAATGGTTGCATTACATTTGTTACAAAACAGTCATTATTAAATTATTATGTTGTATGGCATCCAACCATTAGTGAGTTTCTGGAAAAATTGCAGTCTAAAACAATTGTCTCCAGTGTCTCTTGGGTAACAATAACTAATCCTTCCTAAATGATTTGGTGCTTTTGTGAAGTTATTTTTGACATGTAGACTTTGAGTCATGAGTAGTGCTGTAAGTCACTAATTGGGTCTCCCCAACATGGAAAAGCACAGCCTGATTTAGGTGACCCCTCACCAAAACAATGGCCAGACAGGCTTTTTGAGTACATAAGCCTTTTCTCAAGGCCTGTAAAAACTCTTCTGACAGCACTCACTTGTTCAACAAGTGTATATACAACATAGCATCATAATGTATTTTAACAATGTAGGAGTTAAAATCGCTCCAGCTAAGATGTTGCTTGCCCTGTTTTTAATGCTGAAAATAGATGTGAGTATTAGTCTTCTGAAGAAGAAGCAATATTGGTACATGCTCAGGCTGGGCTGCTTTACTGGGTCACCGAGAGCTTTTGTATAGTTTTCATCCAGTTAAATGTTTTAAAATTTAAAAGCTGTCAGAATGAGTAATCTTGGAGAAGCTGGAAGTGCATTTGCAGTGGAGGTTTGCATGATTAATCTTTTATATCAGTTCTCTTCAGGAATTCTGCTTGAGCAGAACTGGTTATGCGAGTTGCTTTTGCAATTGCTGTTTGAAAATGCACTAAGTCAGATGACAGCACCTCACCAAGAATAACCACTGAAGTTAAGTTCTCATCTCTCCCAGCAGACTGTAGAACTGAGCTAGGCTTTGCAGCCACTGTTTCTTGTAGAAACTCTTTTCAAGCTTGGCAAGCACAGAAGTATACATAAATACAATTTATTTGCAGCAACTTCTATCCCCTCAGTTTTGTTAGTGAATGCTCTTCAAAAGAAATTCCTTCAAAAATTCAAGAAGAGGAAACCAGCATATCATTTGGTTGTCTCTCTTATGTGATCTGTCTTCACAGAACTTGTTTGCATGTGGCCCATCAAGATTTTGTGTATAAAAAGAATAAGGCATATAGAGGAAAGCCAGATTTTGGCTATATCCTAGAGACATGCTTTCTTCCCCAGTGAAAATAAATTACTTTTTTTAATAGTGTATTTATTTTAATTTTGTTTTCTATAATAGCAAAATCCATTTTTAATCAGTAAGTTTTGGGGTTTTTTTCCCTTCCAAGTGTGCTTTGACCCTATGAGAGTTGCACAGTTTAGCTATCACTATATGAACTCCAGTCAGCTGAATGGAATATCTTAGGATTTTTTTAAGTTTCAGTATTGGTAAAATTCAGCACATCTAACATTTGAGGCCTTTCAATTACAATATTTACTCAATAATTCAGGTATAAATATTTTATGATTTCATTTGCTGACATTCCGTGTTGGAATATTTAAAAATTTTAATGGCAGTTCCTTAATAATTAAAAATAACTATGATTATTAACTTCAGGGTTGTAGTTTTCCCAAATATTTTTCTGTAATAATTAGGATATAGTTATGTGTGGGGGGTCAACATTCCAGTCAATTAAAATCAGTTGTACTGAAGAGGCTCACTCTGCAGCACATGATAAAGTGAAAATGAGCTCTTGAAACAGGAAAATAAATCACTTGCCTCACAAGTGATGCTTTGTTATGGGATTAACAGTAAAGCTTATAACATTACTGTAGGAAAAACTTTGTAAGTTGAATTGGGTTAATTATAATTCAATTCAATTTTTACTTGATTTAAGCTATAATCCTAGTTGATGAACTAAAGTGATTTTATCAAAGTCTATTTTCTGACTTGGATCTGTTAGATGGAAACAGGTGCAACAGCACCCAGCAAGAAATATGGAAAGAGTTTGCTACAACCCCTGCTTTAGGCAGTGGTAAAATCTCCAGTTGTAAGCAGTGTGTTTTCTCCAAGTTAAAAAAAGCCCAAGCAGAGCATAGTCCCCAGACTGCTGATGTGTGGAGATTCTTGTGCAGCTCCGTGGGCCCGAGCAGGGCGGGTGGAAGCTGCTGCCTTGTGTTCCGCATCCACACAGCTGCAGCCTCTGCTGATGGCTGGCAGTGGCTAAAAATACAGAGCTTTTCTGGGCATTTGCCTGAGCTGTGCTTTACTGCATTCACATGGCCCACCCGGGGCCTTTGGAAGGGAAGTGGTTGGTTCAGGCTGGCTGCTGCTTCTGGCAGGAGCTAGAGCTCCAGCTTTGGATAGAGCACTGTCTTCTGCTCATCCAGAGTTTGTCTTTGGGCAGCCTGGGTAAGTCACTGTGACTGATGGCTATTGCTGCCAATAGGGTGAGTGTTTGCACGTAGACTTCACTGCCACTTTGGTGCTAGAAAATGTGTAGTGCATTTTTTGTGTTCTGCATGAGAAGTCCAAGGGTATAAATGAGTCACTTCCTGTGTTCTTCACTGTTGACGGGTTCATTTCTCTTTGTCAGCCTTCAGAAAGGCAGGGTTTAGGTCTATGTGGCAGAGTTCCTTTTTTTTAACAAGAAGCAAATGCAGTGTAAGAAGGTATAGTTACTGTGGTTAGTCTAACCTATGCCTATTATTGTTACATTCCCTGGAAATAAAGGTGTAACTTCTTTCCTTCTGATCCAGTTACAAATACCTTTATTGTAACCGTATGTAAAGGGCATCTAACTTTTGTGAAGGTAAATAAAAATAAGTAAACAGAAGAAAACTATTATATCAATGATGATGTCCTAAAAAGTCTTTTCTTCACCCCCAACAAGAACACTGCTAAATAGATCATTCAGCAATTCCAGTAGGCTGTATTAATCTACAAAAAATGTGCTGCCCTTGTCCTGTCTTGAAAATCACCCGCCTCAAACAAAAATACTATCACATTTAAACAGATAAAGCATGAGTAGTAGCTTCCATTCACAGTAAATGAAAGGATGATTTAATACTCTGTCAGGATGATTGTCCCTGAGTATTTTAATAATAAAAGCATTTAATATGACCCAGTCAGGCATCATAATCTAGTGGAGTGTAGCTGACAAAGAGCTGCTTTTGATGCTTTGTAACTTCTTCTCATGTTAACAACATGTGAAAGTACAGAATATATTACAACCATCAGACTAAAAGCTTTGAGTATTGGTTTAAATAGCTATGACAAGCTACAAAGTGTTTTTGAAAGGAAGTGAGACGTTTTTCTCTCCTTTTCCAGATTTAAAGCTTTTATTTTAGCTTTCTCACTCTCTAGAATGCCTAGTAAATTGTGGGGATCAAAAGTCCTGGAAGCTGGAGGGATCCTAAAGAGGTGTAGCAGGCAGTGTGGGAGGATAAGAATCTGCTTTTCAGGAGTAAAGGTACTAAATAGTATCTTTATATAAATAGTATCTTTACAAAAGATTATATAAACTTGGTTAGTTGGTACTGCAGTTACAATGTCAGCTGCTGGTCTCTGCTGCAGGGTCTGTTTCAATGCTGGTGGTATGTTTTGAGGGAAGTGCAGTAATTTTGAAGTTGTTCCCTTTGTCTCAACAGGGACAGTTACTTTGTAGCCCAAGTTGATGCTTAGCAGCAACTGGAATATGAATGCAGACGGCACATGATTATTTTTAAATGCAGGAACCCACGAATTAAGGGAAAAATGATTGACTTTTGAGTATCAAGTACACAACTCTTTCTAACTCCAAAATGTCAAGGCCAGAGATTGTAACTTTTCAGGACAGCTGATACATCAGTGGAAGTTTAACTTATTTAACACAAGTTCTCACTTGTGTTAAATAAGAATTCATCATGGAACTGGTATTTGTGTATCTTCCAGTGCTAATAGGAAGATACTTAAAGACTGACTTCTTTGTGTAGTCAGAAAGCCTTTTTTCCTTGTAGTAACCTTCCACTGGCAACACACAGGAGGCTTTCAGATCCATCCCCCCCCCTCCCCCGCCCATAGTTTTTTGAATGAAAATAGATGTCTGTAGAGAGCAAGCCTGGAAATAATGCCACGTGCCTTTGGCTGTTGCATTGCACAAACACTTGGCAAAGCATTGCTGTGAAGCAAAGCTGGCAATAAATTTTTGAAAGCAATGTGTAGCCCATTAATATTGTGGTGGAACTGCCTATTCTAACATGTCCATTGCTGACATGTAAAATTGAGAAAGCTTTGCTAGACTTCATTGTGCTAATTGTGTGTTAAGCAGAAACAAGCTCCTAAGAAACTCGACCCAAAGGTTTTCTTTGTCTGTCTTCCAGTTTATACATCTCAAACTTCATCTAAAATTAAAGAATGGGGGTAGATACAGGTTTTGAAAGGCTAACTCTTGCCATGCTCGCTAGCAACAACAAACAAAGCTGATGTTCTTTAGCTCTGTAAAATGAATGGAGGTTCTGTGTGTTACTGGAAACCCTGATGGTATGGATGTTAGGATTTTGAAAAGCTAGACTCGTGCTTTTTTCCTGAAGTGTCTTTCTGAAGGAAGACTAGCCAATTTTATGTTCTCATTCTCCTTCTCTCTCTGAGGACTCTTGATCCTATTTTTGCCTTGATTTTATTACAAATTTTTCATGCCTGTTAGTATTTCCACATAATTTTCTTGTGCTCTATTGAGAAGTTGTCACTTGAGCATGACAAAGTTCTGTGGAAACAGCTTCATTAATATTAAAGCCTGAAAACAGTCATCACTTTAAGCCACCCTATGAAGGTATGTTGCCCTCCTTCATATATTATATATATATTTGTTTTTAGCTTTAAAAAACTACAATTTCTTCTTGTCAACACTGAACCTTAAGTTGTGAAGATGATTGTATTCAGGAATACTTACATTTTGATCTAGTTATTTTTTTGTAAAATTAAACAAAGAATGCACAAGGATCTGGACAAGTGATGAGAGAGAATATGACACTATCAGTATGAGTACAAAAAAAACTTTTGTTAGGCGTATAAGAAATTGGCATCAGCTTCAAAGGTAATTTCAGGGATCAGAGAAGCAAACATGGGTAGAAAAAAACACTCAGAGGTTTTAATGCAGTGGACTTATTTCCTTGTTTTTCTGTAATTTCCAAGGGCAGGCAAGCATCAAACTTGAAGAGGTCAGAGACCCTTAAAGACACCCCAGTCTTGATGAGGAAGCAGAGGGGAAATTAGCAGAGAGATTTGAAAACTGGGGAGAAGTAGAATATGGTTAAAAGTATCAAGCAAAGTATCTTTCCCTACTCTGGTTTGGTGTGAGTGCTGGAGTCCTGGAGCTAGATACAAGTGTGCACATACTTACTTACAAAGACAACTGTTTGCAAACAGTAATAAGACTGTGTGCCATGGAGGGTCTCTGAACAGCATAAAATACAAGTTGTTGTGCATTGCAAAGTAGGTGGCGTTCCTGGGTGACTTTTGCACTGTGTTGAGGATTACAAGCGTTGGTGTTTGCAACTCATTTGAGAACTTGCAAGATGAAATGTGATATTCTTGTGGCTCCTTTCCTCTATATCCTGGAGTTAACCTGGATTTTTGGCCATTTCAGGGTAGTGTCAGCATCAGGTTGATGTAGCATGGAGAGTCCCTTTATTTTAGTGTCGTGTTCTGACATGACCTTCAGCCACAGTAAGAGTTGTTTGAGACTAGATAGGAAAGGTAAGTTTTCTTCTGCAATATCAACGCCAATGTGAAATGTCAGAACAAAAAGTTGCTGAGAGATTATTTGGAAGGGTATGATGCTGCAACTACACAGATAATTAAAGTGAAGAGATCAGTGTGCAGGCATACAGATTGAGTAAAGTTATGTTTTCACATGAAGTCCATATCCAATGGAATTCTAGTTCCTGAAAGTGATGTTTGTGGGATATGCTGAAAGCCGGTGTTTATTGTGTTTTATTCTGGCAGATGCTCACAAGAAAATAGCAGTAAAATAAAACAACCATTTAGCTTGTATTCTCTTGCTCAGACATTTCCCAGATGCTTGTCCTGCTGGAGGCCTTTCTTGCAGATGTTTCCATTTGATTAACAGTGTACCTGATAGTGTCAGTACCTAGGGAAACTGTGTACACATTTGTATGTGCAGATTAAATTGTGTCCTTTGCAGTGCTCTAAGCAGGAGATTGTTGTTTTTTTGCTGTTACTGTGGCTCATGTTGGAGTCACTTGTAACAGTACACTGCACAATCTGATTGAAGGTCCCACTTTTGACAGTAAAAAGCTGTTCTTAAGCAATACGGTTTGTGGTATGCTTTGTCTCTGAGTACTTCATATATTTTCCTTCCTTTTTTTTTTTTTTTTTTTTTTTTTTTTTTTTTTTTTTTTTTTAATGAGGCCTGTCACTCTATATAACCAAAAGCCACTTAAATTATTTACATATAGTGCAAACGAAATGTGAACCCTAGGGGTGAGAACCATCTGATACATAGCACATTGAATGATTAGAAGCAGCAGACTTTGAAACAGCAAACTGTTATTCTTTCTTGGAAGAACTAACCTGGCCTTGTCTATGCTTAAGTTTTAAATGTTCCTTAATCTAATGCCTCTGTTACTCAAAATATGATGTTATAAAAATGTGCATATGGAAAAATTGTTAAAATAGTCCAGTGGCTGGAGCACAGGACTGCAACACAGAGTATGTGGCTTCTCACTCTTCTGCTTTACTCTTAACTTTCTGTAAGATGTATGAATTATTTTATTCATTTAACTTTAGTTACATGTTATGTTAGTTACATGTGATGTTAGATCACATCAGTTGCCAGCCCAGTTTCTGTATCTGCTGTAATCTGAAAGGAAAAGTAGATGCTTCCCAGGGGAAAAGAGGCAAATTTCAAGACACTTGAAATGATACCTACAAATAGTGTGTGGTTTTCCTCACAGCCTGGCCGTGGTATCTTATCTTTTACATTGCTTAGGCATTCCTAATTTGTAAAGCATGGAACAGGAGAATATTGTGGTACTAAAGATGAGAAAGATGTCCTGGTGGAAGATAAAACTTCACACATATAATATTATAGTTAAGTTCTGGTCAGGTATCCTTTCTTTAATGTAAGAGGATTAAACATATGCATACACATACAGAGAGAGCTGTGTAAAGCAAGTAGGGCTGATGGTTCATGAACCATTAATTATTTGTAGAGCTTGGCAGATCACTAAAGTGTACAGGTTGAGCGTGCAATTCTGATTTCTCAGGTTGTTAGATCAGTAACTATCAGTAACAGTAACTATTAAATTCATTGCATTTCAGAATAGTTCTGTGCTGATTTTAAAGTTATATAAAAAGCTTCCTAAGAAGCTGTTTGAAAGTAATATCTGAACTCAGAAGCATGTATTATTCTCTGTTAAGTTTTGAAGGACAGTATCATAATCCGATCTTTGCCTGAGGTTTCAGTCTCCTTAAATGCTCTTTGATTACTGTATGTATAAGTGTCTTCATTACAATTATTACTTTATGGTCTGGTGCCATGTGAAGCATCAGATCTTAGTTTCCCAACCCAAAGATTTCACAAATTCCATGATCTGGTAGTCCTGCTGCGCATATTCCTTTCCTTTTTCTTTCATGTTTACATTGCCCCACAGCAGGCATTGCATAGTAACCAAACTAATGGAACAGAACAAAAGGTGTGGTTTTGGTGGTATCATTTCCCCAGTCCAGCATATTGAAAGTCACATGGCTGTGTGATGGTGGCACAGAAATGGTGTGAGGGGCCAGAAGGGGGGTTGGGGGCAGTGAGGTGTTGGCTGTGCACCAGCTGAAATGTGTCTGCTAAACTATTTCATTTAGAAAAGGTAAGAGATTTCAGATGGGCATGCATTAGACAGTCATGAAACAATGGAAGGGAACATTGAAGCGCTGTTGAGGTAGTGGTAAGACTTAAAAAACAGGAATAAATAGTTTTCTTTTTGATTGTGCAATTCTGGTCTGGTTTTTATTCCATACCCTAGATGAGTCCAGTGGAAAAAGTAAAATGTAATTAAATCTTGGACATAACCTGTTTAAGTAGTCTCAGGTACTGTTTTAAATGCAGCAACCTAAAAAATAGTGACTCCTACCAACTGTAACATGTGGCCAGCTGTGGTCTGAATTACAGGGAATACTTGCTTTCACCCCGCAGTATCTTCCTGTGTCACCAGGCATCCCTCTGGCCCAGTCAGTGCTTTGCAGAAGAGCTGCAATATTATTCTATCTTCAGCATGAAAGCACAGACATCTACTGCAGGAATACCACTGCCCACCCAAGGGTGCTCTTCCTCAGGAGCTGTTCTTGCCTGTGTTAATAGCTATAATTTTACATGAATGGTTTTTTGATATGTGCAATAGCTCAGTTTCAGATAGTTCATGAGATAAAGCATTAGCACTGGAGCCTGTAGTGTTTTGCATGAGCTGTGTTGACTTGTGCTCTGACATGAGATGTTTGGATGGCAGGTGCCTGTAGCTAATTGGCAGTGGTGGGAATGAAGCCGAGATACTTTTAAACAGTGAGCTGTTCTGTATTTGGCATTGTATCACTGCATCTGTAAAATAGATGTGAAGTCACAGGTTGAAAACAATAGCTGATATAATACCTAGCAATTCTGAGAAAATACATTGACTTCTGCAAAGCCACCCTTGGAAAGCAGAATACTTAAGTGACCGATTGTTTTCAGGTCAGTCCTTGCTGCTCATTTTGAGATTGAGGATCAGACTTTGATAAAGATAATGAGCGATTCACCCTGGCAGCTGCAAACCACAGTCAGTGATGTTTAAGAATATGAAATCCTTAGTGCAGAGCTGAGAAAATGGCAACAGTTGCAGGTCAATAGATAATATTTTAGAATGCAAGTCTACCAAAGATGGAGCCACAACAACTTGGGTGTCTCCACTGAGTTAAATAATAGAGCCTTTGGACAAAGAAAAATTAAGGCTTGTATTCTGTCTGGATTGAGGCAAAATATTTAGCAAAAGATAACGTGGAAGTGTCTGAACTGTAGAAGAGATTTCTGTATCTATCTCTTAGAGCTGTCAGAGGTGGACAAAGCATGAGTGGTACTGAAAAGATGCTTATGCTGTAGGAAGCATAACACTGCTGCTGTTCCTTCGGCACTGATGTAGGGGTTGGTGAGTTTTAGCTGCTCTTGCACTTCGGACGGGTACCGAGGCTGTCTCAGCAAGGCACAGCAGCGGGACTCGGTACAAGCAGACGCCTGGCTTGGAGCCAGGGACGCGGGGAGGGGAAGCGGCAGTGTGGGAAAGCAGTGGAGAGAGATGACAGTGTTTGAGGAATGCAGCTGCCTCCTAATCCAGCACCCGTAATGCTGAGCTGACAAAGACTGCGGCTAATGCAGACGAGCTTATGCGAGGTGTGGGTTGCCCGTCATGGACCACGGCTGCCGGGGCGACCCGGGAGGCGGGACGCGTGTGCCAGGCGGAGCCGTGCGTGCCCAGGCAGCGCTGGGCGAGGCGGAGAGAAGCGATGGTGTGCGGCGGCTCCGCGGGTGATTAGCGCGGCTGGCGGGGCGGGGCGGCCCGGCCGGACCCACCCGCGGGAGGCGGCCCGGGCGGGGCGGGCGGGCGGCCCGCGAGGCCGTGCGGGCCCGGGCGGCGGGAGCCAGGCCCGCGGTGCGGGGCGGGCAATGGGGCTCCGGCACGGCCGCCCGTGAGGGACCGCAGCGTTCATGGTGAGCGGGGCGGCGCGGGGCAGCTGCGGGGCGCGGGGGTCCGGGCGGGCGGGGACTTGAAGGCGTGTCGGTGAACCCGGCCTCGTCCGCTTCTCGGTCGCCTCACCGAGTCCGGGGGAGAACCAACTAACAGGGAAGGGGATTCTCCTTGTGGGAGGCGAGACTCGGGATGGAGCCGGGATGGAAGGCGGCGGCACAGCCCTGCCGGGTGTTCGGGGTGTCGGAGCATGGGGGCTGCAGGCTGGAGCCCCGGCTGTGCCGGCCATCCCTCCTGCCCTGCAGTGCCCCCCGTGGAGCCAGAGTCCCGCAGCCCTGGCGTCTGCCGCTCCGGCACCCAACATGAATATTTCATATTCGGCTTCGTCGGAAAGTGGCTGCCTTTAAACACGCAGGGCCAAAACTAGATGACCTTGATAGAACAATTTGTGTTATTGTACGTTCAGTTCTGCCGTGCTGCTGGTGCTTGGGGAGGCTCGGGGCGTGTGGGAAGTCGCACAGCGCTCTCCCGGATAGAGCAGTTGGTCTTTCAGCGCTTGCTGTCTTCTGGAGGGTTATTTGCGTCTCTCGGTAGAGATTGTTGAGGATCCCTTTGTAGTATGGCTTGTCTTTCTTGAAGAATTGCAGAGGCTCAGCACAGTCAGAGCTTCTTGCATCTTAACTGCAAAGCTGGCAGGTTCCACCCAGAATTAAACTTGGTTTGGGGAGGCGTGTTTCTGTGGGTTTTCTTTGTTTGGTTTGGGTTATTTAAATCAGTGCTTTAATCTGCAGTACGCTCTTATAGAACGTCTTCAAACCCTAGTTCAGCTCTTGTGAACAGCTAAGGGTGAAACCTGGAAGAAAGCCTAAATGATCCCAGTGATAAAGCTGTATTTTAAATCATAAACGGTCAGCTCATGCTAAGTTGATCCTAAAATTAACTTGCAACCATATCAGGTTAGTAACCCCTAATTGCAGCATAGCAATTAAACAGATCCTGATTTATTTTTACCTGCAAGAGATTTGAGTCTGGCTTAAAAGAAAAGGCTTAAAATGAGCTATTGTGTAGCTCAGCCTATTGCAGTATGCCTGTATGTGCAAATACTTGTACTTGCTCAGTCAGCAGATACTCTTAATACGAGTTTGTGGAGGCTTCAGTGTGCTTCGTTGAATATAATATGTGGTGCTCTGAAATTGCGTTCTCTTCTCACTGGGGTAAAAGATAGTTTTCATGAGCTTTTGTTTTCTGTAAATTTTGGAGTGTTTGGGTTTTGTGGTTTTCTTGTGGGGGGGAACTAGGGTGGGAGGTTTTGTTTGGTTGGGGTTTTTATATTTTCCCTAATTAAAAACAAAATTATCTTGTAGGTAATACCACCAAACAACATTTTTATTCTTTTTTGGCTACCACTGAAAAGGATGAAATTGCTACAAAGGAAGCATACTTGTAATCTGATCAAATGTGCCACTCCCATTTTTGTGCTGGTCTGGCTTTTTTACTGTAGGGTAGTGCTGAGTAGAACACCAGTGAATACTTGCTGAAATGCAGGGTGGGCTTTGGCTCTTTTGAGAGGTTTGCGTAATTGTACTGATGCGCTGATATGGTAACTAGCCATCCATATTTAGAAATAAAACATTTTCTTAACTAAGAAATTCTTGTAAGGACATGCACAGTGGTGGTCTGGAGAACTTTGTGCTTTGCTGAAAGGGATTTCCAAATCAGTTTGGGTGTACGGAATAGAATTCCCATTGCAGCCCAGTGTGGACATTCTTTTCTCACTTTCCAAAAGCAGTTTTGCTCTCCACTTGGCTTTCAGTGAAAGAAGACCCTGAATATAATTTTCATAAGTCAAAATTAAGCAGTTTTTCTAGAACTTCTACTATAATAATCACTGGGTGCATATGTTTTAATGTCAAATTCTGAGATGCTTTAGAGATTGAGAGGTTAATATTTGACTATGTTAATTTGTGAAAAAAGGACTCATTAAAAAATCAGTCTGCCAATAGAAACTGTGAGAAAGAAAAGCCATTTGCTTCATTCCTATCAGCACAGCGGATTTACTCCGCAGCTGGTGCAGCTGAAGCCCATTATGATGGTGCACTTGCACACTGGTCACTCTCATTTGTTTGTTTGTGCAAGTGCCCAATGTAAGACTGCTGTCTGTGCTTTCTGAATATGCTCTCTATCTCAATACCTTTTTTTATAGTATTTTTTTGCTTATTTTCTTTCTGGAGGTTTTTTTAGTGAATGTCTTTGTCAGCATGAGCACTGTCCCTTTACTTGACAAAGCTAAGTACTAGTCTGTAGTTTAAATGCATTTTCCTTAGTTCTTTTCCTTGTTTTCAAACTGATGTCATGCATAGCAGTATTAGCTGGTATTAATGAGCCAGACATTCCAAATTCGTGACCGTGTTTCCCATTACAGCAATGTAGTCATCACAGGATTGATTGTTGAGGCAGTGCCCAGTTAATAGACAAGGAAAAACAGGGATTTTCTGTGTCCTGAGGGCTGCACAGACCTGTACCCAGGAGTCCCACAGAAGTAGTTTGAACTGGGACTGAGCTGTACAACACGGAGTGGAAGACCAAGGCTGTGTTTGTCCGCATTCATGGCATCATGTCTTTTTTTTTTATCTACCCCCTTTTTTAAGGTGTGATTGGAGATGGCATTTCTGGACTGGATGGATCCCGTTTTAGTCGCTGAATGAACTTTAATGTGTTGGAAACATTGTGTCTATTGCCCAAGGAAGTTTTGATGAAGTGGAGAGGTTAGGTGGAGAGAAAGCAGGACCGTCTGAGGAATTCTTTGTGCTATCAAGAAAAGGTCTATGCCTGGAACAGTCTTCATAGTGCTCATTGATAGTGTACACTTGTGTTTTTCTAAATTTTATTTTAATAGGAACGGTATTAAAAAGCTGTGCATGAAAGCCTTTGAGTTTTGGAAGTGGCAAGAATCATTATAAAGTTGAATGTAGAAGTAACTATAATGTGGATGTGATTTTTCCATAGGGTTGTTTGACCATATTTGTTGTTTGTGTATCACTGATACTTTCCATCCTTAATGTTTGCTGTAATACTTCAAGCACTGAAGTAGATGGAAGTTGTGTAAAGGTTGTTTTATCCTATTAGGATGCAGTTTTAGTATACTTCTTTTTAAACCAGTGTTTGTAGGAAGAGTAAAAAATAAAATGGTACCTGAATGCCAAGTCCTCTCCTATAGATCAGGGTGATGCAATAATTAAGGGTAGAAGGACCTCTGAGGGGCTAACTGTCCTCTCAGGACAGAATCTACTTAAACCAGGTTCTCAGAGTTCATACACCTGAGCTTTGAATGCTTTCAAGGCTGGGAGTTCTGTCACATCTCAGGCAACTTGTCCCAGTGCTCGCCTCCTTTCCCTACAAAGCTGTTTCCTCTGGAGGCTGAGCAAGCCTGGTTTTCTTGGCCTCTCTTCATATGGCACTTGCTGCACACCCTGGCATCTTGATGCCTCTTTGCTAGTCTTGCTCCAGTGTGTCAGTGTCTGATTACAGACACAGGTTAACATGTTATGCTCTATTGTGATTTAGGATTGTGCAAGGCATTGTAACAAGTGTGGACTTTCTGTCTAACACTGATTTTAACCTTTTTTTCTCTCCCCATTGCTCAGCTGTTGCAAATGAAAACAGCTTGCATAGGAGAAATCTTTAAATGAGATTTTAAGACATGGATCTTGTGGTCATTTTTGACTTTAATTTCAAAACCGTGTAGATAAAAAAATTAAAAATAGGTCCTATTTTTGTACCTCAGACAGTATCTGCTGTTTGTAAAGTCCTTCTTAGTAATACTTTGTAAAAGCGGGCTGTCAGCCAGAGGAACTTAAGATGTTTTTACAAATAGAAAGAATGGAAAAATCATCAAGACTCACTCCTGAACATAAATTTTGTCATTGTTTTCAGTGTTGAGGTTGCTCTGGTTAAAAAGCTTCAAAGGGACTCTAGTAGGGCTGACATGTGAAAGCATTATCTTGAAGACTTGTAGATCCCTTTTTAAATTCCCAAGTGCGACATCTTGGTGCTCTCCTCTCTTGTAAGTTTCCCTGTCTTTTTCTTCTCTAGGAATATGAAGAAAAAACTGGACGAGCTCAGAGACCACTCTCTCCTAAACAGAATGTGAGGAAGAATCTTGATTTTGAACCACTCTCCACTACAGCACTTATTTTAGAGGACCGACCAGCGTAAGTTTTAGAAGTGCCACAGTGAGGGTCTCTTTAAAATTAACCTAGCAAAGATTTTCAAACTCAGTGTATTTGCTTACTCTAATTTCAACAGATTATTTAAAATCTAAGGTAGATTTTTTTCAGACTAGTGAGTGTGAAATTGAGTTGATTATAAGAAAAATTATTCAAACAGGAGGAACTTTATAATAAGAGCAATGGCTTTTTGTGAAGGGAGTTAATTAGGATAGCTGAGCTTTAGTTTTGACTAATTTTACCTCCTAAACATATTTAAGTAATTTATATTTCCCATGAGAGAACCTAAGCATAAGAACCAAGCTGGTATATGCCAAAGAAATTGAGAAGCAAGAATACAGTGTCCTGTTTACATGGAGAAAGACCACACCTCCATAAATAATGAAACAGTATGGTGATTGCTCTGCAGTGAGTTCAGCGTCACATTTTAAGGGTTGCCAAGCACTTGATGAGTTGTTTCATACCTTTTACTGCAAGGAGATTTTTGCATATGCAGCCTGACTCCAAAGTGATTTACTGGCAGCTGCTTTACTGTGTTTTTCTCCTGAATTACACAAATTCAGTCATGCTTAGTCAATTTATGATTATGAATGTGATCTGGCTTTATGGGCATGACATCTTCATTTTTAGTATAGCTGCACATTGGTATGAAGAACTGGCATAACATAGATCTGTGTTTTCATCAACAAACCTGTATGATAAATGCTTATATCAAAGTAGTCTAATTGTAGGGTTACTTAAGAAACTTTCTGGCTTGGCTGATGAACTGTGGAGACATTGGGAGATGTAGAAAAATGTAAGAGTGATTATTTCTTATAGCAGGCTTTATTATGTACAACTAGAAACAAAACATACCAGCTTATCTGATGTATTTAAAACCTACCTGTTAAAAATCTTTTTTTGTGGGATAATCTGAGTAGTACAGTGTTCAGAGAGATGGAATTAGAGTTACATTACAGGAGAATGTTCAGATTTTGCTTTCTTTCCTACTGTTGATAGAGTGAGGAACTTCTAGCAGAAAGGTATTTTTAATTTTGAAGACAATTGAAAAAAAAATCACTTCTTTTGTCTAATGGGAAAACTGCTCTGGACAGTAGTACTGTCATCTGCATCTCACTAAGGATTCTTTTTTAATTGTTAACCTACAGTTTGCATACTATTTTTTTATGTTTACCTACTAGGCTTTGAGTAGTTTCTTTTTTAAGGCTTCAAACAGAAAAGTGCAGTGAGATTATTTTTTGTTTTTCAAAATACCCACTCTTGATTTCACACTCATTTGTAGGGCTTAGGTAAAACTTCATAGTAAAAAAAAATCAATAAATATTCCATAGTGTCTCCTGCTTCAACTGGAAAAGTATTAGCTGAATTTTAGATGTTTAGATACTAAACATCATCTCACGTGTGCATTGGCAATGTTAAGACATAGGACAAATAATTTGAGTGGTAGAATTTAAGTTAGCAAGACTTACTTCATCTAGTTTTCCTTTCCAAACTTCCCCTAATTTAAATAATTTCTAAAGGCTTGGATTTTAAAAAAGATGCAGATCAATTTACCAAAGTAAAGTTGGAAAAAGAGTAGATTGGTCTCTGTGGTTAACAAATCAACATTTCACCAATGTGAAAATTCACTTTTGTTTTTCTAGTAACAATCTTGATTTGGAAAAATACTCATAGACCAGTATCACATGGTTATGTGTACATTACAGGCACTGTGATTACATAAATAGTAATGCATGCTAACTGTTAATGGTGTTGGGGGCTGTCAGCTGCCTGATGTGTGACACCTTACAGGAACGTGAAAGTGAATTTTTGCATAGCTTTTCTAGTAACCAAAGATATAAACTTTTCTAGGAATAAAATACAATGTTCTACAAGACAGAAGAACAAAACAGTTAGTCATTTCCTGTTTGGATGTTTTGCTGATCCTGTAGTTGTAAGAGATCTGTATGGTTATGTTAATTGCAAATATGATTAGCTGAAAGGTCAGGTACTCTGACATATGAACACATGCATTTGTATGGCAGAGCCTTAATCACAAATCAAAATGTTTTGTTAGTATTAATAAGTGGAGGATATTGAGGATGACTCCAGTGCTACTTGTTGCTCTAGAAGAGAGGGGAAGGAGTTAAGTCTTTATAACCTTTGAAATGAGGTTTCGGAGAGCAGAGGGGAAAGGGCTGTGTTAGGGAGTCATTATGTGTGGGTAGAGAAAGTTGTGGATGTAACTCTTAGACAAGGTGAACAGTAAGAAAGAGTACAGTCCTGCATCTTACCAGTTCAAATCAAGCACAGCCAGCTTTGTATACACCAGTATATTCTCTTTATGAGGATCAGCCTGTGGGTTCGGTTGGTTTAATAATAAAAATGCTGAAATTACCAAATGTAAGGAAATTACTCAGCGTATTTTGTGTAAAAACGTAGTCAGAGTTGGTCAGTGTTCTTCCCTTCTGCTGACTCTGGCAAAAAAATAGATTCTTTCCAAGGATCTGTTGTTCTGCTCTTTGACTGGATATTTTGACAAGAAGCAAAATGTGCTTTTCGTTTAGAAGTGTCTAGAATTTTATTTAGACAGTCATGCCAACTGTAAATATTATTTTTTTAGGAACCTTCCTGCAAAACCAGCAGAAGAAGCTCAGAAACACAGGCAACAGTACGAAGAAATGGTGGTTCAAGCAAAAAAAAGAGGTGATGGAATTTCTTGTCTTCAGAGGAGAAAAGTATAGGGATACTTCTAAACCTGGAATGCACTTGTGTCAGTCTGTAACTCTGTAATGTGAGGGATCTCTGCCTCCTCGCAAAGAAGGATCACTCCCAAGAGAGAGGAGCAAAGGTAGTTTTGTTGAAGAGCTCAGCCCCAAGCTAAAAAGAAAATGGTCCTAGAATCCAGCAGGAAATAATTTCTTAATCCATCACTCTTAAATGAGTGGCGTCTATTTGTGGATTTAAAAACTTGGTAATATATTGAAGTAGATTGTTGGTAAGATTAGTGAAGACTGGACTTTAAAGTGCAGGATATTTGTCAGTTTTATGCTGGAAACAACCTGTTCAGGCTGTAGTTCATAAACACATAATTTTCCACATAGGAAAATGTATGCAGTTATGTTCATTTGATAATCTCTGACTTAATATTAACAGCTTTCTCAGGGATTTGCTCATAATTTCTTGTCTGATATTTTTCACAGAGGTGTCTTAGTAACACTGTACCATGAACATGAGGTAGAGGTGATTGTAGTGGTTTCTTTTGGCTGATATTTTTGACCATCTGGGTTTTCTAATTAAGAACAAGCATTGCAGTAATAGCAGATTTGGGTGTTGCATCCAGTGGGAGCTACTGGAAATATTTTTTTTCCAGCTTGCCAGACCCTTGAACCATATGAAACAGTGAGGAGGGTGTATGAACTCAGGACTTACTTGCATTCTGCAGTTGAAATACTAACAGAAGTATCCTCTTGTGATTTTTGACATCATAAACCTACCAGTGAAGTTCTAACTTCATGTAATTCCTGTTCAAAATATCTACTACTTTATGTGTAGTCTAAAGGAGTTCCCCTGATCTTTCTTTGCAGGTAGGGTGAGTGGGTTGGGGAAAATGGTCTGATTGTTAGGCAATGGACCAGGTCCTTGTGCTGACTTCATTGAACTGGAGTGTGTCATTCTGTCCAGATAAATACCATGACAAACCTATTTTCCCTAAAGCCACTCCAGATGAACAGCTTTGCAGAGTGATACATCGTCTAGAGGTCAGGGGATCAAAGACTGTAAACACCTTCTTGTGGGTTAGAGAAAAATTGAAAGCCTGCATTTCAGCAGGCTTGCAGAGCCTGTATTATATCAAAGCTGAAAACATTATCAGGCAGTTGCTGTGGCTCTGTTCAGGCACAGCTTCTGTGGGGCTTTAAAGTGGACCCATCTGGTAGAATGTGTCCATTCCAAAGACCCTGTTCACTGTACTGCTGTTCTTCAGTGAGTTCTGCTGCTGGTGAGCAGCTCTTCATACATGTAGGCAGCATGTGAATGCACACTCATGTCCTGCTGTAGAGACTGCCTGCATTTGTCTAACAAATTTGCCAGTGGAAAAAGCAGTAGTTGATAATGCAGGAAGAAATCCTGCATGGTAATTCAGAACTGCAAAATACATCTTAACTAGACATTAAATATGTTTTCTTGTTAATGAACTGAAGGTTTCCATTTGCGATGTGTAACATTTAGATTATCCGTATGCAAAGTGGCATCAAAAATGTGGCTCTTGTGATTTCTTGACAGTATACCTAAATTGTAATAGAGGAGTGAGAACAAAATAAAAATTTGTATTCATTTGGCCTGTAGTTTTGAGTCTGCCATAAGAGGGGTGGGGCTTTATTAGGAAATACTCTGACCTGTTCTACTAGGTGAGGCTGTTGGTTGTCTGAGGTGCTAATTCAAAGTTAATAGTGTGGTTAGATTTCAAGAGTCAAAGAAAACATATGTTATCTCATTCTCTTTGTCCCTTCTGTTGAAAATGAAACTTATAGTTCCAGTTTATTCTTTATTCACATTCACAGTCACTGCTCAGCTTGGTGTGTGCTTGGGAAATTTTCAGAATTTGAACAGTCCACTGTACTTTAGGGTGAACACAGTGTGCTTTACATTGTTGCGTAGCCATGACTAACTGAGTATTTAGTTTCTGGTTTTATTAACTTAAAAAGGAAATTCCTTTTTTGCAGAGCTTAAAGAAGCCCAGAAGAGAAAAAAACAACTGGAAGAACGCTGTAAACTGGAAGACAGCATTGGCAATGCTGTTTTAACTTGGAACAATGAAATCTTACCCAACTGGGAAACTATGTAAGACAGTATGTTATACTGAGTTTTAATTAAAAATTGCAGTCTATATCCCAAAGAGAATTACAGTGTTAGGAAGCATAATTTTTAAATGGTCTTGGAAGCTTTTGTTAGAAAATCATTCTTGGACAGCTGCAAAAGAAATAAGAACATCTTTATTTCTACAAGGTGGTTGGAAGTAATGCAGTGCTAAGTCTTATTACATGTCTTTAATGAAGGCTCAAGACACTCAGAAACTGTGAAGCACTGAGGAGTGATCTGTGGTAGAAAATGTAAAAGCATAAGGCGTAGTACTTGAACATCATTCATTTATCAGAAATGAGCTTTCCTTGACTGTTTGAGCTGTTAATGTA
Organism: Phylloscopus whistleri; assembly: GCA_017589585.1. Classification (NCBI taxonomy): domain Eukaryota; kingdom Metazoa; phylum Chordata; class Aves; order Passeriformes; family Phylloscopidae; genus Phylloscopus; species Phylloscopus whistleri. The sequence continues at coordinate 2,051,119 of JADMLD010001629.1, read as the reverse complement.
ATATCAATGCAGATTGAAGTGTGTGAATGGTTTATGAAGCCTCTTTAATTCCAGAATGGTATAGATGCTGGGATAATCAAATTATGGAAAAGAGAAATAGGGAAAAAGTTATTTATATTAAATGCTAGAAGATTTCCTCCAAAGACATGGCACAGGCAGTTGATAAAGTACCTTGGTAGTCTTTGCTAGTCATCTTAAAAAAACCAGCCCCCAATGCTCCAAATACAGCCAGGACAACAACATAAACTATAAACCAACAGCACTCAGAATTGCAATTTGCTTAACAATGGACTTCAGTTAACCTGAGAATATATATTAAAAACACAGACAGAATTTGTAAAATATGATATGTAGAATTTGGAAAATATGTTTCTGGAGAATTGAAGTATAGTAAACTAAGTCTAAACAAATTGTAGATTTACATGTTTGTCTTTAGTATTTGAAGATGCATCTGTTATGGTTGTTGTAAAAATTAGGTCACCTTTTCCTTTATTGGTTTATAAATTCAGAAGTTCCCCAAGGTATTCACTGTTTTACATTTTAGTTTTCAGAATCTGCTGAAAGACAAATGGATTGTTTTGGTTTTACCACTTTTCATTGGTGCTTAGGTGCTATTTTGTTCCTCCTCCTGGGCTCTCTGATTGCTGAGCATCAGCTGCAGCCATTTCAAAGCCTGTTAGTCTTTGTCACATCTTCATGCATTTTTCCAGAGGCACAGAACTGCAAAGATAGGTGGGAAGCTGTATATGTGTTTGCACAGCAGGGTGAGGGCAGAGGGTAGACTTCCATAACTTGTTCCTCTGTTTAGTCTTGTATGGAGCTGTCCAGTCTTTAGCATAGGCAGTGGAATAGGTGTGGACTTCCTTTCTTCCATTTGTTTACTTTTTCCCTATGATTTTTGCTACTCAAGTGTGGCTGCAGATTATGTGTATTGTGATTGATGTGCTTCTGTCAATATAAAGCCATTGCAATGGAAGGAGGAAAGATTTTCTTTGCAGTTCAAAGGGAAATAGTGCTAAAGAATGGGTGTATGCAAATTGTATTTGACTTCTTGGGCCGCTGATGTTCATTTTGGTTTGAATCCCATCAGCAGTGGTAGGGGGATATGTTTGCAATTCAGCTGGCAACGAAATATTTCTTAGAATAATCTGTTGTACTTTAAACAGGTGTTGTTCCCGTAAAGTCCGAGAGCTGTGGTGGCAGGGCATTCCACCGAGTGTGAGAGGGAAAGTCTGGAGCTTGGCAATTGGAAACGAGTTAAACATCACCCATGGTGAGGCTGCTCTTTTGTCGACAATTTTTACAGAGTGGAATAGCAAGGGCACATTCTTGTGTCTGCTGTGGTGTGGGTGTGAGGAAATGTTATCTAGTTATGCTTTTTTTATGCTGCTTTGATGTGTTTTGTTCAAAAATACAGCATCTTTTAATCTTGTAGCTGTTCTAGGACTGCTGCTGTAAATTGTTTCTGGGTATTGCTGTCATTGTCTTGCTTTGATGTTGGATGGAGATGGTCAGAATTAATGACTCAAGTTTTTTGGTTTTTTTTGTGAAACATAAAATTGTTAATTTTGAAATGCCTACGAGTATGTGTATAGTGTCCTTCCTTTGATTTGAAGCAAGACAGCTGGTTTGTAAGAGATTAAAAGACTCCTGGCAAGATTTGTACTTCGATTTGTGAAAATAAAAATAATCTATTACTTCTGAGTACAGAAAAATTCATCTCTGAAAGACTAACATATGTAATTAATTCCAACATGGAAATGTGGTAGACTGCCTGTACTCCTGCTGGACTGTGCTGCTTTTCTGTGCTTTGCTTAGTTACCTTGGGTGTAGTTCTTACATGTAATTTGCTAGACTTTGCTAATTATCCATTCAGACTGTAATTTTGAACATCAGTGCTCTGCAAGAAGAAGCAAATATTTGATTGTAAAATGCAACTTGGATTGCCTTTCCTTTTCACTTAATATGAAGTTACAGGTGAGTGGAACACGTCCTTCAAAACTGTGACCCAATTAGAAGTTGTGCTACTGTTAATGCCTAGGGCAGCATTGCCTATGTGGTGGGTGGTTAGTGGACATGAGCATGTACAAGTAGTGGACTTGGTTTTGTGTTTTTCTTTTTCCAGAACTGTATGATATTTGCCTGGCTCGTGCCAAAGAGAAGTGGCGATCACTTAGTACAGGAGGGGCTGAAGTAGAATGTGAAGGTATGCTTTTTGTAGATGATTTATGCTGTGTCACAGAATAAGACATTTTGTAAACTAGTTCCTTAAAATGAAATCACGTACTTTAAACAAACAAAAAATCAGCTATAAAGTTGAGTTCTGGTAAAAAGAAAATGTCTTTCTGTGAAAGCAAGGACTTTCAAGCTGTATTTTTCTCAATTAAATTCTGGTGTCATACAAAACACACTTGTTCAGGGTTTTTTTATAAACAGTCTCTGGGTACAGTTTTTATTTTGATTCAAATTTGTAGGAAAACTACAAGTACTAGTTTGGGGATTATCATTTGAATTGCAACACTAAAATACTTTTTTGCATTTATAGTTTTGGAATTGCAGCTCAGGTTAGAGCAGAAAATTGCATTTTAGTCCCTTATTGCAGCTTTGAGCTCAAGTCATTGGTGTGTTTTGGAGAGCAGCAGTTTTTGTTTTTGCAGACAAAGTAGTTTGAGATTTACTAATTAATTGGAAGAATTGACTGTCGTTGAGAGATTATGAAACTACATGCAAATGATTGAAATTGCCTTCAGTAAGTAATTATGCTGAGCAGAGAATAAAAAAGGAGAACATGCATACTGGCATTTATAAGCAGAAAAATATTTTTGATTAGAAATGCCCACTTTGTTCCCTTAAAATTATTTACATCTTAAATAAGTTAACATCTAGTGTGTTTCCAGCTTCCTCTTGCAGTTTATTTTCTGCAGTGGAGATGCTCATGTGATTGATACAAGCATTGTCTAGTGACAGCTTACTCAGTAAACAGCAGTAGGTAATTCCCAACTATACAGAACAGACAGAATACCAGTAAGACATCTTGACACCAGAAGGAAGAGTAATGCTATAGGAATGTACTTTGTACGAGATCTGTTTCAGTTATGGAGAGTGTGTTTTAGTGTCAGTAACAACATCTACAAAGACTAAATAAACAGGAATCTGAAAGGAGAGCTTTCATTGTAGTAGAAATAGATGGCATCCATCACAGGCTGCCACTTTAGGACTTCCATCTTCCACCACAGCATTTCCACAGAGGCAGCTACTTCAGGATCCACTGGGAAGCCTTGTTGGAGGTGAGGGAGTCACAAGTTAACAGGCTTGCATCTGTCTAATGATTTGTCAGCAGATACAGTAAAAGTGTCTGACCTGCCCTGCCCTGCATCTTTTCCCCACTTTGCTTCAAAACATATTGAGGGTCACTGGGCTCTGTAGAGTTGCTCTAGGTCAGGACTTACTTTCTGCTTAGCCTGTCTGCTGAATCTGGGGAATTATTCTGTCTGTAGCCTTATTCCCCAGCATTTACATCAAAATAAATGAACTGTGCAAAAGGTAAACCTTACTGGAAAATAAAAATAAGAGCAAGTACACTGACCTTTGTAATAAATATAGTAACTTTGGCTTTTGCAGATGCTGGGTTTTCTGCAGCTGACAGAGAAGCAAGCTTGGAGTTAATAAAACTGGATATCTCAAGAACTTTTCCTAGTCTCTGTATATTCCAACAAGTAAGCAATGCTAACTTTTGTCTTTACATCTCAGAGAAATTAAGTTTACATAATCTGGCCTGTTCCTTGGTCGGAACAGGCTGTTGAGTTCTGAAGGAGTGCATATCTTGAGAGGATAAAGTTCCTAGAGATTTTGGAAAACTAGAAATAATCTAGAGGAGAGTAACATCAAGGTGCATACAAAACCCCAAAGTGTTTGGTAATCATCACGATTTATCTAACCTACTTCATACTGGTTTCTGTCTGATGGAGTGATGCAGATGAGTGTTCCCAAATCAGTGCATCAACACTGTGGTTATAAATACACAGTGAGAGAGATCATCTCAAACAAATTTGGCCTTTTTTTGGTTTGATGCAAAACTGATTTAACTTGGATGGTTTTGTTGTGCTTTAGTGACTCAGTTTAATCTGATTTTGTCATTCTATGCACAGATTTCAGCAGCCCTGTAAAAGGTTTAGATTGTGATAGATCAACATTTTTAGGCAAAAAAAACCTTTTTCCTTTGGAAATTCTCAGTCAGTTACAGTACTCAGTGCAAGATATGGCAGCTGTTAATAGTCAGCAACATGAAATTCTTATTAGCTGTACATGTCCTTCTCAATATGCTCTTTTTGTCTTATGGCATATTGTTGTTTTGACTGTTTTCTTCATGGTTGACTTTTGCCTCCAGTCTCAGAGACAATTAGGTTGTTTGCATTATTATTCTACTTCCTTGGCACTATTGCCAAAGTGCTGGTGAGCTGTAAGGAATCTCTTAGGCTTGCATTCCTACTGTATAAGTATTTAATATGTAATCAATGTATTGGATGAACTGTATGTATTTATAATAAATGGGGTTTGGACAGTTGTTTCATTCTGTTGAAGCTAAAATTATTTTGAATAGTTCAGCTGTTCTAAGCTGCATTGGGAAAGAGTGTGTCCTTTGTCAGCAATAATAAAGACCATCTGTAGCACTGAAGGTTTTTTAACATGCTTGTTGTATAATCAGATGTGTTGTGCTGTTTTTGTTTAATTATAGGGTGGTCCTTACCATGACACATTGCACAGTATTTTAGGAGCCTATACCTGTTACAGACCTGATGTAGGCTATGTAAGTGAAGAATTTATTTTTCAGGGGTGGGGAGGGAGATATTTTTTAGGGGGAGGAAGGATTTTATTAATCAGTCATTTTTAGACCAGTATTAAATGGTTTGAGGGGGTTGTGTGTGCTTTTTTCTATTCCAGTGCATGCTTGAGAAGTATGTATAACATTTATTTTGGTAGATTTAAGCTTTTTATAGGTTAAGTAATTGGAAAACTCATATTTGTACTGAAAAGTACATAGTTTGAAAATTGGAATCAAAGACAAGGTATAGTTATGTCCCTATTAGTATCAGTCTTACTGAGACTGCTGTTGAATTGAAATGATTGGCATTTCCGTGCCTTAGCACTGTGAGTTTCTGGACCAGTCTCTAAGGGAATGCTCATTGAAGCTACATGAGCCAAGTCATAGTGTTTGAAGTAGTGATTATGAGAGGACTGAGTAGATTTCATTTAGTCTCTGTATGCAGAGCAGGGTTATACAGAGAGGCTTATTCTTTATTCAGGAGCAGTTTTAGACAAGGCAGGTGTAGAGAGGGGATGTTCCTACTTTGTAGGTAGCACATAATGCTTGGCAAGAGCTGCTGAACATGACTGCTGGGAAATGAGACAAAGGGCAGATCAGCTGCTGTGCTTTATGTGGCACAGCAACAACCTGTTGTGTTGGGAAGGAGCTTGTTCCTCAGGTTCGCAGGAATGGCAGTCACACCTTGCTCCATGTGACTCACAATGGCAGCACTGCACCCTCAGGGTGAGAGAGGTTTGCCTGGATTCCGCAACAGACTTAGAGAAAGGGAAACAATATCATGAGCTTATGGTCAATGAAACAAGAGTATAACCTTGAAATGGTTTTGTTTATCAAATGAGTCAGTGCAGTTGTCTTTAACTGCTGGTAATTTATTGAAAAACAAAAGTACAGGCTTTGTCTCTAGGATTCAAAGTTCAGCTTTCCACAAATAAGGATCTAGATGATCCATCCCTGGGAGAAAAGGGCTTATTTCAAAATATCTTCTTCTTCAACAAAAATCTTTATTCTGTATATTTGAAAGTGTTGTCAACCTGTCCTATCTTAGGAGTTCAGCTTGGTGTCTTTGAAAGAAGGCAGCATGGGAATTGCTTCCATGCACTGAACATGTGATATCAAGGGTTAAAAAATCCTGCTTTTCTGAGCATTTCTCAAGATGCAACAGCTCAGTGAGTGCATCAAACACTAGTGAACACTTGGACAAAATGAGGCAATATAATGCAGTTATTGCTAAAGGGTAACACTTCTCCTTTCTTCAGGTGCAGGGCATGTCATTCATAGCAGCTGTATTGATCTTGAACTTGGATACTGCAGATGCCTTCATTGCTTTTTCTAACCTTTTAAATAAGCCCTGTCAGATGGCGTTTTTCCGTGTGGACCATGGCCTTGTAAGTATGCAAAAAACCTGTAATCAACATGCTGTGGATAATGTGTAGGAGAAGTTTAAAAAAATAAAAATTGATTATTTCAGCAGCTTGGAAAAGAAATCAGAATTTATTTTAAACCAGCACACTTCATAAGCAAAAAAAAAAAAAAACAACACACATATGCAGAATCCCTCAAAAAAGTCAAACCCAACTAAAGGTCACCCCATCAACCTTTTTGAACAAGACATGTGAATGAAATTGTTGAGTAGCTATTCTGTGATGCTCATAGAATAGTTATGAGAATATTCCTGTAAGTGGTTTTCAACAGCGCTGCAGCTGAAAGTTGAAAACACCTTAATATAAGTGTCTTGAAAGCACTTTTTATCATAGGCTAATAGGTTGCTAAAAGCAGACTGTTGTAGGGAGAATCAGATTTTCCACATCTTCCTGTAGCAGCTGTTTTTGGGTCCCACAGGCTTCTTTTCAGAGAAAGAAACCTCTGACCCCTCAAGTTTTCACTGGGACCTGATTGCGTGATTTTCCCTGGAGTCTCTAAAATTCCATGTCAGCAGGTACACTAGCAAAAAAAGACACATCGCCTCAAATGTGGTTTTAATTTACTTCAAAGGTATTTTTTGTGTAAAATAATATGGCATTCTGTATTTCTTTCTCATTCTACCTCTTAGCACTATGAAAATAGGATCTGCCTCTTAAGAGATCAGATGCAAGAAATATAGCAAGGGAATGGATGATGACAACAGTCACTGTTACTGCTTAAAAAGTAGACTCTAGAAATCCTATTAGTATTCCTGCTGGAAAAGCATTCCCTGTTCAGTCCCTGAATTTCATCAGTTGTAAATACCATGGGAAAATGTGCCACAGGGCAGACAGCATTGCTAGGAGCAGTATCAGCTGTCTCTGTAACAGTATTTAGGAAAAGAGGACATGCTCATGCATTCAGTGTGTAAATATGGTTTCTGTGAAGATGGTTTTGGAATTGAATTGGATAGAATAAGATAAATATTTTTTTAGCTGAGCTAGTGGGGTTTGCAATTCTTTCAGATAGTGCTGTTCAGTTTTGTTAGCCTGGCCAAATATGGACTATGGGATAAATGTGTGCTTGCAGAGGGCAGAGGTGGTGATATATGAAATATTAATGTCATGAAAGCAAACCCATGATTTAACAACACAAGGAAAATGTCATCTAATATTTCAAAAGGACTAGTGACACTTGAGTGAGACAGTTTTTGCTTTCTGTGGTGAACATACTAATCTGCAGTCTACTCTCATCTTTTTGTGTCAGCTTAATAAGCAAATGCTGATTTGCTGTATAGTAAATCAATAAAAAATAGTACCAGCATAAGTGAGTTGTGTGAATAACAGTAATTTATACAGGTTTATCTTGACTTCTTTTGTTTGTTAATTTTATTAAACGATAGTGTTTTTTTCCATTACCACTAAGGAAATATCTTGTTGAATGTGGATTTGATCAAAATAGCTACTTGTACTGCTGCCCACATTGCTATCAATAGAAATGACTGTAGCAGTTATGTGTAAGGTCCTGCCTCTGCAATACTTTTGAAAGTAGGAACTTCAGTAGAACTGTCTTACAGTGGTGCCAGCAGATTATTTTGAAAGTAGGGCTGTCTGGTGCATTGCCTGGTTCCTTCTTTATACTCACGGGTCTCATAGGTGCTTGGATTTCATGCATTTAATAATCCGCACTGGGAGCTGTTTCAGGGGTACAGTTCTCTAAAGTGGGTTTCTGGATTTCTGGTGTCATGTTTGACATGAAGCTGTTTCTCAGTAACTGCTGGTTCAGAGATTTCAATAACTTCAGCTGTTTCTCTAGCATACACCCATCTCTGATTGACTTAAAGCCTTATACTCACTTGACTACCAGGCTCGGGTGTTTATTTGTCACTGTTAATGAAAGTAGTCCACCATCTGTCACTTCATTCAGAGGAGATGGGAAATAGTTGTGTAAGGACATAAAAAAACCTGGGAAAGAAACTTTTCATCCTTTAAAAGGATTTCACACAGAGGTCTCCAAAAGGATCCCTTTTCCCTTTACTGTCGTGATGTTTTGGGAGGAAGTATTCTGTTGCAACTCATACTTTGAAGAAATCACAGCCTTTCTTTATTGTTTTTATTGGGATTTGTATTACTGAATCATTAAAGGACTTTGCTTAACTTTTCTCCCTATAGTATTAGGGAGGGTGATTAAATAACCTTTTGTTTTTAACTCTTACTTGAATTGGAAGATTTATTTTAACATGCTCTCTGTTATGAAATTTGACTAAATACTCCAATTCCAAAATAGCATAAAAGTCTTTGTGTTAAAAGCAATGAAGTTCAGGGGTTGTGATGTCAGAAAGTTAAAAACTGTTTCTCTTGCATAGATGTTTTGTCCTAGCCTTTGAATTTTTTTTCTGTGAAACACATATCTTCCTTTTTGCAAAAGAAATGCCTATTATCTAAATGTAGAATATATGGTTTTACATTGATATTAGACTCTTAGAATAGCTTTGGTATTAGAATGTGATTTATGACTGGAATATACTGGACTCTTCACTGTTGCTGTGGAGTATTAACATTATTTTAGTTTTGTATTTCATATGTTCCATTGGGTCTTGGATTTTATTCAGTATAATATTAAATTACTGCCACAAGCATAAAACACCATTCTGTTATAATTATTTTGAGAAATCAGCAAAAAACTTCTCTCCTGATACTATTTTTCTTTCCAAAGGAAGCTGGCCAAGACCCAAAGCAAATGTTATATTGTTTAGTATGAGAGTGGTGTATAGGGTGGATCTTAAAATCTTAGTGCTTGCAGATGCTGCCTTTTATGTAAATGCTTAGCTTTTTATAGTATCATGTAATTCATTGACCCTAGTTTTGAAGAGTGTTAATCTATGAAAGATAATACATTTAAGCTTGTTAATAACACAGCTAACTGCTGGTTTTCTCCCCGTTATATTTTCCCAGATGTTGACTTACTTTGCTGCATTTGAGGTATTCTTTGAAGAAAATCTGCCAAAGTTATTTGCCCACTTCAAAAAAAATAACTTAACTCCAGACATCTATCTAATTGATTGGTAAGACATTGAAAGTGCAATTACTAATTTGTGTGACATGGAGCTCTGTGTCAGTATTCATGGCAGAAACTGGAATGTTCCTACCTGTTCTAATATCCTTCTAAGATAAAGGCTTTATTTTTTGTCCAGTACTTGAGTTGTCAATCCAAATCATCCCCATATACTTCTGTGATGTTTAACATTTGCCTGACCTTTATTACTGTACTTGTATTAAGTTGGAAGTTTATCTTGAAATATTGTTGGATAGCAGTGTTCATCTGTGTTTAGTGCCTGTTTGGACTGAATTTCTGAGAAAATTGTCTGTTGCACGTGCAGGTATGTACCAAGGTTGTCTATTCAGAAAATATTGCCAGTCTTGCATTTGAAATGTGTACTTTGTCCTGCAGAGATCAGGAAATGTGTAATTGAAACATTTGTCCATACAACATAAAACTCAAAGCTACAGAAAAGCTATTCCACTTAGCAGATGAGCAATTAGAGTCTTTTTATTAGATGAAACTGTCTTCCCTTTAAGTTCTAGTATAATCAGAAGATTTTCCTTAGAGAGGAAAAAAACCCAAAGATCTTATTTACACTTCTGCAAAATATCTGTGAGGTATTATGCACTCCAAATTGAGTGTTTGCATTTATGCCTATCAGATTTTGGTTTGGGGCAGTTAAAAAGTCTCTTTTCAGCAAGACTTCATTGTTAGTTTTGGGATGACATGAAAGATTTTTTGTGAAAAATTGGTTTGCCCTTACATTGTTGACAATTTCTTCTGTTCTCAGGTATCTGAAAAGTACCTTAAGTAAAAGAATAAATGTCTGGTGGTATCAGTGGGATTTTTTTCCTGGGATTAATAAGCTGTTCTTTTAGAAAATACTTGTAATGTTAATGCAATTCTACCTGAATGTCTCTGGCAGTACCCTGATTTGTAAGACCAAGTTAGTCTAATTGGTAGCACTCAACATGTTGCTGATCTCTTAGACAAAAACACATTTAAAGTAAATCAGTCCAATACAAGCTCAAAGTTTGAATACATTAATTTTCATAGGATCATTGAATTTCTGAGGTATTGGAACACTCCTCTGAGATCATCTAATCTAAACCCACTGCTCAAAGCACAGTCAGTTAGAGCAGCTTGTTCAGGACCTTGTCTAGTTGGGTTTTGAGGATCTTCAAGGAACAACACTCTACAGTCTCTTCATCCAACTCTGTTCCAGTGTTCAACCACCCTTCTGGTTAACAAGATTTTTCATTTCTTATGTTTAAAATGGAATTCCTGTATTTCATTTTATGCTTGTTGGCTCTTGTCCTTTCACTAGATACAACCAGGGAAAGTCTGGTTCTGTCTTGTTTTCATCCTTCTATCAAGTGTTTTTAGAATATTTAGGTCCAAGGCATCTCTTCTCTCAGCTAAACAGTACCAGCCTGCTCAGCCTCTCCCTCTGTGTCACATGTCCAAGCCTTTCATCACAGTCATGGTGAGCTGGACTTGCTCCAGTATATCCATGTCTCTCTTGTACAGAGAAGCCCAGAGCTGGCTTGTCAGTGCTGAGTAGATGGATGACCTGCCTTGACAAGCTGGCAGTGGTGTTTCTTCTGCAGCCCAGAAGTTTGTGAACAATCTTTGCTACAAAGGCACATTGCTGGCTTACATTCAGCTTGGTATCCACCAGAACCTCTCTGTCCTTTTCTGCAAAGCTGCTTTGCAGCCAGTTGGCTCCCAACTTGTACCTGGGCTTACTTCCTACCCACGTGCAGGACCTGGAATTTCCCTTTGCCGAACTTCATGGGACTTTCTCCAGTGTCTCAAGGTCGCTGTGCAGTGGTATCAGCCACCCCTCCCAGCTTTTTATCACCTGCAAATGTGCTGTGGGCACAGTCTAACCCATCATGTAGGTCCTTAATGAAGACATTTAAAAGTGCTGGATGTGTATCAAACCCTGGAGTACACTACCAGTGGATTGGCTCAAAGCTATACTTCATGCCACTACATGACAACCTTCTGAGCTTGACAGTTCCAGTCAGTTTTCAGTCCACCTTACTGTCTTTTTATCTAATGCATACTTAATCAGTTCATCAACAAGGATTTCATAGGATACAGTGCTGAAAGCCTTACTGAACACACCAGCCTCTGCTGGTTCTGCTTGTTCTTGATGTTAACATCAAGATACACAATGTCCATTCCTCTCCCCTCTTCCACCAAGCCAGTCATCCCATTGGATAAGCTATCAAGTCTGGTTAGGCATGATTTTGCTTTCATAAATCCATCCTGAGTTCTTGCAATCACCTTTTTGCTCATAATATGCTGTTAAATAATCTCCAGGACTTTTTCTTACCTTACTTTCTCGGGAATGGAGATGAAGCTGACCAGCCTGTAGTTCCCTGGATCCTTTCTCTTGAAGATAGGAGTGGCATTTGTTTCCTTCAGATCCTCAGGAACTTCCCCTGATCACTGGGATGTTTCAAAGATAATTGAAAGTGGCCTCACAACAGCACTAGACAGTTTCCCCACACACTTGTATATGCCCAATTTATTTAAATGTTCCCTAATATGATCTTCCTCCAGCTAAGGTAGGGTTTCCTTATACTAGGCTTTTCCACTGGTCTGGAGGACTTGAGATTCCTAAAGGCAAGTCTCAGTAAAAACTGAGATGAAAGTGGCAGTGAGTGCCCCAGCTGTCTGCATGTTCTTTGTCACAGAGTTCCTTGCCCTGTTCAGCAGCAGGCTCATGTTTTCCTGAGTCTTTTTTTTTGTTTCCCTGCTGATGCAGGAAAGCCCTTGTTGTCCTTAACATCCGTTGGTCAATTCAGCTCCAAATGGACTTCTCGTGCTGCCTTTGCTTGATTTGCATGGTTTGTATATGCCTGTTGCACAGAGGGTGGTGTAACGTGGGCTTTGTGTGACTTGGCTGTTACACTGGGATGAAATTTTAATGCATCATGTGTAGGGGAATGTTGGGGGTTGTAATGAATAGGCTCATTTCTCTCAACATTGAATGGGAGAAATACCATGAGGAGGATTTTATGACTGAAGGCTGAGAATATTAAACTGAAGTGGATCTGTGCACAGAGCGTAGAAAAAGTACTAGGATAAGGTAGAAGAGAAGAAAGAGAACAGAGGCTGGTGTGTTCAGTGATAAGAGGAAAGATGTTGAAATTGTATTGCCTCAGTGTTGTGAAAGCCTGTCTGTGGAGAAAGCAACTGAGTAAAAGGGACATCAGAGTAAGATGACTGTGAACATGTAGGAGAGTAACTGGAGAGACAACACTGAAATCACCAGGTTATTGTATTTTTAATGGACAATAAGGTCAATAGCAGTCCAGAAATTGCATCAGCCTGTCACATGATGAGGATGGTCACCTTAGCAGCAGGGACACAGACAAGGCAGAGATATTTAATGCTGTCTTCACTTTGGTTTTTAACCATGATGTGCTTTGAGGGTCCCAGAGCCTGAGCTGGAAGACCATGGCTGAAAGTTCCATTCAATCCTGAACTTGTGTGGGATTTGCTGTTCCAGCCTGATGGTCTATGGGGCCTGATGGGATTCATCCAAGAGCTGGCTGATACTATCATGAGACTTCTCTCAAGGATTTTTGAACAGTCTTGGGAATCTGGAGAGGTTCCATTTGTCTGGAAGCTGGCAAACATTGTCCTGATTTTCAAGAAGGGTGTCTCTGGAAACTAAAGGCCTGTCAGAGTCACTACAGTAACTGGTAAAATTATGGAGAAGGTTATTCTGGGATGCATTGAGACACCTGGAGGATAGCACAGCCAGCACAGGTTCATGAGGTGAAAGTTCTGCTTCACAAACTTAATTTCCTTTTATGACAAGTTTACCCACCTAGTTGGGTAGATGTGATGTTTTCAGACTTCAGTAAAGATCTTGATACCATCTCTCACAGTAATCTGTCCAGATTCTGCAGCTGGGATGGGGCAATCCTGGATGTATGAATAGACTGGGGAATGAGATGCTGGAAAGCAACACCACAGAAATGGTCAATGGCAAGTCAAATGTGAGTCAGCAGTGCCCTGGCAGCCAGGAGGGCCAGTGTCCCAGGGAAGCATGAGGCACAGCATTGCCAGCCAGGCCAGGGAGGGGATTGTCCTGCTCTGCTCTGCACTGGGGAGGACTCACCTTGAGTCCTGAGGGCAGTTTTGGATGCCACAGTATAAGAACCGTAGTTAACTACTAGAGAGTGGCCAGAGGAGAGCAATAAAGATGGTGAAGTGCCTGAAGAGGAAGCTATGTGAGGAGTGGCTGAGGGCACTTGGTCTGTTCAGCCTGGAGGAGACTGAGGGGAGACCTCACTGCAGGTACAACTTCCCTGTGAGGGGAGGAGGAGGGGCAGACACTGATATGTTGTTTGTGGTAACAGTGCATGAAGCTGTGTCAGGGGAGATTCAAGTTAAATAGGAAAAGATTCTTCTTCCCAGAGGGTGGCTGGGCACTGGAACAGGCTCCCCAAGGAGGTAGTCAGAGCACCAAGGCTGGCAGAGTTCAAGAAGCTTTCAGACAATGCTGTCAGGCACAGGATGTTACTTTCAGGGTGGTTCCTGTGCAGGACAAGGAATTGGACTCGATAATCTTTGTAGGTCCTTTCCAACCCAGGGTATTCTGTGATACTATGGATTACTAGTTGGATATGATGCTGACAAGAATAAAGTGATTGCTATGTAGGAGAAACTAAAATTGAGCATCCTTGTGGTACAGGCATGTTAATATTATGCTATTGCCTAACTTTACACTGTAAAGAAGAAATCCTGAGAAACAATACTAGAAATTAGAGAATTAGCAAAAAAAACTCTTGACAGACATTTGAAGGTTTACATTCCCTTCAGCAATTTTGCTTTGATAGAATGCTCTCTGTTGTATTTTCTTGAGTAAATATTACGTGATTAGTTGTTCTCTCTTAGTACATATATAGGGAAAAAACCAAACACGAAACCAAAGCAAAAAGAAAAATTGACGGACTTGTGAGTGAAGAACTGAAGTGATGAAGTCTGTGTCCAAGTGTTATTGAAGTCTTGAGGCATATCAGGTCCCCCTTTTGTTACCTCTGTGGGTGTTGTTAAGAGACTTCAATGAGGAGTGACTGTGGATGGTGCTTCTCAAGGTCTTTGTATCAGTGAACTGACAATTAACATTTCTTGCTGACTACCTGCATCCATATTCAAGCTGTTTATTTTAATTCCAAGGACAATTTACTGTGTTCCTTCTCATCCCTAGAGAGTTGTAACACTGATCTTGCACAGGAATGTAGGCTATTTGAGACAGACCTGCCTAATACTGTATTAAACTTTTTCACACTTGTCTTGGAACTACACAGCTCATACCACTCTGTCCTGAATTTTGTTAGACATTGCAGGTTGTATTTATATAAAACTTACATATTTTACTCAAATATTTATGTAAATATATCCGTGTTTGTGTGCATACATATACATACACATACTTTCTACTTCAAAATACTTTGATCCTGGAGGAAGCAGATTTAGATTTTTTTTCTTTAATTTGCCACTAAGAGTGTGGCTGCAGTGTATTTAAAGCCAGGGAAGAATATGGTACAGCATCGCTTTGAGTAGGCAGACCTGTTACTTGTAGGTAGAAATCTCTGTGAAACAGGCTTGCTCTAACATTACTTTTATTTAAATAACCATTTGTTTCGAGCTCCAAAGGGATGCCTGCTGCTATTCCAGTGGCTGGTTACTATGCAGGCATGTGTGCAGTAAATCTCAGCTGGTGCCAGCTCTGGGAGGCTCCAGTAGCCAGTGCTGCACAGACCAGTTGCTGGGAAACCTTCCTGCTCCTGCCACAATTAGAGTGGAGACAACTAGTCTGCTTTGTGCTTCTTCCTGTAACCCGTGCTGCAGGGAACAGCAGTAAAATTGGTGTGCTTAAATAATTTTTGAAGGGATATGTTCCAAGAAAAAGAAATGCTGTAGGTGGCCAACTGTGCAGGTTTACTTGGAGCTGGTAGAGGACTTAGGGAGGAGACCCCCCCCTGCCAGTTTAGTTCCACTGCTGCCTTCTATGATGGGAAAACTCCAAGGACTGAATAGCTTGATTAAAGGTACTGTGACATGATTATTGAGGGATACCTGCCACAAGTAAGGCATTTAATTTTAAAAGGACCCATGTGCTTTAAGCCTAAACTCCAACTGATAAATCTTGTAGAAAGAATTCAAAAACTACACAGGGTTTTACTTTTTTTGGTGAGTATAAAGGGGACCAAGTGTGAAAAAACCATAAAGAGCAATGTGCAGTCAGTCAGGTTCACAAAGGACAGAGGGGAAATAGTGTATCTGAATAGTCCAGTTTTGGCCTCTCTGTCAGCTGATATTCTGCAGGCTCTTGTGAGCAGAGTAGAGTGTGGATTTGCCAAGGACACATGCTGTCTATTTATGGCCTGCTGCTGCTATACAAACACCTCTTTATCCCTACTCAGGAAAATGATTTTGGTAATAATTATAGCCAGGGGCTGTGTTTGTACTGATGGATTGATCAGTGGTTCTTTAGTATTACATGGACTGTGATAGTGCTCCGTGAACATGAACTTTCTATTCACACCATGTGCTTGTTAGGATAAAGGTCCAAGGCACTTCTAGTAAAGTATGCATAAGTTTTCTTTCTGTTACTTTGAGAAAAGCATAGTCCATGCCCCATAAAAATGCTCTCTTTGCAGTCAGCATTTTATATTAAATAGTATTCACTTTTCTTTTTTCCAAATAAGAAATGAAGTAAACACTTCGGGTTTTTTTTTTTAGACTAATGATTTTAAAATTTACAGGCATGGGAAAGGAATGTTGAGTGCAAGAATAGATAAGATCTGATTTACATCAGTGTTGTGTGTGAGTTACCAGTCCAAAATCTGACCTATCTGCATTGCTCTTGCTAATATCTTATAAAGACTTTTTAATTAGAAAGAAAAGAGAAAAAACGAGAGGGGGGAAGAAAAAGCAAAGGAAAGAAGCATGGAGCTTATGATTATCATGGCAGCAGTGCTTTGCTTTCTTGATGACTTTATGGTCATATGCTTTTGCTGTGAGCAGCAAACCAGCCAGGAATTCATGCATCTACCTCAAAGTACACTTCCATCAGAAACAGGGCTGGGGAGGAGCAGGAGCATCTGGTGCTTCTTTCTTCATCTTCCAAACAGAAAGAGGCCAGGAGCCTGCACCCACCTGCATTGCTCTGACTCTGGACATCTCTGTGTGAATTAGCTGTGTTGTCTGCATCTCCAACTTAGAGTGGGTTGGAAGAGAGCTGCAGACAGAAATCACCTGACAGCAGGTCTTGTGCAAGGAATGTGCCAGTGCTGCTGAAAGACACTGCTGGAACTGCCTCAGTCTGGCAGCTGCTTTATTACTCCAATAAGTTCCAGCTGAGCTTCAGACCAGTAGCTCAGATGTCTAATAAAAATGTCTTTCAGTAGGAAATATTTGAAGGGATGACATGCTGTATCTGTTCTAAGCAGTGATTCCTACTGACCTTTCACTGCTTATTCTAGGGGGCCCAGTCTCCGCTATTAGGGTTTGATGCATCAGTTCCATGCAGATATTAATGAAAGTTAATTGCCTTGTTAAATTCCTGCAAATGGAGTTTCCCTCCAAACTATGAAGAGCTCAATGGCAAATACCTGACTTGATGTGACAGTTTTTTTGATGCGAGTAAATCCTTTCATACAAAAGAAGTGTTCTGATAAATAGTTCTTTCTTTTGACAGTTCATTTTCTGCATAGTTGGAAATTTAATACAAATGGATTATTCAGATGACGTCTGAATTATGGCAGAATAATGGCTTTTGTGAATAAAAACAGGTCCATAAAGTTGGCTTTGTCACTTTAACCAGGAATTGTTTCTGGCTGGGTGTTTGCCTGCTACTTGATGACCAGGAAAGGACTTAGTTGAATTGCTTCCTATTACACTGTTCCTTTTAAATTGAAAACCTTTTGCTGTTTCCTGTATGTGTGTGTGCAGACAAAAGTCTTAATTCTGCCATGTAGGTATTCTGTTTTACAGTACAGTTTTATATGGTGTGTGACTGTACAAATAGATTGAAAGAGTGTATAAAGTAAATGAAGTCTGCAGTGCAGGATTGGCCAGTAACCCAAAGAAAGAGTTTGTATCATGCTCTTTTTATACCTTCATGTATATGTGATGAACAAGTGTGTGGGTTTTTCATCCCAGACCTATACTTTTTGTTATTTTTATAATTCTAACAGCATTTTGGAGAATACAATTGAAAATGTTTCCACTTGTTTTAAGAAGATTGCAATGAAATGTAAAAATAGGAAAATCAATAAAATCGTAAGGATCATAAACCTGCAATTAATTCACTTGTCACCTGAATTTGTGCAAATGTTAGTTTAATCAGGCTATTAATAAAATTAATATCTTTTCCTTTTTTCTAAAGTGTGGTTATTCACACAGAAACCATATACTTAACAACACATAATTCAAATAAATTTTTATATAGTAAAAAGCAGATAATGCAGAAAACCTTGGATTATTAGGCTTTGCTGTGAAAATACATTACTTCATATTCTATATCTATATATATGTGTGTATATATCTGTTCCATTTTATCTTTTTAATGTGAATCCAGATTTCCCAAATAAAAAATTGGAGGGGATAGAGGTTAGTTTTAAATACATGAAAACTACTGTTCAATTTGGCATACTTGAAAAGGAGGTTTTGTTAAAAGCTGTGGGAAGGTTTGACTGAAATTTGAGCCTTTGCTGACCTCTGCCGGGGAGAGAATTCTTTGCAGTTTCACGGAGCTCTTTGTGCGGGCCATCTGTGGAAACGTTATTTCTGGATTCTGAAGGAAAAGGCCAGTGTGACTCTTTCCCCTTATATACTGTAAAGTGATTCCAGGAATCTTAATTCTCATTGCTTGCTGTCAGGTCATTGTTGGTGGCAGTGCTCCCACTCTGCTGTGCAGCGAGGTGTTGGATAAAGGAGAGAGGAGGGAGCAACTTTTTGTTTCTGCCTGCAAGGCTGTCAGCATTTTGGTGAAGGAAGAAATGTGCTCATGGTAGTTAATGAGAAGAGAGTTTTAGCAGCTGGCAGGAGACTGTTGCTTCTGGTGTTACATTAACCTTTCTCTTCAGGGATCACATCCATACAGGCACACTGAGCCACCATCTTATCACCACTATCTACACCTGCATACACCTGGACATCCTGCCTTGCCTGTTTCTCTCAACTCAAGGGAGTTCAAGCTGATCCTTTCTCCAAAGCTCGTGCTATTATTACTTTGCCAGTCAATCAAGCCTGGAAGAAAGAGTTAATTTTACTCATTTCTTGTATCTGAACCACAAAACTGCAGTTTGTCTTAAGGTTCAGCTTTTTGAGTTTTTGCAACTAAAACTGCATCAATTCTCAGCTCTGAAGTGATGATTAAATAGGTCTTTGATTATAGCTGTGGTCATTACATGCCTATTGTAAAACCGTGTATATTGTTTCTTCTGTTATGATCCAAGAAAATCAAACCAGAGACCATCCTTAATGGTTGTACAATTTAATATTTTCATGGATTGGTGTGCTGCAACTAACAGAAGTACTTCTGAAATATAGAAAGAAATACTCAATTACAAATATTTGAGAAGCCTCAAACTTACTGATGATTGGTGTGTATCTTCTGTGAGTATCCAAGACTTCTTGTCCAGTAACTCTGAACATTTTGTTCTGTCTTTCAGGATATTCACATTGTACAGCAAATCTTTGCCACTAGACTTGGCTTGTCGTGTCTGGGATGTGTTCTGCCGTGATGGAGAAGAGTTCTTATTCCGTACAGCACTGGGAATATTAAAACTTTTTGAAGATATTTTGACCAAAATGGACTTCATTCATATAGCTCAGTTTTTAACAAAGCTACCAGAGGACTTGCCTTCAGAAGAATTCTTCACATCTATTGCTGCCATTCAGATGCAAAGTAGAAACAAAAAATGGGCTCAGGTAAAGAGGATGTCAGTCTTTGGTAACTGATGATTTTACTGTACTCATGCAAATGGGGTTTGGCAACATCTGGAAGAATGTTTTAGCAGAGCTAGTGTTTGATTTTATGGGTAACTAGGACTGTGTAGCTTTTGGTGTACATTGAGATGAGTGGATTCCCTCAGCTTAATCTCCTCTAGAAAGCTCAATCAACATTCAAAATTGAAATACTGAGTGAAATTTATGAAGTAAAAAGTCACACAACTTCAAAAATGTATTAATTACAAAGGCTGCTGTCAACATTACAACTTGATACTTAAAGGCAGAAATCCACTCTTTGGGAGAAGATGACAATTTGTCAGGACACACATCATACAGTTATTTTGATCTTCTTGAAGATCTCCACTCTGCCTAATTTTGGGCTCTACAGAAGTGATTGCATCTCTGACTTCTTTATTGGGATTTAGCATGTGATTTCAGAGATTGTTTCATCACTGTAATTTCAACTAAATTTCAGTTGAAAGAAAAAAGATGTGTCATCTGAATGTGGAAATCGTTAAGTGGCTGTAGCAGCCATTCATGTTGGAGAGTGGAAACTCCCTCTTTTTTTTTTCTTCTTTGTTGAAAGCAGCAATACAGCCCATTTTGTGAGTCATTCCATAGTAGAGCTCTGCCCATTTTATCTAAGTGCTTTTTTGCAGAGAAGGCCAAAGGTGATGTTAAATGTAGCGGTTGGGGCAGTTCAGCTGCAGCTGGGTGTTTCTGGTTCTTTCCTGGGGCAGCAGTGCCTGTAGATGCTGGGGAGTGCCAGCCTTCTCTTCCAGATGAGGATTTCTAACCTTCACAGCAGGAGTGGCTCCATAAGTTGTTCAGTTGTCTCACCTTCCTTGAACATCTCATGTGTGCATGAGGATTGCATTCCAGATAAATTCCCAGCCTGCTGCTGCTTCCCTTGTGGGGAAAGAGAGATAGGGCTCCTATTCTGCCAAGTACCCCAGATAATAGGCTTCAAAAATGTGTGTTGGGGGGAGATGGAGTTTAAACCTTTGTTAAATCTGTTTCTATCCACCATGTCACAAGGACTTATGGGAGAGGTCTCTTGTCAATAGAGAAATTCTCTAAATTTAATTACATTTGATAGTTAAAATAGTACTGCTCAGACATAATTGGAGACTCTTTGGAATGAATTATTGAGTAATTTTTTTTAAATCTAATGCTTTTCTTCTCTTTCATTTCTTGAAATGTCTAGATACTGGCTGCTCTGCAGAAAGATAACCGGGAAATGGAAAAAGGAAGTCCTTCGCTCAAACGTTAATGTTGGGTTTGCCTCCAGTAACTCCCAGGAAAAGAGCTGAAGTGGCAAAAGTATTGATTACTGTTTGACATGTATGAGCCTGCAAATCAAAGTGTTAGTTCAGTTATATTTAGTAGTAGAATAGCCTTAAGGGGGAGAGAAGAAAAATGAGGAGGAGTGGGAAAAAAAAAAAAAAAGAAGAAAGGAATTTAGGGTATAAACCCCTTATAAATTAAACCTAGGCTTAGCCTTAAACTTTTAGTGGTATGAGCGTATGCTGTGGAGAGCATTACACATTCTGTACTTCTGATGAGGGCAGTGAAACAAAATAATTTCAAGGGTTTGGGGTTTTCTAAATTTTTTTCCTTCGATGTTTTAAAAGACTGGACATTCAGCAATGTTGGTTGCTTTGACAGCTATTCCCATTTCATTCTTAGGCAGGATATATTTTCAATACCTGTAACAGTAGCTGGATCTGGATTTTAGATAACTGGTGCTGGAATTTTAAATGATCTATGGACCATTTCTTTAGAAATGCTTCTGATTTTATAGCCTGTGGGTCCCATTTACCAAAGAAATCATGTAGACATAGAACTGCATTCCTTTCTTTAATAAGAAAAAGTTAAGTAGAAAGTTAAGCTTGGAAGAGAAGTCAAACTAGCAGTGCAAAACTAATTATTCTTCAAGATGCCTTGGAAATTTATTTTTCCAATCTGGATGCATATGGAGGAAATTCCATCCATCAGACTAGATTCCAAACTCAGCAAGAGGGTTCTGGTATTAAGGTGGCATCATTTCCCAATTGTACTCTCTTGTCTGTTTAAAGCCAAGGTCACATACTACCAAATGCATGTTTCCATCTGTCCCTCTCCTGAGCTGCTGCTGCTTCGGGACGTTCCTGCCTACCAGCTACTTACTCATGTGCCATGTGTCCAGTCATGGAGATAAAACTGGACTTAGCAGATAAACTGAGAAATGGTTAAAAGCAATTTTGGTAGCTACTTTAAACCCAGCTTTGCTCACTGGCAGAACTAAGGAGGAAGGGTGGTAGGGGAGCAGTTCATGTTCGCCAGTGCTGCTGCTGAAAAGGTTTTGTGGAATCTCCTGAAGCTGCTGCTGCCACAGTGGGAAAGTTATGTGGAGCTGATCCATAGAGTGGCAAGTGAAAGAAGTTTATTGGGAATTGTGCCAGACACCATCAGGATGAGTACAAGCTGTCATTTCTAAGCATTCTATACGACCTCTAATACATGAGAGCAAGTTACAGCGGCAGCAAACTGCCGTTACATAAATCCCTCATACGTCTTAGATCTTCTCTGCATTCAGGTGAATGTTGAAGGGCGAATCATGAGTGCCTCTGATTTACAAGAATGTTTATTGTATAGTGTAAAACCTATTTTATACTAATGATGATCATTGAAAAGGGAAATGTAACTGAAGCAATATTTGTGTTAACTGTGAACGGGCGTTACTAAATCCTCTAGCTGTATGGTCAGCGGTTTCCCAGTGCTCTTCAGCTGGTTTATGCTGATTATTTTGGCATTGTCTGAATAAAAACAAGAAGAATAGTTGCACACTGCTCAACTCAATATAAAGGACTGTGGGACATAACCAAAACACTGTCCTTTGGTACAGACATTATTTCTATGAGGGATAATTTGATTGTAATATTAAGAAGAGTTAGAACAAGATTCCCTGGTGAGACTTTGAAAGATGTGTAATGCAAATGCAGCCTGCAAGTCCGATACCTCATTGACCTCTTCTCCTGTCCACTTTGTGTAGCTGATGTAATGGATGTGGTTTTTTGTTGGTCATCTTAATTCCTCCACAACACATCACCTAGGTCATCACTTACTGAAAATAGACGTTAAGATGTGATAGGAAACATGTTCATTCACTCAGAATTTGTACAGAACTTGTCCTCCAATGACTGGTACTTGTATGCTCCATTGCTTTGAAGTGCAATAGAAAGCAGGAAGGTCAGTAAGTGTTTTTTTAATATTACTTTTTCTATTACTACAACAAATATGCCTTTCCATGAAGAATACGAGAGGCCTACCATCCAAAACATTTGCACTATGCTTTTAAACGGTTTATTGAACACAGAGATCACTTTTTCCTCAATACACATGTTTAGGTGGTACTGTAACTGGCTTTGTGATTTAAGTCTTCATTGCAACTACATTTGTATTTTCTTTTAAAGCAAGTCTACAAGTGTGGCTCATTTGTCTCGTTAAAAATGCATTTTTTAGCTACTAGGTATCTTGGCAGCCATCGACAGCCTGTTCTTTTTCTCTTCTCAATAAGATGTTGAATGTAACAGTGACAGTGGGCATAGTTGTGGGGAAAAGGCCTGCTGCAACACTTGTGCACTGTTTGTTACTTGCAAATGTAATTACTTTGTTTTGTGATTTGATCTGTTCTTAGAAGTTGTATATATTTTCTAAATGATTTCTTTGTGTATATAAGGTATGTTCTTTAATGAAGAAACAGCAATGCAATAAGGAGCTTTGCACAGTTTGTTTTCAAACAAAATACATGTGAAAAAAATTCACCTGGCTAAACATGCAATTATTTCAACTTCTCAGTAACTTGATTTGAAGGTAATGCTTGAATTTTGATAAAAACAGAGCTGAGTAGTAATGGCATAGAATTTCTTGCCACTGAGCTTTTCAAGTTTCTTGCAGTATACCAAATCCCTTAATTAGCTAATACAGAAATCTTCTTTAAGAAATTCAGGGAATTGCATTAAAAATTGACAATTTTATTGTTCAGGTACTTCAAAGTATCTGTAACAAGATGCATGAGTTTTCTTTCATGAAGCAAATATCCCCATCAAGCAAACTTTTTTTTCTTCATGGGTTTAAAGAAAAATAAAACTGCTGCAATACATGAAAAAGTACCACTGTACCTGCAGCAAATCAGAGAAACCAGAAAACTCCAACCAGCTTTGGGATTCTTTACGATCTGCACTTTATAATAAAGCAGTTTTGCAACTTCAATCTACAGTCAATCATTAATGTTATTTCATTTAGTAAACAATTTCATTTGGGAAAAAAAAGGTACCTTGTAACAGCCTATTTTTGAATGTTTTAAAACAAGAATGATATATAAGAGAAGTGTTGGTACATCTCCTGTACATCATGTTTAAACTGGGTTATGTAGTTACCACGTTTGTTTTGTTTAGATATGTGTATCAAACTGGAACTTTTTTCAACTGTAAATAGATGGTTTTGTTAAATAAAGTCATGTAAAGTTATCCTAATCAACTGTTGTCAGTGTAATTCAGATATTAAAATTCAGCTGCTAGTCTTTTTCTTCACAGGTGGCTTTAGGTTTTGTCTGTTCAAAAAGAGAGCTTTGGGCCATTTATGTATTGAAGGTAGAGGACTTTTTGCTGATGCTTTCCAAGTTCTCATGTTAAAATTCCTGTTAAATTCCCTGAGACATTTGGAAGATCTGATACTGTGCTTGTGATTTTATCCCTTTTCATGTCTTTCTCTGGACTAAGCCTGAAGCCTGATAAATGTATTATGAAAAACAGTTGTAAATACATCTTTGTGACATGCACAGAACTCAGGAATGCTGAAATACCTTATCCTAGCTTGGTTTGAAAAGAAGAAATCTTAGTTTATTGCAAGTTTCACAAAGCATTTTTGTGCTCAAGTTAAGGCAGTATCATTTTACTTCAGACATAGGCATAGCTTCAGAACTTTAAGTGCAGAAGCTTCCTGTTGTTAAAGTGAAAAGAGGTTGAAGGACCAAATAAAAAAGTAGAGAGAGGGCAGTACCTGGCTGTGTGTGGAACACAGGCAAAGCCTTGGCTGCCATGGTTCTGGTTTATCCAGCGAGCAGCTGTCCCTCCCTCTCCCTTTCGCTGAAGAATCTCCTGATGTGCAGAATTAGAATGTGAAGTCAGATTTGTTCTCTCTAACACCAATTTGATACTGAAAGAGATTCATATTGTATCTGTTACAGGAGTGGCACACATTTGTTCAAAACTAGATTTACTTTTCTTTACTTTTATTTTCCAAATAATAATTCCACGTTTCTTCAGCCATGCTCAGCAAGGAAGGAGGAATTTGTTTTCTGGCTTTTTATCTGAATTCCCCTACAAGTAGGAGTCAGCCCATCATAGTGACATTTCTGCGTTTCCAGCTGCTGATTCAGCAGCTTTACAGTATTCACCTTTTCATCAAAGTCCTGAGGTGGTATCTCAGTTCCAAGCACCCCACGCTACTGCTGCAGTTTCAGGTTCTTTCTCCACAGGCTGCCTCTGGCAGCATTTCGAGCCCATCAGTTCAGCCTTAATGCCTTGGCTTTCAGCTTCCATTAACTCCAGTTTTTCCATGAAGTGGCTGAGAATATGGACTGTGTTCGATGCCTTCTTTTTGAGCTTCAGGATTTCATCACTGATAGTCGAGCTCTTTCTTCACGGGCTCACAGCCCATAGAGCGTTGACCAGTTCTCTCCGAGCAGTCAAGGTGGTTGCAAGCGTTTGGATTTCACGCCTCACGCTGCTGCTGGACGCCTCAGCCTGATGTTTTCTGCGTGGGCCGGGAGGAGTAGAACTAAAAGAAGAATGGCTTTATTTCTTTAATCCCGAGCTGCCCGGGGCAGAGGTGTTTCCGTTCGGAGTGTCAGGGCACTGACCAGGCTGCTCCCGCGGCGCTGCGCGGCTCCGGAGCGGCCCCGCCCCGCTTCCCCCGTTGCCAGGCACCCGCGAGGCCCCGCCCCCTGCCCGTGCGGAGCCCCGCCCCCTGAGGGCGGCCCCTGCGCGGCGGCTCCTCTCGGGGCGGCCCTTCCCATTGGCCGCGGGAAGGGCAGACGGGTCCGGCTCGGCCAATCGGAGCCGTCCCCTCGCGCTGACGCCCCCCGCGCCCGCCAGCCCCGTTTCCATTGGCCGGCGCTCGCCGGGGCCCCGCCCCCGGAGTGCGCTGCCATTGGCGGTGAGGGCGCGGGGGGCGCGGCCGCGCGCGCGCGCGGGCGGGGTAAGATGGCGGAACTGGGGAAGAAGTACTGCGTGTACTGCCTGGCCGAGGTGAGCCCGCTGCGCTTCCGCTGCACCGAGTGCGCCGACATCGAGCTCTGCCCCGAGTGCTTCTCGGCGGGCGCCGAGATCGGCCCGCACCGCCGATGGCACGGCTACCAGCTGGTGGACGGCGGCCGCTTCACCCTCTGGGGCGCCGAGGCCGAGGGCGGCTGGAGCAGCCGCGAGGAGCAGCTGCTGCTGGACGCCATCGAGCAGTTCGGCTTCGGCAACTGGGTAAGGGGCGAGGGGGGAGGGACGAGGGGCGGGGGCGATCCTCCTCCTCGGGCCGGCGGCCCTGACAGCAGCCCCGGGGGCGCGTCCTGCGCTGCGGACCGCGGGCTGCCCCTCTCTCTCTCCGGGCGGGCTCCCCGCTGGTCCGAGGGATGCACCCGGCAGCTCGGACCTACCGCTGCTTGAAGTTCTGCGTTTGCCCCCGGTCAGCCCGTCCGTGTCACACATCGTACCGCTGCCTCTTACCCGTGCTCGGCCTTTGCCTTTAGTATGTCCCAGCTGCGCACTGGCTGCTTGACTTCAGCACAGCCAGAGTTGGTTTTAAAAAGCAGCAGTAAGAAGGCATCATTTCACAATGACAGAATGGGTCAGGTTGGTAAGGACTGCAGTGGGTCATCCCAGAGCACATTGCACAGGGTTGCATCCAGACGCTTCTTGACTATTTCCAGTGAGGGAGACTCCACAGCCTCTCTGGGCGGTCTGTCCCAGTGCCCAGTCACCTGCACAGTGAAGAAATTCTTCCTCAGGTACACGTGGGACTTCCTGTGCATCAGTTTCTGCTTGTTGCCTCTTGTGCTATTGCTTGGCACCACAGAGCAGAGCCTGGCTCCATCCTGACACCTCCCTTCAGGTACTGATGGACATTGGTGATGTCCCCTCTCAGCTGTCCCTTCTTGAGGCTGAACAAGCCCAACTCCCTCAGCCTGTCCTTGCAGGAGACGCTCCAGACCCCAGCCATCCTCATTGCCCTCCGCTGGACCATTTGATTCATTTTTGATTGATTTGATTTGTTGTTACTTATGTTTTGCTTCATTAAATATAAAGACTTTTTCAAAACCTTAAAGTGTACAATCATTGCAGCGTGCTTAGTTCTTAAATAACTAGAAAAGAATAAATACAGTAAATACTGTTTGTTTATTTCCATGTTGCTCCTCAGTAATGTGAGATAAACAAGCAAGCCCCAAGCTGTACAGTGCTATTGGTGTTGGCTTGGGACTTGGAAGGCTTCCTGGTCATGGTGAGCTGGCTTTGTGGGGGTGCCAGGGGTGCTCAGGAATCACCACATGGTGCTGTTTTCGTGGCTTACCTGTCTCCATGCACTGTAAACACTCATGCAGAGCTGAAATCACAGATCTGATAGAAATACGGCCACTATTGCTAGAGAAGTTTAGGTACTGGGAGTTGGCTTTTTAGGAACAAGGAAAAAGTTGTGCTCTTTCCTGAGTGCTCATTGTGGTGGAGACGTAATGGGAATCGTTCTATCACTCCTTCTTTGTTTCTGTTTAGGAGGACATGGCTGCTCACGTGGGAGCATCCCGCACACCTCAGGAGGTGATGGAGCACTACGTGAGCATGTATATCCACGGCAACCTGGGCAAAGCCTGCATCCCTGACACTATTCCCAACAGGGTGACGGACCACACGTGCCCCAGCGGCGGCCCGCTGTCCCCCAGCCTGACGACGCCGCTGCCGCCGCTGGACATCTCGGTGGCCGAGCAGCAGCAGCTGGGGTACATGCCGCTCCGCGACGACTACGAGATCGAGTACGACCAGGACGCCGAGACGCTCATCAGCGGCCTCTCGGTCAACTACGACGACGACGACGTGGAGATCGAGTTAAAAAGGGCTCACGTGGACATGTACGTGAGGAAACTCAAGGAGAGGCAGCGGCGCAAGAACATTGCGCGAGACTATAACTTGGTACCGGCCTTCCTGGGGAAGGATAAAAAAGACAAAGAGAAAGCTCCCAAACGAAAGATCACAAAAGAAGAGAAGGAGTTGAGGCTGAAACTGAGGCCTTTGTACCAGTTCATGTCTTGTAAGGAGTTCGAAGACTTCTTTGAGAACATGCACAAGGAGAGGATACTTCGAGCGAAGATTCGGGAGCTGCAGCGGTATCGGCGAAATGGGATCACCAAAATGGAGGAGTCGGCAGAGTACGAGGCAGCCAGGCACAAACGGGAAAAGAGGAAGGAGAACAAGAACATCGCCAGCTCCAAGAGAGGGAAGGAAGAGGGTAAAGAAGGTGAATTTGCTGCCATTGAAAACCTGCCTGGCTTTGAACTCTTATCGGACAGGGAAAAGGTGCTCTGCAGCTCTCTGAACTTGAGTCCTGCGCGTTACGTGACTGTAAAAACTATCATCATTAAAGACCATCTCCAAAAAAGACAAGGAATTCCTTCAAAGAGTCGCCTTCCCAGTTATTTAGATAAGGTACTGAAGAAAAGGATTTTAAACTTTCTGACAGAAAGTGGTTGGATATCCAGGGATGCTTCATGAAATTCAGCTGATCTGAAAAAACACAGCAGAGGCCCATCACAGCCTCAAGGACTCCGTTATTTTTTCCTTCCCTCCCCAAAGATACAGAAACCATGTTGCTTAAAAACACAAAAGAGCAAATACATAAACTCCCACAGTCATCATGATCCATGGTGGTTCAAATAGACTTTTGCTTTGGATCATGGAAAATACTTGTGAAACTTCTACATTGGATTTCACTGCTTTTGGTACATTATTAGAACAGATTTTTTCATGTGAACTTACTCAAGTCCGGTAGTCCCAGAGTAGCTGCTTTAGTCCGTACTGTTGGAAAAATGAATATCACTGTAATCCTTGCTTTTCTTTGCAGATAGGAGATAGTTTCATTTGCTGGAAACTTTCTTCACCCTTTGTTTTGTTTTTTTTTTGGCATAATGCTGGCAGCAAAGTGAAGCTTACAAAAGTCCTCTGCTCAGAAGCAGGTGGGCGGGGACTTTTGTGACCATTGCTAAGCTTTCCGAACGTTGTCCTTAGTAACTACAGCCAAGGCCTGGGGACACCGGGATGAGAGTTCCTGTTGAGAATACAGCAGGAGTGAGCCATGGCAGGGAGTGGAAGGAAGGCAAGGAAGGCAGGCAGGAAGGAAGGCACGAAGGAAGGAAGGCAGGAAGGAAATCTGGTAGGTGAGATGCCTCTGGAGACTTGTGCTGTGGAGGGGGGGTTCTTGAAGAGCTCCCAGCTGACCCAGACCTGAGTTTCCTGAAACAGACCCCTCTGAAGCTTTGATGTTTCCTGCTTGGTACTGGAGTGTCAGGAAGCCCCAGCAGCTGTGGTGCTCTGCCCCAGAGCGGGGGCCAGCTACAGCGAGGTACCTGATTAGAGCCAGAAGTGGGATTTGGGAGAATAGGCAGCAAGGTTTTGGCAGAAGTTGAGCCTCAGGCAGCAAAATCACTGTTTTTCCTTGTTGGGGGAGCCTGCTCCTCCTTCTTTGGGATCTGAACTGCTGAACTCTTATGGGCTGAGGAGGTGCAGCTGCCTCCTGAATTTTGTTGGGAAGTCAGGGAAAGAGAATTAAGATTCTCAAATGAGGCGTGATAGCTGATATTGGTCTTTAAAAACAAAAATAACAATTGATGCAGATTTGGTCAAAATGCACGAAGTGTTCCTAAATTTGGAGTGCTTAATCCAGCCACTGTAGGGTTCTAATTGCACATACCTTGAAATGTACCAGCCCAGGCACACTGAATCTGAATTTACTGACGGGCAGAAGAGGAGGGATCTCCTCCAGTTCTGACAGCTGCTGGAGCTGGCCACCAGCTGGGATGTAACACAGCAGGAAACACAAATGCCAGACCCACAGTACCATTCTAGTAAGATCTATTGATTAAGGGAAAGATGTTGAAGGAGGATTAGAAGAAAATTTTTATGCCCATTTCATCCTTCAATTCCCATGCTTGTATTTAACAAAGTGAATAAAAATGGTGGCTGCCACGTGGAAGGTGGCAGAATTATTTGTGCATAAGCCTCTCTGCTGGTCTGGAGCAGGAAGCGGAGACTGGAGGCAGGCTGGGCAAGTCTTCTAGAGTGCAAGTGTACCAAAATTTGGAACTTGACTGGCTTCACTATGAGTGCAAGATCTGGAAATGTCACCTTGCTTTGATGCTTTGGGCTGTAGTCAGTGAGGATACTGCAAAATCTTAAAACAGTATTAATTCTGCAGTTTGGCAGAGGTGTTCTGATCAGAACTGGGTTTCATTTAATATATCCAGCATTACCAAACTAGTGTTACCAGTGAGTTTAGAATAAAAGGGGTACAATTACAAAGCCAGCATTTCTAAGGAAAAAAACCAAAACTCTAGTGCCTTTTTCTTTTGAGCTTATGATGTTATGTCCTTTCAAAAAGGTAAGGGCTATGTCCTCTGGGATGTAATACTTTGTTTGGCTTATCTGTAAGTGGTTTGTTGTGGCATACTCGAGACAAAACTGTCTCTTCTTGGCAGCAGTAGAGCTAACTGCAGTGTGCTGAGTAGCTTTAATAACCACTTCTACCCTATATGCATGTACAAGCAGCACACAAATTCTTAAGGTATAAACCCTTGGTTATTTTCTCTGTCCTTTTCCTGTGGGAAGGAAGCTCAGTCTTTCTTTTCAGCATTCTAGTTATGCAATTTGGTTCTTCCTGTAACTTGTTACCTAACTGCCATAACATGCTGTTATGAAGCCTCAATTCTGCATGTAGCTGGGAGTTTAAGAGAATTGTTTTGGTTTTGTTTCTTCTGGGTTTTTTTTCCCTCAAATCTGATTTTCGTATTTCTACACTGTTTTGGCATATCTAAGTTAAACTGAAGCAATAGCGTAAAGCCCATCTGAACAATAACTTAGGAAAAAAATCTAGGCACCAATGAGTCATTTAAATGTTGAAGTGAATTCTGCATTTACACTTTGTAGCTTCTTAATTCCTCAATCCCTCCAAAATGTTTCTTTGGTGCTAGATGTAACTTATTGAACATCAAAATGAATGTAAAATAAAGTATTTTTAATGTATGCAATATGGATATCAATATTTATTTTGTACTTGCAAGTTAACTCAAGGTGGTAAATGTTTGCTTTAGCAAATACTAGTCCTTGGAAAGGGCTTCCCTAGAAGCAATGTCTCATTGTCAGCTATGCTTTTAATTTTAAAGGTGACTTGCACTAGAGGATGCTGCTGTTCCATATTTCACATGGAACTGATTTAGTCTAAGCATTCCTTTGTTATGAGCTGCTGGTTTTCTGTTTGACTGCTTATAAGTTGAGATGCAGTTAATGTTAATCCAGAAATTTACTACAGCTATGCTGCTTCTCTTCTGTGGTGAAGGGGCTGAGATGGGAAAGAGCTCTTTCAACTTGTATTTTGTGTTGATCTGGAAGTTCTTCCTGTACTGTACAAATAACCCAGCCTTCATGTTGCTAATGACAAGGTGTTTTATATGCTTAACGCTCTTGACTTTTCAAATTAAAGTTATTACTAATGATAGTATCTGTCTTAACAGCATTGATGTAAGCCTATGAAAAAGCAACACTCTCTAAGCTGTTCAAAATCCTGATCTTGTGCTCTGGGCAGGGGCTGTGCCGTGTGTCCCATCCCAGCACTGTGTTGGAGGGAGCCTCCATCTCACTCCGTGTGCACTGCCCAGCGCTGGGCTCGGATGCTGCTGAGTGTTCTGGCTACAGCCCCTCCTGCCCCCTGTCCGTGGCAGGCCCAGCACGCAGTGAGAACAGTGTTTGTAGGTTTGCACCAGTCTGTGACCATGAACTGCCTTGGAAATCACCCCAGCTAAGCACTCACTCTGCCATTACTCTCTGTGCGGCTGCTGCATTCGATTCCTTTGCCACTGGAACCGGCTTCACGAGCCTTCGGGTTTACTCTTCTCACAAAATGTTTTTGTGTGTGCCCCAGTCACTCCTAAGTGATGACACATTAAAGACTGTGAAGCAAGACACCCCATGAGCACGTTCAGCTCATCAGCTTCTTTCTTCCTTAAAGGGAATGTTGCATTCATTTGGAGTTTACATTTGTAGCTGTGCCAGCCACAGGAACGCCTGTGCTGAAATCACACAAAGCCTGACTGATGTGCGCACAGCTTTTTACTAGATCTTTGCATTGTGTATTGGTA
Organism: Phylloscopus whistleri; assembly: GCA_017589585.1. Lineage (NCBI taxonomy): Eukaryota > Metazoa > Chordata > Aves > Passeriformes > Phylloscopidae > Phylloscopus > Phylloscopus whistleri. Next base: position 2,019,431 of record JADMLD010001629.1, on the reverse strand, counting down.
AATAAACTTCTATTAAAGTTTCTTTCCATGATTGCTTTAACAGTAATGGTGCTTGGGCAATGAGAAAAATGGCTTCAGTCTTTGCAGTAACAAGTGGAGATGCATTGTAGCTAAATGTGATGGGTGGAAATGTAGTCCTTCAGATAACTAGTACTGGTGGTAGCTTTGTTGAGTGCTTGAATTTCAGAACTACTTTCCTCTGTTCAGTGATTTCTTCAGCGCTCCATCCTGGGGTGTGACAGAGTGCAGAGGTGGTTGGAGCTCTCCATAGACTGACCCACTCCATGCCTAAAGCCTCTCTGAGGGCAGGCCAGGGAAGGGGAACCACTTAAATGAGACTCAGTTACCAACTTTAAATATGAACCTTGTGCTGAAGATTGTGTTTAAGAACACCCCAAATGCGTTGATGTAGTCCAAAAATGACAGTTTGTGTGAAGCACTAGGAAGCTCGTTAACGAAATCTTCATCTGCTAGGGAACAATGTGTCCCTTTGTTTTAACTCCCCGTTGGAAAAATTTCTGTACTAGGGACGTTATTACATATCGTTTAGATCCAGAGGGATGGGACAAAACAACACAGGACAGTTCTCAAAAGATACATAAAATGGAACCTGGCCCCTTTTTGACATCTGTTGTGAGAATAGGTCCCAATCAAAGTGCAGCAAAACCATTTCTTCAATCCTACTTCACACAACTGCAGCGTGCTCTTAAACTCAGATGGAGGGAAGATACTTCCAAATTCAACTTCAGTATATGGAATCCCTTTTTTCCCCTGTATTTTTAAACCCAATCTTGGCCTTTTATTTCCTATACTTGATTAGTTTAAAAAATTAACACTGTAGTTGTCTTCGCACAACAAAAAACTACTCTCCTTCCTCTGCCCAGTCGAAGCATTCTTTCTTAAGAGTTGAGAAAGAATGATTCCTTAAATATGACTAACCTCCAAACAGTATTATGCACTTAGGCTGTTCCTGGTTAACTGTTTAATTCCCATGAGGGAAACCAGCACTGGGAAAAATGTCTTAAGGAATGAGTAATCACTTCTCACCATGAGTAGGTCCAGTGTTCAGTAAGCTCTTGACAACTCTGCATCTGAACCACAAAAAATATAATCAATACCTGATTTTAAGATAAGAAGCTCCTTAATCTACAATAACCAGAAACATGGTAAAAAATTTAGAAGTACTTACTTTTTACAGGGCCTAATAACTTCCCTAAGTTTGAGGATTCTGTCTGTGTGTTAATAGTGTGGGCTTCCAGGATACAAGAGGACAGATCCTTTGTCAGTTGTGTAATTTGCCAGGTTGCACCCACTCCTGTTCAGGTGACCAGACAAATATCCTTCAGGTAATCATGTGTTGTATATTAGCCTGATTCAGCAGGATTGGGAACAGGTGGAGTTAGACATGGCAAGAGCTGCATGGGGTAAAGTTCTGGTGCAACCTAAGATCCAAGCTCAGTAAATGTAAGAAGTAATGAAAATAAAACTAAGTTCACACTTTTGTTTGAGCCACTTACATGCAATTATTTATGTAAGTCTAAAAGAAATCATATACCAAACTCTCAGCAATTCACTTCATTGGGTGTTCTGGCTCTCAGCAGGATTGTAACTACAGTTTGCATAACAAACTGATTGCAAAGCTGAAAGTTACAAGACTATAAAAATTGTTTAAACCAATTTATACAACATTAAATTAAAAATCCAGAGATAGGATAAATTCTATTGATTCTTCAATGCCATACAAGTATTAGATGGTTTTCTTGATTCAATGTTAGTACAGGACAAGAAGGTTGAACAATTACAGAATATATCTAATCTCCATTGCCATTTATTTACAGTTCAGAATTCACACAGGTTTCAGTTTCAGTTGCTGAGAGAGATTATTTTTGAATAGACAAAACCAGGGCATTTATCACATCAGTGTGTAAAAGCTGATGGGTGCTTGCAGAAAGCAGGTTATTTGTACTATGTCACCCACTTCTGCAATGTGAGATTCTGCAAAACCAAAGGAAGTGTTTGAACCGCTATCTGCATTTTCAATCTACACACAGTGATAAACTTGGAATTGCAACATTCTTGTGAGCGTTTCATTCTTTCCAATTTAATTCACCTTCTCAGGAGCAATAGTTGTAAAAAACATTATCTAATCTAAAGCATTAGAGGGCTTAATGGCTCTTGTAGCTCACACCAAAGAAGAGCTTATGGAACAGTGATGTTGAAGGCCACTAAGCAGGAGAATTTCATCAGTTACTTCATTTTCACTGGGAGACCTCAACTGACTCAATTTAAACCTCTCAGGGAGCATAGGAACGAGGGAAGCATGGTGTGAGGGAAAAACCATCCAGCTGTTTAATAGTTGTATGGCATTTGAGACTCTCAGCTTGAGCAGCTAAGCATCTTTCACAACACCCACCAGGGCGGGCCGCAGCGTGCGCCCGTGCAGCTTATAGCCGATCTTGGACACCAGCGCGATGGTGCCGGGCTCCTGCCCCTCCATCGGAGTGTGGAACAGCGCCTCGTGTTCATAGGGGTCGAACTTGGCTCCGACAGGGTTCAGTCTGAGCAGGCCATGCTTTTTAAACACTTTCTGAATCTGTGTTTCTGTCATGACAAGACCTTCATATAAGCTCTTCAAGTGAGGATTTTCATCTTTAATTTCTTCTTTTGGAACGCTTTCTGTTGCTTTCTCCAAAATGTCTGCAACTTCTAGTAAGTCCTTACAGAAGCTCTGGATCCCTGAAAATGTATAAAGGAAGATAGAATGGGATTAGTCCACTGAAGGAAACCTGTTAAAAACTCACAAAAGCTACAGCAATAATCTGCACTCTTAGACTTTTAAGAAGATATGTGATACTGTAATCATTTGGGATAAAATATCCTTTCAGTTTTGGACAATAATAAAGAACCAGATACTTTGAAATCCACATCATCTCCTCTACTTTTATGGAAAAAAAAAAAAAAGTGATTTCAACTCAAAAGAGTTAAGTTATGCTAATAACCTAACAATAACAGTTAAAATTCTTACCAAAGTTACCAAAACCTTCAGATGACTTCATGTCATTTCCTCATGTCTCTCTCATCACCTACTGTTCAAAGCATTATGCTACCCTATTCCTACCCTTTATTTTGATGTCATAAAAAGATCTGCAGAAGACAAAGCATGATCAAATCAGAGGATTTCAAGAGATGAAGGATTCAACTCTTCCTTGAATGAAAAGAACTTGCACCTCTCCCTCGCACTACAAACCTCCTTTAGAGTCAGCAGCTGTGTCTTGCAAATACTGAGCAATTTCCAAGTTAATCATAGTCCTTGTCCTGAAGCTGTTCTCTGGCTCACACTGAAGAGAATCTGGACTAATCTCACTTAAGGCATTAGCAATCAAGACAAAATCAAAACAGTTCAATAAAATAACACATTTCTACATAGAGGTAAGCACTGGGATCTGTGTGGGATTTGTAAGGACAAACAGCACTGGGTTTTGGTTTGGTTTTTAGTTTGTCTTTTTTAAGCCAGAGTCAGCCTTTTTAATTCTAGCTCACATTTTGGACTTTTTTTTCCTTACCAAGAAGTGATAGGACCATTACCAGAGGCCAAGTCTTTGGTTTAAACAAAAAGCCCCCACAACTATGGAAGCACCTTACAAGACCTGTTGGGATCAGTTAGTTCTCAGGAAAGGGTCTCTCTAACAACTGCACAACTCTGTAGAGACTCAAGCTCTTTACAGAACAGTAACTAACAATGTCCAAGTAGTTCCAAAAATCTGAAAAAAACCTGTCATGGTTTTAAACTAAAAACTAGAGCTGTGGTTGGGCCTGAACTGTACCAAATATAGAGAAATTAGCTGTCTAGTTATCTGGATCAAACCAAATAACCAAATTCTTCAGAAGGTGGTTTGGTTCGTTTTTTTTATTGCGTACATTGTATTTGCAAATATCTTTGACTGCAACTCAGAATTTATGCAAGTCTCAGAAATGAGTTTCTTTTTTCAACAGAACAAGCAGTCATGCACAAGCAATAAAACTTACAGATTATACGTAATCTACTTTTCAAGATAAATTCATTTCTATTGTAGTACCTCTGAGCTCAGACATGACTCCAAGTCCTTTGCAGTAGGTAGAACATTAGTGAAATAATGCTTACTGCAAATCAACCTCAGGATGAGGCACTCAAACATCCATGAAAAAGAATGCAAGAGTACTATGTACTTTTTCTTACAGTACACATTAACCGAAGACCTTGTATTCAGAAATGAGAACTTGAGTGCTGAGAACTAAACTATACAGCTGTGTATGGTGTGTGGTGAAAAAGAGCAGCTCATTTTTTGAGGCAGAGTGGCAGTCAAACACCAGGATAGAACAGCACTCCGCTGCTGCAGCATTTGCACATAATTTGTTTTATAGATTTGTGTTGGAAATGTCAAAAAGTTAAGTCAGATGTTACCAGCCTGGCACTTGAAAGAAGACGTGCTTCTAGCACTCCTCACAGCCAGCGACTGTGCATTCCCAGCACTGAAAAGAATCCATTCATTTAGAGGTATTACTTCTATTTGGAAGCTATCACCTTCAACAGAACAGTTATTCAAGTATAAAAGGCTAAAAAAACAAAACCCCACAAAAATATCCCCAAATCAAAAGAACCAAATTCAAAATAAACACCAAGAACAAAAAAACAACCAAAAAACCAACAAAAACCCAACAACAACAAAACCCCAAAACCAAAAAACCTCAACCAATCCAAAAAAACCCCAAAAAACCAACCAACCAACCCACAAAAACACCCCCAACCAACCAAACACCCCCACCCCCTCAAAAAAACCAAACCAAAACAAAACAAAAGCCCAAAAAACCAATCAAAAACACAAACCAGAAGGAAAATCAATATTCCATGCTCTTGGTCAGATCTGAAACCAGAACACTTGAAAAAGGCAAACTTCAGGCTGCAAAACTTACTAAAAAAAATCTACTAATGCAGTATACATTGTAGGAAACCAGATACCAAATTTAAAGAAAATGCCAGCTGTTGACTTCAGCAGCTTAAGTCTTGCCCTTGGCTGGGGAGATGGTCACAGTTCTGATGCATGCTAAGGAACTGTTCAAACCTCTCTGCCTGAAATGCATTTTTTAAGCAAGTAGTCAGAATCTTGAACTGAGAAGTACAACTTGTTAATACTGCAAGGCCAGTCAGCTTCATTTTTCCAGGCTTTGCATTTCCCAGGTCTAACTGAGTAAACACCAGAGGAGCCTCCACTGACCGTATAATTTTGCCTCTTCTACCAGTTTCTGGCTTCTTTGCCTCACGTTTTCTGCATCTGCCAAGGCACGTTTGTACTTCTCCTGAAGAAGAAAAACCAGTAATAGAAGTTATTCCTCCTAGTTAGGCAGTTGACAATAATTCACATCAGCATATTCAACATAAAACAGCATTTTAAACAGTTTCATAGCCTAAATCCACCATTTAGGGTAATCTGAAACAACATGCCAATTATCACACCGTCCCTCCTACTAAGACAAAAGTTTGCTTCACTTCACAAGGATAGAAATGAGGGAAAGGAAATCAGATGGTTTTCCAAACTCTTAGAAAACTAACTCTTAGTCAACAGATTAGCTGGAAAAAAAATTCACTCTACAGATATATAAAGTTCTATGAACCCATATTTCTGCTGTGTGCTCCCAGAAATCATCAGTCATGAGGTGCATTGACACTACAGCAAATCAGATTCGACCCAGCCACGACTTTCAAACCACCTCTTCCCTCTCCATACATACCAGAGAGTGCCCTCCACTTTTTCAGCCTTTACAAACTATGAAGCCTAACTCGTCTGTTGTTTAGCTCAAGTTTTGGTCTATTTCTAGAAATATGGCCATTTACCAGCAGGTGTACTAAGACGTGAAATACAATAAAATGAATAAAATAAAAATTCATGCTGAGTGCCTCACCAACTAACCCCCAATGGCTTCCACCCTGAATATGCTTGAGCTTTGTATGCCAGTGAAGAATCTCAGAGTAAAAGCAGTCAACAAGCTGCCTGAAGAGCTGCATTAGGCAACCAACAGCAAACAAAGACATTACATGACATCTCAATTTTTTCCTGTAGAGCTTTGGGAAGAGCAAGAGAAAGCAACTCAATCCACATATGATCCACAGGTGTTGGTTCTACAGCAGGTTCTGGGCTACCTCTTGAAATCTCAAATGCTCCAGAAAGACATTTTATATAAAGCACTCATTAATGTCTTTGCTTAATGCCTACCTCTCAGGGCATCCTTCAGCTGCTGGAGCTGTGCACAGGACAGAATGCAAGATACACAGAGGCCACACAGAAGGGATGTGATGCCTCAGCCTCGAGTCTGAAGGGCTCCCCAAAAGACAAGGTTTGAAACTTCCTAACTATAGCCTAAGTACACTATTGTAAAAAAGCTAAGCATCATTAACTCTGACCTTTGGAAAGTCAGCGGCTGTTTCCATAAGTCTACACCTAATGCCCATGCCAGAGACACACTCACACCCTTCCATGGCTCCCAGAAATTACCTCTCCACTGAGCAAAACCTATGTGAAAATCAGTAACAAATTTTCAGGCTGGAAGAGGTCAAATTTCATCCAAAAATTGGAAAGAAATTATCCAACATCTCAAATTTGGACCATGGATGCATCCCAGATCTTGTAGTACATGGACTCTTAAGTTTAAAGAAATTATCAAATTGTGGATTTTATACAACTGAACAGGAGTCACATAACTGTATCCAGACTGTGCACTGAGAACCTACAGTGCAGACTCTTGGGCACACAATTTGTAATGTGTGCATCCTAATAACCCAGAGACACTTACAGTAACTTCTTTTAGTTGTTCTTCCAGTTTGGCCTTTTCTTCAGCTAGCAGTTTTTCAGCAGAGCTGGGTTCCACCTTCTGCTCATTTTGGCTCTGACTCTGGTCTTCTTCCAAGTTCTGGCCAGTATTTTTCTGCTGTGTTGCTGCACAAAGCAGTCGCGGAGATGTTCTAAGGCAAAAAGATGGACGTTATTATTTTGCTGCTTATTTTTTAAGATATCAGCACTTTCCAGCCGTACCAGACACTTTAACACGTAATGTCCACGAAATTCTCACATCAAGGCACATATTCATACAATTCTAGGCCTGTGAATACTGCATGGAGAACCCTCCCTCAGAAGCAGCAGATCTCTGGCCATTTAAACTGCAGCAGAAAACAACTGCTGCCAGATATCAGCTTGTAAGTGTCCACTACATTCAGTTTACAGTCACACAACTTTTTAGTGGAGTATGCGTTCTCAGCACTGTGCTCTATCAGGAAACAAAATCCGTGATGCAATCGGCGGCAACAGCCTCCCCGAAAACACACGCGCCGAACGGGGCTTGGCCGCTGGAGCGGCACCCCCGCGCCGCCTGTCCCCGCTGTACAGCGAGCAGCGCGGCAAGCACGGGCCTGCCTGCATAAATAATGAATGACTCTTCGTCCCTGCCTGACGTTCCCAAGGCTGAGCGAGCTGAGCCACCCAAGGACGAGGTTGCGGGATCAGCGCCGCGCTCACACACGGGCTCGTATCCCCGCCCGCCGCATGGACACTGCGGGCCTGGAGCCCTCCAGAGTCCCGGCAGTGCCGGGCCGAGCCGGGCCGCTCTCCCGGAGAAGGGCAAGGGAGAGCAGCGAAGAGCGGCGGAGGATGGAGGGCGGCCCCGGCCCGTCTCGGCTGTCGGACGGGGCTGCCCAGGGTTTGGGACCCCAGCGCGGCGGGACCGAGCCTCGCTATCCTCCCAGCCCGGCGGTGAGCGCGGCCCCGGCCCGAACGCCCGGTGTCGGGCGAGCGGCGCGGCGCGACCCCCTCACCTCAGCGCGACGCTCAGTAGCGGGAGGCGCGGGCGCAGCGCACCCCGCACGCACTGGGCCACGGCCGCCATGGCGCCTTCCTGCCCGCCGGCCCCCTCAACCCGCCCCCCGGGCCCCGCCAATCAGCGAGGGGGTCGGCGGGGAGTGACGCGGCCGGGAGCCAATCAGCAGGGCGGACGCGCCGCCCCGGGCCGAACAGGCGGCTTTTCCGGGGCGAGGCGCGGCGGAGTGCCCAGGGGGGGTGCGCGCGCCTCGCCCCACCGTGACGCGCAGCGGGCGGGGCCGCGGGCGGGGCGCGTGCCGGGCGGCCATTTTGTCCGGTGACGGGCAGGGGGAGGAGCGCTGAGCTGTTGGTGCCGCTCGCGTCATCCGCGTTGGTCCTCTGCCAGCTGTGACTGGAAAAGTTTGAAGATTTTGGCTCATTTTGAGTGCTGGATAACCCCGTTACCGCTAACATCTTGTAGCACCCGTCAGCAATTTGCAGACCTCCACACAGAGGTTTCCGTCCACATACGCTTGCTGGAACTGCTGTGTACGCTCTTGCTCGACAGTAATTTCATTTAATGAAATCTTGAGCTTTCATTAAATGGGATAGTGTTGCTAATCCACTAGTTCCAGATTTGGCCACCTGCTTGCACAAGCTGTTTGTGGAAGTGCCCTGTGCAACTAGAGGCTGTGGGAACCCTGCTCTGTGATACTGGGATAGCGGAACTCTGCAGTTCATCAGTTGCTTTGTCAGTATCTTGTTAAAGAGGAGGGGGGGGAAAAATCAGGGTCGCGTATTTATTGTACAGCCGTGAAGCTGAGTGCTAGATTATGCACAGATGCCTGAACACCAGCTGTTAGCCTGATTCCTCTGTGCGTTTGTGCACTCTCCAAATGAAATCTCAAGGATAAAGATGGAAATTCCATAATGCAAATTTAGTAGATGTTATGTGCAAGTGAACAATTAAACTGTCCACTGAAAAAGAAGGCATAGAAGACACTTTTGGCTTGCTGCGTGAGAATCCTGTGGGACCTTGCTCAGTACAGTGGAACTTTGCCAGACGGCGCCAAGGTTCCAGCATGGCCTTCTTTCAGCAGATTGGTTTTCCTGGGATGGGATGTGGCATGGCCTGTGCAGAAAGCAGGATAAATGGTACATGAGATCAGTGGCCCCATACCATGGCAAGTTTAAATCCCATTGAGTGTTATTTTGCCTATAGCTGTTCTGTGATGTGACAGTGGTACAGTCCCGTGGCTTGTCTGTGCAGAACACAGCAAAGAGGAAGGTTGTATGCCATGTCCTGTCCCCACAGAGTGGTGGTCAGTATCTGCTTTCCAAAAAAGTTGATGAGCCGCAAATTTCAAGCTTCATCCTCAGAAATACTGAAAGAAATTAAGGAAATTTGTTAAGATAATGCTGAGAAAGAATCAGGGAGAACAAGGAGAAAACCAAGGATAGCCGTAAAGGATGATACCCACAGAAGGCCATGAAGAAATGAGACAGAAAAGGCAATTGGATCTTTAGGTCTGATGTTTTTAAAATGTTTCCTGAAAAGATTATTCCTTACAAAACCTAGACAAGCAGTTTGTCTCTCTCATCTTTCTTGTCCATTGTTTTTCCCCTCATCTTTGGATGTAGATTCCTATTTCAGCTTTCTCCATTTCTTTGCTGCCCACTATCTTTGGAAGTTGTGCTTGATTAATGATTGATCACAAAATCACAGAATTGATAACAAAAGGTTGAGAAGAACCCACTGCCAACATGTCTCAATAACTGAGGATATATATTAGACTTAATATGTCTGGAACAATATCCTTCTTGTATTAGAAGCCATTTACCCCAAATGACATGTCACTGGCCTTCTGCAAGTAACCTTTCAAGATAAAGCACAGTGAAAATGCATTTTGTTGTGAGTCGTGCAAGTTGAACAGCTGTCATGAAAAACCTGCAGCTGGCTTAGATTCTGATGGGTCAAGACAAAACAACATCTGCAGCTTCAGAAGAAGAATATGCAAGTTTGCATCATGGTTGATGTTGGCTGTAAGTACTATCCCACTCAAGACTTTTTCATGTCTTGTTTTGACTCAGGCTGTTGCAAGCTGTTCTGGTTTTATTGCAGTGTCAGCTCATGAGCTGAGTGTTTTTAAACTCAGCTACTGAGCATTCAGCATCTCTTGCTGGACGTGGTTGGCTGTCATAGGTTCAGGAACCAGCAGGTTTTTCTCATCCAGTCTTCTCCATATCAAGCGTCTGTAGTTCCTCACATAAATACTGCGTTTGAATATGAACTGAGGGCAAGTAATGCTTATTCTGAACAGTCAGCCTCATCCCTGTATGGGCCATTCACTTAAGAGTTGGACTCAATGATTCTTGTGGGTCCCTTCCAACTCAGAATGTTCTGTGATTCTATAAAATCTAGATTCTGCTACTTTTCAACTTGTGGTTTGAAAGTGACTCTAACCTCTAATTTCTGTGAGCTAGTGATAGAATCAAATAGTCAGGATAGCATTCCCATTTCCTCTAGTGATTAACTTTGTGGTCTTGGGCAGTTACTTAATCTCATTTCTGCATTTCTACAACCACAATTAAGGGCAATAATCTTGCAGCACCTTACAAGAAGGTTGTGTAGTGAGCATGAGGGAATTTCTATGATATTCTGAGTTTTCAAAATACCAGCCGAATAAGTCTCTCTTTCATTATTAATATTGTACTTGCAGTAAAAAAACCATAATCCTTCAAGATTAACAATGCCACAAATGTAAGATTTGTGCTTGAAAACTTAAATGAAAAATCAAGGCATTTCTATTTCTCTAAACAACCCCCCCAAACCCTTGTACTGTCTCCTAATGCTAAGATGTAGTTGATTGATATTCAGGCAGCAAACAGAGCGTCATTACACTGGTGTTTCAGATATGAACTTTATTATTAATGTTTTGAGGGTAAAGGAAAAGACTATCATATCTTTTCCAATCAGATGTTATATTCCAGCCAGAACCAAATATTGAGCTCTGGTGGGAGCAAGCTTGGGGTGGGAGGAACCACCAAAAATATCTCTGTAAATATTCTAGCAGTGACCTTTCAGGCCAGTAACCAGGAAATACCTAAATCAAATTAAAAAATATTCATGTAGCTGTAAGACTGTTACTGAACTATATAGCAGTGGAGACAAACATTAGTACCTCTGCCCTTTAGAAAAGATCACAGATCAGACCACATAGCCACAGTATTCCATAGTCTGCTCTGGGAAGATGCCTCGTGGCAAATTAAGGGACTGATCCTTGTGTATAAAAAATAGCCATTTTTCTTCTGTAAGGGTTATCAAGACTGAGACTCAGATACTCCATGGGTCCATTTCAGATGGAGGACAATAAAGATTAAATCAGTACTTGAATTCAGAAATTTTTAATCCTGAGATGCAGGTTGGGATGTGTGTGTGTGCAGGGAGACAATCATATTTGCTTTTAGTTAGAGCAGTTCTAAAATAGCTAATCTGTACATTCAGAATTTATCATTTTTAATGTAAACATTTTAAGAAAATTCTCCCAAGAGTGAATGTGTAATACTTACATTCTGTCTGGTTTCTCCTCAGGCCGAAAATACAACATCATACATCTTGCTCTGATTATAAAGAGTACTTTTGAGTTCCCATAGCCTTTTGCTAACTAGTTTGGAGAGGGTGTTTTGTAACCATCTTGTTGCCTGGAGAATGTTGTCACTGTGTTGGAAAGCTAATAGCTATAGCCACAGGGCTCTGAAGAGCGCTAATTAGAGCAATTTAGAATAACAAAAGTTCTGTTCCTGGGAGGACAATGAAGTGTTCCTTCCCCAAAGCAGCATGCCACAATTTTAGAGGCAATTTATTGTAATATAATGCATAAGTCATCTGGTATCCCAAGGATTTACAAATCTGGCTATCTATTACAGTACTCTTAGCCCTCATGTTAATGGGGACGCTCCGTGTATGCCTTGTAGCATTCCTGGAGATGTAAAAATTGAAAAACTCTGTCAATCAGGCATTGTCTATCTTACTTTATTTATTTACCAGTCAGAGCCAAGCTGTTCGAAGGCACAGAAACAATTTGTTGTCATGCTGATGCGGCTTTCCACCTTGAGACAAAATTATTGAGCGTTGAGAGTTGTCAAATACGTTGTGATTCTCTGAGTGTGGTATCATGGATCTTCTTAAGATTTTTTTTCATGAAAATGAAGTGTTGCCTCTCAGCTTACCAGAACAATTGGACAGAAGGGGAGATCAGCTCTCTGGTCACATTCAGATTTGCCGAGAAGACAGCAGTTGCTGGTCTCTATTTCTGCACATAGGCTAACAACGGAACGGTACTTTGACATTCAGATCTACATTTTCCTCTCTTAATTTTTCTTTAAGGTTTGTTGAATTAGTTGCTGTGGGCTTATTTCTGCTGCCCTTGTGTACAAGTGATTTATATTAGTCAAAGTGAGTGCTGTACAGTGAAGGATTGCCAGGCCAGATGCTGGCAAATAGGCTGCCAGGAGCACCATTAAAGCCTGAGGTGGCTATTTATTGCTCAGGTGTGGCTTTCTCCTTTGCTTATGACATATTTCTTGTGATGACTGACAGGATGTTGAACGACAGGGTTGGCTGGGCTGGTGCACAGAGCTCTGTTTTCATCACAATGTTTTAGGGCTCAGAATCCCAGTGCAGTCCCATAGGCTGTTCTCTGAGCTTCCAGCTGGCTGACAAAGGGGGAATGCCCATTCTGCTGACATTGTGCAATGGTTTTGAAAAGCTATGAATGAAAGAAGTGTAAAGCAAATTTTCAAAAATACTAACTTCTGCTTTTATTCAACTCTAGAAAGCAGCAAGAGCTTTTAATTGTATTTCTGTGCCTAATTAGTGAGGGGGTGAACATTCCTGTGGGACCACTTCTGTGCTCCATTTAATCCTAGTCTGGCTAGATGAGTCTGACCAGAATGGGGACAAGGAGTTCAGCTAAAAATATCTGTAGTGGGAGGGAATAAAAAGCTTTCAAAAATTTGCCATGTAAATAAATTCTGCCTAACACATTTTTGGTGCTTTGTGTGAAGATCACAGTCTCTGAAGCTGAATTTGAACCTGTCCCTAAAATGAATGCTTTACACTTTGTTTGCTTTCCACAAGCATGTCCAAAGATGCAACTTCAACCATGTTATAGGAGCTCATATCATCATTAAAGCTTGGCCAATGACATTTAAGGCAAGTGTGTGTTTTTGTCAGATTTCCCTCAAAATCACTTGGGTTCTGTTACTATGGTATATCTCCAGGTTTTGGATATAAAATTTGAATGTAAATCTTATGCCAGGCAGGTACAGACAGAACTGAAGAAAAGCACTTAAGTACATCTACAGTGTTTGCACCTTTTTCAGAAAGCAGGAACATGGCTGCTGGAAGTTTTTTAGCAGTCGTCATCCAAAGTACTTCCACTGCTGTTTTAAAGGTTACCTCAGATTAATGAATCACCTTGGGTTAATGTGTTATTAATCATGAGAAGCTGGATGAAAATTCAGCATTGTGAACCCTCTTATGCTCGATGTTTATAAAATAAAATAAAATAAAATTAAAATAAAATACCAAGAAAGGAATCTGTACTTTAATGATTGATGTTAAATAGGAATTCTTCTGCTGTAGCTGAAACCATGTCGTTTTCCCTTCTGACTCCATTACCAGCTCCTGGTCTCTGCACTGTTCTTTGATCTGATCGGACGAGCTGTTTCTCATTGCCTCTACAGCACATCATTGGTCCTTGGCTTTCATCCTTATATTGTTCTTTCTCCTTCCTCCTCTTTTAACTTCTGCTCTCACTTTCCATCGCCACATCTGCTGTGTTTAAAGTGGAAGAATCTCTTTAACACACTGCTTCCATTTCTGCTTACTCATTCTCGGGTCTTGCTGAAGCTAATCTCCCTTTAGATCTCACTGTGATCAAAAACAACTTCACCTTTTTGATACTGACCACTGCTTCAAGAGCACTGTGTTCATCCCCAGAGACGGTGTGATCAGCACTTCCTGCTCTGCTCCATGATATTGGTGTTGGGTGGTAATTATGCCTGTGCTGTGGGAAAGTATCAGGTGGAGAATCCCTGCCCCACCATGCTTCTCTTTTAGTTCATCGTAATTAACAAACAAAGCAGGCTCTTCCATTTCAAAGAAATAGCTTTTCTTATGACTACTGATGTCTGTATTTTTATTAGACCACCTTTCTTTGCTTGTTTAATTTGTATTTTGACACTTTAAAAAATTATATTTCTGTTGTATCTTTTATTTGTGTTTAACTTTTTTATGATTCCCCAAGTGCTTTGGCTGGCAAAGTATTAATGAATAAAATTAATGTGATGTTACAGCTATAAAATCTATTCCCTCCTTGGAATGGGACATACAAGTTTGAAGATGCTGAGGAAAGTAAGAATCATATAATCATAGAATGTGTCAAGTAAAATAGGAATACATGGGGAAAATACTTGTAATATAAACCTGCAGTTATGAACTGTTGAAGTATTGGTCTTCCTCATTGTGCAATAAGCCCATATACTGGATGGTGGTTTTGTGCTATTTTTTACAGTATTGTTGGCTCTGCAGGACAAATCCACCCAGACTAACTTGGTATAAATTGGAAGCTGACAGTAGTCAGGAAGTACCAAAGAATTCTGTGCCAGCTAGAAAACCTGCTTAAGTGTCCCGGTACATTGTCATGCTAATTAACTCTGAGCTGGTTGTGCTTTTGGAAGCTGGAGTACCCGAGGCAACTTCTATCTCATGCAGCTCTACACTGCTCTGCGGATAAATTAGTAACTGTCTACACATTGATCTGACAGTTTTTCTGTTATTTAGGACACAAGGAGCTGTTTGGGACTGTTGGTTGTTTTTTAATAACTCTTATTAATACTTTGGTACAAACCCAAGTGAGTAAAATATGGATAAACAAGAAATTGAGGATTGAGAGATAATTATGAGAGCTGTAAAGTAGATGCTGTACTTTTCTGCCAGAAGACAGCATGACAAACTCAGAGGATCTGTTCTCATGGTCCTCTGCATTGCAAATAACTGTGTTTCAGAGCCAAGTTCTCCATAAACTCCAGCTAAACTATGTAGATTGTGTTAGCAGTTGGCCAGCACAGCTACAAGCAAGGTCAAGCAAGAGCATAGCACGGGAAACATTTATGCATTAATGGCAATTTCTTTGTTACAGCTTATGGTTTGTAAGGAATAATTTCCAGCTGGGGGCAGTTCTAAGTCAGAATTACCCAGCTTTTTACTTTTCAGATATTACCTGCCTTTTTAAGGTCTCTGCAGATCATGAAGTGTGTGCAAAATGCTGATAGAAGTCAAGTGATGACTTAAAGTCAGTCTCAGCTTCTCTGGCAGAGCCAGTGAATGGGAGAGACAGGATACATTTGCCTTCCTCTGGTGACACAATGTGATGGGTTGACCCTGGCCAGCAACAAATCAGCCACCAGCCCCTCTCTTACATCCTCCCACAGCAGCGATGGGGGAGAGAATTGGAAGGGCAAAAGCAAGAAAAACTTGTGGCTCAAGAAAAAGACAGTTTAGTAAATGAAGAAAAAAATGAAAAAGGCAATCACCACTCCTCACCTACAGGCTCATGCCCAGGCAGTGTCTGAGCCATGAGTGCCTTGGAAAGATTCCCTCCCCAGTTTTATTGCTGAGCAAGGCATATGGCATGGAATAACATTTTGGATAACTTGGGTCAGCTGTCCCAGCCATGTCTCCTCCCAACCTCCTGTCTGAGCCCAGCCAGTTTGCTGTGGGATAGAAGGAAAACCAGAAGTCATCTTGGCACACTGTAAGCACTGCTCAGCCTTAGCTGAAAATCAGTATGTTATTAACAGTGTTTTAACCATGAATCTAAGACACAGCATCTTACAAGTTGCCATGAAGAAAATTAACTCCATCCCAGCCAGAGCCAGTACATAAAATAATACGTAAGCCTGACCTTACATGAGATTAACACCCTGCTAAGTCTAAATATGACCTAATTCTGTTTTAGTCTTCTTTTTTTTTTCTTTAGTCTATGTTAATGACATGTATCCAGCTGTCATAAAGAAATACCAGTATTTAAACTTCTAATACATTTTATGAAAGGTATAAGCAAAATTTTCAAATGGAATAGCTGAAATTGTGCATCTGATCTCTATTTATGCACATAAATATTTTGTTCTTCAGACACATTCTTCACTTTTAGTTCCAGAAAATTTGTATCAGGTTTCATTTTTGAGTGGTTGTGTATTCATTAGTTTTTGTTTACTTTTCATGACATATTTTCATTGTATATTTAGGTGAAATTCTAGTTAAGTGAATCTGTAACCTAGATAAATATAAACCTCTGGTTTAGAGAAACTTAGTCCTGTAACTGTCTTGGTTTTCTTCTAGAAAACCTCTGTTGCCCTGTGGTGAAATATCACCTTGTTTAGGGACTTCTGGTATGTAGTTTATAGCAATCCTCCATTTGTAAGCACTGTAAGCACTCCTACTTTACTTGAACTCATGTTTTTATGTGAAATTTGCTACTTGAAGACTACATGAAGCACAGAAGCTGAGATGACATATAATGTGAGATAGAGGTGATATTAGGCTGGAAACAGTAATATTTTCAAAACCAAGCAGTGTTTTGACATACAGATGCTGAAAGGATAAGGGGAGCATCAGGTTTCATTTTGTTTGTGGAGTGAGATCACTGTGGAACTTCTGTATCTGTCCTTTGGGCTGACTGAGTTTTTTGTCTTTTCTACCACATCAGTTACAAAGTAAGTGATGCAGGTGCTAAACCTGTGCAGTCCTGTTGTAGACAACTCATACCACACCTGGCCTCCAGCCACTGTTCCAGAAGTCCTGTTCTATTTCCACCAATCCCATACTGATGTCTTTATATATCACTTTTTAAACATCAGTTCTAGCAGATAAGTCTACACAAATCCTGTAAGCCACAGTTGCACAGGTACTGTATCAGCCATATCATTGGAGCTGCTGTACAGGCTCCTCTGTGCATGTCAAAAGAAAGGCTTCTCAGAGATATTTAAGACCCAGCAGGTTGTGCTCTTGTCTTGCAGTCAGCATGCAGCTTTGCTTCATTTGGGTTTGTCTGCCTGTGCATCCCCTGTGTTTATGTGTCTGCTTGGCTTTTGGCAACATTATTTATGCCCTTTCCAGTCTGCCTTTCAGAATCATCCTGAGGTCTTTGGCTCAGTCTTCTGGTCTTCAGTCTGTTTTTCCTGGCTCTGCTCTCATCTGCTTCACAGCATTTCTTGTGGCTCTGACTCTTGTCAGTGGCTTACCCAGCTATTTCAGGAGGTGTTTTGAGTCTTTACTCTTCCATTTTCTGCTCTGTCTTGTGAGTTGGCCAGAAATGTGAGGGTCACCTTAACCTGGATTTGAGACATCTGAGTGCATCCTTATGTTGAATTCCTAAATACTTACCAGCATGTCCTTCTTGCTTTGAACCCCAAGACAACATCAGAGCACAGACTTCTAAACCAAACTGTTTGCCTAAAGAAGGATTTGGATGCTCCTTAAGATCCTCCTGTAGCTTTGGAAAACTCATTCCTTCAGTTAACATTTTGTGCTTGAACCATATTGAAAATAAACCCCATTGCATTTCACAAAAAACGGTGCCCCAAGTGCCACAGAGAAGTGGCAGCCAGCATACAGCAGATTGGAAAGACCTTCTATTATTTTTCGGAAGTTCTGAAATGAAAAGAACATGCCTGTGAATATGTTTAAGCAATATATTCTTTTTATATTGCACTTTGTGTTCTGTAAATGACCCTGAAAATCAATAAAAACAAATTGTACCTAATGTATTCTGTATTTTGCAAAGAGACCAAGCTTTTCCTCCTGATTTATTAATGCTTGGAAAAAAGTCATTGCACATAAAATTCTTATATTAAAAATAGTAATTCATGATGTTTTAATATCTTTTTCCCATAGTTAAAGAAGACTAGGAAGTATAGGAATATTTTTTTTGTTGCTCTGAAAATATTTCTATTTTTTGACAGTAACTGGCATCAAGAACAGCAACAAAAATAATAAACCATACTGAGTATTTTTCCCCTGATGTTTTATGTCTACTCAGAAAAGATAGGATACAGACAATTGTTCAGCTGCAGTAAAGTTCTCATTTTTATTGTGCAGAGCTAAATTGATCCTTGCTGTAATTTTTCTGAAATGAGCAGTTATTTCTGCTAGGCAGGAGAATGACCTGCTCTGATTGTGTTGCTGTTCTAGGAGGGGCTACACTCCAGCAGTGTTGCTTCTCTTCAGTTGAATACACATGTACAGGTAAATTAGGCTTAGCTGTACAACTGCTTGTATGATTGTAGCCAGCACAGACAGGAGAGCACAGGGACTTGAATCTGTGCCTTTCAGGAGCAGGAGATGAGGAGTTTTTTTTGTTTCAGGGGAAGGATGCTGCTCCTTATGCTTCCTCTGAAAAGCTTTACCACAGTCATGATTAGGCAGAAGCCTTCTTCAGAGAAAACTGGTGTTAGTACTTATGAGATGTCCAGGCTTGATATTTTCTAGAGAATTTCCTGACATCAAGGCAGGAAAGGCTTTGGTTTTTAAAATAGGCTTGTCCTATTGTAGCAGAATATTTTGTGGTTGTTAAAAAAAACAGAACAACAAAACCAAACAGGTGGGACAAAAAAATTAGGCCAGAATAGGAGTTCTTCCAAAGCTTCTATTTTAATAAAATAAGTATGTCAGCAAGGAATAGAGGAATATAAAGTTTAGACAGAAGTAGGATCAAATTGAGATTTAAACATCCAAATTCTATTTTGATATTATCTCCCTGTTAGTACTGTACAGACTCAAATTGGGGACGTTCCTCACAAACTGAAGATTCATAATTCACTCCCAACATTTCATGTTCCAGTCTCCCTTGCATTGGTTTGAAAATCTGGATTTTTAATAGAGCTGGTTAATTTTTTTTTGCCTTCTTCAGAAGTATCATGTTTCCAGAAATGTGTATGGTTCATTTCTGTGCTTATTTTTATTTATTTTTAATGGGTTCTCTCACTCTCATCAGGAGCATATGTATGATACAGGTTGCCATGGTAAACAATGAATTTTTTATTAACATTGTAAATATTAATTTAAAACATGAGTAGCTGGTAACTGAGATGTTAATGCTGCTTTGGAGATTTTCTTGCTCCTGAGGTGACAGAAATTATGTATGGAATTAAAAATGTGAAAAGCAATGTATCTTGGGAAGGAGGTTCTTTAGTGGTAGTACAGCAGCCTAAGGGCACAGAAATGTAGGCTATTTGGACTGTGAAGCAAAGACAATAGAAGATCAGACAGAAGCTGCTGAATCTTATTACTAGAGATGACATGGAACCAAGGTTCAAGTTTTAAATTCCTTCTTTACATTTCTGGACCTTTTGCTGTCAGTTCTTTGCATCAGAGTGTGACCAAGTGGCTGAGCTGAGTGGCTGAGTATGAAAAAGAAGAGAGTGCAAAGTGATGTGATCAGTGTCAATGCAGGAATGGGCACAGGGCTGGCCTCCTGCAGTTTCATTTATGATGTTGCATCTAACTTGCTGCTAATCAAGTAATCAAGTAATTTTAGGCACATTTTTGAACACTCCTGGTTACCCAAATTTCACTGAGCTTAATGGGAGCTATCTGCTAAGACATTCTTGAAAATTCACTTTTCTAGACATAGAATATCTCTTAAACTCATGTCCTTCATCCATTGTGAAATTAGTCCAATGCTGCTTTCTTTCTTGGAAGATAAGGAAATGGAAATATTTTTGGATAGAAGGTAGTTTTGTCCAATAGCTTTTTTGGCATAACCTGTGGTTCCTGATGAGTTTCTGTTCATCCATTAAGTCCTTGGTGACACTGTAAATTTTTCACTGTACATTTGCTTTTGGAGCAGAAAGTTACAAGGTAGTTGTTGTATTGTCTTGGGACTTTGACTCGTATTTGATGCTGTCACTGAAGAGTGATTTTAGAAGAAGCTACATGATAAGAGGTACTATCTTTCAGCTGATATGTTAAATTGAGGTCGCTTCTGTCAATGACCCTCTTAAAAATCACCTCTGTGTCTTGTCAGACATTCCATTTCCCAGAGAAATTAATTCTAAAAATCAAGGACTGTGTCTGAGATACTACAAAACCCATAATAGTGGCTCTGTTTGCCCCATCATCTTTGGCACTACTGGTATTTCACTTACTATTTTTGTCAGGACTTTTATTAGAAAACTCAATTTTACTCCGTTCTGTATCACAAAGCAGCATATGTCACCCTAACTCCACTGAGCAGAGTAAGATTACTACATGAAATCTTATATCATCCTGTGATATATATGTACACACAAGATTACTCAGAAAATAACTTGTCACTGTTGTAGACACTTCATGGTTGCTGGAAAAAACACTCCATACTGAAGGTCACATGTATATATACACGGATTTAACAGCTCTATTCACTGTTTGTAGAACAGTGCTGCTGGCAGAATGACAAGAGACCAGCAAAGCTTCATACTTCCAAGGAAAAATTTCTGTTCCCTTCTGTTTAAAGGAATGAAGTTCATTATATTGGAAGGAAGTGCAACTTACTCACTACATTGTTTTGTGAAAGTAAAAGCACTTTCAACTCCATTTCACCTTGGACTCTATTATAAGGACTCCAAATATGTGAGAAATGTTGCCATAAAGAATACTTTATTGATTTCAGCATTAGATTTGACTTTGAGTGTTAATTAATTGATTTGAATCATGTTGGGGATTTTTTTTAAGTACTGATAAACAGCTTAGGTAATTCAGTGTCTCTTTTACCTGAGATGTTACAAAACATAGTTCCTTTCAGATTCCTTGTAGACTGAAATCTTATAACCCATTCACAAGAACAGGACTTTGGAAAGCTGGTTTTGGTGCATCTCTCTCCTCCATACTTTGTTTGTTCACTGTCCTATGTGCTTCTCTCCTTGACACTCTTCAGTAGTGATTTCAAAGGTAAGAAGACTTATTTTCTTCTGGTCTCAGGAAAAGCCACTTAGATTTTGCCATATTGTAACCTATTGAAACATAACATTTACTGTTAGTGTCCTGTGCCTTTGAGGTGGCTCCCAAAAGTCCATTCGTTCTCTTGGTGTTCTCTTGGTGTTCTGACTTATTGTGTGTCTAGAACTAAAGTTTGTTTTGCCTAAAACATTTGTTTGTCTTAAAACATTTCACAAAACCACTCAGTTTCTTCTATTTCTGTGGAATGTTACTGGGTACATTGGATAATTATTGGATAATAAGCAAAAATGTTTGACATTCTTATTTTGTCCACAAAATTATGTTCTGAGTGATTTACTTGTCTTCTAACAGACCCACACTCAGTTTTTTTCACAAGGTTCTGATCTGGCTTTGTGTTAATTGATTTTGCTAATGGTTCCAGTGATATCTTACAACAGAAGAATGTTACAATGTTACACAGTAGTGTTGTTTTCTTTGCAGTCCATGGAAGACACCTAAAAAACTAAGCTCTAAAATCATTAGTTATAGATATAGGCAAAGGTTGAGGTCACTCATTGTCAAATTTCTCTTCCTGTCTTATTTCTTAAATAAAGAAATTATAAAGCAGCATAATATTTATGAGGTCTGGTGACAATGCTTATTTTTATATATAAATTAGACAGTACTTGTTCCATTTTGGAAATGCAGTGGAAAAATTTCAGTGAGCAAAGTTTCTAACTTGTTTAATAAAAATGGAGGTCTCTTTCTGTATTATGGAGCAACAACAAGTCCAGAAACATGGTTGTGCTCACTATCAGTATCTGTGTGGAAATATCTTGATTGTTAAATGGCAGCAGAGTCTCTCAGTACTTTCACTGCAAGCAAGCTGGAACCTAAATTAATATTCTACCTCTTTCATATAAATTTTAGCAATTATATAAAATAAATAGATAGACACCTTTTGATATTTATTCAAGTCCTGAATATTGAATTAAAATGCAGAACTTCCTACTTATGTCAAATGCTGTCATGAAGAGTTCACCTGAAAGCAATTCAGCCATTACAGAGGAGTGTATGGCTTAGTCAGCTTATTTTTCTTTCATTTAACTTGAGTTCTAATGTGAAATTGCTTTAAAAGTTTTGTTTCTTTTTAGATGTTTTGTGGCTTTCTTTCTCCACAAAATTTTAGTTGTCATATTTAATTAGGAATCTTTCCTTAATGAAAATTTTATTTATAAATGTTGGCAACCTTGTAGGCAACATGCTGTGTTTATTCTCAGGTCAGATGTAGCATAGACAAGAATGTAGTGCTGTGGCTAGCTGGGCGTGGTCATTTGGGTCAAGCTGCAGTTTTGGGCAGCACCATATAAAAAAGGCATTGAGCCATTAGGTAGTGAGCAAAAGAGGGCCACGAAGATGGTGAAGGGCCTTGGGGGGAAGCTGTGTGAGGAGTGGCTGAGGGCACTTGCTCTGTTCAGCCTGGAAGAGTCTGAGGGGAGACCTCACTGCAGTCTGCAACTTCCTCATGAGGGGAAGCAGAGGGGCAGGTACCAATCTCTTCACCTTTGTGACCAGTGACAGAATTCATGACCATGTGTCAGGGGAAGTTTACATTGGATATCAGGAAAAGGCTTTGCCCCCAGAGAGTGTTTGGGCTCTGGCACAGGCTCCCCAGGGAAGGGGTCACAACACCAACCTGACAGAGCTCAAGCAGCATTTGGACAATGCTCTCAGGCACATGGTGTGACTCCTGGGGATGGCCTGTGTGGGGCCAGGAGCTGGACTCGATGATATCTGTAAGTCCCTCCCAACTCAGCTTATTCTGTGATTCTATTAATTAAAGTCATCCCTACAGCCCTTGGTAATGTGTCCAATGCTCTGCATTGTGCAGGTGCTCTCAAAGCATCTCCTTGAAAAGTCAGCTGAGACATCCAGCTTTTCATTGAAGTAGAGGAGGAACATTTGCGTGTTTCTTCTACTGGCAAAGGTTTGGGGGCAGCAGCCTGTGGCAAGGGATAGGAACAAGCCTCTGTAAATAATTGATAACTGAGACATTCTTCCTGCAACCATGAATGTGAACCATTACCTGAACTTCCATTTCACTTATTCAGTGATACTTCAGGTCTTATTTTGAAGTAGAAGAACAACTTCCAGTATTACAGATGTGCTCATTTTGTTCTGCTACTTTCTTTGCAGCATGGCTTGTGATGCAGGTTGCCTACACCAGTGTAATGGGAATGAAAAGCACTTTTGCCATGAGTTAACAACACTGAACACTTCTGCCTTATTTTAAGTAGCTGAAAATGATGCATAGCTATGATCTATAGGGCTTTGGGATCTTTCCACAGTAGGGAAAGGGACTTGTGCCAACTATATGATAACTAACATGTAAAAATTGTAATGGTATATGGTATGTACACAGCCTGCTTTTCTATAGCAGACATAATTTTGTTTGTTTTTAAGGCAGTGTTTACAAGTAATTATCATTCTACGTTTTGAAATGTTAGCTTCTGCATAAGAACTGCTGTACTGCTGTACCCACTTTTTTTTTTTTTTAATTGTAGCATAAAATTTTCTACCAAAACCTGCAATTTTGGTTTCAGCTAAAAGGGCACAGTTGAACTCCTGTTTGAATCTGTGCTGGGCCTGTGCAGATGCTGATGAAGTATGGGTAGGCCTGCTATCCAGAAGGTGAGTAAAGGGACAGACACACTCTTCAGCTGGGGGTTGGCATGGCTCATGCAGAGCATCAGATTGCTAAGTGTGTAGTGTGATGCAAAATCAGACACTGTAGCCCCAGCCAAGACAGTTGTGGTTTAAGGTAAACTTTGACCTTGTCCTGAGGAAATGAGGACTCACATATTCTTACTTCTTGGCTCTAATGCAAAGAGAGTAATTCCAGCCAAGCAATGGCAACATGCAGCTCTAGGGCAGTGACACTGCCTAAGGCAATGCTAGGGCAGTAACTGCTCCAGACAGCTGCTAAAAATCTGTCGCTGTGGGACACGAAATGAGGACACGGACTCTGGTTTTCAGAAGGCTGTGAGACTCGAAGTTCAAACTTTATTTTTCAAACCTGCCTTATATACTTTTTTACAATGAGCCCACCTAAGAGGTGGGATCCTTTGGCCCATTGGTCACCCCAAAGGGCCATCAAGCGAAATCCCTCCTTTGGGAAAGAATGGAGAAAAACAAGATAGTTTATAATAACATGCTCCTGTTTACAACAGGTGCCTGTGAGAAAAGAATTTCCCGAAACCAAAACATGGCAGGCACAAGCTGTGGCTACAAAAATCTAGTTTGCATTTGTTAGTTTTGTACCATAAAAATATACATGTAAACTCTCAAAAACTCAAAGAAGGTGATGTAAACTACACAGGTGTTAACCAGATTAGATGTAGCACAAGAATGCCATAATATTCATGCATAATGCTTCAATATAGTATTCATTAATCCCATTCAAGTAAAAAAAAATTGTGGGGAAGAAAGGGTACTATGTTACAAAGATTAAGCCCCACTGTCTAAGTCAACTTGGGCATTGAAAAGAATAAATGCCATGGAAAGTCAATAGTATTTGGTTCCTGGGTGACCCATGTTATTTTAAATGTCATGCTCTGTACTAAATTGTGACTCCTTTTCTACATGTTACTGATTCTTTTTTTTTTTTTTTAATTATCTAAATTAGACTAATGTGAATTAACCTGTGAAAGGAACAGTCACTCCCTGGCCGTCCATTTCTGATTTTTTGATTCTTCAGTATTGATAGCCCTGCATAGGGTCTAAGAGAAAAAGTGGTTCATAAACTAAAAGTGACTGAAATGCCTAATAAGGATCTGTAGCAAAGAAACTAAAGGTGTCAAATGCTGTGTGAATTCTGAGATAGAAGTGTTACGTGGAGAGGCAGACACACTTGCAGCTCCTAAGTGTAGTTTGGGTCTGAAGAGGGTTTCACATGTACTTCAGATTTCCCAGAAAATATTTCACTTTAGTTGTGTTTATTCTAAAATAAACACCTTTAATTTATTGAGATGAAAACTGTAGTGTTTTCCAGTTATTTCTATCTCTAAACTGTGCTTAAGTGTCTGCCACGTAATACAGATGGTTTTGATTGTCAAATAGTTGTTAACTTTGGATTCCAAGTTGTTTTCTAAAGGAAAGTTGTTTTTTCTGGCTCTGTCAGAACGACTTCAGATTGAATATATGCTGGTCTGTAATCTTTCTTTATATTAGTCATGTACTCAGTGCAATCAATGGCTTAGTCTAACATACTGAAAGCAGTAGGAGGTATTCTGTTGTTTAATAGGAGCTGGACTTATGAAAGAAAAAAAAATCATCCTCTGAGATGAGAATCCAATTTCCTTTCTGCAATTTTAAATATATTTCCTGACTTTCTTTATGAACGTGAGAGAGATTTTAGAGAAGCATCTTTAAGTGTACAAGAGAAGTTGAATAGGCAGAAATATCTTTTCTTGTTTCTGTTCTAGCCAGATAAATGCTTGATTATAGTGTCCTCCTATATGACACCATGGAAAAGATCTGGCAGTTAATAGCTCTGTTTTGGTAATTGTGTACTTTGGCTTCAAATAGCATTCCATGTGGAAAATCCACACAGCAGGTGTCAGCTCAGTATATTCTTCCTTCCTCTGCTGCTGCATCAGACACAGGAAACATTATAAGGATTTTGTAGTTTCATGTTCTGCTGGGCTGTTTTTCATTCTAATTGCTTCTATTTGGCATCCAATCAATAGTTCCACAGGTTTATTAAATTAATGAGGTCCTACAAAAATGCAAGCATGAGAACTTGTGAACTGCAGGCTTGGTAGCATCTCTCAGTCCTTGAAGAGATCATGGAAGAAGTAATGTTGAAAGCTACTTCCCAGCTATTTGAAGAGCAAGAAGATAACTGAGAACAGCCAGGACTATTTGCCAGGACTAATGATGCCTGACCAATTCATTGCTTTCTAGAATGAAATTAATGCTCTGTTGTAAAGGAATAGCTGTGAATGTTATTTACCTTGACAAGGCTTCTGACGTGATCTCCCCCACCATCTTTGTAGCTAAGTTGGTGAGACATGAATTGTGATACAAAAAGAGATGCTGCAGAAGGCAGTCTCCCCTCTAACAGGTTACAGCTGTGTTAATTATCTCAGAGTAGAAACACCTTGCCCTCACAGCCTTGGGCATGATAAGTAGTGAGTGAACTAAGTTAGAGTCAGTTGGAGTCTGTTCGTCGTGCTGTGAAGACCCAGGGACAGGCAGTTCGTGGCAAGGGCCAGAGAAGGTAAGATACTGTAAGATATTGTACTTAGGATAGACAGGGTTAGGCGGCTGTGTTAGGGGCAGGATGGAGCTGGACTCAGAACTGAAGAAGAGAGACAATGCTGGAGCTGTGCAGAGCTACTCTTAGAAGCAACTAAAGAAGAAAGATATGGGAGACTGAATAACAAGATATAGATATGTGAAGCCTTCTGATGATTTCTAGTGAAGCACCTTGAGTGCAGTGTCAATGTCGACTGCCACACATGGTGTTGACTGTGACAATGAATTGGGTAGTTTTGAAAAATTGGACTGTTTGCTCAACTGACTCCTGTACAATTTGGAATAAAACTGGAAGGTAACTACAAGTGATCTTCCTCAGCAATCAGTATTGGGGCTGATAACCTTCAACATCTTCATAGGTTTATGGAATTGTAGATCATTTAGTTTGGGAAAGGCTTTTAAGATCATCATATCCCACAGTTAAACCAGTACTGGCAAGTCCACCACTAAACCATGTTCCTAAGCACCACTTCTACATGTCTTTAAATACCTCTAGGGACAGTGACTTAACCCCTTCCCCAGGGCAGCCTGTTCCAACACATCAGCCTAAAGGGGCAACATGCACCCTCAGCAAGTTCATGAATAATGCAAAATTGTGTGTGTGGAAGGAGAGCAGTTGCTGTGCTAGACTGGGGCAGAACTTCCATACAGAGGGACCTCAACAAATGGGAGGAATGGGCTGGTAGAGCCCTCATAATGTTCACAATACAAGTGTCTTGGCACTTGTCCTGCCAAGACAAATCAGTGCAGGCTGGGGGCCAACTGTCTAGAAAGTGATGCTGCAGGGAGACCTGGGGGGTCCTAGTGGCAGGAGGTGGGCAGCAAGGTGATCATGAGTCAGCAGGAGCATACTCAGAGCAATGAAAGCCAGTTGTGTACTGAGCAGCCTTGTCAAGTCTGTAGCCAGCAGGTCAAATGGTTATTCCCCTCTGTTCATTACTTATAAGACCCCATGTAGAGAACTATGTTCAATTTAGACTTGCTGTGCAAGAGAAAGAGAAATAAACTGGAGCAGTCCAGCAGGGATGATTAGAGAACTGCAGCATAGGAAAATTGAGGCAAGGAAAAGTTAAAAGCATTGTGGTTGTTTATGCTGGACAAATTAAGGCTAAGGGAGGATCTAACTGCAGTTTGCCACTACCTCTCCTAGAGATAGAGAGAGAATGGAATTACAAATGCACAGAAGAAGGGCCAGATGTAATGGATACAAGTTTCTGCATAGGAATTCAAAGGCATTAGTGAAATTTCTTAGATATGATGTAGTTTTATTTTACAGGGAGGGGAAGGTATTTAAGTACTGGAACAGATTATCTGGAGAGGTTGTGGAGTCTCCATCCTTGCAGACACTGTAATTTGTTAAGTTCTTGGACAACCCAGTTTCACTTTGAAATTCATCATGGTTTGAGGAAAATGTTGGTCTTAAGAGATCTTTTTCAAACTGACTATTCCATAATTATCCCATTCTATAACAAGTCTTCACCTCCGGACATGACATCCTTCTGAAATGTAGAAGTGTAAAATGGAGATGGGAAAGAAATGTGAGGTTTGGAAGTTAATCTGTGCTCTTTCACAGAAGATGTTTTAGATCTTAGGTTAGGTCCTTGAGTCTGCTCTCCTCTGACTTCCATAGGTGTATCTATCCTTATAAGTGTCACAGAGCTCAGGTAGTGCCTGAATAACAGCACGGTCTCATGTCTGAGCATAGTCCCAAACCAGTCTGAGCTGGCTTCTGGACTTGACTATACTGCTGCCTTGATAATGTATAAAAGTCACTGGTTTGTTTTCCTCTGCCATTCTTTCCCTATTTAGACTGCAAATCTTTTGGCTCAGGAAGTGAATTTTAACTAGCTGTTTAGCATACAGCACGCCAGGGCCTCATATTTGGTAAGCCTCTAAGTAAAACAGCATCCGAAAGTGAACAATACTGTAAAAATGCAAAATGTTGTAGCTGGAATTTCTGTCTGACTGCATTGGTTGTTTAACACTGAGAGAAAATGAAAGTCCTCAGCGTTGTACTGCTCCCAGAGAGAGACTTAAATTAAGTTGTATTATAAATGGAAGTGCTAGCAATGGTGACTGGAAACTGGGATTGAATTAGAGTAATGTGGAGGAGAGAGGCTGGAGAGCCTCGTTACTGTTAATGGGGCAGGACAGGGGAGAAGAATCTGTATTTGCTCGTAAGACTCTGCTTGTATCTTGGCTCCCTTCCCTTCCCTCCTCCCAAAATAAAAATAAAACCACAGGGCTTTATTTGAGACTTAAATTATGTTACTTGGTGGAAGACTTTCTGTGGCTTCTGTAGTGTTAATTCCTGGAGGATTCTGTGAACCCTTGACTTCCAATTAATGTTGATGTAAAGTGCTTAGAGGATTTATCAGCCATAATTAAGAAAAATAACTGATGTGGACTGCTGCCATAGTCTGTTGAGATTCTTCTGTAGCCAACTTTGCTGCCACTAAAAGTGTTTCTGGCAAAGTACTGCAGCTTCCTTTGTTTCCTTTACCAAAACAAGGAAATGGCTGATGATGGCGTTCCCTGCAGCTTCTTACAAAGGCAGCTGGAACAACTGTTGAAACGAAGAGTTCAGAAACCAGTGAATAGTTCCAGTTGTGCTGCCACCCACGAGGCTACAGCAGAGCAACCATAATGCCCACTTCATGGGCAGGGGCAGATGAGCTCACTCATGGAAGAGCACTGTTACTTCTTTCTCCTGGTCTGTGCAGCTGTGGGTACCATCAGGACATGATGTGGTGCTTCAGCAGTGTTAAATGCCTGAAGAGGCTCTTTTTGGTCCTACACACAATATCTGCCACAGCAATTTCTGACCATTGGGTAAGGGAAGTGTGAACTGTGTTTGCTGATTTCTTTACCTTTCCCAAACTGAAACCCTACATCTGAGACAGCTCAGGATGGGCTGGAACTTTTAAAAATATTAGTTCCCAGCAGTTATTTTTCAGAATTAAAACAACAACAACAACATGGATTCTTACCTACTGAGAGTATAAGGGTATGATTTAAATTACTCTGGAGATGATATTTCTAAAAAAATACTATTTTCAGGCTTATATTAACTTATCTTTTGCTCAGTTTTGCTCTGCTAGAACTCCTATGAACATACAACAGGTATGTTGAAACTCAGAAAGCTTTAAATTTTATTTTGTTACTCTCCCTGTTTGTCTCGTTATTCCTTGTGAAGTTCCAGGATGTGATCTATAAGAGATTTGTTATTATATGCAACTAGAAAGGTGATGTTGGTCTTGCAGAAAATCAAGGATTTTGATGACAGGAGATAAGAGTTTTTTTCAGCTTTGCTATTTTTATGGCCTCCAGCAAGTCCTTGGATTTTGGTGTCTCACTGTACTTACCTGCATAAGTGGGCCCTGTGAAGTGCAACAGAGACTCAGTATTTAGGTGAACTTTTAATAGACTGTTGTGTGAAAGTTAATCATAAGATTTTGTAAGTCTCAACTCGAACTTTAGAGCTCACCCAGGTAGCACATGCCTGGTGCAAACATTGCTGTTCTCAGCTCTGTGGTTTGGAAACTGGATGAAAGTGTGTGCAAGGGAAGAGGGCCAGGCAACAATGCCTGAAGTCTATGAAGAGACACTGCCCAGTGCAGCTTCTGCCTTTATGTGCAGCCACACTCCTGTCTGTGGTAACACTGTTTGTGTAATGGTCAGTATCAGAGTGGAGCTTCAGAAGAGGAACTGAAATCCTTCTGAAGTTAATAGGCTAGAATTTGAGTATCTTGACTATATGTAGGTGAGGAAATAGAAAATTTCCAATAGAAAATTTTCTGACAGAAAATTCTCGATCTGTGATAATCCTGGGAAAACTGATTTACGGTGTAATCTTGCACACAAAATAGATTAACAGATGGCTAGCAGTAACCTGATGTCTGTATCAAATATAACAGTCCTATTAGATTGAGACTTTCTTTGGATGGTTCATGTTATTGTAGATTATTTTAACTGTTGTGCTTGGTGATAGCTGACAAATAGCTAAGTAAAGAGAGACCATTCTAAAGCGTAATCTATCATCTTTAATTTTTTGTTGAAACACATCTGTGATAATAGACTTTATTGCTTTGTTTGCTGAAAAGGAAGTATCTATGCACATAATTCTATAAAATTCAGTTTTATTACTATTACTGGTGTATTTTTATGCAAGAAAGAGAGGGAGATAACGTGATAAAAGAGCCAGAAAAACAGTTGAACTATACTGATCTCAAAGAGTGTGCTGGAGTCATGGGTCCATTTTACTGCAGTATGAAGAATTCTGATTCCTGAATACATTTTCTTTGGTCTGATGATTTTTAGGTAAGTCTTTAAAGTTTCTGTATTTTTAAGGATTTAGTAGTTTTCTTTAAATTATGTAGGGCTAATGGATTGACTTGAAGCATAGAAAAGGCTGAGTAAAATTTTTTCCTTAGCCTCATGATTCTGGTACCTAGAAGCCTGTCTTTCCAGCTGATTGAAATTTGCATGGATAAAAATTTGATTTGAGAACGGATACTAGCCTTAGTGTCCTTGACATACTCACACTCGACGAGGATAATGCTCCTGTTTTTTGCAAGTGGTCTAATTAATTTCAGTGGAATTTGTCACAAGAATGAAGAATTTTTATGGGTTTGGGGACTTTTAAATTGATTCCAAATTAGACAGTTAGACTTCTGAGCTTTGATATTGAAAAGCGTAGCTCTGTGCTGCTAACCAGCTGCTGTGTTCCACTCCATTGTTTGTGATTCCTCTGTCTCCCTTTAATTGTTTGATTAACTGGGAGGTATTATTGGTGTCTGTCAAGGGCTTTGAAATCCACGTATGAATGGTGGTGTAAAAGTGAACAGCCATTCTTTGTAAATGCCACAAAAAACAGGCATTGCTTTGAATGTGGTCCATGGAGTTATCCTCAATCACTCCCTTATCATTACTTGGCTTTATGAAAAAATAAATAAAACAATGGGGTATGACTGTGCTCATTAAAAACATATTTTATTATTAGGCATCCTATAAAGAACATACTGTAATATCAATTTTTGGCTTCAGCAGTTTGGGAAGAGGGAGCATCAAAGTGCATGAAAACCAATATGCATCAATGGTATAGTCATTGATTTTCATAGGACTGTGGGAGTAAAAAATGGAAATTGATATTGCAGTGATGACCTGGGTAATTAACCATTTAAGTGATGTAGGAGTAGTCCTGTAGGTAAGGGAAGAGATGCCCTTCTCTGGTGCCTGTTCCATATTAATGAGTTTCGTACTTAGTCTTTTATGCTTGTTTCATTCAGAGTAGAGCTCTAAGCACCTTATCTTGACTTGAGAGTACTTGGCATCTTGCAGGATCAGGAACTGTGCTTGCTGGAGCTTGCTGCATTTAATTTAATTGTATCATTTTATTCACTGTTACTCACTCCATCTGTCACAAAGAGAACATAGAGAAAGGAAAAGAGAAAGAGTGCCAGTAAACTGTAATAGCAGAAAGAAGGAACTAATTATAAACTGCTTTGAAACATTTTTTCTGTAAGCAGTGTTGTCCTCCCAAGTGACAAAGTTCTTAATATAGAGGAGAACTGCAATAAACTTTGGTTTTCTTCCAACAGCATAACATAGTGTATTGATAACACCTGCTTATAAGCACTGTCTAAAATGGTTTTTTTAGCCTAGGGAAATTGTCAAGTGGAAAGGACGCAAAAAAACACAGAAATCCAGGTTGTGATCATAAGTTATAGTCAGGATCACAGAGAGTGTTAATAAAAGACTTCATAGATTGTTGGGTAAAAGGTAAATCAGCAATTACAATCGAGTAGGTTGTTTACAATCATTGCCTTTAACTAGAGATTAAATCTTCTAATGATATTGTCAGCCTTAGTAAGTAAATCTTATATATAGAAATCTATACCATCTTTATAACCTTATGCTCATTTAACCTTTAAAAATATTTGTAAGTGGAACCTTATTGTAAGTGCAGCCCATATTTTGTGTTGTTGGTTTCCACCCTGCAGCATGCTGCTTGTTGTGCAGATCAATATTGTCTTATTGCCTCTGTGTATTCCCTCATCTACCTATATGTAAGAAAAGAGGTGGTGTTCAGTTACATGGTGGTTAACCAGTCTGTGACTGGATGGCCTCTTGCTTTTTTGGTATTTCTTTCTTCTTACTCCTGATAACACCTTCTCTATATTTTTAACTATAAGTACATAAAAATAAACTGACCACCATAAGGAAATTAAGCCAACAAAAGCAGTTCACCTTTGGACATGAACAACAATGAAGAAACAACAACCCCCCCTCCCCCCCCCCCCAGGAGACAATTAATTTGGACTGAAAATGCTGAGCTGTGTTTTTAATTGTAACACTTGTAAATTCTGTGCTGTTACTTCAGGTTGTTTCACAATGGATTTAAATGGTTTGTGATGAATAAAATATTGATTGGTGGTTTTGGATGACAGATGCTTCTAAATCTGAACAAATAACTAATATGAAATTCAAATTCTGATCAAACAGAAAATTAACATGAATTTATTATTTTCTTGCTTTTAATAAACACAGATGTCTTGCCAGTGGCTCAGGCACTTTCAAGCTTCACTGCATCACTTTTTGTGGGCTCAGACATGAAGGTGTAGAGCTCTTTCTATGTATGTGCCTTGCATGCAGAATCAAACTGATGGATATTCAAGCATAACTGATGTTGCCTTTCTTGAATGGAGATTGTGGTCCTAATGTAAAAATCCTGAAACACTTTGTTTTTCAGGTACAATATGTATGTAGTATTTTAGGACCAGAAGGGTCCTGCCTCATCAGTGAATCCTGTCCTGGTCTTGCAGGCAGGTTAATCCCCTTAACAGGCTGATGCAGCTCTGGCCCTCTTACTAATTGACAATGGTTAAAAAAAGATTAAATTGCTGATACTTGTTTTATCTTCTGCCAGGTTGCTGAAGATAACTAATGCCCTAGTCTAAATGAACTATCACTTTAGTGAACAGTGAAGTATATGAACACAAGAATTGCCATGTATGTGTCTCTAGACAAAATATTGTGTCTCTAGTCTGCTATCCCAGGTGTGACAATGGCCTGTTCCACAGTGAAATTTGAGAAACCCTTTTCTAAGATCACACAGTGACCTTCCTCTGGGAGAGGCATTTTTGTAATGGCTGTCAGTGAGAAATCCACCTAAACATGAAGTGATTTTTTTTTCACTCCTGCTTTAAAAATTGTGTGTTCATCCTGTTTATATAAACATTTAAGATTTGCTTTTAATTCCTGATGGTGATGAATTTCAGAGGCTAACCGACAATTTTTGTATTTAAAATACTTCTGCCTTTTCCCTTCACTACTTTCCTGAGTGAAGGTATACCAAACCTTGGCTGACTGTAGCTATACCATTGATTATGTATGTCCATCATATGTCTCTTCTTGTTGGCGCCTTGCTGAAGCACTGATTTTCAAAGATAATAGAGGCAAGTAAGATTCTCAGAACTAAATGCACTGTTTCAGCTGAAGACATATTAATGACTAGAATAAGATGGGATGCTAAAATATTTTTTAATATCAATCCATTACAAAAAATAAGTCTGAGAATCTCAAGAAACTGTTTTCCCCTCCTTCTCCCATAAACCTACACACTGTTTGCCTTTTTATTTGCAGTTGCATGTTGATCAGAAGCTTTTGTATTCAATTTGTTTGTAGTAGTCCTCGTGTCTCTTTCCTGAAAGCTTCTAATTAATTTAGAATCTGTCTGTGTCTAATTAATTCAGACAGGTTTAATGTACAGTGAACTCTGTCTGGATTAAAACCCTCACGTGTTGGATTGCTGAGTGGACTGGTGAAAGCATGCAATGCCTTTCAGTTCTAAGGCATTTAGATATGGTAATGAACAAAAAATTTCACCAATGGCAACAGAATTTGTGATGGTATCATCTTGGAAATTTTTTCATAATTGATATGTTTTTAGGAAATCTTCACCAAGCGGCCAAGGCTGGCATGAACCAGAGCCTGTGCAGGTGTCTTTGAGTGGTGGGCTGGGAGTGAGAGAGCTGACAGCAATGCTCACTCTGCATTATTGATTCTAAGAAGGCCCTGGGGAAGGGCAGAGGAGTATTTTACTTTTTTGTCAGCCAGGGACTTAAAGATATTTCTGTCCTTCTCAAAGAGATGTCCTGACTGTGCTTTCATAGAAATCGTAGAATCCTAGAGTGGTTTGTGTTGGAAGGAATGGGAAAGATCATCTTGTTCCAACCCCCCTGCCATGGGCAAAGACTCTTTCTACTAGACCAGGTTGCTCAGAGCCCCATCCACCCTGGTTGCCTTGAACACTTTCAGGGATGGGGCATTCTCTGGGCAACCTGTACCAGTGTTTCACCACCTTCACAGTAATGACTTTTACTAACACCTAATCTAAACTTTGTCTCTTTCTACTTAAGGCCATTTCCCCTTGTGCTGTCACTTCATGCCCTTGTCAAAAGTGCCTCTCCAGCTCTGTTAAAGGTCCCCCTTAGGTACTGGAAGGTGCTGTAAGGTCTCCTCAGAACCTTGTCTTCTCCAGGCTGAACAAACACAACTTTCTTAGCCTGTCTTCATAGCAGAGGTGCTCCAGCCCTCCGAGCATCTTCATTGCCCTTCTCTGGACAGGCTCCAATAGGCTGATGCTTCTTGGGTCAATGAGTCAGACAAATATCTTCTGTCATCCCCTTCACAGCCTGAGCAAACTCAGCTAAAGGTGGTCTGGTGACCACAGCCATGACCAAAGGATCCAGCAGGGATAATACATCCTGATTAGGAAGCAACAGTGCCTGAAAATTGAAGCTTCATTAGCTGCAATTAGCATGAATAAGCAACATGCTGAGATATGTTCAAGAGTGCAGGATGAGAAAAATCTGAAGAAAATTACATCCCTTTTCCTCAAAACACTTAAAATGGACAAAAAATGTATGTCTGTGCAGGAGCAATACAGTGTATAGCCTATTACCTGGTTGAGTCCTGATGTGCATATAGATATGAAAATCTCATTTCATGGCAAGAATATACACAGTGTGTTCCAAGAGTGAGAGAACACAATACACTGGGTACACAAATTAACAATATGAGTATATACATATCATTTTAGATGGATACAGAGAGTAGATATGTAGTAGATTGATATATCTAGTATATGCACATATATATTAGATGCAGGAATAAAATAAAAAATAAAAATAAATATATTTTTGCCTAGTAGTATACATCTGTCATCTTATTAATTGCACACATTTTATCTAAGCAGCTGGATGATGTGATGGAAAAAAATAATTTATTGCTTCCAGAACTTTCAGGTGGGCAGCAATTAAAAAATCTGTGGATTTATTATATACTTTCTGTGATTATAAAAGAATCTTCACCTAATGCATGAGTCAACCTGTCATGATAGGTCTTACCACAGATCATCAATTATTACTTACAAATTCATCATTCATCCCCAGTGTTCCCTCCTTGTGGCAGTCAGTCCATGCAAGACTTATCCGAGATATATGGCACATGACTCTGGCTTGGTATTGAGGAGTTCAGGACTCTGGCCTGATCACCACTATCAATAATGTCTGTCTTACTCAGAGGAGCTGGAGAGGACCAGGGCTTTCTCTGTTTAATGCTGCACGAGGCTGATAGCAAACTGTCTGGCTTCTACAGTCTAGGGTTGAAGTGGAGAAACATAAAAACATCCAAAAGAAGTGACCATTCCATGTGTAAAGTACACATATGCATGTATGCGGGCACACACTCTGCTAGAGTAAGTAAAGAAACCAACTTAATAATGTAATTTAACTACATTTTAGCTCATTTCATCTAGGCCATGGCAGAGATGGATAATGAGGAAAATCTCTCTATCAAGTAAATAACATTTAAAGTGCTAAACCACTGATACTGAAGGAGACCTGATGAGGTTAGGAGTGTCATTGCCTTGTCCCAGTCTTTTCTGGTTTTGAGTGCACAGAGGGACCTGGCTACATTGATAGTCCTCATCCAACACCAGCTGGGATTTGTTCTTTCAGTGCTTGTAACTTCAGGTACCCTGTTCACCTTCTGTACTCTGTTCATAATTAATTATTTGCAAATTAATTATGCAAAGCACAGCTGCCCAAACTTGTAATTTTTCATGACACTGAAAGACTGATTTACTGTATTGAATAAGCAAAATCCAGCTGTCTTTCTGCATCTCTCCTCCTTACATTGTTTCTGTAGCTGGTGCATTATCCGCCAGCTAGTACAGTTTTGTTTGTCTTGTTTTCTGCCAATTCGTCTTCAGATTGGCTCAATGCACAGCAAATGCTGTAGCTACAGTTTCTAGTGAGATATTTTAAAATTCTAATTCCGTCTTGCTGCTGCTCAATATGTCTGCAAAGTGTCAGATTGATCATAGCATTCACATCACTCAGTGGTCTTCTGCGTAAGGACACGTTGCAGCACTTGAGCAGCTTTTATGATTTCAGACTACTCGTTTCTGCTCATATACATTCTGCATGGAGCTCAGAATTCACCAGCATTTTTAAAAGAAGGAAATAAAAATATTGGGAGAAATTTATTTTATTTCTATTTTGTTTATTACATGCTATTTTGTGATCATAAATTACTGAATCTACTATTCCTTATATCAAGGAATGAGGATTTTAGGAAGTGTTCACCTGCAGTTTATAGAAAAACTTTTTTATTTTAAGTGCATTTTCAGGTGGGTTTTTTTTTGTTTGGTTGTTGTTATTATTGTTTTGTTTGGTTTATTTGTTTGTTTTTGTGGAATATGAGTTATTACTTTTATCTTTTCCTTATCATGGAGTGTGAAGATCTCAAGGTCTTATGAGCTGTATTTCCACAGTGTACCTCCAACAAAGCTGCTTTTGATTTCAGTAGGTGATGTTGCAACAAGAATTGTCCCTCTGATTTTAAAACTGCTGAAAATAATTAGCTATTATTCAGGGATTTGAAAGTCGAGAGAATGTTACAAATTGACCTAAGAAGAATGCCAGTACCAGATGAGCCATGATGTGAAAGAAGGGATGCTGCTGGATACATCTGACCAGTATTATGTGCTTCTCCTGGTCCACTGCTTTCCTTACACCCACAGTACCTTTATGAAGTGTAGGGACAGAGAATGGAGTGAAGCACCATGCCCTTACTTTCCTCCACAACCACTCTGACAACAGCAAGAAGCTACTTCCTTTAGGGTCATATTCTGACATATTAGAAATAATCCTTCCACCCCTGTTCCTTTGGTTTTTATTTCTTGCACCAATAATGACTCTATTTTTCTAGGCAATGGTGTGTTCTTGCAGATGGATGTTCCACTTGTGGTTGTAGCTTCCTTTGTCCTTTGAGCAGCATCAATAAGTGGTTTTTTTGAGTCATTTGGTGACAATAAATAATAACAGCCTCTTTGCTGGGGAGAGACACAGCCAGGTCTGGTTTCACCAATAGTTATGCTTAAATCACCAGAATCTGAAAGGGAGTAGAAGAATAATATTCCTGCATGTTTTCTGAGAACAGGTTGGCTGGTGAGGGAGGTGTAATCTGTTTGTGTTGGAATAGCTTTGATTCAAATGTGTTCAGTCATCAGTGTCAATCCATTTTGAGTTTTCTTAATGCTAGTAGTTGTTGAAGTACATATTTTAAATCAGGGGAGCTCACTAAAACATGGTTTATTATGATTGTAGTTTATAACTGGAAGGCTTTGTCTGGGAAAAACAGGATTTTCTGACACTTCTGCAATTGCTTAAACTAGACAACCTTTTGAATATGCAAGAAATAGATGTTGAAATTGTAAAGGTTCTCAGTGTCCTTAAAACTATTGAAGAATAATTTCTAATTTATTTATTTGTAAAGGGGACTTTCTATTGCAAGAAGCTGAAGGCAGATATCTCAACCTCTCTAAGAATCCTGTGCTTATCACCTCCCACATATTTTAAGAGCATACTTTTAAATATAACACTCAGATCCTTATGTTAGATCCATTTTTCAAACTCACAAAAATCAGGTACATCATGACGGTTTTAGAATGGAAATTTTTAATACTTAGACTTTTTGCAGGAGATGGAACCATATCGATCCCGTGTTCCTTATCTTTACAACTTTGTCATTTGTCTGACTGAAATTTGAAAGCTATCCTTTCTGGGCTTTGGTGTTCTCTTTCCATTTGTGATGAGCAACCTGACAAAACCCCAACCTGACAAAACCCCAAACCATTAGGACTTAATTTGTGTAATTCAGTTTCTCAGCTTTATTGGAACAGTGTGTTTAGGTTCATTATTGAAATAGACTGCATTCCATAACTAAACTGTAGGCTGAGTGTCCAAGAGTGAATGAAAAATTCTGAACTTCATATGCAGAAGGTGTAATTTAAACAACAAAGCAGATATTTTTCAGAAGGAGTAATCATTAAATAGAGCAAAATCAAAGCTTCCAACAATTTTTCTGTGTTGAGATTGTAAGTTAGGATAATAAAAGTTTTACTAAAGAGAATTAATTAAATGAAGTTATATGCAGACCATAAGTAACAGAATATTCACTGTAGCTGTGATGAGAGGGCACTTGATTTTAGTAGAATCTGCTCTCTTCTTATGAAATTAATTATACATGTATTTCATGGTTTAGAGCTAGAATTGTAGCAACTACACCTTACTTCTATTCAGATTGATAGTAATTATATGATAGGGACTGTAATTTCTGGTATTGCCTGTTGGTGACAAGACTGTGCCCAATCAACTTGGAATAGGCTTTGTACCTTTACATTTTATAATGTAAAGGAGCAGGTAGGTGCCATGTAATATTTTATGAGAGTAGGCAATATAGAGGAGCTTGGTGTGAGCAAAATTTCTAACACTGAAGTTGTCGTCCTGCACGAAGCTAAAACCGAATGTTTAGAAACCTAATAGTTTGCAGCTCTTTTTTTCCTGGTGAGTGTTACTTGAATTTTACCATCACTGTGCATTAGGAAGAGTTCAATAAATTTTAACCCAAATTGTTGCTGAAAATGTCTAGTAACTAATAATAATCTATCCAGCAGATACCAATTTCTTTCTGCAGTTCTGTTTTTGCCATTATGTCTTTAATCCTCTTTGTCCAGAACACATACTTCAGTCTCCCCTCACAATTTCTGAGACACTAAATCATTTCATTTTCCTAAATCCCTCTGTGACTAGATGATGATTTCTTACAAGTCAGTAATCTTCCACTACTTCCTTCACTGAAATAACACACTCCTTAAGAGGGAGACTTCAAGCTTGGTGCTTTTGCACCAAGTTTCTTGGGCCCCAGCTGTTCACATGGTTGACTTGCTTAATATCTTGCAAAAGTAAATTAAAGGTGATGAAATAAATTGCATTTGGACAATATTCTGATAGTTGTCAGGCTGGTTTGATAATGCCATCATGTCAGTCATTGAATTTCACATGCCTTTGTTGTCATTTAGTTATTATTGCTTCGAATCTGAGTGTAGTTCATAGGGATAGATAGGTGTGCTTGCTGCTGTACTCTCCTTTTATAGTTTAGCTACTTTGCAATTAAAAAGTTAAAATGATGATACAAAAAAAGAGTAGAGAGATACATAAATAGAACACTTTCTCTTAATATCCAGTAACAGATATTTGGAGAAAAATAAAGGAAGCAGGACAAACACTGAATAATCTTTCTGGCTGGTGCCATCCAGCCTTTCTGTAAATGGCACTTGTGGACTTTCAGACTGGCTGGATGTTCCATATGTATCATGATGCTCAACTGCTTTAATGTGCCATTACCTGTCTCTACTGTCTCTTTATACTTCTGGCTTCTACAACATCTCATGTGGAGTTTAATTATACTAGGAAGTTTTTCTTTTAAAATGTTTTAGCCCTTCTGCGTGCCAAAGTCATGAGCTACTTTTTCCCTAACAATTATTTCATAGAACTATATTGTACTCCTCGTTAGTCATCCTTTGCCTAAGCTCAAGGGTCTGACTAGCCTCTTCTCATACAGGTGTTGTCATGCTTTCAATCATTCTTGCACATTCCCTTCTTCAAGTTCTGTTACATCCTTTGTGAAACAGCAAGATCAACACTGCACGCAGAATTTAATAAACTCATAGAATGGTTTGAATTAGAAAGGACCTTACCCACCCTCCCCCCCGGCTGCCACGAGCAGGGACAGCTTTCACTAGAACAGGTTGATCAGAGCCCCATCCAACCTGGCCTTGAGCACTCCCAAGGATGGGGAATCCATAATTTCTCTGGGTAAAGTATGAACACAACAGTGATAGCTGTGTTTGCATCTATTCCCAATTTCTTTTTTAAAAAATGTCACCATACTAGGGGAAAATGATGTTTGAATACCTTGTCATGACATTTACAAGGTCTTTACAGGGCATTTGTCTTACAATCAGCTGTGCAGTTCATCCAGGAAGATGAGAACTTAGCCCTTTAATCTCATCTAATGCACCATTTCCTACTTTTAAGGATTTTCAGAGCACCCAAGTGGCGAAATTCTCTTCACTGGATATGACAGGTTCTGTAGCAGATACTTCTTCAACCTGTACTTCCTTTAGCCCTTTCACTTCTTTAGTGCCTCTGGCTGCTTCTTTAGTGTAACTGCTGCTCCCTAGGTTATG
The DNA here is from genome assembly GCA_017589585.1 of Phylloscopus whistleri. Lineage (NCBI taxonomy): Eukaryota > Metazoa > Chordata > Aves > Passeriformes > Phylloscopidae > Phylloscopus > Phylloscopus whistleri. The sequence continues at coordinate 1,978,708 of JADMLD010001629.1, read as the reverse complement.
TATGCAAAAGTCCTCTCCAGATTATGCATGCCAGTACCTGCCATGTATATGCCATATTCTGGTCTATGCAGTGTGTATATATATATATGCACATGTACTGTAAGTATATACATATACTGCTCCTTCTCCATTACTTTGTTTATCAAGTGATAACAGTTACAATCAAGATGATATTTTCTTGTGCCTTAGATGCATCTTCTGGTGAAGATGTCAAAACCCCCCAAGTCTCTGCAGCTACAATAATAAACTAAATACTAAAAAAAATGCTAAATATGCAGTAAGGTTAATAACAAGCACTTTTTATCGTAGTATTGTATTCATAGTTTTATGCACAGGAAGTCTTTTGTACTCATGACATGATAAAAACTTATTATTGATAGTTGAAACATCTGCTTAAAAAAGCTACAAAATATTCCACTACTAAAAAACTTCTACCTAAGATATATTTTTCTCCTCATAATCTTAGACCTGTATGTACAACATGTAAGGGGTTTTGAGAATAATAAATGAAAGTTGCTGTAGAAATAATACAAGAGTGGTTAAGAATGACTTTTAAATGGTTCGGTGAAGTAGATACTGGAAAAGCAATCTAAATTCTATCAGACAAGGTAATGGAGGGTAAAGAAGCTGGCAAGCAGAGTGACTGGAAAACTAAATGATAATATAAGCCTAAAGAATAGAAGAGCTTTGAAAATCTGTATGCAAATGGGCCAGGAGACCAAGGAATACAAGAAGGACTGTAGCTTGAAAGGAGTAAAAGGAATATCTGGTTGAAAAGGGGTCAAGGAAAAGCTGAGCCGAAGGTATCACTGAGTACTTGTGCTCTTTTGAGGGCTAAATTCCCTTTTGTTGTGTTCTGGTTTAAAATAAAGCCTATGCACATGTAAAATATAGCTGGTAATGGCCATCTGGTGAACCTCTTGGCTCCAAACCAGTCAGCTGTACCTTTTCTCCAGAAAGCCTTGTTCTACTGGTGCTTAAAAAAGTGCGCAGGGATCTGCAGTCACCAGAGGCATTCTCTTCCAAGTGTTGGCAATTCACCTTATGGAACGCTTCTTGATACCTCACCTTAACATTTCTTTCTGCATTTCAGACCCTTAGCTTCCAGCCACCTCTTCAGCTGGTGAGAATGAGATCTTGCTGCCGTATTCTCTTGAATCTCAAACTTCAGTTCTCTGCTCCCCAAATCATCCCTAATGCCTGTATGATATCATTGGGCTCTAGTCTGGAGTAATCTGATCACCTCTGGAGACAGGGAATGTGTCATCAACAAAATAGGAGACATGCTGTATTTCTGTCTGTCGTGGGTTATGTAACCAAAAAAAAAAAAAAAGAAGTTTATTCTTTTTTTCCACCTGTTGAAACCAGTTGGGGAGATGTTTTCTGTATCTCTTGTATAACCCATTCCTCATAACTCCAGGGGGGAGGGGGCGGGTGCCTTCTGATAATGGGCCAGCTGCTAAACCAGGTGGGGCAGTGTTCCTTATCTCTCCCACAACCCATCCTCCCTCCAGGGGGATATCTTCTGCTAATGGGCCATTAAGGCTCACCAATGACATGACACATTCCATCATCCCATTGTGAGATGCTCCACTCAGTGGGAGGAGCCAACCATTCCTGCCTAGATAAAAACTGAGACTCAGGAACACCAGGTAGTTTTCCACTGGATTCCAGAGGAAGACTGGACCCATCTCACCACCACTGGGCCCTCTTCTACGGGATCATCTTTACTCTAACAGAGCCACATCTCTTTCTCCAGGAGGATTTATTTGGACTGCTTCCAACACCCTGACCAACAGGGTGTCAGGTCGTATCTCTGTTAGTGTTTCTAGGATGTTTGTTTGTTTGTTTGTTTGTTTGCTTGGTTTTTTTCTACTACTACATTTGTATTCTTAATATTCCTACTAAAGAACTGTTATTCCTATTCCCAAATCTTCACCTGAAAGCCCTTAATTGCAAAATTATAATAATTTGGAGGGAGAGGGTTTACTCCAAGGGAGAGTTCACCTTTCCCTGGCAGACACCTGTCTTCCTAAACCAAGACACTCTGTAGTGTATTTTACACAGAAATATTTGCATATTGGCATGATGGCTACTTGTAGCTACTTTTTTGGTTTGATATCTAGCACCCAATTACAAATATATGAATGCACCATATTAAGCCTGGAAGAAATGCCTGGGTTTAAAAGGAGAATGCTTCTTAGAGAAATCCATGGGAATACAGCCTGGAGGGGAAACATTCATAGCTAGTGAATTCTAATCCGAATATGTTTCATCAAAAATGTTGTGGCAACAGAGTGATTACTGATTTTTTTTGAGAAATATGTTAAAAAGTAGCAGAGAGACAAATTCAATCTCGTATGAAATAATTGCTGAGAAAGGTGTTCCCAGTGCTTTTCTAGAGCTGGACAAGTATTCACAGGTTTCTTTGGCAATAAAAAGTGATCTGAAAATAAAGTTCAGCACCACAGTCCAAACACATGACAAGGTATCCTGAGTGAGTGAATCACTGTATCACGTGCCTATCACAGGACCATTCTGTGGGAGTTTCAGAGCTTTGGTGTGTATTGATGGCCATGCTGCTGTTGAATATGGTAAAATAACAGATGCTATGTTGAAATTTTGTGTGAGGAGAGGACTGTTTTTGAGTATCTTATCCAACATAGTTCCTTGAGGATTTGGAAAGAAGGATGTTCAGACAACATGCCAGATGAATGCCCTCTCTATATTGGTCAGTGCTACAGCTGCACTCAGTCTATAACCAAGCCTAAACTCAACATATATGCTCTTTGGAACAATTAACTCTTGACTTCAAAAGGGGTAAGAATTTGATATAATTTACTCTATTTTTAGCCAGTTGGATAGTGCCACATATTATTTAGTTTTGATTAGTTTTGTCAATGCACAGAGCTAGTACTTGTTAAACGCTAAAATTAATCTTACAGCAATGCCAGCTACCAACTCTCAGCATTCTGATGAGAACAGCAGCCAGAAGAGCAGGTGTGCAGATGAGGAATGTTGTGGATTAAGAGCCAACCCTTTCTGCGTCTCACACCTGCACATGTTTGGAAAATAAATAGAACCAATGAAAGCTCTTATAAAATATTGTTGTCCAAGGATTCCCTACCCAAACCCTTGTGACACACATATCTCAAAGAAGAAGATGCTATTCTGAGAAGTGCAAAGCATGATATTGCACAGAAGGTGATGTGATCTACTTATGCTCATCAGTACAGCAGGAGGTTTTTGATTACCTGCAGAGTCTGGCCCTGACTCAGTAGATTGGTGTATGGTTATCTAAAAAGCCTCCTCTTGCTCCCTATTAAACCAGTGACAGTGTTCTCATCTTGTTGTCATTAGCGGGTCAACTCTTGGCAATATTTCATGAGATTGTGTTCACATTCATGAGCTTTCAACTCAAATCTTTGCAAATAGCTTCTTTCTTGTTTATTTAAGGGAGACACTTAAACTTTCCACCTGTCTTCTTTTTTTTGGTAGGTTTTTTTTTTTGGTTTGTTTTTTGGGGTTTTTTTTATCTTACTGTAGGTTCATTTGTTTTAACACTCAAAATTGCAGGGTCAAACTAAATACAGAAGTAAATGGTGCACTTATTGATTCAGTGATAAATGCCTCATTCACAATCTGCAAAATCTGTTTTTTTGTAAGAAAACCTACTCTGAACACTCTTGCTCTACTTTTTTGAAGAAGTTGATGCAGAATGTTTTCAAAATTTGGTCAAGTAAATTTGTGGAAACAGTAAATCCCATGGGATAATATTCTCTGAAAGTTGCACAGACCCTCATGAAAGTTCTGCTACTGAAAAGCAAGGGCTTCTTGTAATACAGGATGCACAGATGCCTAGTATGTATCTTCTGGAGATGTGGAGCAGATAAGATAAAGAATGGTACAGAACATTCATAATCAGTAAGCCGTTTATGAAGAAAAGTCAGATCCTGACTTGCTATTTTTGCAGCGGTGTGTGTGGATGGTAAATGCCGCAGCCTTCCCCAAAGCTCTCCTTACAGGAAGCTGCAGGGGCAGCACACAGGCAAGCACACTGTGCACAGTCACACACCACGGGCAGAGATCAGTGAATGAGAGGTGGGAAGGGGCTTCTGTGTGGGGTTCCAGTGGGGATTATTGAAGATGCACTGAAGGGTTCCAGGGACAGAAAGACCAAGAACAAGGAGGGTGCAGGTTTAAGTACATGGAAAGTGGGGGCGGAGCAGAGCATCAGCTCCAATGGTCTGAGGGTACAGGGGCGGGGTAAAGGGTAACAACCAACAGAGGGTGCCAGGGTAGACAGGTGGGGATACAGAAACCAATGGGGACCGAAGGAAGGGAGAACATTCTGGGGAACATACACATATGGAAAACAGGGGTGGAACCAGGGTGACATAAGCTTACATCATCTTAACAAACCAATGGAATAACAGAACCTAAGAGATATTGACACGCTGCAAGGATCCATAGGAGAGTAGCCTTTCTCACCATATAATAAAAGCAGTTCTCTTACAAATCCTCTAGTGGCAAGTTCTCCTGGAGTGCCACATGCCACTCCAGTAAGCTCCCTAAGAAAAAAGCAAACATGAATGTGAATCTCTTCTGGTGTCCAGTGAGACGTGTCTCAGGGAGGAGTTGATGCAGTCTCTGCTGGAGTTTCAGCTGGGTAAGTCAGCATAAACCCAGCAGCCTTGGTAACATAGCAGGGGCCAGCAAAACTGAGCTTAAGCAGAGCTAGTTGGGTTATCTCTTTCAACCCGATGTGTGAATTTAATGTGAATAAACCAGGGAAACCACAGTTACAAGATCGCAATGATGGAGAATACTGGCAGAACTCTTTAAAGTTAATAACCACCATAAAGAGAAGGAATTAAACTTTTTGGAGAGATTGGAAGGATATTTAACTAACTGGAAATAATGGAACCTAGTGAAAAACATGTTAGGAAACATATCTTATTTGCCTTACGACTCTAATGGAATCCTTCTTGAACATTTTCTTACACTTGAGCTTATTTAAGGCTTACATCCATCTTAAAAAGATTCCTGTAGGCTTGGTTTGCGTGCCAGTAAGACTATCTAAGGTTCAACTCCAACATTTATAGTAGGAGAAGCAGTAAGTGAACGGCTGTAGCTGTTAAGACATTATTAAATTTGATGTATACGTCAGAGGTGGTAAAATTCTGAATGGTCTGAGGCTGCTTTTATTCTCTGGTAGGTGTTTGGTGGCCAGAAGTAGCAGCAGTATTTCTGTTGCATTGCATGACCTGTCCTAGATTAGCATCCTCTGTATAACCCATATACCAAAATATCTTTTAATTTGGCTGGTCTGTTGACCTGATGGCATACCTGGGATCCAGGTATCTCTAAGGTGTCATCCCTCTAGGACCTAAAAACCTTTATTATTACTATAACAATTACTATATGGCCTCTCCCTTTAACTGTGCTGCACATCGGTTTCCAACCTGGTTTAGGGATCACAGCATGATTAAGGCTGTAGAGTAAGTTGGAAATAAAAGGCCCAGATGACCAATATGACAGCTTACACTGAGGTGTCATTAGTATGGGAAATACAACCATGAACCTTCTCTGAAATGCTAATGCTTAGTAGATGCAATGGACATGAAGTTGGTATTTGCACCATTTTAACCCTTTTAAAAATTCATAAAAAATGTTTCATTTCAAGGTGTGCAAAGGAAGATTCCTAGTGAATCAGTGGATCCATTTGCATGACTTAAGTTAAATGAGTTAAATATGTGCTCAAGGCCTCTACTGATTTGTGACCCTTTTTTTTTTTTAAATGCAAAAACAAAATTAATTGAAATTTGACATATTCAATGTATTCTCCATAATTTATAACCTAACAGTGACAAGCACTGTATCAAATGCTGCTGTGGTGACTGATTAAATTAATGAAGTCAAGGAGCCATACCTAGTGGATTGTGGATTGTGGAGCAATACTCCACAGTTTGACTAGACTGGTTTTGGAGACAGAAGGATACTCAGGCGATAAAAAACAAAAAACAACAACAACAACAAAAAGCAAGTATGCACCTGATTCACAGCAATACTCATATCCCTAGGGTTAACTACTAGTACAGCTGGGGTGGAAAACCTAGAAAATTAAGGTGCTTTGAAAATAAAGTGGTAGAAATAAACTGGGGATGAGAAAAATTCTGCATCCAAGATATCTACAACTGAATCTCTTCACTAATATTTTCTGCTGACAACAGGACCCCATGAAAAGTTGTTTTGTTTTGTTTTGTTTTTTCGTTTGTTTGTTTGGGGTTTTTTTGTTTGTTTTGTTTTTTTTTAATTTTTTCTTCCCAAATCAGAAGATATGTATCCTTTCATGCAGTTCTATGCAGGCTGAAACTACAAGAGCTGGAAGTACTGCTGGAAAATTGCAGGAACAATGATTTATTCCTGTATCAAAAACTGAACAAGGGAAAACATATAAACACTGCACTATAGGCACAAAGGGTGATTATTTTTGCCACATAAAACAGTTTTAAAATTCATGGGGAAAAGTAATTTGTGACAGTATGGTGTAGGTGGTTTCAGTCTTTTAAAAATAGCTGTGGTTGGTTTGTTTGCTTTTCAGACTGCTATTTTTGCTCTACCATTCAGGTATTTTTAATGGCTTTTCTTGAATAAGACTTAGAGTAGTTATGTTTATTGATGGATGAATTTATATGATTATAGCAGACTAAAACTGCAGAATCTTTACAATAGCAGAAACAAATCTGTGGGCTTACAGTATTTTTCTTGAGCAAGTTGTCTTGGAAGAAAAGATACGATCATTCTGTTTGATTGTTTTTTTTTTTAAACTATTGCATTTATTTTAAGTATTTTGGTGGATGAATGTGCTACTTCTCTGGCTACACTCTGAATCATATGTGAAATTAGAGTGAGGTGTGGGAATTTAGCAGTAGAGCTGTCACTAAAATGTATATAAAAGTCATTCTTTGTTTCTTTGTCAATTTTTACAGTTTGGATGATGCAAATTCAGATTTCAAACACTCTTTTGTGAGGCTTAAGCAGATTTGTTTTGTTAGGTGTTTCAAATGTAGTTTTCCCCAGATTTCGTGTTCTGTCTTCTGTAGTTCAGGGATACAGAATTATCAACCAAAGATTGAAATAAAGAATTCTAGTAAAGTTCATTTTTCTTAAAAATGGTGGATGGTGCTTTGAGCAATATGATTTAGTGAAAGGTTCCCTGCCCATGGCATCCAGTTGGAACTAGATGATCTTTAAGATCCCTTCCAACCCAAACCATTCTATGATTCTGTGATTCTAAGTATAATTTCAAAAGCAAAAGCACTCATCTCAAGTCCAGTAATGTGATAACCACCAAATGCTTTTGCAAGTTTAGTCAGGCAGGAAAAGATGATGAGAACATCATGCTAGACCTTTCTGCCACAGCACTGTGAAAGAAAAACTAAAATGTTGATCATGAGAATGTCTTAAATAATGTGAAATTAAAATTAAGTTCTTGGCCCCTCTCTCTTTGTTTTCCAATATCCTGAGTGTAGAGGATTAACTTATTCAGTCTTTCTTTGAAGACTGTGGATTGTCACACTTGCTAAGCCAGCACTGAGATTTTTATGTCTCCTATCTTACAGCTGGAGCTATGAAAAATGTTGTAAGTCTAAGCTGCTGTATAAGCTTTATGTATTAGAATCACAGAATGGTTTGGGTTGGAAGGGACCTTAAAGATCATCCAGTTCCACCCCCTGTCATGGGCAGGGAATCTTCCACCAGGTTTACTCGGAGCCCCGTTTAATCTGGTCTTGAACGCTTCCAGGGATGGAGAGTCCACAACCTCTCTGGGCAAGTGAATGGTTTCCTATGGATACACGTTCACTCTTACCTCTCACAGGGTACTTATTGCCAGGTTCAAAGTGAATGATGTATCAGCATATGGAAAAAATAGAGATGTTTGCTGGACTTCTCTGTTTTGGATAATTCCAAAGAAAACCGAAAGAGCCACTAATGCCAAATTTCTAAATGCAAATTCATTTTCTAATGCATATGGGCTCATGACTCCCATTGATCTTCCTAGAAATTAGGAACCAAGAGCATCAAAAGTGTCTACCTGCATTTTTAGACATTTAGACTCTTTCAAGAGTCTGGCTGAAAGGAACTTCACAGTAGGCCACGAATGTTTGGGACTGGAGAGAAAATATCACATAGAAAACAAAAAAAGAGAGAAATACTTTACCTTTTCATGTTTTGTGTTTATATGGGATACCAGTGATGGAATTGATAGAGGGCTGTTCAAAATTTATACACCAGTTTGCTTTTTCTCAAGGTAGTTGTGTCATCCTGTGTTCATAGGACAGTGACAAAAGGCACCTTTTCTTTAGGAAATGTAGTATAGTGTCTTGATACAAGTAACCTGGCTTGGTGGTTAAAACAAGATTTTTAAGATGTTAAAATATGGCAGGGTTTTTTGTTGTTTTACTGGCTCAAATGCAGAGCAAGAGTGACTTAAAGGAAATGGATGCTTAAGTGGAGAAATGGAATTGATAAGGGGTGTCTTGAAAAGTGTGAAGTGCTTTGTATTTCGCCAGCTCGTGATTCTAAAGCCCTCCAGCATTTTACTTACATAAACTATCTACCTCCAGCTGTTTTGCTTTACAAAAACAATAGTTTGTAGGAGAGGAATTGGTACCAGTTGTCTATGTTTCTATTGCTTTAATTTTCACTATTACTCATACGGCTCTTTTTTTTTTTTTTTTTGAAAATAATCTTCTCCAAAATGTGTGGCAGTCAGGTTCCCTGGCATCTGATAGTACACATTTTTCACAGTGCTACGTTATTTCAGTAACTTCCTTTTTTGGGGAAAGACTTATCTCTATTCACTGAGACCACGCACATTTTTATAGCAAGCAAACAAGGGAATAAAAAGAGGACATGAAAAAAAGTAAGACAGCTCAGAAAAAAGGTACTACCTAAACAAAATTCATGTACAGTTCTGTTAATTATGTAAAGAATACCCTCCTGAAGGTTGCTACATTAAGTAGATCTATTTCACAGCTTTAAAATAGTATGGTTTTCTATGATGTTTTAGCTGAATATGTCTTCTGCAGAAAACCCTCTCATTTTTCTTGGTTTGGCTTTGAACCAGCCAGCACTGTATCTGCAGACCTCAGCCATGAGACAAAATTTAAGCACACTCCCTGGAAAACTCAGAGCAAAAGCCTTCCCTTGAAATAGGCACGCAAGACCACACAGTTAGGTCCCAGTCCCACACCCACTTAAGCTTGCATGCTTGCAATAGAAAGGATTTGCTCAATGGTCAAAACCTATTAACCATAAATTGGAGCCTACTCACATCTGCATTCCTTGCTAAGCTCTTTCCATGAAGAGTTCAAGGGGATTGAGGTAGCTGTAAACATGTCATACTCACTTCCCACTAAACATCTACCAGATGGGAACATCTCCTCCTAGAAAAACGGTGCCTTTATGTAGTCTCCAGATCTTACAGCTGGAGCTCTGGATAATTTGCAAAAGACTAAGACTGATTTAGAATGGTTTGGTTTTAGGTAAGCTCAGTATTTATTTTCCTCACACCATTTTCTCAGAAATGCAACTGTATTAGCAAACTGTTTAATAAAATGACACTGATAAAAGTACTGTTAAGACTAGACCAGAATTTAAGTGGTTGGTAGGACATTAACATTATATTTGAAATAAAAGGAACTTAATGGACAAATATCAAGCTGAATCCAAACATGAGATTACATCCTTCACATCACATTGCGATCAGCTAAATACCCAAACACTTTTCAACTTTCCATATTTTGCCAAATAATCTCCATGAAATTTTAGGGCAGAAAACACATGAGTGCAAAGCTATTCTGGGAAAAACAAGTTCCCACAGTTTAGCTGGCCGCATAAACAAAAGCCATTTTGTTCTCTTGTGAGCTCTTAAGGTGTAGACAATGAATTCAATTCTCATGTTTTCAGAATTCTGCTCATTATTTGATGATGAGAAATTATGAAGGTTGAAGACAGATAATCTAAAAATAGCTACCACAACATTACACTTCACCTTTTATTTTCTATTTCAGACTAAGCCACTGCTCCAGGCTTTGTGGCATAACAAATGTGTACAGGTTAGTTGTTGCTTTTTTTTTTCTTTTGATTGATGGAAGATCAAGACAGCTTGTATTAATTGTCAGCCTGTTTTCTCAGTGACAGTGATTTTACAACTTTTCTGTTTTATTTTATGAGCTAAACAAAATTATAATGTATATTTACCTACTCACTAGTCAAAGTGCTGAGCTGTTCAATTATTTTCATTGAATCAGTGACTGTCTGTTTACAGGCTACTGGCCAAGGGGTGGTTGTGTCAGTTTTTTCTGTGTACATGCTGTTTGCTAGCTTGATATTGGTGAAATTGGAAGTGATTTAGTTTTTCTTTAAGTCACTTACAGCTCTTCCAAACTTTTTTCTCATAAGTGCATGTCACCTAGTATACCCATACCTGGAGAGAGCTCTCTGTAATAATCAGAGATAATACACTATACTGAAATCCACTCTTTTGTATTGTTCAAATTTGAACAGGATAATTGAACATGTACTTTGTAGCTTAGTCAGTTCTTCATAGAACAAAGCCAGTTACTCACTTTTTTTGACTTCAGAACTTCCCACAGAAGTAGCGTTTTTTTTTTCTTTGTGACAAGGAATGCTATTTATTAATTAGGCTTTCTTCTGTGGGCATCTGGGCTGGCTGCTGACAGCAATGTATCAATGAATTAATGAAAGTAAAACAACGTGACATCTGCTTCATTTTTTATTCTGTCAAATGGAACAACTACAGAGAAAAGTGTTAAGACACCTAGATTTGTTGACTATAGAGATTTTTTTTTTTTGGTAGTTGCAGTATACAAATAAAAATTATTTTGGAAGCTCAGAGGCATAGCTAAATAAAAGCTCTGCTGTTTGGCATAAGGGTATGGCATTCTGTATAATAATTTTCACTTAAGAGAGAAGAAAGCACTTGGGTTTGTTAATTGAGTAGTGAGGAAGTAAAGTTTTGCTGTTTATTAGTTTGTTATCTAATGATATGGTCAGAGTGAATCATAAGGTGTTTTGGAGTTGCGCATTTTGATAAATGTGTGAGATTAAGTTGCTTTCATGCATGTGCATTTTGTCAAAAAACCTGCAGGTCCCTGTGCTCTTAGTGATGTGGTCAACATAAACACAATGTAACTGGAAATTGTTACGTATCTAATGAATAGAATAAGGTGTCCTAAATGCACCTTGATACATTTAAATCAACCTGTAAAAGAACAATATACAAGGAGCATGCTTAAATGAGTAATTCTTCTGTGATTTTGCACCATATTGTGCATCTGCAGTCATCTTGATTTAGCAACCTAAGGCAGCTATGAGAGTGAAACATGTAAAAAATTGTTATCAATATTTTTATTGGCAAGCAAAAGGAGTATTAGCATTGCATCATGGTTTCTGCCTGAGCAGAATTTGAAGCTTTCTGTAATATTTCCAGTATTTGATCAGAAATTAATGTGGTAAAAATAAAATGGGTTAATTGAAGCCTTTTAATCTAATCTGACAGTCAGTAAAAATGTGAGTAAATGTTATTAGTATGGCACTAATAATTCTGCCATTAACAGGAAGAAACTTGCCTTGTATTTCTGAGCCTTTTCTATTTCTGTTCTGGAACTAGAAGAGCTTAGAGGTTTGTGATACTCAGTTATTTATCTTTTTGTCTGCCCCTGTGTATTTGCTGAGCCAGAGTTTATAAGAGACATAAAAGATTACAGACATTTAGGGAAGCCTCTTTGTTTTAGGAATCCTTAAACTAAATCTAAACCTCCCTTTTGGCAACTCTTAAGAAGTTGCAGTTAAACAAGATTTGAAACTGGGAGAGCTCCTCACTTATCAGAGTTGGTCTCTTACATTGCTTAGGTTGCTTGGGCATTCTAGACAAAATTATATTTTCAAGTCTGTCAATTAGCTTTCTTCCTTTATTAGCAACCTTGATGCTAACAAACCCATAAAAATCAGTAGTACTGCTATTCTCTTGCGTTTGCATTTCACCTAGAATAGTCACAACAGAATAAGAAGTAATTAAATATTCTCGTCATGCTTTGGACTAGAAGTATGCTGTTTTGATTGTCCTTTGCATAACCAAACAGCGTGGATGGAAGTTGGATCAGCCTTTGTTTCTCTTTTTGTACAGTACCTACCCAAGACAATTGGGCTCTGACCTGTGACGCAGTCACCTGACTTTGGACAAAAGAAAGACATCATTTTATCTCTTAGGTGACTTAGCTACAGGACTTTGAATGCATTAATGGGAGTTACATAATGAAGTTTCTTTTCCAGTTCTGTAAACCTCAGCATTCTCATCCAGCTTGCTTGATACTCATATTTTGAAACTCTACTGTCATTAAGTGTGCACCACAGTGAAATAATTCCATATAGGTATTGTTTCTACAGCATCCCTTGTCTAGAGATACGCTTTATTATTGTGAATTACTGATATATTAAATATGCATTATTTATTAGATTGCAGTATTCAGTGAGTATGTATTAATCTGGTTGATGTAAAACAAGCTTCAACAGCCATTGAAGAGACAAAAGCCTTTCACTAAGTGGCAGAGACAAGAGATGGTACAAAGATTTTCATACTGTTGCCCACACATCTGTCTTGGTTATGATAATCTCTAAAGAAGGGAAAATGGAGAAGTTACTTTGGGTTCCGTTAAATTCTTGACCTCTTAAAAGCCTGATACTAAGGGATTCAATTAGTGCCAAGTACAGTTGTAGGTTGAGTGATTCATCCCCTTGTACTCAAGTCTCACAATTCATACATAAGAATTACATTAATTTCTCTCAGCTTTAGCATTCTTTAGGTGAAATATTTAATTAACTTGCCTAAGAATAAAAGACTTGATTAGTCCTTGTCAGTGAGTGATTCATTGTGCTGTGGATCTGTCCATCCACCTTGGTCAGAGTCTTCTGAACCCTTAAGACAATTTCAACTAAATTGGCAAACTGGGGGTGATCACAAAAATAAATGGCAAGTTTTGTGATTGGGCAGACAAGGAGAAGTTTATTAGCGGGTTTGCTAGGTTCATGTGAAAGTCATGGAAAAGATATTTTGACAGTGGGGAAAGACTCGAGCAGACCTTGGAGTTGACCATAAGGTGCAAGACTGGAGGAAACCAGGCTTCATTAGTTCTGCAGCAACTGCTTGGTTTTCTTTTCCTTTTTAAGTCTCATTATGGGAAGTGTCAGTAACTGACAGATACAGAGAGCTTGACTCTTAGGAATGTGGATGTTACCGTCTCTTTGTTGCTGCTCAAGGGAGCCCAACCTGTCAAACACAGAGGTGAATGCAAAATGGATGAGCATGTCAAAATCCAGCCACATTTATTTAGATGAAGTATTAGTATTTTGCATGCCAGTTCCCTAACACGTAGGGACTTGGGCCCTCCCATCTCTTCTGAATACTTTTAGGTTATTCTACAAACTGTGGGTACTTGCCACAGTTACACAGGAGATAGGCCATGATGTAAGAATCAAAATTATTGTATTCCTAATAATGGGCAAATGACCCCTCCATGTTGGTTGACACAGTTGTGGCTGGTTCATGTTTTCTTAACAATTCAGCATTGTGTTTTTTCTCTTGTTCCTCTTTGTGAAGAGGTGCAAAAGATGGAAGGCAGCTCAGCATGGAACTGTTATTCCAACAGGAATCACTTTCTGCTTGTGTGTCTTCTGTGAACTGTTGAATCACTGCCCAACTTCTGTGTCCCTAAAGAACATGCCCAAACAAGTGTTTGACCACAGCTGTCGTTGAGACCAGTTTTTACAAGAGTCAAGAGGGTTTTGTCTGGAAAATTAACTTTCTGCTCACTTAAGCCCAGGTGGTTTTTGCTTGACAAGTGTAGTGTTTCAGAGGGATGACACACTGTGAGAAAACTAAATGGATGCAGAATCTGTCTTGTCTCACGCTCCTGTTTCACCTTCCTTAGACAGCTCCCTATAGCTTCTCCTAGGCCTTCTGAGCTTTTGATATTGTCTCCAGAATCAAGATCTGAGACCAAAAATTAACTTGCTCTTTACACAAGATGTACTTCAGAAATGAATTTACTACATGGGACTCTTACTCAAGAGTCCCAGAGGCAGCTACTGGTGACCTGGGTCATGTGGAGCTGCCTGCGTGAGTTTCTGTCACTGCCTGGGCTCCTATTGGCAGGGTGTTTGGAACAGAATCTCCATAAATGGCATCTGGAGACTCCTAGATAAGGGGCAGTACCTTCTTTTGGTTCAGACACTGTGCTGGAGGAACAAGGGGGAAGGCTGCACAGAGGTTGTTTTGAGATTGTGGGGTGTGCTTGGAACTCTGAAAGAGGATTTTATTGGGAGCTGCAGAAAAAGCACATGTGATTTTTTAAAAAATCTTCATTTATTTTGAAATGGAGAGTCATCCTGAATTTGAAACTGCCTTCTAGTTCAACCTGTTACAGAAATAACAGAGCAGGTTACCATAGGTCTCCTAGCACTGAAGGTGTACAGCTAATATGTAGTCATAAAGCTTGCTGAAAGTAATTTTTACACGAATTTGGTATAACTAGGTCACTTAAGGTCACTGTGGTAGTCATCACAGGCCTGTAAATGGTACAGTTAAACCAGTGGATACTATTTTTTCTATTAATCTTCCTAGAAAAGCCTTTGTAATCCTAATTTTCTAGGCCATTAGGGTAAAGGCAGATTACAACTAAAGCTGGTTTATTAACTTTACTCACCTTGGGTTTATGCAGCCCAGATCTCTTCTGTTGGGTGCCTACACCTGGAGTCATTACTTTCCTCAATGGTCTTTCAAACTTGTTTTCTTACATTTAGGCCTGAGTATGCTTATTTTACCTTATATGTTCAGCTTCAGAGTTGGCCATGGATTGAGCAGCAGGTTGAACCAGAGGTTCCTGCCAACCTCAGTTATTCTGGGTTTCTAACTTGTGCCCTCTTCACAGCACCTGAGGCAAACTGCTTCACAAGTCTCAATTTATTCAGTGACACAGCACACTGCAGTGAAGCAGGAAGAGCACCCAAACTGTGGTGGCTGAATCTTCTTCCACCATTTCACCTGTCAGTTGAGTGATGCCACCCTGCACAGGTCCAGTCATTCTCCTTCCTGGCTATGACCACGAGAGAATAGCACTTCTTGGGGCTGCCATGGATCAATCCCAAATTACAAGGCACATGTCCCCACAGTGGGCAACAACGGATTAGCAGTTGGCTCTGGACAATGCAGGTGATGAGCCTGGTGCCTCCTAGGAGCTGAGGGGCAGAAGAATGGACAGGGTCCTTTTCCCCGTGGAAGCTCTTGTTTTAATGACAGGAATTGTATTTTTGCACCGGTTTCATTTGCTCCTCGGCTCTCAGCTTCTGACCACGGATCACTTCTGACCGTTTCACTGCAGCCTCCTGGGACGGACGGCCAGACCAAGGCCATGCTCATGTCCAAAGAGGCAGCGGTGGGTGCTCGCCCCAAGCGCCCCTCGGGCTGCAGCGCACCCGCCCCGAGAGGCTGCGTGACTCTTGCCCGGGGCTCTCGGAAAGCCTCTCCCTGGAGCTCTGCGTGAAAGTTCACAAGCGCCGGGGCTCGGCCGCCGCCGAGAGACCCGTCCCCGCCGCGGCTCCCGCGGGGCGCGAGTGTCCGCGTCCGTAAGTGCCGGAGCCCGCCCGGCGTTTCTGCGCGGACCAGCAGATGGCGGCGCCGCCCCGGCTGGGCGCGCAGCCCCGCGCACGGCGCTGCCGCTGAGCCCCGCTCCGGTTACAGCCCTCCCCCGCCCCCGCCCTCCGCCGCGGTGTCTCCCTCCCTCCCCGCCACCTCCCCGCCTGTCACTACCACGCCGGAGAGCCACCATGGCGCACGGCGGGCCACGCGTGTCCGCCGCTGCCGCTCCGCGCGGGGCTGCCCGGCTGCCGCCGCCGCCGCTGCTGCTGCTGCTGCTTCTGCTGCCGCCGCTGCTGGGCGCCGCCGCCGCGCCGCGCTGCGCGGAGCCCTGCGGCCGCCCGCGCCCCGTAGCCCTGACCCGCGGGGCGCGCAGCCCGCCGGAGCCGCGGCGCGGCGGCGGGGCGGCGGCGGGGAGCAGCCGCTCCAGGAGAGCATCCTTGGCGGCCGGCCGGGAGCAGGTCTCCCTCATCAGCACCTCCTTCGTGCTGAAAGGGGACGCTTCTCACAACCAGGCGATGGTGCACTGGACGGGCGAGAACAGCAGCGTGAGTGCGAGGGGCAGTGCGGGCGGGGTTTGGGGTCCCTGCCCTTGCCGTTGCTTTGCTCTTCCAACTTGCGGGGAGCAACCTGCGCTCCGCCGGCCTCGGTGCGCCCGGAGCGCGCTGCTCCCGCCTCCCGCTGGCCGGCCCGGGGCGCGGGAGTCCCCGCGGGCAGCGCTCGGGGTGCTGCGGACGGTGAGGTGCCGCCGGGAGGCGAAGCGCCGCCGTGCTCGGGCCGACCCCGCGTACCCCTCGCCACTTCCCCAGAAGTTTGGAAACTTTGCGAGCGCGCATCTTGCAGAGGCGCCGGGTGCGCGGTGTGCGCCGCGCTGCGAGGAGGAGGAGGAGGGCGGCTTAGCTCCGGACTGGCGATGTCCGTGTGCGGTCTGCGTGCCCCCGGGTCTGTGCCAGGGTATCCGGGTAAAGGAGAGGCACGGACCAACTGCGGTGCGGGGATTATCTCCTCCAGCCCCGCATGAAGTCCCAGATTAAATTGTCGAGGCTTAATCGATTCACCGCGATTCAGTCATCCTCCTGTAATCTCCCCCGCGCCGCGCTCTGCCTCCTCAGGCGCCGGGGAAAGAAAAACCCGAAACAAACCGAAAATGAAATAAAACGTAGCTCTGGGCTTGAGGTGATGTGAGCAGCAGGAGTGAGCGGGACGGCCCCGCCGGGCGCCGCAGGAGCGTAGGGACGTCCCGAAAAGGTCCGGGATAGCAGCAGCTCTCCGAGGGGGCTTTTACAGACACATCGGTGGATAAAAATCTTGCGCTGGGACTAGTGATACTGCATTAGAGCATCAGTGTTCACAACTTTTCACAGTTAAAGGAACGTGTCTTGCCTTTATTAGTTATCTATTTTAGACAGCAACTCTCTCGGTGGGTGCCACTAGTATTTTTTAAACTAAATTTCAATTTCAGCTAGTCTTCACTTCTTTATGTATTGATCCATTAATGGTTGTGTATTTGCACGAGTGGTTTCAGGGATTTGCTGCTTCTAATTTATTCTTCACTGAAACATTATATCATAACAATGGCCGTCATGGGTAAACATTACATAGCACCTTGCACTGTCTGTGTAACTTCATAGTCAGGAAAATATCGTTATGAAAGCTTAAGATTAACTTTCTCCTGGAGGATTTTAGCGTTTCTGGAAAACTGAGTGTTTTAACTACAGTTCAGCTAAGCTCTGACTCTGCTTGATCTTTGTGAGTTTAGTATAAAGTTTACTTAAACTTGGCTCAGTTCAGAGTGTGTGTGTTATACTTCTTTTAAGTATGTAAATTATCATCCTTTCTCTAGGACCTGAAGTCCTGGGTCCCTTGCTAGGGAGTCAGCCAGGATGTGGAGCTGCTAAGACTCCACTGATGAGGATGCAGTGATTCCCTGGAGCACGTTGAGCGCTTATGTTAATAGTCTTATATAATCAGGTGTCAGAGTTGAAGTCAGTATCATAAAGCTTGACACTTTCAAAGGCAGTTTTTGATTTGCTCAGGAAGAAAGTGTAAGATGATGGTCATTTTCTATGAAAACAAAGTGTTGCAAATCAGCAGCATCAGCTATTCTGAATCTATTCTTCTCCATTTCTCTGCTATTAGACTGCTTTTGTTTTTTTGTGGACAGTGCTTTCAGGCTGTTAGGACAGCTTCCTTGAAGAATTCAGTATTAAAAAGTTGGCATAAGTTCATTTTTTGACATAGAGGGCAAGTAACAGCTTTCATGCAAAGCATTCTGCACTCTAAAATGAATACAGTAGAACCTTGCTAATCCACAGTTATGACTAGCGGTCTCGCCTCGCCTCTCTGCAAAGATTTAATAACAGATGCTGCAGTGAGGGCTTGTATTGCTAAAATGTTATTATTTCTTCACAGTATGCTACAGCTCACTTACTAGAATACTACCACATAGTCCCTTCAAAAGCAAAGATAAATGGCAACTGTCAGAAGAAATGAAAGTGGTTACAGTCTTTGCTGCAACTTAGCTCTTTTTTTGTTTGCTTAGTTGCTATCTACTAATCCAGTATTGCAGATTGACGCTCTCATCATGAATGCTTGCAGACACTCTGTACATTATTTGTACATTCAATAAAATATACTTTTGCAGACTTCCTTACAAAGTAGGATGCTTACTCTGCCTGCCATCAGGCGATTACTGTCAAGCAAGACTGTATTTGAATGAGTGACGTGTTAATGAAAGACTTTGCTGCCTTAACCCAAATGAAAGCAGCCAGTCTTTGCACTGGATGTTTTACAGTATGACTTTCAGCATTTTTTCAGCTTCTTTTCTTGTTAGTTAACTTTGTTTTATTGCATGCTTCCAGAAGAAGAGGTGATGTTAAACAAAGACTTCCAAAGAAAAATAATTTGTAAAGACAGTTCATAGAGCGTTTGTTGTTGTTTTAAAGGAGTAGAAAGAAATACATTAAGCTCAAAGGAAACAGGATGGACTCAAGGGGATTAGAGAGAATTTTGCTGCATGTTTGTATGCTATATTCAAACAGTTGAAAATAAGCACCTGTTCCCAAACATATTTAAAGTAGTTTTGAATGTCTGTTTATTTATATTACTCTGGGTTGTTTGGAGGTAGGAACACTAAGATCCAGTGCTTCTCAAACCTGCCACTGTATTCTGTGTTCTTAAATCTATGGCAAGTTTTTCCTTGTCTTGGCAGCACGAGCTTGAGTCTTGAAGCTCTGTTCTGTCCCAGGCGCATTGCAGCCAAGGGGAGGGCTGGCATTCCTACAGTGGAGTTTTGGATCAGGCCCTGTGAACCTCAGGAGGCACTTAGCAATCTGAAAGTGTCACCACACACGTTTGGCACCTCATTGGAGGTACTCAGCACTTTGTAAACCCAGGAGCTAAACTAGTTTCTTTACTCCTTACAGCTGCGGGGCTGAAAATTTGACAGTGATGAGCTCCAGATGACCACATATCCTCTTAAACACCTCACCTAGTAAAATAAATGAAGAAGAAATATGCAATAGGATTATTCCTTTGAGCTCCATGATGAAGAGACAGCTATAAAAGCAGAGGGGGCAGCTGCATCTCTCAGGGATATTCACCTGCATGAATAGTTCATTGAAAGTGCTGCCATGGAGTACTCATGTGTGTGGATCAAGGGCAAATACATAAATGTGAGAGGGGCAGAGGTTAGGTTGATGTGCACATGGCATTTTAAAAAATAATTTGCACCGTGTAAATCACCCTGTGCATGCAGTAGGAGCATGAGATTTTTGGTTGCATGAGATGTTTTGAAAGAAACTAGGGAGGCTATAAATTAAATTGATCCTCTCTCTTCCCTCTTTGCTGTACTGTAGAAGTCTGATGTTTACTTATCCTCTTGTAATACTGTTAGTTTGGTGAGTTAGAGAAATGATGGCTTTAATGGCAAAGCAGAGGATGTAGTTGCACGAATTGTAAAGTCGCTTGAATCACTGGGAAGATCAGGGTACAATTCCTTGCTTTGTCAAGAGAGAGCTGTGTCAGGGGACAGGAAAATTGCTTCCTGCTTTGTGTCCTCATTACTTTATTTTGTAGTCTAATAATTATTTACAAATCCTACCAACAAGAAGCATGTCCCCAACCTTTCTTTGCAGTGGGATGTATAGTCAGAACCATCACTGGTGATGCAGGTCTTGCAAAGTCAGTACTTGTCACAGCAAGAATGTATCTGGTTAGTGAATTCCTGCAATTAGTATTTCTGCTCTCTGTCCCCTCTGCCCACAGAAAGCTGTTGTGTGGTCTTACTTTCAAACAAAGGCTCATGCAAGTGGAACTAATTTTCCTGCCAGTCTTAAAATATCATAAACTGAAGACATGGCAGGTGGGTGGTACAACACACCATTTATTGTGGGAAGGGCAACTGCCATCCGTGTAACTGATAAATAACACTGAGAACTGGAATATTTACAGGTAGCATGCTGAAAGAGTAGCCCTTAGTGTGTTAAGCTAAATATACATGTGCCCAGATTTACTAAAAATATGCAAGCCTTTCTGATTTGAGGGAAAAATAGTCAATTCATGGCAGCTTTTAAAAATCCTGCTTTTCCTTTGGAGAGTTCTTTGTCATTCCAGGAGCTTTTTTTGGTGTTAGATAAACAACTTTGTTTGCAAAACTATATTCTTTTTGACCCTCCTGAGGAATTCCCATTCTGCATTCATACTAGCCAATTAAAAAAAAATAAATACCAAAGCCAAAGCAGAAATTGGGGGAGAATGAGACTCGTATTCACAATTGATTTTGATTCAGGGGGTGCTATTCATGCTGTGTGCAGACTGCTAAAGTAATGTGAGCAGGACTTCGGCCAGCTACTTCCAAGTCTGCGGTTTCATGGTGCCAGTATTTTCTTTTTTTTTGTTTGTTGTCAAAATATTAAGTCCATGCAGGCTCTTATTTGTCCAGTAACTTGATGTCATGATCCCCAACAAACATATTTGTTATGGAAAATAAATATAAATATACACATCATTTTTTGAGTCCTAAAAAGCAGCGACTTACCAGAAAGGTTTATTGCATGTCTAGTGATATTGTTACACACAAAAACTTTAGGTGATCCAGACTTGTCTATATTTGATATACAGATCCTTTGTTTAATTTAGAAACTTTCTCTTTTTGATACAGTTTCACCATATATGATTTGTAGAGGCTAGTGATCACTACATGTATTCTTCTGGCAGATATTTTATTTAATTGGTTTTCTGTTTTGTTCATTTTGCAATCAGTTGTTTGTAAAACTAAAAAAAGCATTGACTTCAACATTATCGTAGCACTACCTGTAATGGTAAATGTAGTTATCTATGCAAACATGGGCTAAAGTCCATTTGTGGTAAGGTTTGGGTGGTGTTTCTGCAGAGTAGTCAGACTACATTTTATGAAACTAAAGGGAGCATGAGGTCAAAAATCCTGACAGCTCAGACCTTTGATAAATGGCAGATATATTGCAAAGTGAAAAGTAGATTTCCCATAGGGAAGGTTTTTCTTAAAATTCCTTGAGATGATAGTGTGATTATAAAAACAAACAGAAACCAAACCCAATAATCATATTTGAATGGAACAGCAGAATCCCACATGGAAAGCAGAATGATTTTAATCTGATTGAAGTAACTCAGGAGTTTAAAATTTCTTTTTCCTCTTTTTTTTTTTTTTTTCCTTTTTTTTTTTTTAATGGTATAAAGTTTCTGGCTTACTTCATCTGTTTGCTTCTACCAGCTGCTGTTTTCTGTGTCTTACCAGCCTTACATCTGGCTGTAAGTCATATTGCTGCCTGCTGAGTTCTATCCACATTTCAGCAAATTCCAACTGCTAAAGGAGAGACAGTAGACACTTAAAATTGATACATACTTAAATTAGTAAATGTGTATTTCAAACATGCTTCAAAGTCCTCCTTCATGAACCCTCCACACCTGCAGCCATACCTGGTTTTACCTGGTTTGCTGGTTTGACTGGCATTACCTGGCTTGCTTAGGAGCAAGCTATTATAGTAATACTACTGTGCTGCTGTTGGGACAAGCTCAGTTTAAATCTAAGAGGGAAATTTAGCAATGTACACTCTAGAGAGACACCAGATTGAAATCCTCCCTCCCTCTGACACTGCTGATGTATTACACGTGCATGATAAACAAAGCAATCATAAGGAATGTGTTTAGGCTGGGGATAGCCATTCAGGTATCACAGTGGGAACATAATGCATTCTTCCCAAGTTTGATGGTCTTAGAAATCTACTGATATAGATCTTTGGAGAAAGAATTGAGGACATCCCTTTTGACTTTATTAAAATTCAATAGAGTAGTAGATCCTTTCTGAAAGAACAGAAGGGGAAAATGATGAGCTTTTCAAAAAAACAGTATTTGTTCTGCTAAAGTGGCAAGCTCTGTAAGTTTTGGACCACCTTATGAATTTAAAACGTGAAACTGCCCAGATTACAGAAGCTTTTATGCCAAGTCGTTTGCCTGTCCAAATATAATATTTTATGGTTGTGTCAGTTAAGACCAAAGGTTGTTCACGTAAAGGAGAGAGAATCTGCAGTACAATCAAGTGGGATCCTTCTGTGTTCTGAAAACTCAACTTCATTTATGCAAAAGCAGAAAGTATGGGTTGAAGGTATTCTGCAGTATATAACTTCTTGCTGTAGCTCAGAACAAAACTTGGTAAGCTGCAACATCTTCAGATTTTTTATTCTCAAAGTCTCACATTCCTTACCGAACATTCCCATGCCCAACCCTGTGTCCCAGTAATAATAATTTAAAACTCTAACAAATCACCAATGACAAAACCACTTTTAAAGAAGTAATGGGTGGGATCCTTTGCTGTGCTTTACTTCTTTAGGAAAGAGAAAATTCTCTACTGCAAGGGTGGTGAGAAACTGGGAAAAGTTGCCTGGAGAAGCTGTGGGTGCCCCATCCCTGGAGCTGTCCAAGGCCTGGCTGGATGGGGCTTTGAGATACCTGATCTAGTAGAAGGTTTCCTGCCTGTGGCAGGGGGGTTGGAACTAGATGAACTTTATGGTCCCTTCCAAACCAAACCATTTTGCAATTCTATGATTCAGCCATTAGGCCTAAGCTTGGACTTCTGCAGTAGGAAGGAGATGGGGATGGTCTCTGGATTGTTCCCTGACAATCTTAACAGGCATGCTTGAGAAAGCTGGGTACATCTGCTGGACTGGCTGACTGAAGTGTGATGAGTAGAGAAGTGCTGGGCTTACAAATCCTATTGGATGCCATCAGCCCTGGATGAGGCTGTTGTTGGAAGAGGAGAGGTGCTGAGGTGCTGCTGTCTTGCAGGACTGAGAGCCCTTGGCAGAGCTGCTGATGCTCTGCGCAGCCCTGTCAGCTCCTCTGCGAGCTCTAAGCAAGAGTTGAGGTGCAGTTGATGCCTGAGGGAAATTTAAGGCTTGGCCGGAGACACAGCATGAGGTTCCAAATGATCAGCTGTTGGATTAAATTGAAGCTGAATAGTAGTGCCAAAGAACTTTGGCCAGTTACCTCACCAGTATCTTCTGAAATACCACTTGCCTTACATAGGTGATTTTGCAGTTTCCTACCTGCAAGGTGAGAATAATAATACTTCTCTATCTCTTAGGATGGCTTTTGCCTAAAAAATAGCTTTGCACCTTGATATTAAAGTAATGGTTATCACCATAACACCTAAAAGAGGCAGGACTACAGAAAATCACATCTGTGATTTCTTTGTTTCTTTGACTCCTTTCCGAGGAATTAGAGAATGAGAGACTCACGTAGGTCACGCAAATGTCTGCTTTTTCTGATGTTTGTTTTGATCAGAGCTCCTTTTAATGTGTAGTCCAGTTTAATGTAAATGCCTAGACTCTGGCACTTCAAGATCATTGAAGAGTTTTAAGATTATGTGACTAAAAATAGTATCAGTGAAACTTCACCTGTATTTAATATGATTTTTCTGCCTTTGTTTAGCTGTTTAATGAAACAACTATGTTTCTTTCTCAATGTTTGTACTTTTTCTGGTCTTGTAGACTAATAATTATTTCTCTGAATAACATTTATTTTGACCTTATAAGTTTTCTTTATAGCTCACTTTTGCTAGCTCTTTAACTGTACCATCTGGATAGGATAGTACCTAGATAAAATAATACCTGTCTACTGCGTATCTGACAGGCACATTTTTAGAAATGTACTTGCACACAGAGATTATTGTTAATTTCTGGCATCCTTCTAATCCCTCTCATGATTATCTGTTTTCCTAGAAAGAAAATCACAGAACAGTAAATAGGTTGTTTGTTTGTTTGTTTGTTTGTTTGTTTGTTTGTTTTAAGGGAAGCCATTAAAAAAACCCACTTAAATAACTTGATCATTAGCAAAAAAAAAAAGGCTGTTTTTTTGTGGTTTCTGTGCCATAAGATTGTTAAAAATTTGTTCTAGTAGATGAAATAGATGTATTTAATGGTTTTTTCCCCCCCATTCACTTTATGAGCTTTGTTTCTTTGTCACTGGAGGCAGTAAAGCTGCCTGAGTGTTGCAGTGGTGTACTTGGGAGCACCAGCCCCTGTGATGTGTCCTTACTTCTGTGGAGCAGTAGGCCCTGTGTTTTCTGGTCAGCGTGTTAAGTTTTAGCAGGTGGCAAGCTACACTCTGTGAAAACACTTTTTCTTAATCAGTAACAGTAACTCTCTGTGCTCTGGCCCCTGGACTGAAAGTGCCCAGGGAAAGAGCAGTCTTCCTCCTCCATGTGTATAAGCAAGATGTGTACTGGGGTTCTGCTCTGAGTTGGTAGCATTTAGGTGCTGTGTAATACCAGTAAATAATGATGATGATGATTGAGAATTGAGCTGTTCTACCTGTAAATTTTACCAGTGTGCAACTTGGCCTCCCTAACTGAGCTATGATGGAGAAATGTTGCTTTTCTCAGGTGGTGAAGAAGAGCCTGTTTATGATTAATGCATTCACATGCTTCCTTCCCTCCACCAGCAATTGTCACTGCAAGACAGGTGCCCAGGGGGATGGAGTATGTTGGAATCACTCTTTGAGCTTTTGGCACTGTTTCACAGTGGAATATGTGACTGATTCTGAAGAAATAGTTGTTTCTTCATTGAAAACACAATTGTATCGAGGAAGTAGGTTGCCATAAAATCCTCAAGGGGTACAATAAGCTATTTTTCCTGTGTTTGCTAGCAGAAAGATAACTTGTAACTTGGTCTTTTCAGAGGATTGGAACTGTTTGTGAAGTCTAACACATCTAAATCTGCAGCAGGACTCTTTAAATCTTGCCATCTACAGACAGCAGAATACACTTCTCTCAGCTCTTGTTTTATGTTCCCAGCAATTGTTTTGGTGTTCAGCCTAAGGAGGCACCAGTGTTAACATAGGTAGAGGTAAGAGTATAACCCCGAGGGAACTCGTGAGCCCCTTTAGTATAGGCAGCTCTATTTTATGCATGGTTTTTGAAGGGCTTCATGGATGAGTTATAAAAACAGAAATAAACGAAGCAAAAGCAGCAGGTGGATCAGTGGATTACTTTCTTAGTGCAGAGATCTTAACTTCAATTACCACCACCAGTCAATGGATCCAAACAGATGTCGTGCACATATGCAGTGCTCCAACAATCAGCCTGGTACAGAGCTCGTGGGGTGAATTCTGGGGAGATTTGTGGCAGCAAATGCCTGGAGATTCCCATAGACCTGACTGGTGATGCTGGAGTGCATTGGATGTCATAGAAAGACTAATGCTCTTGTGCCTATCTCACCTCAACCTGCAGTGATTTTCCTAGTGGAAAAGGAAGTCAAAATCAGATTATTAGGATGTGCTATGCATTTGTGTATTTGTACTTACAGGCTCTGATGATTCTTAACTAAAGAAACCCCACTATCCTACTCCATGGCAGGTTGGTATCAGTAAACTTCTGTCTCTAAGTTCCCAGCTGCTTTTGGGAGGGATCCCTCTGTGCTCTTTCTGAGCACTTTGTGGGGCCCTGTTGAGAGTAGTAAGGGTTCACGTTAGATGTGCACTGCTCTGCACATGGGTTAAGTGACCTTCATTCCTTCTGGCCTCTCTCATTTTAGTATTGTAACCTGCACTAATTTAATTGCTGTGCACAGGGCTTTGGAATCTTCAGTACTGTAGTATTTCATGAGGTTACAGCATAGAAAAAGCTTTCTTCTCCCAAGCACAGATGCCTCCTCATAGGCAGTAGGACTTCATCAAAGTTGCAGCTTTTGATGTAAAAGGCCATTTCTTATTTTGCTATTTGTTTGGCTTTTAATCAGTGGTTTCCTGTGTTTCCCTGCCTGTTACCCAACCACAAAATGGCAAGTATGTGGAAAGGTCTCAGCTGCCTTGAGAGCAGTCTTGAAACATGTTCTTTGCTCTGAGTGAGAAGTACAAGCTGAACAGAAACAATGCAAAACATTTATGCTGGGAGTAGGTGGCTTCAGAGTGAGAGCTGTGTCCTGAGCACCAGTGACAGATTACAGAGGGCTGACAGTGAACTCTCTGGTTGGTGCTTGGGGTAGAAAATTGGGAAGCTGTTACTATGAGTGGCTCTGAGCTTTTCTTTCTCCCTGGATGAGGGAGGCCAATTCTGACGGAATTGCCACTAACAAGATCCTTTCCTTCCTTTCCTTCCTTTCCTTCCTTTCCTTCCTTTCCTTCCTTTCCTTCCTTTCCTTCCTTTCCTTCCTTTCCTTCCTTTCCTTCCTTTCCTTCCTTTCCTTCCTTTCCTTCCCTTCCTTCCTTCCCTTCCTTCCTTCCCTCCTTCCTCCACTTCCAACTGCTTTAAACCAGATTTTTTTTTCATAAAGTGGGCTTCATTTAGAAGGCTTTGAACCATTTAATACGCTGATTGCTCCTGGAAACCCCTAAGAGAGAATTTTTAAAATTTATTGTATAAGAACCTTGTGCCCTGTGTTCCATTTCTTGATTTAAAAACCTTTGGGAGGGAGATGACTGATATCAGACTACCATATAAATCCATGTGAGAACGGGGTTTTTAGCTGGTAAATTATCAATATAATTTTTTTTTGTGGTTTAGTTAACTGCAGAAAGGCACTTTTTAAACTGACATGAACTGCTACAACATAGAATTGAATGAAAGTTTCTTCATCAGTGGGTGGACTTGGTTTAGTTTGGTCGGTCTGCAAGCACACAGGAATATTCAGGGTGCTTTTGGTGTTTCTGAGGGAAGAGTTACTTTATGAACACTGGAGCTGCATGAAAGAAGTGCCTCCACTTCCTGTTGGAATCAATGTCTGTCTATTGTGAGGGATTACATCTTGGCTCTAATGTTCGTGACTGTGAAGAGACTATTCCTGAAGATGGGAATGTAAAGCTACAGAAGGATGTAATTGTTATCTTGTTTGCAGAAAGTGCCAGCAAGTCTGGTTATTGCATTGCTGTACTTTGTGAAGTACATCAAGGCTTCCCTGAGGGAGCAGAACTCAGCCCAGTGTGATGTTTCACAGGGGTCGGTAGCTCAGAAGTTGAGCCCATTGAGATGAGAGCACTGAAATTCACATTTAGGCGTAGACTCTGTGCCAGGGAATAATATAAAGAGTTCATAGTCTTTGATCCATGGTCTGTTGTATGTGGATGGTTTGCACAAAATAGGCAAGCTTTTTTATTTTTCTGTAGCCACTAAATAGACATGTATTTATTAAGTGAACCTGATTGTCACAGTCACTATCAGTCAGTCAGAAACTTTGCTCCCCTTTAGGCGAGTTCTGCAGTGATCCTTTGTTTCTGTTACTTTCCTGTCTGCATTTTTTTGTATGTCTCATTCCTCCTTCCTCCTTTGTGTCTCCTTTGTTATTCTCCCTTCATTTCCTCCTCAGTATTAAATCACCTTTCTCACCCCTGAGGGCTTGAATAGCATCACTTTCCCCATTCTGTCTGAAAAAAAAGATCTTGAAAGACATGGTTAGTTATGATACTGACATGTCATCAGTTTGCGAGTTGCCATTCCAGTGAAGATAGATGTTCACGCTTGGTCACATGTTGTGTGTAGAATTGGACAGACTGCATGGCATTGCTTAAAAAAATCTTGTGTTCATGGCAGGATCTATAGCTCTAGAGCATAGCAATAGCAGATGTTTAAAAAACAATTGTCCCCAAAATACATCATCTTAGTTGAAACTGGCCCAGGAGCAGTATATTTCACCTAATGCCTCAAATTGAAAGCTGTGAAAAGATCCCTTAAACTTACCTAGGGTTACTTTTGGATTGAGGACATACTATGAAATACACTGCTTCTGTGTTAAGCTTCCAGGTGAGTTTAATTAATGATAATTAGAAATGAAATACTCAAAATTCCATTTCCAGTTCTGTGATCTGCACATGCCATCTAATACGAATTTGAAATTACTTGGTTGCTCATCCAGGTGTAATTGAAAAATAATCATAATCTATTCAGTGTTAGATTTAATATATAAAAGAGGTACTGTGAGCAAAACAACCTTCTGAAATGTCTATAACCGTGGATTTTATTGTCTGGATTAAGTTCAGATATTGGTGCAGGTCATTCTCATAGTTGGGTGATGTCATTCTGAGGTGAGACTTTGCCAAGTGTGCCTCATTATTACTTTTTGCAGCTGATAGGCAATGAATTCTTTTTCCTTTAAATGAAATTAAATATTTACAAGCTGTTACTTATTGCAGGAATTTAAATGAACGAAGCTTCTTTTGAAAACAAACACAATCTGAGGAAAGCAGAGACAGCAAATGAGTTTGAAGCTGTCATGGGAGGCAACTTTGAATCTCATATATCCAAGCTGTCACTTTATCAGAGCCCTGAAATCATGGGAGTCAAAAGCAGAAACATGTAAGGTCTTGGTTTTTGGCACAGCTTATTTCTCTGATGCAAGTGCACTTGCTGTGTAGTCACTGAAGTTCATGGACTGAAAGAAGATGAACAGATTTAGAGTGCTTTTATCTAACATGAAATTGATACTGTCTTATGGGAATGACTTCTAAGAAGAACATAAGAATGTCTGTACTAGGCTAGACCTGTGGATATTTAGGGAAGAGCATCAGACTCAGATGAAAATTTTGTGATCCCTCACCAGACAGCTTTTCTGGCCAACAGCAATTTGTGGCTCAGGGGTAACTTTAAAAAGCTTCTCAGGTGCAAGAAGCACCTTGTTTGTAAACATGAAATGAGAGGGAAGATAAGCTTATGTAATTGTTAGTACTGAATTTCTATTATCCTTTCCATAAAGCTAAATGAGTTCAAATTTGGGGGTATGTTCTTTAAGTGATTTAGATTTTGTGGATTTGTCTCTATAATTTAGAATTTTAAAACCATTTATTGATTCTATATTGATTTAAATAGTATTAAAATCCAGAAAAATTATATAAAGTAACAAGTAGTTCTGTGAACACAATTTACAAATTACAGATTTTTTTTCTATTTTAAGTTTCTCACCAATTTGGGTACTTTAAAAGAGTGTTATTTCTCTTGAGTGAATGTTGTTTCTGGAAAGAAAGATGCATGGCAAAAGCAGTTTTAGGCATCTTTTTGTTTCTATGGAATTTATTAAAGCATCTTTTTAGACATGTGGATGATGGTGCTGTCATGTGCAAAAAGTACAAAGTATCCCAAATGTTTTTTGTTGCTTATTTGAAGTTGAATTCATGTTCATTAAATGGACAACCTCATCTAAGCCAGGATTAATTTTAAATTCAAGCCATTATTCTTTTGGTACATAACCAATACTGTGTATGTTCTTATCAACAAGTGAGTCTCATTTTTAATTTATGGAAGTTTATCTGCATGTATTCAAGTGTCTCACCCTTTCCATGTATGAAAATATGCCTTTGATGTCTCAGCATTTGACTTTAAAACAGCTGATCTTCTGGTGTGCTGTATAATAAAGTTGTTTTGATACATACAAGAAATTCTGCTTGTTTGTTCCAAGTTTGCATGGCATAGTTAAGCTAGGTTTTTGTTCAGTAAAAATTGGTGATTCTTTTGAAATGGAAATCAATCCTTTTCTCTTAAGGTGCTTAAAATGTTTATTAAACAGGCACTATCAAGTTTCTTAGATTTTAAGAAGCGCTGAAGATGAATTTTGAAAATCTTGCTCATTCTTATTTACAAATAGTTCATGATTTTTAAGTAGAGATTTCTAGTGCTCTCTTTCCATTTTAAATATTGTTTTGAAGGGCATCAGTAAAAAAATTCAATTATAGTGTTCTATCTATAGACTCCCTGGGAACCTGGGCTGTGATTGTATTTCTCAGCTAGACTGAAACAGCACCATTTCATTGACTTGAATTTCATCTATTATGGAAGGATCCTTGGCTTTAATTTGTCTCACAAGTAATGGAATGTTAACAGTAATGGAAAGAAAGAGGTGCAAGAACCTACAAAATGGAGAAAAGTAAAAAGAAACAAGTAATAACCCAAGGATTATATTTTAATTGTTGAATTCCTCACTGTTCTTTATTACTGTTCTTCCTCTTCATTTTATTTTCTCTAAAATTCTATATTACTGCATTTATCTAGAAGAAACAAACCTCTTAGCATGAGCTGAAGGTTCTTGTTTTTTGGCTTTCTTTGACTTCCTACTCTCTCTTAGTCTTCTACCTTCCTTTCTGTAGATTGGTTAATTTAATCTTTCTAGCTCTGTGTTCAGCATCACTAGGGCCAGCATGTTACATATGGAAGACACATCAGCTGAAGGAAACTAATATCCCAATCAACTTACTACCAGTGCAGATAGAGGGAAGCCAGCTGGCATGAGTGAATTGATTTCTGCATCAATCTCCTTGCTCAGGCAATCAGCTCAGCAGAGAGAAACGAGACCTGAGTCCTCATCACTTCCCTGTAGCAGAAGGCTCCCTGTAGTGGAGTTTCATCATCCTGAGCTCACTGCTGCACTCGCTGAGCTGTGAGGGCAGGGGTTCTCCATATGGTGTCACTGGGTGCCCAAAGCCTGTGAAAGGCCACAGCAGCTTCAGTGTGTTTTGGGTCAGATCCTTGGGCTACTGCTTCAACCATAGTAGTCACCGTGTTAGTTCACAGGTATTTAAGCCCCAAAGCATTAGGTGGCTCTCATCTTCTTGGCTAACAGCATGAGGCTGATCCTGACAAAAAAAAGCAGTACCAATTCTATTTGTAATTTTTTGTAGTTTCTGAATCACATGTTAATAATTCTAAGGAATGACACACAAGTAGGCATCATTGTTATATCTACATGGGGAAAAAACATGGGTTTTTTCCTTCACTCTTTTTTTGGTGAAGGAACAGTGGTGCAGCAAACCAAGTCTGTTTAGTACTAAAAATTTTCAGGGCATTTTACTGTGTAACTTAGGTAATTGCTTAAATAGTCAAGTTAAAGAGAAAATAATTAGAAGACTAATTTGGAGTCATCCTTCCCTATTACCACTTAAAGATGTTGACTGTAGAGTTCTGTTACTGCTTCATTTAGCTTGGCTATTGCAATGAACTAACTCCTTGCATGTCAGACTGTCCTTGTTCAGAGGTGAGGTAGGGGGTTTGTATTGCAGGATCAGAGCATGTAGCACTTGTGGCATTCCTGGTACCATAGAATTGGGAGCAAATAGGCTGACACTGTTCACACAGGGGAACAGACCTGCTCTGCTTTGGTCCCAAAGGTGTCATTGATTCTATTTGCAGTACAGGGTCAAATATTTGTCCATGGTATCAGAGAGGTTAACAAAAGGTTGTCGTAGCATTGTGTTTGTCACAAATAGTGACAATAGAATAGTATAATGTCAGCATGTCATGGTCCAAATGTCATCATTTTGTGATGTGACAAATTGTCCCCAAGGACAGACTTTTTAAGAGATCCTAACAGATGTTGGAAAAATGAGTAAGTTTAGATTGATTTTATTTGTGTCATATTCAGGAACAATCAGAAGTTAAGAAAGCAAAGCTTGCAGCAATTTGTATCACTTTTCATTCTTGAAGGGTCTTTGCTAATGTCACAAACTTTAGTCATTATACACATGATGCTTTCTTACCAGGCAAATTTGTTGTTGCATCATGCTTCAAGGCAGCTCCAGAGATGACAATTTTTCAGTAATAAATGCCTTTAATTGGACTGTTCTCCATTTGTAGTAGACTGGATTTTCCTATTTTAACCACAAAATAGTAGGAGAATTTGGACAGTTTCCCGTCTTTTAAAATTTAAGTGCAGTGGGAACTAAAGTAATTTTGTTTGTATTTGTTCTGTCCTTCATTCAAACCTTGTTAGAGGCAACTATGAAGCATACTAAGCAGTGCTGCTTAGACTTTATTTACAAGGGAAATTCAGCTGGGATGGCTGTGCTGTGTTAACACAACAAAGCCCAACCAGAGTTATATTTGATATTGCAATGTATTCCTGGGCCGCTCCCGTGTATGCCTGGCACATACTGTGAGAAACTGGAGGAGAGGATGTTCAGTAGTTTCCAGAAGACATTTTAAATAAAATTAACACATGCAACTTGCACTGAAATCAGTGCCTTTGAGAATGCTGATTGCATTTCTTAAATATGAAGGAGATATTCTGGTGAAAATGGAAGGCTGCAGCTTTTTCTGTGGAAATAGTAGATTTCCTGTTCTGTAGAAATAGACTAGGTGGAAAATTTGTTTGTCCAAGGACAAAATAATTGTGATGTTTCTGGATTTAGTTATGAAATGTAGTCTTGGACAGGCCTAGTCATTCCTCAGGTTGGTGGCAGTATGCAAGGCTGATTCCCTCAAACCTGAGTCAGAAAAGCAACATGTAACAGCACTAGCAGGCTGTATCCTGGCCCCTCTTCCTGAAGAGTTTGTGCTCATTCTAAACTGGGCTTCAGATGGGTGATCTTGTTTGAAACTACCTTCCTGTGTGTCCTGGTTCCAGCCAGGACAGGGTTAGTTGGTTTGCAGTATCCAGGAGGGGGCATGGCTAGGACACAGCAGTTATTCTGTACCACCTCTCCTCATTGCTGGGGTTGGGGGAGAGGGAATCCCTTCTGGGGAAAAGGGATTCCTTCTGGTCAAGAAAACATGGTGGAGGGATCCATCTGATACTGTCTATTTTTGAGAGTTTTTCTTTGTGAATAATTTCTTTTCTTATACTGTTTGTTATTAATATTGTTGCTGTTATTGTTCATGTTCTAATTTTTTTCTTATTGCTATTTCCAGCAAATTGTTCTTACCTCAATGTGTGCCTCCAGTTGGAGGGGAGAAGGGGAGTGGCACGTGGTTTTAGAGGGAGTACTAAACTGGAGAATACCACTCCTAAACCACAACAGCCTTATTTGGCAACAAAATGGACTGTCATGGTTTCATCCCAGCTGACAACCAACCCCCACACAGCCCTCACTCACTCACCCTCCAGTGGGACTGGAGAGAGAATTGGAAGGGTAAAAGCTAGAAAACTCGTGGGTTGAGATAAAGACAGCTTGATAGGGAAAGCAAGAGCCACACACACACACACAAAGAAAAATAAAAAATTAATACCTTGCTTCCCATGTGCAGGCAGGTGTTAAACCACCTCCAGGACAGCAGGACCTATCATGGTAACAGTGACTTGTGAAGACAAGTGCCACCACTCCAAATATCCTGCCCTTTCCTCCTTCTTCTCCTCCTCGTTTATATACTGAGCATGATGTCACACAATCTGGATTATCCCATTTGTCAGTTTGGGTCACCTGTCCTGGCTGTGTCTCCTCCCAGCCCCCATTCACCTCCAACTTCCCTGCCAGAGTGGAGTGTGAAAAGCAGAAAAGGGTTTGGCTCTGTATGAGCTCTGCTCAGCAATAACAAAAACATCTCTCTGTTATCAACCTTGTGTTCAGCACAAGTCCAAAACAGCCCCATACCAGCCACTGTGAATAAAATTACCCAAAACCAGCACACACTAGATATGAAAGATGTCTTGAAATTTGTGCTTTCCAAGTCTGTATGTTCTCAATTTTCTTTTCACACAGAAACATGTTTTGTGTTAAACACTTACTCTGCCTATATAATTTGTAGAATTAAAGTTTGAGCTTTGTAGTTTTTTTGTTCGTTGAAAACACAAATTCATGTAAGTAAAATAGTGTACTAAGTGAAGCTAGGATGGACAGTCCTTGGACAGCTCCTCCCCAGGAGCTGGGGAAACCTGTCCACTCATGTTGGCTTTAACTGTGATGCTGCTGTCAAGAGACCTGTGCTCCTATGAACTTTCCTTGCTGTACTTGGCCAATACAGAGCTAATTCTCTGTGATTACACCTGGCTGTAACTTCCTGTTGAGGAAGAGAGATTGAATAAAGAAGAAACGTAGTGTTTGATGGATATGAACAGTGTTGAACAAACTTCAAACAGCTTTCTAAGCAAGATATTTAGACATCGGGCCCTTTTTTCAAACTGTTGGAAGCCTATCTTTCTCCTCAGTGAGTTCCTAAAGTGGGAAATTTTTGCTCAGATTGTAAGCATCTGTTTCCATAGTTTGTGTCTCAGAAACAGAGTTGAGGTGAGTTGTGATTTCTCTACAGAGGACTGCCTCTTTGCACCTCGATGTGTTCCTGCAGAAATGGCAAACAAGGTGGGTCCAGTTGTTTTTGAATCTCTTGGGCTTCAGAAGAACCACTTTTGGTTTCCAGGGCTGCCAGAGGCTTTCTGTTCAACCTTGAGCACTTGAGGTAACTTGAATCTTTCTATATCTAAATATCAAATATGGAAGTCTCGTTCTGCTTCTTTGGTTATAAGGGCAACATCAAAGATCATTAAGTTGTTGGATACTTTGGAAATTTATGTGATCACGTTACCATAGGTAAACAGAAGGGAAAGAGTGGCAATCTACACAGGGAAGTTGTTTTTCTGATGTTAGTCTGATATAAGGGAATCTCATTTTACAGTCCCTTATCCAGAGCTTTTATGTGGCTTTACATCCTCCCTGGTATTGCTTTTTAAATGCTGTACTGTACAAACAGTAGAGCATTGTGAATGGTTTTTCCTTTTCATATATTTTTAATGTCTTATACTTGCATTAGTGAAAAATCCTTCTTATTAAGCCACTTTTAAATTTAATATATATTATTGTCTCTCATAATAACATCTATTTTAAAAATCCTTGGGAAATTTTAGCTTCCTTAAGCAATGTTTGGTATTTTTAATATTATTTTTCTCAGCTGTATTTTTTTTTTATTTTAGTTTGGTAAGAGTTATAAATTTCTTAGAATCATTGCATACATAATAATTTGAAATGTGTCTGGCATTAATTCTGTAAAAACAATCTGGATGTTCTCTGATCTGGATCTACAGAGCCATAAAATATATATGGCACAGTATTAAGTTTTATAATGCTCATTACTTCACTGTTGTACCTGTTGGGTAGAAAATCACTGAAGCGAATGAAGAGTATTGCTCTTTGGGCAGTAGAAATATTGGAAGTGCTTTTACATGGCCCCTTCTAGAGATGAGTTTCACTGCAGGGTTCAGCGAAGAAATAATTAGTATTTAAACTGTTTGCGAAAGAATATGACTTCTTCTCCTGAAGAAGAATTACAAATCAATGAAGTGCTGCAGAAGTTTTATTTGGGCTAAAATAATTGCCACATGAGGTCTTCAAGTTATAATGAGGGATATCTGTGGTCTAGGAGAGTGAACTTATAACTCATTGTAGTAGGACCTCGTTTTGATTCCTGAATCTTCACATGACTGTCATTGCAATTTGGGGCAATGCTTTTTGTTCTTGTTCTGCTTCTTAGAGCTGTATTAGCAACGTAATCTGTGTGTCTTTAATATTAACTGGGCCTTCATATTTAGTTACTTTCAGGGTCAATTGCTAAGCTACTTAGGCAACAAATTTAACCTACCTGCTTTGTAATCACTGTACCTCAATTCTGGAAGACCTGAGGGGACTCATGTACATGTGTTGTACAACATTGACCATTGTACTCCAGCAATGAGCTCCAAAAGGTTAAATATTTAGATAATGCTAGTCAACCTTCTGCTTATAACTGTAGCCCTAATAAACCTCAACATTGGTCTTGATAGCTTTCTATTTTTGAAATGGTTTTTAATTTATGTTCTGTAGTAGTTGTACTTATTTGATATAATGAGAATGATGTTATTATGGTCTAATACGTTTAGTTTCAGAAGATACTTGCTTTGAAATTTACTGCAAAATAGTGTAAGTGCAACCGTTTACTTGGGAGTGTCTAGGAGAAAGTCACGTTGGTATTTTAATTTTAGAATATGTCATGGTAGCATTCCACTTTCATTACTGAAGAGCCAGTTATTTTTTCTCAGGAGAGTTGTATAGGACATGAAACAGCCCTGTAAGCATGGTGGTGCCAAGCCATCAGAGAAGATAGAAGTCTGTGGTGGGTGTATAATCCCAGTGCAGTTTTGTGTGATGAGAGCTTGTAGTCTAGGTCTTGGATATAAGCAGTTCCTGAGTGTCAGGTGTGGCATGCAAGCCCCATTTATGTGTGTGGCTGAGGTTCACCTGTCTATTGGTGGGTTTAGATGCTTTGCAGTATGTTGAGTGTGCATTCTCCCATGTTCTAGCCCTCTTAAAACAAACCCTCCAAACCAGAGGTTGTTTTTAAGAGTACTGGTGCTTGGTGCAGCTCTGCAGCCACTGTGCTGACACAACTGAGACAGATCTGACACAGGTAAGGGGCTGAGAAAACATGGCCAAAGCAATAAGGAAACATGAACATTGGGGACATAGCTTCACTGCTGAATCAGTGTGATGTGAAACAGATTCCTTAATGTACAGCTTGCTACCTGTTTGTCTGGGTAGCAGTGCTGCCTTAAGCAGCTACAGAGTATTTCCAGACTTACACAAACACTCCCAGCTGGTTTCACTGTAGTTGTTTGTGGAGAACTGAACTGGAGAGAATTTATTGTGATAACAAGAACCTGGACTGCTGAGTTAGACTATTTACTTTAATGTCTGATTTAAATCTGCTTTGCTTCAGTTTACTTCTTTCCCTATCCACTCCATATGGAGAAAAGTTTATTTCCTGTCTGTTTTCATCAAGCTTTAATATCTCTGAAAGCCTTTATTAGGCTTCTATGTGTTGTGTTCTTTAGATTTAATAACTTCAACTTTGCCATCCCTTCCTTGTTGCTCACTTGGTGCTGCTTTTCTAGACTGCTCATCATTTTTACAGTGCTCTTCCAGGCTCTTTCCAATTAATCATCATTAGTCCTGTGATGCTCTGGCAGGACCACACTCTTCCAACTGTGGTCTTCTAGGTAGCTTTGTTCACTTCATTGGTAAACTCCATGAATTTAATTCTTTTTCTTGCTGACTAAAATAATGTATAAGGAAATTAATCTTTTAGAAAAATAGGATTTTTTTTGTATTTCTGTGGCTTTTACTTCTCGTGGCAAACTCTGCTTTGAATTAGTGCATCTACTTTAAGTCTTGCATAGTGTCATTGGGTTTTGCATGCTGTTGCCTGGATGTCCTTCCTTTCCGGCATATGGGCACACAGCATATGTCCTCCCACATATCCTTTCACCTCCACTTCACTTTTACTGCTGGGCAGTCTCTTGGTCTCCTGTAATCTGGTTGTTTTTTTTTTTTTCTTTATTTCTTCTATTTCATTTCCTGGCACTGCTGGAATTTTCTTTCTATCTCCTTCTGCATCCTTAATTTTTCAACTTACATGACCTTCATAATACATTTCTGAATTATAGGTAAATTTTGTATAAGCAAACTATACAGAGTAAAACCAAGTTCTGTTAAAATTAGAAGCTCTGTGTGCATGTATATATACTTATTTATGTCTCACTTGAAATACTTTGTAGGTTAACCTCTGCTTTATTTTCTCTGCAGAAAATCATTGAAATGTTTACAAATAATGACCTCTGTTGCCTTGGTTGAATGTTTCTTTTTCTCTGTTGCTTTTCCCATGTGGCCAATGTGAAATCTCTGCTTCTGAAACAGTACCTTGTATGTCCCTTAGAGTTTGGTTTTGGAGTAGGCATATAGATGCTCTGGTAAAGCAGGTAATAATATTCAGCAGATGTTAATGCATTAAACATAGGAGTTCAGAGGCAGGATTCTCACTTTTATTATTATTACTGCACAGCTTTTAAGTGTCCCTGCATCTTCCTAGGCAGATATCTGGAATTTATTGAGTGAAGTAAATTCCTTCTGGGTGTTTACAAAAAAAAGTGACAAATGTGATTTGATAACACTGATGATTGCACAATTCCTTTTCTGCTGATGAATTCAAAACATCTTATGAGAGCAATATAAAATTAAGTGTTACCAAGACCAGACTTGGAATTAAAGTGAAACCAAACATTGGTTAAACCCTCAGAACAGCAGAATTTCTTGCAGAGACGTTCAGGGAACAGAAGAAAAAAAACCAGAATACTAACAAGCTTTACATAAATAAGAACAAAACTGATTTTTCAGATAAATAGAAGTGCACAGCTTGCTGAACAGAACAAAGAAGCAGCATTGCTGATGCTTCTACCAAGTCATTGCTACTGACAGGGCGAAGAAATTGTTGAGGAAAGTCTATTGAAGAATAACCAGTGGAACACGGGACACCAGTGAGCAGTGTCTGCTCTGCACACAGGAGTGCTGTGGTAACTTCACACAACATTAAGTGAAGTTTCTGGTGCAGTTCATGTGTAGCAAAATGCCTCCCTGTTTTGCATGTTCTACATTGGAAGCTGAGTAGGTTTCATGGACTGCTACTGGCATTGGTTTAGGTATGAGAAGACTGAAAACTACAGGGCTTGCCATGAATTGTGAGGAAACTGAAATGCTGGAGGCATGGAACTGTACGTTTCCCAAATATTAGTGAAATTTTACCAGCAGTTAGGTATGCTGTCCTGAGGGACCTGTGTTGTAGAGAAGAGCTCTGAGTTGTAATATCTGTTAGGGTCCAAGACTTCTTTAGCTAAAGACTCTACAAATCCAGAGTGCTAAAGGAAGGCTTAGCATCCCAGAAGCAAGAGGTCTTGGATCTTCAACAGACATCGTAAAAGATTTGATAGTTTCACTGAATATTAAAGATTGCTCTGGATTTGACATTTTTACTTCTTGAACTGTTTTTTAATGCAGTCAGGAAGGTTTTGGAGCTCATGGTGTTCTTGTTGTAGGAAGAAACAAAGGTGAAATTTATATAACAGAGGCTCTGAAAATATTTTGGGAAATGAAGAGCAAAGGAGATTGGGCCAGTGGGAGTTGGTCTAGCGATTTGAAGTCTGCCACCTCTCTTGGGAGTCAGGAAGTTTAGCTCTGAGATAGTGTGGGCTCATGTTGAATGTGTGGGTGTATTTAGAGATGTGGGAGTTTTGTGATGGGGAATAGTGATACTATTGTTGTCATCAGGCTCAGTTTCCCACTTTGGCTTTACTATGGCCAAGCTGGATTTCTGAACCCGGAAATCAGTCTCTTTCTTGGCTTGGATAATTTACATTTTATTTCGATTTTGATGCTTTTAATCTCTCCAGATAAAAATTCAGGGAAAAAGCAGTTTCTTATCATGTATTACTGTGGCACGAAGTGCAGAGGAATCCCAAATTTGAACAGAGTTTTGAAGTTCTATAGTGTGGAAACCAAAAGCAGCGTTGATGCTCATTATTTTGCCTACAGAGCTGTGGCAGATCTTTAGAAAAAGTTTACAGAGCGAGCATTGGCTCCACTGGTCTAATAATCTATGCTTCAGTAGGTTGTGATCCCACATATGTTCTGCTTCAGGCTAGATAATTAGTGTTGCCAGTGGTTATCTCTTTCTGTGTAATAACTCATATCTGTCCTGGACTGCAGGACAGCTTTTGTTGCATCTAAGGCTTGCTGTGCATCCTCATGCCACTGTATATACAATCCTTAATCAGTAATAGTGTCTCTGCATTTTCTTGCTCTTGCTTTTCTGTGCCAGTGAGCATCTTTCAGGGTTTGAGAGAGAGTGAGTGGGTGATACGTTTCACTGGGGAATGAGGACTGTTAAGAGCAAATAATGCTGTATCATGCTGTGGTATTTTGTTAACTTGGGCAGACAAAACTTCCTTTCACCGGGGACCATATTTTAAATATTCCAGGGTGAGAAAAAATGTCTGTGACTTTGCTTCCTGAGTGAGAGACATGTCATACAGGGCCATGCAGCATGTAGAGCTTAACAGGAGTATTTAGCCATTGGTCTGTATCAGCACACATGAGATCAGCCTTTAGAGTTTCTGGCCGCTTGCAGAGAGCTTGTGTGAAGATGGTGCTCTCTGTGTCTGGGGAGCACCAGTGGCTTGGAGTGGGCACAGGTTTGACTCTATGCTCCCAGTTTTCTTGGCAGAAATGTCACAGCATCCAGTTATGACTAAGGAGTAGAGAAAAGAAGTGGGGAGCAGGAGGCCATTGCCACAATTTCTAATTGTAAATACTTCTTCAGTGAGTCTTTCCTCTGTACTCAATCTATGTCAATAAGGAATAAGCAATGAGGAATAGGCAGAAGTTATGAGTGAGATGTACAGTGTAACTGAGTCCCAAAATGTTTACAAGATCACACTTTGATTTTTAAACAATTGCTTAAACAGATAGTTTATTGATAGAAGGACGTTTGTTGCATTTGAAAATGATTTACGGTTTATACAGTAATTGAAGTGGCAGTCACTTCATCACACTTAAGTTTATTGATTCCATTAGTACCTGTTGACCTTCTTTCTGCTGAATCACCAGCTTGAATGTCTGTGCTGTGTGGGATAAATTAAAAGGAAAAGATGTCATTTTTCCTAACTATGCAGGATGCAGTTTTCTGCAATAAATAAGGAAATGAAAACAAGGAAACTAGTGGGAAAGTAAAACATTCCAGGAGAAACAATGTTTTGAATCTCTCTAATATTTGATGGATTTTTTGAAGTAACTTTGTGTCAATCCCAGTAACTTTGTGCTGATACCTATTCTGCAGGTCAGTCATGGATGCTGAGTTAGCTTGCTCTGATACAGGTGGCCAGCGTCTGTATTCTGGCAGTTTGAATACACAGAATTCCAGAAGAATATGAAAACTATCATATGAATGGGAGACCAGGGCCAGCTGGAAAATGATTTCTGTGTGATTCCACTTTGTATATTCTACAAGTTAAATAACAGTTTCCACACTTTTATTTTTCCCCAAAAAGATTGCTCATAGTTGGGTGACGCTCAAAGCTGCAAAAAAAAAAAAAAATTGTAGAGCATTGGCACATGTGAGCTGAAAGACAGAAATTACAGAAAGATAGAAACTGCAGAAAGACAGAAATCCCTCTTTGCTTGTGTTCTGCTGGAGCAGCAACTCCCTCCTCCTCTGGCCTTTTTAAGAGCGAGCTGCCTTCTGTGCTCTTGCTCAGTCTTATCTCTCCTTTGGGAAGATAGTGGTTTTCTGCACCAAACTGCCTGTAAGAGCAGGAATTGCTACCTTGCCAGAAGCAAGGGATTCTTTGTCTCTGTCTGTCCTCCCTGAGTTCCTGGCATTGTTCTGCTTGTGGCTGTTCCCCTGGACAGTGGTGCAAAAGCTTGCTGGTCTGCTCATCCAGCCTGACCATAGCACTGAGGAGGGAACGTTTTGGCTTGTGCTGTGTGTCTCTTAGGTTTGATGGGTTTTCTCTTTCTCCCCTTAATCACTGATGAAAGTCAGCCAGACTGAAAGGACATGTTTTGCTCTTTGTAGCTGGGAAACAGAACAAAACAAGGTAAAGATTTGGCCCTTGGGATAACTGAAATGAGAATAACCCATCATTCTGTGTCTGTTGGAAGGATAGGCAATATTTTTACCATTGATAGTATATGCTGGGCTAATGGATTTAAAGCTTCAAAAGCTCCTGTAGGATATTATTGCCATTTAATAATGCAATTCTGAAAAATAAAAGACTTCGATTACAACCAAGGCTCCATATAACACTATCAAGCTAACATTCAAGGTCTCTTAGTGGTACTTAGTTAGTGGTAGAAGAGGTTTTTAGCAAAGTCATCTTAGGAGCACAGTATTTTTAACAGCATGGTTTGTGCCTGGGTTACCACAAAGTGGGTTTTGACATGAATCCAGGAGCACCTTTTCATTGGATTTGGCCCAGGTATGCTGTGCTTTCACTGGAATAAGCCTGGAAAAGCTAAAGGGGAGAGAAAGAAATTGGGAGCTGTCATGCTCTTTCCAAATTTTTTTTTTAATCAGATTTGTTTTCATTCTATTGTATCCTATTGCAATCCAAAAGAGGGAAACTTTTGGATGCAGAGTCTGATTCAAAGGGATCACATAGTCTTGCCTTTATTAAATTGTGATGTGAACTGGGCCATATGGCACAGAAGTGGAACAGGGAGACTGTGAAGGGTTTTCTCCAGGCTGGCTCTCTTTCTGTGACTACAGTAGAGTTATTGCTGTTTTATGGTGCAGGCATGCTCAGGTGCTGTGCTGAGAAGTGCAGTACAGGAATCTGAACTGGACTGAATTAATTTCTTCTATATGACAGCAAAGTCTCTGGCCATATTTT
This sequence comes from Phylloscopus whistleri, assembly GCA_017589585.1. Classification (NCBI taxonomy): domain Eukaryota; kingdom Metazoa; phylum Chordata; class Aves; order Passeriformes; family Phylloscopidae; genus Phylloscopus; species Phylloscopus whistleri. The sequence goes on along the minus strand of JADMLD010001629.1, from coordinate 1,936,576 downwards.
GAGGTTAGTTATATTAGTGTTGTTGCTCAGAAGTTTACAAGCTTTCTAACAGCCAAGTGGAAAGGGCATTTCTCATTATTGTACTCATGCATGAGGCATTAAATGCTTCATGTTGTGTTCACAAATGAGTGTACAGATTTTTGGCAAAATCTAAGAGTCAGATTCAGTCATGCAGATTAAGGTCATATTACAGTATCTCCAAGGGGGTTATATACACCCAGGTTGAACCACTGTGTCTTTCATGTAAAATAAGGAGTTGGTTTTTGCTAAATGATACAACTGACATAATATTTTATCAGGCCTTTCTTTCTTTCTTTCTTTCTTTTTTATCCATTTGATTAAAGAAGAAAACAGGATCTAATTTAATTTCTCTTCCTGCTCCCTGTAAAAATCTGCTTTACTAGCAAATTAGAATTTCTGAAAATTTTATCAAGCAAATACTTTCCATCTGACAAGGCTGAAACTACAAAGTGGCCAGTAAACCAAAAATTTAGTGAGATATTAGTTAGAGAAGATGGTCTGGCTTTTGCTTTTGCCATCTAACTCCATTTTTCTATCTTTGCATGATTTCACAAAGTTCAATAACTATTTTAGGTTCAGTAGCCAGCTGATTGTCTTTTCTTTAATATTGCATATCATGAATGAAAAAAGAATTTATTTGCAGAAGTATAATGAAATAATTGTCTGTGCTACCTATGAAAATACAATTAATTTTTCACATTTTATGTGGCCTGTGCTTAAATGATAAAGGGTGGAATAGTAACTAAAAGAGTGTCTAAGGACATATAAACTGCAAGAAAAACCTCCCACAAGCTCATTGTTTTCATTTTATTAGAATGATGATTAGGAACCAATATGAATACTTTGAATACAGAAAGGTTGTGCTTCCCACCCCCTGATTTAAGGAGATGCATAAGAATGAAATGAAAGCAAATGTGCCTGTAATTTACTGGGTTGTGTGCATTCAGCATACTTGCTCTTTGACAAGTATCCAGCTCACTTCAGTGCCAGCTACTTCCTCACCAAGTAATAGATGAGGCTGGAAGGAGCTGCTCAGCATATTCTGGTTGAGTTTTGCTGCTGGGTAAAAAGCTTTAAGGGGACCAGATGCAGAATAAGCAAGATGAGGCTGGATGCTACAGGAGCATGGATGCTGCTTCAGCTGCTTGTTGTAGGCTTTATTTATACTTTTTTTTTCTTGAAGGATCATTGGTTAAAGTGCATAGTAGGTAATTAAAGCAGTGGATTTATTGTCTACAGTTGTTTTGTGCATAGTTGTGTCAAATGAAGTGATCCACTATCTCCCTGGCTAAGGATTGCAGGGCTTTCTAGAAGAGGTGATTTGGATAGATCTATTTTGTCTTTGTTGTTAGCCTGAATATTAGTTATCTTTTTTGACGTTTAGCTTGCACTGTAGTGGCCTCTCACCTTGTGAAATTTATAAACACCTGCTGTCAAAAATCCCAAACAATACATTAAGAAGTAAATATGAATTTGAACTGAAGCTTCTTTAGTCCTGGTATCACAGGGACTGACCACATTAATTGGTCCACAGTGTGAATGTATTAGGACTGCATCTTCTTCAAAGAGAATTAAACCAGATTTTAGGGATGATTTTTTACCATCTCGTGGAAATACTGTTGGATAATGTCAGTTTAGACTGTGCCATAAAGTGTATCTATTTTTCTTGAAAATATTTATAGGTAAGTTTTTGAGAACTTTGGTTAGAAGTTTGGTTAGACTTAAATGGAATCCTTTAAGTCAGTAGTAGAGGTTCCTTTGCATTTGATGATGGATGTCATAGTCTCAGATCAACAGAAGCAGATCGAAGTGGCCAGTCCCTGGGATCTTGAGCTTCTGCTTTGACTCTGTAAAGTGAGAACAGCGATGGTTTCCTTATAGTTACCCTGAAAATTAATTTATTAAGCTCCAGCTGCTGGTAGTGGTAGTGTTGGTATTATTACATACATGCTATATCCATGGAATACAGGGTAATATTTTTGAGTTTTTCTCAAGTTTGGTATGTTGTAGTATGCTGAGATGAGGTCAAAAGAGTGGAAGTTCTTGTTTTTCTTGAAGACTACTCGGTTCATGTGACTCTTCTTTGGAACCTGAGATCCTGTTCTTTCCAATCATGGTCCAAGTTAAAACAAAAGCAAAATAATGTTTTGTGTTGTCTTCCAATAAGGCATTGGACATGCACTGGATATGTGCATGCACCTTGATTCTGTTATAAAATCATGTAATAGCAATAGCTCTGGTTTGTGTTAGAGAGCTGAATCCTGCAGTGTGCTGGACACTCCTGCCAGTTCTCACTGTGCTTGCCTTGGAGTGTTCATTGTGCCCCTTAGGACTGTGTAACCAAGCAGAAACACACTGCATCCACAGTATTTATGTTTTCATCCTGCTGTTTTTCTTTCTCTCTTAACTGTTCTCTTTGTCAGGCTTTGGGCTCTGAATATTCTCAGTTCCATGGATTGTTAACAAAGTTTTCCACTACCTGTCTACTTTGTATTCCCTAATGGGAACCCTTCTATGTAAGAGTAGAAACCTTCAATCTGTGAAGATCTGGTGAACTAAGAAGACTTTTTGCAGCCAAATTAATTTTTAACAGTGTATTGATTCAGTGTCTAGCAGCTTACATGTCAGAGTGTATGAAAGTCACCCTTTGTCCCATCACTAATGCATTTCCTTTGAGCAGTCACTCTTTGCGCATCTTTTTGGATTTAATTTTTTAAATTTAGGACCTTGAAATGCTCTGGTGCTGCTTCATTACCTTTTCTTTAGTGAGAGTGGATTGTGTTGGTGATCAGGGAAGCTGCTGAATGCTGACAGTTCAGTGAAGCTCTGCACACCCCGGTGTGCTGTGCTGGGCACGATGCTGCTGCTCTCCCTGCTGACATCCCAAAGTGGGGCAGTGTTAACAACGTGCCATACCCAACTTAACCTTCACATTTAGTGTGGCATAACATGAAGCAGTCTATCGTGGAGCAGGAGCTGACACTCCTGAGTCTGGCAGATTGGTGAGAAGCTGGGAGTGCAGACTTTGGGATGGTGGTGATGGTTGTCCTGCTGATTTGTTATTGCCGTTCCTTGTCAGAGTGTCTAAGCATCCCAGCCAGGGAGCTGAACATCTTTGTTTTGTGTGTTCAGTACACATAGCACAAAATGGGCTTTGAAGAACACTTTACAAATTTGTATTAATAAAATTAAATCTTCAAAATTTATGCTCCAATTATTTAGATGAACTTGGCTGTTGGTTTGTTTCCAGAAGGGATATTCTGCTTTTTCACTCTTATAAAGACCAAAGGCCTAGGTCTTCCAGTAACAAAAATAAGAGCAAAACCAAGTGTTTTAGAAGTGGTTAATTATAATGATATATTTACAGCTATCTAATTATTTCACATATTTAAGATTTTTGTATACCCATTTTGAGGTGTTTTTTTTTTTAAAGGATCATTTGAAAGGACTGAGAGCACAATACTTTCTAAAAATCAGATCTAGTTAAGGTTGCTTAAAGTAGGTATGAATGTGAGTCAGTTCACCTGTCATTATGGAAAATCTACATCTATCTAATGTTGAGGAGCCTAATTTAAGGTTTCTGTTTGAAACAATGATGCCTTTTTCTCCCCCTAGCTTTATTTAATCCCTCTGTGCAGGGGACTAAAGAGATGCACTTCATCATATTGTTGTCAGAGTTAATACTTTTGAAAGACTCCGAATGCTTCACAAATTGCACCTCTCGAGTATTACTTTATATATTGTTGTGGCCCCTGGTGGACACATACTTTGCCTATCTGTATCTCCCTAAAATGAGCACAATGGTAGTATTTGGTATTAATATATTTTTTCTGTGGAGAATGGAAACCAGTTGATGGAGATAGGGAATTTTCATGAGCTCCCCCTTTGCAGGTTTTGAAGCTTAAGAGTTCCCTGCACCACACTACTAGTCCCTTAAGCTGAAATTTTAAGCTATTTCCATCTCTTGTTTTGATGCCTACTTTGTAAAATATTCCTATTAACATCACATTTGTATCCTGAATTATATCTGGTGCTGCTGTGTAGCTGAGAGATGCAGGCATTTCAACCCAGAGTGAGTTTGTGGCTTGTATTCACATTCAAATTTTGGTATCATCTATCTCTGAAATTATTCATCAGATTCCTGTGTGAATGCTTTTAATGGTTTAATATGTTCAGCTGATAACAAACTGCATGCTCAAACCTAATGTTGCTCTTTTTAGACTTGATTAGACTCTATCCTTGATTGTGATTTAATGGCTGTTCACAAGCTTGTTCGCTCTTGCTGTTGCATATTAAGTACCAAAGTATCCAGCCAGGTCTGCCAAAGTCTTTCAAGAGACCATGCTTTCTGAAGGAGATGAAAAGCCCTAAGTAGGCTAACGTTTTGATTCAGGATTTGGATTGTTCTTGATCACCAAAGATTTTGTCCATAAATCCCTCTGGAAATGTTTGAAGTGTTCAAAGACCTGTCTCAGTGCTTAATTTTACTCTCCTAAAATGCTACCTAAGCAATCAAACAAAATCCTTTTAAAAGCAATTAGTACAAGCAATAGCAGTCAAAACAGTTCCAAATACAAGTTGTATTCACCTCCTTTTCCCAAATGCCTATCTGAGCTATTGTGCCAGAAAAAGCAGTGTATGATTAGAAGTCAGCTCCTTCTCGTATGCTTTGTGGATCATCTCTAACATCTTGTAATTGTCTATCATGGGTATTTGCATGGCCCTGGTCACCAGAATCTTTACTTTTTAGCAACTCAGGTGTTTAATATACTGACCTGGTGCCACTCTGGCTGTCTACAAGCACCATATCCTATTAATATACATGGAATTGGTGTAATACTAGACCTGGGAAAAATACATGTCTTTTTAGATCAGCCAGGTGCGGTACACTAAGGCATCTGAAATTGCTCTAAATACTGATTTTAATTCCAGTTTAAATGCCTGGAACTCTTCTGGCTCCATCTATGCACAGTTAGCTCACAGCTGGCTGCACACCTGTGCCTGGAAAAGATAGTAAGCCACCAGCCTTTCATTAGGCAGAGGCATATACTTAGAAATTAAATGCAAAATGTTGTACATAAAGGAATGATTTTGCAGTAATAAGTAATGTGATAAATACCAATTGTAAGGGAAAAACCATAGGAAAGATGCAATTTCAAGCCCTGGTGAGGTGCTCTTGACTTTAGAGATTAATCTTACAAGGAGGCAAGTTCTTGTATCCTTTAAAATGCTTCCAGAGAGTAAAACCTTCAACATACCTGTTCCCATCCAAGTGTCTCTCTTCTGCTTGTATTCAATCTCATGCCTTCCTCACTGCCTACTAAAAGTCCTTCATTTTTCTGTGGGGAAATAATCGCCAGCTGAAGTGGATCAAAAATTACTTTTACATGGATCATACTCAGCAACAAGTTTAATTACAGTTGAAGTGGCAGATATTCCCCTTGTGAGACATCCTCCCTTTATTGGCATCAGATGAAACAGTTAGTAGTGGAGAAACTTCTAACTTCCAGGAGAATATTGTGCATTTCTGCTGCTCAGACCAAGAAGCTCTTACATTATCCCAGCTGCCCATTTCAACTTCCTTTCAGGAGAGAAGCAATATGTATCTTGTGTTTTAATGTGTACTCAGCACAGGGATAGGATGTGGAATTTTAAAATCAGCAAAGTATTCTTCCTATTTTAATTACATGATAGTATTTTATTAATGCAGCAACTCCGAATTTTGTTATGATGTAGTGTAGACATTTTAATTTCTTATTAATCAAACCCCAGATATGTCAGGAACATGGTTTAGTTCCTACTTAATAATCCACTAAATGCAAATATTGGAACTCTTTAAACAAGCTAAATATTTTTTTCACTTGAGCTTGATGAAGCTGATTAAGAAATATCTGCAATAAGTTGTTTTAGTTCCAGTGTAAACTATTGGTTTAATAAAATAAATTACCACCTCATGGGAGTGTAAAGAGAAACAGTGGAACATAATAGGGCAAGGTTTTCAGAAGGCACTTTGTAGTGGCTTAACTCTGCTCTGTGTATTTTATCCTTCACTTCAAACAGAGGAAGGTGAGGGAAGTACCCAGTGTCCATCTTGCATAGTATGCATAAACATTTTTCCTCTGTGTTCTTTCTAAAATGTTTGTTCAGCATTGCTATGAAATCCTAGTTGTCTTGCTAAAATCAAAAGTCTTCTGCCAAAGGCAAGGACAGGTTAAACTAAGTGAGCTGAAAAACATCTGTTAAACTCACTGGCAGTACTTTATTGTCTGTGTCTTGTTAGCTTTTTGTTGGATTTGGCTCAGTTCCTTGAGAAACAATCCCATCTCTTGAAGAAATAAACCTCCTGTTACCACCTTAAAATAATATGAAAAGTACTTGATTCTTCTTGCTAAATTCCTCCCATCTTCTCTTTTTAAAGCTGTGTTGTTTGACCTTTTTAATGTCAGACCCTTTCAGTACTGAACCCGATACCTGTAGTATTTTACATTACTATGCCCTAAAAACTCAAGCATATCACAGAGCTTGCCAGAAGCCATTCAAGCAAAACATTACCAGATTATGAAATATTTTTAATTAACATGCACATACTTATGAAAAATAGGCAGTATTAAAGACTGTTCAGCCAAACTAAGCATTATCCTGTTATTTTTATCCCCAGATCTTCCCTCCTTTCCCTGAATCTCTGTTGAATGATAGCATTAAAGTGCAGGTCCTTCAGAGGGTGATGGATTTGGGTATTTTGCCATGGGGCTGGGCCCCACCCTACCTTCTGGAGCCTGGGAAATATTAGACCGTGCTAGGGAAACAATGTGGATCCAATTTGAAGTCCGAGAAGCGAGGATGTTCTGTGGCATATCAGAAATGCACGGCTTTTAACTCACTTTCTCAGGCCTGCTCTTGCCAATGTCCTTGAGAGCACAGAGATCCAACATGACACACAACACGCACGACCTCAGCTAAGCACACTGGGGTGGGGGTGGGCAGAGCTGTGCTCTTAACTTTGTATTTTCCATGGTTTGGCAATAGATGGAGCAGAGCTCGGTGTGGGTGTGGATTCACACATGCACAGTGTGCATTCTGAAAGGGAAGGCACCAGGGCTTCCCTCATGCTCTGAGTGGCTCTGGCCTCCTGGACAGCAGGACAGGGTCATCAGGCAGCAGCACTTTACAAGCTTGTGGTGGTTTAGCACGGACATGAGGCTTTTCCTTTTTTTCCTTTTTTCCTTTTTTCCTTTTTTCCTTTTTTCCTTTTTTCCTTTTTTCCTTTTTTTCCTTTTTTCCTTTTTTCCTTTTCCCTTTCCTCTAAGGAAGTTATAGCAGATGTTGACAGCTTGGTTGACCAATTGAAGAGTTAGATATGCTTCTGGAAACACTTAGTCTTAAAATGAAGCCCGGGAAGTCCTTTTTCCTTCTGGTCAGTTGAACAGGTGACATCGAGTCGGGCCGTTCTGTTCCCACCTGGGCGGGGGGAGCCGGCTTGAAGGCCTGGTTGGGCTCCATCGGCTCCGGGCAGGGGAGGAGAGGCTGCAGCTTAATTAACATCAGCTGATTTTAAAGCCTAACTCAGAACCCACCGAGCTGAGAGAGAGCCGATTGTCCCACTGCCACCCAGGGGTGGGCAGGGTTTCCCCCCACCGCCCCTGGGGTGAGAGGAAAGCAGAGGGGGAAAGCCCAGCTGCTTTGAGATCTCTCCCCCTGAGAAGCTGCTGCAGAAATTATGTGACCACCTCAGGCCTGGGCAGATTTAACCCTTTCCTGGCAACATGAAGTTTTCAGGGCTTAGCTCTTCCCTGGGAGAGAGAAGAGAGAAACAGAGTGCACATAGAGAAAACCCAGCATGACAGTCAGTGGAGTGAAACAAAAAGTACTGATTGAAGAAGGGATTGAGGAAGTAGACGTTTTTAGCTGGACTTCTCTAGTGTAAATCATGGAGAAATGGAGTATTTCTTATCATAATGCTGTTTGGGGGAATGCAGGTTTCTAGTCAAAGGTTGTGGACTGATATAATTAAGATTCAGTTGAGAATTTTGAACAGAGTAATCCCCTGCTCCTGGGGTAAAAGGAGGCCTCAGTCTTTGAGACGAAGATGATTTTAGAGAGAAAGGGATTTGAGGTCCTCGGCTCCTGGGGTAAAAAGAGGTCTCTATTTCTTTTGAGATTATAGAGATAGAAGAAGAGAATTCTTATTTTATACTAGACAAAGCATTCTTAAACGGTACCCCAAATATGCTGAAAGGCCCATAATTAGCCAGAAAAAAGGTTGCTAATGGGTGGGACTGCATAATCTGCAAAATTCCAGGTGGTTGCAGAATTGTGACATTGGAAGCCACCAGACTGTTTTGTCTTGTGGCAAATGTCTCCATGAGACTCTAGAGAGACTCCTCTCCCAATGTGATGAAAGATTATATGTAAATAGTGAAGCTGACTGAAAATCACAGATTTTGTCTCTCTATTGTTGTTTGTAAAAAAGTGAACACTTGTGGAGAGAAAAAGCGAAGTGTTTCGAAGTTTCTTTTTTTTTTCCTTTTCTTCTTTTAGTGTGTGTGTTAATAAAATCTATCTGTTTATGTTGTTACATTAAGTTAAGCCTGTTTTCCCTTTTTCTCTTAATTCTATCTCACAGCAAAAAAAGATACTCAAACCACTACACTGAATTTAGCAAACAGAATTTGGCGAATGTAAAATCACTACAAAGCTTATCAACCAGCAGCTGTTCACAGCCACCTCCTCTGCAGAGCACCCAGACTGCAGGTTTATTAGTTGTTGTTAATTGTCCTTCTGGATGGTGATGAAATAGAGTGAAAAATATACTAGATGGTAACTGCAGTTTCTTTTCTTTTGGGTGCTGGCATTGGATGCGTCTTGTAATGTAAGTTGCACACTGTAGAAGTATGTGGTGAGTAAAGTGTCCACTGAAAGTTCATTGCTGGAGAAACTGGATGTAATTGCCTTTGGGAAGTGGATGTATTCATTTCAGGACCTTGCTTATTAGGCTTCCATAGAGAAGGAAAGAGAGCTTTCTGTGCATGATTGTTTTCATACAGATTGTGAGCACCTCTCTACAGCTCTGTCTTTTCTTTTAGTTCTGTGCTAGCTCACAGATAACTGCATTTGCACGCTGAGAAGGCTTTGGTTAGGCAGAGGCCTAACTGAGGTCCTCAGGTTCCATGTCCAGTCCTTAACCCTGACTGTCTTTGCAGCCTTAACTAAATCAGTTAGGCCAACATTTTTTGAATGTTGATATCTGAAGTTAGACATCCAAATTTGTAGTTAAGCATGTAAGTAGGACTGCTCTGATTTTTATAGATGCTGACTCCCACTGTGTCTTTATGTGTTATATTGTGTGGGGGTTTGCAGCATTACTGAAAACTAAATGAGGATTCAGGAGTATAGCATAAGTCAGCCAAGTTTGAGAATGTCAGCCTTGACGTACACAATGTAATTTTTTGCTCCTCTGTTCAGCTAACCAATAAGGCTTACCTAGCTGAAGAGCAGTGCAGAAGGACTAATGGGCAGTGTGTTTTGATCAATGAGTAACTGATATTTTTTGGTTTATAAATAAAGACAGTAATTATTATAATATAAGGAGGGAGATTTCTTCAGACCCGTTGCCCAAACATAATGCAGTTGTCATGTGCAAATGTAGCAATCTAATATATTTCTGAATTTCAAGACTGTGCTGTTAAACACAGCCTGGTTTGATCCACTCTCTACAAAAGCAGATGAACTGCAGTTTCTTAATGAATAGTTAGACAGCTTCTTAGAGACCTGTGCAATATCATACTTATGAGATAAAGGCTCCTTTGTGATACTCTGGATTCATAAGCATGCTGGCTTGATGGGCTGGAGCAGAATGTTGGCGCATTTGATTGAAAAAACCCATAATTTCCACTGTTTTGGTAAAGTTTTGGGGCCACATTCCAATCTCATTTTCATGACATAACTCTGGCATAGAGAACAGAAGAGCTTACAGCTACACTAGGATCTAGCTTCCTTTTCATCATATGGGGACCAAAGTGTAGAACTCTGTTTTTAAATTCCTCTGGTCAGGATTTACAGTGGCAAGGCCATGTTAATTTTGCTAATTTTGCTACAAGTATAAAGGGAGTGAGTTCTGTGGCACACTTTAAAGGACTAGATTTGATGGTAGCATGTAAAGTTGTAGCTTTCAGCTTGTTATGGTTATGCTCCAGAGTGTGCATGTTAAAATAGAATTTCCCAGTGAATATGGTATTGTTTGCAAGCAGAAGTGTCTTCGATTCTAGTATCCCTCTCCCTTCCGTTTTGTGAGGGCTGTCACAACTCTGCCCCTTTTGGGGACAGACCAAAGTCTGATGCCAGTTTGTGTGGAACGTGTATCAAAGCCTACTTTTGTCTTGCTGAATTCAATGGGAATTTTGTCTTTAAATGTAGTGGCAGGCTTGCTGGATTTCTTCTGTTACAATTTATTCTTTAGGGAGTTTATGCCCAAAAATACTGGCTGTCTCTTGCTTCCAGTGACTTAAACACGAGCTGACTGCTCACTACTCTTGGAAGGTGTGTTCTTCACTGCAGAAGATTCCAGTTTAAACAAACAGACATAATTGCTCAGAAAAAATTTTTCCTGGACTCCTGAGAAGACTGTGTTAAATCAGGCTTGGTTTGGTTTGCTTTGATGCAGAGGTGTGACACTGCTTTTCGTGTAGTTGGGTTAACCCTGAAAGTTTTGTCTATTTTGATTATCATGGTACAGTTTTTCTTTTAATGGATGGAGAACAAATACAGAGACAGTATCATTTTGATTGCTAGAAACACACTCTTCAAGTAAATGGTTTTATCACGTACTTGATCAATCTTTCAAAATCCAGCTGTTGAGCAGAATCAGCACAGACAATTGTGGTTTTAAATAATGTATCAGAAAGGACCTTGACTTGAGAAATGCACCACCTATGTTGTTTTTTCATTCTGAAGCAATGAAGCTGCTTTGCTCCAGTTTGGATTCAAGTGTCTTGTGCATCACAGGGCTGTGTGCAGTACACAACTGCTGGAATTGTTTCTTTTTTTATCTAAGTGATTGGCAGCCACTTGGGTGAGTCACAATTATGAGCCTAATTTTAGCTGGTATGTATGTATTGGGAGAATCTACCGGAGACAGTTGCATCTGCAGGGGTTGAGAGAGGTGAAGTCAATTTAGTTTTGGGGCTTCTTAGAAATCAGCTTTTGTGTCCGAATTCTGTTTCTTCTCTTTTGGTTTTGTATAGTCATATTATATGACCTTTCTGGTGAAATACACCTAATTCCTTCACCTTCAAGAGTTTATCAGAAGGAGACAATTTAGAGTGACAACATCAATACTTTGATTGATGCTTGTTTGGTATGTGTTTGACTTTTGTTTGTGTTTTGAACATAATGAAGTGCAGGGTTTAAGCTGCCTATAGTGTCTCATTTGTTAATTTGTCTGTACTCAGCCTCTGTTGGTTTCTTCCAGCTGACCTGGGAAATAGCATCCAGGCAGGTGTATTAGTATGGAGTTTGAGAGGAGTTTAGTCTATGCAGTCAGAGCCCTCCAGTCATGTGGGCTGCATAATCTGGCTGCCAGCACTTACACCACTGTTTAACAGCTGCTGCTGTTAGTTTAAGGCAGTTCTGTTGAATTCTGCATTTTGCTCTTTTAGTCCACATGTATCAAAGTAATGCAGCTTATGGCAGGAGCTGGTTCCTATTGTGGCAGCCTGTCAGGAAAGTAATGTACACAGTGGCGCCTGCCTTTAAGTGCTGTGTATGAGAAAGAAAAGGTGTGTGCTTTTCATGTCACCTTGCTGTTTCCTAATGTATTATTCCTGTTTACTGTGAGGCAAAGGTGTCAGCCTGGATTGTGCAAGGAGATGGAAACCAAGTTGTCATTTACTGCCTGTGTTCTGAAAGCAGCCATTAGTAGTACCCAGGTCCCTCCTCTGCTTTGTGTTCTGCTCAGCCTCTGTGTGTGCCTAGGTAGTAAACGACCATATGTTGTTTATAGAGAATGCAGAGGCAGTGTATCGTTTTCCACTTAATCAGGGTGTTCCTAATCGGGAAATTGCCCAGAGAACTAATAAAGCCAAATGCACTCAATAACTACTGTTTAAGAGACACAGTAAATTCTGCTTAGCAGGAACATCCTCAGGTGATTTACAGGTACCTGGCTATGTCCCATTTTTAACTTGAACGTGGCCTGATTTCTCCTAGGAGAGCTTTTAACGTTTGTCTGAGTTATGATGCAGGGAGTGTCTGTACAAGCAACTTCTCTCACTGTCTGATCAGTATTGAAACTCTCTGTCTTTTCTAGAACAGGTAAGCACAGTGTCCTCACAGTTGGTGCTGTGGCTGGGTAGCAAGCTGGGATCTTGCTCTGGGCAGAGACATTGCTTTCATTGCCCTGAGGACTCTCAGGCTGTGGGCTGGTGGTAGTGATGTGATGGTCCTGCTTAAGCTTTGCTTATGCTGAGCATAAACATGTCCTGGCCCTGGACACGTGTTCCTGATTTGTGCTGCTTCTTGTGTAGTCGTGGCAAACTATTTGTTCAGCTGTGCAGCAGCTAAATCTGCAGCACAGCTAAATCTGCATACTGATCTGGCTGACAAATAACTTACAGAAAAGGGGAAGGAAAGAAGAGAGGTGTCTCATCCAAATGGTTTTCTAGCCTGGTTCACGATGTGGCTACACAAACAGCTGTACAAGCACAAAGAAGGGAGTGGTGGGAATAAGTGGGTGAGGTCAGGGAGAAAGGAGGCTATTTAAGCCAGTACTGCTGCCAAAACATTACTTGCCAAATTACTTTTCAGCTCCTCTGTTTTCTTGAACGTTTCCTCACATCTGTTCTGTCATAGTAAACTCTTATGGATGTTACTGCTTCTGCATAATAACAGCTGTACTGGTTCAGACAAAGACTTCATCTAACCCAATATCCTGTCTCCAACAGAGGCCACAGTAAGTAGACCCAGGGGGTAAGAAGGGGACAAGCCTGTCTGATGTTTCCATGAATGTTCTCTTAGCCTCAGACAATATTTAGCCCAGGGGATTTCTTGACCTGATATGGTTCATTTACACAGTAACTGTCAATGGATCTCTTATATACCTGCCCAATTCATGTTGAACACCATGTAAAATGACATCTTTCAGCTAGGAGTACCACAGGTTTCCTACTTGGAAGTGTGATCATGAAGTTCATAGGCAGGACAGATCTATCATTTTTATTAATATGTCTTATAAATAATGTTGATTCACTTGTGTAACCGATAAAAATATTTGAGAAAAGACTTCACTGAAAAATTGGAAGAATCACGGGGTTGGTAACACCTGCTTACTCCTGCTCAGTGATGGTGAAATGTTTTGGTTCTTAGTCCAGTATGGGAAAGAAAGATGTGAAAGGGTGCTTTCCGTAAGCCAGTAATAAAATTCTCAGTATGCTAAGCCAAAATGACTGGAAAGGAGTACCAGGATGTGCATTACTGCTCTCTTCTGCTCTGAGATGAATGAGTTGAGTTTATATCTAAAAACACACCAGTCAGTGATAAAACTTGCAGCCCGCATCAATTCTATGGGCAAATGAAAATTTTTTACATCCTGATGCTTGTCTAATTCCACTTAGATTCATAATAGATTATAAACTGGATAACTCTGAATGCCATCCTCTGTGCACATCTCTGCTTTGTGACCAAGTCAGTGAATTGCAGTGCTGCTTGGGAAGGGTGGAACCACTGAGAGAAGGCTGTGCTGACAAACTTGAGCAAATTTTAAATGTTTGTTTGGGGATGTGTTTGCTGGAGATTATAATTCTTCCTATAACATGCATACCCATTTACCAGGATGAGAGGGAAAATTATCCATCTCTTTTCCCCCAATGTTCATCGTGTTTCTCACAGTGACTAGGCCAGAGATGTAGTCCTGGTTGCTGCAGTGCTGCCCGAGTTACTTTGTCAATGATGACCACAGGGACAGAGAATGAAATTACCTGGTATCTATTTACACAGTAAAATCTTTTTATGAATGGAATGTACATTCTGTTCTCCTGCCCCCTTGGGATGTGATTCCCCCTCCATAAGGTGTTCACCATTTATGTAAATGATTGTGATTGCCAAACTAATCAAACCAAGGGCAAAAGCTATCACAGGCACTCATCTAGCATCCAGCCCCCACATTAGCTTCTACTTCATTAAAATAGATATGACCCAATTCAAGAGCTAATTTGGACGAAACCATTAGGCTTCTGTCCTCATCACTGGTAGAAGTCTGAGGTTCATTTTTACACATGAGTGAGCATTGCAGCTTTAAGATGCATGAAGGTTATTGCTGTGTATGTGATGCATATGAAAGGGAGAGGGAAAGTGGCAGACAGTGGACACACTCTTTATTTCTGTGACTGCATCATTTTATAAGATCTTATTTGTGTTCCACCTGTGGAATGCTAGACGGGATATAAAAATACATGGCCAAGTTAAACACGGGAAAGGAAAATCGAGCCTCTGAGAAGGGAGAGTGACAAATGATCATATTGCAATGTAACTGTTGCATACCTGATACAAAAATTGTTTGTGATCTCAATGGAGTCTCTGGTGGAAGATGTGTGGTTGGATCTCCAGAGGTGTTTAGACCAGGTACTGAGAATCTTTACACACTGCGAAGTTGTTTGGTTTGGTTTGGATTTTTGGTCGGGTTTGTTTTTCTTTTTTTATATTAGGTAACTGTTTTAAATGCCTTCACTTAAAAGAAGCCCTTAGCAGAGAGAGTTTGTGAAAATACTTTGAAAGTCCATAGATTCAGAATCTCATGATATTTTTTAATCTAGCAAATCCAAGTAATTTATCCCCATAATATCCCAGTGAGAAGGATGCCATGGCCAGATTGCGTCACTAATATCTGCCGGCGTGTGTGGCTGGCAGGGGTTGCTTTCCTGGAGCCACTATCTGGGGTATCAAGTTGCTCTCCAGACTGATGGATGAGTCACCAGAATCTCTGTTTTGTTTGTGGGTTTTATCAGAGCTCATCAGGTAGCCGTCAGTATGATTGACTAACTCTGCGCCAAGTGTCAGGCAAAAGGAGCTGAAGTGAAGTAACACAAGTGACAGCTGAAGAATAAGCAACAATCTGTCTTTTCAAATGAGTTGTTCTGTTGGCAATTTGACAAATTGTACGGTGTAACTGAAAGTTCTAGTTAATGTGTTGCATTACTTTATTTCAAAATATTCTGTTATGAATTGCTTACATTTAAATTCTGGCAGATAGAATGCTTAATGAAATCAGTACAAATACAGTAAAATTGACATAAAAATACTGAGACAGTGCAAGTCTTCTGAGATTTATTCCTAAATATACTTGCAAAGTCCTGCTTCAGCATTTTTAAAAATAATTTGACATTTTTGTCTTCCACCAAATAAAATTTGATGGGGTAGTTCTCAATATAAATGGAAAAGAGGGAGAAAGGGTGGGATTGGAAACAATTTGTATCTCTGTAGAAAACCTCCTGCAAACTTTCACTCAGCAGATTTATTTGGGTGCCACACAACTGTTTGATCTAATTTATCTGCCTTGCATGGGTAGTTCATGTTTTTCCCATTCTAAAAAATCTGACTTCTTTTTTTCCTTTTTTTCTCAAGTTTCATCAAAATTACTCTGGTTTCATGATATTAGGATGAAATTATAATGGGACATGTAAATAAGGAGTATCTTCAAGAAATCAAATTTTATTGTACAAATATGTCAGGAATGTTAAAAGAATTTTCTCCCAAACCTTTGTTTTCCCTGTCTGGTAGTGCCTTGGGAAAGCTCACAGCTCTTGTGAATGTCAGTGATTACACATAGGGTTTTTTGAAATTACTCTCATTGTATAAGAAAGTGTGAATCATGGTGGATTGAGCACTGGCTGTGTTATGACCATGTTTCAAGATCTTATAATTTATTTCTCATAGGCTGTCCAGTCAGTGTTGTTTTTACACGGCCAGCTTGTAAAAAGCTTTAGTGGAAAAATTTAAGTGTGATTTTAAACAATTCCAGATTTACTGATATATGTGTCTATGGGGATATCTGTATTCTACAGTGATCTTTTTTTAATTCCTTTTTTTTTTCCTAGTCTGACAAACCAAATTTGTGACTAAATTGAAGTATTCCCTTCTGATTCCAGGGGAAGCATCCCCACATGAAGAGCTGCTTGCAAGCAATCAAGCGGTCATATATTAAAAACTTGCTGTGAAAGAATGTTGTATGTCTTTGTTTTATATTGTATTGCAGAGGACTGGGCAGTGTCCATTGTCAGCTACCCTGCTCGACTGAGAGTGCTGAGTCAATCACTTGATCACTGAAAATGTTCATTCAATTGCTGATACTCTGTTTTGGGCTAAGATTGTTTGGAGGTTTGCAGCAGTTTGCAGTATCTAGATGCTTTAGGTTTCCTGTCATGCTTGTTAGTCTGATAGGGTGTGAGAACACACTGCTTCTGTTGGCAGGTTGCAGCTGAAGCACCGTTTGTTGGTAGCACATTTCTGGTTTGTCTTCCTCACCACTACCTGCTCGTGCTGTGGTGGAGATTTACCCAGGAGTCTCTGCCAGCACTAGAGCAGACAGCAGGAACAGGTTCTCATAACTATCACTTCTTAAATGAGACCTTGCAAGCAGCACAGGTATTTTTTTGCACGTGGCATTGCCCAGGTTTTAATCTCATCCCTCCTGATAACTGCATGGTTGCAGGGAAGAAGCACAGAGTGCCGTTATCATCATCATGTTGAGGTTTGGGACTAATGCAGAAGACGAGGGAAAGCTACTTCCTAGTTCCCCTGCTGAAAGCAAGGCAGCATCTTCTCAGTGTCACTCTGGTGGGGCTGGTACTCTCCCTGCTGATGCAAAGGCTCTCTCTGATGTTTTGGTATAATTTAAGCACCATTGGTATCAAAATGTGTGACTCTCTTCTAAACGTAGCTGAGATGACAAGTTTCTTCCTCAAAATGTGTGATACTGGAGTTCTGGCTAGGTGGTCATGGCCTGGCATGGATGAGAAGGAGCAGAAACCTTTTAAATAGAAGATTACCGGCAAGTTATTGCAGAGAATATAACCACTACTTGCCCTGAAGATATTTGTCTCTTCTCTAATAGCTGAATTTGCAATGACATTTTAATGCCTGTGGAAACTAGAGCCACAAGAACGTTTTCTTTCAGATACCAGTTTTGTTTCTCAGCCTTTCAAAGGCAGAAGCTGGTGCAGTGTGTGCTGGAAGCAGCCAGGCTGAGCTAACTTTGGCAGCCCCTGCTGCAGCTGCAGCCAGGCTGGTGGTGCCTGCGTGACCAGCGGCCCCTCGCTGGAGAGGAGGGGAGGGGAGGGAAAGGCTCTAAAACTTCCCTCTCCCCTACCCTCCAGTCAGCTCATTTCTGTGCAGGGCTCTCCTCTGATAAGAGGATGGGTTTTTTTTGGATGACGTGTACCTGCTGGCACCATTCCAGAAAGTGTAAGACATGACAGTGCTTTTGAGATCCATCACGGAGAGCTGTAGGTGGAATCTCTTGGCAAGAGTTTAAAAAAGACAAAAAGGCAATTGTACTAACCTTGCTTCTCTATCCCAGTTTAAAATAACTTGGACGCTGGCGTTTTCTCTCCCATTTTCTTAAGGATGAACACTAACCCAGAGGTGATGATGGTAATGGTTGATGGGTTTACCTTTGTTATGTAGTGAGTGATGTATTATCCTTTTGTTCCATGACTTATGATTAAAAGTAAAACTGCTGACTGTTCTGAGAATGCAGGGGAGGTTTGGCTAACAGACACATCAAAATGTAAGAAAATTAGCCTGAAATAAAATCACATTCTTTATTAGTGAGGGTATTTCTTTCAACCTAGTTTTTCCAAGGCTGATAATAAAATTATGTTATCTAAATTCAAACAACTATATTTAAAATATTTTATTACTTTGTTGGCTGCCTATTTTATTATATATCCCCAGAATTTTGAAACACAGAGGTCATCTTCTTAAAGAATCCCACCATTGCCTTAGTTTGAAAATTAGCTTCTTGAAATATCAGCTGTACATATCTTGCATTTAATAAATTAATATATTAAGAAGCTATAAATTGATTATTCAATTACTTTGAATCAGGCACCAAACATCCTAGTAAGTTAGATGAAACATCAATAGAAATCTATTTTATCAGCTTTTCTTAGCAGTGAATTGGCTGCTTGGGAACAAAGGAGAGCACACACATGCAAACCTCTCTCTTTAAATGTTTTGACTGAAACACAAATGTCCTGTGCAGTAAATCTGTGTATATAATCATGGAGTTTGTTGTGTGGGAAATTCAATTTGCATTTCACTCCTGGAAGAAGGTTATATAGATTTGTTTGTATTATGTATGTCTGAGTAAGAGATACGATCCTGCTAGTGAGAAACACATTGCAAAATCTACATACAGAGAAAAAAATGTGTATCTAAACATTCAAACTGTGCTGAGCACTGGCAACAGTCCAGAATCAAAACTGTCAGGGTTTGTATGTGTCTGCCTGTTTCCTTCTTCTTTAAGATTCTTAAATCTTTGCTTGAGAGCAGGCTCTTCCAAATAGTTCATGGAGAGTGCTGCCAAACACTTCTCATATAGAAGCCACACAAAGCAGAACAAGTCTTTTCACTGGGAATTTAGGTGCAGAGTGATTGCTGAATAATTTGCAACCTTTTCTGGGGGGATGTATGTCAAAAATATTCCTGTTGCAGTTGATGATCATGTCTTACTACGTACTGCATGAGAATGACAATATATGTTTATTCTGAGATGTGGACAACAGAATATAATGAGCTTGTCACCTTTAGCTTCCTGTTGCTCCATTTGGATTTTAAGCATGCAAGCACCAGGCTGTTGCTTGCCATTGTAAATGTCTACAAAATACTGATTGTGCTGGGCAGTAATGTAATTATTGCACTTTTGTTGGCATATTTGTTAATTAATCTGAAATTTGGATACTTCAGGCCAGGTTTTGTGTTCTAGGTAAGTCTCAGACCTCTGATCGTTGGCAAATGTTGACTGTGGTTTGTGTAGTGTGCTGAGATTAAGGTCATGACAGTGCTCTTTTTCTAGTGGCTTCAGTAGAGTTCCTTCCCATTTACACGTGAATGACTAAGATCAGAGTCAGGTTATTGGTGTTTAGAGCCTTATCTTTATTTATTTCTGTACTAAAATCTATCTAATGATATTCATCTGCCTGATGAATTTTGAGGAAATCAAAGTAAATACTGCTTTGTGATATGGAAGTCTTTCCTATATTTGATTCCTATATTGATTTATTTTGAAAATAAAATCATGTGAACTAATTTTAATGCATTTTGCAAAACTCCGCTTGTGATCTATGGTTTGTGTTACTGGTATATTCTCTTCTAGCCTGAGATCTTCCAGATAGTCCTGGGAGATGTTATAAAAGTAGAAGAGTCTCTATTCCTCCTATGAATCTGTAAAAACTATTACCACCACCACAAATCTACACAGATGAAGGAAGCAAAGGAACTTAAACTTAAGGCAGATTTATGTCCCTCTTCAGCCAAATATTTCAGCACGCATTTGACTGCAGACGTGGCTTTAATTCATTTCTAGTCAACAAGTCACTTTAGCACATGACTAAGTCCCACTGCATTACCATGAGAGGTGAGTGTGGGTGTGTGTTCTTTGCTGGCTTGGAATCTATTCCAGTGTAACTGCAGGAGTCTGAAGGTGTCGTGTGTGTGACGTTTGTGCCATGGTAGTTAGGTGTAAGGCCACAGACTAAGTGTGAATCATCAGTATCACCACAGCAACAAATTTCTTAATGCTCAAAACCTTTCTCTCTTGTGAGACACAATCTCTTGCTACACAACCTTGGGAGAATGGTAAGGAAATTTTTATTAGAACAAGCTGAGCAGGAGGCTTGCATGTGTTGGAATTCAACCACCAACCCTGCTTTGCTTTGCATAGGACATCTCAGTAACTTCAAGTCCTGTAGTTGCCTTCTGGACACTGCCCAAGCATTGTCAGCATCCATGCTGATGGATGTGCAAGGAGAGGAGCACTGGAGACCCTGCTGCTCCCTGTACTGCTTCTGCCTGTAATCCAGAAAGGGTCAGACTTGGTTAAACTCACAAACAATTGTGTATCAGTGGAAAGTACATCTAACTGCACCGTGTAGGGCCATCCATGAAATTGAATTATTTGATATACCAGATTGTCAGCTGGTGAGATGCAGTGCCTGAATTAATTACAATGATGTAAACATGCCAAGAGGAGGACTCATCCTTCTTCCATTTGGAGAGTTTGCTCATTGAAGCAGACATCTGAAGTGCTGTGGTGGGGTTGTTTTTGTGTTGTTTGTTTGTTTGGTTTTTTAATAGAAGCATAAATTGATTATTTTGAGAGAATACAAATGTTCAGAATGAACCATGTTTTACCTGTTTGGGGGTTTGAGTGATTGTACTAGGAATTGAGGCTGGTATCTCTAGTTTCCAGCAGGATGAGGAGTTTTGTAGAATGAATCTGGTGTTGTCCTGCTCTCACAAGCCGGGGTACAAATGTTTCCTTGAGGACTCAAGGAGAAAAGATACTTTTCAATCTTTGCATCGGTTTTTCAACTTGATGCTTTAAAGTGATTTTAAAACCATGATGAGTCAAATGTTTTATAAGGCTTTTTGGCTTCGGTATGCTATTCTTGATATGGATGAAGGCACTTGAAGCTGAACTTAGAGCAAGAGTCAGAGGAGTGGCTACGATGAAGTGACCATCATGGGAGTCCTTTTTTGCCCCTGTAGTATTCATTTTGATAATAAAGCTCTTGATGGTGGCAGAGAAGAGATTCATGTCTGCAGGCGTCACAATGTTGGATACCAATTTGAAGAGTTGGCCAATACTTCATTTGTTGTGATAGTCTGAGGTTTTTTCTCTTCCTGAAAAACAGCAGGAGGCAGAGAATCTTAAAAACTATACTGAAAAGATGGTATTATAGAACTGTAGAATGGTTTGGGTTGGAAGGGATTTTAAAGACCATCTCTTGTTACAACCCTCCTCCTATGGACAGGTTCACCTTCCACTAGACCAGATTGCCCAAAGCACCATCCAGCCTGGCCTTGAGCACTTCCAGGGTTCAGGTATCCACATCTTCTCTGGGCAACCTGTGCCAGAACCTCAACCACCCTCACAGTAAAGAATTTCTTTTTCAATTTGAAGTTAATTCCCCCTTGTCCTATCCCTCCATGCCCTTGTCCGAAGTCCCTCTGCAGCTCTTTTGCAGGGCCCCTTAAAATACCACAACTATTCCCCAGTTTCTGGCTCTTGCATCTGTATGTCTTATATTGTTCTCCACCTCATGAAGTTTATTTGGAGGTAGTAGAGACACTCCTATATTAGAAAACACAACAAAACAAAATCACCAGAAGAATTTGTTGCTGAATGTGGAAGAGAGAACACAAATGTCTGGCCAGCTCATATCTGTCTTTTTTTTAGTGACAGTTCTTGTCCTAGAGGTCTTGTGGGTCTGACTATGCTCATTTCCCAAAATTTATATCCATCTCTAATTGGAAGTTAATGTGATAGAGTAATTCTAGTCCTGCTTCTGTGCTCTGTCTCTGAATTAAATTACTTGAGACAATTTGAGGTGAATAGGGGAAGTGCGATCCAAAAGTTGAAACCTTCTCTCCATCTTTCAGGAATTAAGAGCTATTTCTTGGGTGTTCCCATTAAGAATAAGAAACTTCCTTCCCAGATGAATATAGTTCAGTTTAATGATTTATGTTTACATCAGTATCTGTTAAACTAAGGTTTTGTGCCAGAAGAGTGCCAGCTAGGCCTGAAAAGCCTTTTCAAATGCTCTGCCCATCTCTTCTAAATGTGCATTGTTTTTAATATGATACTGTCTGTGGAGTTCACTGACCTAAAGGTGTCATCTGACTTTGGCCTGGCAGTACTTGTATAGTGTGTTAAGCACATATCAGCTCTGAACTTTAGTTCTGGGAATTCTTAGGGTTTGCCTACTGACTGTATTTATAGTTGATACTTTGAATTTTTAAGTGCTACACTGGAGGTGTTACACTGTGTTGTTGCTCACTATGACAAAATATTTGTTAAATTTGCTATCATACTTAGTTTTTATCAGTTAAAGAGAACACTTTCATTCCTGAGAACACTTTGTTCTGTGTTAATGGGTGAGATAAAAAGGGTAGAAAAGACTGTATGGTATGAATCTGGTAATACACAAATGCACAGGAGATTTAGGAAACATGCAAGAAGACATTTTCCCCAGGTAATATGCACCCCGTAGCTTGTTGCACTGCAAAGCAGGTGATGTATTAAGTGTACAGCTCAAGGGACAACTACATTTCCAGTGTAGTTTTTGATCATTTGAACTAGTCAAGACCCTTATGACTTCTCAGTCTTGAAGAAATAGGTTATTTTTTTTTGTCTTGAATTAACCATTACATTTGTAGTTCAGCAATATTTAAATACTACATAAACTTTCAGAGCTTTCATTTCTCTTTTAATGTACAGATTATAGTAATTTTTGGAGACAGAGTACTCCTTTCCAATCACAGTATAAGAGTTGCTGATTAGTTCACATTATTTCCTGAAATGTTTACATTTCTAGGTATATTCCTGGAGAGGAAGCAAATGTGTTGGCAAAACATAACATTATGGTTTTCTTTTCAGTCCAAGTGATTAATTTTTTCTCTTGATATGGATACAACCTAAGATTTATCAGTTTCAATTTATCACGTCATAATGGCCTTCTCCCCAGATGTAATATATTGAGCTCAACAGACAGCAGCCTTTTAACATTTCAGTCTTTTAAATTGCTATTTATGTGGAGAAGACTAGTCAGTGGAATCAGCTGGATTCACATTTTCCCAAGTCTTCAGAATGGAAGACACGGGGGGGGGGAAATAAACTTCTGAGTGCCTTCTGGGTGGAACTGGCAGAGGTGGTTATTCTCTGCCTACAGTAATATATGGTAAATTATTATTTGTGGTCCACAGGCTAATAAATTGTACTCTGTGCTAGCAGGGAGTGTAAAATATGACCTTGAGAATTTGATATCCTTTTATATTGAGGGCTAGATAAGACATGGATTCTTTATTTACCATGAAGATTCAGAAATAGTTTCATATTTAGTGGCGGCTATTAATTTACTCGGGTTTGGAAAGAGGAGTTCTTTTGCTCATGCGTGAAGTCACAGCAAACAAAATTTTCAAGTCCCAGACGCATCTAAAGGTATATCCCTAAATCAGCATAAACTGTTAGTCTTTGGATTTCTTGTATTGCTCTGTCTTTCCTGGAGAGGAGTCAGAGGAGATGGGGATTAGCTCCCCCTGTCCATGGAAAGGCATTTAGATACGTCACTCCTGCATCAGCCTGGCCCATGAAAAGCCTCCCTACCCCAAATCTGGGATGTGTAGCCTATCTCGTAGATGAGATTTCATCACTCTCTCTTAAATAACCAAGTGACCTGATCTGTATCACTGCTAAGCACTCATATCTTCTAGTAACTTTAATTAAGTTTCATGGTATTCATAATTTGGAAACAAGTTACTTTGATAATTTTTTTCCAGTTTTAGGATGAAGTTTTCAGTATTTTAGCAGTTTAAGGATTTGATCATAGGTTTCAGTGCTGTTTTCTGGAATAGTCGTTTAGATGCATCATCTCTTTGGCTGCTCTTATCTTCCCTCCTGCCTTCTCCTGTCCCTCTCATCTGCGCTCCCCTGAGCAGTTACAGCTGCTGTTCTTGCACTGCTCTGGGTCAGCTGTGGTGAATGCTGCCGAGTGAACACATAACCATCATTCCTTCCACCACAGTATTATCCATTCTCTCATCCACAGCTGCCTCAAAGAGCAGGGATGATCTGAGCAGCCATGTGTAGGTGCAGCTCAAGTGTCTCTCAGTGTTTGCCAGAGTGGTGGCAGCTCCAGACTGTTGTGGCTCTGCCTGTGTTCAGAGGCTGAGAAATTACAGTAATGCTCATTCTGCAGCTTCACAATGCACCAATGTCTTTGCTGGATGCTTCTGCTCATGACCACCTTGATAGCTTGCATGACACAGCACTTTGGATACTCTGGAGATTTCTGCTTGCAAGGACACGTTTCCACAGACAATCTCACTCATTCAGTCTTTTAAGGCAGAGAGCACAGGCTTTTTGTATGTAAATTTGTTAATGAGGAATTTATATTGTACAAGTAATACTGCAGTGATTAATTGAAGCAGACTTTATGTGGTTTTTGTATGTACTAATATTATTTATTGTCTTCTTTTCTTTTTATTGTTATTCCAATAGCATTCATATGCAAAGTGACAAGTTGAAAAAATGAATTTATATAAAGTATTAATTGTTTGAACAAGTAATTTAGAGGACTAACTCATTCCCAAAAAAGTATTTCAAATACATTAAACAAATTCTGTACAAACTTTGCAAAACAAACAGTTGAATATCTTTCAGTGAGTGTTGACGTTTTCTCTAGCTTTGCTTAAATCATTGAAAGGATCTGCTTTGTGATGTACCTGAACTCTATAAGCCTCACTGGGAATTTAATCCACTCATGAAAGACATTTGTATTTATTAGGTAGCCTGGGGTATTCTTAGAAAGAAAACTTCAAGATGTCTGAGAAGGATTAGGTATATATTGAATGAGTACATGATTTGTATACTGCAGAAGGGAAAGAACTGGTTCATCTTGTGATCTCTTGCCGATACAAAAGTTTGCAATATGTTAACAAACTTGGGATACTGTTGCTAGCACATACTGGAGGAAAGCCAAGCTACTCCCATTTGGCTTCAGTTCTAGTAAGTAATTTTTTGATGATTTCAATTAAAATATTCAGTTCATATAATTCCATAATGCCTTGATAACACAGAGGCCTGTGCTGCATACCTGCAATGTCAACTTCACATAATAGTTACTGTTTGGGAGGAACATAATAGAAAGTACTAGAATTAAAAAATATAAACTTGGTTACATCAGGAATTTTGCAGCATTCTTGTTCTCCAATACGTCTCATGTATTCTGCCAACACCCTCAAATAAACATAACCGTAGAGTAAATGCTCAATTTCTACTTAAATAGCTCTTTGGGACATTTATTGTCTGGTTCCATAGTGGGGTGCTGGCTGAACTGAATGCAAAGCTGTAGCTGTTACCCCCAGCATTTCAGGACCGTGGTTTGTGGCATTTGGGATGTGGTACCATCCAAATGCAAAGGCATATGGCTAAAGATGAAACAATATTTGTAATACTAGTTTCAGAGCATAAGCATGAGTTCTCTTTTTTCTTTCTGTTCAGAAACGTTGAGGTCTCTCAGTGGTGCCTGTTCATTCAGAATAACCATATCCTTCAATGGACAGAATTCTGTAATTACCATAATGCCCCTGCTGGGTTTACTGACGGGCCTGGTGTATCTGTAAGGGCTGTGGCTGGAATTGCAGCTGCTGCTGGCTTGGGCGAAGAAGAAAGGAATTGTGCTTCTTAGTGGAAATAGTGCATAGCTGTTCTTTAAAGGAGAATTTTTTTAGTGAGTCATAGACATTAATGTAGATACTGGTTTCTGGTAGGGTATTAGCCAACCAGACAGCCAGGCTGTTGCTTTCTAAGCTTAACATACTTGCATTGTTGGATTGTAAATATAAAGCTGTAATCAATAGGCTGATCAGTTTTCTGCAAGCAAAGTGAGCAATAGTGTATGCAATAATCACTTTGTGTATATGTACCTTGTTGAAATGATTAGAAAAATGATGGCATCAGCCTTTTTATTACAGTGGTTGGATTAGTTAGGGCTTTGGTTTGCAGTATTATCTCAGAGATAGCAAGCAGATAAAGCAGCTGTTAGGGAAGCTTTGCTTGTTCCCATTTACAAGGAGCTTGCACCTGTACTTATTTGTTTTCCAGTGTGTGGGAAAAAATGCTGAGAGCATAAAGCCACAAAGTGGCCAGAAATTATACCAGTCCATTACAATTTTCATGCTTCTTATTTTTTACTGTGCTCTATGTAATTAATCCAAGCCACCCATGGAAACACACATAAACCATGTGTGTCCCCTATTACAGAGTATGGATATATTATTGTTTGCCTTATTATCTTGTGAGTGATGTATTCATCCTGATTGTGTACCTTTGTTCCATGTTTAACAGTCCTTCCTTAAATGTAATCCCAGTTCAGCAGGACCCTCTCTAGAAGTACAGCTTTGTGTGTGGGAGAAGCTGCTGAGTCAGGCTGTGATTTCTGTTTTAACTTCCCAGGTGCATGGATTTCTACTGCTTATTGATCAAAGGCAGTAGAAATAAATATACCCATGCCAGGATTAAGACATGCAGATATCACGCAACCCTTCCTTTCTTTGGTCATATATGATTTGAAAGGTAGGTTTTCAAGTTTGTTTGGTTTTGGGGTGGGTGGGGTTTTTTTTTCAAAATTACTGTTTAAACCCTCTCTGGGCTTTGAAGTACATGGCTTGATTTTCAAAGCACTGAAAACTGAATCACCTGACATCAGGCACTAAGTACTTTCAAAGATCTATAGATGAAGATTTAGAAATCCAATTTAGTTTCCACTGAGGTATCAATCTCAATATGTTTATTAAGGTTTATTTTTTAAAAAAACAAGACTATCAGTGTGCATTCTGATGAAGATTGTCATTTCTCTGCATTCACAAGGACATGAATGAAACATGCTTTTTTCTCCTTGTCGGGATGATTTTTATCAATGGTTCACCTAGAGAAAGGTATCCCCACAATGTATTTGCTATGTTTGGAGTTAAATATCAGTCTTTGGCAAATTTCTTTTGACAAGGACTTTAATATTTGGCATCCAGCCATTAAAAATACGTGGTCCTTGCTGCTTCTCTCAAAGCTGCATTGTTTCTCGAGAGCAGAGCTCTCCTGCAAGACCATAGAAAATAAGGAGATTGTAGAGGCAGCTTGGTTAAAGGATTTGCAAATTTAAGACAAGGCTTTAAAATATTTTTGAAATTAAAAAGAAGCATTAATGTACTGCAGAGATGTGTTTGTGTAGGCTCTTGTTTACCATGTGTGTCACCATAGTCATCTACCTTGTCCTAAACATAGACAAGGTATCAGATCTGTACAGAAACAATAGGCCACAGTTAAATTTGCTTCAATAAAGATGTCCTGCTGTTGATATTATTAATTAAAACTAGGAGACTTCCTTTAACACTTACAACACTCTGAGGAAGAAAGGTGATCTTAAAAATAGTGTGGACCTAACCTTTCATAGCTCAGCATCAAGATCCTGAGCTATATTAGGGTTAACAGGGCAGATATACGGTCTGAAAAATTGTTGTGTTCCTTGTTGATAGCTTCTTTCTCCATTGCTTGCAACTTTTAAGGGATCCACAACTGCTCCATGTAAAAATCAATACGGTAATCCAGTCTGGAGGTCCCAAGGTGTAACAGCAGCAGCAATTATGCTTTGACAATAGACTCCTTGTGTGTGTGGTATGGCTTCATTACAGTGAATAACCTTAAACACACTGCCAGGTTTCTGATGCTACTCTGAGTCTGATGCTAGCTACTCTGATGCTGGCTCTGAGCAGGGTTGAGCTGAAGGGGAGATCTTAAATCAGGACAGCTGCTCTAAGCAGTCCAAGCAAAGGGGTATTAATGGTGGCAGCCAGTATGGTATTGAAAATCTGCTTGCTTGGTGTAGCACCTATTGCTTGGTGCAGCAGGGCTTTGGATGCCACAAAAGTTTGTCTTCAGATGAGCAGGGGCATTATGATTTGTTTAGCCAGGACAGATGGCTAAAGAAAATTACCCACCCTGCATTTCAGGGGAACAGGAAGATTCACATTACTTTGTGCTGCCTTTGTTGCTTTTTTTTTTTAATTGTAGACATTTTCAAAGATTACTTTGAATGTGTACATAGCTATAAAGAAACTTGTAGTTTATGCAAACAAAGAGTCTAAGTAGCACATTTATCTGAGATACATAAGATATTTAAAGCCATTAAGAAAATGAAAACATAATGATAGAAATAATCCCATATGGATATGAAAATATTGTACTTGGTTTTCTGTCATTTACAGCCTTTGGAGTTGTAGAGCTTTGCTGTCTTTAATTCAGAGATGTGGCCACTGACTCAGGTGGTCAGAGCTGGAAGTTACTTAAATCAGAATTCAGGATTGCCTGTTGAGACTGGCAGTTGTAGGGAACTGTACTTTCATTGATCAGATCAAGATGGATGGCTTCAAAATTGGATCTCCAGCCTTGCTGAGCAACACTGGAGTGTGAAGGATGCAGGGAGAGGAATTATGCTCTGGGCTGGCCATACAGCTCCAGCTGTAGCCCCAGGGCTCCTGCTGCCATTCCGGCAGTATCTCTTTTTGGCCAAAGCCTAACTGCCCCACCCTTGAGGAATTTAAGATAAAGGAATGTGTGTTCTAGTATTAAGGAAAAAAAATTGTATCTAGCTGTCAGTACAGCGTGTGTAGCAGGCCGTTTCTGCTCTACCTTCAGGTTCATATGGGAATTAAAAAGGTCAATCTCTTGCAAAGTAACTGACAAGACAAAGTTAAGTTGATCAAACAGATATCCCTCTGTTTCTCTGAAGCATAATCTATCAATCATTTCTCAGTCTCTTTCTTTGCTGTCATGGGATGATGGAAAATTAATTGTGTGT
The DNA here is from genome assembly GCA_017589585.1 of Phylloscopus whistleri. Classification (NCBI taxonomy): domain Eukaryota; kingdom Metazoa; phylum Chordata; class Aves; order Passeriformes; family Phylloscopidae; genus Phylloscopus; species Phylloscopus whistleri. Next base: position 1,907,930 of record JADMLD010001629.1, on the reverse strand, counting down.
CTGAACATCAGACTTCTAAGTGCATCTATGTGCTCCTCTGCAAAAATATGTTTCAAATGGCCTGGCAATTATAATTCTAGTGAACACTGTCCTTCACCCTTCACCCATTACATTTTGAGTCTTTAGACAAACATGAAGAAGAATTTAACCTGGTTTTAAAAGTCAGTTTTTAAAAATTAGTGATTATTAATAGAAAAGGATGACTCCTAAGTGGTCTTACCTGCAGAAAATGCAACTATCTCTCTAAGAACTGAAATCTCTTTGTTGCCCAGATTTCTCTAGCAAGCTGTCCTTATCAATGGGGAGGAATTTTCTGTGGAATTGATTCCCTTGACAGTGTAGCAGGGGTGCTTAAAATAAGTCAAAATATAGTATTTCTCACCATTTTTGAAAGGGCAGCAGGCTCCTGTGAGTTTGTGTGCCTCACTGCAGCAAATGGAGATCTTGGCTGCCTGTGCATGTGCTGTAGGATTGACCTACAGAGCCACATGAAAGGGTATGGCTGTAGTTTCATGGGAAAGTGAGCCTTAAAAATCCCATTCTTTATTGCTTAAACTGATTAGAAAGACCAGCACCTTTTGCAGGGCTTTTTGTAAATCCTAGTTCTGTTAAGATAAATATCTAGGTCAGAAGCTAGAGGTGCCGTCACCTGTTTTTTCAAAGGTATGGTATGTTTGAAAACTCTTTAATAAAGTTGGATTGCTATAAGGAATACAGTGGGTTTCTAAAGCCCTCATTGAATTTAACCTGTAAAACTCGACTTCCAGCAGGTTAGCTGAGGATTGTCAGCTGGTGGTTTCATCTTGGCTTAGCCTGACATGAAAATTTTGAGAAAAAGCAAAGAAAAAATTCAGTGTTCTCTTTATCCTATTCACATGCTTTTGGAGCTCTTCTCATTTACTTCACTTCCTTCATTATGTTGCAAAATCGAGCCTACCTGTCTGTCACCGAGCAGTGCAGGGCACTTGGCCATGTGGCCCCATTCTGCTGCTAATGACTGTACCCTCATTACGGAGTGAGCACCGTGCTGATGAGGCTGTGGCTGCTGGGGCGTTGCTTGCTGGCACTGGGGACATCCAGCAGAGCAGGAGCTGCCAGCCAGCACAGCCAGTTGTGTTCACTCCATGGAGCTGAGCCTGGATGCAGCAGCTTTGCCTGGCTTGTGCAGAAACAGGGCGCCCAGTGCACGCTTGTTAGGGCAGAAAACCTGTTGTTCTGAAATGAGCACCTTTGTCCTCCAGGACTTTTTGGGACTGTATGTACTTTGCTGGTGACAGTGCCTTTCTTTTAATTTTTTTTTTCTCTTATGAAGTGATACTTGTTACTTTGGAAATCAATTTAGAGAAGCAGCTGACTGTGACCTCTTCAGAAGATGCAACCTGCTGATATCAAAACACATGAATTCTTGTTTAGATGTTTTTTCTCTGACTTAAAGAAAAAAGGTTTTTAGGAGCATCTAGTTACTTAAATATTCAGACAGAGGCCTTACAAAATTTTAAAAACAAACTCGTTCTTAGCCTGCAGTTACTACAGGTGCTTAAATGTGTTTAAAATCTGCCCCGTGGCTTCTCTACTCTAGATATTGCTTCAGTAAGATGAAAGTATAACCAGGATTAATTCACTAAAAGAAAGTGTATGTGGCAGCTAGGCAGAGTGCTGAGGACAAAAACTAACTTCGAAGAATCCAAGATATCCAAGAAATGTGAAATTCTCACAATGTCTTTATAAGGCCAATATGAAATAACAGGTCTGACATGGTGGAGGTAGTAGAAGAGGTTTTTTCACATGTACTCTTAAGAAACAACACCCCCTTAATGGCAGAACTCTGGGGTCCTTTTTTTCAGAAAGCAGACTGACAGTGTGTGTAGGTTAAATGAAATGAATTAGCCAACAAGTAATTATATTTGCATGTAACTTCGTTAAGATAATATCCTGTCCATCTTAGACCTGTCACATTAGACATATTTAGTCTTTGTGACGCATGGAGTGTTATATTGTGTTTGACGTCTTCTAAAGGAAGAAGGACGAGAGCCTGTAATTGGAATGCTGCCATTGGATAATAATGATGAGCACTTCTCATCTTCAAAGGGCTTTCAGCCTCCCTACCTAATCCACATATCCACTGAGTTAGGAAGCTAAGTTTGATCCCTGTTTTACAGATGGGGAAGCTAAGATGGAAGGAGTCACTGCATTAGAACTTGAAGTGCCTAGGTGCTAGTCATCCTGTGTAAAATAAAAATTAATTTTATTTATGAACTCAGATGAAGTAAATGTGTTTAGATTTGGATTACATGGCTGACATTGATGATCCTGACATTTGATCCTTCAAATATAAAGTTGGTCTCATGCTATACCAATGTAACAAGTGTTCTCTAGTAATCATATTACTGTTGGGTTCAATAATCTTTACAAGTAAAATGTGCAGAGTTTCTGAATGTTTGCACTTGAAAGTGAAGATCTGATCCTGAAAGCCTTCTGGACATAAAATTTGTTCTCTAATACTGGAACTTCAGACTCTGAAAGTTGTGAGAATATCACCCATTGCACTGGCAAAGCTCTCACTAGAGTGGGGAGCTTCCTGTGGAATTTCAGTTGTTGGATTGACATGTTGACACAATTTGAGTTTATTGGTTATTCAAATGGTAAAACTAACTCAGTTGCTGAAGTGGAATCAACTTCTCCCAAAAATGATTGCTTTTGGTGTTAAACCACTGGTGGTTTAATAGCAGCATTTTATTTTTAAGTCTTTAATTTACATGTAGAGTTACTTACAGTACCTTAAACTGGAAAATGCTTTAAATTAATTTTGCCTACTACTGTTCATGCTTTGTATTAGAATTTTTTTAATATAAAAAGAGGTGAGTCAGTTACCACACATATTATTTGTCTGTGGCACATTCTGTTGTCTGAACCACTAGTGAGTATGAAATAAACAATATAAATATTTACAGAAAGTCTTCCATGAAAAAATAAATACTAAACTATTTTCTCCCCATTTTCAATTTAGTAAAATTTTATTGTACAATTGAGCCATAAACAAACATATTATTGTCCCTTATTGGAACCCAGTGAATGAACTTTATGCAGCTGGTGAACAGACATGGAAACATTTTGACTCATGACATTAGTAATTACTATCTGCCTGGAGAATGCTTCATATATACAAAAACCACAAGCAAAATTTGCAACATTTAAAAACCTCATTAATAAAACCCGAAATACTGCATTTTCCTTTTTCTTTTCATCTTCCCTCTTCATGCAACCATCCCTTTAATTTTCTTTACCTTATTTCTGCAGAAATTCCTATATGCACTTGTTAGTTCTCAAATAAAAGAAAACATTTTCATCTTTACCTGAGTTCTATTGGCTGAAATGACAACACTGTTAAAAATCAATGTGTAGAAAGCCAGATCATTACTGAGGTTTCCCCTTGAACACTTCATAGACACAGAAAACTCAGGAAAACAGCCTGAGTGCACTGCATCGTGATTGATTTCAAGTACATCTGATGTAGTATAATTGTCTACCCATTCATTTCTCTTCATTCTCCTCTCTACATGCTTCCTCTTTTGGGATCAGATAATCAGTAGCAATAATAAAAAGCAGTAAGAACAATAAAATAAAAATAATTAAAAAAAAGCCAGAAAAACCAAACCACCACACAAAACCAAAAAAACACCAACCCAACCCCCCCCACCCCAAATCCTCATAGAAACGATTGCCCATAAGGTTTGGCTGCAAAACTAAATAGCAGTAGCTTTTAATTTAATTTATTAATTCCTGTATTTCACTATAATATCATCAGAATCTTTGGGAAAGCCCTGACTCCAAGTTAATAAAAATGCACACTTGGGTTTATATTAATGGTTATGCTGCTAGTGACATTGAGACCCAATTTTCAAGTGTGTCAACATCACCATCAACACCTTCTCCCTCTTAATTTCTTTTATAATGTGGCAAGAGAATCAGTACTTTGAGGGATTAGGATCCTAACATTTCTGGGTGGGTGGTTGTTTGTTTGCCTGTGGTTTTTTAATTTTTTTTTTTCATTTATGATATTTTTTGCACTCAAAATGGAATCTCCAGTTCCAGTTCAGAATGAATGACTCTTAACTGGCCTATTTAAACATAGCATTAATGGAAAATGATACCTGATACCTACTCAATATAAAACCAGATTATTGAATTTATATTAATAGACTTCCTTCAATGGGAGTCCAAATTAAAAAAAAAAATTGAGATTTTTCTCATATTCTTAACCTTGTAAATTTATGTAATTACAAATTCTACTGGAAACTCTTAATATGAGAAGAAATTATTCTTTTATGATTACCTACCATGCACCATAAATCTGTTAAAAAAAATCACATCCTGCTTAAAATATTATTCTAGAAATTATTTACAGGTTGATATTCTTGCTTTCAAGCAAATATCTTAAGGCAAAGTTTTGGTTTTCTAAAAAATATACAATAATACTGTCATCTTACTTATGTATAGGTATAACATACCTAAAAACTGTTGGGACCATTAAAAGGACCTGTTGTCACGAATGCAGGTGGTTTTGGTTCCTCATACATGTTTTTGGTTCCTCTTTGCTGTAACTGCTTTCATACCATTGAGGATATTGTCTGAGCACTGTGATTTCTTGATGTTCTTTGCTCTAATGTTGTATGTTACTTTTGAGTTCTGTTTAGTTCTAAATTGCTCTCTCAAATAATGCCTTTGTTGGTACATCCTGGGGTTCTATAGTTGTAACTTGTCAATATTTTAAGTATTAAGTTTGCCAGTTTGAAAAACTGCTTTTTTTTTTTTTTTTTTGTCTGCCAGGCCCATAAACTCAATTTTGAATGGTGAGAATTAAGTTATGTCCCTTCTTTTTCTGTGTGTGTGCTTAAATCTATTTCCAGTAAGAGATAAGCAGCTTGTGGCAGAAGGTTCATTGACTGTCATCACAAAAGAAAAATTTACTTTTTTTAGATCATGCCTTCAGTGACCTCACTCACTGAAGGTGATGGAACTGTGCAGTGAGAACCAGGTTATGAGGAATGAAAGTAGTAATATTTTGTTTTGTTCAGGTATCTTACAAGGAGCAGAGGCTGTGGAAAAGAAGGTGTCATTCTATTTTGAAGCTTTTCAGAACAGAACAATACTTTCAAGTATCTGAAGAGTCACGTCTGCTGTCATTTTTATAGGGAGATCTTTATACACTTTCTAGCTATTCAAATTGTTTCTCCTTTTGCACTAAATTTTGGGTGCACCTAAATCCTTCCCTTCTTTCCTTTTTACTTTTCACCTAGTTAGTCATAAAGTACATTGACGTTTCCTTCTCTTCTCTGCAGCTCGTAGGTTTTGCTTCCTTTGCAATTTCATTGTAGGTAAGCTCCTCCAGCACTGAGGATGTTTTGTTACCCTCTGTGAGAGCTCTCCAGTTTAAAACATCTTTCAAATAATAGAATGCATAGAAGTGCTGGTTGGGCAACCAGAACTGTGTTAATACAGCCTGTTAAGAAGTGGTTTAAATGTTTTCAGCTGTGTTAACATGTTGATACAGGTAAACTTGGTCAGTAAAATATCAGCAAATATTTTCTAGTTCTGTATTGCACGAACTTTTCTACATTCTCTTCCTATTTTGTCTGTGACTTTAGGGAGTGCTATTTGCCTTTTCTTTTTTGGATGGATACTTATATCTGTTTACAGAAAGCGTAAGATGACTTTATTGTAGAGAAGGCCCTATCCACACTGAGACCTTCACACTGAAGTTTTAGAGAAAACAGCAATGAAATGTTTTCTGATGAGAATTATAATTGCATTAATTAATTACTTAATTGTATCAATTTTAAAATACAAGCTGACATTGTGCATCTTTTCATTGTCTCAAAATGTGTTTTTATTAATTAAGCAAGATAACATAAGGCATAACTCCCCTCCGGGTTAAAATAAAGGAAAACATTTGAGTCTACTCAAAAATGGATGTGTGAGTTTGAGATCTACCTTCTTCTTGTATTCTCTTGTTTCTTGTATTTCAGGGAAGTTCAGGGAAGTTCAGATGTATTGGTATAGTCCATGAAAAGTGTTCAGCAAGGAAAATCTGTGGAATTTGACTCAGTTCAAGATAAAATTCACACACAATTCTATTCCTGTATTTTATTTTATTTTATTTTATTTTATTTTTTAATTTTATTTTATTTTTTCATTATTACTAAAGTATAGATGATTAAATCACCTTGCCTTAGCTTATTCAAAACAAAAAAACCCCAGCAAACAAACAAACACCCCCCCCAAAAAAAAAAAAAAAACAAAACAAAAAACCAAAACCAAAACAAAAAAAACCACCTCACTGTATGTCAGAAATAAACCTGGCATTGGAGAAAAGACTTTGACGTGTGCTTCACAAAGCTAAAATTTTGGGCCATGATAAACCCCTTTAGTTACATATCCATAATCAAGCAGCCAGTTGAATTCTTGGGAGAAAGATTCCTGTAATAAATATAACAGCTGATGCTGCACTGTGTGACTAATTCACAGGTTTGTTCCAACTGCATATTAAAGCACAGGAACACACACTTCTGATTTCATCTGTTTCCAAGCACAAAATTACACAGTGTTCCTCATTAATAATATTATTTTAGAAATAGTACAAAGATGAAGACAAAGCCTGGACTATCTCTAATAATGATATCCTGGAGCATTAGGGATTCTACAAACTTCTGATCTTGATGTGAAAATATGAGCAAATGAAAAATGTCTGTGTACCAGGAAGGCAGTGAAGTCTTCCTGAAAACTCTCATGTACTTGTTTTTGTTTTGGTGGATTTGGATCAGTACCACTGTGTATGGTATATATAACTCTTGTCCAACATAATGAATTAGTTTCTAATTACACTGCTCTTCAAACCAGTATAGTTCTCCAGGCTGTTTTTAGAGGTGATAATTTAAGATATTAACACAGATTATGAATCACAATAGTTGTTTTTTACTGAAAATACAGAAGCTGTGCTGTTTCATAGAGAGGGAAGACTACCTTGTGCCAATGAAACTTGAGAGACTTGAAACTCTTCCACAGATTTCCTGTGCTATTATGGGCAAGTCTTTTAGCCTCATAAAATGACTCGGGTCCTAGTATTTACTTCTTGTGCTGCTTATTTTCCCTCTTACCTTTATTTTTTTTTTTTGAGTTGTAAATACCTAAATATTTACTCCCCCTTATATGGGCAGTAGAAGTGTTAGAAAGTGTCTCTGTTCAATCTTTTCAATGGTCTGATCAGTAGAAGACCTATCAAAGCAAGAGATGCATGTTTCACTGTAGGAGCAGAATCTACTGGATAAGTGTTTCCTCCTTTGTATTAATAAATAAAATTGTGGGTAACTGAGAGTTGTGAATGACAGTAAAAACCTGGGGATAATGAATGCAGCTACATGCATAACTGAATTCAGAATTAACTCCTTTGCCAGGAAGCTTTGCATTTTCCTTGTTGCTTTCAGTTATTTAAATTTCTCCAATAAAACTTGCTCTGTACAACTTCTAGTGAAAAGAGGAAGAGGTTTGAACAAAAGTCTGTGCCATCAGGATGAAGTGCTCTCCTCAGAGTCCTTGAGAAAATGGTTTTGGGAAATCTACCTTTTGATAGAGCCAAAAAGAAACCATAGAGGGGCCATAGCAACAACAATAATACTGGAAGCAAACAGAAAGACATTTTTGGGAAGTAATGCAGGAGGACTGAAGAGGAAGATACTGGGGCAGCCTGTCAGAAGAATCATTCTCTTGCTGCCATTATGATTGTATGTACTAGACAGAGAGGTAAGCGACTAAAACTGAGTCACCTGTAAGGAAGACAAAAAGGTGCAAATGTCTCTGGCAGGGACATCATAGCTGATATTTTAAACTGATGCTTTCAGCTCTGAATACTGCAGAGCTGTCAGGGCAATTGTCTAGGCTGGGACTAGCAAGACAGATCTTCGTAGGAGAAATATGCATGGTTCTTACACTTGGGAAACTGCTACTAAGAAAAATGCCTTCAAAAAAGAAGCATCTCTGCTACAAAGATGCTATGCTTGTCGCTAGTTTTAAAGATTGCTCAGAACTCCTGGATTTCCTCTTCAGTTCCTTTTTCAGTGCTTTGTTTTTTCCCTCTCTGTACCAAGGTTGTTTACATTTTGTTGCTGTGTCTGGATTGTGGGCTATTTAGTCTCTATAAAGGACCTGTAGCACAAAGAAGGTCTAATAATGTGAGATGCTCAGTTCTTGTTAGTGCAGCTGCCAGTGGTGCTAAGGGAATTCTGCATGGGTGGCTGTAGGTGCAAATTGAAAAAAATGGGGAGGTGTTGAAGAAATTGAAGGTGTTGTGAATGTGAATGGAAAAATTGGATTGTTGAACATTTCTTGTCCTGCAGCAAAAAACCAATTATTGATGAAAGTTTTACTCTGCAAAAAATCTGTTTTTAGCTTTGTGCACATGATTTTGGCATGCAGATTTAAATGATGTGGAGAATGCACTTTCTCTTTTAGAAAGTATCCACTGATGATAATGGCACTAACCTGGAATTTGTTTCTATCTCCTGTGAGTTTGGCAGAACTGGCTAGAAAAGCACAGAGCATCCTTTGCTATTCTCACAATGAGGAGGGCTGATCCTTCACACTGTGCTTTGGGTTCCTCCAACTCTGCCAAATAGATTATCTGTTGCTTTTTCAGGAAGAAGTTACAATAATTGTATTGATTGTCTTTCATTTGACTCTTGACTGAGAGGAATAAAAAGCTTCACGACTATTGATTTAGTTTGCACTCAAGTATGTTACTTTTGTTTTCACTTCCCATAGGACCTAATCCCAAGGCCATTTATGCAGTTGTGTAAGGCTTTAATGCAGTAGAGGTAATGCAGCCTGGCTGTGCAGAAGCCTGAATCAGAAGACATCCTGTGTGCCTATCTCTTTGCTCAGGTGTTTATAAGTATATTGTCTCAAAATATACCTAAAATAGATTAAGATAAGTTGAAACAAATGGATTTGTATATTCTTTTTATGCACACAAATGACTTCTAGAGGTAGATCTTTGTTGTATCTACCCCTGTCAGTAATCAGTAGCAGAGGGGCAGGAACTCAGGGCTAGAGATTTTCAAGTGCCAAGCCTACCCTGACATTATTGCTCCTAAAATGCTGTATCTGTCATAGCAGAAATGGTCAGTGCATTGTGCTTTGGAACATGCACTACCAGAACTTGGGCAATGTTATCACAGTCAGCACTTAAATTTTAGTGTTTAAATATTATTTTCTTCTCCTTACACACTATTCTGTATCCTCAACCAAAGCAGAGCTTAGATAATACTGATCCAAATAATTCTCTAGGAAAGGCTGTTGAACTCCTTATGAGCTAGAAAGGTGATGCCCAGCTCAGAGGCTGGAATTAAGAATTATTTTTTCAGTCTCTCAGTGCTTCAGTGTTTGTGCAAAATTGTCTCATGTAAATAAGTTGAATTTTATGCTTAATACTGACTTCTCCAATTCTTTTACTTGAAAAAATAATTAAATGAACCTATAAATATAAGCAATTTTTGGTTGGGCAGAAATATTAAGGTGCAAAGCACAGAAAAGCAAACAAGTAGTACAAGATAAGCACAGAAATATGCCATTAAATACAAGTAAAACTTACCTCATGAATTAGGTTCTGTTGAACTTAAAGGCTTTGTGATTAAAAGACCTCAGGTAGAATCAACACAAGTTCTTTATCTGGCAGCTTATGCACTGTGCCTATATGTGTAGTGCCAGTATGTGCATTATTAAAATCACACAATCCTGTAATGACGCAAGTTTGTTTGAGACTTCTTGGACACCTTTCTTCCATCACTTTCAATCATTTTCACAGCAGTTACATTGGTGCTATATCCCTCTGCCACCTCATTTTCTTGATGTTGCAAGTAAGGTATCTTAAACAGTAAGAAATCCTTCGGGGCAAAAGGTGTGTGTGTTTAAAATTGTTTTATCATATTAATTCAGCTTCCACTCCAATCTGAAACACTGCCTTATGCACATCAGAATTCTAGGAAGGCAATTAAATATATTTAAGTCCAAGTCAGGTATGGTTACATGAACAAAGTCCTTTCTCCTAGGATGGTTGGTACCTAATAACAGTCAGGTTCTCTAGTCTTAGTTTTCACTTAGTGCATGGCCTTGGCAAATCTTTTGTCTTGTCCTCATTTAAAGATAAGGAGACAGAGATCCATTGCACAATGCTTTGTCATTTCTTGATGAAAAATGCCATTTAATTTCCAACTTTTTGTTGTTTTTGTTATCATGCAAGTGTAGTTGTTAGTATTGTGTTTCCTTGAGAATATTAAGCCCTCTCCAGCCTGTGCTTTTTTCCTCCAAAAAAACTGTGTTTATCTACCTTATGTCCAGGAACCTCCTGGTATTTTGGAAAGATTGGAGGGTAGCATGTTCTCTGTTTTACAGATATACCATGAGGAATCTGTAAGGAACAAGATTCTTGGATAATATACATCTTGCTCAGTGGTCCAGGTTCCTGTCTCTCAGCAGCTTTAATCACTAGACAACTTTGCTACCCTTTGTAAGAAAGAGAAGGAGAGGAAAAAGCCCATCTGCTGCTTGTGGTTGCTAGGGAGTCACATGCTGCCCTCAGGTTAGACTGAGCCACTTTCTCTCACATTTGTTTTGGTTTGGGCCACTGCTCTTACCGAGCTGAAGTTAATTTAGCTCTTGGTTTTTAACTCCCCTGCCCAGTAGCATGGCAGCTGGACAACTCAAGGTGGGCTGCATGAATTTAAACCTATAAACTCTTAATACACACATGCAGAAAGGGAGAGCAAATATAGATTTTGTGAAGTGTTGCTCTTCTACTTGCTTGTTGTCTGAGATATGCAGCGTGGATGAGGAAGAAAACTGCTTTTACTGAAGAATGCTCTCACTCGAGACACTGGCAGAATACTGAGGTTTCTAGAAATCTGTTCATTATGGCTCTGTGGGGAATTTCCAAATGTATTAGCATTTTTAGGTCCTCTTATCAGCACTTCAAAGATAAAGTGGCGTGAGATGAACGCTTCTCCCTTTGTGTGCCGGGTTTTACATACACTGTGCACCCAAAATAGGTAGAAAAATCTAAAAGGGATTTATAAGCAGATGTTAAAAAATGTAGTGAATGATTTTTCGGATGGTTTTTAATTATGGTTTGTCAGATGGCTTCTCATAAGAGCATAATCACAAGGCACATATTCACTGATGATTTATTTAAAGAAAAAAGAAGAGAAGGAAAGGCAGGCTGGGTAGTGTTTGTGTGAGGTACTGCTGTTGGGGGCTCTGTGTGTCTCCATAATGTTTATCTCCCTGCTTACTGTCGTCATGGAAGCTCAGAGCCAACTGGAAGATCCTGCTCTGCACGGGACTGGATTACTGACCCTAACACATGGAAAATTGAATGTATTAAGAAGCAGCCGCATTTTCAACCCTAAGGACTTCACAAGGAATTTGAAACAAAAGGCCGGAGACCTCTGAGGAGATTTTCATCCCAGGGGGGAGTCTCATTTTTAAAAAACAAATTAGCATCACCATAGAGAAGCAGCTTCCAATGACCAAAAATTAGAATACAAAATGAAAGATTTTTTCATTCTCCTGGGTGTTGCTTTCTATCTTTTTTTGCCAGCTGAAGGAGCTCTCTTGTCTTAAATGTAGCTGAGGTGAGCTAAGCTCTGACCTCAATGCAGTCAGTTGCACTCATATTGGAAGTGGGAAAACTAGTGACATCAGAATGTCTTGCCAATCCATGGGTGAAAGATAAAAGAGACTTATTCTTTTATAGAGAGTTAACAAGGCACTCTCTTTATTTATATGTATATAAACTCACTAAGGTCCATGAAAGAAGAAATCTACAGGAATTAATCTAGCAGGGACAGATAGGTGGGTATTTCCCTCCTTTTCCTCCTTGTGGCAAATATCACAGATGTCTAATAAAAGACAGAATTCTGAAAAGATCTGCGACAGAGAGCTCATGAGCTGTAATAGCTTGGCTTGCATGTACTAGCAAGTGGAAAATGTGGATATCCTTCAGAACAGGGATAGCCAGGAGCTTTAGGAAAAGGCTTAAAGGTTTGTATTTGGAAATGCAAAGGGTGGAATTGCCAGATGTAAGGCATAGGCGATGACCACGCTTCTCCCTAACTGCAGTTTGCTGCTCTGCTGCACAGATTTGTGTTGCAACAACTGGCTGTTGAGGTGCATGGAGAGGTCAATGGCAGATATGTGTCTGTGCTGTGAAATGGAGGGCACAGGACAAGCCTGAGAGGCTTGTTTTACCATTTTGCCCCCTGGGGCGGTGGCAGGATCACTTCTGCCAAGGAATTCTGTGGGGACTGTGTGCTGAATTAATGCAAAATGTGTTTCACCTACCTTTTCCTATGACAGATGCTGGCTTCTGAGTTGATGGTGTATGTTTGAACTCCTCTAAGGAGCTGTTTTAGCCTTGTCATAACTGGTAGCAGATTTATAAGCTAACAAGCTTATACTGATGAGTATTTTCACCTTAGGCCTGGCTATCCAAATGTAGTAATACTCTGCAGATTTTTCCCTGAAGGGTGCCTGTGTAGCCTGTCACTTTAGAGGATGTGCATTAAGCCTGAAACAACACAAAGAATAAGCAGATTTTAATGATAGCTGGTGTCGTATGAGATTTTGCAAGTGAAGCATGAATTTTTGGTGCAACCAAACCAAGACCAGACCCAGCAGCAGTCACTGTTTTTTGATTCTTTGCTGTAGAAAAACAGTAAAAATATCTACAGCTATTGGTTTTTATATGCAAAACACTTTATAATTATTAAACAACGAGTTCTCACAAAGTACACACCCAAAGCCAAATCTGTCAGAAGGCCTCCTCAACTCTCAGATTGTTTCTTAGTTTCTGTCATCCCAGAGTTACTTATGCAGTGCTCTGTGTTGATTTGGTTTTGATGGGATAGTACTGTAGTATATTAATGAAATAGGTAACTCTATAATTTACTTTAAAATATCATATGCTGCAGCATCCTTCAGTATACTTGTGTATAAGTCTCTCTGTGGGCATCTCTGTACAATTAACCATACTGACACAGCAGTCTCACCACCAAAAGCTGTGGCTTTGGACACTCTGCAGGACATAATAGAAGTCTCTTATTGTAAAGGTGGCAGCAAAATATCTTTTTTTGGCTCTGTACACTGAATACTTAAAGGTCACTTGTCAGGAACAGCAACTTTATTTTTGCAACATAAGTGAAGTGTTTTGTCCTGGTTTATATATTTTACTCGGAGTGAGTTGTGGTGTTTGTAATGTGACTTTGCACTGTTCAAATTCAGTGAGTGTTGGGTGACACAGTACACCCAGTGGGGGCTCAGGCAGAGAGGCAGCATTCACTCTGGCATGATTTTGATAAAGAAAGATGCTGAATCATTGTCTACTCTGAAGAAATCTCCTCCAGCAGCACAGTAGTTAAGATTAAAGGACAGTAGCTTCTCAACTGTGTTACTTAGCATTTATTAGTATGAGCATGTAGGAAGTGGGATAACCAAAACATTGCACAGGGTAACAGAGTAAAGGTAAATCATGATAGGGGAAAAAATGGAACAGAGATCTTTTCTCCAGTGCCAAAGGTATATGGGAACATGGCAGGGGGGAGGGGGTGAGAAGGGATATTCCCCCCCCAGCCAAGGAAAAAAAACCAAAAACAAACCCACCAAAAAGCAAAGACCAAAAAAACCAAACACAAACCACCAAACTTACACTATGATTAACATGGCAAAAAAAGCAGAGATGCTGGCTTGGCTGTATGTGTGAATGAGGAGAATACAGTGGTGACAAATGGACACACGACAACCCCCCAGACATTTGCAGCTGATTAGAAGCACAAGAGATGAGCAGCTGTCATGCCAATGAAATATTACAGAATGGAAATGAACTTACAGCTGGTTGGGGTGACACCCCTGGTACTTCACTTTTATCACTACAGCTCCAGGCTCCTACTCTTTACCCAGTCAATGAGTCTCTGTCTCCCTGCATGCATCCCATTTAATTAGGTTCATTTTAAATCAAAACGGGGCTCAATTCCAGCAAATACGTGTTTTACAAGGTGGTGAGGTGTGGGGTAGAGTTGAACTGTTCTCCTCAAGCACAGCTGAGATTGGGTAGGTTATCACTGGTACAAGAGTGATGCTGATCAGCTAATAGCTGTGAAGGTTTGGAGACCACTAGCTTTCAAAAAATTCTGGTATCACTCTGCTTTCTGCTCTTCATTTATTTTGTCCTTTTCCATGCTCTTTTTCCTCTAGCACTCTACAGAAAGCTTGTTAATATTTTGTTCAGCTACCAGCTAACAGAATGAGGTTGCAAATAAGGGAAATACTTCTGAAGTAGCTGTGTCCTTAAAAATATATGCCTATATACTTAAAATACTGAGCTTTGGTATAACATGGGTAAAATATATTTGCAGATCATTTAGTTCAAGTCATGGTGTGAAAGGTAAGTCTAGTTGACTGCTGGGAAATAGGAATTGTAGCCTCTAATTTTCTGCTTTCAGTGCTGAGCTATTCATGGAATCTGCAACTTTTTAAAATTTTTTTCTGTCTCTATTATTTTCCATTATTCTCTAGATTTAGCAGCTTCTAAATAAATCCAAAGGAGTACCCTGGATTTAAAATATTGCCTCCAGGAACAGAAAGTCTGTTTTCCTGTAGGATGGATGTTTTGCTCTTGAGTCTATTAATTATGGCCTTTTCTTTCAACAGGAATAATTGTGTTATTAATAGTCTTTTCATGAACAGAAGAAAGGCCTCTTTGGAAGGAGAATGCTTTTACTTCACAAAAGGTTTCTGATAGCCTTAAGGTGGATTTATCTGGTGGAGCCTTGGCTAACCTTCATATTAAACAGACAGAAACAGTTTAGGGAATTTGGGGATGTGAAGCAAATTAGAAAATAAATTAAAAGCATTATAGCTCAATAGTATAAATTAATGCAGCTGCTGTAAGCTTCATCCTGAGAGAGTTGTCAATATCTGCAAAGCTCCTGCTATGGGGAAGAAAATTAATGTGTATCTTAACATTTGTGTTTTGCCCCACAAGAAGCAATTTGAAAGAGTCCCCTGTAGCTTTGATGGCTTTCCTTATCTTAACTCCTTCCACACCAGTGCCTGGAGTATCCCAGGGGACTGCAGAGGGAAGGGACTAATAGCCCATCCCAGGCAAAACACTTTGTCAGTAAAAGCTGTGCAAAACAGCTGCTGATGGCAACACTGATGCCCAGGCTTCCCTCTGCAGATGCTTCTCTGGGCTCCCGGCTGTGCAGGTTGTGGCAGGCTTGGTCCAGCAATTTCTCTGTTTTGCAAATGAATATTTGTTGAGTCTCATGATTCCGTGGAATAAAAATCTCTTCTGTTCTGCTGAGGTTTTCTCAGTGTTGGTGGGAGAAGAGCACTAACCTCTCTCCCCCTCCTGTATCCCAGCCCTCTGCAGCAACTCTTCGTGTCTGCTCTTCCCAACAGAGATTTTCCTGTTTTGTTTTTCCTCCCTGACTCCTGGGGACACCTGGGTGGAGGCTTTACCAAGAGATCACAGAGGGCAGTGGTGTGCCTTTTTCTACTTATGGAACAGAGTGAAGAGTGCTGGTCATCCTAAGCCTACATGAGACAAACCTCCCAAAGCAGAAAAGAGTAAGATAGCAGGAATTCTGTCTTCAGCATGGACAGAGTCATTCAGAGTGGTTACATGAGAATTGAGGAGAATAGAAAATACATGCTCAGTTGCTGATTATAAAGAAGACTCGTGTGGTGTTTATTTTGTCTGGTACTCTTAATATGAATAGGAACTGAAAGCTGGTTATATTTATACTCTAGTTGTACTGGGCACTCTTAGTCAGATCTGGTCAGTGGTGCTCCAAGAACTGTGCAAACAAGTTGTGGTAAATGAGAAATTATGTTTCAGGGAGCTTGTGATCTTGATCAAAATAAGATATTTCAAAACTTGTGAAGGGATGGAAAGTTGTGATGACAAACATGACGTGGTCCATTGTTGACTAGGTAAAAATCAGTCCCTAAGGGTAAGCAGGAGATAGGACACAGTTTACTGCTAACCTCTAAGAGAAACAGATTTGACAGAGGAACCTTTTGAGCTGGTCCTGAGACAATATTTCCAGGGCTGGATGTGTCAGAGTTGTAGGTGACAGGACAAAAAGTTATTTGAGGCTGCTATTACTGGTGTGTTCAAGCATACTGGAGTGAGACAAATAGTGGAAACGTAGACTGTGCAAAGGCTTACTGCAGAGGCCAAGGAAAGTGTCCTTGAATGAAAGCCAGTGCAGGGGGTTCAATGATAAGAATGATGTGTCAGAACTTTATGATGGTCCCCGTGGAGATGAGCTCGGTGCTGTGAAAATGTTGAGTTTGCATGCTGGGTGCATGCTCCTCCTCTGTGATGAGAAGGAGAA
This sequence comes from Phylloscopus whistleri, assembly GCA_017589585.1. Taxonomy (NCBI): domain Eukaryota; kingdom Metazoa; phylum Chordata; class Aves; order Passeriformes; family Phylloscopidae; genus Phylloscopus; species Phylloscopus whistleri. The sequence continues at coordinate 1,891,482 of JADMLD010001629.1, read as the reverse complement.
GGTGATCTGTGGCAGAATATGTCAGATCCAGAGAAAATTTGATAGATTTATTTGATTTGCTGTTATCTATGAGGAGATATCCTAGACAAACCACATTCCATGGTTGTAGATAACATAGATGTTTTCCTGAATTTTAGCTTGCAGGGTATTTTTAGGTTCTTGTGTCCCTTAATTTTTAATAAAAAAGAATGACTTGCTGTCTTTAATACATGCTGCTACTCTTTAAATTCTAATCCTAGCACTATGAAATAGATTATAGCATGCTTCTGGTGGAACATTACTTGCTTCCAGAGCAAACAAGGAAACTCACAATCTTGAAAATCTGATCTTTGCTTAATTTCTTCCTACTTCTTCTCTCTGTGCTTCTCCTGTAATTTTCTCTTTATTTAAACCACGAGAAAGTGAGAATATTGGCTTTGTCTTTCTGCCTTCTTTAAGGTATTCAGTGAACTTTAGATGACTTGTAATTTTCTGTGTAAAGAGAAGGATGTGCAAGGAAGACAAGGAACTGCACATATGTGGAGAAAGATGAAATAGAGTATTTGGAACAATGTTGGACTGAAAAATTCATGTTAAATGAAAGCTCAGCTAGGCATAACTTTGCATCTGGTATGTAGCCTAAACTTCTCACCTCTGCCATAAAAAACTTCTTACAGCCTCTACCATAAAACTGGAGAAATGCTGTCTGGACAATTTGTGTGAGCTCCAAATAGTATGAATGAAGTAAGGAAGCCCCACATGTGAGAGCAGGTGCTAATATCTTTATTCTGCTGCACCTGAGACCCTGACATTCCCCCTCTAATGCTTCTGAAAATGCAGGTCAATTATTAGAAGCAGAGTTCTCATTTTTGATCCTGTATTTAATTCCCTGAAGCTATTATTGCCTTAAGGGAGTGGGGGAAAAAGTGGAGAAGATAATTATACTTGACCTTGTGCTATGACTTGTGCAAACTCTTGGATTAGCAATGAACACTGTCAAAGCTTGGTTAGAAAGCAGTGGGAGACACGACACTTTGTAAAGCATGTTGCTGAATATGCAAGTGACCAAAATTGAAATGGAGAGGACAAGAGAAGCAGAAAACAAATATTGAGGCTAACTCTGAAAGTGCAGTGCTGACAGGAGTTTTGCCTTTTTCTTTCTTGTTGTCAGAACATCAGTGATAATCAGAAAAAAATGGTACTTATTGTAGAGAAACAATTAAGTTGTGCCTTCACAATCCAAATGATTAAAAAAAATTGGAAATTACACTACAGGAACGTGTTAGAACAGAACCTGTGATGGCTAAGCAGCAGCCTTACATCAAATAGATGGAGCAGAGAACTGATTGTTATCACCTTTACTTTTCTTTACCATTTCCCACTGCACTTTCTTTCGCATTATCCTTACTATTAGCATTACCAGCTTCCATTTTGGTAAGGATTGCAATATCTTGAATAAGCCTTTTCTGGAAACCATCTGGCCTCAGATGTCAAAGAACAGCTGTAGATAGAGCTGGCTTCTAATCTAGCTAAAGTTCACATCTCTCTGTAAAATAAAACAGAGCAGTGCCTACGTTGATGCTGACATAGCAACACTGAGCCTTGGGGAGTTCTGTTTCTCCTTTTGGTTTGCTTTGCCTTCAGCCTCTTCCTCCACTGGGGATTCCCAGCCAAATCCTGTTCACCTTGCTTGTGTGAAAATAGTTTTTGTTATCAGTAGAATTATTCACTTGCATTTTTAGACCATACATTTTGTGTCCTAAATGTAGACATTGTTTATCAAATAAAGATGAAAGGAAAAGAAGGTGATACGAAACCCCACATAGATTTAGAAATTTCACTATGATTTAAATTTTGCTAAATACTTTTTTTGGTTTGTCTGCGTCTTTGTGGCACTGGCAATCCAAAATCAAAAGCAGTTAGGCAAATTGAAACACACCAGAAAACACTTGAAAGGGTGAAACTATAGGGCTGGATTCTGCTTTCATTTCCTGTGGTGTAAATCTGGTGCAATGTGGACATCTTACAGATTTACATAGCTATCACAAACTGTACCCAGCCTAGGAAATGAAAGTGATTGTTGTTTTCAAGACTGGACTATGTTCAGAAGGAAGAATTTGAGAACTTGACATGATTTATGAAAATGTAGTAATTTTCTGAATTCCTAGGACTTAGCAGTAGTATTACGGCTCAGCTGGAGCTTAACGTGGAGTTAGAAAATTTCAAAGGCAGTATTAACAGCCAGACTGCTTCCAAGAATGGGCACGTGGTTGTTGCATTCCCTGTGTGTGGGCCCATGGAAAGGAGAGCAGTGCCACAACCTTTCCTTTCGTTCCTGGCCCTGGGGCTTGGCACAGTGAGCAATGCTGATCTGACCCAACCCACTGCACAGGGGTGCAGAGCAGTACATAAAAAGATGTGTTGTCTTCATACCATACCCTCTTCTGGCTTTTGAGAATCAAATAGAATCTGGAAATGATCTGGCTTGCTGATCATCCCTTTCTACTTCCATTTCAGTAAGTAAAAGTACCTGTGACTGCTGTGTACTGTAGAGCAAGCAGAATTTTATTTGTGTTATTGCTTTAATAATGGGCTGTGCTGTCAAAGCAGAGCAAATGGGGAATGAGGAATGAGAGAGGAAAGTAATCCCCTGTTTATACCAAATCATTTTCCATAGCCCTCTCTGAAAGGAACAAAGAGAGAGTAAAGTCAAGGGAAGAGAGTGCTGCAAAAACATGTTTTGATTGCTTTATGAAGAAGTATCTGTTAACATTTGTCTTTAAAATTTGCTAAGCTTCATTGATTAACACTGCACTTAACATGGGCATTTTCCTCCAGTGCAGCTAGATTACCCTACCTGACCTCTTTCCTTTGTTTATTCTTTTATTTTTGAGTGAATTTTTGATAATGAATTATAAAACAAAATGTGATTCACTGTTATAAGTGCTCTCTTTACTTTTCTGTATTCTTGGCCATTGAAGTAATTGCTTGTAGGAGACAAATATATTCATGTTATGAAAACCACTCCTTATAAGTATAGTGTGTATCCAAACTCATGTCCTTATCCTGATCTGATTTATTTTTTTAGATAAAGTGCCCTTGCATTTAACAAAGTGCCTTGACCAGTAAATATTCCAGTGAACATTAAATGAAATAGGTATTGGGCTGGATGAGTTTTAATATTTTGTACTTCCTCCGTAGAGTCCCTGAAAGTTAATCCAAACCCTGCTTCTCTTGGGTTGCCAAGTAATGAGGAGCAGTAAAAATGGGGAAAAAAAAAGAAGAAAAAATCTCCAGCAAACTGCAGGGTAAAAAGGCTATTACAGGATGAACATAATACTAAAAGGAGAGGTTAAAAACACTGCCCAGCCACACTGTAGGTTTATACCAGGATTACCTAATGAAAGCACGAGAGGAGCATGTATGATGTATGTAAGTGTGACATAAATGTAAATGATATGATTATCACCCTACAACTAAGGACATAACAGTGCTTTAAATTGAAGTTTATATACAAGAGATATTTTGATTAAGGAGAATTATCTGAATGGCAGGGGGCTTGGGTGATGTGCTGGAGCTACTGGGCTAGTTGCAGAGCTGAGATTGAGTAACCTCAGAGCAAGGGACTGTGGTGTCTGGTGGATCCGAGAGCAGAGCTGGGATTGGAGCTTCCCTACACGAAATGTCCATCAGGATAAAATTGCAGATCACACACAATGTTCTTGTCAATTAAGGTTGAAAATAATCTTCAGCTGTTGAGGATTTTTTCACTTTTTTCTGTTTCAGTTGTTCTGGCATCTGTCTGAGGACTTTCTCTTGCTGTGAGATCTCTCTCTGTGTCTGTGGCCCTGTGGTTAGACAGCAGTCAGTGTTCAAGATGTATTCATGAGCTAACTTGATGCTGAGAAGCCAGGTTTCACACTTGTTCACTTCTTTAAAAAGAAACAGGTTGTGATTCTGAATTACCTTCTGTGGGCTTTGATCTTCTGGAGACCTTGTCATCCACGAATTTATTTAAAACTGACGTTTTCCCCAGGTCATAATTTGCTTTTGGAATATCTGTCCAGGAGTCCTGCATTAGGACAAGGGAAGGATAGGTACTGCCTTAACTATTTCATGTTCTTGTGCTATTATCTAACCAATGACTTTCTGGGAATTGAGTCTCATTTTTCTTTGCACTGCAGTTCTTCAGAGGACTCAAACTCACCACAGGTGTTATTGTTTAATCAGTAAATCAGCTGAGCCATGGTGACTTCCTCTGAGTGCATGTTCATGAGACTTATCCCTTAAATGTGCCCTGATTTCTCACAGAGATCTCCAGTGAGATGTCAGTGCTTTGACTGCCTGTACTAGCTTGCTATCTCCTCTCTTTGTTTTTCAATGGTGTATTAGTTATCCTAAATCAGGAAAGTGAATGAAGTTTTAGTTCAGTTGCTAGTGTTTAAGAAAGCTTATTTTTTTATTCATCTTAGAATTCAGTTTACTGTCTTCTTTTTTTCCCCCTTTCTTTTAAATCAGAATGTGTATTACTTGATAATTTGATCAACTCTGCAGCAACAAAGGCCAGCCAGTGCTTCATTGCATGTTATGCCCTCTGGTTTGAATAGTAACAGCACATTTTCATGCTGAGTTTAGATGAATTGGCTCCTGCCTGTGTGTGCTGGGTAATGTCCTTTCACATTCTTGGCATTGGTAATGAATAGGATTTTGAACACCGCTTGTAGATGTTAAGGCTTACTGTAGGAAAAATGCTCACAAAAACTCCAAGCTTCTAATAAGTGCCTAAAAGCCAAAGAGGTATCAGAATTATGGTACTAATTCACTTGCTATTGGTTGCTTACTTGAGCTCTAATTGCCTGTACAAGCAATTAGAGCAACTCATTCACTCATAGGTGACTTCACTTTACAGTTCTCAGGGGTTTTTTCTATCCTTTTGCCCATACATAAGAGAAGTTTGTCAATCTATTTGCTAATAGGTCTGCATTCATTTTTAAAATCCCAAATACCTTCTTGAACTTCAGTAGTATTCTGGCATCTTAATTAAAAAGAAGTTTGACTTTTTTTTTGGCCTGAAATAAAAAAAAAAAAAAAAAAAAATAGCTCTGTTACTGCTACCATGGTTTGCAATAGGGTAAAAAACCCCTTCAATAACCCTTACCAAAAACCTCATAAACCCCCAAAACCCCAAGACTCTACTAAAATGTCTTTTGCCTGAAGATGGTCAGAGTATTTGCTACGGTGTGATTTATTGTTTGTGAAGCTAGAAACTGTCAAAACTGTCCACTTCTTATTTAACAGAGTGTATTTCTGAATAGTAACACAAATAATAAACAACTAACAAATAACAAATCGCCATTTTTGAGGAATTACTGTGATTTGGAGATCCTATTTGATTTTACAGCAGAGTAATGCTACTGAAAAGCTGGATTTAGCACAGACAGTAAAGAGGGATTCAGTATGTTGAGGGGCTTTTTTTGATCATGGGTTTGGGTTTTTATTCCAAGAGAGATGTTTATTTCAGCTGTGGATATAATCCTTCCTTCAAAGAGAACTGGAGGATAAAGTGAGTGCCAGAGCAGCACTGTGGGTTCCTACTGTACTTTTGTTCTTTGCTACTGCAGTGTTAAACAAGTTTCTGTTAATGTGGTGGTGCAGGTGAAAATGCTGGAACTTCATTAATGGTCCTGCTGACGAAGTGTGAGCCAGAACAAAATCCAGTTCCTCCTCTGTTCACTGAGTTAGATTTGCAGGACGAGCAGGGACAGAAAGCAGCATGCCCTGCTTGTGTTACTCTACTGAACAGATTTCACTGAGACTCTACAGGGGCAGTAGAGTAAAAGAAAAATAGCAATAAAAATGTGAAATCTTGATGCAGTCACATTTCTGAATAAAACCAAACATCTGAGACCTTCTGAGTGAGACTTTGCAGGCAAATAACAATTGGTCATCTGTGCTGTAGCCAAGATATGCTGAGAAAAATAACTGGAGAATGACACATTAACAAGGAAAAGGTAAGGAAATGAACACATCATTTTACCTTGCAGTCTGTGTAATTCAGCACAGTGTCAGAGAAGGGGCTCAGGCTCTGACACAGGCATCTGTGGTTCTACTGGTGCCTGATTTGCTACCTCCTTAACTCTAGCATGCATAAAATGGATGGTCTTGTGGCCAACAACTTCTCTAGGTCTTAGGAGTAAATCTGAATGAATAATAATGATTCTTCCAATTTCCTAGTTAGAATGAATTTAAAAAAATGGAAAGCAAACAAAATGTTTTAAACCAGTTTAAAGCCATTGAATTTTTTTCCTGCAAATTGTTCCCCAACTCTCATGTGAGAGTAAATTATATCTATTTTATATATATATATATAAAAAATAATATATATATTATATATGTACTGTTGCAATGGATAGGTTTAATAGACAGGCAGTGACAAAGCAAGTCCTGTCCAATTAAAAAAGTAGCCAGCTCACTGATGAATTACAGTAGATGCTAAAGGAAAACTTGGTTTTGTTCTGCTTTTCGTAATCTCTCTGGTAGAGCTATTTTATAAACAATATTTTATATAAACCAATGTAACTCATGTTAAAGAGTGCCTCAACATGTTTGTTAAGAGACATGAAAAAATAAAATCTTTTTCAACAATGGGAATGCATCTAACAATTCACTGTTCCTAAGTATCACAATAGAGAGGAAAATGAAAAATAGAAAATCACAGTCAGGTGAAGATGGTAACAACAGAAATTCTTTAAAAACTAGTGCTTCTGGTCTCTTGGTAATGCAATCAATATATTCTGTAAAAGATTTAAGGCAGTAAGAGTTTCTTTAAATAGTAGAGTAGCTTTGACTTTCTCTTTTATATCTGGGTAGAGCAACATTAAATCAAGAGGCAGCATCATCAAACTTGCTTTGACTGATGAAAGAAAAGGGATGTTTTTGGTTTTGTTTTTTTTTTTCTCTTTTTTTTTTCCCAAGAGATCTTGCTAGCTGAAAGTAATTTGTGGCAAAAATCAGACTTTGTATCCCTATTACCTGCCTAGGGAGATCTTTGCAGTTCTGACCAGTGCTTTTCCTTTCTCCCTACAAATCACCAAAATCTTTACAGTTTTTCACTCAATCGTGTGTACTGGAGACTTTGCTTATTTCCCAGGGCACACTTCAGATGAAGCATAAAACTTAGGTCATGAACACTGGTGGTAATTAAAGATCCATGGTATGTATGTTCTAGGTTGTTAACTTGGGTATCTGGGCAAAATTCCAGCTTGGGTAATTATGTGCTGTCTCACTGACTTCTGTCATCAGCTGCCACTGGGTAAGGTATTGCATTCAGGTCCTGTCCTACATGAGTGTATAATGTTACTGTGTGTTGGTTTATGAGATCCTCAACATGACCCAGCCATGTGCACTAACAGCCCAGAAAGCCAAATTTTCCTGGGCTGCATCCAAAGCAGTGTGGGCAGCAGGTGAGGGAGTGAGTTGGGCCCCTCTGCTCTGCTCTCCTGAGACCCCACTTTCAGTGATGCATCAGCTCTGGGGCCTCCAGCACAGGAAGGACAGGGACCTGCTGGAGCCAGTCCAGAGGACACCACGAGAAGTCTGGATCTTCTCTGCTATGAAGACAGGCTGAGAGTGTTGGGGTTGTTCAGCCTAGAGAAAAGAAGACTCCAGGAAGACCTTCCAGTACTTAAAGGCAAGAGAGGAACAACTGAGGTATAGAAGGACTTTTGACATGGGCACATAGTGACAGGACAAGGGGAAATGACTTTTAACTGAAAGGTTAAAAAGGTTTAGGTTAGATATCAGGAGGAAATTCTTTACAGTGAGGGTGTTGAGACACTGGAGCAAGTTGCTCAGAGAAATTGTTGATGCCCTATCCCTGACAGTGTTCAGGGCAGGCTGGATGGGGCTTTGAGCAACCTGCTAAGCACTGCAAGGTGCCTCTTGCCATGACAGGGGAGTTGGAACTAGATGATCTTGAAGGTCCCTTCCAGTCCAAACTATTCTATGATTTTGTGGTTCTATTGGTTGCTCAGTTTCTTGGACGTGTGTTCTAGGAACAAATTTACCCTTTGAAAAATCACTAATGATTTTATGTCTGTCTTGTTCCCTCATAAAAACATCCAATTCTGACAGAGCACATCCTCAACACTTACTGCAAGTCAAGTCCCTTCAGTATTCCTTGTGAAATTAAGCATGTGAAGTCACCAGTTATTTTGGAAAAAAAAAAAAAAAAAAAAAAAAAAAGGCTTTCATCAGAAATTCAGCAATTTCCAAGCAGGTTTTGTTCACTTCTTTTTTCCCCCAAATATTCCCTCCTCTCCCCCCAGTAACATTGAATTTGCTTGAGAATACATGTATCTTAGTGTCAAAGAGTCAAGGAGAACCGCAGTTCATGCTGTTTTTATGGAAAATAAGTCAATTAGTAGAAGAGAATTCTTCTTGCTATTGTCTTAATGCATTTGTATATTTATAAATATTGACACTATATTCCACTGTGTTATCTGAATGTTAGTTGAAAGCTTTTGAATGTCAAAATCATTAATACTGTAACAGATTCTAGTTTGAGGAAAATGCCACTTTTTATTCCATCAAATGCTTTGTGAGAATTGTATTTTGTCTTGTTCATGCTCTGCTGGCAATTACTGCTAAGCAGCAAATTCCTGAAGATATTGGAGGCGTAGTTCTAACAGTATCTTATGCTGCTTAGAACAGAGAGCTAAATATAGCTCTGGTCATTTTTATTTTTAAATTTGAGTTTTATCATAAGAATAAACTTCAGTAAAGTATCCCAAGGGACTTCTGTGATGAAGTCAATATAGCAGAGACTTTATGTTTGATAACATCACCTGCAGCAAACTGTGCTGTCACTGAAAACATTCTGCCATTATAGAAATAACCTCCTCAGGCATAATTTCTGTGGGTTTTTTGAATAACAGGAATGGAACTCCAGAATAAAAAATTCCAAAAAAAATCAGAGACTAGATATTAGTGGGATTATATATATATATATATATATATATATATATATATATATATATATATAATGCCTCAGAGAATAGGATACTCACAGACAGCCTCACCATCTGTAAGTCTGATGCTGGGACTGTTGACTGCTTACACAGACTTTCCTTTCTGGTATTGGAAACAATCATAGCAGTTAGTGCATGGATTCTGAGATGTAAAAAAAGCAGATTTTTTCCTTTTCCCCCTCTTTTTTTCTGCTGCATTTTTTTCCTGTTAAAGAGGAGGTTAAAATGGAGAGGATACAATATGTCATCAGATGTGAGCAGAAGCTCTCCTTCCTATTGAGGTGGGACTAGCAGCTGTTCAGGAAAATTCTTAATCCTTTGCTGGTATAAAGAACATAAAAATATCATTAGATATTAGTAAAAACTTTTTCCCTATGAAAGCCATTATTTAAGCATTACAATAGTTGTCCAGATATGTTGTGGGATCCTCACTGTTTCCCTTGGTACAATCCAGAACAGCCTGCTCTGACTTGGAAGATGACCCTGCTTTCATCAGGGCATTGGATCTTATGACCTCCAGAAATCCTTTCTCTTACGTTTTGTGCTTCTAAATATGCACCTGGATATCTGGAAGTGAATTTATCACTTGTTTTTCCACTAGCTTCACTAAATTCTAACTAAAAGATCTGTCCATGTGCCATTACAGCAGGTGGAGATGTTAATTTTGACTTCAGTTGGAATTAGTACATGTTCCAAGTCTCGGTAGTCCTGTTCTAGTGCCCATTAAATCAGACCTTATGACTCTTACTCATTTCTCTAATTTCTCTAATCCATTTATATATGTGACATCTATAATAGTGTGTGGGAGGCAGTTCCACAGTATTACTGTATAAAAGAAACACTATTTTGTAGCATAAAAGTTTAGCTACTGTTTTATTTGCATTCTTTCCCATTGCCTTCCCTCTGAGGCTTTATACAAGTTTGTCAGGCCATTATATGAAGCAGAAACAGTAAGAAAAACATCTTGAATAAAAGAGCTTAGTACATAACACTGGATTGGGAACTGTCAACCATGACAGAAGATGAAAGTATTGAAATTTAAATAAGCATCCTGGGCAGTGTATTTCTACCTCATCCTCAACACTAATATGCTGTAGTTGTGATGGTGAGACAGAAGTTACAGAGCAGGGCTGGTGTGCAATGGAATATTTCTCAAAGCTTGCTGACTAGCAGTGAGGGCTCGGCTGGTTGAAGAGCATCCTTCCACCCAGCTGAGGAGCAGCCTGGTAGTCTTTTTGCTTCTGAGAGGAGCCAGATTTGAGCTTGTGACCTGGAGGTGAAAAGCTCTGTATCCCATTAGCTTTTCTCTGGGGGATGTTCAGTCTTTCCATTTTTAAGTGTTTAAGGTTTGCTGGATTTTCTCTGATGGCTGCATTTGGCAGCAGTGAACCGTTGATAAGAAATGAGATCAGACCCGTTCCCCTGACGTTTCCTCCCTCACCCTCTCCACTTGTAGCTCAACAGTTTGGATAGTGAAGAAATCAGTTATTTACCAACAATATATGTTAGTTGAGCAGAAAAATGTCCTCACATCTCTCTAAGAGTCTACCTTCAAATCATACAACACTGCTTTAAATGGCTGGAAATATATGCATGACTGCAGCAAGACAAAAATGGTAATGACTTTGGAAATCAAGTCAAGCTGGGTATTGGAGCCTTCTCAAACTTGCCTGTAAGGCAGTTTGCTGGTAGGAATGGGATCCATCATGTTTGTACCTACTTCCCACACTTCTCTTTAAAGCACCTAGCCAATGGCAGGACCTCCCTGGGAGATGGGAGAATGTGGCATCACTGTGTCTATGCAAGAGACAATTGAAACAAATAAAAATGTTGGCAATAATAAGCAAATATGGGCTTTCCCATGAGCTTAGTTGTTTATTCCTGGAGGGTTTATAGTATAGGAAATTATTTCAAGCATTTCTGTCTTGAATGATGGGTAAAAATGAGTGGTCCTACTTGAAAGAACATAAGATAAAAAATTAACACTGATATTGATACTTCTTTACAAACCAGCTGGGGTAAATTTTTTCTCAGGTGCCTCTCAATACAGCCGTATTCAGCAGCCAGTTATAAAGAAACCAAGGAAGATGTCTTGTGCTGTGTATGGAGAATCGATTTGAGCAGATAACCTGGAATATGGGAATTTGCCACTGCAGCTGATATGCCACCAGTGAAGCTGGGTGACATTCCTTGGGGAGCCTGACAGGAGGCCTCAGTGCAGTGCAGCTCTGCCAGCTGTCTCTCTTCCATGGAGTGTAACACAGTCCATTTAGATTCAATTTTGTTTTTATTCTTTGATGAGTGTTTAATAACCATTTCCAGATCTCTGCACAGTTGGGAAGTGACATTGTCAAGAACAGGTGCAGTCAGCTGAAATTATGTGGTAATGCTTGCCCTGGGAAGATGTAAAGCGGAAAAGTTTTATTTCCGTCAGGGCAGGGTCAGCTAAATGGAATTGAGTTATCCCAGGATAAAATAATTGCCCTCTTGCTTTGTCTCACTTTCCATCGTGAGAAGAATGGGATGGGATTTGTGGTTAGGGATAAAAATTCATATGTTCTCATTCCAGCTTTGAGATTAGCTTGCTGGATGACATTTAAAAAATCTCATGAACAAAATTTTGAGTTTATTTCTCCTACAACCAGGTGCTTATATAAGCCACCTAGTTTCTTAATGTAAACTCACAACTTTGCTTTTCATTCTGGACACCCAACATTCCCAGCACTTGCTATTTCTGTAATTAACTGTATATTTATACAGACATTCGTGACTGAATGTTTCAGCTTTATGTTTGCTGTAGGAACTCTCTGGGTTTCCAGGAAAATTAGTGGAACTTAGTGGAATGTAGAAGCATGCAGCATCTCCTGAAATAATTCTTTTATTTCTTGGGTTTTTTTCTGGTTAAATGGGAGGCAATAATTCATACATCATTGCATTGTTTTGAGGCTTTTACTCAGTTAGAGTTGGGTCCTGCAAGATCTTGAACATTGTTGGCTCTAATGGATAATAATAGCTGATCATGTAGAGGTGCAAGAAAGAACCTTAATATTTGCAATTGCTCTGAGATCTTTGCTTTGAGATGCTTTTCCAGTGCTCAGGCTTATTAAGCTCTATCCAAATGGTAGGAACACACTTCTTTGTCAGTGGGAATGAATTGTTTGTGGCAATGTTCTTTTATTCACTATATGTTTTACTGCTTTTTCTCTGATCTTTTCCACTGACTGCTTCATATAAATGTTTTGGTGAACTCTGAGCGCTCAAAAGCCTTCCTTCTTGTGACACTCCATTCTCCTTTTCTGTTTTCTCTTTCTGATACTCCACCTTTTTGCTTTGCTTCTTCAGTGCAGCAAAACAGCAGGCACAGAAATCTCTGTCCTTCTGAGCAAAAGATTTACAGTTGTTAAATGTTGCAAAAGTATACATGGAATGAATAATTCCCATTAGAAAATCAGTTTGTTGACTAAGGGAAGGTAGCTGGGAAGGAAGGGAAGAGAAGGAAGAGATTTACTTGGAATTATTGTTTCCTGTTAAGTCTTTGTTAGTGAGAACATCTGAGTCTGTGGAAATTCTCTCAACTCCTTGCCTTAACCATGAATCCCCTCTTCATTGCATTAACTCCCTGTTTGCCAGTAGATGGGGTGCCTCAGCAGATGGCAGTCTCTTTTCTCAGTCAGTGCAGAGGCCGTGAGCTGGAGCTGCAGGGCGGTCCTGTGGATGCTCTTTGGGAGAAGACCAAGCCCACAGCCCAGTGAACTGGGCTTAGTCAGGACTGTGCTCAGGCTCCATGGAAATGCATCTGTTCCACCCCAGTGGCCTTTAGCTCTCATTAATTACATCTCATCTGTCCAAGTTAACAGCTGCTCTTTTTTATCCTACCATAAAGTTTGGAAGCAACAGGGATGTGAGATCCAAGCTCTGTCTCACTAACAGTAGCTTTGCAAGGCTGTTGAGCCTTGGAACTGCTATTCATTCACACAGTGGAAATGGAAGGTGTGTCAATCCCAAAATATTGTCTTTAGCAATGTGTTTCACCAAAAATATGAGAAAAGGCCAAGGAGGTAAGTAATGTGAGTAAAACCCTAAGGACAAATGACATAGGAGGAGGTGTACTGCTCCCAAGCAAAGCTTCTCATACAGAGACAGACTTCCCCGTGGAAGAAAGAAACTACTTTTCATTTCATTCACATTATGATAGCTGCAGCAAAAAAAAAAAAAAAAAAAAAGTTATATTTTTAGTATAACACAAAAAAGAATTTACTTTGTATTTTGTTAGTAATAATTAAATGTTAGTACTTTATTAAAATATTTTAGGAAGAAATGAAATCTGCTATGCATTCCTTGTTAAAATATTAAAAAACCTTCAGTCCTAAATTAATTAATTATTTTTAAAAAGTCATTAATGACACTTAAAAAGAATATTAAACGTAATTTGAAATTGAGTCTTTTTGGCTTCTGAGAGAGATTCAGCATGATTTTACTTTAAATCCAAGAGAAACTGGTGTGATTTTAAACAGTGCTTTTGGTTTTTGTCATGTTGGCTTTACAAGGCAAGTCAGCTTCCAGTCCCAGACACCATCATACAATGGCAGAAACTCAATCCTGGAGTTTGCAGTTGAGAGTCAAATAGTGGGATAGATTTGAAGGTGAAAACTCTGGTAGCTGTTTGGTGGTGGTGATGTGGTGGTTTTTTTTTTTTTTTTTTTTTTTTTTTTTTTTTTTTTTTTTTTGTTTGGTTGTTTGTTTTTTTTTTTTTTTTTCTTTTTCTTTCATCAGCAAGTACAGTGTCCAGAGTATGTGTCTGTGAGACAGCAAACCCATTACTAATTGGGCAGCTGCCTGTTACACCAGCTGGAGTCTGTTAGACCTCTCCAGCTTTCAGTCCCATGCTCTGCAGCAGTCAGCCTTGGAGGGCACAAATATATGAACGATCCTTGTCTCACTTCCATTAGTACAGGAGGACATACAGGCCTGAATAGATTAGTTACAGAGTTCACTTCAAAATGTCCTAGCTTATTATAATTTTTGCCCTTTGAGCTTGAAAAATAATCTAAAATCTTTAGCTACTAATAATACTTCTAATTTTGGAGCCTCTAAATACATTTGAGTTAAGTATTTTGCACCCTGAATTTTGACATACTGTATACTGTCATAGTGTTACTACAACACCTGCTTCGAATTCTTCTCTCTCCTACCTGTCAGTGCATCATTTCATGCTCCACTAAGTGGTGCCAATAGCAAACCCATCTGTTCATTACTCATGTAGCCATTGTGTGAAATATGAATGAAACATCTCATGTCTGAAAAGAGTCATTGTCAACTGAGTCCAGCTGGTTTGGCTGTATTCTGCCCAGGATCCAGAGTCCAGTTGCTTCCTGCAGTTGTGCTTAGTCTCAGCTCAGTACTATTCAAGCAAATGTCTAATCTGTTACTCAAAATCCTCAGTTTATTCACCTTCTTCCCCTTGAAGTGTACTTTGGGGTTGAGATCCTGGCTAGGGCATTAACTGTGGCATGAGGTCATTCTTTGATTTTATCCTTGTAGGCACAGATAAGTGAATAATATATGTGTGTATGCTTACAGATGAGGGAAAGAGATGAACTTGTTATGTACTACAGGAAGCTAATGAATGTTTTAAAGAGCTTGTTTTTTCTCCCACACTGTCTTTACTGAAATAACTTCCATTTGCATCAAAAGTTTTCTCGACCAGCTCTAGAATTCCATTTCCATCAAAGCTGTTTGTAGCATTCAATGGTTTGGCAGAAGGAATTGTTCCTTGGGAAGCCATCATTGTCAGTACTACAGATCAGATGGCAATGGCTTCTAAAATAGCAGGTTAATATCCCTGTCTGACAGGATTAAATGCCTAACAGTGATTCTTGCTTTTACAGCTATCAGGGTAAGTGATGCCATATGCAATGATAAAGATGTGACATTGTTCAGCTTGTCTTTTGGAGAATGATTAAATGACATGCTTAAATCCTTTGTGGCCTCACAGTCAACAGTGGAACAGAACAGCTAAACTGTAAGTGAGGAACAATGGGTGTTACCTACCTAAAACTTATTTTTTACTTACAAGTTGCAGGCAGAAGGAGCAGCACGTACTATTTTCATTTGTGACTTAACAAACTCATCTATTGTAAAATCTGTCTCTGGTACAAAGTTCCCCACGCTCCTCATGAAGCCACTCCTCTCTTTGGGGTGGAAAAATTTGCATGACAATGCATTCAGTAAAACCTGAGCCTGCATCATCCCTCTAGACCTTAGAGTAAGATTCTGGTTTTGAATTTAAATGTCTGAATAGAGTTGTCTAGATATGAAGGAAGCAGGAGGCAAAAATTCTTTTACTAAGTCATTAAGGATCTCATTGTAGCAGTCTAAAGTTATCCAGCTTGTGAAGTAACACAGTCTAGGGCTGTTCAGCATTGTGTGCTGGTTGCTGACATTAGATTTAAAAGCAGTGTTTGGAGTGGTAGTCTGGTCTGCTTCCATTTTTTTTTGTTTGTTTGTTTTTTGTGTGTTTTTTTTTTTTTGGTTTTGTTTTTGTTTTTTGTTTTTAGCATAGAATTAATCATTCATAATAGGATATTGCAGAAGATAGTGTTGGGATAGAGAGATCTCAAGTGCTTAAATGGTCATCAAACTCCAAAGTCAGGATTAGCTGTGCCAGTATATTTGGAGAAAGCCTTGGAAGGGTAGACCACTGCTGGTACATGCTTGGGAGCCTCACCCACCACTGACATGCTGATAGTCCCATTGATCTGGATTCTGTTACAGGTGTTTGAGGAGCTTCTCTTCATGCTTAAGTTTTTCTCCAGTATGGAGGTAGGAAGAAAGTACTTTAACTTTGGTGTCTTTTGACTGTTAGTCTATAGTTCCTTAGTGTTCTCTTTGGAGAATCACATATTATTATTTGTATTATTTCACATATAGAAATGACATCATTACCCAAATACATTAGGAATTTGAGAATTCTTTGATTAAATTTTAATATAAGATTACGAGGATTTGTGTTTTTTTTAAATGAGAAGTAACTGTCTGGCATAAACCTTCTTTATCAAGAGCAAAACCTGTGATTCCTTAGTCTCTCTGTTGTCTAGCTTTAAGAGATCCCCCTAATACTAAATTAACCCCTATATAGTCAGGCAGCTAACAATTTATAGTAGGATAAAATATAACCTGCAGGCTTGCATTATGTACAATTTCCAGGCTTGTAGGACATAAGCAGGTTTGGGTCAGCCCTAATGTTAAAAAATGACTCTAAGTTCAGAAAGCTGGGAAAGCTGACGGTGTTTGCTTTGCTTAATAAAGCAAACTGTAAGTCAAACATTTAATCACAGCACTCTGGTAACAGGGGCCCTGTTTTAATGCAGCTCTTTTATTGGCCTCTTTGTACTTCAGAAATAATATAGGTGATCCTGACGGATAAGGTGTTTTCAATGGAAGTCTCATGTGGAACTTCTATTTTCAGACACAGGCCTTCTATAACAATATGAATCACCGATGTGAGAGCTGTTCTGATCTATGGTGGTTTTTCCAGTAGGGAAATAACCTGCTGAGTTTATTAATGTTTGTCTAATTTACATCATTAGAGTCATTTTTTGAATAGCTCTGACACTTTGCTTTATTGTCGGCACGTGTGTAGGGAGGAGGGATGCCAGAGTGTGAGGCTGCTCATTTCTGAGTGGGATGGGAAGCTGAGCCTCACGTCCTCCTGGGTGCTCCCCAAGGAGGGAAAATCTTCGAGGCTTCAAGCTCTGGAGGCCTGCACACCCCTGCAGGTGTTCATGTTTCAGTGTGGTTTTCCTGGTTCAGCAGAACTTTGTGGCGCTGGGACAAGAGCAGGGGCAGGGGAGGCAGGAGAATGGGGGGTGTGTGCTCAGCAGAGAGACAACACAACACCCATTTGAGTTTCAAGGTTTTAAAGGGGAGTTGGTGACATTCCTCTTATAAGTGTTGTGCATATCAGCTGGTAAAGGGGAATTCTTGCAGCTCTTTGTGTGCTGGTCATTTGGCAGTGCCTGCAGACCTCAGCAGGATTGTTCCTGTACTGCTGTGGTGGAGGGGGGCTCAGCAGTGGCCCTGGGGAATGCTGTGGTGTCTCTGAAAGGCTTGTCTGGCTCCCACCCTATCCTCTCAGGAGTGGATTGCAGGAGACAGCACCATGTCTGTTACTAACACTCTTAGCAGTAATACAGGTGAGACTCTTTAGCTGAAAAGACTTGATTTGCATCTCAGACTGAAATTCTGTTGGTTTTCCCCCCTCCTTGTTCATTTTCAAAGGGAAATAAGGGAAAAGGTAATAGTACAGTTGGACTCCAGCAGTCCAAGTTGTCATCTTGGTTATTCTTTGTTAGAGAAAATCTGGAATCTCTGTTTGGTTTGCTAGTTACTCCAGATTTACTACAATGGGATATGAATTTGATGAAGCTGCTATAATTTTTGTGAACTGTTTGTAATTGGTATCAGCCTCTAGCTACGCATACACAGGCAATATGTGGACAGTTGTCTATACTTCACTAAAATTATACTTCATTGTTGTAGTGGCAGAGCTAATTCAATTCATAGATTCAGTGGCTAAGTCCTTTTTACCTGAGAGGGAAAACTTTGGTGAATTCTCCAGTCTGAGCTGTAATGCCTGTTGAGTTTGTTCCCAAGAAGCAGTGAAGTGCTCTGCCCCATGGTGCACCTAGCCAGGCAGGTAAAGCAGAGGCTGAGTTGGAAAAACTCTGATCATTTCTGTTTCTTCATATTAAGTTTCTGACTTAAATTTAACTCTCTCACTCATGCAGTGCTCTACAGATTGCTTGAAGAATTTTGTTTGAATGACTGATTCTCTTTGTGTAAATACATTGCAGAATTTAAGGTTTTGAGGTTATTTAGATTTTGGATAAAAAGGAACTCTGAAGGAGCTGTTTAATCAGGTACACTGGCTGTACATAGTTCTGTATTTTTAGACTGTAAGGAAGAAGTTACAGGCAACATATTTTCTTCTTTTTCCTGGGTAGGAAATTTTTTTCTTCACTTTGTGTGGACAGCTGCTCAGCTGCAGGTAAAAAATATTATAGTTTATGGGACTGCCAGCTGGAGCCAATTAAAATCTAATGGACCAGAGTTGGCACTAAAATATCTTATTCTGCCCTAGCAGTGTAGAGGTTTGTTCTGCTGCTTACACATGATTTAAAAGGTTTACAGTGTTGCAAAGGAACAAATTTGCTTACCATTTTGCAAACCAAATCATGTTTGAATTTGACACAGAAATATTATTATTTGGGTCCTTTAATGAGGTCATGGTTCTACCAAACATGAAGGGTTGTGATGGAGGGACTGTCCTTGCCTGATGTCCTCTCCTAAATATATGAGATGGAAGCAGAGTGCTGAAAGACTTGCTTTGGTCACACCAAGGATCTGCTATATACCTAGGAAAAAATGTGAGTCTTAATATAATCTGTCTTAGTTCTGACTGCCTCAAGCAAAAGAAACCTAGGGAAAGATGAGGAGCTTGAGTTACACTATTGGAGAGAGAAAATCATCATTATTGAGAGTAACATGGGCAAAGGGAGACATGGATCAGGTGTGCCAGAGGGACAGAATAGAGAGTAAGAAGCAAATAGAGAGTCTCAGCAAAAAGAATCAAGTTTTTGAAAAAGAGTTCAATTCATTTGAACTGGAAGGAGCTGTCATTTGTTCTTGAGAGGTATGATTCAAATTAGGTTCTTTGTGCAAACCTAAATGCTTAAAAGCATTTTTTGCTTTTTCAAAATGAAGTATTTTCAAAGACTGAATTGAAACGTTTTCACTTGTTTCTGAAGGTGGGAAGATTTTTTTTTTCCAAAACATACAAAATTCACCAACACTGTGTGAAAAGTGGTTCATAGAGGCAATCTTTCTATCTCGAAAACCTTTCCATTTCTTTACTTAGTGGTAGTTTACATTAATTTAATTTCATCCAAAGTTTGTGTGATAAGCAGGAACTCAATTCCATGGGATTGTTTCTTCATGTTCTAAAAGATTGCTCAGGGCAGAAAACTTACCCTGATAACAAGAACCTTGGTAATCCTGTAGATGCATGAAAAAGGAAGGAGATTATTCTTGAGGACTAATCCTGGAGCATATTGTCCCATGGTTTCTACAAACAAACAGGCTGTGCATTTGAAAGAATGAGAAATGTGAATAATGGGCATTTGAAAGTGTCCAATTTCTCTGTTTTGCTATCAATGGGACAGATCTAAGCAACTTTTCAGCATTTTTTCACTTATTCAAAGATTGATACATTCAAAGATTGGTCAACTGTTGCCACTTTTAACCCAGAAATGGGTTATCCCATGCCTGTGTTCTTATGTGCTGCAGGTGGAGAAGCTGCCCTAGAGGGCAAAGAGAAAAGAGGATTGGGAGAAAAATAAAAGAGCATGAGAAAAAATTGTGTTTAGAGATAATTGTGTGGAACAGATTATAAAATGCCTGAAAAACTTCTCTTTAGATGAAGTGCTTCAAAATGTCCAAGGAGAGTCACAAAACCTAGAGTGCATCTAGTGTAATGGTATTTACAAATAGTGCTGTTTGCCTTTCTTTAACTTGTCACAGTGATTCACTGCTTCCTGGGTGACCAGTCTGCTTATGGATTAAATACTTTCCACTCCTGTTGGGATACAGGCAGTTACTTGATGTCTTGGTAGAATGCCAGCCTTGATGGGTTTGAGGAGCATTTACTGTTAAACCACTGAGGTGAAGATGTGGAGCTCAGAGAAAACTGTTCTCAGAGGAATGAGACTGGGGCCAGGCCAAATTCAGTCTTAATTTTCATTTTTTCCACAGTTTTCCTTTTTTTCTTTGGGAACCATTTCTGTGTATTTTTGAGACAGTAAGTTAATTAAAATATAGGTAATTTCTTAGAACTTTACACAGTTAAATCTAGGTGGTTTTCCTCTTTATGATGTATTCAATTCCCCTCAATACTGAAACCAAGGATTCCAAGAGAAGTGGAGATCACACAGCTACAGTTTGGTTCTCAGGTACAGGATTGAGACACTCTCATGAAACCATTGAAACACTCCATAGATGGTATTATTGTGCCTCTGTCAAAGCCAGAGCACTTCCTTCTCTGAACTTGTCAATGTGTCACTTAAAATAGATATTAGTATTTGAAGAAACACAAAACTTCATAACATTCATAACAGCTTCATAATGTTAAAGAGAAATATATAACCTAATTGGGGAATGAATGCAGACTTTTTTGGCTGCTCTTCAGACAGGAGATTTATTAGCAACACTGTAGTGTTCTAATTCCTAACCTATCTCTTTTCCCTCAGTTCACAGTAAGGTTCTCCATTTGCCTCTCTCTCTTGAAATTAAATCTTTCTAGGTACCTTTTTTTCAGTGAACATTGTGGAGGGAAAGGAAAAAAGAAACCAATCCAAACCAGAGTATGGATGATTCATAGTAAGAACCACTGAGGCTGTAAAAAACCCTGGTAGGGATTCTGACGAGTTGGCATATCTCCTTCCACATCGATAAATTTGTCACTGGTAAAACTGTTTATTCCTTTGCAGTTGTATGATTTATGCTGGACCTTTTGTACTGCTTATGTGGACCTATAGCTCATCCTCAAACAGTAGAAGAAGAACTCTGACTAATAGATCCCAGTGACTGTCCTAAAATTTATGCAGGATCAGTGTTTTAAAAGGGTAGTGTGCATGATTTAAGTAGGATTTGAGTATATAGCCATGGTTTGTCCTTTGCTGTCAGCAAAGCCATCCTAAGTTCATTTCTTTAAAGAAGCTCCAGGCCAAATGTCAGGAAAAATTAAATCAAGCAGTGATGTAGTCCCATAGGGAAAATGTATTTCAATTGTGAGGTATTCATGGGTATAATATGTCATCCTGTAGTCTGTGACTGTTGGGTGCACTTACAGGCAATGTGGCTTGGTAATTGCTACTTGTTAAGAAATTTGGGTATGATAAAAAATGACCTGCCAGGGAGAGAGACAGTTTTGTTAATTTTATTTATGAGACTTTCATCAAAATTGGAATGATGTGTGTATGTAGCAGAAAATCCTCTTTGAAACAGCATCTTTTATTAAAGAACACAGTTTTTGTCTTCCAGCAAGGAGATACCATAATCTTTTAGAGCTTTGGTTTCTGCAGTCTGAGAAACAAATTGGACACAAACTCTTATTTTGCTCAACCAACATTCTGATACACAATTTGCCCTTCCTGAGGGCAAGTGTAAGCAAATTTTCCATCTTTGCACAGATGTGGGACAAAGCTAGGCTTGTTGGATCAACCTGAATCCAAGCCTGGAAAGAATTAATTCTATCTTCGGTAGTTTTGTATTTGTGGAAAGTTTCTTCTTTTCTCTGTAGTTTTGTATTTGTAGAAAGTTTCTTCTTTTTCCTGGCATATTCTAAATAAACCAAGCCAGAACCTATACTTCAGATTATTCTTTGTGGGGATACCTGACCCAGGAGCAAGACTGAGGAGATCATAGCTGGAGGCCTGGTAAGCTGAGATGGAGCCACAAGCTGTCTATGAGACACTTCCCTGCCCTATGCAGTTGTATTAGCTTATTCCCAGCTTTTCTGGGGGCATAGGGGACTGCAGTGGTTTTCTAAATAATTTTTAATTGCAGATAGGTAACTCTGTGGTATCAGTAACCATAAGCACTCGTGTAGCACTGAAGCATCTATGTCATTCTTAGCCCTGTTATTTGATTACTGTGAAGCATTGCATGTGGAGCACACATATAATTTAGGGTCTTTTCAGATGCAAATGGATGTATAAATCAGAAGAAGCTGGTGCACATTTAATATCAGCATCCTTCCAGAATGGACAGTTTTATCACCTTTTAGATCCTTACAGAACAATAGACTTGATCTCTCAGCTGGACAAAATTATGGTATTGCTTTGGGCTTTAGCAACTCTCTGACATTAATGATCTAACCTGGTATTGTTCCTATATCTAAAGAAAAGGGTGATGAAGCCATATTTCACAGATTTATTGTAAGGATATGAGAAGTAGGAGAGGACAGATTCTGCTTCAGCTTGTGTCACCCTAAGTCCAGAAGAGGTGAATTAAAAACTCAAAGTAATTTTAATCAGAGCACTTGTGTTATTCCACAGTAACACTTTCCTAGCCAGCAGCCTAAAACCAGTGACAGAAAACGAATGAATCACAAGAATTTCTGAATACTTTCATTGTGCTCCAACACAATGCATGAGATGTTCCGGGTAAGGAAATAGGTTGCACAGAATTTTGAATAGGAAAAAACCCTCATGTATTTAACCCTTTACAGTCTGCTACAGGCAGGAAAATTAAGGCTGGGCTGTCATCAGACAGTTTCATCTGGCCCTTGTATGTCTGGCAAGCCAGTCCTTTTGGGGAAAATTTTATTATTCATGGTCTATTTGAAAAATTAAGTCTTTTCACATCAGATTCAGCTTTATCACTTTTTTTGGTGTGGATTTGTTGAATTAAAAAAACCCATCTAAAAGAAGACAAAGTTTTTGTTGCATTCTTTAGTATTCATCCTTCTGTGTCTTTAAAGAATCATTAATTACTCAAGTTCTCTTAGAACTAAAGTACTTCAGGATACAGTTAACCAATGCCTCTTCACTGGAGAGGAAGTTGGTTCACAGATCAAAGTGCATCTTTTCAAAAATAGTGAGCAAAAGATTTTAATCTAGCTGCCCGTATGACCATAAAGAGATGATTTTCCTGAGGAGTCAAGGCTGATTGTGAATTCACTGACTCTTTCCAAAATGCATTTCATTACAGTGGCTCTCCTTTGTTATATTGCTGGAATTTGTTGTATTGCTTGGATTTAGGACTTTTTCCCAGGTCGTTTCAGTGTCCAGCCTCAGTGATGCTGTGCCACCCACAGACATCTGTTTTAAGTGTTTAGATTTCTAATAAAGATGTTACATAAACCATAGATTACTAACAAGATGGAAGTATGTTTGTCGATTAATTTCTTATATAAATACTTTTCTAAACATTGGTACTGTCTGTTTAGACCAATACCTAATATTCACAGCTCTTGGGTTGAGTAAACATTAATTCCCATCCTTCCTTCCCCAGGGTCTCCTTTGTTTTGTTTCATAGCAGTTTTCCTGCCTTTGATATTGCTATGTGCAGTGTTTTTCTCCTTTGTTCTGTCTCCTTTCCAGTTATTTACCCCTTCCTTCACTGGAACCAATATTACTAATTTTTTTCTAGATAATTGATTTTCTCAACTTTTTTCCTAGTTCCCTCTTTTAATTTTTTTAGTATGATCTCTCTGGTTTTGTTTATGGAGAAGTTCTTGCCTCCATCTTAATTATATTTTAGGCAGGTAGTTAAAATATATTTCCCCCTTCTACCTTCATTATATTGGACATGAGATTGTGCTCACAATTAGCTGTTACCTCTTGTGCAGTTGATCAGCAACACCTGCAGGTATTTCCTTCCTTTTTAGAGACTCATTCATTGCCTACTGACCCTGGCTGAGGCTCCTGAGAGATGGAAGCTCCCACTGAAGCTATGGGAAAAGGTTTGTTACGAGGCAAAGAAAGAGTGTTCTCTAATTGGTAAATGAAGCAATCTTTGCTAAAGAAGATGGAAGACAGTGCAGTTGTTAGTAATTGTGATTCCTAGCTGTTCTCCTTTGACAAAGCAATTTATGTAGATGTTAGCAAATGATGTTCTAGTGAGGAGAGCACAGAGCCTGCCTGTGCTGCAGATGGCAGTGGGACTGAACCAGCTCCTCTTGGATCAGGGAGACTGAGCTGTCCAGGCTGCAGCTTTCTATTTCTTTGCATTTAGCCTTTGAAAAGTGTGGTTAAATTTTTCAGACTCATTTGTGTAGTTTGGTGCATAATGATAGATGTGCTTTTTTACAGAAGCCATTTGTAGCACAATGGTTATGTTACACTGTTATTTCTAAAGACTTCGGGGATTCTTTTCGGGCCATATGACTCACAACTTTGAAGTCACTGAGCAAAGGGTCAAGCCCTTCCTCACTCAATAGATGCTTTCAGCTCCAAGTGCTACTAGTACATTCAGGGGTAAAACTCTTGTTATTGAAACAGCTGTAGCTTCAAAATGTCGTGAAGCTGCACTAACGCTTCATTTCCTGCAGTGAATCATTTTACTTATGAAAGTATAAAAGCCAGGGACATTTAGGAAAAAAAAAAAGACAGAAATAGAAAGAAATAAACCTTCTGTGCTCTGAAATGGATCTTTTTTTCCCCCACTGGATAAGTTTGTCCTATCACAGCAGTAAAATGCAATGATATGGAATAATTATATGCTCCTAAGCTTTTCCAATTGATCTACTGTTGTGAAAATATATTCAGTAAATTCACCTAAGTGACTTTGGACAGCA
The DNA here is from genome assembly GCA_017589585.1 of Phylloscopus whistleri. Lineage (NCBI taxonomy): Eukaryota > Metazoa > Chordata > Aves > Passeriformes > Phylloscopidae > Phylloscopus > Phylloscopus whistleri. The sequence continues at coordinate 1,867,116 of JADMLD010001629.1, read as the reverse complement.
AAACACAAGGACATTATGAATAAAAGAAACACTAATTTGGCTGATACAATGGAGTATTGTGACCACAGGAACATCATTGTCAACCTCTATTCTAGATTAGAGTAGGTTTGTTGTCAGAAAAATCAGTGTGTGGTTCAGAAGGTGACCTCAGCAATTACTTGTGGACTTTCATATCTTTCATATTTATTCCCTCCCTCTACTTTCTGTTCTTAAAATCTTATTTTGATTGGGAAACCAAGCTCACTTATTCCTGTTACTGATAGCAGGAAAGTGATTTTATTTATTTTTTAATTAATTAATTTAATCAATCATTTATTTATGCTTTTGGCAATTTTTCTGGGTGACGAAACAGGAAAAATAAAGCCTAGATTTCTTCTCCTGCTTGGCTTTCTGATACTGCTCATATTTTAAGTATAATTTAGTTATAAAAATACTCAGATTTAAGGGAGGACATGAAAAGAAGAACGTGCCATTATTAGTGATTTGTATCTATCAGTAACTGCATTTGGAAGCAGCACTGTATTAGCACTGTGAACACTGAAAACAGAAAAATGCAATGTCATAGATAGGAAGTATACTCATTACTATTCCCCTGTTTTCCTGGAAGTATTCATCTTCTGCATTTGTCAGCTGTACTTTAAAATATGAGGTAAAAATTGTTTAAATGTTTGTCAAATGGGGATGTAGGCTGTAATGAGAAGTTATTTCAATACATGAGATAATATATATGCTTTGTAATATACACAGTTTGATATTATTAAGACATTACTGCAGAATTAACAGATTTCAAAGGACACTATGTAACAGCCAATGAATATGATAGATTGCAAATAAGGTCATCTTATTATACAGCTAGAAGTAATAAATTTATAGTGCTCATGATTGTTTTTCTGTATACATTTATCATTCAGTGCCATTTGAATGTTTTTCTTTGTGTCTTAAAACAGCAGAAAAACTTACAGTCAAACATCAGAAGCAATGAAAATAGAAGGGAAATTAGGAAAAGAAAGGAGGCAAAGTGCATTTCAGAAGCTGGGTAGTAGAGGAGAATATGCCTTCAAAAAGATATGTTTATATATTTTAATTTCAAGAGTATGATTTTAACAAGAGACTTAACTTGCTCAGATACAGAGCTGCTTTAACAAAGAGAAAGCAACCTTTTCATGCTTTGAGTTTTTGCACTATTAAAAGTTTGAAAATTTCAAGAGGTTTTAAATTTTGTGGGTTTATAATTAAGTGTTTGAATTTTAAATGCCATTTTCATCTGTCTGCCTCCTACTTTTTGATTTGACTACAAGAAATGACAGGATCTGGGAAAAGAAGGAAAAAACCCAACTACAGAGAAAAGAAAAAAAGGAGACCATGAGTTTTTTCAACGTAAGTAACAAAATCTCCTAACCTCTCTTCTAAAATGTTGGGATTTTTCCCCCCTGTTTTTAATATGGAGAAGTCAAGTTTTGTCTACAAACACCTACTTTGAAAAATAAAAACCTGACTAGTTTTATTTTTAAATTATTATGGTAGAAGTGAGCGCTTAGAAGGTTTTTGAATGGTGTGACAACTATAATTACCCACACAGGGAATAATTTTTGAGAGTAGAGGGCTCTTCAATCCTGTTGTCAAAGACATGGCAAGAACGTTTGGCTGGAAACCAAAGCATGACAAATTCAAGCAGAAGGTAAAAGCACAGGTTTTTAACGTGTGTGTGTGTGTGTGTGTATCTATAGGAACTTCTGCAGAGCCGATATTCAGAGTAGCTGAGGAAGTGGGGAGATGGGAGAAGAACTTTCCTTACTTTTTCTTGGCTCTGTATCACTTTGAATGCAGTGACAAGAACCAGGGTATTGTTATAGATTTCTAGACTAGGATATGTAGTTCCCTTTCATTAAATCACACAGATCATGACTATGCAGAAGATGAGGCAAAGTAATTTTAGGTTTGCAGTGTAAAGCAGGGAGATTGAGACAACAATATTTTTGACCAAGACAGGAGCCTGTTTTATGCTCTGGTCAGCTGCAGTTGGCTCCAGCTCCTGTTTGCCCAAACCTGTGCCTGGGTGATGGAGCAGGCAGGGCAGCATGCTGTCTGCTGGCTTCCAAGGACAGGGGAAGGGCTGTTGGGTAGAGCTGAGGCTGTGACTCTGTGCCTGCTCAAGACTTGCTTTGGGAGAAGACGGGAGACTGTTTAGTGAATTCTTTGCAATCCCAGTGGATGAGCAGAAAGCAGTATCAGGTTCACTTGCATGCTCCAAAAGAATTCTTGACTTGAATTGTGATAGATCAGAGTGTTTGTGCAGGATTAGTCAGCATTAGTACTGGGCCACTAGGAGTTAAATTGTTTTCTCAGAGTCTCAGAAAGGAGTGGAATTGGAGCCAGGACTTGAAGCCAGGATTTGAAGCCAGGTCCTGTGGATGGACAATGAAGCTTGGCTCTTTTTTTTGTGGGGTACAGAGCAGCTGGGTAGAAACATTTGTAATATATAAATTCAGAATATATGCACAATTAAATTGTAGCATCGATACTTCAGCAGTTGCATTTGAGACCTCTGTGGACTAAGGAAGTCAGACTTCAGTAGATTTTATATTTTCTAAATTGATATTGTAATCATGTTTTCACTATTTAAAATTTTTCCCCTGAAATACCAACATTTGATATACTTCCTCCATCTGTCTCTGTCCAGATTTGAATGGTTTGTGAGGTAAATTTAATCTCTCTGTTGCATCATTAGATTCAACAGCTTCTCAGAATTTCCATCCTGAGCCATGTTACAGAGGTCTTTGTAACTCATCCATGTACCACTGAAATTTGGACTTAAATGTGAGTCTAATGTGGACTAAATGCAGACTAAAATGTGAGTGGTTTTTCCCCGTTGCTCATGGGTAATTAAAATAAACTGATATGGAGTGTATCTTTAAGTTTGAGGAAGGTCTGATGTTTAGACAGGGAATTTCTTAGGAGGTTGGTTTTCTGCTGCTTACACTTAGGTAACACCCGCCTCATTAGTGCAGATTGCAATTATTGTTAATTAGTCCATGCAAAACAAACCAAGGAGATTACCTAATTTTCTAAATCTCATCTTTTTTTTAAACTGGTGCTATTCCAGCTTCTGTTATGGAATTACTGTAGATTTAATGAGTACCATGATATCCTGAATAATGCTCTCCAAGTCAAATATGTTTCTTGTTTGGTAAAACCTGAACTCTCTGATTTTCACTTGCACTGAGCAGTACCTCAGGTCAAACAAAGGTATAGCTCATTCCCCTGTGTACTTCGGGCACCTCTGTGTTACTCCAGGTATTTACTGCTGTAAGCACTCTGTGCCCAGAGGGTGCAGATTTACACAGCTGTGTGCCCTCTGAGGTGCAATTCATTTAAGCTATTTGCTGCACTGACACAGAGAGAGGTGAAGTGTTGACCCTGGGCTTGTGGCAGCATGCTGTCTGAACTCTGGCTGGCACCTTACTCAAGATATCCTCACTTGGAATAATTTCTAACTTTTGCTATGATTGACCTTATTTGTTCCATCTCATTAGTCTTTTGAAATCTAGGTATGTGCAATGTGTACCTTAAGGACATTAAATCAGCTTTTGAAGTCACAGCTTAGCAATCCTGCCTTGTGTGTTCCATGGCATTATTAGCCCCATGCTCTACCCAACTGAGCTAGTTCACCAGGAATGAGTAGAACAGAGGTAAAGGATATGGAGACAAACAAACAAGTCTGGTAATTTAAAATGTTTTGAAATAAATTGCTGCCTGCATTAGGTATAGCTGGGAGAGATCTGTGGTGTGCTGGGATGGGCAGAACCTGGACACATTGATGCAGACTGCAGAGTAGCTTGTACTATGCCTGACATCCAAGAGGCAATGAAGGACTATTAGAATTAAAATCAGAAATTAAAAGTATAATTAAAACTCTTTATATGCTTCCATTCACAATATAGAAGGAAGACACCTAAAGGGAAATCTACGTTTTTGTTTTTTTGTTTTTTTTTTTTTTTTTTTTTTACCAGAAGGATTTTAAATGAGAGTAGCAGTAATAAGGAATAAACCCCAAACATTTGTTGTGTTGAAGCAGGAGCCAGCCTGTGGCATTTGTGCCATTCTGCTGCAGCCCATGTCTCTGTTTCACCACTCTGGAGGGTCCTGCAGGCTCAGGAGGTCAATTGTTAGCAGTCACATTCTGAAACTGCATTTCTTCAGTTGCTTTGTGCTGCTTGATGTTTGCTTACAAAAGAAATCTCCCACATTCAATGTTGGGTGAAATGCTGACTCATCTGAAATCACCAGAGCCAGCATTTGACTTCAGGTCTTTTCAGTGCTGATGCTCTCTTCTGCTCTGGGAAGAATTAGGGATACTTCCAAGCCTCCGTACAAGAGCTGATGCTGAGCTCCCTCTTTTCACTCCAATTCCATGGGATGGTTATTCAGGAATAGTCCTGATATTGTCAGAAATATTTCCTATATGTGCTTTTGATCTTATGCAAGCATAAATGATTTTTTTTTTTGTTTTTTCACTTGTCAGTCACTTGCATGCACTTACTGTAATCCAATACTCAGAGAAGTAGGAAGTCTCCAAAGCCATCTTGGCTTTTCAAGAATTTTAAGCTTTGCAAATAAAGTAACTTTTGGCAGATGTCTAGTATGAAGGGTATGAGTAGAAAATAACAATCTTTATGTATCTACTGTCATTGTTTCTGTGTTTGTTCAGAGCCTGGCACTAAGTAATGTTCTGGTTTGCGTTTTTGAGAGTATATTTTGATTATGATACAGGCAAGAGTTGCAAAAGCACACTTGTTTGTTTCAAGTTTCAGAGGAGAGGTAGGAAAGGATTCTTGTTGAAAAATGAGATTAAAAAGGTGTATAGGCTGGGACCACAAACCCAGTCCTCTTCTTGCTTAGACTGGTCCAGCCATTGCCTTGTGTGACTCGTAAGCACATGCACATCTATTGGATCCCTGACATTGCACTTGTGTACAAAACTGGAAAAGGGCTGCTGCCTTTGCTGGTGGTCTTCCAGATTTGCTGAAGTATTGATAAGTTTGCTTGCCAGAGTCCTTTTATTGAACTCACTGAATTAAGGAGCAGAATACAATGGGCTACATAGTTGCTTTGTGCTTAACTTGGTCTGTTTTATGAGGGAGTAAAAACTAGGGGCTGAATTAAATCAACCAGACCTCTGAAGAGATATTCAGTATCTTCAGTTAAAATTAGTGGTTTTGTAGTGCAGATCTGCCTTATGCTGCATATCTTTTCAATCAAATGAGTGGCATCTTTGCACAATAATTAACAGGTAGAGCTGTGTGAAAGAGGATGCTTTCTTAAAGCATAAAGCAGAGAAGCAGAAAACTATTGGTGGTGATGTATCAGTTCAGCTGTGTTTTCTCCCTACAGGCTGAGAAATGTTACTACATGACCTCCTGATGAGAACAGCTATCATTAAAAGAGTTAAATTCTATATGGCTCAAATGAAGATAGAGATTTTATGCAGTAGTCACAGAGGGTCTTTGCTGCTGCTGCTAAGTGTTTATGACTAAATAGCTTTATGTTTTAGATGACAACAAATCCAACAGTTCGGGTCCCCCAAAAACATGAAATAGAAATACAAAAACTATGGATACGATGTATTAAAAGTAACCAAGATCTTATATTTAGGTAACTCAAATACAGCCTGTATGTGTGTCAACAGATTGATGCCAAAAACCCCAAAGCTGCACAAGCTTATCTTAGTTTCTTACTTGAATTGTTTTCCCTGCTAATCTTGAAAGCTGACATATTTTTGTCATTGATATCTCTGTATTACCAAAATATTTTAGATAACAAGTTCTAACTCAATTTGTGGAACTTGACTGTATTTCTTGGTTTTGCCACTTTGTGTGAAGCTTAAACTGCAGATAGACCAAAAATGAATGAAAGAGTATTAACTGTCCCTTAATATTAAACACTGCATATGGATATTCCTGGGGAGTCCAGTGACAGCTGTTGCTCTGGGGACTTTTGGTGGAATAGGAAATTGAAACCAAGAGATTCTGTAATTTGGTTTAGCCTGAGGCAGTAAGCAGTAATATTTCTGAGGTCTGCTGGAATGCTGCAGGAAATTGAAACTGGGCTCAGTGCAGCATCAGAGGTGATGGGTGTCATTGTCCAAATCTTCCTTGCGCTCTTAGGAGAGGTTTGAAAGAACTGAGAGACTCAGTAAAGGACATGCCAATGGGGCAGTGATGGAAAGATGCTGCTTGCTTTCTATGCTCTTTTAATTTGTCCTATGTCATTTGTTGATATCACTATTTTAATATGGCGGAGCAACTTCTTCAGCTTTATTCAACTTTTTCCAGGTATCCTATTTCCAAATGTGTGCTTTCTGTCTGTGACAAATGCCACAAGTTAGCAGCCTAAAGGAAGAGGTAGCAGATGGTGGAGGAATTAGGTAAAGAAAATACAAGAATTTGACTTCAGTGCAGAAAGAAGAAGCAATAATATCTTGATCATTGAGTTTTTGTAACTGATCTGACACAGGTCATTGGTGACTGGAGCCTACTAAAGCAATGTGGTCACTTCACATAGACGATCAATATATAAATGTAAGACAGATCAGAGAGGCATGGTTTTCTTGACTACTTGGCTGTTTCTTGACAAGTGCAATATGTAGTGGTCTGTGAGTGCCCTCCTTGCCATTTTTTCAGTGTGCGTGTATGGGTGATACTGAGAGGTGAAAACAGTTTCATTCTCCTCCTTACACACTTCTTTCTCTCTTTCTCATCTATTTTTCTTTTATTAATTCTCATTTCATTGTTACATGACATCAGGGAATGGCATTCACATTGGAGGTTTTTGAGAATTTGGTTAAAAAAGTAGGGAGTTTGATGTGAGGAATATGCAGACAGAAGATGTGTGTGTGTCAGATGTTTCTCCTCCTGTGGTGAGCTTGGCTCCTGAGCTTTTGTATATATCAGAACTATAAACCTGGATCTGATTTGGCAAAGAGCCCCTAGCTCTTGAGCAGCTGACTTAAAACCTCAGCACAGAAATCTTCTTGGTTTCCTATCAGCTACAGCTTTGAAATGTAAATTAGTTCATATTGATTTTGTGTATTTGTGTGAATGTGTTCATACCTACATACATCCTTCCACCTCCCTGCCCTCCCCCAAGTATTTTAGAATTCTCTTTTCTGTAATTTTCCTTTCCTTTTGTTTTGTCCAAGGCCTTACTGCCACTTCAATACATACAGGGTGCTGTGGAATAAAAATCTTTGTAGAGGTAACACCTTAAACTGGCAGTCAGCCCTTTGCCAGCTGTGTGGGCAGACATAGAGACCATTTGAAGGCATTTTAGTTTGAAGAGAAAGCCAGTTTCAGAGGAAAGATAATGTTTGAGAAATGCAACTCAACTTTCAAGGACTGGGGCACAGGTTGGATGCCATTTGGATTTTTCTTCATCTTATCCTTTCTAAAATTTTCCAGTTTTAGGTCAAAACCATGCTTCTTGCAGAAATCCAGCAACTTCAAAGTCATTCTGCTGAAAAAGTTTCAGCTTGGGCTGCAGCTGCTGATATGATGGAAACTGCTGTGGGCTTTGAGACCTCATGGGGTGTTCTAGCCAAAATTCTCTTCATTAAAAATTGAAGTTACGAGCTAAAAGCAAGCCATAGGAAAGAATACATAATGTTTTTAAAAGACTACAGCTTTAAAATTAGTGTATTTTATTCTGTTTTCTCAATGTTAAAAGATGTCATGCAGCATTCAGAACAACCCATTTTACTATTTCTGTAATTAGATTCTTTTATACTGGTGGCATCTATCTGTTCCATCATCAGTTAGTACCTTGTCTGTTACAGAAATGAACTAAGAAACCATTGTGATTGAAAGGATTTACAGTCTAAATGTACAAATATTAGCAGGAGACAAAGGAAACATTAGTATCTTCTTCTGTAAATTGGGTATATGCACAGGGAAATTCTGTAATCTGGGTTTACATAATCTGCACCTGCTCAAGACCTGAATCTCTAGGAACAGAGCCCACATTTTGCAAAATCTTTGAAGATATGAGTCTGTTTGGTATGACTGGGTGTGCCATTGAACAGGCCAGAATTATTTAGGAATCACACAGAAGGTGGCCTCCCCAGTGGAAGTCTCCCCATAATGTAATTTAACTGTTGGTTTTCTAAGTCCCATTTCACTGAAAGAGAACTGATAGAGAAGTTAAGCAGGTTTTCTATGGCATTCCCAAGCCAGATATCCCAAAGAAGGGTTATAAAGCTAATGTAGGATTTTCCTTGCTTTCATAGTAGTTCACCTGCTCAACATTCACCACTGAAATATGAGCAGAGTCACAGTCTTCTTTACTAAATTCCATTGATTAGTTAAAAGGCAGGTATGTGAAAGAGTGCTACTATATGCTTATATGTGATAAAAGCAACTATAAAAATCCACCATTATGCTGTGTTAAAAAAATGTAAAAAAAGAAGTTGTATCTGTTAGTACTGAGTTTGTCCAGGTTCAGGCTTTAATAGATTTGAAGTTTAGGTCCTATCTAGCCTTTTAGTCCTATGTAGAGCTAAACCATGTAATATTGTAATATGATAAATACAACATTATTTTACCTTGTGATTTTTTTATATTTAATCTTATCTTCTTTCTTACAAAAATCAATCTTTTTTTTTACTGTGAGCTCTGTTAATTGATCAGATTTTTATACAAGTAGCTTCTGCTTCTTAATATTTCACTGAGTTGGTTTTGAGAAAAATTAAATTTACCTTTTTGAGTGCAGTTTTCCTTTTTAGTTAAATCATCTTTGACAATATAGCAGGAATTGTCTGAATCCTTCTTTTTGCACTAAATGTTTAGTTCATTTAATTTCTTATTAGAAAAGCAATTTCTGTAACAGGATTGGCATTTATTTCAACGATACAAAAATGTTCTGTAGCATTATCAAAGTAACCACCTGGAGTGCTGTGAGTAATGCACATACATGGAACAAAACTGCACTTTGTTACAGATTTTCAAATGCAAAGTAGCTGCATGTCAATTTAAAATAACTTTTAACTTCAGTAGTGTTTCTCAAGATTTATACATGTGTAATTGAGAACAACATGCAGCTTCATATATAAATTTAATAATGCAGCAGTATTGCAGAAGTAAATCTAAACTTTATTGCTGTCTAATAAATTATCTGGTAAGCACTATAATTAAACTACAAACCAGTTCATTAGTTGCAGCGACATCACTAAATTTGGTCTAACAGAAGCTGTGTAGTTTCAGAATGTGTCTGATTGTGAATATTATTGCTGTGACAGCAACAGTTAATTCAAATAATGATGGAACTTTAATGAATGAGGTTGTGTGACAGAATTAGCAAGAGCAGATTTGCTGAATAATTGGTTCTTTCTTGGTACAGTAAGTCATTGATTTCTATTCTCTTCCTTTTCCTCCTTCCTCTTACAGTTGTTATCATTAATCTGGTCATATGTGCACAATGTCCTGAGACCTCAGCTACAGCTTCAGCAGCAGCCTGGCACCTATCAGAACAGAGCAGGCCTGGCAGGAGGAATGCCAGACCAAATCCAGCACCAGGCCTGCAGCCATGTGGTCCCAGGGGCACAGGCTGTGAAAGAAAGGGAGGGAAAGCTCTCAGTGGTGAGGAACACCCTGCTCTGCTGCAACCAGAGCTGGGACAACAGTGGCTTTCTGCTGCAAAGTTCTTCTAGCTGTTCCTCATTGTTTTAAGAAATGAGGTTGCAGCCTAATATAGTGCTTTCCAAGTGTAAAGTGGTGTGTCTGCACTGCAGATCTGATGTATTTGTTTTCTTTGATCACTTTTCCTTGATTTGATCTATTAGTCTTTTGCTTACAGATCAAATCCATTGTCCTTTTCTCTTACAGTGGGGATACTCTTCCATTTATATATACATGAGCCATGGCAGAGTGTGTGCTTGCATAGGAGCTTAAGAATGTATACATCTGTACACAGCACATGCTACAGTGTTTGCAAAGCTATAATGTCACAGTTTCCCAGCAAATGCTTTCTGGGTGTGTAGCATCATCTAGTATGCAATCCTGTTTAATACATTTTTTAACAGCACCAGACTGTGGCTTGTACTGCCAGATTTAAATTTAAAGTAGTTACTGTAATAGCCATATTAAGGAGAATGAAAAATATGAACTAAACCACTGGAGGAGGCAGTTGGTTAAGATGTGGCTTGATAGGCAGGTGTCCAAAGATCAGATGTTGCTCTAGACTCTGTATTAGAATAAGTCAATTTTCTTGTACATTTCATTTTTTCTTAACATTTCTCAGAAAGTTTAGATTTGGAGCTATATTTAGTCCCTCAAGGGGCCTGCTTTGATTTTGTTTTCACATGCTGAAAGCTTTGATTGGACCTGCGTGTTAAGTTGCCATCACTTCAAGGAAGTGTTACAGAGACTCATCAGTACTCATTTTCCTGTGCCCTGACTCCCTGACGTGTTCTGCAGCAGGCGCCTGGAATGGCAGCTCCCTGCTGCTGATGCCACTGCAGCCTGTGCACTCCTCTCACTCACAGATCCTGGATTTTAATGCCATATAACTGCATTTAAGTGTTCAGAAATTTGGGACATCTACTTTGCAAACTCTGACAGTGCCAAAACAAGGCTCCTAAATCATTTGTAAAAATGACATTTTCCATAGGTCTCCACACACTGGAGTGACAGGTACAGGCTGTGCAGGCACAAGGAAAGCTGTTCCTTTTCCGTGTGCTCTGTGTCATACCTTCAACAATATTATATGTTCTGGAATCACAGATGGTTCCACATGGAATTTAGAATTCCTCTAATTTTGGGTTAACTTCTTGGGTTCTAATTTCATAAAATAATGAAATATTGACCCAAACAAGGGATGTAAGTGTCCACAAAGCTGGAGGAGAGATAGAAATGATTTAGGTAATACACACATCTTGGTTCCTCTAGCATGCAAAATTTTTATTGGATTCTGGAGAGTTGAGAAAGTCAGGCTTTTTAATCTGCTGTCTGTGGGATTCTTGCAGATGCTTTGCAAATACTTTCGTACTTCAAGAACTCTGGACTGATCTTCTGCCAAAATCCAGGAGGTGTGCTCCTGCTTTTTCTGATAAAGCAGGCAGTCTTTGTTTGGTATCCTGTCAACCAGGATCTAGAGTAGCATAATGAAATGCGTGCTGCTGTATTAAACTCTTCAGTGATTACATAATATTTAAAATAATTTTTCAAATGGTGAACTCAGTTGCAGTTCATCATTATGGCCCCTAAAGATACAGGATTAGGTACAACAGAGTAAAAGCTCAAAACCTTGTTTTAATACTATAAAATCTGAAGACTTTCTAAATCTGTAATTTTATGCCTTGATTCTGCAGATAATTGAGTGTGTATTATTTATATTGTGTGCAGACATCTATAATTTTTTCCTTTCCAGCTGAGTAAGGTTTTTAAATGACAGTGATTTTTGTTTTGTAATAATTTGTAATATACCAAAGACAATCTGACATTTACCCTTTGGCAGCATTTGGATGCTACTAGAGAGCTTTGACCCTTGCTGTTTAAACAGGTGCTCAATAGAAAACAGTTTTCATCTACTTCCTTATGGACCTTTTCTTACTAGTGCTCACTGCAGCATCCTGTTGAGGAGTGCTGCCAGGAACCACTGACACTGTATTTTGATAGTTTACGTACAAGCATTAGACAGTTCTTCATAACAAATTCTCTTCATGTTTCTAGTTTTGCAGCTATTTAAAAAAATGAGCAGATGTTCTCATTTCTTTTGAAGGTCATGGATTTGCCTGCATTTTCTCTAAATTTAGTCTTTTCCTTCTGGAACAGTAATAGATATAAATTCACTAACAGAAAGATACCTGAAGGAGGTTGTGGCCAGGTGGGGGATTGGTCCCTTCTACCAGGCAGCAAGTGAGAGGACAAGAGGAAAGGGCCTCAAATTGCACAAGGGAAGTTTAGGTTAGATACTAGGAAAAGCTTTTTTACAAAAGAATTGCCAAGCATCGGGACAGGGAGTCCAAAGAAGTGGTCAAATCACTATCCCTGGAGAGATTTAAAAAACGTGCACAATTGGTGCTTTGGGACATAGTTTAGTGGTGTTTTGGCACCTGGATTAATTGTTGGACTTGATAATATTAAAGGTCTTTTCCAACCCGAATGATTCTGTGATTCTGTGAAATCATGGAATGGCATGTTATCTAAAAACTTTTCAGTAATTCACTAATAGGCAGTTCCTGAAGGGTGCTTAAATTTAATTCAACACTTCCTTGCTAGATTAGCTTTCGTCTCCTATATCAGTATAATGAACGTTTACCTATGAAGTTGTATATAAAAAAATACCTTATAAAGAATAATGTGTATAGTTGCTGTTTTGACTCTTTGATAATTATTATCACTGATAATCCTTAAAGATCCAAAAAGCTATGTGAAACAGGTATTTTAGAGCTCTACTATCCAACGTACCCTAAATATAGTCTAAAATGTACTTTATTTAGGAATGAGTAAAAAGACACAGATGTGTTTAAATGGATTCACAGTCTTCCATGCACAACTGTTTATTTCTTAAAAAACAGTTACATCAGTTTCATTTGCATTTGAATGTTTACTTATGGAAATTAAACCTATCTGAGTCAGATATATTTTTTCAGGGCAACTGCATGGTGTTCAGTGATGCAGTTTGAAATTACACTGTATATGGTGCAGACACAACTGAGTGTAGAATGACTAATTGGAAGCTGAATTGATTTAAACCACCTCTAGGGATGCTTCGTATTAAGTATCCACACAGAATGATTGGTAAGTGGTAACTTCTGAAGTGCTTGTAACTCTATGACTCTCAGCAACTGCTGGTATCTTCAGGAGAAACTTAGGGCTCAGACTTGTAATCAGTTTATTAAAGCTTAATAAATGACCTTGCATCAACTGAGGTACAACAGTGAAAGCCCAGCAACATAATCTACCTTAAATCTCAGTGTAAGAGGTTTGAGCTCCATGGGATTACCTGGCTGTGGGCTGAGAGAGTGCATAAGGATATCAGAGTTGTGGTAACATGAATTTGAGATGATGATGAAGTGTGTTGGGATAAGTGTTTGTGTTTTTCCTGGTGCGTTAAAAATACCTCAGTGGATTACAGCCACCACTATGTAAATGAAGCATCTGTAGGAAGATTCTTCCAGTGATACTGCCCAAGGCCTGTAAATTAATGACATAGGCATTTATTAGAATTTCCTTTGCAAATTCCAGTAAGCTTGTGTTTAGATGTTTAAATTATATAACTTAGACTGTTTTTCAAAAATCTTGAGCTTTGAAATCACTGTAAGTTGCTAAGGGTTCAGCACTTTTAAAAACCAAGCCATGTGTTTAGGCTCTTAGTAAATTAGGTGGGCCTGGTTTGAGCACCCTCAGGATATGATCCATAGTCTATTACTTTAATAAAAAGCCTTCAATTTATCTTAAAGATATTAACTCAATCTGTAATCGATTCTGAGCTATTACTGCATATTTAAAAATAATTTATTTTAAAGATTGTCTCATTCTGCAATGGATGGACTTCTGGAGAGGTATTCACATACAGTGATCACACATCTGTGTAGCTGTACAAAACAAACCAGTGACTTGGCTTAGAAGAATTGTTCAGGGGTTTAAGTCTGTACAATACAGGTCAGCAGGTGAAAATGCAGACTCTGTGTAATTGGTAGTGGTTTTGTTATTCACAGGTGTAATGTTTCCTATGAATTGTTCTGAAAGATAAAAGATTTTGAAAGCCAGTATTTTGTCTGGTTTCCTCTCCGTGAGGTGAAACTGCTCCAAGCTCACCTGCTTCCCAGGAATGTCAAAAAGGAGTCTGAAGTATGTTCCTTCACTAGTGCTTGATTTTAAAAAGGAAAAGAAATCAGGATGTCAGGACTGTGGACATTGTCCCATTGACTGGAATCCAGTCATTTCAGTAAACACAACCCAAGCTGCTGTAGAGTACTGCTGTTTTCCCTGTTGGATGGGTGGTAGGAAGTAGGCATTAAGACCTGAGTGTAATGCTTCTTGCACAAGCATTTATCTTGCCTTACAAAGGATGTGGCAATGATGCTTCACCAGCTGCAGGAGCCAAACCCAACCCTCTTCTGTTGAACACCCTTCAAGTGAGTTCAGTGGGTTGTGGTTGGGCATGCTGGACATGCTTTTTGATAGCCCAAGGACAGCAGGCTGTCACTGTCGTCTCTGTCCGTCTGGATCTCTAGTGTTCTGACTGTCTGACTGGAGAAGCAAGTAAGTAGAAATCTAAAGCATTCTTTTGAGGCTTCATTGATTTAGGACAACACTCAGGTTTTCAGTTTCTTCGATGAAACTTTCCAAGTTTAAGTACTATGTGTTTTTAAAATTAAGACGTATAAAATCAAGATGAAGTAGTAAGCTGGAGTTAAATTTTTTTAGAAAGTTAGAATTTTACTGTCATCTACTACAATATTTTTTATTAATGCACTTAAATTTTCAACTTGGATGTGATCAATTAATAAGATTGCGTTTGATGCAAATTTCAATTCATTGTTACTGTCATCACATTCATGTACATTGTAATAACATCTGTGTACTGAGCTAACTCTGCCATGGAGTGCTTAATGAGCATGCAAAGTTGGGAAGAGTCTTGCAATGAGTCAGAATTGTGTATTTAATATTGAAAGATTTCTGTGGTACTGTAATGATCTATAAACACTGAGCTTGAAACAGTGGCTCATTAATGCAAACCATGCTGTCTTATGAACAATAGTTTAGATAACAACCCCAGACTGGATAAAGAATAGGTTTTGATTTCATTCTTTATTTCTTTCCAGATTTCGCTTTCTTACATTAATTATTGAGCAGAATTATTAGACTGAGAAAACTTTGTTGTTTTCTTTGTCTTTTCCAGAGCTGAATGTAATCTCAGGAAAAGAAACCCACATAAACAATATAACACATTTCTTATTCTGAGGTTAACAAATAAGGAAGAGATGACAGGATATTAAAGAACTAGTAGTTTCTTATCAATCCCTTATTCAGTTTTTGTTCTTTTTTCAGTTATACAAATAATTTTTCCTTGAGGAGCCTCCATATGTATTTCACTTCTAACTCAAGTCTTTTCTGGCCTTACTTTAGAAGACAAAAATGTGCTTGCATTTTCTTTCTGTTGTAACCAGTTTTTCTCCTCTTTCAAGGGATGTGTTTTATATTACCATTACAATCTGTAGAAGGAAGCATCCAAGACACTACCTGAAAGCACAGGTTTAAGAATATATGCTGCAAATATCATTCTGTGACTCTGTTAGTTGATAGACAGTCTCTTTGTCATCCTTCCAAAAGGCTGATGGGCTTATTTGGATATTATTTGAAATTAAATCAAGGTAAGAGAAAAACCCATGTAAGTGTTTGTACTGGAAGTGTAAAGGAACTGTTTCAGGACCCCACCTATGAATAACAGTGTCCATAATGGAAAGAGAAATAGGACTGCTCCTGATGTGTTTCCTTTCACCATTTATAGTCCTAGTTTTTCAGCAGCAAACTAGAGGCTGGAAGTTGTTCAGTGACACTGTACAGCCCTGTGGCTCTCCTGATGAGCCTTTCCCAATGTTATCCAGGTATGAAAAAGCCTTTGAACAGTTTCATAGATGTGGCTGAGTGTGACCTTTCCTGGTAATTCTTTTCCATGTTTTCTTACTCAGAAAGAGGGGCAACTGCCTCTTTTCTAGAAGCCAAGATCTGAGAGTGGGTAGCTTTAGTAGCTGTTTTTCATCATTCTGCTTGGAGGAAGAGGTCAGGCCACTTCACAATGATGAGGACTGATGTATCACGGACAGGGTCAGAAGCAGAATTTGCTTTATTCTCCTAGAATGACATTAACTCTTAAAGAGCTGGATTTTGCTCCAAGTTACATTCTGTAGCCAATATCTTCACTGATTTTAGTGGAACAGTTTACAGATAAAACATCTACTGTCAAGTTGAACAGATCATCTTAATCACTGCTTATATAAATCTGTTTTTTCCTACCTATCATCACTTTGTGAACAACTGTCTTGCATTTTCCTGCTTCAGAGCTTTAGTTTTCTCTTCACTCTGCTTTAGTCACTAAGTTGCATAAAATGTCATTCTTGTAGCCAAGGTAGGAATTATCATAAAATCCCAGTGCATAAAGTTTCCTACATTGCATAATGTGTCCATTTATATTGGCAAATTCAGTTGTGTGAAATCCATGGCATGGAGTCTGTTCTAAATCTGTCACTGATGGGAGGTTTGTCAACAGGCCCTTCCTGAATCCTTGGTAGAGAGAAGTTGGCAAGATTAGGATTACATAGTGACCATGGTGGAGCAAATGCTTGGATGAACCTGGATTTTGCTAGGAACTGTCAGGGTTTCAGAACTGCTATATGATAGCTAAGCAGTGACCTATCTTACTGCTTTGTTTTTTCAAGCCCCTTTGAAGCCAGTGCCTTGAAGAGATGTGTCCTATAATGCCCATACGCAAGACCAGGTTGAAATATATTGCTGCTCTAAATACAGAAAGGCTGTTGTTGCTACCGCTTTCTCTACCAGGGCCATGGCTGTTGAGACATTGTTGGTCTTTAATGTGTCATGTTTAATAAAAATAACTACTTCTGCTCTGATTTAATATCTTGACCCAGATGTGACAATCTTGGAATCCTCTATCACACAGGAGTTTCCCTATTCCTCCTCTTGATAGGTTGTTTGCTTTGTTTCAGACTTGATCTCTCCTCTGATGCAAAGGCACAGCCACTTTCCAGACAGTATATCTTGTGAAAAAGATTTATTAATTCTAAAAGTCCCTTTCCTTAGTGACTCTCTTAACCAATCTGTACTAGCCCCATCTTTCTTATCCATTTCCTTCCTTCATTTATCCAAGGTTCATAAACTAACAGTGTAGTTAATGGTGAATTGACAATTAATGCATAGAAAGGTGAGTCCATGCAGGTCCAGAAGGTCCTAAGAGTGGCACGGTGTTCTTATTGAAAAGATTTTGATGTTGTTGAATCTAGTAAATGAAACTGGAGCTTTCAAACTGAATGTGGCTCCTACTTAGAACAGTTTAATCTTTTGTTTCCTCTAATAGGATAGCAAAGGAGTATTGAAAGTTTGCTTTCATGATCATACTCAGTTCATAATGAACCACAATGCAGCAAATTTTAAGGGTCAGTCTGAGGTGGTAGTTTTCATGACTTCTGATCATGTTTTTATTGGAGATTCTCTCCCAAGGATTTAGAAATTGTTCTTAATCCCTATATATGTAGGATTACATTTTCAAAACTGTCAATATAGTCTGCTCCCACTGGATGCAGTCAAGGTCAATTTTACTTCTGACTTCAGTGATAGAATTATGTGCCTATTCTACATGCTTTTAACAGTCAAGTTCCCTAGTTGTTTTAAATTTGGATGTACTTATCCCTGACAATTGTACTTCACTTAATAAAATTCCTTCTGGACGTGTTTCTTGACCATATCCCATGACCAGTATAACCTTGGTAATAAGGAATTATAAACTTGTAGGTGGTTTAATCTGACCCAACTTTCCATGGCAGTGCAGTGCCTTTGTACTCTCACTGTTACTATTTGATAACCATTTTGTCTTCCTTGAGCAAAGACTCTTTGAAACATTTCAAAGGAAATAGGAATGGAAATATAGGAACTTATAGGAAATTCAGTGATAAGGGATTTGAAAAAGGTTTCTTCTTGAACATCCCATTATCCAAAGACTACATGAAGGGAATAGTTATGGTACCATGAGGCTTCATATAAGAGTAATTGATTGGAAGGTAGTATTTTAATGTTGAGATTAGTGTTCTATAAGAGACTTAACTGAGAATCACCTTGCATTGAATACACCAGTAGGTGAGATCATCGTTTAGGTGGTCACAGAAATGACAGGGAATATCTGTCTGTTTCCTTGTTATTCTCTTTCATCCTCTGCCATTCTTTTCCTCTAGGTCTTCCCATTCAAGTTCACCATGCAGAACAGCTGCCCTGGGCCAGCTCCTGCTGAGCCAGGCTGATGGGAGAACACAGATTTTTGTTGCTTTTCTGTACTAAGTTGTGGGTGTTGCACATAATAAACCTCACCAAAGGATGAAAAAAAAAAAATAATAAGAACGTTCTAAAACTGAAACAGACCCTGAGCACTTTTGGGGAGGGTGGGATGGTGTTCTGGGAAAATGCAATTGCTGTGTATTCCATCTGTGCCGGCATCTGAGAGGAACAGTTATTAGAGCAGGACCCAGAGCATCACACCTGCAGTCCAGTCTCTGTGGGATCAGTAATTACATGTTAATTAACAAGTCTGGAATGAGTGAGAGTTTGCATGTCAGCAGATAATCTGTATAGTGACTAATAAACTGCAGAATGTTTTCAATTAGCAGGCTTGAAAAGGAAATCCCAGTGAGTGTTTTGCTTGGTTGGGAAAGGACGGAATGAATGCACTCTGTTGTTAGTTACCCTCCAAATAGGAAAGTGGCAGATTTAAAAACTACATCGTAAAGATTAAGATCTGAGAACACAAATGCTTAAGTAACTTGCTACTACTGTGCATTGATGAAATCATACAGAGTAAACTTCAGTGAAATGAAATTTTTCACTTGATTAAATAAGAGCAAACATGGAAAAAGTCCATTCTTGCATAGATTATTTCAAGCTTTAAGGTATAAAATGTATTTTTATAGCAAGTTTTTAATGGACTGAAGCAGGGACAACTCTAGAACCTGTTCGTCAGGGAAACAAATGTTGCATTCTTTCTTTGGCCTGAATTCTGGGAATCATTGACTGTATTCCACCTCTCTTAGGCTTTTCACTGTGATCTCCAGGTGTTAGATTCCCTCCATTATATGTTTATATAGTAATGTAAGGTGAACTTATTTCTTGGTGACCTGGCTTGTCTGTTTTAACTTGACTTTATTTCTGTTCTGCCCATGTTTGCACTCAGGGGCAGCATTTGAAAAGGTAATTTCCAAAAGTGTTGGAGCAATTTTATAATTTTTAAATTTTTTCCCCCTAGGATGATATTACAAGAGCAGGTAATTTGGGGCCCTATTTTTTGATTAGCTACAAGTAAGGAGAGGTTATACAAGGGAAGAATGATGAAAAATTTATTTGGGATTTACAATTTATAGAAGTGAACTATAAAACTTTTGCATTAAGTGCTTCAAGATATGTAGTACATAATTTTGAACAACTTTCCAGCACTGCTGATGGATCAGAACCATTCAAATCAACCCGAAGTCATTGTTTTTAAGTGAATTCTTGATAAGTGAGTTGTATTCAAAATTAAAGTGAGTCAGAAGATGTATATTGTATTTAGATGTATTTAGAATTACTGTTATGGAGATATACTCAAAATATGGATGATTTTTGGCCTTGTGAATATCCAGAACTACCTGTCTCTGACTCTATGTTGTGCAGGTGTTTTTAGTGTTTTGTCCCAGAGACAATGCTTTTGGGAAAGAAAAGCTGACACAGATCTGCTTTGTACACTCTTCAACTGCAGGGGTCATCTTCAGCTCCTCCCAAGCAGGATTGGAGCTGTGTGGAGCCCTGGCTAGGCTGAGCTACAGAAGCAGGATTATAAACTCCACTCCTGTGCTGTTGCCACATCATATATCTCTGATAATGAATATTTTGCAGCAAGAGATTATTTTTTTCGTCTTGGAACAAGTGCAGCTTGGATATGAATAATTTCAACAGTTGTAACTTTTCTTCTTAATAATCATCAGTCTTCAGGTTGGCAGTGAACTGTTGGCCTGTCTGCAGTACAGAGTGTAGAATCCCCCTTACATCCTGGGTGGTACATCTTATCCCATTTAACCACTGAACTAGCTGTGCTCAAGGCATGATTTACCCTTTTTGGACCTTCTGTCAACATCAATTTCCCTCCCTCACCCCCATCCCTCAGATTGCTGCTGCCACTTGTAGAGAAGCAAGGCAAAGGCACATGGGAAGGTACTAGATCATTTCCACATGGTGAGATGTAGCAGAGTTGGGCCAGTCACTAGAACAGTCCAGATCCTGGCAGAAGTTTTCCCCAATTTCTCTTCTGTGTTTTCCTGCAGATCCCTTCCTGGCTGCTACATTGAACTGATATTGGGATACAAGAGATCTCAATACAACCTAAGGCATCATTTCCTTCATTACCTTTTAATTAACTTGTATGGTTCTCTGTAGTACCTGTTAGGAGATCAAACTGGATTTGGCCAAGCCCCTTCTAGGGCATGCAGGCAGGTTTTCTGCCATTCCAGATAAACTGTGATCTCTGACTTCAAGACTTTTCAGTTCTTACCAGGGCTTATCAGTGTTCACCTCCATCAAGTGCATGGTGGTAGGTTATCCTTAATTAAATTAATCTAGTTCAAGATCTTCCCCTCCTCCCTTCCTCTTTCCCTCTCCTTTCCTTCCTGTATTTCTGAAAGATACCTGACCTTGTATCTCACTCACATCAGCTTGAAGATTTTTTAGTTTTCTTGTCATGTTAAATCCAGGATTGGTTGGAGCACAAGAAATGGGTTGTGTTTTTCTCTCTGAAGACAGTGTGCATCTAGAATTATGTCCCCACAGGTAATTGAAGCTGCAGCTGTTATACCAGCCACCTCTTTTCACACTGTGAGGGAAAAGAGGTACTGTGGAAGATTACTAGAACAATCAGTAATCAGCAGTTGGTGTTTCTAGCACATGCAGACCTTTACATGTATTAATATGACAATTTGTATTTACAAACATTGAGGTTGAAATTAGAGGTTTCTTTGGATACAAAATTTTATTGTGGTCATCTTGTGTTGATCCTTTGGGTTTTCCACCAGTCTGACATCTGTCCATAACTCACTGCTCAGAATGTTTGTAAAGGGATAGCAAGTTATATTTTCCTCCCTTACATGACTTATTCCAGATTGAATTGATCCAATTTAATTATTTTAAAGTAATTTTTCTCATAATTTTGGGTACATGTAGAAATTATCAAATTGTGACTCCTCTTAGAAGTTTGTACTTTGACAGGTTATACTATACAAAATGCTGAAATAAAAATATCAGTGAAACAGTAACAGCATGACAGGACTTTTCAATTGCTGTGAAATAAAACCACATGGAAGTGAAGTGTAAAGGACTTGACTTAGGTTTTCAGGTGTTCAGCCAACCTCATGGAAGTCATTTAACCCTCTGTATCTGTTTGTCTCTTGTTTGCCATCACCCATGTGATTTACAGTTTCTAGAAATTCCTCTCACAAGTGTCTCTAAAATGCTCTGAGACACCTGGATGCCAAAGAACTATAAATATTAGCAATAGTCTTCCGTTTGTATTGCTGTCTGAACTGCGGTCACCACCACAGCTTTGAAACAGGCTTTCAAACCATGCAGTCTCAAATTAGAAGTAGTTTTAAAAAGCTGACACTTTTCCCAAGGTCTATAAAATCAGCTAATCCCAAAGAAAAGCTGATGTCCTTAATTCATCTTGCTTTAATTTCTGCAGTGTTAATGCCTCTTGTCCAGGCTGTCAGCGTGGCTCCGCGATGAATCCCTCTGTATCCTGTTTGCAGGGGCTGCTTGAAATGCTGTGGGATTCCTGAGCTGAGGTGCCTGGCCAAAATCCTGTCCTGCTGTCTGCTGTGGGAGAGTGCATTACCCCACCAGGCAGGAGGCCATGCTGAACCTGCTGGGTTTTTAACTAGGCATCATGAGTCAGACACTTTACTGTTAAAAGTGCAGGGTTTGGGCTATTTAATTATTTGTTAGCCATAAGAATCTGAGGACTCACGAACCGTCTCTTTTGAGGAATGCAGTGATTTCATCAGATAAATGTTTAAAGCAGGGCTAAGATAGCAGCCAACCACAGCAGAAAAATACTTTTTCCTTTGAGATAACCTCTTAAATATATACATATTTAAAACCATTTTATCTTTTCCGTCTGATTCTAAGCACCCCTTCTGTCAGCAGTAGACAGAATTAAAAAGAGAAAACCCTCAGTGGATGCCTTTCTTTTTTTTGTGAAATGTGTCAGATGATAAGCAAAATGTAACTGGGTATTTATTCTACTTTTCATGTGCCCTGCAAACTGTGGAAGGCAGCAAGAGATAGAGTAGCAACAGCCTGATAAGCCTGGGTTTTCTCTTTTTGCTGGCTTTCTATTTACTTTACTTCCTTTGAGGGAACACTGGGCTAGAGACCAAATGTCTTTACTCATCTGGGAGATCTTAGAGCTGCTGGGAATAGACTGGTGCAAAAAGCAACTCCTTGATTACAAGATTTGTAGGTAAATGTTACCCTTGCAATAATCACCATTTCCCCTCCATCTCCTCCACAGCACATTCTGTTCTAGCAGTCCTTAACAAACAATAATAGCAAAAATAAGCCGTATTTTTTTTTACACTGGTTATTTTCTCTCTCCTTACTGAAAAGGACACATAATGGAATGAATCTGGCTTCCCATCTGTTGCTAGGTGCAATTCAAAGTGGCAGTTTTGACCTATAAAGATTTGGCTGTTTTGCGTCATGCGTACCCTAGAGACAGCCTCTCCCCTTTAATTTCTCTGTGTCTCCATTTTCCATCTGTGAAAAATCAGGATAACACTAGTTTTCTACTTCACAGGGATTTTACAAGGACACATTTATTAACAGGCACAAAGCATAGGCTCTGTATTAGACATCATGCAAATATCTATGTCTAAAAACTTGCTGCCACTCTCAGTCCCACAGAACCAAAGTTGATTGACTTTCGGTATGTGACAGAAGGTGTTCGGTTGTCTAGGCTGCATTGTGGATGTTCATCTCTGAATCTTGCCATTTTTAAACACATTCATAATAGGATACTTGCAAGTCATCCAGCTGAATTTGGTCTTTCCTGTTAAATAGTTTGGGACATTGCAGGGGTAGGAAATTAACCTATCATTAGCCTATCATTAAGTGTGTTTACATGTTGTGCCTGGGGGTCCCAAATAAAGGGACAGTGGGAACCACAAACTATTGGACTGGAGGAGGTGTGTGTGAGATACTTACCTTTGTGGGAATGGTTTCCTCAGAGCATGTATCTCCAGAGCTGTGGTTGCCTGTTGTATTAGAAGGGAAGTAGTTTTTCAGTCAGCTCCATAAATCAGTAGTTCTCAGGTGCATTTTTGCAGTCACATGCAGGTCAGGTTTAAGCAGTTCAACATGCCTGTTTGAGAGAAGACATCTCCAGGGCATGTTGGTTGATCAAAGCGATATTTTAGACTTGTACTAAATTATGGACTTAGTCTGCAAGAGTTCAGGGGATGGGTAGAGGTGTTTTGAGGAGCTGTGGCTTTACAGCAGCAATCCTTCAGTGCAGACTCAGGTTATTTCATACCTCTCCTATTTTCAATGAGATTGTTGGAATGACAAAATCCAAGCTCAGCAGTGATAGTAGTTGTGTGACTGGCAGACAGGGCAGCAGCATTCCTTGTGGATGATTACAAGACATGGTCCATCAGCTAGATGGACTGACTTTCTCACTGATGTGGGCTCTGTGCCTACCAGCTCTTTATAACCCTTAGTAAAATCTTTGGAGTCTTATTTCCAGACTGTGCTAAGCATGGCTGGTGCATATGATGTTAGCCCCCAGTGGGGATATTGGTAGCTGTTCCCAGTCTCACAGCGACAGAAAAGATGCAGGCTGTGCCAAAGTAGCACATGGGAGACTGTTACAGCGTCTATTAAAGATCATTGCAGTGTTTTAAGTTTTTTGCCATATTACATCCAAATATTCTATTTTTTTCATAATATCTTCGTAACACTAATGAAAATTGACCTTGTTTAATAAGAAACTGTTCTATTAAAACTCCATTGCGTTATGTGTGTATGCATACACAGGCTTTGCAGAAGATGCAAAGAGAGCTCTACCACCTTAAAAATAAGAAAATCAGAGCTGCCACTTTACCTAACTCCCCTTAATTCTATCCTTTGTGGTTATAATAAATGTTGAATTTTATCTTTTTTAGGTTTAGCTACCTTTTAAGAATCTGGTTGAGAGAATTTAGAATAAATAGATAAAAGGAAACTGCAGCAGAGCTTTCTTCAACTTGTGTTTAGGAACATATTACCGTAAGTGCAAATAAGTGGTTAATTAAAATTAGGCTTAAAATGTATTCACTTTAGTTCACTAAACAAGACAGAAGCCCCTTCGTGTGAACATCAATGATGTGGAAGCTGCAGTTTTGAGGTTTGGCAGTGACACAGCTTTTGAGAACTGGAAAAGAGTAGCAGGGAAAGATAGAGACAGGGCCTCATCCTGCAAGGCTTTACTGATTTGATAGCTCTTCTTTATTTCCTTAGGGCGTGTTCGCCTGTAGCACTGCATTCCAGTGGAAAGGCTCTTAATTTTGCTCGAAGGATGGGGTCAGGAGGAGGTGACATCTCCCTGAGTATGAGGGAGCAGGCAGGTCGAGCCGCGCTGAGCCTCCTCCTGCTCCTCCTGCTGAGGCGAGGAGCAGCGCCTCGGCAGGACCATGTGAGCTATCTCACAGCACCTCGTTAGCATGGGATGATGGCTTTATTGGAGGAGCAAGTCATAAAAAAGTTTCCTTTGGTTAAAAATGAGCAGTTTTATTTTAGCGTGATGACAGCCTGATACCGAGGATTGAATTTTTGCGTTGCAGCTAGTTTTGTGTGTGTGCAGGCAAGGGAAGGGAGATGTAGACATACATAGCTAAAAAGCAACTGCTGCAGGAGGTGAAATCCAAAGAAGAAAAACTTGCAGTGATTTTTTTTATTTTTTAAACTTCTGAGGTTTTCATGCTGTCAGCTGAATGAATATCTTTTTGAGTAGCAATCTGCTTATGTGGAAGTCCTGGCTCTGAATCTCAATTAAAGATGATCATTTGCAACTATGGGTGAGATAACTACCAAGGATGAAGGTTTCAGATCTAGTTTTTTTACTGCTAGTTGTAAAGCACACATTTAATTGAGATATTGCACAGTCCTGTATCTTGTCATCATGGAAACACAGTCTACAGAAAAATTCAGTGTTACCTGTTCCAGGGAAAAAAGCTACTGTAGGAAAATGTGTCAAAAAACCTCCCACATAATGTAATACCAGTGTTTAAAAATCCATGCTCACCTTTCATGTGAACATCACAAAGTGCTTTTCAGATGGAGAAACTGGAACCTAAATTAATGACACAGTACTTCTGGTGCCCTATCACAATATATTTATTTCATTTTTCTTTCACATGTTGTTACCTAGGAAGGCCAAGCCCGTTCTTTTGTTAACAGTTCACATTAGAGAAATGCCCTGCCCTGCCCTGCTCCGGAGGTGTCCAGGTGCTACTGCAATGTAAATAATGCATGTCAGCAGTCATCTGCTGGGCCAGCGGCACAGCCAACAGAACCCAGGCTCCAGGGCACGTTTACCTGCACATTAGACAAGATTGCCTCTCTAGTGTTGGTTTTCATCACTGATATTATACTGGAGTCCAAGGAAAATGCCACAGAGAAGGAGCCAAGTATTTGCTGAAAACAGGGTCTGCACGATTGCTACATTTAGAAGGACAGTACCTGCACAGCTCATCCCAAAATACACGTGAGCATCTGCTGTCTGTGACAAGCTGATATGACTGTCACTGGATAACCTCTAACATGCACCGTGCAGATTGTGGAAATTCCTCAATATGAAGAGGACAGGCCTCTGCACCTGCCAGGGCGGCGCGGGCCGATGGAGCTGGGGCGGGAGCTGACCCAACCTCCGAGCAGCGCCTCGCTGTCTGCGGGCCGGCCGCCAGCAGAGGGCGCCGGGAGATGCCGGTCGGCTGCGGCGCTCGCACAGAGCCCGGAGGAACCCGCGCCCATCCCAAAGGAACCCGCGCTGATCGCAAAGAAACCCGCGCCCATCCCAAAGGAACCCGCGCCCATCCCAAGGAAACCCGCGCCGATCCCAAAGGAACCCGCGCCCATTCCAAAGGAACCCGCGCCGATCGTGGGACCCGACGCCGACAATGTTTTGTTTTTGCTGCCATGGTGCTTCACCCACCAAGCGCTTGGGGCTGCTTGAGTTGCCAGCAAGCAGATTTAGTTCTTCAGCACGCACTGTAGACCTCGTGCTTCAGGTCAGGAGGTCTTCGTCTAACTCCATTGCCAAGCAGAGCAATAGTGCTTGTGATAGAGGACTTTCAGCTGAAATAGCAAGTAATACATGCAGATAATGAGTTGGGATATGCATGCTCCTGTAATTTGGGTATCCCTATGTAATATCCATATTTAAAGAGTAGGTGGGGAAGGGGAGAAAGTATTACAGATCTTGTATAGTTCAACCACCTTGACTGGAGATGAACCTAACTGGAAATACTCTATTTCTGTTCTCATTGATTAAGGTTTTAAGTGCAGCTATTCTCTGTGATGTCCCTGCTTGCCTGGATAGTGTGATGTACAACTAAAATACAAATATACTACCTGCAAGGGAGGACTAATTTAAAAAAGGAACTAATTTAAGAGGTGTTTAGTGTTGTGGGCAGATAAATAAATAAATAAATAAATTGTATGGACTCAAATTCTCATGTGAGACGCTGTGACCCTGAGGCTCTGGTGCATTCTCTATCAATATCTACCTATATATTTATTTTTTTCATGTGATGGTTCCACTTACCTCCCATTCTTTGTAAAATAACTAACACAGCAGTGCCAGCATTATTATCATGTCATATACCCAGAGGCCCTGGGTATTATCATGTCATGAATAACAGTAATGTCATTTCCACCTTTAAAGCCTGTCCTGACCTCATCCTGTTCTTTTATAAATATCGATCTTTTAAATGGTGTTCATTGTTACTCTTCATAAAAACTGAAAGAGGACCATCAGCTTGCCACAGAGAATACGGAATCCTACAGCAAACAGATGAGTTATGACCATTTTGGGGTGTTTTGGTGCCTTTGAATTCTTCAGGGTGAAGTGCTATATATTCTTAGTACTGCTGACCTGATTTTAATCCTAGCTAATGTCTTGCAGCCACTGAATGGAATATATTGAGTAGAATAATGAATTCAGTCTTAAAGAATGATGCTATAAGAGCAGTTAAAAAAAGGTCAAAGATGGAATTTATTTTCTCTGTGTTGTTGGAACTCCTGTGTTTGAGTGTTTAGAAACCTGATAGGCCTTGCTAGCAAGTGAATAAATCAGAGAGAAGCTAGAGCCTTATATTGGCAGTTCCTGAGTAGCTTCTCTTTGGAGGTAAATCAGTGAGAGGTAAAAGGTGTTGAATGTCTTCAGCTATTTGTGGATGTAGAACAGATCAGAGCAGGACAGAATGGAACCCATCCATGAATTAAGCCGCCACAAATGATTTTCAGTCAATGCACGGTTTCTGCACATACTATAATAATAAAGAACAGGGGTGGTGATATCAGAGGTCATAAGCAAAAGCTGAAGTGTGCTAAATGTTCACATCTGTCAATCCTGTTCTTTTTAGGAGGGATGAAAAATAGCTGAAGAAATCATGATGCCTGTCCCAAATTACTCTATGCATGCTATGGGAAGTCTCTAGGGATGGTATTTGTTTCTGAACACACTATCTTTTCTCGGCAGTCATCAAATTGGCATGCCATGCTGTTATCAACCTATTACCCATTTTTTTGTGAAACACACAGAATCTTCTCAACAAGAGAAAGCTCTGGGTGCCAATCTCCGTGGCTCACAACAAACAAAGCAAAATTCATACTATGGTTTTCTTCTGATGATGTTCTAAGCCCTGTACATTTAACACACAAGCACAGCAGCAGTTGTAATCAAAATGATAGTAACAGAGAGCCTAAAGACATGAAAATATTTCATGAAACCTATTCATGAAAGTGAAGATATTGTAGATTGCTCCCTGGAACAGTAAGATCCACTTACATGTGAGCACTTATATATGATTCCAGTAACTTGGCAGGGTACATGAAGCTGCTCTTACAGGAGAAGGAAAAAGGCTTCCCTAGCAGATACAGTGCAATTTCTTAAAATGATAATTGGTGATTATAATTATTTTTTTGACAAATGTTTTTGACTGTACAAAAGTACTTATTCAACTGTGGATTTAAACAAAATGCTGATGACTGAAGATAAGTGTTTTATTATCTCGGAGACTGGAAAGACTATAGGCTTAATACTAAGTTCAGATTTTCATTGACTATGGTGGTATAGGACAAGCAAGTATTTATCTATTTAAGAGGGAAACCACTTTACCTTTTTCTCTAGTGCTTATGATGTTTAATTAACTAGACATACATTTGCTTTTTGGTTTGTAAATGTATATTGTTTATCTTGTACTGTTTCTTGATCAAACTAAATAGACCTTTAGTTTTATCTGCTTTTCTCTCAGAGGGAAAGAGGAAGCTTATTTTATATATGGTATTTTAATGGAATCTTAAAAAAAAGTATCAAAAAAAGAAGTATCAAATACTTAACTTACTGGAGAACATTTGTTCTTTATTTTTTAAATATTATGTCTGCATTCTAGAATTATGGCACTCAGCCCTTTTGAATAAAGACATATACAACATAGACACATGGAAACACAGACAAGAAAGACAGAAATGATTCCATGTATTAATTAAATTTTTACACTGGAAGATATGATTCTTCTGGTGTTCAGTTTTCTACAGATGGTTTAGAGCACATATTAATGTACACTGGAGGCACATGTATATAAACCTTCAACATTTGGAAACAAGCTTTCTTATAATCTGTACAGAATTTTTTAAAAAAGAGCAAATTCTCTTACTTGCTGTTCAGTAGAAGGGGCTGTTTGCAACAGAACAACAGCATTTCTAGCAGAACTTTGCCAGATGTGTAGTAATGCTTTTGTTTCAATTTGTCTCAATTTAAAAATGGCTTTTCTAATTCAGGATATTTTGATATTCAGTAAATAATTTAAAAGATTCTGGATTAGCATGAATGCCTTTAATAAATGTATTTTAAATTAAATAGGATTAAAATATTATTTTTTTTTCTACCTAGCTCCAAGTTGTCAATCAAGGCATATTTTTGGTTAGCTCCAGATTCTTCCCCATGTAAAGTCACAGGGGTCAGCAGAGTTAATATATGCAAACGTTTTTGCCCAATGTCATTTTTGGTAACTTAATTTATACTTAATTGCTCCACATAATTACAAAGAGTACTTTAATGGTAGTTTATGAGAAATAATCTCAATGAACCATTGCTAACACCATGGCTCCACAAATGAAACATTGCATCACAGTCTGCTAGTCCTGGTACCAATTTCTGTGTTAAATAAATGAAAGGTGACATGAGTAGCTCAGCTTGTAAAAAAGAGTAATTTCCCCCATACCACATGAAGCTTTCTTGCTTTTTGTATAATTTCCCTGGCCTGAGTGTAATAGGATTCTGTATAAACCATCTCTACAGTCGAAGAGTACCTGGTCAGTTAGGCTGGTGTATTCCTGCTTGGTACCTCTGGGCTATGGATGGGTTATAATAATGACACAGTGCTGAGCAGTTATAATTGTACTGGAGAGTCTGCTGCTTACAGGTTGCATTTATCCAGTGCCTGTGTTGCAGGGGGCTGTGTGTTTTAACTTGGGAAACAGCATCTATTACAAATGATTAGGCTGGCTGAAATTGATACTGCAACTTAGAACACTAAGGAGAATGACACCACCAGCAGCTGTGGAGTAACTCCTACCTACCTTATAACTTGTTTAGAAATATGTCTGTTTATTAGTACATAAACTTGTAGTAGATCTGTATTCTCTTTTCTTCAGTTAGTCACAATATTTTCCTTTATTTCTCTGTATTGCATGAAGATTTCTGAGGTTCCTTTCAAGCTATTTCTTTAAATATTTGATTTCCTTGGTGTTATATAAATACTAGGAATCTGGGGCAAGATTCTGGTCTGCTTTCATTTGCCAAGGTGTGGAGGAACTGCTCAGCTGAAATATTCTAGACTTGTGTGACAAGGGAGGTCATGGTCTGGCCCCTACCAGAAAATGTGAATTGTAGTCTCCCACTTGATTCATGTGCATTGTTCTCATTATCCTTAATGGATGTTGTGGACATATATTAGGGGAATAGGCCCTATTAGGAGCTGTCTAAGGAGTGAAATGAAAATGATAATCACTTTTTCTTGGATGAGGTAGTGTATTTATTCTATGGGATTTTAAAGGCTATTTTAGTGTTTAAATTATCTGGTGCATTAGAGAATGGTTTAGATAGGCTTTGGTTAATTGACAGTGGTAGGTATGTTTTAGAAAATTATTATACACATTGGGACTTCAGTTTTGCTGTGAATTACATTATTTTTGGAGATGTAAATTGCAGTCTTTCCCAGGAGACAGAAATAATGTGCTGCTTATTTGATTTTTAGCAATAATTAAAATGATGTGTTAAATTAGGCGCAGGTATTGTCATGAAACAGGACAAACCTACTTGTGTGGGGGAGTTCAGAATCCTTGACAAAGCTGTGACTTTCTTGCAGTAAAATAAACTGTATACCTTGTGGTTTGTAGCCTAGAAATCACCCTTCTCCACATATGCCATCACGTAAGAAGGCCAAGTAGTCTGGCAGAGAGACAAGGCAACAGAGCCGTTCACTGAGATGGAGGTGGATGCACTCCAAATGGGAATTAAACTAATTGAAGTGGACTGGAGCTATTGCCTTGCCTGACACTTAGCTGACACAGAAGACTGTAATTTTGAATGCTGTTGATCCTTTAATTTTCATCCCTTGCCATTCAGATCAGACGAGGCTGTGACTGAAGCAGTAAGTACCTTCGTAAGGGCTTCGAGGGAGGATTCACTGCCAGCTGCACAGTGCAGAGATCTGCAGGTTACATCTCACTTCTCAGATCAGCAGCCTTTGTGGTAGGGCTGTAGGAGGGAACAAGGTTAAAAGAAAAATCATTTCCTCTCTTTGTTATTTGGACTTCATGGCTTCCTACCAGCAGCCCCAATTTAGTTAAGGTTGTTTTTCTCTCCCCTAGAGTAGAGAAATAAGTAAGGTTTGTTACAGCTGATGGGAAGCAAATTGAGTGCAGTGGAGTGGGTGATCTTTATTGAGAACTAGGGGGCAATGTCACATATCACCCTGTGAGCAGAACTTGCAAGCATAAAGATCCTCTTTGCTTCCTAACCAGAGCAGGGTGCGTTGTGCTAGATGGATGGAGTGAATGTGTGAGGACTTGGAGAGTTCTTTTATGCTGTAATTGAGAAGAATCTTAGATAAACTGGTAATCTCCAAGGGACAGCAAAGAAAGTTTTATCAGCCAGTTGACAGCTTTGTTAAGAGAAAGAAAAAGACTTAAGGGTGAGTACTATCAGTGCAGAGTAAGTTGTTTCTAGATAGGGCTGTGTGTGTCTGTGCACATCCTGAAATCCTTCGAAGTACAAGGTGTTTGTCTGAAGCACAGGTGTGGGATTTGGAATAACATTGACATCATTTCCTAAATTCCAGCAAAGACAAACCTACCATATCAGGGATCTATGGAATTAAGGCTTAAATTAGTTTCTGTTGTACAGCATTGTCTGCAGATGCTCTATTTATAGTGAAATGCTTTTCAATTTAACTCTGCCACTTCTTAATGAGGTCATCCAGTGCTTTGAGACCACTCATTATTCAGATACTGGAAGGAGCACCAAGAATGATTCTGATTTTTTTCCCATTTTTGTCCAGGGCCTTAGCACAGAAGGCTTTTATTTAACTTTAATTACAAATTACTTATGTATTCTTTCAACCTGAAAATGACAATGTGTACCCACAACTTCGGATGTTAAAATTCAGCTGTGCTAGGAACCTACAGTCTCTGGGGGTCTCACATTATATTTCTCAGTATTTGTGAAGTATAAGTTAGCAATGTGGTATTCAAAATCTGTGGCATTAAGGCCCATCAACCTAGGCATCTCTCTAGGCAAACTCTGAATGCAACTGTCAACCAAATACAGGGAGAATGTAAAACTTGCAGTGCTGCATCAAAAGAACTGTGTGACTCCTATAGCCTCTACTGCTAGGAAGTACTTCAAGGGATAGAAAGTGGCTAATAATATGTAACTGCCAAATAAATATAAATTTCTGCATTACTGAGGCTTATCATATGCAAACTAAAAAAAGTAAGTAGTGTTATGTCCAAAACATTATTTATAACATTATTGTATTGATTGGATATTCTCTCAACCATTGTTTTTATTGACTTTCCATTCATAGCTGTTCATCATACTACTTATTCCTTTCCTCGTTCTTCTTTTTCATACTTAAAGGCAGAAGTGTCATTTCATCTCAATAACAATAAGACTTGATGATTTTCACATTCAAAAAAATAAAAAAGCTGAAGAGGTTCCCCAAATCTTCCACATTCTCAATTCCTATTTTTCTCTATCACTTTTCCCAGCTTCCTGTGCTTTCATCTTGATCACCACTTCCTTGGCAAATCAAAAAGTCTTCTTGCTGTCAGAGAAACTCCTTATTTCTTTTATCCTTTGGAACAATTGTTTTCACTTCTCTCCAGCTCATCAATTCACATTATTGACAGTCCTCTGTGCTTCACATTTTGTCTAAGAGTGTATCTTTCTCCCTTTTCTCTGTACCTTCATTTCTGTGTCATTCTGCTCTGTCTTGGTATTGCAGTCATTAAGTGTATATTTTCAAGATTAAAAAAAAAAAAAAAGGATAAATTTTGTTTGAAAAACTCAAAGTAAGATGAAATTTTATACTATTTCCTCTTCTCTGTCAATTCCCAAGGCTGCTTCCTGCAAAAATGTTCTAACAGGTCCCTGCTCTGTCATGCAAAGTTGCATTTATCTGTGTTTTTTATGGCTGTGTAGAAAAGGAGGGTGAGCAGCATTATTTTCCTACTGTTTCTACTAGACCTATTGAGAATCATTCCTTCTCAAAATCAGAGGCAATATTATGCAGCCATTTGCTGTGTGGCACATTTAAGGAAAAGCCATCAAGCAAAAATACCTTGACCATGAAATATTGATACCATTTTTCTAGAGCTGAAACTGTAAGACAGAATCACAGAATCATTTAGTTTGGAAAGAGATCATATCTGAGATCATAGAGTCCAGCCTTTGACTGATCACCACCTTGCCAACTAAATCATGGCACTGTATGCAATGTCCAGGTGTTTCTTGGACACCCCCAGGGACAGTGACTCCACCACCTCCCTGCACAGTCCATTGCAATTTTTTGCAACACTTTCCATGAAGAAATTCCTCTTGATGTCCAGTCTGAACCTCTCCTGGCACAGTTTGAGGCTATACCTCTTGTGCTGTCAATAGCTGTCTGGGAGAAGAGACCACTCCTCACCTGGCTACAGCCTCCTTTCAGCTAGTTGTAAAGAGCAATAAGGTCTCCCCTGAGCCTCTTTATCTCCAGACTAAACAGCCCCTGCTTCCTCAGCCCCTCCTTGTAGAACTTGTGCTCCAGACCCTTTGCCAGCTCTGTTTCCCTTCTCTGGACTCTCTCCAGCCCCTCAGTGTCTTTCTTGTTGTGAGGGGCCCAGAACTGGACACACAACTTGAGGTGTGGCCTCACCACTGCTGAGTACAAGGGTAGAATAACTTCCGTGGTCCTGCTGGACATGTTCCAGATCCAAGCTAGGTGTTATTTGCCCTCTTGGCCACCTGGGCACACTCTGGCTCACGTTCAGTCACTGTCAGCCAGCACCTCCAGGTTCTTTTCCACCAGACTGCTTTCTAGACACTCTGCCCCAGCCGGTATCGCAGCCTGGTTGTTGTGACCCAAGCGCAGGACCCAGCACTTGGCCTTGTTGAGCCTCCTGCCATTGGCCTCAGCCCATCAATCCAGCCTGTCCAGGTCCCTCTGCAGAGCCTTCCTGCTCTCCAACCCGAGTTGGTGTAGTCCACAAATTTGCTTAGGGTACACACCATGCCCTCATCCAGTTCATCAGAACAGGACTGGGCCCAACACTGATCCCTGGGGAACAACCAGTGATAGGATGCTCACCAGATGTTTTGCCAAAAGAGCAAATTAAGAGCTGAAGGGAAATTAGAGCGGGAATAAACCCTGTTGATAAACCCTGTTTACCATGGTGAGAAGTGTTTTGTAGAGTATAACAGTAAATGGCCAAAGAGACCAAAGAGACCAGGGTTTCCTCCAAGCACACCTGAGCTTGCTTTGTCTGTTAGCACCCTCATCTGTCCTAACTGCTCTGTAAACAAGAGCATTGCTTGTCTGTCACCTCAAATGGCTTTGTGTTAAGGAGCTGTGCTGTCCTGTAGGCAGGCTGCATTTCAGGCAGTCTTGGCACAGAGGAACTGTCTGATCTTGGGGAGTGATGTTTTCCTCTGCTTTTGAGTGTATCATATGTTTTTCACAACCGAATTTCTCAGTCTGAATGTGATGCCATGGCACGTGGATCAATAGTGTTCCTCTGTGGCAAGGTGTACTGAATGCCAAATGTCTTTGGCCGTCTGTTATTCTAAGACAACTTAGCAGAGCCAAGAAGCCTGCACTACCACTTTCATTAGGGGTAATTATCCTTGAGCAGCTGGGATAGGAGCCGGAGCCTGAATGGTAATTAGCTGCCATTGCTAGGAGATGCATTTGCAGGTTTCTGTACCATTTTACTCTCTGTTTAAAGAACAGACAGGGAATTGTGATAAATCTTCAGTCCTTGCTGTTGGAGAAGAGCTGCCTGCCTACAGATCAGCTTAAATTAGGATGTTCCTTGCATGCCCATCCATGTGGTCTTGCTGCAGTGAGAAATCATCCTGCATTTGGATGGTGTGGGTCTTTGCAGCAGCATGAGCATTTTCCTGTATGTTTTCTCAACAGATGTGCTGCTTTATAAGTTTTTTTTTTTTTTTTATGTTGTAGTAAAATGACAACTAGTGCAAATCTGTTTCAGTTTCGTTATAGAGGCAGAGATATGTATGCATGTCACCTGTGAACAGAATCAACAGACTGGTAGAAGCAAACACAAACCTCAGTCCAATATAAGATTGATGTGTCTTTTCATGATATGGGAGAATTTTTAGAGAGATGGAAAGAATTTTTAAAGCTTTTTATATGCAGAACAAATCTGCTTGACACTTTATGACACTTGATGATGCTTTGTTCTTTGATGATAACAATAGTCATCCCTATCTACTAATGTTCATCTTCAAAACTTTTTATAAGTATTAGTTAATGAACTATTGGAGCACTATTTAACAAATAAAAAGAGGAGGTGCATGATGGAAAACTGAAGTAAAGATGTTAGGCAATATATACTTGTCCTGTATTGTATTGTATTGTATTTCTGTGTAGCCAGCACTTCTTGTTAGATTGGAAGGAAAGAAAGCAATCGAAGGATTGCTTCTGTGCTTTGCTAAGGACCCCTGAAGAATTGTGTCAGTGAGATCCAGGGCATTCAGCATGACACTGCTAGATGCTGGGTCTGGTAGGATTTTTCCTAAATGTACAGTTACATTTCTGGTTGCCAAATAAAATGTTCCATGACTGGCATTTTAGTGTGCTATGTAATTATTGATTTCTGTTCACATTGAGTATGAGAATAAACAATAACAATCTCTGTCTATTACAGATTTTTCCATATACCCTAAGAAATACCTTTTATCTTGCAACTTCAAACATTTGAGTTAAGGTTTTTCTGGGAAATCTAAGGCCAGGTTCATTATCTCCTACAGTAATAGCAGAATTTCAATATACAGTATTTATGACAGTATTGAGAATCAGTGATGCATTGCATTGGTGGGCATGGATAAGACTTCAGCAGAGACTGAAGTGTTTGAGGGGATAGACACAGGTTTGATTTTTGCTGTATGCCTTAAGGTGTTTTTTTCAACTTTCTGAAAGCTTTTGTGGAAATCTGCTGATCTCTGGGGGGGAGGCTGTGCTTGTCTGTCTGTTAATCAGTAGCAGCAGTATTCATTGCCAGGTACATTTCTTCCTTTGATATTTTTGCTCTGCAAACCACAAAGTCCAGCAGTTCACATTCTGCTGCAAATGTGCTTTGTTAGTGCTGGTATTTGGCTGCTGCCTTTTTTTTTTGTATAGAAAAGAATGTGGTAGGAAGGCTTGGTCATAGTGAAACCTAAAAGAGAAGAGCTCAGAGGATGGTACAGATGTCCTGATTTTAAAATAATGTTCCATTTATGAATAACAAAATCTTTTCACATACCTTCCCTTGCAGAAAATCTTGTCCCTGCCTTCTTGCCTTTTTTTGGCTGGTCTTTGTATCCAGGACCTTATTGCTTGTTGGTTCTGTGAAGTTACAATGTAATAATTGAAATTTCCCTATTGTCGGCTACATATAGGCCCCCTGGTGCCTTGTTAAGTGCTCTGTTACCAGTGAATGTTCTTAATTATGTTATGGAAGATGTTGTTCAAGTCACAAGTCATTTGCTCAAGGTTTGGGCCCAGCAGGTTAAACATTTTCAAATTAATTTCAGTTGCTAAACAGAAGCAACATAGATCTCCAGAATGCTGATAACTTTCTACTGAATTCTGTGGGAGATTATTTTCTGTATTTTAAAATCAGGCTAATTGCTGGTTAAATGACAGGATAGGCTGGCTCTAATCTCCCACTTTAGAATATGCTGAGTATGATTTTGCTAGAGAGAGGTGTCTATAAAGTCTCTGATTTGCATATTTAGAAGGGACATCAATTATGTGCTAATGAAAACAGTCACCTGTCAAGTTCTAGGAACAACTTCTGATCATAGATGACTAAACATGAAGATTTGGTGTTCTCTCTTACCAGTTTTACATGAAGTGAAACAGTAAAGTTGTCTAAGAATTTTGATCATTCCTTTGTACATGCAGATAGGTACTATAGCAAATGCTCTAAACATTGTAGATACTAAAGGTATTTGTAGGTGAATGGGGTTTTTTTTTAGATAATTTTATCTAAGGACATAGCTGTTTTTATGGATCTTCGCTTATATGTAATTTCTTTTTCCTTTTGTTGGAAGTCATAGAATCTTTCTCATTTCTTTGATGTCATTGTCATCATCACCTTTGTCCTCTGCCCTTTTTAATTAATGAATGACAGCCACTAGAAACCCAGATTCAGAAGAATTGATACAGGATTGTGTGTAGCATGTAGGGCAGGGCTGCACTGCTGATAGACGTGGAGCTTTGCAACAGCAGACTTATATCTGGCCAAAACTAGATGCTGACAAATAATAGGGGAAAGTGCTCCCCTGCCTCCCATATCCAGTTGTAAATAAATCAATAAATAATGCTAGCAAACAAGTAAACTAAAAGCCTCTGAACAGATATAGATCTTTAGCCAAGCTTAAATAATGTCATTAATTTTTAGTAGAGAAGAACATTATCATGTCCTGCTGACCAAGAAGGGAATATAAGGTTGGGAGTTTGTCATGAACATGGCCTCAGTTTATGATGGAAACATGCAACAATTACAATTATACCTGAATTTCCATAATCATAATTTCAACACATATTGTTAGCAGAAACATAGCTTGTATTAAATGTTGCCATAGGTTTATGTAGCAAACTGCAGCCTGGGCATATTATTATTTTTGTCCCTGGGATTGGGAATTCCTGTTACTGCACCTTGAAGTACATGCAGTTTTGCTTTTTATTAACTCTTGCTGCTGATAGCCTGTCCATCTTTGGGAGAACAAATCTATTCACCTTTGAGAAAGCATGTTAGCAGTTTTAATCTGAGCTACTAGTGGTGAATATCAATACTTTTTAGTTCTATACTTCAGTTTCCATCTGTGACTTTGTTAGTACAGAACTTCTGACTTTTTATGACTAAGATCATAGGAAGCATTGAGCTCAAAGAAAAACTGTCAGCCATAGAATTTGATTTTATAAATAGCTGTAATGCTATACTTGTTAAGATTACTTTGGGAAAATACCACTTCAACACACATCTGCATCCACCCACAGTAAAAAAGATTGTCTTTTTTTTTTTTTTTTTTTTTAAGGAAGGTAAAGCTAAAAAATTACTGTCAAATACTATTCAGGTTGTTCTGTCTGGGTTTATGAAGTCTCTCTATATCTAAGATAATTTATATAATAAAAATTTAGATTTTCA
This sequence comes from Phylloscopus whistleri, assembly GCA_017589585.1. NCBI lineage: Eukaryota > Metazoa > Chordata > Aves > Passeriformes > Phylloscopidae > Phylloscopus > Phylloscopus whistleri. Next base: position 1,829,131 of record JADMLD010001629.1, on the reverse strand, counting down.
TCAGTGAATCTTGCTTAAAATATTGTACATGTAGGGCAGGGACAGGAGACATCAGACCCTGTGAAGTGTACAAGAAGTACAGCCCCTGACTGACCTCTCCTGAAACAAGTGGGAGAGCTGAAAGGCATCTGACAGGAAATGTCTATGTGGATGGAGTACTTAGTCAGCAGGAGGTGGGTGGCTCTAAAAATGGGTTTGTGAGACTGGCTGTGTGTATTGAATTCATACAGGTTCTGTGGGTATTTGACAGCTGGGTGTTGGAAACTCAGGAGCTCTTATTGGAAGAACACATAAATAATGGGGATTTGGGCTACTTTGGACAGAAAAGCAAGTAAGTGCTTAGAAAAAAAGGGTACTGAGTGCTTGAGGAGTGTTAGGTACAGCTGGATGTGGAGGAACATGAGACTGCTGAGTCAGCAGCAGGCCCTTGAGCTGATTGATGGTGGTGCTGCCACACCTCTGTGGTCTCTGCTAGTAAGTACAAGGCAGTTGGAGGGGAGGTCTCTGCCGGCCTTTTCTCCAGAGATGGTTGTGGCTTGAAGCTCTGGCTGTGCACTTGCTGTGTTCAGCAGGACTTGAGTTATGGGGCAGAAGTGGACTGAGGTGTGGTGAGGAGTTCTCGTCTGATCACCAGATTTCCCCAAGGAAGTGGGCCAGGAGGATAGGAGTCATGCTTCAGTACCTATAGGCATTTGGATGCATGGTTAAAATGAAAAAAAAAAAATAAATCAGTAGAGCTGGCATGAAAGGCAAAAGCTGCAGACATTGTGGATATTTTAGTTAAAACAGTTACCAAAGGGGAAACTGCTTGATCCTTGTAATAGGGAACACTCTCCTTAGTTCCCTTTCCTCTGAGAATAGAGAGAGAATGTGTCTCAGTCAGGCTCTTCTGCCCTGCCTGCCTCCCAGGTCAATATAGATACAAGAAAGAGGAACTTCTTTCTTCCTTCCCAGCCACTGCTGAATTCTGTTTTATAAATAATTCCCAAAATTGTTGCTTCCATCTGAAGTTCTATTTGCTTCTGAGTGGCCTGCCATAATGGAGTTGTTCCTGTGTGCCAGATGCCTTCCTCAGTTGTTTCGTCCCCAAAGAATTCCCACTCTTCCCTTTTGCTGGGGATGTGAGGTTGTGCCTCTGCCTTTCCTAAGTGACCTAGATCAAAAGGGACAGAGCTGAAAAGAGTGATGGTAGCTTTCTCTGCAGCAAATTTGTCCTACTTGCTGCTGATCTACACATGGTTTCCTCTTTTGCCAGTCTTTTTAGTCACTTCAGTGGGACAATGTCTCCTATAATATTCATACATTGATATCAAAGGGTTTATTGGAATTCAAGAAGCAGCAGTTGTTGCTCTGTATCAGCAGTAATTAACATTCTTTAACTCTTCATCCATAACAATACAACATCAAAGACCTTGAAGATCAAGGAGCAATAACATCTAATGGTGCAGAGACTTTTTTCACCAGTTTATATACCTGCATTTTTAAGTAAGCAAATTTGAAAGCAAAACTAGAATTTCTATTATTTTTAATACTTACAGGAATCCAAATACTTCAGCCCATCACACATGCATGTATATCTGCCCACTTGTATGAGTAAGAGCAAAGCTATCATGGATTGATTGCAAAAAGCTTCTTGAAGACTTCCATGAGTCGAGGCTCTGGGTTTATTCTGCCAGTTCTTCACATCTGATACCCCACTGCTGTGGATGAAACATGCTGGGGAGTTACCATACTTTCCTCCCTCTGTTCCTGTGTCATGGTTCATCTCCTTCCAGAGAAACCTGATTTAGTTTTTGTTGTATGAATAAAAACTATGTTTTTAATGTTTAAAACCATGTTTTTAATCACTAAGAATGATCTAATTACCTTCCACAGAACAACAACACATACCTGGCAGCCATTACCTGAATAACTGGAGATAGGAGATCTGCACTGTATCTGCATGATGCTCTCCCCACAAAAACCCTCTACTGTATTATGGAAACTCCCCTGAACTGGGGTGTCATGGGTTAACACAGTTTGATTTTTAGTTAAAGAGAAATACAGACTATTACTCTTTGGAGGTTTCCTCCAAAATTTGCCCTAAACCAGGACATGGGGTGACCTTAGTGAGAACACAGTCCTGCAAAACCTGCAAACAGAAGCAAAATTGTTAACTACATCAGTAGACTGAACTGCTATTGAACTATTCCAGGCTCAGCAGCATTGCTTTCCTTTGGTAGATATATTGATGAGCCAACACTAATTCCTCAGGCTGTTTATACTTCATGTTGTCAGAAGACCATCTAATTCTTTTTCACTCTCTTCTAGAGGCTGAGAGAATACTAAACTGCACTTTTCTTTCCAAGTTAGTATTACACTGAAAGACATGAATTCAGCTAGTTTCAGCTGCTCTCCTTTTATTTCAATCTCCCCAGCTGTCCTTACTGATCACTTGCACTAATTTCCCTTGCTCAGCCTTCATCTTTGTCCACCTGGCATCAAACATTGGTGGACACAGCAGTCTCAGCTGGGGCTTTTTAGCTTAAAAATGTGCTTCCGGGTTTACTGCAACAATATCTTAGGGGATATGACATGATTGGGCTACTTGGAGCTTATGTCAACCACCAAAGAAAGCAGCTGATCACTTATTAAGCAAACTAAAACGTCTGAGAATGAAAGGTGACTGTTTTGCAGGGATATCGGGTGGGACCACCTTCAACATCACCCAAAAGTAAGCTTGCTCTGTCAATATGCTATGAAGTCTTATGATGTGATCATCGAGGGGTGAGCTTTATTTTTAGTACAGCACTATTAGAAATATTGTTTTCAAAGTATGTGTGTGTATACAGTGAGCAGAGACTTCTCATTCCATCGCAGGCAAATTTTTCCTTGTTGCAAAGGCTGGTGATGAATTATGACTATTCTTTAATATTTATATAAGAAAAGGAAAAGAATCTCCATTCATAGTTCAGGAGATTTTCATGCAAAAAATTGCTTTAGGGCCTTGTATCAGACCACACTGTGGTTCTGCAGCATCTCAGAATGCTCAGCATCTCCATGTGTCTATACACCAGGTACCAACAGGAATTAGGGCAGCATCTTGTGTAGGCTGCTGTACTAAATGCTGCTGGTTACTCTTCTGCATCAGCCATTTCTCAGTTTCCTGGCACAACTTGACTCTGCAGTTCAATCCCTGGTGTTGACTTCATATTATTGTTATATGTCAGCTGCTTGGGGACTTGACTTGAAAATGATCTTTCTCATCTGATCCTCGTGATACCAGTAACTAACTTGCATATGGACCTTTTCAATTTTTTTTTTTATCCACTTCCCTAGCAGTTGTTCCTTGAATTGTTACATCTGGTGTGAAGTAGTTGCCCCGCAGCTAAGAATTAGAGCTGATATCTTTAGGAAAAACCCAGATTTGGCATCTGCTTTATAGGTCTGCACACAACATGGTCTGTAGGTTTGTGCAGCGTGTTTGCATTGCTCACCAGTGCCTTAGGAAGCTCCCTTGGGAATTGTTTGCAAACTGACTTTCCACAGACAATGTCTTATGTTTTACATCTGGGCACAGAACTCTGGCTGGGATGCCCTTGCCAGGCCTGGCACAGATGGCTTCACTTCACTTGAGCTGTCTCTTAAGACAACTGGCACGAGGAAAACTGCACGAACGTATTTGCAGTGCATACAAATAGGCATTCTGAATTACTGCTCCTGTCTGCCTTCTGGCTTGCCATCCCTTCCAGTGTTTTAGAAAGGCAGTCTTAAATGCCTTCTCCCCTCCCTGGAAGAGCTGCAAGCTTGCACAGCTATCTCTAAGACTCACTGAGAAACCACAAGCAACAGGTTTTGGTATTGCTATTGAAAATTCTGATAGATGCACTGCAGCTTTTTCTTTAACATTTTCATACACAGAAACAACAACTCCAAAATTCCAGTACAGAGATGCTTGCTTTGATCAATATGATCAGTAAGTTTACTCTAGTGAAAATGCTTTTGCCATCTGAATCTGTTGGCAGCACTTAGGATTATTTTGAAAGATCAGAAATTTTGAACGCAAAAATCTACAATTTCAGACATAGTTAGGATGCAACTATTTATCATCTACTATAACAGAGAACCACTGTCTTGTTATCCAGCTTTAATGCTAAGATGCAGATCTGGAAGGTTTTTTGGCTGGTAGGTATAGTTTTTCTAGGCAAATGCAGCTGGCTTGCTGTTCTAGTTCACCCAAAAGTGACACAGCAGATGATGCTGGTTATCACAGCCAATATGGCAGGGAAAAGGTAAAGAAATTCCAGAATGTATAAGAAATAAGAGGGTAGAAGAGTAATTTTTATAAAATACTGCTGTTTACTTTAAAATATGATCTGTCTGTATTGCAGAGGTGAAAAGGCAAAGGGCCAAATCATCCTGGTGCTCATGCAAGTACAATTCTGGGGCAGAATAGCAGCATTTCCTCGTTATATGAAGAGGTCACAGCCCAATAGCATCCTTATTATACTATGTATAACCATATAGAATTAGAAATACTGCACTTTAGGTTCAGGAATGAGCAAAATAAATAAGCCAGGAAAGGCAAGGACAGAAATATGCATGTTGGTGGTAAGTGCATCATTAGCAGTAATCCCAATTGCCCAGACCATGTCTCATGTCAGGCAGATGAGATGCAGAAAGCAGTTTTGTAACAAAAGACACATCACCTTTTACACTCCTAAAAAAAAGCCCTAGCTATGGATGGAGTGTTATAGGGTAAAATTGCACCATATGCTCGAGGGTTGTACTGAACCCCAGTGCAGAAAACGAGAACATCAGAAGGGTTTCTGCACCTCAGCAAAAGCAAAGTAGGTGTTTGGAGAGGCAGCTGATGGAGATGACAAAATTACTGTAATATTCTGTCAGGTGCCATCATAATGTGGCACGGAGCCAAACCTGAATGAGCTTCCTGGCCCCATGTCCCCATACATAACTGTGACTCCTGCTGCTGAAGGACCCAGCTTGTCTGCACAGCCTGCCAGCGTCTCACTGCAGCAGTGGGCAGAGGCTGGCAGACACAAGCTTTCCACAAAACAATTTAGCCTTGAAAAGCTTCATCCTGCCTACAGTAGCTCAGCTTTGGAGAGCAGAAGGTCTCATTGATTCAGGATGCATTGCCAGTGCACATGGCCTTGCACTTAACTTCCTGTTTGTGAGGAAAGCATCCTGCAAACCTCATATATTCAGAGCAAATAAAAACCCAAATGTGAGCGTGGTTTCAGCAGTGCACATCTTGATGCAATCCCTCTTCTCCTAAGCTCAGAAGCTGGTCCCACTTTCTTGGCTTAGCACTGGGGGAAATGTGGGCAGCAAGAATTAGCAGAGGCTCAAACCACACCAATTGCATAGAAACTCTCTCTTGACGTACTTTGCCAGCATCTTCCCAAGGGGACCTGGCTCATGTGCTGAGAAAAACACATTGTTGTCCGTACCCAGTGATTTACAGTCTCTTGAAATATTCTCTTCAAACAGATCTTTCATGCAAACAGAGGCCAGTGACTTGAAGCTGTCACAAGCTATGGGAGCATGGGACAGGGGTCCAAAGAGCCTGCTTCTTTACAGACACAAAGGAGCTGTTCAGGATTTTTGCCTTCAGGTTTTTTGTTGTTGTTGTTTTTTAACTCATTATGCTGTAGGTCCTAAATATATTTTTATTCCTTAGAACAATAGACTTATTGCATGGCCACAGAGTAATTAGGTTGTTAAGGCAATTTTAAAGCATTTGTAGGCATTGAAAAGATTTTTGTTTTTTCTTGTAAGGCTTTATATATATACAGACATGTATATTTATGTCTATACACACACAGAGGAAGAATCACTTAAAATTTCTGATTACATTTTATTCATGTGGAACTGTAATATTTGCAAGAACTTAGGTGAAATGGGAAGCTTTGAGAGGTTTTTGGAACTCTAAAGAGAACTGTTCTTTTTCACTGATTGGCTGAACAGTGTTTCCTGCACATGCAATGAGACCCCCTCCTCCTGTTTGTTTTATTTTAAACACTGAGTACACTCAGCCTCTACACAAGGGATCTTGACTCCTTTGAATGAGAAGTATTGAAATCATACAGACAGCTCGTGCACATTGATCACTCCTATCATCCCAACTGGCCAGGATCAAATCCTTTTCCCAGGAGAGACAGCTTTTCCTGCTGGCCTTCAGTGCTTCTCATTTTAGCTGTGAGGTAAGATGCTCTGATGGGAGTATCTTTAATGCAAGTTCCTCTCAAGATCTTATAAAGGGGAATCAAGGTTATTGCCATCCACTGCCTTTGAGATAGAAAACAAATCTCATGATCTGGAACTCAAAGAAAATGTTTCTTGGTTTTCACTTGGGAGCACTAATCCCTCTTTTTAATTGGGAGGCAAAACTTTAACGGGAGGATTTTATTAGGCTTCATTTTCCATGAAGTAAAAGAGCAATTTGTACAGCAGCAGCTTTGTATTCCATTGGTAGTGAAAGAAATATTTGAAATGGCATAAGGTTGACTAGAGATCCAGTTCAAGGGTGTTAAACATCTTTTATGAAAATGTTGCTGACATGCTGTGTTGTTGGTTTTGTGGTTTTAATTTTTTTGTGTGTGTGGTTGTGTTTTTGTTGTTTTTGGTTTGCCTTTGTTTTGTTTTTAATGCACCTTTTCTGAAAAAACCCCCACACCTGATATAGTATAAGTGCTATTTATTCCCTCTTGCTGGCTTCTTCATATTTTTACTTAAAGCCATAGAGCTTTCATAATCAGAATGTATCTGGATAAATTGCTATGCAGATTTTTTTTCTTATACAGAGGACCCACACCTCTTGAGGATTTTCACAAGCATAGAAGTTCAGTTGCTGGAAATGAAAGATAGTCATTACAAGCACAAACCAGAGTAACTTTGTCATCTGACTGCAGAGGAGAACAATTTATTTTGGTTTGGGTTTGTCTCGACCTGCAGGTTGGAAGGGTTGACATGAGCTTCTCAGAGTCCATGCTGTCAATAAGTGTCCTGCTAAGGCTGGCCTTGTTTTCCCCAAATTCCCTTCTAAATGCAGCTGTAGTGGGCTCTTAACTTTAGAGCTTGCAATCTTTCTGCCAAGCTTGTTGCAAAAGTGGAGAACTTTCAGTTGTGAAATTCTGAATGAAAGGTCACAAAATCCTGAGCTAATTTCCCCTCATTTTTCTTCTCCCCCTGAAAAAAAGTGATGAAAGTCTTATCTCATATTTCTAATGACTTGTCCAGATTCTGCATCTCCCACTGCACCTTGCAATACAGAGTAAGCAGCTGGGACTGATTTTACTGTAATAGGACATATCTGTGTTTCCAGGGGAAAGGAGAATCTTGAATTTACTTAAATTCCTTAACAGCTCTATTCAGGTAATTCAAGACCTAGCACATCCCCTGTAGATCTGATAGCTGAAACATGTGTCAGAGAAAACACAATTAAATGTAATAAAATGTAGATTTGAATCACAGTTTGGCCTGAATGTAACCCTGAAGTATGTGCTTTATAGTAAGATTTACAATGGATATAAATCATTGTAATTAGTAATAAAACTAATGAGACAGAAGCAAAATAGTAACCTTACTAAAATTCTCATTTCAGTAATGGAATGTGACTCAGACATTTGAAGTGAAAATGGATGTGTGCTGATTAAATTTGAAAAATATTCTTTGAGTCTTTTTCTTAAAAAAATTCTTATTGCTTGATTGGTCACTAAGGCTTGCACTTACCTGTAGTTAAAATGCAGAGTTCTGTTAAACTAAATGGAAGTCATCCCTGGGAATCTTCAGGGTCAGTCTGGATGGGGCTCTTGGCAACCTGATGTAGTGGAAGGGGAGTTGGAATGAGATGATCTTTAAGGTCCCTTCCAGCCCAAACCAGTCTGTGATTCTGTGATCAGGAGAAAGAATAGCTGGAAGGTTTAGTCTTGTAGAAAGCTTCTACTGGAACAACTTTGATTATCATTTATCTCTGGGGTTGTGTGTCTTGCAAGTTAAACACCATTTGCATAACCTAAAGTTCTTAGGGATTAGGAATATTTATGGGAACCATAAAACATGTGATCATGCTATCAGATGTATTCATAGCATCAGGTGTGGTAAATATGTAGTGATCAAAATACTGGGTTTTCCTTTACATATCCTGTTTTTTATAATCAAAACAGCACTATAAAATTGAAGCACTTAATTTCTTATTGCTGTTATCAATTTTCTGCTCACTCAGACAGTAAAAGGACAAATCCTTCTCACCACATCTTAGCCAAGAAATGCATATTTTAACATGGATTCTGAGTACTTTCTGCACTTTTCTGTGTTCTCCTGCCAGGAAACCTGGGTTCTGATACTGATCATTATCAAGTTGCAGTTATGTTAGTCATAATGATAATAAAAGATACTTGGTGCTCTAAGAAAATACCATAAGGAAGAGAGTAGAAAATTATTTCAGTGCTGTCTTGGGTTCTGCAAGCTTAACAATGTGATGTATCTCATGGCTGCAATTTTTGCAAAAAACCTTTTTTCTCACAGATTCTTTCCCAGCTTTTGATCTTAGAGAGTCTCTGTCTTCTTTTTTTCCTCTTTGTTTCAGACTTTCTTAATTGCTACAAACCTAGCTCACAAAAGCCTCATCTGAATGCATCATGCAAAATCTTCTTGGCAGTAGCAGAAATGTCCCCCCTGGTTTTGGAGGGTTTGTTTGTTTGTTTATTTATTTTAAAAGTCCTATTATAGTAATTAAAGTCTCCCTTCTGTTAATATTGTAATGGTTGCATACAAAGAAATTGATCAGCTTCTGTCTGTCACTTGTAAACCTGTCTTTTCTCTTACTAAAAACATTTTCTGCAGCAGGAAATGCTGCTATTGCCTGATCCTGTCAGCTTTCTACATTTGGTAAGCATGGAGAAGTACAATTGGCAAAATTCTAGGTAAACTGGGATTTTTGAACCACTTCCTTTTGCTGTTAACTATGAAGAATCTCCATTATTCCTTGATTTTGGTGAGATTCTCCCTCTAGCTCCCCATTCTGGTGTTTAGAGTCTTGGAGATTTTTTTTTTTTATTTCAGTTTTGCACTTTCTTTGGCTGGTCAAAATTCTGACAAGGCCTGGTGAATGCTGGTTTTTCGTGTCACATCTGGGGTCAATATTTGATTTTGAGATTAGCCTTCTAGAAGGGTGCTTTGTTTTTGTTCAGACCATTAGCATGCTGGAATAATTGTTTATGGAATGAGGAAGAAGCCTGTCATCAGTCTTTGGGTGTTCCTATCTCATTTTGCCAATTGGATCCAGAGGTGTTTCCTGTTCTCTGTGTGGATATACAGGTGGTGGCTTCCCCTGGGCCTGTGAATGCAGTGAAAGAGAGCTCCTGTGCCTCTGGTGCCTTTTTCATAGCCAGTATGGAAAGGTTCCCTTGGCATTCCAGCAGAAGTTGCTATGTCTGAGAAAGGGAATTTTTTTGATTTAGCAAAGACTGATTCAAAGTTATTTCTGCATATGTGAAATGAATTTCTTTTCCATGCTGCCTCAGTTAATGGGTTAGGCACTCTGGCTCTAGGGTCCTCTAGTATAGTTAAATCTGCTGTATATACACTTTAAATGGGCTTATCTAAACTTGTAAGTTCTTTGGGGTGGGGATCTTTTTGGTTTGGTGTTTGTGCAGCATCTAGCACTGTGGGTTTAATGAGACCTATTGTGCAGCATCATCATGAAAGCTAATGGTCTGGTAAAGCTCAGGAGACAGCTTAAACCAAGCTTGTACCAAACTTTAGTATGTTCACTGTCTTCTCAGGAAATCTTTGCCTTTAAATAATTTCACTGAAATCAAGAGCAGACTATATAGAACAACTGCAGAGCAGACACAGGTCTCCATACTGCTTGCCAGACTAGCCATGCTGGCTCTCTTGCCTGGCATTCCTATTATTTTCACATGCTTTCAGAATGCTTTCATCCTTTCTCACAATTAGAAATTCAGATATTTCCCCTTTTTGTTTTTTTCCTTGTCACAACACTTCTGAACTTCCAGCATATTGTTAGAGCCTTGTCATTGTTTTCTGGGGTTCAGGGCCATTTTCCTTACCCTTGATAGGAGTTTCATTGCTAACCGGGAATTTGACTGACAGGAGAAATTACATCATTTTCTCGCCTCTCTTGCTGGTGGTTTGGAAGAGAAATTTCTGACACACTGCACATGGGACATACCTCTACATACCTCTGTCACATGAAAAGGGACCTTTTCCTTGATCCTCAGTGTGGAGGGATTTCTTCAGCCCTTAGTGTTTGCTTTGTCAGTGCCCCAGGAAAGCTGAGTCCCTTGTGCCCAACCATTCTGTTGGTGTCCCGTGATATAGAGCCCTTCCACTGAGCAGTGCTGCTGGATCAGAGGGGGGTTTGACCAACTTGGGGACACTCCAAGAGCATAAGGGAGACCCCTCAGTGGGTCCTCCTCCTTATTTGACTGTTACCCACTGCTGGAAAATACTGGTGCCCAGGAGGGGCTCACACCAACAGTTTACAGAATAACACTTGATACATGTAAAATTGTGACAGGTTGAGTTTCAAGGATTGCTGGTGATAGTATCTGAATGCAAAAACATATTCGAAGTAATACACAGATAAACTCTAATCCCCATTAAAAGTATTCACCATGCACAGAGTAGGGTTTTTACCCAACAGATGTCCCTATAAGGGAGAAGAGATGCCCAATGACCGATCCCAGCAGTTCTGATGGAGTCTTCCCTGACTTCTCCCCATTCTCAACTTACTTTTGTACTATTTACTTGTTTAGGTGGAGCTCCAGTCTAGTCCTGCATGCCTTTGTTACTGCTTGGTCTAAAGTTCTCTCACTTTGCTCCTAAAGTCAATAGTCAATAAATTCAGAGTGCATACTCAGTGAGAGGTGGTTTGTTCCTTGGAGGTGGGTAACTTTGGGATGGACGTGTGTGTTAGTATTGCAGTTAGGTTTTAATGAACCAAGTTCATCTGAGGAGAGCAATTTCAGCCCTGAGTTGCTGGCTCAGCAGCAGGACTTCTTCCCCCATCTCCCCTGGCTGACAGGCACTATGTGATTATCAGCTGCAAAGTACCATCGAGTTCCCCTCCCTGCAAAGATTTCAGAAGAGCCTGGCAGTGGAGCTTCTGCTGTTTCACCCTCCATTCATCCCCCTTAGCAGGTGCTATGGTTGCAGGTTCTGTGCATGGGGGAAGCATCATGGCAGAGGTTTTGAGCTGCCAAATGCATTCCATCCAGGGAGCAGCAGCTGCATTTTATCCTATAATTTCCTTAGTGTTGTTACTTCTGTTAGGATGTGAATATAACTTCTCAGTTTCCTCTAATTTTACCCCAAGCCATCTTTCCACACTCTCCCACTGGAGTTCCATATAAATTTGGTCTTATTACTGCAAGCTTTTGTTTCTTGATAGCTCCTGCAAGTCATTCCCTCATGGGAAATATTTTGGCACTTTAAATTTTATTTACATCTGGATATTGTGCCTGCAGACTTAGCAAAGTGAGATGCTGAGTGATTAGATATAGTCTTTTTGTATTCCTGTTAAAGAATTCACCATCTGTGATCTGTAATCAGACTTCTTACTAATTAGATGTAACAAAACTGCATAATACCAAGTTTGAGGAAAAATTTATTAGAAATACAGTGTACCATATGACTGATTTGTTTCTTTAAGTGCTTAACTGTAAATAAATGTTCCTCTCATGTCCCAAACATCCAGTTTCCCTCCCCTGTAGGCTTAAAAAAATCCTTTCAGCCATTCAGGATACTATGTTGGTTGCTATAGTGATACCAATTTCCTGTCTCAAATTATTGTACTTCAGAGGTACATGAGGCCTTTTAATCTTCTTTACCCATTCTCCCCATTTCAGTCTTTGATTTTACAGATGCTCTTACTCAAGGACTGGAATTCCTGTACTGTTGGTCTATTTTTTCCACTATGTGATGGAAACCAGAATAAATATTTCCCCCACAGGACTAATGAAGATTCCTGCTGCTTTATTGGTACCCTCACTGAACATTGCTCTATATCAAAGCCTTACAAAATTTATATTTATTTTTGTTATGGGTCACTAAGCTAGAGAAGCACAGGTTATTCACCTTGACCAAATCAAGAACAGCTGCACCCAACCAAGTGAAATCTTAGGAAAAACAGCTTGTCAGCCATGATGCTACTGAAAACCAGTATGAGAAGTCCAGTTGGGCCAAGCTTGGGTGACTTAATGGGGTCTGAACTCTGACTGAGACAGTTTGCTGTTCCTGTGATACCTGTAATAGAAAGAAACCCTAACACAGTATTAGCTGATCAACATTCCCTTTATCTATCTATGACAAACTTGGTGTGATGGTTGAATTTTATGTAAGGTTTAGAGTCTTTTGGGGGGGTTGTCACTGTGCTGCTCTATATTGCTTCCCCTTCTCAGTGTACATCCCTGTGAGGGCTGCTCTGATCAGAGAAGGGTGTGCATTTGGCCTATTAATCTTTTGATGCAACATTCTTGTTAATCATGTCATCTCAGTCCCTCTGAATTTTGCTCTTACCACAGTATGCCATGGCCACTGTAACCTTGATCATTAGGATATGCAGCATTTGGTATGTTTTGTGAGATGTGTAGCCCTAAGTAGCCTCACTTCAAAGGTCTGTATTGCTAAATGCCTTTCTGTTCAGGAATCACTCATACAGATGAATGATGCTGTTTCTGATGTAGATCACACCCTGAAAAAATGGTGGGATTGGTTAGACTGCTGGAGTTTCTAAGCAGCAGGAAAAAAAAATCTTTACTGAATAGATTCCAGATGAGATAACTGAATATCCAGATGGGCAAAAACTATGTGGGGAAGGTGGGCATAGAAAATATTTAGGAAAGTCAGGAAGAGATCCACGTGGCTGGGAAGCAAGTAATGTATTTGTATTTTAGGAGGTAATACATGCTAAAACTGAAGGAGAAATAGGAAATGAAGAAAATGGATGTGTGTGGATCCTAGGATGAATTACAATCCCACAGGATTGTGGGATTTAAGCAGGTTGGCAATGGTGATTGTACAACTGAGAAGGAATGTATAATATGCTCTTTATGAATGTCTTTCTCATTTATACATATGCTATTCTACCCCATTTTCTTTCTAATTTAGGCTCTCTTCTGATTTTTGTCCCTTGAGTGGCTCTCTAGTATGGTGGATTTATGCTGTTTGTTCAGCAACATTCCTACTCTTCTGAATTCTGTCCCATGTGCATTTAACATAATCTTCGTTTGCATTTCCACTTGCCTGCTTGTTTAGCTTCTTCTCCCAGGCCATTAGTTCAGTTCTGTTTTCTTGTGGGGAAAAATTTTCTTTATGTGGTAGAAGTAATTAAGTCTCCAATGCTAAAACCATCTTCTCCAGGATTCTCCAGATTCATTCTATTGTCATTCCCTTGAAATCCATATATAATGTTTTGGATTGGTGAAAGAAAAAATTTTGCTTCTCCTGCTCCTTTTCCTTATGATGGAAATTTCTGTGGCTGGACTGGTTGGCAGCAGGTGGGTCCCAAAACAGCATCTGCACCACACCATTAGCAGCTATTTGCTGTGGCTCCAGAAGCTTAGCCTGTGGTGTTGTCTTTTTTTTTTTTTCCTTTGTGCTACAGTTCTCGGTTACCAGCTGCTCACATCACTATCTGTTTTCACTGCCTGTGTGTGGGCATAAAACCCATACAAGGATCACTGTCCTGTGGTTGTAATAGCAGAAAATAGATATATTTTCATCTCTCAAAAGATCTTTAGATCTTTTCAAAGAGAAGTGAACTGTGATTGTGCAGGGTGAAAAGGGTCTTGTGCTTTTTAACTTCTATATGGTGACACAAGGGACAACTGCATTTCTTTCTTCTTTTTCTGCTCTTTTTATTGATGCTGGGAATTCAAGGCTTGTTTCGCTCAGGGGAATCCACAGGATTTATCTTTTCTCTCTCTTTTGTACTTACTTGACTTTTTGCCAATGATTGGTTTAGAAGTATTTCTATTAGCTTTTTAACATTAATTGAATGATGGTGCTATTTCTCCACCTCAGCTGCCAGGGTGTGCTGTAACCACCTCTCTGAAACTGGAAGAATATTGTAAAACAAAGCAGGCAGAGGTCAACCAAAGTCCAAAAATTTGTAAACTTTTAATTTTTTCTTGCTTTTTAAGTTTGATCTGGATTAAAAATTATGTAGAATGAGTATTTCCTTAGTTGCAGGAAAGGTATCAAGTCAGGTCCAAAGTCAAGCAGGAGATGTAAGTATGGTTCTGGAACCTCAGGGAGTGGGATGGGGAGCAGGACACCCATGACATAGCTCAGGCCAGGACTCTGTGGCAGAGCTGAAATAAAGTTGGCAGGCTCTGCATAAGGAAGTGCATGGGTTGGGGTCCACGGTGAGACTGACCATGGCAAATAAAGCCTGTTGGTGCTCTCAGGACTCTGAGAAATATAAACTTGCTGAAAGTATTTACTGGGAGAGTCTTACGGCCAAAGTCACTGTGACAAATTAAAAGTGCCCAGCAGAGCTGAAAGGTGATGATGCTGATTGTATTGAGAACGAGTTTGAGAACCTCATGCAGAGTGAATGCTGGCTTTCAAATGGAACAATTATAAGGAAACATGGAGAGGAGATAATATCATTGCAATATCAGGCTGGATGAAGCCCCCACAGACCTGTGATTCCAGTCCACGCTCTTTTGTAACAAGACTTCTTGTTCAGTAGAGGAAGAGGGAAGAGGACAATTACATTTCTTAGAACAGCTGAAAAAGATGATAATTGTAACTGATTTACTCTGAAAACAATCAATGGACTTAGATGACACTTGCTACAAAAGCCTACCTGTCAAAAATCTTTTTGTGCTTTTGATCTGTGAAAGGATCTGCAGGGGATACTCAGGTCATGTTCATATCAAAATACCTGTTTCAAAAAAAATCCAGTACTTAAAAAAATAATTCAGACTGTGGTAGTATAATTTCTGTGGTAGTATAATTTCTGTAAAAGATATGGATGTAAAAAGAGATGACAGTGGAGAACCAAGGTCAAAAATCAGACTCAGTATTATCTGGCTAATATTTGGTTTCCCAAGGCATTTGTCTTTTAAGTAGAAGACTCTTGTGGTAGGGGTATTTTCTACACAATGCACTTGGCCTTCTGCCAATAAATGAGTGCTCCAGATGGATAATAATGAAAGAAATATTAATGCACCATAGCATGTCAATTATCTTGAAAAGGTCTCCAGCAACCATTTATCACCTAAATTTCACATCTTATAGCTTGGGACCAAATTGTGTTACATGTTAGAATAGTTCTGCCAAATTTGATCCATCATTAACTTTCATTTGTTGATAATTTGAAAATTAATTTTTATTTAAGTTATGCATCTTTGTCAAGTTGATAGAAACATCCAGAGTCATCATGCTGTCATAGATGATTCCCAGCATCAGAAAATGAACTGAGATTTGACTGTATTCTGAAAGGATTTTAAGGGTATAACCCTCTGGCAAAAATCCTGAGGCCAGAGACTTTTTGTTGTATTTGAGAGGGATAGGGTAGGGAGGGAAGGAAAAAGAAAAACAAGAGAAAAGGAGAAAAATAATTTTATGACTTAAATTGTATTCTCAGTTGCTGAATCATGCCCTGAAACTTACAGGTTTTGGGGATTTTTTTAACCTTATCTGAATGGTGGCTTTCATTGCTAGAGTTACCAGGCTACCAAGCAAGACAGAATAGTTATAAAGCAGAAAGTAACAGCAGAGTAAACATTATTTATCTAGGTGGGTTTCCTGGATTGGGTGATGTATCTCAGGTGCAAGAAAGCAAATGAACCTATCACAGGGGATGTGATGCAGTTACAAGTTTAAGCAATAAGGAATATTAACATCAGTAGTTTCTGACTTAAGATGAAGAAGGCAACAACCCAGAGGGTCAACACAGAAGCATCTCTCCCCATTACATTGGGGAAAATCCTTTGGCTGAAGGAGATTGTTGGACATATGCAGCATGAGATGGTTATCTCTACCTTCTAATATGGGATAGCATGTGAACATTTGTATCTTTTTGTGTAATATTTCTGTGCAATACAGGGCATTGCAAAGCTCATCAGCTTATTTTGCCTATACCAGGCATGCTTCATCTGCTTGCCTTTTAAAAAGCAAACACTGAGCAGGTCAGATTTGTACTGTTTTATTAAAGCTCTTAAAATTTTTGGTGGCATGCAGAATTCTGGCCAAATGAAATCTTGGAGAAGGTTACATAATGGTTTTTAATTGCTGCTTAGTTTTTTTCTGTAATGTGCTCAGATGATGTTCTCAGGAGTGTGGCCTCTGTTGAATAAACAGAATGGAAATCAAAGAAAAAGTGCTTAAGTAACCAGTGAATAATTTAACAAGCTCAGGTGACACCATCAGATGATATAAATTAAAATCAGCAAGAAAGGGATGACAGAGGGTTAAACAGAGACGCAGCACCTTGGAAATGGAAGCAAAGCCTTGGCACTGGGAATATACATGCTTCTTTTTTCTGGAATTGCTGTGTCTGATCAGTATTGTTGCCTGTGTCTGAATGGATAATGGAAATGAATTCTTCATGCAAAGCTCAGGATTGCTGCATGTGTTGTATTTGTGCCTGTGTTTGATCTCATTTTCTCTTCTGAGAAACTGTAGCACTGTAAAAGCCTCAGGTGGCCTTTCTCATCACTTGGTATAGTGATTAGATCCTTGCATTGTAAGTCAAGAGATCATGGTTGTAGTCATTTCTCTATTATCCAGGGTATTGGGAGGTTGGTGTAGGCTTTGGATAATATGTGTCATCCAGAATATGCTTGGAGTGCAGTTTAAAGACCCTTGAATCACTATTCTAAGCCCCCAGGATTTTGGAAAGTCTAATTAGCTCAAGTTGTGAACATGAAATACCTCTGCTCTGCTTCTAGACAAAACCTAAGTGAGAGGCCACAAAAATGAGTTGTTGCTGCCCCTGAGCTAATAAACCTTAGTTTAGTGTGCTCTGTGTGGAGCTGCATCCATAACCCAGGGCAGTTAATTGGCAGTTTAAATAGTCTGACCATGGCTGGGCACAAGTGACAGAGTTGCCAGCATTTTGCACCTTTGTCACATTGACCTGACTTCACAGAGACCAGCAGCTGCTTGTCACTGTATGAATTGTTCTGACCCCTCTGCAGCAGCCCTTGTGTGTAGGGTTGGGTTTTGCTTCAGTGTGTAGAGTCCTGGTGTCTGTCAAAAACCATTGTGCAGGGTAGAGAGTGGAGAAGTTACATTTCTTAGGCACCAGAATGAAAACCTGACTGTTTTTGTGGGGGTTATGGTGATGTCTCTTTAGGGAATTATGGTACTTCATGGGGAGTTTTTTTCTGCGTCCTGTAGCTTCTAAAGCAGAGGGCAGTGTTGTTAGGGCAGGCTGGGTGCAGAGGGAGCACTGCTGAGACATAGGGTCAGTTATGGGGCTGTCAAAAATGCACAAATGTCAGGTCCCCTACATTACTTCATGCTAATGTCCCCTGAACACTTAATATATCTGGTTTTAATTTATGTTGCTTTAAAAGCACCATGATTCCTTAGTGGTACCTGAAGGAAATCACTCAAACTTGCTTGTTTTGCAGCAAGTTGAATAGTGCTCTTACAGTGAGAACACTTCTTTATCTAACAGCAAGTCAAAGATATTCGATACATGTCTTTCTTAGTATAAGAAAAGCTTTCAAATTTTCCTAATAGTTTGCTATTTTCTGGTTTATCTACATTATTCTAGAGCTTGTCTTACAATTCTTAATGTATTATGTATATATTTGGTACATCTTTTACAGTTTATTACTTCTTGGTGTTAGTAGTTAATCTACTTAATCACTTCATCTCATCCACATAATAGCATTTAGAGTTGTGCTTCTTGTTTAGGTTTGTTGGGGAAAAAACAAACATGGGCCATCAGAAGAATAATGACATCCTGGTAAAAACATTTCTCCCCCCTCACTGAAGAAATTAAAAAGAGAAAAAATAAGCATCAGGCTGTATATTAGAGGTCTCTGCAATAGTGTATATTGTATAAAGAATGGAGATGGTCCTTTAGTTCATGTGTGTCTCAGAAACAGGGAGGGTTTGAGTCTGGCAGTCACAAGAATAATCTTGAGGATTTTTTTTCTAGTGATGATGCATATATTTAATTTAAAGTCAGTAGGGAAGGTTTTGGTGAAGTTTATTTACTTGCTAGCAAAAAACTGTAGTCCTAAAGTGAAAAACTTGATGGGAAATAGGAGTAAGTCTTTATATTAACAAACTACTTAGCTCATCACTGCATTAAGTGATGTTACTCATCACCCTCCTTCTTGCTGTATCATGGAAAGCAGGTGGATGCAGAAACTTCTTTTTAGAGGACAAGTCATGGGTAGTCACCTCAGCAGCTAGATGTAGGGGAATTGTTGAGGAATTGATTTTACACAAAATACTCCATAAAAATGAATAACTTAAATTTTAGTTGTTATCAATTTTCTGCTTGTTGCTAATGCCAATAGATTTTGCAATGAAATTGGTCCCTAGAGAAAGCAAGAGTGACAACAATCACAGTTAGAACAAACTTTTGCTTCCCATATCCCCCATGGAGGTTCTGCTCTCTCCCATTACACACATTCATGGTTCATGTAAGTTTGTTATTGATTCAGTGTTGCTTTTCCTGCCTAGGAGGCTTTTAGAAAAAAGAAATTTAAATGTTGGGGATCTTTGTTATGAGCATATACCACCATTAAATTGGATTCAGCAATAAAGTCCCAGACTGACAGTGTCTCAGTGTTTTCCACTGAATGGCAAATAACCTGGATGGCTTCTGAAATACACCTGCATTTTGCAGCTCTGCATGACCCAGATGGGTCTGGTCAGAATTACACCTCTCCACCTGGGGAGCGATTCACCCACATCTGGGGCTGTGCAGTCTGGATCAGTTGCTGTGAGGCTGTTTCTTTGTCCCCGTGTCCACTTCAGGTAAAAGAAACCTGACTGCTGGAGTTGCAAAGCAGTGAATGAGCTCTGACAGCCTTCAGATCCTCGTGCCCGAGGTTGTCTTGGTGCACAGTTGTGGGGAAGGTTTTCCTGAAGGCTCTGGGCATGGCCCTGTGTGCTCTCTTCCCTTTGGTCCTGGGCTGTGTGATCCCACAGGCAGGAAGGTGCTGGTTCTCATGCTGTTCTTCTGTCCTCCCCAGGAGAGTCCTGCTTCTTGCAGACTGGTGTGAATCAGAAGTAAGAGTCTGGCTCCATGATGGTTAATCCCAGACCGGGTGCTCCTTTATCATCCAGCAGACCAAGTGTGATCTGGAGCACTGCTGTCAAATTAGCCAGGCAGCGCAGCGTGAAATCCGTGCTGGCTCTGTGCCTGATGCTGGAAGACAGATGTTACCTGATCCATAGGGGTGATTGGAGTGGTGCAGGCGGATAATACCTGAGCCAACATAAAGCTTGACAATAGCAAATTAACTTTTCAGCATTTGCTTGTCAGATTTGAACTGTCAGGCTGAGTTAATACTGAAGCAGTGCTTTGGTGTTTTTTAGGAGCCTGAGGGGTAGCTCTGCAGTAGTGTCAAACAACAGCCTAACTCTGGTTCAACAGCTATTTATGTAAAGCTGCTGGCGTAATGTTGAAAGAAAATGAGTGGTTGTGTTTCCTCCACTGCTTTGGAAACCTCACTGTGAGAGAGGTTTGAACACAGTGAGCGCCGCAGCTTTTCCTAACCAGCAATCACATTCTGCTCATCTTAGTTTTACATGTACAATAAGCAGTCTGAGCCTGGCTACCCATGTGCTGCCTGTGTGCAGTGGCACTACATGAAACCAACTGCAGATGAAGCACAATCAGGCATAGTGCTGAATACTTTTTATTTCTCAGCTCTAAGTTTTTAAAGACATTTTATTATTATTTTGGATTCTTCCTATTTTTTTTTCCACAGCAGGAGAAGGGGATTACAGTAAAATGAGTTTTTCCTTCACATTATTAGCAACATGATCTGCTGTTTTAATGGAGATGTTTGTAGTCTAGCAGTGTGTTAGATATATTATATAGGTTTCTATATGTTTTGGTGAAAGAAAAGAATGCTTTGAAATAAGTCTTTCCACCAAAAGAAAAAAAAATCAGGAGTGCATAATATACTGTTTTATGAGGAAAATTTGATTGTAAATTCATGCAACTTATTTGTGCAATTTTAAGAGCTGTTTAATAGTTTATAGCTAGTTAATGCTCTCACTTTGAATTCCTGATCAGCTGCCATGAAGCATTGTTTCAACAGATGATAATGTTGCCGTTTGAAGAAGAAGTTGCTGAAAAGTCTTCTCTGTGAGATTGATGTTCTTAGCAGGATCTTACTGGTGCAAATAATTTGTGTAAATTTGAAGACTTACTCTTTGCAAAATTAGTTCATTTTCCAGAATGAAATTGCACCAACTATCAGAGCATTGTCTTAAGGAAATAAATTGGTTTTAAAGGATGAATAGAGGAAGGCTTCTTTTTTGTGGTGCTATGTACTATTGCAAAGTTATCCTAAAGGGAGAATTCTTGCTTTAACATATCTGGCATTATCCTGTTGGAAACAGGCTTTTGTTCACTTTTTTCTAGTGTGACCTACAGTGCCTTGTAGTTACCAGATGTTATAACAGTAAAATAAATCATATTATTTAAGATTATTTTAAAATATGATTTATAGGTATCCTGAACGACTTTTTAAAGGTTTTATTTTTAAGCCATCAAAATTTTCTTTTTAAAGTGAAATGATTTGGTTCAGAAAAATAAATGCATCTTTAACATGTTATAGGGGGTTTTATATATTCATGTAGGATCTAAGGGAACTTACTCTGATGCATCACAGTGGACTGTATAAGTGATCACATTCATGTAACAGGAGATATTCCTGTAATACTGACTGAATCTGTAGAGAATGAAAAAAAAAAAAAAAGAATTGGACCAGACAATTTTGATTTTGTGGGAAGAATTTTATCCTAACTGCAAGTCTTATCTTTCACACTGACACATTCTTCAAAGCAGAATTTCATTAGTCATGAACAGACAGTCATCCCTGTGGCATGAGAATTAGATGCTGAAATGAAGTGTTTGGTTTTGTCATTGGTTTTTTATTTAATTTTTAAAAATTCAAGCCCACAACACCACTGATACTTACAGAAACAATATGACAGCTTATCCAATTACATGTAAGTATTATAAATACATTTGAAATATTGGGAGCTTCCAAGGTGCTACAGGTAGGTAGGAGATCATCATAAAAATTTTTGTGTTGTACAAAACAAAGTTTACTCCAGCATCAATAGAATAGAATATTCTTTATTACAACAAAGTTCAGTCACATTCAAAGAATTGTCTCTTACAGGGGAAATACCAGAATTTAAAAATAAACTAATAAAACCTCCACTTTTTGCAATGCATTTTTTCTTTAATTCTAAATTGCAGCTGATCAATGACATTCTCTATCCCATGGTATGAATGGAATAAAAGTTGGGCTGGAACAAATTGCTGCTTTCTAGGTCAGCAACACAGTCGTCCTTTAGAAAATGAATGTTAGAAAGTTGAGGCCTAATTTGATGAATACTTGGTATGTGCCTGGGTGCCTTGCTGAATCATGGTTTCTGTGCTGGAAGTACAGGCTTGGCTCCTCCTAATTGAGTCCCCTTTGGGCTGTCTCAGAGTGTTGGCTGGCAGGGATTTAGATCCTGGGAATCCTGCACACTTAGAGCTTTTTTAGTTGAGGGAACGTCTTGTGCAGTAGGGAGCTATGTGAACTTGTCCCTTCTGTGGGACAACTAATATATTAAACTCGTCTTGTTAAATAGAAGTCTGTATTTCCATGCTTCCTAAGGTCATGATTTCTGTCCCTTTTGAGCACCCTGCACAGGGTGGGGAAGGGTCATTTTAAGTTTATGATGAGTATTTGAGAAAGTCACCATTCAGGCTTGGAAATTGTTGCTCACACAACTGAACAAGTCCACGCTTGTTGCAGTGAGCTGTGGCCACTTGCTGCAGCTGCACTGCTCTTATTTTTTTTCCTTAAGCTATGGCTCTTTTTGCTCTGAAAGGTTCTGAGTTCTTTTCTGTGTGTTTGTGTGCAGTTTAACAATAAAAAGTAATTTTACAGTGGCTTTTTAATTTATTTTTTTTGTTAGCAGCATTGATTAAGACAGCAATTCATGACAATTTGGCCATTAGCCTCCATAACAACACACCATTATTTTCTTCCTTCTTCATGGTGGGCTACTAGCCCAGAATCTTTCCACTTCTGCTGCAGTAACAGGATGGGCTTAATAGAAATCTGTGGACTCAAAAAAAAAAAAAAAAAAAAAAAAAAAAAAAAAAAAAAAAAAAAAAAAAGTGATTCATCTCCCCTTGCTCATCTGCTCGTGTACGTCTTATTAAAAAGAAGTTTGTGTGATCATTTTGTTATGAGTGTGAGGTAGAGATTCATTCTTCTCTTCGCAGTCTGTTAAATTTTTCACTGAAACAAATGTGTTCAAAGGAGTTAATGTTATCTTGGGGGCAAGTGAGCGCTCAGGGCAGGTCCTGCTCACTGGCAGCAGCCCCGCTGCACCTCCTTGCAGGAGATGTGAAAGACGTGCTTTGCAGCTCCAGCCTTGGTCGCTCTGGGAAACCAGGCACCCTAGCTAAAAATAGGCTCCTCCAAGTTAGCAGCTTTGCTTGTGAATGCACAGCCATGAGAAGCTGATTTGGGTAATAAGTGATTTCCATGGACTGGGAACCAGGGCTAGCTGGGAAGAGACAAGCAAGAGAAAGAGTTGACAAAATGTAGTAGTTTTAATCCGAGTTTTGGCTATTTATAGAGTGCTTGATGTTTCATCTTTTAATTTTGCTAACCACTGTGTGTTTCCCTGAAATCTCATCCCACTGAATGCTTTACTTAGGAGAGAAAAGGTGTTTGTCTTGGAGACTGCAAAGTTTAAGTAAATCAAAACCTGTGAGGAAAACAAAGAATTATTGTATGTATTCTCTGGTCAGGGGGAGTTAAGTGAAGGAGACTTCCTTGAGGCTGAAAATACACCATCAGAGGAGCTTGAGCAATTGTCTGTATTCAGGATGTGCACTTCCAGACTAGTTTCCCTCTTCTCCTTATTCCTGTTTGGCTTGGCCCCTCCCTCTGCAAAGCTGTCTGTAGCCCCACTTCTTTTCAGCTGTGCAGCTGAACTGAACTTGCCCTGCTGCCGGGGGTGATTCCTCTGCTGTGGGGTGAAGCTGTACACATCAGTGTTTCATTTGGTAGTGTAAATTACTCATTTTATCACTTATAGAAGATTTTCAGCTAGGTAGTTTGTGGTACAAGGAGGAAAATAAAAAATGGGGGTTGGGAAATGCAATAGATAAAGTCTTAAGTGGTCACAATTTAAATCTTAAATTGCCAATTGCACGACTGGCTAGAAAAAGGAAATGTGAACAGAAAAAGAAGGCAGTAAACATGATGATTAAGTGGATCTTACTCAGAGTAAATTATAGCATTCCCAAATGGAAGTCTTCTCCTTTACAGAGAAATCATTAAATGTTAAACTCACACTATTATTTGTGTTTCATTGGGTAGACTTGCATGTGCAATGCACATTGGAAATATCCATTTTAATTAGTGTTGAAGTCTCGTGTACAGAGCACTGCCTGGTAGGTATTTTTATACTCTCTCTCTGTGAACTCATTTTATATGATGATGATTTCTTCTAATTTTTAATTAACATGTCTAAGTTAGAGTTGGGGAAAATGATCAGTGTTTCATTAACTGCCTCACACTTGGAGATCTATGCAAACCTAATTGATGTGGTTGCTACAGGGTACTTTGTCAAAATGAGCCATCCTGCCACTACTTTTCTCCTCTTGCTTTTCAGTTCTGTGAATTTGAGTGAAAGGCATACTGCAACTGCATATAGTTTTACCTTCAAAATGACAATATATGTTATGGTGTTATATTTCAGTGCAATGTTTCACCAAGAATATTTTGAAGCATTTTATAGACTGTGTATTGGAAGATCTTTTGTGTATCACTGGTATATAGTGCTCCTACCCCCCTGCTTTACAAAGAGTGTATATAACAGTGTTTTGGAAAAGCAGTGAGAGGTTTTTCTTGTTCCTTCTCTGGGGAAAATTATTAGCTCAATTCTGAGCATCACAATTTAAAATATACTTGCTCGTGTATAACAAATACCCCTGAATTCATGTTTAATATCACAAAATATTAAAGCTTGTTGTTGTTATTTATTGATTTATTTAGCCATATATAAAAATGAGTTATAGTATATCACTGGAAAAAACAGTTAAGATGTGTGAAGTCTGCATGGTCTAGTGGTGAAGGAGGTGTCCTTGGCTCTGGTCCCAGCTCTACCACCAACCTGTCCAATGACTGGCACCAAATCAGAGAATCTCAGAAGGGCTAAATTTGGAAGAAACCCCAGTGGGATCATCTGATCCAACCTCAACTGAGTACAACTATTGGCATACTACAGAAAACGATTTTTGTGGAGGAAGAGACTGTTACTAATCATACTCATTAGTAAGTGAGTATATTCATACTTAGTATTATTCAATGGGTTTAGGTTATTGTAGCTGTAGTGTTACTGTTGCCATAATGTGATAATGAAAAAGGATAGGAAAACAGCAAAGGCAAAGAAGAGCTGAAATCCAGTGATGTACTCTGTACTCTGACCACGAATTATGCCTTGAAACTGAGTTAGAAATTGTAAAGTCTGAGTAGCAATCCTATGTCTGTCTATCTTTATCTAAGAAAACCAATCCTTTTTACTGTGTTCTTATCATAGTGATAACAGCTAACTGCAACAGCAGGGAGAAAGTTGGTAAGTTATAAATTATTCAAATATTTTTTTATGAAGCCATTATTAAAAGGATAGAAAAAAATTGTTCTCCTCACAAAGTGGTGAAAGTGGTTATGATATTAAAATATACTTGGCTTCCTATAACAGACTTAAAAATTTGATCAACATATCTTTTAAAATATGGTATTCACAGAAGATATTAAGACACATGAGATTAATTTAAGGCATCCATGTGACATGGAATAGCCGAGTAATTGAGGTTGGGAGGAACATCTGAAGGTCATCTGGCCCACCTCCCTACTCAAAGTAGGGCTCATATCAAAAGTGATGAAGCTGTTAAGGGTCTGTCTTGGTTCAGACATAATTTGAGAACACCAAGGTTAGAGATTCCTCAGCCTCACTGGGTGACCTAGTACCTAACTACTCTCAGGGTGAAATTATTTTTTCTTTTTATATCCTCCTGGATATAAAATAAGCTGGAATTTACCCTCCAGCTTGTGGTTTTATTTCTCTTGTTCTCAAACCCCGGGAAGAGTCTGTCTCTTCTCTTTAGGTAGTGAAAGGTCCTGCCTTTGTCTTCTCTTCACTGGACAAATGGAGCCACTTCACTTTTCCTTTTCTGACATGTACTTCAGCTCTCTAATCATGGTCCTCCACTGGAGCCATTCCAGGCTGTCAGTCTTTGTTGCAGCAGGATCCCAAAGATGGACACAGTATTCTAGATTGTGTATGTTGCTGTTGTAGGGAATTACTGAACGATCAATATCAATGAAAGGATCCCTACACCTACCTGGATGTGAGAGGACATAGTTTATATGGCAGACTTGTCATGAGAAGCTGAATGCAACCAGGAAGGATGAATTATATAGATCTTTGTCTTTGCACATTTTATTCCATTTCTGAGGGGAAAACCCAACCAAAACAGGTAGGGAAGATACCCAGTTTGAAAGAAGGGAGTACTCGGTTAGAGTGGTGATGTTAACTACAAACTCTAAAGCTTCATTTTCCTGAAGAGGTGACGAAGAAGCAAGATGCAGAGAGATGAGTGAGAGTGTCTTTTGGCACATTGCTCATTGAAACACTGGAGCCACTTTAGTGCTAAGCATGATGTAATGCAGTGAACAGTTTCCGTTTTTAACTGTTTCCAGTTCTGCAATTAGGAATGGAACCCATTGCGTTATGAGAATAAAATTTATTTTTCCTGGTAGGCTTTTTAGTGTTGGGTAAATATGACAGTTGAAACACATGGTGTTTCCTTAAAAGCTGTGAATTCAAATGATGGCTTAGTGCTGAAAAAAGGATATTGGGTGTTTACGATCCAAGGCAGGTCTGTCAGCTGCAGAAGTCAGAGCATGTTTTCCACAAGCTGGAATAGTCCATTCAGGGCAAGTGCCAGGAAAAAGGGAAAATCTCCCTTGGGGAAGCAGTGGGGAGGTAATTCATGATTTTGTGAAAAGTCATTAACTTAGTTTCTAAGCATTATTTCTGAATCCAGTGCCAGTCAGTATTTCCATATTTTCAATCACCAATATGGATAGTGACATGAATTTACTGATAAGTTTGTAGATAGCACAAAAATTGCTAAAATAATGAAAGCTGTTGCAAGCATAATATGAAATAGTTGATTAGATGAAAATTCAAAAATTCTCTTTTATGCAGACAGATGGAGAGCTGTACATGCAAAGATATAAGGCTTTCAGGATGGGAGACTGCTTTGGGAATTAACAACCCTGAAGTCAATGTAAGATTTTTGGGGGTAGCTTCCTCAACAAGTACATCAACTGAATTGAAAGTCTTTCAGAGAGAGCTCAAGAGGTTTGTTCTTGATGCTTATATTCTCCTGTATTTGTGAACTGAACCTGGAAGGTGTTCTTGCTTTCATTTTTTTTTTCTCTGTCTCCAGCTGCAGACTTTTTCTTGACAAACTTGCTTGCTCTTCTACAGAATATCAGTGGAATTCTGCTGGCAATTAGCCCAGGGAAGCAGAGACTAGTCAGAATAATTATTGCTGGAGGTATAGGTGTAGGTCTACAAAGCCTAAGGCTAAACAAGAGAGACATATTCAAAACAGCTCTTTGGAGTCTGAGAGATTAATAATGTCTGGGCTTAGAAAGTTCTTGAATTCTCGGGGAGAACCTGGTAGGGTGGTTGAAAAAATGCTGATTATTTTTGTACGTATGTGCATTCATTTAGTCCCTCCTCTGCATGGCCTGATTTTATTAGGCATGCTTGCCAAGTGATCTTTCACTTTTAGGGAAAGAAGAACAAAATGTTTTAACTTAGTTTTCCAATAGCAGCACTATGCTGGCTTATCCCAGGATCGCTATTCCTGGAAACCTGTGGTGAGGTTCCTGTAAGCTGTTTGTGGGCTGGCCATAAAGGGTGTATCGAGAACAAGTAAGAAAATTGACTTGGCTTTGCCTTTGGTAGCTGCTGCTGCTCAGATCTGGTATCCTCACCTCAGAAATGTCCTCAGTTCTGCAGAATATATTCTGAAAATAAGGGGTGAGGGGTAGTGGGAGGACCCAAAAAAAGTCTTCGAGGTGCTGAAAAATCAGCTTTATGAGGTGAATTGTAGCGAGGCCAGTCATTAATCTTATCAAAGAGAAAAGGTCAAAAAGCAATGTGATTACTGTGTGTAAGTACTTATTTATGGAGAATGTATTTGTCAGCAGAGGTCTTTTAATCTTCTATAAATGCACATGACAAGATCCCGTAGATAAACATCGAAGGTAGATAAATTTATTTTAGAAATAAGTCATTACTTGCTTGGCTGTATAAATAAATGTGGAACTCATTGCTAGAGGAAGAGGTGGGAGCAGTATATTTTTTGAAGTGCAGGTAGCTGCATTTTGTGTGATGTGCTTTTAAGTATGTTTCTGAGTTTATATGGATTTGGGTCTGTGTAGGAGGAGAAGAAAATAGCCAGAGAAGACCAGGTGACCCTTTCTAGCTTTGGATTTAGCATCTGAGATGCCTTCAGTTTACTTCTTTCCCAGGGGGGTTATTTAGGTTTAAAATGGCTGCAAATCTAAAGCAACATAATTACCTGACACTAAAAAATACCAGTCTGCAGGAGGTCACAAAAGATTTGTTTTTCTCCTAAACATGTTCTTGGCTCCAGTTGCAGTCAGACCTGCTCACATGCACCCCTCAACAAATTTGTATTCCTTCTGGGAGCTGAGGACAGCCACAGCCTGGGAGGAGGCAGTGCCTGAGGTCATGCACACAAAGATCTAGATCTCTGGCTTACCACCTCTTTATAAAGGGAGCCTGTTTAGGAAATGTAATTGTGTTTTGTGCTTTTTGAGGGCCATTTCCATGGTTCAGAATTGTTCCTGCCTCATTACTTTATTGAGAGACCATTTTCTCCTTATGCCTGTGTCATGGCAATCTTGACTATGGGAATTTTGTCCCTGTCTTCCCATCCCAATGTAAGAGCAAAATATCAAATTAATCAGTTAGAATAGATCAGAATGTTTCTGACACAAAAACGTTCAGGAACAATCACCAGATCTTACACAAAATACAAACAGTATTAGGGTAAGTTAGACTACAGGTACATCTTAGGAGCTAGAACCTACAGTTTAGAGAATCTAAAAGCTAGACTACAAAATGCCTTACAAGCTCTCTGAGATGCCTTAGTACAGAAATCCTTCACTTGACAGTAAAAAGGAATCACTGCCAGGAAGCAAAAATACTTTTTTAGTTCAGGAAAGAATTACCTTCTCTGCCACCCTAGTAAACACTTCCTTTGTAGCCTTTTCCTCTTGGATTCATTATGAATTTAGCCAGAAAACATTTGGCTTTGTGATCATTATCTGCTATTACCTGCTATGAGGACTGTTACATTTCACTGTCTTGAACACTATTGGAATTAAGGTTATAGTTGCAGAAATATCTATTTCCACAGCTTTGCAGCTCAATTCTAAGCATTCTGAGTAGGAAACATTTAGCTCCAGGCTGTTACTTAATTTTTTATTTCTGTCTTTCTCCTTTGGTGTTGAAAATAAAATTTTCATAATCCTTGAAACTAAAATAAACAAACTGTCGTGGAAGCTTGCCAATTCCCACCCTCACCCTCGTTTTTGCTTTTGTCCATCCTGCTACCTCTCTTCTAGCTGCAGTGGGATGGACCCTTTTCTCTGGTCTATCAGTGTGAAATAACCATGAGAGTTACAGCAGAGCTGAAAGGTAATTAATAATTAAAGAGAGATCCAGAGAAATGTATCTATAATGCATTGATTTGTGGGGAGAGGAGTAAGCTGCTTTTTTCTTTTTAAGTAAGAGAAAGAATTAGCAACTAGTCTGTTTTGGACACAAATCCATTTTTCAAAATTTAGATTACACTTCTTATTATCCATAATGCTGTTTCTGGGCCTGTGGAGTTGGGACTTAAGTTTGCAGGTCTCTGACTGTCTTTGTATTAGCCAGTGATGCCCAGCCACAGACTGTTAGTATTCTTCGCTCTGAGAAAATAAAATAAATAAATAATAATAAAAAACCCCCTAAAAACGACGGGAAGGAAGGACAACCCTAGGTACCAAGATACTAAAACCAAAACAAAAACTTGCCTGAGCTGTGATCAGAGACCCTGCATGTTTCTCTAAGGTAGTTTTCTTAAGGCACTGAGAAGTAAAAATTTTTTAGGGACTGACAGATCTCCAAATAGTTTAAGTCACTGAGAAAATAGGCACTGCTGTAGTTAAGATAAAAACCAAGAAACTGAACTGATGTGTTTGAGTATCCATTTCCCCCTTCCTGGCTGATACATTTTTTCTGATAGCACATTTACTGCCTTTTTATTTTATTCACAGAGAACTTGCATTATTTCCAGATATTGGATAATTTCTACTTC
Organism: Phylloscopus whistleri; assembly: GCA_017589585.1. Lineage (NCBI taxonomy): Eukaryota > Metazoa > Chordata > Aves > Passeriformes > Phylloscopidae > Phylloscopus > Phylloscopus whistleri. The sequence continues at coordinate 1,799,454 of JADMLD010001629.1, read as the reverse complement.
TTCACTGTAGTTCCCTGTATCTCTTCTTTCTTTTGTTAAATTTTTTTTTGATCATCATCTCTTGGTACCTTAGTTAATAAGCACAACTGATTAAGAGCTGTACGTATTATGTCTCCTTCCTGAGAAATGCACTTCAGGCTGCTTGTGTTGAGATTTGGGGAAGGGATAGGTAAGCTGCAGAAAATACCATTTCAGGTAAATTGCTGTCAATTTGTTGTCACAGAGATTAAAGAATGCTTTCACCTTCTTCGAACCAGGGAATATGGAGGGGGCTTGATTTCTTTCCGTGCTGATATGGAATCAGTGCCCCTGAAATTGCTTGGGTGTCTGTGGGTAGTGCTCTGAGCTGGGCAGTTTGTGAACCATGGCAGAAAATCCAGGGACTGAACTTAAATCTCCCAGCACTGAACTTTAACATTCGTAATTTCTCTCTTCGCATAGCAGTAATAAGGATGCTGTATTAATTAACTAATGTGATGTGTTATCCTGGCTCATTTTAAGTCTCAGAAAGCCTGAGCCACTTTGCTCTGTATTTTTCCTATATCATGCACAAACATTTTGCATTGGGTTACCATTTGTACAACTATTAAATAAAGTCAAATTTTAGCTTAAATAAACTTCAATTTCCATATTTTTAACACTCTGTTTCCTGAAGAAATGTCACTGGTCTTCTCTTTGGAAAAAGACAATTCATTGAAGGGTTGGCAGGGAAGATAGAAGTTTTTTTGGATTTTTTTTTTCCTAAAACTTGGTGAGTTTTGACATGCTTCTGTCTTCAGGAGGTGGATGAGTAGTCTTGAATGGATGTTTTATTCATTTTACTGTGTCCACAGAATAATCTTCTACAGCTGTTTCTTGGGCTGCATTGAAAGCTTCTTTTTCCTATTATTTGCTTTTGAAAAATACAGGCCTATTGCCTTGTCTAAGACGATGATAGGCTTGGAAGAGGTTGGAAAATCATTTCTGCTGATGAAAAGATATTTCTTGTTCCAGAGTGGGGAAATTGAAGGAATTGAATGTTGTTTTGGAGGTATGGGTGGTGCATTTTTCCTGTGGCCTCTAATCTTGTAAAATTCTTGCAAAATACAGTATTTTAAAAAATAACAACAAATGTATGTAGTTGATCAGGGATTGACATAATAGGTCTGAGGTTATTTTCAGTAGTTACTTCTGCTTACTTTCTCTTGTACATTGTGAGTTTGCTTCAAGAAATGTCTGTTTAGAAATACCTTTGGTAGTATAAGTTCACACCGTATGGTGAAGAGGCTTGCATTGTTAGGTTTAGCTTTAGCTATTCACTCTCAGTAGTCTCATCTCCATTCTACCTTGACATTTAAAGTCATAAATTTGTACAATTACATGCATTTTGTGGAAAATACAATGTGGTTGTTTTTCCTGTGCACAGAATGTGTGAGATTTGCAATTACTGGTTTCATCAAAACTGGATCCTTCTCTTCATGTAAGGAATTTCAAGATCTGGTTTATTTTCCTTGTGTTTAGAATGGGCTTAATCCAGATTCTAATTGGTTTAGACTTTGGATCAGACTGAGTAAATGCATGGGTATGGAAGGGGGAGGAGGGAGCTCAAAAACATCCATTTGCTAGACAACATTGAGCTGAAAAGCTGCCATTGGTTTTGGGCTGTAGCTTTGAGCTCTAGTTATTACTGTCTTTCTGTCATGGCATCAGTTAAACCCCTAACTTGAGAAAAACAATGTGCAAGAATTTAAAGGTTCAGATTTTTTTCTTTGTTTTGGGATAAGTTAATTTCCATAAGAAAAAGACTGTTGACTGGTAAACAGAGAAGACTATTCTCTAAGTTTCAGAAATAAAATATACATAGAAACAGGCATTTACAATTCAAATATAGAAAAAACTCATTCGGAAAAATGATTGGAAAATAAATAGCAGTTCCAGAGAGATGCTCAGTATAATGGAGGACAGCAGTAAATGTCATGTACACTGTACAGGAGTTTTAACTGTCTGATAGTATAAAGTTCTGTTGTAAAGAACCTTGGAATGAAGAATATCATGGTCATACCTATCATTTTGAAGAAATGAAATATGGAGTTTTTTAGTAGTTAAAAATTTTAGTCTGCTGCACTTTCAGAGATGATATATATAATTTAACAAATTTCTTCAACTCTTTCCTTAGTTTGTCTTTATTCCTTGGTGGAAAGGGAGGTATGGGAAAAAAGTGAATTTTTTTCCGTATTGAAGATGTTGCCTCTTTGGCACAGTTTCTGTTACTTGTCAGGACATTGGTGGTACAGATGCACATAACTACTGCAGACCTCCTGGCTCCACAGTGTGGGTGTGTTGCTGTGTGTTGTGGGCAGCTGTGATAGGAAAGGGTCTTGGGACTATGAAAGCTTTTGGGAGATGTGGGAATTGGGTCTGGGAACATCATGGATCAGAAGAGAAGATCCTTGGGGTTAGGCATGTGGAATTTAGACGTGTCTGTTGATCCTGCTTCTAAGTTTGTTCTCGCTTTATATGATGTTTTCTGCTCTGCCTGGGCTTCTCCTGCAGCTTACTTAGATAGGGATTCAACCGGTCTTTCTGAGAGGGTCAAGCTGGAAGTGTAGGTCTCAGTATGATAAATCACTAGGAAACAAAGTGATTCCAAAGAACTGTTCACATCTAGATGGGCAAAACTGATCTCTAGAGGTATCTTCTCTTTTCCTATTCTAAAGTTGGGATAAACCGGGATGATGCATCTGTCTCCATTTCTCAACTGTAAATAGACATTATGTTAGGGGGGCACAAGAAGACTGAAGTTACCACATTTCTACAGAAGAGAGCCATGAGAAAGTGTAAGTATAGAGATAACTGTTCAGAAGAGTTCTGGACATGAATTAAAAATATTTTCCTTCCACTTCTTGTGCTGCTTATCTGTGATACCTATCCTTAAATCCATGAACACAGAAAAAAGTAGTGCTCATAACATGAAGAAAGAAGTACTTAGCATATTTCTAAAACAATCTGTGATCACAGGGAGAGACCAACCATGAAAAACATCTTTAAGGGGGACAATTTCACATTAAGAGTTTGTTACTGAAACTGCTTTGCAGCTCTAGCTACAGCAAATTAAATGCTGACATGCAAAAACTGTCTCTAAAGAATCTGTTGAATTCCTAAGTCTTTACTGGAATAAAATAAAGAAATATAGATCTCATTTATCAGGGCCTACAATCTTTTCCTGCTTGTATCTATTTGATCTGAGGGTCATTTAAAATGTATTAGAGGTTTAAGATTGGAATGCGGGGCTAATTTGAAACCTGGCTCTAAGATGACTGATTATGTTATTATACTTCATACTGGTTAAACTAAAGCATAGTGTCTGCATGACAAGAGGGATCCAAAATGATGTGGCATTGCCTGGTGAAAGAGCTGTTCCTTTTCACAGGAAGTGAAAAGTGCTATATAATTCCACTTAGGTTTTTTATGTCCCCATGGCTGTTAAAGTAATGGACACTTAGGGCAGAGGCTGGGTGAGGAAACACGAAAAGCTGGCAAAAACTCAGTGCTCACAGATTGGAAATCTTCTGGTTTGGCTTCAGACTGAATGTGGAGAACTTTCCAGCACTCCCTCAGTTGCTTCCAATGTTTTCTTTGACGTATTTGGCCCCTGACCAATTTTCCCAACTGCTCCCAAGCCCTTTCTAATAGTCTCCTAACCCACTTGGATGTTCCCTCAGCTCCTTTACGCCCTTTCCATTGGCACGGATATGAAGTTCTGCTGTTTCAGGAATAATGCTGAAGATAAATGTGCTTTCATCCTTCTTCTCAAAGGGCTTCATTCCCAGTGTTTTACAGTAGCTGAATTCTGTTAATGTCATTTGAGGTGTTCCAAATTTATTGTGAATGGGGCCACGGGGAGCAGGCAGGCTTTGGCATTTGAGTGAGAATGGTTCCCTCTCACATTACGCTAGGGGCAGTGTGTTGGTACTTCTGAAATTAATTATTTTAGCAAGACAAGTGGAGATGAAACAGTTAAAATGAAAGGCAGTCCAACTGAAAAATGAAAGGCAGAGACCAACTTCCACCCAGGAAAAGTGGGTGGTGTTGGGCGTTGTCTGTCCCTGTGTGAAACTGCAGAGTATGGTTCTTGTTTGGAGAGGCACCCAGGCACTCCTCACTGGGAAGGGGATCAAGCTGGGGGACTAGAGGACTTTTGTTAGACAGCACCTGGAGTATCAGCCCCAGATCTGTTTTGGGTTATTCCTGTTTTACTAGGCAACCTGATTTTTTTTTTTTTTTTAATCCTCTTTACTCTCTTTTTTGTGTCATTTTCCAGGGCTGATTTTGACTTTGGAATAAGCAGAGTTAAACTATCCCTGACCATGTAAATGCTGATTGCAACATACACGCTCCACATCACAAAAGGTGTGAAACAAGTTTTGCATCTGCCTCTGGTTTGTCTCTGGTCTTCTGACTGAAATATTAATCAGCATCACTCTGTCACTGTAATAGAACTGCCTTGGTCTTTAGCATGTTTGTCCTGGCAGAATTCCTTTCAATTAGGAGTGTGCCCATGTTCCACTCTGTAGACCATATTCCCATGTTTAACTTTCTCATTCATACAGAACAAACTTTAGGCACCTACAATATTCAGTTAATATAAATTTCAGCCCTTATTCATGAGAAAGAATGATATTAAACAGTGTGGTTCTTTGACTGATCTTCATGAAGCATCAAAGTCCTTGCTTCCATGTACAGTCTTTATAAAGCCTTTTTATGGTAGACAGTTAGGTCCCATTTGAACACCATTAGCCATTTCAGAGATAATTAAATGATGGGGTTGATAAAACCTCTGGTAAATATGATGTTATTTGGTACAATGAGACTTAATCCTGTGGTTCTGGTGAAGACAGAGCAGCTGTAAGGGAGAGTAACCAATGTGAACATGTCTGCCAACAGCCCTGCGTCAAAGGAATGCTCTGCCTAGCTTGTGGTATCCTCCTTTACAGCTATTTCCATATGTCTTGCATAGTAATTTCATTTTTGAAATAAAAAGCATAGTTATTTTTATATGTAAATGTTTTTTTTTTAAAAAAGCTCTGGCCTTGAGAAAGGATTCAGTGATGCAGATTAGAAGCTCACTTTCAATTTTTATATTTTACTATTGGGCAGTAACACTACATGAGAGACTGGGAATATTTTACAAACTGCACTTAGAACCTGATTTTTCTTTTCTGGTAGTGAATAGGTGAATGACTGAGGTAAACAGCTTATCCATAATATTGGATTCCTGAAATAATTGGAAGAGACTAAAGATGTTTTACATATGCCATCTTTCGATGTTAGCTCTGCTTCCTCTTGAATTTTCATGGGAATGAAAAAGAATATTCACATAATAAGTTTGGTTCTGCAGGAAGGATTGTTAATTCAATTTAGAATACATTAGTAGGGAAGATAAGTAAAGCTAGTCTGTATTTAAAAAAGAATCACAATTAGGAGCCTAGAGAGACAGGAAAAATATTCTTGCTTCATGCTTTAGAAATTTATTCTCTTGGCATGTTTGCAAATGTGGTTTTAAGAACTTACCAAATGCTATGTTAAATATTTAAATCTAAAAGTTGCTCTGGTTGTGTATTTGTGTAAAAGACAATGACAGAAAACTGGAGATTTTTGTGTCAGAGGTGACATTGTTTGGGGCTGTTTGAAAAACAACAGGAAGTTTAATTGAACAAGTAGTTAAAATGTTAGACAGTTTCCAAAGCTGCAGATTTGAGTCTAATTATTCTGTGGCCTTCAGACTGAGTTCTCTCCCATTTGCTTGAGCAAGCTCTGCATCTGCAATATGCCCAGAAATCTTGGACCTGCATCTAATGGTTCTAGAAAGGAGCAGCAATGTGAATATGTTGACAGTAGCAGCAGTCCAGATTGGCTGACCAGTTCTACATATGCTTTGATTTTTGGGGGCTGACCATTACCAGTGACATAACAATGGTCTCTGTTCTTGTGTGGGTGTGTCAGGCAGTACCACATAGACACCTGTGCTTATCCAAGCAGCCAGCTGCTAACAACTGCAGTAGCAGCCCAGCTGCCTGAGTTGTAAATTGCTGAAGATGGGAAAATATATTTGGGAAGCATCTTTATTTATATGCCGTCCTCATTCTTATGCTTTTTGTACTTTTGTGTTTATTGCTGTTCTAGATGCATCTGTGCTATGGACTTGTGTTATAAACTGATATGGCTACTTCAGCCATATGGCTATCTACTTCTCTGTTAAATATGATTGAAATCAATCAGTGGATTTAGAGTTAAAAGGTAGGGATGAGGAGCCAAACCCCATACACATACAGTGTCGTATATATGGAGTGGCATCACGTAAACATAACTTTCCTAGGAGCTTGCACTGAAAATGTGACATGAGTTGGTAATGGTTGATAGTGATGGTGTTTAAGACTTGTGTTCTGTACTTGAACTGGCTCCTGAAGGTTGTCTTTTTGTTCTGTATTTGTACAGAGCTAACAGAGTGTAATCCTGTTCTGTCCTAGATAGTGGATTAATATATTTGATATCTTAAAGTTACTTTTCTGTATGAATGTTTTCAGGGTCAATGTGTGATGTACTATGTTTAGAATGGTTTTGAATCTGGAAGCAATCACAACCAATGCTTTCAAGACTATGCACTTATTCAACTCTTGTGGATGGAAATTCCACTTAGAGAACAGGAATTGAGCCATTATTGTGTCTTACTTTGAATTATGAATTAATTCACTGTATGGAATTATTACTAATGTTTAAGACCAGTGCACTGGTATAGTCAGTGACTTAATATACAGTAAGTCCTCTTGTCTCCCAATACAATTTAGTTGGAAGAAATAGAAATCTAATTCTTTAAGTATTTCATATTAAATCATGTATTGCTTCTATGAACTTTATTACCAGAGAGGAGTAGAAGCTTATACAGTGAATTCTTAATAGCTTAAGTAATGGTTTAAATGTTTGCTTTTTTAGCTTTCATCATAGTGCTGCAACAGAATAAACCTAAAGGCTCTTTTTCTGTTTAGTTTTCCCAGAATAATCAAATTATGATGTAGTTATTAACAGTAGTATGGTAGTTTGTTTGTATAATAGCCTTGTAGTAATGTACCTGCATATAATTTCCTGAATTTTATTTTTCTCATAAGAGTCTTCGTTTTAAGTAAGAAATGTGTAAATTAACATTGCTCTTTGTGTGATGATTGCAGAGCTTGCTGCTGCAAAAGTGGCAATGGCTTGAGGGATTGGAGCAGTAGGTGGTTGCTTATAATTTGTTAGGGAGCTTTTTGATTATTTGTTGTCAAAAAAGTTTTGGAATTACAGGGGATGGTAGTGAAAAATGAATAAGATGTGCTTAGAACCTCTTGATCTCCCCCAAATAGTTGTGGTGTACAGTGGAATAGTTAAACAGCTGAAAAGGTGAGTGAGGCTGTGTTCTGGAGCAAAACAGCAGCTTTTGTTCAACTCATACAGAGTATTAAGTGCCAGTTCAAGTGACTCTCATAAACACTTCTTTGGATTTCAGTGGGTTCATTCACATGAATTAAATTAAGCAGATGCTAAAAAGTTTGCAGAAACTCGAATCTGTCTGAGGAGTTTATTTTCCTGGTAGCTTTGGCTGCCCAGAAGTACATACAGCATGCTCTCACTTACTAAAAACTCGAGAAGAGACAAAAACTTGCAATCATACTTGTAATTGTGCATTTGAAAGTATGAGACTTTTGCTATGAAACTTCTGAATAGATGCCAAAAAGCCCCCAAAACCTAAAATCACAAATTTCAGGGGTAAAATAAAACTTTATCTGTAAGAATCTGCATGTAGATAGAAAAAGAGAGATCTTTGTTAAGAATGGTCCATGAAGGAAGGCATCATGGAAGGGACCATGGGGAAAAATAGTTTTCCAAAAGTCAATGTTTATCAAAAAGAGAAGGATCTTAGCAAATCCCCCACAAAAAGATAAAATATAAACACCAGGAAAAGTGATTGATCTAGAATTCATTCCTTTTTCCTTTCTCAGCCCTCTTAGCTGACATGGTGATGAAAAGAGAGGATTAAAACAGGTTTCTTAAAGCCAAAATTTTATTAGGAAATGATTAAAAGCACATTGTGTCTTGTAAAGTGAAGTTGTGCTCTTTTCAGCCCAGCCTTGCTGCAAAGCATTTTTAGAGGAGAGCAACAGAAAAGGAGAGGGGATAAACATAGATCATTCTAACTTTCATTATTCACGGGCAATATCATCTGTGGAATTTTCCATTTGTTTTCCTGGTCTGTCATGCACTGAAAATCCAGTGCACCCCTGAAGACAGGTCTATATCCAGAAAGGATTTTGGATCGAAACTGCTTCATCTCCTTTGTTTGGAGAACAGTTTTGAGCTGTGACTCCTGTAGCACTGAGAATTCACACAGGCAGGAACAAAGTAATGGAAGCAGGAAAATGACGTGAGAGAATCAAAATTCCATCTGTGCACCCCACTGTCCCTCTCCCCCCAGAAAAGGAGGGGGAGGATGAGGTAGAGAAATTTCTGAAGGCCCAACACAGAAAATTGACTGGAGCTAGTTATTTCTTCCATGGAAAACTAACTTCTAATTCACGCTGCATTTGATTCTTAGAATTTATCTAAGGGATTTATCTTCCATACCATGGCACATAGAGAGAAATACTGGCTTTATGGAGAGGCCTTTACCAAAGACTTTGGTAAAGGAACAGGTAATAGAGTACCAATTTTGTGATAAAAGCTGTAAGTTTTCACTTTCTTTTTCCCTTTCAGTATTTTTGTCCAGAGGCACCATCAGGTGTTCATAGGTTCCTTGCACACAACAGTAAGCACTGTTGTCACCTCCATTGTCATACTCTGGGAAGGAACTCAAAGAATTATGGGTGAATTTAAGATTAATGGTTTCACAAGTCTCTGGAAGTCTGGATGGAGTGGAGATTTCTAGATAATCCTATAAATCCACCTTGAAGTAAAAAAATCTGATAAATCTAATTCTCCTTCATTGCCTAAATGTATTTTAGCTGTAAAATAATAACAGAAAAAAAGCTAAATTTATTTTAGCTGTCCATGACTGATGGTAGTATGAGCTGGTTAAGAATCATATCCTTGATCATTGCTCAGTTGCTGCTGTGCCTCTCCCCAGCCACGGGCCACCCAAGCACTTTCACTAGGAGAACCATGTGTATGAACCACTGGCTTCAATCCAGCCTGTAAAATGCTCGTAATTATGGAGTCTCATTAAAATGAAATCAGTGAAACAGGCTTCTGCTCTTAAAAATTATGGGTAGAATCCAGAGATCCTGAAGACCTTTATGCCTTCACTGTGAAATAATTCCTTCTGTTCTTTGGATCTTTCTGTTAATTTAGAAAAAGTACCATTATGGTGAGCAGGATCGCCTGAAAGGACGCTCACAGTCTAAAGGAGTATGCTGTAAAATTTGTTATATTGCTGGTCTCCATTATTCAGGTACTGGGATGAAATCCACTGGCACCGTTGGAATGATGGGTCAGCCCCTCAGCAGCTTCATACTTCTTAAGTTGTGACAGGAGTCTGCTAATGCTGTTTGAGAGTTCAAAGATGGCTTCTTATAGCTTTGTTTTTCCTACTAAGTCATTCTCTCTAGTTCCAAAGTGCAAAATAAGGTATTTTGATTCTTACATGAATTTACCAGTCAGATTGGAAAGTACTGACATCTATTGTTCAGAGCTCTGACTCAGTTTAAAGCACCAATCCTGCAGTGTCAAGAAGATGTTTTTTACAGCTTATGGCTGCTCCACACTGCAGTTTGGAGTTAGCCGAAAGCCATTCAGCTGAAATGTGTGGAACAGCAGTGGCTTTCTGGTTCGGTGTGTGCCTGCCCAGATGAACTGCAGCTAGCCAGCAGTACCCGGAGCCTGACAGTCTTTAACATTTCTGACACGTGCTGAGTTGCAGAAATGGCTTATCTGGAAGGTTCTTTGTTGGTGCATTCATACAGGTTATGCTCAAAGCAGGCGGACTAAGGGTGACCCAATAGGATTTTCTGTGTGTGATTTTAATCTCTTTAATTCAGGAATGGAACATCGGGCTCAGCCTGTGGCAGGATGGCTCCAACACATGTTGCCGAAAATTATCTGAATTTTAAAATTCCTAATTCTAGGACGTACAGGGATGAAGAAAGTTGACTCACCAAGTTCAGGATTCAGCCTCCATTTGTGCATAAATGGAAGGAAACAAAGTATAATCTCTTGTATTTTTAGCTATTTCTTTTTTTTCCTTTCATGTAGCAAGTATGCATTCTTGCATCTCTCAAAAAAATAAATTCTAGACCAGTTTTTGTGACTTAAGAGGAATTATACTTGTTTGGAAAGGCACAGTCTGAAACTTTTTCCTTAATAATTGGAGCCAATAGATGCTCCCAGTAGTGAAGATTCTTTCTTTTTCTTCTTAATTGCAAGCAGCAGAAAAAGCTGTAGTTAAGAAACTGACAATACAATAAATAGCTGACCTGGTGGAACGTGCTTGGGCTGTAGCCAGGAATCTCATCCATAGATACACTCTCCTTTGGGAAATGGTTCTTTCTCTTTGCTTTGTAGGTCTTGCAATAACTGATTAATTTTTTTCTTTTCTTTTCTTAAGCCAAATCTTTATTTTTATAAATAATCAAATTCCGAAAAAGTGATCTGGTAGATTGTGACTCTTTTGAGAATAGAAGTGAATAATACTACTTGTGAATTATGGATTATTTCCACTTTTGCTTATATCAATATACATCCAGGAATATGTGTTGTGAATTTATTAGGTTTGGCTAACCTGAGTGAGACTGGTTCTGTAAAACACTGCATTATTTCCATGTAATAACATCTTCGGTCTGGAATTCTCTCACAAGCTCCAGCATAAAAGGAGTGCAGCATAAATGTATCACTGGCATATTAATTACCTGAATAATCAAATGGAATGCCTACAGTTGGTGTTTGCTGGAGATTTCATCTGGTGGTCAGGAGCAGAGCAGTGCCAGTTAAATAACAGCTTGCTCCAAACTGTTGGAGACTGGTGTTGACTCCACATTAAAGAAGGCCCCCAGCTGTGCAGGGAGCCAGGCTGTTCTACCTCTGTGGGGTTGCTATGGGCACGTGGCTCTAAGAGCCACTAATATGGACTGGCAGCAAGTGAAAGAAACCTGTAAAAGATCCAAACATAAGCCATAGTATTGAGCTTGATCCACTGCTTGTGGACTAGTGATTTACATTACTTGACCAGTGAATTTGTTACATGTTGAGCAGATGGAAAGCATTTCTTGCTGACCCTTTTCATAGGGTGAAGATGTTTTGTGGATGAAGTTTGCTTGTGGATTTTGTTGGCTGTTGTTGATGTAGAGAATTAATTACTGAACACAGAGCTGGTTCATGAAGGGGAAAAAGTGATTCTTCAAGAAATGAAAAGTGATAACTAAGAAAGTTGCATTGCTGATCTTGTAAGGAGGGCCAGAGCTCATTTTTTTCCTGGTGTTTTTTTTTGGTTTGTGTTTTTTTTTTTTTTTTTTTTTTTTTTCCCTGGATAATCAAAATAAATTACCATTGTTTAACACTTTGGATTAAAAAAAATAATTCTGTCTGTAGAGTTGCCTCCTAAATTTAAACTAGCAACCAGATTGGTTTTTCCTAATTAGAAAGTCATAATGATTGCTTGGGAAATTTCATGTGGTGGTGGTATTTGTGACAATTCCAACTCCACTGCTTATGTGGAATGGGCAGTCTTTCACAGTCACCAGGTTTGCAGAAAACTTCAAATGCTGAAATCACTCTTCCCAGAAAGAGAAATGAAAAAGCAAAGCTAAAAAGCAAAACTCTTTAAGAGTTAAAAATGAGGTGAAATACTGTTCAGATTTTCAGAAGCCTCGCCTTTGTATTTCCCAAAATCACACTGCCCTCGTCCATTTCTGTTTCTTACATCAGTTTACACATTTAAATCTATTTATTCTCATTTTCTTTTAGGTGATCCTGATTCTTACAAAGTATTATCATACTGACATGGGGAAAGTTCTGGAGAGTTCTCTGTGGAGGTAAGTTCTCTGCTTTTTCTATAACCCTCCCTCCTGCTGTTCTTGGAATAGATCTATCATTTCCTTTTCCAAACTGCTGCTGAGTTGAGTTGGTAGCTGACTGATGCTATTGTAGTAAGATTATCCAGCTTGTCATCAGCTCTTACTCCTTCTCTTCCTTGAATGCATTTCCTGTAGCTGAATTAGTGTGTGTAATGAGTTTTAACAGTAGAAACAAAGAATGATGGAGAATATAAGGTACCTTCTTGATGCCCCTTAGCAAGTTGCCATGTTTTTCCTTTTCCTAGAAGTTCTGTATCAAATTTACTTAAAAAGTTTGAATGCTTACTGTGTTGGGATGTGTCTTTTGGGAATTCTTGCTGCTTGAGTAGTGTACTGAGGCTAGTAAATAATCCTGCTTTGGAAGTAGTTAGGATTGTCTGGATGAAGTATACCAGCAGTGTAGGTTATATTGTGTTTTATGACAACTGGGAATAAATAGTAATCCAAATAAATTTCTAAACTGATTCTCATTCCCATAATACTTGTGAATTAAGATACCAATAGGCTTGTTGCCTGTGTGTGCACAGATTGCATGTTCAGGTGTACATCAGCACAAAAGCAGGGCTAAGGTAAATCTATGTTATACTAGTCACACTGCTTATCTTCTTGGGTCTTAGATGTCTTTAGCTAGGGAGTCTTTTTGTTCTCTAATTTTTTTTTTTTTTTTGTGCATGTGTGGGTCTCTATAAATTTTCCACAACAAATTTTTGCTAGACCCGTCATGTACATTTGAAAAGTAAAAGTATTTCACTGTTATCAATAAATGTGATATTGCACCAGTATTTGCTCTGCTACTTTTGCTGGTTATCTCTAGCAGTAGAAATAAATGACAGGAGACTTAAGCAGTCATATGTGAAATTCAAATGTAGCTCATAAGCTTTGGGTCTAGAAACAAGTAGTTTATCTAGAACCTTGTGGCTTAGATACTTGTAACCTTCATGGTGTCCCAAGAGCTTGTAGGGGGACTTGACCTTCAGCTGTGAGTGTAAGGACCTTTCCAGAGACAATCCAAGAAAAGGACTGGGTAAGGGAATAGGGAGTAGGAAAAGTCTTTTTCCAGGACATGCTGAAAAACATCCCTTACTTATTTTGAAAGAGGTGTCATTGTTTTAACGGTGTGGGGTTCCTCAGTGACAGTGGTTCTGCAATAACTTCTTGTCATACCAGTGTCTGACAGGTGCTGAGTCTGGCCAGGGCCAGTGGTCCATGCAGAATAAGGGTATTTCTAGAAATTTCTAGTTGTAAGAAGGAGGTATTCAGGAAAGAGAATAAGATCAAATGGAGACTGCTTATCATTGGCTCAAGATTGGCCTTTTTAGGACTATTACAGTTCATTTGTAACTATCCTTTAAACTTACACAATCAAAAATTTATTGCACATTTGTTTCTGTTTTAATTTTTGTCCAACATCTTGTGCAAATAAGACAACCAAATGGCAATTTGGATAATCCCAACTGCGTAAGCACATACTGGTTTCCTATTACTTGTCAGTGGCCCATACAACATGTGCAATATATTTCAAATTATCCAATCCATTCCTCAGAGTATCTATCATAGTCCTTTAAGCATTTTCAGTTGGATTCTTCAAAATAAACGCTTTGGTCTTTTAAAACAAACATAAACCAGGCTTCAGATAATGTTTCTTTCTTTGGAGAACATAAACACTTAAAACAAGGTCATCCAGACCTTGCTGACAGCTGGTGTAAAGAATTGGTGTGAACTGCATTCAAATAAAATCGATACTAGCGTGCATCATCTGGAAATCGTGCCTTTTTACTTACAAGTAACAGATGTACCAGATGCTTTGGTGCTGGCACAGGTCATGGTCCCGCCCCTAGGGCTGGGCACCCAGTGTCAGGGCTCTCTCAGTGGTGTCAGGGCTCTCTCAGTGGTGTCAGGGCTCTTGGTGGTGTCAGGGCTCTCTCAGTGATGTCAGGGCTCTCTCAGTGGTGTCAGGGCTCTCTCAGTGATGTCAGGGCTCTCTCGGTGGTGTCAGGGCTCTCAGTGGTGTCAGGGCTCTCGGTGGTGTCAGGGCTCTCTCAGTGGTGTCAGGGCTCTCAGTGGTGTCAGGCTTTGGGGATGTGCCAGCTGCCCATGGCTCCACTTTAGTGCAGCAGAGATGGGGCCTTAGGCCCCCCCGGCTTGGGTTTGTCTTGCAATTTCAGAGAGCATGGCCCAGCCAGGGTCTGGACATCAGGGTGCCTTGGGCTGTCCACTTTGTCAAGAGCCCCTGGGATCTCACTCCTTGATGTGATGATACCCAGAACCTGCTGAGCTAGGGATGAGGAAGAAGGCTGGGGCTTGTTGACCAGGCAGGCTGGATGGGTTCTGAGTCACCTGGTCTAGTGGAAGGTTCCCTGCCCATGGCTGTGGGGTTGGAACTAGATGGCCTTTAAAATCCCTTCCAACCCAAACCAAATCATTCTATGATTCTGTGGTTTCTAAAACCAGGATGGAAAAGCTGAAAGGAAGGAACTGCTTGAGATGATCTGGGCCAGGGGTTGCTACCTAGGTGATCCATGCCTGGGTATGTTCTGGGCTCACCTTTTTCCTCCACCTCTGCCCATTGTGACATTGAAGAGACACACACAGTTGTCAAATAATTACAAAGTGGAGGAGTTGTGGAAGAGTTACAAAGTGCTTGGATCTGAAAATGTGCAAATCAGACCAACTCTTGCAAAGGTATCAGATCGTGCCTCTCTCTGTTGAGATGTAGCTCACTATCTATACTGAACAACTGAATGAAGCTGAAGTCCCTTTACAGTCAAGGGACTTCTGTGTTTCTCCCTGTGTAAAATGGTTGGAGCTTCACCAGTTTTCACCATATTTGCTGATGGAACTGGGGTGTTGTATTCTCACTGGCAGCCTACCCAGAATGCATAGTGTGTATATTTTTCAAATTCTTTTTTAAATTCTATTTTGCATACTTATTTATATCAAACAAATATGTTGTAAAAGAGGTATGAAAAATTATACAGGTTTTTGTGGTTTTTTTGTTAGCAGAGAAATGCCATTAATCTGTTTCTGTGCCATAGTGGGAATAGACCCTCTCCAGTTATTTCCTGAATTGGCCCAATGTTTTTTGTTCCTATCTTGCCTGGCTAGGTAATACAAGAAATCATATTGTCTAAGTCACTAAGTGAAAATAAACTAGATTTATTAACTGATCAATTCTGACTAGGGTAATTTTTTAATGTCAATATATATCACTTTCTCTTTCTGGCTAGTAAATATTAACCTACATTGGTGTTTATCAGTTATTTTGTTCCTTGAAACTGTATCTTTCATCTTCTAAAACATATTTCGACTCCATCTCTTTCCTTTTCTCCCATCACTCAAAAGATTTTTTTCTCCTTGTTTAGTGGAACAAAGAATGAGAAAGGATGGTCTAGTGATACTTGTCTGTTCTTAGTGACCTTGGAGCTGCAATCAGACTTTTAAGAGTGGTGAAAAACACCAGTCAGAGGTATATGCCTAGGTGAGGGGACTCTGTGAAGACGATTTGTGGGTGGATGTTGGTGATGCATTTTTGTACCTCTGCAGAGCATTGTCAGTTTGTGTAGGTAACTTATACCTGCTCACATAAGTCAGGTTACAGGCTTGGGAGACCTAAATTTTAATTACCTTCGAATTTTTATTGTTGAATAAATAGGGAAAATGGTGCTGTGTAATGAAATTCTTAAATGGGTTTTTACTCATAACAGCCATGTCTGGTTACACTGAAGAGGTGAAGACAAAATCTTGATGGAAGTATGCAGTTAAAAAATACCAGACTGTGCTTCTTCAGTCAGCTATTTCTGATGCTTTCCTAATTTTCTTATTAAGTAGTTGTCAAGGTGTAAGTTGCATAATTATTTTACTCAAAATAAGGTAGGGAAATAAATAGAGATAACATTAGTTGCCTCTTGAATATAAACTCAAATAACTTTTTGAGAAGGAACAGAGGATTGTTTTCAGGTCTACTTTTAGAGTTTCTAAACTATGGTACATATTGGGAATACAGGTTGGTTGTCATGTTAGAGCTCATTAGCATAATGAAAAAACTGAGAATTCAGATACTTAAATTATTGTCACAAGTTGTGCATGCATAGAAGATATTTTTCATATTAGAGCTTTTCATGTCAGGGTTCACATACGTATTAATCCTGCATATTTACAGTATGAAGGAGTTGAAACCAACTGACCATTTAGGTTGAGTATGTGTTTTCATACGCTTTATGGACTCATTTGTGCACAAATATATAGGTACACATATTTTACAACCTCAGGTACCTGCTTGCATCTGTTGAATGCCTGCAACTTTAGATGTAAGTATTAAATTTTGCAATCAAATAGTTTAACTTTGAATTAGTAACCGCTATGAAACTAATGATAATACTTATCTGAGTTAATAATTCCTAATAATATTGGAAATATAGATGATTATTATTATTCAATTTTATACATGGAACAACTGAGATGGTAATATTGCTGAAGGTTATGCAGTGTTGACTCAACACTATATGACCATGGAATAGAAGGTTGGACCTTCCAACCCTGTGCTTAGACTGGCTCAGAGTCCTGTTACTGGTAGGCATGCAGCCTTCCCTTTCTTAGCTTGATCTAAGCAATGAATAATGGATGCTGCTGATGATTGCTAATAAAGTTTTGATTGCATATTATCAAGCTGTAATGATACAGTAATGCTAAAGTGGCTTGCTATGTAATTGCCATTGTTCCCAATGGCATCACCATGTTGTTACTGCTTCACCACAGCAAAACAAATGACATTACTTCATGTTAACTGCACTGTTGGATACTCTTAGCATCGCCTGCTGAAACAGGTAGCCCTGTTTGCAGAGATGTTGGGTTGTTTTGCCACGTGTTATTGGTAAAGAAATACTAAAGGTAGAAACACTCTATGATTCTCCACTTCCTTAAATATTTTTGGATATCCCAGATGAGATTTCTGGGACTCCTTAGCCAAAAGCAGCCTGAGGGGGAAGGAAAGCCGAAGCACTGTGGGAGGTTGAAAGTCGGGATCAGTGGCTGGGCAGGTGGAGGTGAGAAAGGTCAGGAGAGCCTCACAGACAGCATTGTGCTTGCCAAATCCCAAGGAGTCAGGAATGTCCTGTCTGTGGTGGCACAGCTCTTTCCATCTGCACCCACAACAAGCCACCTATTCAAGGACAAGACTCACTTGTGCAAGCACGCTGGCCATCAGGAGCGACCGGGGCACAGTGACTGCAGGGGGCTTTGACGATTTACACAGACTGCAGGCCTACTCTGCAGCCAAAATCCAGACTACAAAGAGCCAGAGATTCTTTTAAGGTGGATACAGTGAACAACATACAGCTCAGGAAAGTAAAATTTCCAGGTGGCTCACAGAATGTGTGAAAACGAATATGGACATTTGTTTCGAAACTCTTTGGACTTGTAGGTGAAACTCATTTCAGCTGTTTCCTGAAATTAATTTGAAAAGGAAAACAAAACCCCCCAATATGCAGTTCAGTGCCCCAGTGAAATTTTTGGTATTAAGTACTGCTTAACAAATGAGCAACTGTATTCTGCAACAACTTGCACTTCCAGATGGCTTTATATTGTGGCTCTGCTTTGAAAAGTGACTTTGTAGAAATGGCCCCAAGGGATGGAGTTATTGAGTCTGTGATTTTCATATCAAATTTTCTCCTTCCCAGTTAAAAAAGAAAAAGAAATGCCTTTCTAATTATTAGCCCAGTGAACTCAGCTTGGGATCTAATGTCTAGCTGTGCTTTCTCTAGCTAATGCATCATCATGAGTAATGCAAGTTCTTCAATCAAAATAGAGTGTCCTCAATTATACATGTGCAGCTCTTTTGTGTTTGTATTATATCCTTATTTACACCTGTTCCACTGAGCAAAGGTTTTGGGCAGTAGTGATGAAAAGGCAGTCTTACAATTCGAGTTTTATTTCTCTTACTGAATAATGGATTTTTTTATGCTCTCTTTGATCATATTTCCATATTCATCTAATAGTATTACAAAGATGTTCATTGTCTTTGCTGCAACTTGCATTGTCTTGCTAATACTCAACAGTGTGGCATTATGAGTTGAATTGTGCAGGAAAGTCTTTATTTTAAATTTATTTTGGATATTTAAAATGTGCAGTAAAACCATAGTTAAGAAGTGGATATAGTGGGTTTCAGGACATCAGCAATGTTTTATTATGGATGTCAGGAGGAAAAATAAGGAGAAGGTAAAGGAAATTAAATAAACATATCTTGACAAACTTGGATGTGCAAGGTATGGAAGAGATGATTATTGATGCTTTTAATGGGTAGTGGAATTGATTGAGGAGCACAGAGGTGCCGATGTTGCAATGTGTGCTCTAATGGACACAGGACCTGCCATCGACTTTCTGAGACCAAGGCCCAGCACGATGGGTTGGCAGGAACCTTGCTGTTACCTTAGTGTTGCACTCATCTTGCCACATGCTTTGGCTGCAGCTTTTGGCCATTCAACAGAGGAATGAAATTTGGCTGTGGATAATTGGAACTGTTCTCCGAGTTGTGACCTGTAGACTCCTCTGAAGGAGATGTCTTTTAAAAGCCTTTCCAGTGCATGGGGTTTAGCTTAAGCAGGTACTTTTATGTCTGTGCTGCCATAGCAGAATTTAAAGATTATTCTGATGCCTTAGTATGTATGAAGGTCCAAACTGAAAAAACATATATCCTACAAGCAAGTAAAAGCTACCAAATAAGTCTATCCAAATTTCTTTACTGAATATCTGTTGGTCACAGGTGAGAGTGCTGTGTCATAACTACTGTTCTATGTCTTCATCAACTTGGAATAGTGATGATGACTTTGAATGTTTTTCTGCACTAGCTTGTGATCACATAGATAATATATGACATGAGAATTACGATCCAGTTAGAAAGCTGTGATTTATGTCGTTAGGAAAGGGCTCTTGCAGTACACTTGTGCTCATTGAAGCTGATTGCAGAATGGCTGCTGAACATGTTAAATACATCTTGGAGCATGAGAATTTTGCTACTTTACAGGTTGATTTTTTTTTCCCCCCACTTAATCCTCCTTCTGGAAAATGAATTAAGTCATTGCAAGATATAACTCATAATGAGTGAGTCAATTTATTGAGAAAGAATAACCATTTATTTTAAATGGCTTAAGAATCCTTTTCTCTTGTTTGAGTAACTTGAGCCTAAGTAATAGAATTTCTGATTGCTTTAACTAGTGCTGCAGACTTTGTGGAAATTACACCACAGGTTCTTGTTTTCAGTAGACTCTATTTGGCTGGGACTGATGGTAACAGAATTGATCTTTCCTTCCCAAGACCCACGCAGGTTGGTAGCAGTAGAATGTTTAGGAAAGTTGCTTTGCTGGTGTTTCGTCAGTTTTGTCATGGTATTTTATTTAATAAGCCCTCCTACAAGAAATTATGCTTTTTTTTTTACCAGCCTCAGCAGACAGGTTTAAGGTGAGAAACAGGAAATGCTGTCTTTCTATGCATTAGTCATCCATGAGGCTTGTGATTTGCTTTTGCCCTCCCTCCCTGCATAAAAGAGGGAAGTTTTGCCCATGATCCACACTTCTATGTGAGCAAACTGAGAACAGCAATCTTGGAGCTTTTATTGTGGCATGATTCCTCTCTATTAAGTTCATATGAAAAGAGTTGAGCCATCAGGATTTTTGGTAATGGGAGGTGGTTTGCTGCATTGTCATCCATTAAATCCCACTGTCAGTAGGCTGGCACAGCAGGGAGGTGCAGGGCCCATAACCTGGGGCAGATGACACTATCTCTTCCTCTCTCTCTATCTCTATCTCTCAATGTTTCCTTTGCTACTCTGCAAAATTAAATAAATAAGAAACCACAATCAAAACAGATAGTTCCATTGCTCGTTGCATTTTCATGATGATGAATGAGGTATAAAAACTGGGATAGGATTTTTTTTTTAAATCTGAAAAGGGTGAAGTCATGGTGTCAGGGAACTTGTGATAAGGTAGATGTGACATTCCACTCAGCAACTAGTGATGCTGCTGGTTTTACCTTCAGCCTATTAGGTGACCTTTTTTGAGAATCTGCCATTACTCTGCTTTCCTCACTTGGTCTTTTGTTTCTTGGGGAATATAGGTAATTTGGAGAACTGATTGTGGGATTATAGTACTGTAATACTGCATTAATACATATAATAGGAAGGAGCTGTAATGTTTATGGATGTTTAATATTTGTATCCTTAAAGTTTTTGGCTTGAGTCTGAGGATAGGAGTCCATCAGAGAGCAAAGACACACCATGAGACTCACCTGAAAATATCCATATTTTCCCTATGGCACAGTGCCTTTTCGTAGCCGATCTTTGAAAATACCATTTTGCAACCCCGTGTTGCATCTCTTAGAGTTGTGCACCTTGTGCACTGATGTGGTGTGTAGAATGTGAGCAGCTTCACTTTCTTTTACAGTCTGCTCCAGAGCATCCACTGTGAACTGATTGCAAATTAATTTGGTTGTTGGGACTGAATGAATGAACAGCTGCACGGTTAATTATGCAGAATGGTATAGAAAAATGTAATGTTAATGTTTTATACCCTCATTTTCTCTGCAGTATGGAATATATTTTTCAGTGTGAAAATAACAAAGGCAATATTTCCCACGTAACTTATTTATTAAGATCATCATATTATTAGGCATCTTTCTCTGCTTTAATTTGGTAAGAATCGGAACAATTGAAAACTCAGTATAGGCCAGTTTCTAAAATGTAAGTGTAATCTTACATATCTTACATACTGAAGAATTTGAGGGTGTGGGTAGTTGCCAAAAATGAAATACATTTTACAGTAAGATTTAAATGTCTTGTGGTTTGTTTGTTTCTGTTTGTTTGTTTGTGTTGGGTTTTTTTTTTCCATTTGGCTTTCTGAAATACAGAATGTTAGTTGAGGGCTTTTCCTCCCTCTACCTGCAGCCTCTCATTGAAAAGATGAATTATAATTTGTCCATTAGTCAACTGAATCTCTGTTCCAGTTAATTTTTTAAAAATTATTTTGGGGGGGTTTATGTATAAGTTGAGTTTGTCCCCTCCTGCTTCTGGCTCCCCCTACTTCTCCCTTGCTGTACTTTTCCTTCTATTGCATACAGAACAGAGATAGCAAGGTGCTTTGTTTCAACAAATACCTGTTCTTGAGCTAACCTTCAAAATGGATATTTCACTTTCTCACTGATTTTCTCTCCTAGTGGCCTTTTTTTGCTAGCTGTTACCCTCCCTCTTTCATAGAACTGTTTTTTCTCTTCTGGGCCTGATTGCTTCAGCCCAGACTGGAGAAGCTGCTTTTTAGATGAGGTGTTAAGTAAGTTTTGTTGTTTTGGCCTAACATATCAGCTCCAAACCTGTTTTTTTGCTGTTCCAGAGTTTATCTCCTTCTGGTGTCAGGGCTTTCTCCTCATAGTTGCTTTGACAGACTGTAGTTACTTCAATGACTTGTGAATACATTTTATCCCAACTTTCTAGCATAGGATCTGTAATTGTCTTTTTGGGCAGGAGTGGGACAATACTTGTTATCACCTATTTCTTGAAAAGCATCTGTGTGAGTTCAAAATTCTTTTTTTCAAATCTGGTATGTACTTTCTTTGCCAAATGGATATAATTTTTCTTGAAGAACGTGCATGCAGTTCTAATTACACCCCTTGATAAAAAGACATCACAGTATCAGTGAAATACAACCACCCCTGGGCAAAAGCCAGGGAAACAAGTAAAGAGACGTGGTAAAAAGTGCTTTCTTAACAGCAAAAAAAAACCCCTTAACAATTGGGTTCAAAAGCATCTATGTCATTCAAACTTTTGATAGCCTCTAAGCTTCCAAGCTTCCCTTTTCTGGCAGGAAGAGGATGTGTGGTTCTGCTTTCTGTATGATTTAGAATAGTTTTCTGTAATACTGATCTTTCCTTAGGATTGTTGGCTGTTCTGAAGACTTCAATGTAAAATTACTTTAAATTTTACTCTCCTCCAGGAATTTGGAAACTTAGCATTGTTTTATCTTAATTCTTACCATATGCTGTCCAGTCCCTAATTTTGCAATGTCTCTGGGATAGAATGTAAAAATCAAGTTGTGCTGTTCTGAAGTACACTGACTACAATTTGAGATGTCTCTCCCTCTACCCTACCCCTGTGCAGTTTCTATGCTAAATACTGGTCTCTCAGTTTTCGCTAATTTTTAAATTTCTTGAGCCTGACATATAAAATTAGAAAAATAATAGGATTTTACTTATAATCCCCATTTAAAAATATTTGGAAGCAAAATATAGGTATGATGGCGTTTTGCATATATGATGATTTCAGGTTCATAATACTTAAGCTCTTAATGCTATTTTGGTGCAGTTTTCAGTACAATTCAGACTGCTCAATGCAGTGGGGAGGATGCACCAGTAAAAGATTAAACCTCTGCACTGTGAAATTGCAGCACATTCAGGCACAGTGTGCAAGCCTAAAGTGAAAACTCCCATGCCTCAGCTTTCCACGTGGCCTCAGGTGAATATATTAATGTGTTGGTATTCCAGAGTGGAAAGCATCCAAGAATCATCTTTAAATAAAATTGAAGATGGAAGTAAAGTTAATTATATAAAGACCAGAAAAGTATGTTACAAATATGCTTCATAGAAGACCATGACCTATCTTGGCATTACCTTAACAGGTCCAGTTAGAGGAGGTCTCTTAATGTGCCCTGCTATGTGAAAAACGAGTTGCAGTTCCGAGATCTTCCAAGTGATTATAGGACTTGGCTTCTCAAAAGGCTTGTAAACATTTGTAAAGTACATCAATAAATAAATAAGAGTGAATATTTAAATATCAAATTATATTTGATTTCTATGCTATCTGGAAGTCTTGGTACATCCAAAGGCTTGATTTCTTAAGTTGGTTTTTTTTTGTTTTGTTTGGTTTTTTTAAAATTTCATGTTTGAGAATAGATACACAGTGCTGTTATTATAACAAAAATTATTTATTTTTTCTTAAGCATGTTTTTTAGGGCCTGGAAATAGGACATAAGTTTTTCTGATACCCAGTTGGTCACTTATATCACCGCTTTATTGGCAAGTTTCTACTGTGTTGCGTCCTTGCAGAGAATGATTTTGGTTGCATGGGAGCACAATGGGCATCAAGTACAGCCCCTGCTCAAAGCAGGAGTTGCTGCAGAAGTTAATCAGGTCACTCATGGCCTCATCCTGCCTAGTTCTGAGAAATGTCCAGTTTGGAAATCTCACAGCTTTGCTGGGCAATGCTTTGCTGCTGTCATTGCGAGGGGTTGTGTCAGCTGGCACTCCCCATCTTGCAGCTTGTGCTTGCCATCTATTCCTTTTCACTGTCTACCCTGACCCTGGCTTATTTAAAACTTCTCTTTAGATGCTGAAAGAGTGAAATGAGGTTCTACATTTGCCTCATTTCCTAGAATGACCTAACCTAGCTCCTTCAGCCATTCATTGTACATCGTGTGCTCCAGTTCCCAGCATCTTAATGACCCTGCACTGCACTGGCTTCACATTGCTGATCTCTTTCCTCTGTGAAGTGACACAGTTGGTTTGTTTGTTTTGTTTTTTTTTTTCAATTCCATTTGCAGAACTGGGATTATCTGTTTTCTGGAAGTTCTTTCTGCTGTTCTCCCAATGTAAAATAGACTGTTCTATGGCGAATTGTTTAGAATAGTTACCTTATTTATCTGAATGCAAAAATAAGTGTGAAATGCTGAAATCATTAGCAGGAGAAATTCAATTCTTTAGAAATTGCTCAGACACTCAAGTCACTTCATTACCTGTACAGAAAGATAACATTGGTCTTGTTTGCACTGAACTGCTCAGTGTAAAAGCAGTGGGGATGCCGGCATTAACTTTTTGTCCTCACTTTTGTTATGCACTATGAATTCTTGATAGGTTTTGATTTAGTTGCTGGTACATAATTTATGACATCTCTTGGCTGCAGCTGCTGTAATCCACAAACCAAAGCCAAGCCTATTATTTCTAGTAATAGAATTGTGTTTTGTTGCAGAGCAACTCCCAGGTAATTAGGCAGGATGTGCTGTAATTGGTTGTAACATAGGCTCTTCTAAATAAAGCATTAGTCAGACTGAATGGCAGATTAAAGTATTTTTTTTCTTTTGAAGATTTGTCTACCACAGGTAAACATCAATGTGACCACAAACATAAGGTTTTGCCAGGAAAGGAAGGAAAATTTTTGTTTTAATGAGCCTTCGCTTAGAAGAGTGTTCTTTTAACTGAGAATACTGAAAAGTGCAAAGCAGAATTTTTGAGGGCTTTTGGGATGTAGGTAAATCTAAAGTCTTTTTCAAAGAGTGAGCTTCATACAGCAGTTTTTATTGCTATTAGATTTGGGGTTTGGACAATTTTGAAACATCTTTAGCTTGATTTATGCTTTTGCATATGTATATTGTTAATTGACAGTGCTTCAAGGGTCAGTGTAGACACCTGAAATCTTTGGGGTAAAATCTGCTGATTACTTTAAAAGGTGATTATAAGCTGGGAAGTAAATGTAACAAGTGCAGTTTGGTAGATTTCTTGTCTCTTGGCATCTTCCCATCAAAGGATTCTTTTGTGGACTATGTGGTGAATTCAAGTTAACTGGAAATAATTCAAAGGAAATGGAGTGAAAGTCAACATTAACTTTGAAAGTCCAAATATACAGTAGCCACCCCGGAACCTTTGAGCAGCTGATGGATTTGCTTCAATTCATGTAGCCAAACAGCGAGAGAGTCTTTGTCATGAGAACATTCAGAACAGGGTTGGAAGACAAAAGGGAGTCAGGGTGCACTTGTTCTGTTGAAAGTTGCTCCCTTGAACATGTTGTTTTGCCATAGTGTTTTGTTAGGAGACAAATGAAAGAAAAAAGGATCAAAACTTCTATGTGTTATGATTCTGTCTTTTTTTGAATCTATATGTTCCATTTGGCTGGCTAATGGGGTGTTTATGAAAAGGCTCTAGTCTGTTCTCTTGGCAGGTAGTGGAGCAAAGGGAATGACGGTGTTACACATTACAAAGAAAATGTTGGGATGACACTAAGGCAGAGCCTAGACCACACAGGGTTTGTTCCTGTTTTCATTTTGGAACTCCACATTGTGCTATAAATTCACTGTTTAATTTTCTTTTGCACTCTGTCTGTAAAATTCCCATGAGAAGTAGCAGCTGTTGGTGCTGCTGTGCTCACAGTGAGTGATTTCCCTCTCAGCAAATCACAGGTTGATTCCCAGAAAACAGCCACTCCAGAAGAAGTGAACTGTGTGGTCTTACCCTTGAGGCCAAGCTAACCTGCGTGGCCCTCCATGTTCTCTTCTGGAAAAAACCCTGTGTTTTAGGGTACAAATGCATGTGGGACTGAGAATAAAGTGGCTGAATTGGCATAAGCCACTCCAGCAGCTTTGTAAGCACTGGGGCTCTATTGATTTGTATGGGTTACAGTCAGGTCCTAAAATTGTACCAATTGTGGATTCTTTAGACTGAACATGTGTGCAGTGAATTTCTTATGTTATTTCTTCTGGAAGTAGTAATCATCTGTTCCTATTCCTTTTTCTCTCTGCTTGGTGGCCGTTGAGGAGACATTTGTTGGATTGCTGGAGTATGTGTTCCACAGATGAAGTCCTGCAGCAGAAAAAGGGTTAAACTCGAGCTCAACAGCAGGAATTTTCTCATCTTGACAGTTTGCTCAGCAATTTTGGTTTTTTTGCATCATAAAGTATTTTTAACTAGGCAGAATTTGGGTGATTTTCCTCAGGGTGGGAGAAAGGCAATATTGAATATGCATAGCTTAGATTAATCTGAGTAAAACCTGTAGACTTGAAAGGCCTTGGGCTTCCTCTGTGCATCTGACAATGATTACATCGGTTTGGACATCAAAATGGAGAGAGATGGTGTGTTAGAACTAAGTCTGCTGATCCACTTGTTCTCATCTCCCTGATCTGTTCTTTGCTCTG
The DNA here is from genome assembly GCA_017589585.1 of Phylloscopus whistleri. Lineage (NCBI taxonomy): Eukaryota > Metazoa > Chordata > Aves > Passeriformes > Phylloscopidae > Phylloscopus > Phylloscopus whistleri. Next base: position 1,773,443 of record JADMLD010001629.1, on the reverse strand, counting down.
TCACAAGCAAGGATCTCTGTTGAGCCTCATACCTTATTACTCATTTTGTCACTTAGTGTAATGGGCAGAAGGAGGCACACTGGAGGCCAAGTGGCTTAAGTAGATTCTTGGCTCCTGGTTTCCTTCTGCATTTGATACCAAATGGCAAGAGTCCCAGTGTGGAACTGAGTCCCTCTCCCCCATTAAGTTAACCAGGCTTAACTCTTACCTGGACAGCAGAATGGCAGCCAGACAGCTGGCTGCAGAAAGGCAATAGTTTTTTTCACCGTTTGCTCACAACACCTTGGCTTAGCTCCATATTTAAAAGAAGCAAATGGATCAGTCCCATCTCTGCTGAAAGATTTGAATATCCAGATGTAAGTGTAAGAAAACTGATTGCCTCCAGTTGTGTGGGGCCACTGCTCAGAATTTGATCAGTGGTAGGGTGCACATGAGGTGTGGCTTCTGGTGGTCTCATTTTATTTTCAAATCAGCACATGGCTCACCGAGATTATTGTAAGACTCACCAAAGCTGTTAGCCTGTGTGTTAAGTTGGTCACTGTCTTTGTTCAAGTGCTAAATAAATGAGCTAAACATTTCCATAAATGACAAGTACATCGGGGCATGTAGAAAAAGGGGGATAGAGTCATGGGAGCATTTGGAAGCTGGAGAAAATGGCCTGCTGTGAGGGATGCACAGCCTTCAGATGTTCAGCTTATCAAAGAGAAGTAAAGAGCTGTTTAAATCTAAGGTTCAATTTACAGGTGGGCTTGATGTTTGCTCTGCTCAACCCTGGGTGACCTTTGCTGTAGCCAGTAGGCTTCAGGGAAGTGATGGATGTGTCTATCCATTTGTTTTCTCTTTCTCATATTCCCCATTTTACCTGGTTTGACCAAAAATACCTTTCTGACTTCTTGCTCCTTAGCCAGATTTCTCTGTAATTTTTTTTTTTTTTGTGAGTTTCTTTAGAAAAGAAAGGGAGGTAGTAACTGCTCAGTTGGATGGGCATGTTCATTCTCCAGTTGTTTTTCTACAGGTTGGGGGAAGGGAAGGTTGGTCAAAGAGTAGTAAGGCCAGTAAGAAAATAAGTACATGGAAGACATTATCACAGTTCTTTACAAAAAGTTGTGTAACATTCTGACTTCTCAATAATGCTTTTTAAAAACATTAACTTATTTTATAAATTTCATCCCATTTATAAATTAATAGTACATAGCATCAACTCTGCATTGGAGGAGTTGGTAATCTCCATCTGATTGCTCACAGCCAAGTTCTTGAAGTGGTCAGAAGCCCCAGTAGAGTCAATCATGATTTATGTTCCAGTAGGGAGCGGCTGCAGAAGGACCAGGAAACTGATACAAATGCAGCTGTGAAATATGCTCTTCTCTTGGGATGTGGATGATTCAGACTGGAGCTTTGGCCATCAGCACAATGTTCAGTTTTATCTTCTTATATGTTTAACTTTTGAAACTGGGAAATGTTGTTAGTCAATTCTTTTAAAGACTGTGTGAAGTCAGAAGGCATCCTTACCTTTGTGCAATAGGGAGGGAGGAAGGTATCCAGACTTGTGCCTGGGTGTTCACTGAGAACCTGATTAACTCAAGTATCTTAGCAAAGTGTAGTGTGTACAGACCAGGGCTGTGTCCCTTTGGGTACCTATGCACTCTCAGGCTTTGGCATTTCCTTCTGAGAGCAGAGGCAAGGATATTAGTCCTGTTTTCTTTGCCTCTCATCCATGTGTTCTGTCACTTTGAATGGGAATGTTTTCCCCAGTGAGGATTAATTAAAAGGAAACAAGGTAGTTCAGATTGAAAGGTTATCAGCAAAAGCTGCATGAATGAAAACATTAAATTAGTGAATCTTTCATGTGTCTTCTGTGTCAGTTCTGCTTAGAGGAACAATTCTGAAAAAAAGAGACAAAATACTCAATGCCTTAGATTGGTAGCATTTAACAATTTGAAATACTCAAATTACCCATGTACTCATTAGGAAAAGGGGTCGGTACTCAGAGGGAGAATGGATGACTTGCTAATTTATAGTGTTACTGAATCATGTAAATGAGGGGTTTTTTTAGCTTTAAATGGAGATGTTATGCAATGGTGTTAGACAGCTTGGATGTGGGGCATTTCTCTCACTGAAGATTGTATGTTTTTGGTAGATTTTAATGGTCAATTTGCATGGCATCTCTGCTGGGTAAGCAGTCTTGTATAATTTGAAAAATTATTCAAGTTTTGTTCTGAATTGGTCTATTAAATTTAGATGGATTGAATATTATTATAATTTAAAATAAATGGGTAGGAAAAGGAAAAATAAATCAAGATGAAATCTCAGTTGGAGAATATGGTTTTGCAAATCCCTCCTATAAATACCTTGTACATGCAGAGGAAGCTATTTAGGAGGTTATTGTTTTAGGAACTTCTTCCTTTACATATTCCCTTCCTTGCCATTAATTTTTTCCTCCTGTTTTTTTCCATCAGATGAGGAATGAGGGAAAGTGACATTAAACTCATTGAGTATGGTAACAGGATGATGTAGTGCAAAGCAATATTAAAGTTGTTCTCAGCTACACATTCATCATTTTCTGCCCTGTATTCTTTGGTTTGGGATAAGAAGGTTCTTATGAGTCAGTTCCAAGCACCTTTAGAAGGAAGATTAGGAGTAAAAATAGATTCTTCAAATAACATAACCTCCATTCATATCCTGGGGAAGTTATATGAAAAGGAGACTCTCTCCCTGGAAAGCTTTTGCAATGTGAGAATTGAATTTAACAGGCTAAGCTTTCTGTGATAATAATTGCACAGCTGAGGATGATGCAAATTTAATGGCTCTAATCAGATGAGGTGAAAGAAAGCAAATATTAGGTTTATGCTTTAATTTGTGATTCGCTCTACTGTTGATTCTTCCATGCAAGAAGAAAGCTGAGTTGTGTGTGCTGTTCTTTTTTCTTTCCCTTTTTTTTTAACCTTTGGAAAATATTAGTCACATTGAGTAGTCTTCGTGAGCATAAATTGATTCCATCCTAAAATGATACATTTTATGTATTTTAAATAAAAACAGTTTACTAAAAATTATTCAGAAAATAGGAATGACCATAGATCACAACAGAGTACTGAGCTGGGCAGTCCTTTGTCTTTTCTATTTGCTCATAGAAAATTGAACTGCCAGAAAAAGACAGAAGTCTGTAGTGGAGTTTCACAGAATCCCATAATAATTGAGGGTGGAAGGAATCTCTCAAGATCATCTAATCCAAGGCCCTCCTCAAAGCACTGTCAACCCAGGACTGTGCTCTGCTGGTTTTTGAACAGTTTCAAGGATGGAGACTCTAAACCTGTCTGGGCAGCAACCTGTGCCAGTGTTTGACCCTCTTCACATTCAAAGTCTTTTTTAGGTATTTACATGGAAGTTCCTGTATCCCATCATTGGTACCAGAGAAAAAAAGTCTGTCTCAGCTTCCTTAAACCTCCCCATCATGTATTTATGCATATAAATAAGGGGCCCCTGAGTATTTTCTTCATCAGCATGAACACTCCCAGCTCTGTCTCTCACTCAGGGATGAAGGTGAGGTAGAAGTGCTTGTAGCTCCCTGGTTCCTGCTTTTAGCCTTTCTTGAAGATAAGGGGGACATTGATTCTTGCACAAACACTCTCCTTGGCATTTTGAAAAATGTTTGGGCACATTTTTAACATTTTTCCCCCCATAACTACAGATTTTGAGGAAACCCCTAAAGTTTCTGATCCTTGAAGAGGAGTCATCTCACTTCTTTGCTTGCCCTTGTTTGTCTTAGGTGTATTTCTTATGCTTCCCTTGTGTCTTTGTTTGAGTTAAGTATAGTAGTGTTGAAGGTTAAAGGTAAGGGCACAGTGAAGGGGCTAATACAGTGCTATAGTGGTGGTTTCTAAACCATTAGAAAAAAACTGTTACTTTTCTAAATATTTCTGAGGTTATGTTTTTTGAATCACTGATGAATGGCACACTGGTGTTTTCATGGTACCCTAGATCATATAACTCAAGTACTTTTAGGGTTTGTTCAAAAGCCTTCATTTTGTATGTAGTGCCAGAACTTCCCTTTTGATTTATGTACTGTGAATGTATTTTGCCATTTTAATGACTAGTCACTCAGCATCAGGAGGTTCATCTACAAACTTTCATATTTACTGTCTTATCAAGATATTTACTTGTCTTTGTTTTACTCCTTTGCACGATATAGTGTTATCAGCATAGTTTTGTCATCATTTGCCTCATTTCTATAACTATGAAATGTTAAATAGGACTGATGAAGAACCTTGTGGGACTTCTTTGGGGACTTTTCTCAATAGCAAAAATTAATCAAATCTAATGTTTCCTGATTTTAGAATAAGTATTCTTCCAAATGAAGACCTGTCTTCCTATCCTCTAACAATGCAGCTTCTTGAGCACATTTTGTGGGGGATTTCTCTGCAAGACTTAGAGAAGACAATTTAGTTGAGTTTTACTTTTTATATATTCATTGATTCTATCAAAAAAATGAGGACATTAATGAGTCATGCATTCCCTTCCCAAAGTCATGTGGACTCTCAGTACCTTTTATTTCTCTGTGTGTCAAATTACAGAGATGGAATAGTTTTTATATTAAATAGTATAATATTTATACTATTTTGCAGACTTTAGTGCTGTGAAGTGCCTCTCTGAATTGCTCTTGGAGACCTTTAAAAAATTGGAACCCATATTTGCAATGTTCATTTCTCTAATACAAACATTATTTTAAATGAGAAGACACTCTGCAATTAATGGCTTAGTCATTTCATCCTTGAGTTCCTTTAGAACATTTGGATGAATACCATCTGGTCGGGGCAGATGAGTAGCGTTGATTTGTGTAAAATTTCTTCCACTGACACTTTAATATGAGATATTTCTTAATACAATGACAGTGAAGAAGAGCTCTGACATGGGAACCTTTCAAAGCAGCTTTGAGATGAACAGAGATGCAAAGCATTAGTTTGCTTTCTCTGCTGTAGCTTTGTCTCTAGATGCTCTTTTCTCACCTTGCTCATGTATTAGTTTCACAGATATTAGTTTCACAGATAGCTGTGGCAGACTTTGCATCTTTTGGGAGGTTGACAGAAGATTTATTGTTACAGTGTTAACTTGTGCAAGTTGTGTTTCAAAAGTTTTTATTTTGGCTTATTGCATTATAGACTTATCCTTCCATGGATGTTTCCCCCCGTTATCTTCAGCAAGTCAAATTCAGCTCATTAAAGTTGCGTGTCTTTCTTTGAGTCATGTTTCTTTTCAATCCTGCCTTTTGTTTTCTTTGGTCCACTTTAGGTAGTATGCACTTGCACTGAAATTCAGTCTTTCCAAAATTTTACCTTTTGCATTCGTTCTTTCAGGTTTTTGGAGTGGTGGTTTTTTTTTGGTTTTTTTTTTTTTTTTTTTTTTTTTTTTTTTTTTAACCAAGCTTCCTCCTTTTTGTGCAAGAACCCTCTCCTTGCAGATATTTTGGCTTCCTTACTTATGCACAGATGTTGAATCTATGTCCGTGCTGCTCACAGTTGCAGTGACTCACTGACAGTCCTGCTGAGACCCAGTGAAGAGTTGCTTCCCCTCAGAGTTTCCTGGAGAGCTGCTCACAAAGCAGGCTCTGAAAATTTGCTCTTGGCACTGTGCCCTGATATAACATTTAAGCAATCTACATGGGGTCGTTGAAATCTCCCATTACTTCTGTGTTTCCTGATCTGGCGTTGTCGAGTTTGTGGAGCAAATCTCACAGCTGCCATCCAGGCCAGCCCAGTGGTGATATGCTAAATGCTGCATGCTGTGCTCCCAGCCCTCTGTGGGATAAACTTCCAGTCTGTGGGGATTCCATGTTACTTCCTACACGTAACTCATTTATTAGATTTAGCTTTCAGATTTTTCTAATGGATAGTACCCTTGCTAGTTATTCTGGTTTTTTTTTCGTATTCCCCCTTTGTTTCTTTATTTACCCTTGGGTATGCTTTTCTACTTTTTTCATGCGTGTTTAAATGGGAATTTTTTTATCTGGCTGCTTACAATGATCTTCAGTTTTACCAATCTCTCCCCTATTCTTTGCTTAACAGTACAGTGTTTGCCTTTCTTCTTCAAAAGTTGCATATCCCAAGATGTGAGTTCTTCCGTGCCTTTGAACATTCTTTTTCTGTATGTCTTTTCTTAATTTGCTTTCTCATCGTGTGGCTATCAGTGTTATTGGCTTCAAATGTAAATAAGAAAGTAAGTAGAATTACTTTTCAGCATTATTTCCATTAAAAAAATAGAAAGCAAGTGGTGCTAAGTACTATTGCATATATACAATGCCTTTACTATCAATATATTTTATATTAATATAATATAATATTATAATAGATCAATATATTTTTTGGGAGTTTTTTTATTTTCTTTTTTCCTCTGGAGATGCCAAAAATGAGGCAGAACTGTTTCTTTTTAGGGAAGAGGGTCATTAACTCAAAACAATTTCTGTCTTACTCCTTCACTCCAGCGGCTTCCCTGGGAAAATTCTCACTAAAGGGTGAGGACGCCTTTGTAAAATCCTTGGCCATGTGTTTTTTGTACATTTGTCATCTGGCTTTTTTTTTTATTTTTTTTTTTTTTAGTTATACATATTTGTTATAAAACTAAGTTGAAACTAACCAGTGCGTAGAGGCTTTGACTTCTCTGGTGAATCAAAACAGAGATAGTAAACATGAATAAAACAGACGTTGCACGTCTGCAGCAGCTTCCCACACTACATCCACCAGGCAGCCAACACTTTCTCCTTGCTTTACAATTAAAGTTCTGTGCATTGGCCATCATTTGTGTCATTTAAAATAAAACTGCTGTTTAATGCTTCATGGGCATTACCTCCAGAACATCATTACTTGTTAATTTTAGTGGCTGGGAACAGTTCAGTCATCTGGATTGTAGTTTCTCTCACTACTGCTTGTGCCTGTTGTAGATCCTGCCTGCCAGTGATTTGAGCAGTGACATTTGGGAGTCCCTTCTTCACTGTCTGTGCTTCTTGCTTATGCCTTCCCCTTTACAGGGAGACATCTGTCATCTGCCACCTGAGAAGAGATCTCTCTTCATCCTCTGCCACCCATTTTTTCAGGGTGTTTTAAAATATAAACAGAAATGTTAATAACAGGAGATCAGCTTTTAAGAAAAATGTTCAAGAATTCTGTTTATTATGAAGGTAATTGTGGATCACATTTGCTAGGAATTTCATTAGGTTTCCAAACCCTGCCAAATATGATTTCATATATTTTTAAGATAAGAACTTTTGTTTGTTTTTGCAATAGTAAAACTCTGCCTTTGACCTTCCTGTACAACACAGGGTCCTTTCCTCGCTAAGGAGCCTGTTACAAGAATAAGTCTTTATATCAGAGCTGTCAAGAAAAGAAAAGGAGGAAGCCTTGTTCTCTTGTCCCTGTATTTCTTTCATCTGGTCTATTCTGTGTCTGAAGAAGAGGAGAGGATACTAGGGGGGGAAAGCTTGTAAAAAAAGAAAGAGATGTTGGAGAAACTCTTAGGAGAGTATTGCATACTTTCTCTCTTTCTTTGCCGAAAAAACTAATGTGCACATAAATGCTGCATGCTATCTAAAACTATTAATGCTTCTGTCATCATTACTTTGTCAGCCTGTGTATGTCAACTTGACTGTGTGTATTTAGGGGTATATCACAGCAGTGGAGCCTTAATCCTGGCAAGCTCAAACCTGGAGCTATGTGCTGAGTGTGGTAGGGAAAAGGAAGTGGGCATCAAGTAGCTCAGAGTGCTTGAATGATGAAATTTATATCAGAGCTGTTTCTTTGATAAGGTGCTAAATAAAATAATTTTCTTTTTTTATTAGCAAAGCAGTCTTTATAAAAAGAGAGGACTTACCCCTGTTATTCTGGACACATGTCAAATGCTACATGCACATTTTTGGACTTTGCTAGAGGTGTTGCTCTCAGGTAATGGGGATGTGATACTCTGTATTTGTGAGTTTTGTAGGCATGTAGCCTGTTGAGGGGAAATCTACTGTCCTCTCTAGCAGAGGAAAAAGTACTGGAGAGCTCTGAACTCTAACAAGAAAAAGGCAAAGAACAAAAGAATAAAAGCAATGGCTGGGAATTGAAGCAAGACAAATTCAAATTAGAATTCAGGCACACATTTTTAATTAGAAGCATAATTGTTTACCGAAACAAACCAGTCAAAGTAAGTGATAGATTCTTCTGAGACTGGGTGGCTTTTAGAAAGATGTGCATTGGTCAGATGAGTTGCTGTCCTCTCACGCAGCTGTACTTGAGCAAAATGTTCTGGCCAGCTCTGTGCAGCAGGTCAGATTAGAGACTCTAATGCTTGTTCCAGATTAAAACCAAGTGAATCTAAATACTTACAGTATTGCTGTGAGGCATGTGTATTTAAAACTGGAAAACAGCAAACTCAGCAAAATATAGAAGGGAAAGTGTTTAAGGCAGGCACATGCTAAATTCCTAGTTTAAATTTCTAATTTCTAGCTCTGTATTATGGATTTTTTTCCCTTCTCATGGACATTTGTTTTACATGTATTGACAAAAAATTGAATGTAGAAAAGCTTTACAAGTTAGGCTCTAGCTGGATTTCATTATGAACTTTTGTCATTGGTTTTATTGGGGGATACTTTCATTTTCCAATGAAGAGGAAAGTGCAACAATTTAAAATAGAATGTTTTTTCCTTCCTGTTTTTAGCACATTTGACCCTTTTAGCATGTAGACATAGGAACAAATTTCTCAGTGCTTTTTTTGTTGTGTTCTGGGGACTGTATTCTTCTACTTATTATTTATTTGTGGTTTCTATGTCAATTAGAAGTGTGGAATGAAAAATCAGACTCTATCGAAGTCTGACTCTGTATGTTTGGGGGTTAGGATGGGAAGTAGGGTTTGAACAGGCATTTTAAATGTTTTTCAGTTCCTTCTTGTACCACTCACTATTGTGCCCTGGCAGCCAGGGAATACTGGCATTCCCTGGAGAGGGAGGAGAAATTCTGCCATGATGTTACGTGGATAAGATCAACTTTCAGCAGTTGCAGGACCTCAGCCACCCAAAGCTGCTGTTGTTGTCCATCTTCTTAGTTTCAAAGATTTGCTTTTGAGTGCATTTCCTTAAATCTATAGAATGACGTTAGAAAGCTCTTAAAATAGCATGCAATAATATATCTCTGCAATAGTATGCAAGATTTTATATATGTGGTATTCTAGGAGACATAAGAAATGTATAGGATCTCTTGGAGAGCAACTGTCTCTGTTTCTTTTTTCATTTTCTTTTTTTTTTTTCCCCTGTAGTGTGCAAATTAAACAGGAAGTAAAAATACCCATTCAGCTGTTTCCCCAATTTTTAAATAGGTTTAGATATTCCTAGGAAGTCATCAGTCACCTAGTTACTACACATAAATGTGTTCCTAAATGTAACAGGCTTCAGATTTCTGGCTGAATTCCTCTTTGCCTGTGTCAGAAAAGCCCCACAAACTACAGACAGCTGAAGCTAAACAGAAATCATTCCCTGGAAGTGCCTTTACTGTGTTTGGCAAGTGGACCACAGTTACTTAAATGCTTTTTAGGTTTGTCTCTGTATTTTTGTCAAGACTCTACACAGTATTAAGAAGGTTATAAATTTTAAATTGCCCTTTTTGCTACTTTTCTTACAGTCATGAGTAATTTGGAGTTGAGAAGCTTATTAGTAAGGGCTTGGATCCATTTGTTCTGCCAAGCAGAAACTATCTAAAATATTTAGCAGTGCTACTAGAAACAAAGAGGAAGACAAGGAAAATACAGATACTTAAGTTTTAATGAACAGAATTGTAACTAACTCCATTTCCCTCTTTTCCTTGTAGGTTTTATTTTTTAAAGGAATATATCTTCTGAATTCATCAAGTGACTCTGAGCCCTAGATATTCCTATTAACTTAAATGCCTAAATTAAGTAGGTAGTTGCCTGAGGACAAATGTGTTGCTAATGGAGATGAGTATACGTCTCCAGAGGATGATTGGGAAGATAGAGGTGGTGACCTGACCATTGCAGTTGCCTTTGTGTGCCCACTGATTTCTGCAAGGTGAATGTTAAGTGGGATGAATCTGGATCATAAGAGTCCCATCAGGAAAGGAGGAGTAGTCAATAGGTACCAGCTGTCTCCAATTCTCTTGTTTTGGATCTGAGATACATTTAGGGAAAAAGAGGGAACAAGAATACAACACAAACAGTTCTGGGTAGGTGGGATTGGTGCAGTTCAGCTTGGTGCCTTGTTGAGCAAGAGCCAGTAATGAAGGTGGGAGGAATACAGTAGGAACATCTGGGTCACAGAGTGAGGAAAAGAGGAACAGATGAAATTGATCTTTTCCAGACACTGTTCAGATGATGCTTTTGTCTGGTTCACTCCCATCACTCAGTCCATTCAGGACAATTCTGGAGTAGGGAAAGATTGCTGCTTGTATACTGTATGCTCAGAGGTCTTCCTAGGTAGGTGATGATATCCATAATTTTAGGTTTTTTGATGGAATGGGGACGTTGCTGCCATCATTTCCTGCCTCGTTCAGTGAGTTGTTAACTTTTCCTTCTGAGAAGAATTATCCAAAAAGAAATGGCCACTACAGTCCTCCTCAACTAATTCCTGGCTGGCTTGGTTGGGAGATGGCAGGGAGCTTCTCTTATGTAAAGAAACATAAGCTTAGTGTGGCACCTTCATTTGCTGGTTGAACAGATTGGCAGCAGGGGTATCTGAACTGATTTCAGAAAGAAGAATTAACACATTGGAAAATATGAGTAGGAAGGTAGCGTAACTTACACTTTAACCCTTACTGAAAAATGGGATTTAATCAGCAAGAGATGAAAAATTGCAGCCGTCCCTTGGATGATTTAAATAATCTTTTATATTTTCATGGCAGGGATATAATTACATTGATTAATTGCATAAGATATTACTGTGGAATATAACTTGACTGATACAGGCATATCAGTATATTTATACTACTGAGAATATGATTAAATACACATCTTTACTTGGAGAAAGCATCATGATTTGTTCTAAAATGCAACCTTGTGTAAATCAATTAATTATATGAACTGTACATTTTACAAACTTTGTGTTTAGTTTCTGACAATGTGTTTGATAAATGCCTTGTTATCCTTAGAGTGTAAAATGACTTAATTGCTAATTAAAATGTTAATTCCACCTGAAGAAATCTATTACCTAAGTAGTTCTAGTAAATCTGTTCTGTACAGAGCAGAGGGAAGATTTCATTTCTAAACTGTTGGTCATTTAAGAGCTCCCTTACTGTTACTGCACTTCATCAGTTGGATTGTGCTTTGAGGAGGAACTTAGGAAATGTATTTTCCTTTTGAGACTTTATTACATAAAGTACCCTGAGCAGCATGCTGGGAACCTTCAGGGCCAAGGGATTTCTTTTGTGTCCCAGTAATGGAGGTGCACATTCAAGGCTTTCCTGAAGCAAACCAGAAACCTCTAGGGAGGGTAGAGGTGAGCTCTATCAGCTGGCAATTTTTCTTGTCAGGGTGACTAAAATAGTGTCTTAATGAAGTCCTGATCTGCAACTTTGAAGTTTGATCATTAAAAGGTGCATATTTACATATTTTTAATTTGTGCGTGTATATTGCAAGTATGTTCCTCAACTTTAACATTTGGACCTTCAGTATAATGTTACATTCTTGTTGTTTCCCTGCTGGTTTTTCTCATGTATAGGGACAGCAAAAAAACAGGAAAAAAGCCTCAAAAAAGCCCCCAACCACCCAAAACCTCCTTCTATCTTTCCTTATTTCCTGGGAATATGACTACCTTCATATACCTTGATATTGATCTATCCATTTATTTAAATGTGGTTTTTTGATGTGTGTGTGTGCATGTGATTACATAGAGAGGCCAAGAGAGGCATGAATTTCTGAGCTGTACATTTCAATGGAAAGAAAACCAAAGGGATACAAGAGCAATTACTGTCAACATCCTCTCATGTCTGTATTTAGAGTCATAGTTTTGCATCTGGATATCATAGTGACTTTTTGATGGGAAAAACAGTGGGACTTAATCCTTTCTGAATTCATTGATTTGAAAGCACTGAGAGTCCTGTGGGTTTCAAATGCAAACAACATATATTAACCACACAGCTGAGGACAGAATGTAATTTTTTTTTTTACTAGAGAGCTAAATTAAAAAATCAGTCAAAACAGTGTGAGTGTTTTAGCATTTTGGAGAACATTTGAGGTAGAGGCCAAGCTTGCTAACTAAGTAATAAGCAAATTGAAAGATTATTCTTACAGGTATAAATTCAAAATAAACCTTGTGCTTTGCTTTATGTACATCCTCTTCTTGAGTGGCAGACAATATACATAGCATTATGTAACTGCAACATTAATAGTTCAATATTGCTACAAAACATTTCCTTATTACATGAAACTTCTGTAAAGTGTTTGGATTTGAAATCACTGATGCTTAGTTTTCAATGTATTGCCTATGAGAAGGTCGTCCAAAAGCAGCAGGATATGGGAAGGAATTAGTGTAAACCTGATCAGCTATTAATTTTTTAAAAGCTGTTTATCATTAGGGTTCCTTTCTCCAATCTTTGGTAGTTTGTCTGTGTGTCTGGCAAGAATATGAATCTAGTATCAGAAGGAATTGCACTTTTCGTGAAGTCTCCCACATATGGTGTCTGATATGCATCCTCTTACTCCATGTGAGTTTCTTTCCTTTGAGAGGAGACTATTTTGCCTTCATGACAATTATTTTCTCTCACAAATACAACTTCAGTTAAGAGAACGTTGCTATGTTAAAAAAACCAGCCCAAATAGAGTTCGAATAACAATTAGCAGCTGTGCAACATTTCCATTTTGTCCTATTAGAATATGCACTACATACTCTGGCACTACAGGCAGGAGAGTATAATACATAAATTAACTTTGAAGAGTAATAGCAGTCAACCTATTCAAAGAGAAGTTGATTGTATATTCCCTGATAATGTGCCATGACTAAGAACATCAAAACATCTTATTTGTTGCTGCCTGGACTGGTGGAAAATATTTTAGGAATGGTAAAGTCTTTGAATGTTAGGTCAATGGACCTATTAGTGGGGTTTTGTGCTAGCTCCCACTTCAGAGACATGACTGATATTCCTTCTTCAGCCTTGCTGGCAGGAAGCTTAATTAAAAACTGAGAGCTTGTTGTATTGCTTCAAGATTTCAAATCCAAAAAGTGGAAAATATACTCAAAGGGATCTGAAAGGATATGCTGATATGTCTGCCACAGAAATGTCTGGGTTTGATGTCTTCCCTGAAAAGTAAAATTCATTCTTGCAATATCCCTCAGGCTTTTGAACTCTTAAGCCATTCTTCAAGATGAGATTATTTGAACAAATGACCCATATCTCTCTCGGTCCTTCCTACAGGGGTGATAACATTGGGGATTTTTTTTTTCCTTTGTCTTGGATTTGTTTCAAGTTAAGATACAGAGCTTTGGTGGTCAAAAAGAGGTTCACTGTATTTCATGTACAATATAACAGCTGCTTTTTGTAAACCCTTCTGAAGGGGAAGATCTAGCCCAAATCAGGACTGCAACTGGAATTGCCCACTTGCATGGAATCTGATGTCACCTTGACTGAGCAGGCCAGAGGTAGGATTCCCACCTTTGGAAATGGTGATTAGAATGATGCCTGAGCTCCAAGAATGAGAAGTCACCAGAGGATAACTGTGTTACCTGGCTAAGTTGCAGAGCTGCTGTATATAGAGGAGTGAAATGTCTGAATTTCTTTTTTCAATACCAGAACTGCATGTACAAGTCTCAAATTTTTCTTCTTATTACTGCCTTTCCTTGGAAAGAATTGTGTCCTTGAAGAAGCATGTTTGAAACTGTAAGCGTTTCATTTTTAGCCTGCGAATCTTGGGGACCTGGACCTCCTACCAGATGAGAGAGAGACTTCTTCTCTGTCCACATGCCAAGGACACAGTGGAGGCAGCAGGAGCCAGGATGAAGTTAAGCTAAAGGCATCTTCCTGGCCCAGTGCAGGTGGTTTAAGGGGAGGTGGCATGGCACACAAGTTTTACATCAGATGAATGTGAATTCCCTTTGTAGGCAGTAGAAACAGATTTGTTTGTTTGTGGTCTAGTCTCTGAGGTTTAATTACCCACAGTTTAAAGCTCACAGGGAGGGGTATGTGAGCTGTAGAAGCAGGATAGTAGAATCACAGGTGCATTGGCTGGAAGCGGCAATTGGAGATTGTGGTGCAGCCTCCTGTGGTCTTTGCACTGGGCAGTTTCACCATCAGCAGCTGTGCAAACCGAGCTGAGGGATTATTGCTGACGCATCTCTGGGGCTGGGTATTTACCTTACACATATACCTATGTTTTAACAATTACTTCTTTTGGTACTGTTCTTCTCCTTGTAATAAAGATAACCCTTATAAATTGTGTATGAGAGGAATCAAACCACTGAGGTGTACTCATATAAGTAAGAACCACTGGATGTTTGCATCCTTCCACCTTAGTTATAACAGTGCCCTAAACAAGAATTTCAGAACTTGGCTCCCAACATTTGACTTTGAATGAAACTGGATTTTGGGAGAGGTTTAGTGGTGGGTTTTTTTTTTTTTTTGGACAATGGCAAAATTTCATCAACATGTTAGGTGAAGACAGGCTGGTTTTAGTTTGGCCATATAAGTGCATATATGAAGTGATGAGGAAATAATATGGAAGTGCAAGTCAGACTTGCATTTTCATGGGGCACCCCAGAATTTATTAATTTCATACAAATATATACCTTACTTTTATTTGGAAGATAGATTATAGCCTGGAACTCCATCTTAAAAAAACCCTCCATGTTTTAGAAGTATCTTATGGTATCCAAAGGATAAATATTTAAGAAACTCCTTGTGCTTTTGAAATATGAATCATAGTGTTGGGAAGTAAGGACCATCTTTTATCTTCAGAAAGGGTCCAATGAAGGTGATGGTAGGAGCTGTTTCTCAGCTCCATGCTGTGGGAAGGTCCATCTTTAGCAGAGGGAGGGTGCAGCCTCTCTGGCTGTTGCCTGTTGAACCACTACCACCTGGTGTGTGATTGACAATTAGTGCTAATTGTGTCCGTAGCTTTTGTGAGTCTAACTCACTTTTTCAAGCCGTTCATTTTGCTTTCCTGGATCTTGCTGGAGTATTTAATGTCACAGTCTGTAAGAAGACATATGTTGTACTGGTGCCAAAGTAGATGGTTTAATACCTCTGCTTTGTTGAAAAGTGATGGTGTGACTTAGGAATACCTGGGTGAAAATAAACACTGAGAGCATCTAGGAATAATAATTTGGTTTTCTCATTTTTAGTTGTGGGCTTTTGCACACAGATGAGATACACAGATATTAATAAGCCCATCTGCTTTTCAAGCCTTTGCCCACCAACTAAAATAAGTCAATCTTATAAGCCAGTTGAGTCCATGCCTTTGAAGATGTGTCTGCTTCCATCAGCTCTGATGAGTTTTACTTTAATTTCTGTTTTCTAAGGGTTCATCTGGGCATGGTGTAAAGGGGGGAGTGTTGGTGTTTTTGTACTTAATGCACTTAGGGACTAGGGGTGAGAAGTTAAAGGACATAAAACTGAGATCCCACAGTGGAGGGTGCAAGCCATTAGTCTTTGGATTCTTACAGTTCAAGATTTTTCCTGAGTATTGGAGGGGATCCCCTCATTGACAGGAGTGCTTAGCTGAGTGTTCTGGCATATTTCCATTTACTAACTTTCATGTGGGTCTAATCGGCAGAGTGATACTGATTTCTCAAGTAAATGTTTTAAAGCAGCAGAATGTTCTCACACTGAAAGAAACCCCAGGGAATCATCCGTTTCCTCTTTCCTGCTACAACAGAGGAGATTATTTCTGCCTCTTTCTTTCCATGGTATTTTTTCCAAGAGTATCTCTTGTCCTAAGCCATGCAGTAACCTAGGTATCTGGCACTGCCAGTCAGAAGTGACCCAGGAACTCAGAGTGCAAGTTGTAAGCAGAATGAAATATTTCCTACCCTTGGCAACACAGTGCTGGATGGAAAGAAAAATGCTTTTTGCTTTAGGAAGTTGAACTTTTATGCTCCATAGATTAACTTGCTGTGTATTCAGAACTTGATATATTCTGGCTTTATGTCCTTTATAGAATGAAGTGTAAAATTCTTATTCATAAAATGTTGTTCACAGTAAGGAGTGAATAGCCAGTTCATCATTGAGAAAAGTTATCATAAGGACATAAATACCCATTGATGTTTAAGTATGTACAATTTAAAAATTAATTAAAGAACTATAAAGCCGATGAAGTTTCTTGTTTGAACATGTTTTTAACAGAAGCTCCTGTAGTGCTTGTTCCTTCTGAGTAGTGATCTATCCAAGATGGAGAACTACCCTGGGGTCCAAATACAATTTGTGAGCATTATTTCTTATTCCTAAAAGTCAGTGACATGATACCCTGTCATTAAAAATGTGGTGTTTTAAGAACTGAGACATGTTCAGAACATGGGCTTGAACTCAGAGAAGTGCTCCACTAGTGTAAGATTTGACAACTTCTGAAAATTCTGGTGTTTTGCCTTAGTTATGTCTTCTGTTTCTTAGATTTGAACACTGCTTTTGTGTCAGGGCAAAAGAGAGCTGAAAGAAATTTATTACTGAAATAAGGGAAGAAAATGAAATTCTGCTGGCTGCCACTAAAGAGTTATGGACAAAGAACACACTGACAGTAATTACTTTTAAAGCCTCCCTGGAAAATATAAAATCTCTTGCTATTAGCTAAAATGCCTTTAAAACTAAAGAAGTCATGTGCAGGGCCTGCACAATTTCTATGTGTGTGTCCATATGTGATTCTGTGAAGACTTTTTGTTTCAAGTCTGCATTTGCAATATTCTCCACTTTCTTTTCATTCCAATAAAGAACTTCTAATGCCTACTTTGACACATACATTCCAGCACTCCACTATCTGGTTTGTTTATTTTTCACTTGACTATTATATTTTATTATAAAATTGCATAGATATCTTAGTTAGCTAAATGTATGTGTTGATGGATAAATTTACAGTGGGAGCATGTGAATTACTACAGGCAGCTCTTCCTTTGCAGAGACTTTTCTGGTCGCTTGCAGTTCTGTTTGTACTTTCCTTGGAAATATTTCCCAGAGATGGGATTTGGGGAAGGAAATGGAGCAAATCTGGATTTGGACTTTGCTTTTGGATCTCCTCTCTAGAGGATCAGAACAAATCAGGGAATTTAATCAGGCACTCAAATGTGATGAAGATTTGGATATTAATCATCAGTGGGAACCAGCGTTCCATGCTCATTAAATAGCAAATTTTGGTGAGTGCTTCCCGTTCCCTCATGAGTTACCAGAATTGCATGTATACACCATGCAATGTCAGGTCATAATGCAAATTTTCTTGGAAGCAGAGCACTGCATGTTGTATTAGTTATCAATGAAATCTCAGATTCTACTTTTACTCATGTACTTTAACATCATAAATATGTCAAATTACTTTATCATATGTAATATAGCATTCTCATAACTTTTGTTAATGGAAGTCTGGACTATTTAGAAAGACCAGTTGTTAGAGTCAACATGAGAATTAGATTGAGAATTACATTTCAAGAGTGGGGAATAATAATTCAAGTGGCATTAGAGATAAGTGAAATCTTCTGACTTACTAGTGAAGTATATATTTTTTAATTAATTATATTTGCAGACAAGAATATAACATGACCTAAATACTTGGGGTCATAGAGGACTTTAGGCAATGTCAATCCTGTACATTCAGAATTCAGGAACAGGCTTGAGTTAATAAACTTTGAATTATTTTCTTGTCTTCTGGCATTTTTTTTGTCTTTAGGGCTGGTATTTTTATTTTTTTTTTATTTTTCATTGTTAAAGAATTGTTAAAGAATGTTAAAGAATTCATTAAATGAATTTTGTTTTGCATTACTTTAAATGAAGCAAAAAAAGAAAGCTGGGATTTTTTTTTTTGTGATTATCTGTCTGAAAAGAAAAAAAGGAAAAAATATCTGAAGTCTCAAGATGCTACTCAGATTTGTCATAAGATTTCACAGTATGAAAAAAAAAACTCCCATGGCTAGACCTGTATCTTGCCTGTTCTAGAACAGAGTTCCCTTCTCTCTGCAGTGCCCCACAGCTGGGGCTGTCAAGGTATGCTGAGTTCTGGTGAAGGTGTTTCCTGTTCCCATGGGCTCCTTTGCAGCAGGGCTGTAGGAGGACACCTGCAATCCAGCTACAGCTCATGCTCCAGATTGCTTTACCTGCTGCCATCCTCCCTCCTGACCCCAAACAGGCTTTGCACCATGAGCTGGTTCTGGGGCTGTCACACAGATGGAGACACCACTCACAAGTTGGAAACCACCAGGGTTCCCATGGATGGTGGCACTGAGCGATTCTGTGGGAGTGCAGAGTCCATGTGAGGGCTCTTCCACCAGGCAGGGTGTCAGAGCTTTTCACACTCAGCATGGGCTGAGCATTTGTGGTTCACACTTTAGAAAGCTGATTGAAAAATGATTCAAGATCCCTGTGTAGCATCAGAAGGAAATAAACCAAACAACAAAACAAGAACATGAGGGATTTTAGGGCAATCAATAGAGAGCACTTAGGAGCAAAGCAAATCTTACAGTGAGTTTAAATTGTCTTTTCTCAAACCACTTTAAATATGGAAAAGCAGCATCTAACTAACCCAAAGAATGCAAATGAAGCTGTGTAATATCTGAAATTATTGAGTGCTGAGGTAAAGCTGCATTTTTAGAATACATGTATGAATTCACAACTATATATGTTTTAAAACAAGCAAAAAAAATTCCCTAGATTGAGAAGAAGCAGTTGAATTCATGCTGTTGAATTCATGCTGTTGAAAACTGTAAGGATCACATGGGTAGGGTTTTTCTCAAGCAGATCTGGGGCGGAATCTTGTTTTCTGTCATTCACCTGGCAAGTCTCATATTGAGACCAGAGCACTTCCCTGTGACAGCTGGTGAGTTGCATGCAAATAACACCTGCAGTCCCAAATTCAGAACCTAGAAAAATTATAAACTCCAGTATTTTTAGCTATATTCCCATTAACAGCATAGGTCCATGCTCATCAAGGTGAATTTTCCAAATGTTAAAAAAGGTCAAGTTAAAACAGCATATGCCAGTTTTAATACATATTCTTTACCAGCTAATATTACTTCAAAACAGAATTTATATGCATATATTATATGTAAGTTCTTTTTCTATTCATAGAACAAAAATTAAGTTTAAAATTAATTATTTATTTAAAGACAAAGTACCATGTTTGTACTTAATTGTGTATTAGCACATCATGTATTAATACAATGTATATTATTAATTAAAAATGATGCCTCAGAAGAGATTTTTAACTTCTCATTGTTTGTTACTGATCTCATGTAGTGGTACTTGAATATTCTTACTTCCCAATGCTGAAGGGGAAGAGGTGGAATGGAATAACATTCATTCACTACCAGCACTTTCTAATAGTTTGCATCTTTTGGCTCTTGATTTAAGAAAGCAATGCTTGTGGTGGAAATATTAGCTATATTTCTATGTTTGTTGTGGGTGATGAGCAGCTCTCCTCCTGAGACTCGTCCGAGCTTGCAAAACTGTCTAAACATTCTCATACTAATATAATAAATATAATAAATTTAATATTAGATTTTATACAGTCTGCTTAACAAAATCCAAATGGGAGTAGGCTATTCAAGATACCCTTCTAAATCCTGTTCTCTAGTGCAGTTTCCTACTGATGTATGTAATTATTAAATGCAATTACTTGCTCAGTTTGCATTCTTTCCTAAATGCCATCTTTCTGTTTACTTGGTTTGTAGGCAGTGGAGGGCTTGGGGAGGCTGTGGCCTTATTTATTCTAACCTTATAATAACACATTTTAGTTTACTTGTGTACATCAGCAAATGTATGCTCCATGCATTAAAGGAAAATATGAAACCTCTTTTTCTAGTGGAGTTGTTTTAGTTGAGTCTAGATTTAAAAACTGAGATCATCTGCCCTGTAAACCCATTTGTCTGTAATTTACTCACTACAAAAGGCTGTTATTTTCTTGTCCTTCCTGTCCTGACTGGCTTGAATTTCAAGAGTAAATGAATTTGTGAGCAACGGTTTGTTCCATTCTGGCTTTAAGGCTTAATGAGACTGTAATGCATCCAGGCTGAGGTTTCTGTTTGATCTCATAATAGTAGGAAATGGACAAGTAGATTGCACTAATCATTAGAGATTGCTCATGCATTTGTTTCTCCCTGCTCTGACAGAATGGCCATTGAAGGCGTGGGTTTGAGTTGGGCACATGGTAAAACCAGAAGGGTTCTATTGTCTATCTTATGTAATGTCTCTGGCAAAAATTACACAGCTGGTTATGGAGAATGCTGGGCATCTCTCATATGTCTCCTTCTGTAGGAGCTGAAGATGCAAAGTCAGTGCTGTTTGAAAGAGCAGGATGATTTTATTGGCAACTTCCTCCTCCTGTGACCTGCTCTGCAGGTGTGACAGCTGATCCTAATGCCAGTCAGGGACAGCAGTCATGCCCCATGGGAATTAATAGTCCAGAACATTGTGATGGAACTGGTGTCAAAATTGTGTTGCAAAAGGGTTTGTTTTTAGTGTAGTGACTCTGGTGCTCTCTGAATTCATTCCTGGGACCCAGTCCTTTTGTTCTCTCACAGGTGTTGGAGTGAGTTACCTGTCCTGCAAGAAAAGTCTGAAATAAACTTCCTTTAGGAAAATTGCAAAATTAAATTAAAGAAATCACAGAATGCCTCTTCAATATTTAACTTAAACCTTGACTTTTTTCCTTCCACTCACTTGGCTTGCCTTGGGACAGAATCAGAAATTAGGTCTGGAAATGTAGAATGAGAGAGTAGCCCTAAGGTAGAAGTTGGGTTTTTGGATGGTGGCCCATATTTGGAGAAAGCCAAACTGGAAAAATTGCAGAGGTGCTAAAGACTCTGAGCACATTAAGCTTGAAAAACTGCTGACCTGAAAAGGTAATACAAAATGTGTTGTAAAACTTCTGGATGATGGAATAACATATGCAGTGAAGTGAGAAACAATGTTGGCCTTTGCAGCAACATCTGGATGTTCTGAGGGTTTTTTGTTGGTTTGTTTTCTTTTTTCCCTTCATGTTAAATAGGACTTAAAGAATCCACAATGTATGGGAGCTGCAAATTCTCACCATGTGTTGCTTCTAAGTATAAGGATATATGGTATGTGCAACAAGTTCTGTTTATTTATTTATTTAGCAAAGTGTTTGTGTGGATTGGCTGTTTGCTTTGCTTTCCCTTCCACCTCAGTCAGTGAAGGCTGTCAGCTTGTGGCAGGAGAGATGTTAAAGCCATTGCAGACAGTGGCATGATGATCTGGAGATGGACACAGAACCTGCCTGAAACAGATCCCAGTAGCCTAAAGTTTCCAGCCTAAGTTGCTTGCCCAGTTTGCTTTCCACAGCCCCTGTCAGCAAGACTTCACTGTGGTGCTGATAAGTACTGCAAAATGTCAGGGATATTGTCTAGACCCAAATCCAGATGGTGTTGCATTAGATTTGATCTTGGGAATATACATTCTCTTAGAAACAGTTGTGATATTAAAAATAATCCTTCCTGCACCAACAATTGGTTGGCAGCTCTATAGACACTTTACAGTAACAACACAGATGACTTTATTTGCTTTTGGAAGGTTTTGCTGCCCCAGTCCATACTCCTTCTCTGCCTTTCCCCACCTGATTTTTTTTTTCCTAAAACAGGACTAGATCAAGCTTTAGTGAGTTTTGCAAGAAACCTCATGGTTTTTGGTGACAAAACAGATAAGGAAGTCAAGTGTATTTTTCTGCCATACAAACATTTATTGACTGAAAGAAACTGTGTGTGAGGCATATTCAAACACTTGGAGGGAGAAGAATGGCCGTGGCAGCTGGGCTGTGTTTTCTAACTGTGATAAAGATAAAAACATTCTGGTGCTTTTTTGAACCTAAGAAAGTTATTTACTTGAGGAAAAGAAAGACATATTCTGGTGTAAATGAAGGAAGCCATATGTATGCTACACTTAAATTCTAGTGCAATGATTTCAGGAAGTGGAGGAGCTGGGAGTGTGTTCCTTGCTACACAATTCCCCAGGGACACATGGAGCAGGGAGGCTGTAGTAGGCTTCTGGGGATCCTTATGCCTTGTGATGTGTTTTTTTTTAAAGGGCACTCAAGCTTAGGTGATCTGCTTTTCAGGAGTAAGTACTTAGCAATAGGCTACCTGCTTCCTTTGAAATTTTTTGATCTTTGAAATGGTGGGATTTACTTCATAGTTCAGACTGTGTTATGCACACCTTGGTGGCATGGTGAAAATATTAGAAGATGCCAGATGGGTGATATGATACTGTGGACAGATGAGGAACTATAACTGACTTGTGGACATTCAGTCATAATGGAGACCATCAATAACAGATGCCGTGTACTTTTTTAGTGGAAATGTAATGAAGACTATCTCCTTGTGATTCAGAGCATTAGCATCCTGTTGAGTAATCTGAGGGTTCTGGAAGCCATCAAGTAATGGCATTAGCTACCTGTTATGTATGTGACTCTTGCTCATAATTAGGGTTTGTTAGTCTTATCAAAGTTGTTTGTTTTGAAAGATTTCTTTGCATGTTGTGACTAAGATTTTCTTTACCTGGAGTTTTCATTGAGGGTTTTTTTTTGGTGTATCACAGGATGTCTAGCCCTGAATAGTGAAGACTAATCAGGTAAGAACAAAATATGCAGCCTTTGTGCCATATATTCTGGAACACAGAATAGATGGACAATCTAGTTGAGGCATAAATCCTGGTTTTAGCTCTGCTATAAGGTTCGTACGTGGTGCTCTCAGAGATTTTTCTAGGAGCTTTTTCTAGACATCTACAAAGCATCTCGGTGACAGGTTTTGTGCATTTAGGAAACATGAGGCTCAGGGTGGATTGTGGCTCTGGGAATGTGACTCCCTGGGTTGGGTACTAAGATTGTTTCACTGACAGACACATACACTCTGTCTCTCAAATCCCGTGCAAAGTGCTCGCTGCAATCCTATCTTTCTGGATGTTTATTCTGTTTGTAATTGTCATAATCTTGGTGCAATTATGGTCCACCAGGGCTACTCGTTTCCCGTTTTCACCTTATATCTTGCCATGCTGACAATCATGATGGAAACTGTGGAAGATACAAGCTTTACTTCACAGGGTTTCAGGTCCTAAGGAACCACTAGAGAAATTAGTTCTTATTTTCTGTATAAAAAATAATAGATTTTTTTTTAATTAACTCAAATACCCCTTTATTCAGATTAAAGCTCTTTTTTTCTTCTGGAGACTATTCAAGAGAGCAGGAGAGATGACAAAACCTCCCAATACGTGATAGTCTTGGAATGACAGGGAATTTATTAGGTATGATTATGTGAGTTCATCAGAAAAGAAAGTTCATAGCACCATTTTCCTAGTTTTAAGTTCTGATTGTGTTTAATCTCTAATAAAGTAGAATAAGCTAAATAGCGCCCTTTCTCTTCTGCCTTTGGAGTAAGTCTAGTTAGCAGCATGCAAGGGAGAAGGTGCTGTTTCTGACCTCAGTGGGTGATTTTGGAAACCCTAGAATATGTTATTTCAGTAAAATCATCTTAATGGAGAAGAGAATTCAACCTGACTCTTTGCAGAGAAAGGAAACTGTGAATTAAGGCAAGAATCTGTGAATGAAGAGAAATGAGCAGACAAAGGTTTTGGAGCCTTGCTTTTATAGTCTTTCTGCCCCTGAAAGTCAAAGCATGATCTTTCCTGTTCAGTCCAAAGCACTCTTACTGCAGAAAATTTTTGCAGGGAAAAACAAAACAAAACAAATCAAAAGAACTGCCCCCCCCCAAAAAAATTTAAAAAAAAAGGAAAAAAAAAAAAAAAAAGGCAAAGAGAAATATATTCTAGAAGGATGGCATAATTTTCTTTTAAAGACTTCAAGCAATGCAGGTCCCCTGGTAAAATATTTCAATTTGATTTTCCCGGCTGTGAAAGTAATCAAAAGCTTCTTTCAAGGTTTAACTTGCTAATGAGATCCAGTGACTGGAAGTTAGCTATGCCATTGTCTGCACGATTAACTATTTCCATCCTGTTATCAGATAGCTTTTATGTGTGAAAATACCTGTGTGGTGATGAAGTCAGCTTATAACCTTCTCTTTGATGATCCAAGTATGTTGGACTTCTTAAGTCTCAGATCATAAATCATGTTTTCTAGACTGGAGTAATTTTTGTGGCCCTCCTTTTAATGTTTTCCAGTATATCCACATGTTTCTTAAATTGTGGATATTATGCTGGTGTTCTGCCAGAAGGCTCACAAATAATATAAAATAGGGATGATTTGTTTGTCTAAGCTTTATATAGCTATTTTTCCCCCAAAAAATGTATTAGATGCTTCTCACTAAGAAAGTATTTGAAGAAGTTTTCCTGAAGTTCTCATTCTTTTTCCTTCGGCTTATTTTTTTTTTGGTCTCACTTCCACTGAAGCTGTTCTGCAGGTTCCCAAAGTGGGTGGTTCTCATGGCAGTGACCAACTGATAACCTTCAGCCATACAACTCTGGAAGTATCTATTTCTTTTCTGTAATTCTGTAGGAAGCATATTTATTTTAAAAACCTTGACAAACATCTAAACTAAATTCCTTAAGTAGGCAAGTCAAGTACAATTCTGGACTTCCCCGTTGGCACATAAAAACTCCATTCTAAATTCCCCTTCCATTGTCTTGCATTTGGTTCTATTAAAATGAATTTTGTTAGGTTCTCCATGTAGGCAGGAACTCAGTTTATTTCTCAGGCACCCCATTTGCTTCCCTAACCCTGAGAAGCTGTCTCACCTACTGCTGTGAACACAGGACATTTTATATTTTTTATAAAAATAACATCAGATGAAGAATGAATTCCTTGTCATTCCACTAGAGGAGGAGTTGTGTTATCAAGAACATTTTGAGACCTGTGAGTATACTACAGGTCTACAATTGAATCCAGTTGAAGTACACTCTGTTAATTCCACATCATCATTTTTTAATTGAGTTGTCATGTTGTACTAAGTCAAATGCCATGGAGAAATCAAGTGCACTATAGCATACAATTGCCTTTGTCAAGCAGACCTGTTATCTCTTCACGAAAAGACAATAGGTTTGTTTTACAAGACCAGCCTTCCATTAAACTAACTGATTGACATTAATTAGATTTTTAGCCTCTAATTCTTTGTTGATGAAATTTCAAATTAATCACTCCTTTTATTGAATGCTAAATAACTATTCTAGAGGTCTGTGGCCCATCTCTTTATCCTTGTTTAAGTATTAGGTCTCCTTTGGCAGTTCTTTTTCTTTGGAATTTCCCCATTTTTCAAAGGTTTGTTTTAAAATAATATTAGCAATTCAGGGAAGCTCCTCAGCATGCCCTTTTAGCACTCAGGGGTATGTGTTATCCAGGCTTCTGATTTGAACATTGTTTAATTTTAGCAGATATTGCTTAACATCCTTCTTTATCGCATATGGCAGACGTCCTATTCCATCCACATCTTTGCATGAGGTGAATGCATCCTCCTGCTTCATTCTGAATACAGAACAGGAAAAAAATACAGCATTTCTGTGTACTTTATGTACGTTACATCATCTTCTGCAGTTTTGCCACTCACCTCTTGCAGATCTGCTGTATCTTTCCTGCGACTATTCTTTTTATGCTCTTCCACTTATCTTTCTTCAGCCTTATACATCCACATGATCACTTTTATTCTCTTATGTATTTTATATGCTCTAGTTTCTTTTCTGTTTTCATTGCTAATTCCATGTCTCATTTTAAGCATGGTACTTTCATGGCCTGTTTTTTGTCCATCTGAGTAATGATGACTTCTTGGGAATTTAGAAGCTGGTAAAGACACCCTTGTATTTTGTTAAAACTTACAACTTAATATTTTTGTTTGGTTTTAGTTTTAATACCAACTATTGTTTTATATTTTTTGAGAAATAATTCTTCAGACTTTTCAAATTTCCTGTGAAATACATTCTTGAGTTTTTAAATAGAATTTTGTTTTTAAGTATGATTTGCTCAAGGTAAGCACAGTGAAGTTATCATCACGAATATTGTAGTCTGATGTTGAGCATATTTTTTACAGTGTTTCTCATTCAGATATGTGAAACAGATTGTGGGTGAAGGTTTTGAGGTTCTTATGTGTTGATTTTGTGAATGTATGAAATCAAATATTTGTCTTTGCTAGGAATTCCTTTACTTTTCTCAGCAGAGCTGAACAAATCAGCTGGTGCAGAGCCCTTGGAAAGCTGTGCCGCTGTGCCAGTGCAGAGACTCAGTGCCATCGGCAAATTCCAGCAGCCAGTATCTGCAAATATGACATACTTTTAACAATACTCAGTGGCATTTGCACAGTAGTACAGTGAAAGCCTTTCATTCAGGCCCTGTGGTGTGTGAGCTGTTATGCCATGTGCTACATCTCCTGCTTGCTGTCCCTTCTGTGTCACAACTGCAGTATTGCTATGACTCCCTACTCCCCCAGGGTTTGAGGAGGTGTGGTTTGGGTTTTATTAAACTGTACTGG
Organism: Phylloscopus whistleri; assembly: GCA_017589585.1. Classification (NCBI taxonomy): domain Eukaryota; kingdom Metazoa; phylum Chordata; class Aves; order Passeriformes; family Phylloscopidae; genus Phylloscopus; species Phylloscopus whistleri. The sequence continues at coordinate 1,746,874 of JADMLD010001629.1, read as the reverse complement.
CTACCTATGGTATCTTCCATGTGCTGTTCTGGCACCCACTCCTGCCCTCAACGGTGTTTGGTGTTTTGGCAGCAAAGAGCTTTGTAGCCTCACAGATTTAGATTTACATTTAGGAAATCCTTCAGAGGGAAAGCAACCACCCAGAAGTGGTTGATCTCTGGTGTGAACCCGAGGCAGGTGGTGTGGTCATTCTGGAACAGGCTCTGTTCATGACGGGGCTCTGATGGCTCTTCTTTCCATCTCCTCTATTGTTCGGTGAGCTCAGGTAGGCTCAGGGTGCTGCCGTTGTGACAGAGGGTTATGGGCAGGAGGTTTTGTGAGGCTGATGAGGAAATCTCCTTAGACAAAGGACATCTGTTGAGATCTTTTTAGGAAGCAGAAGAGAAGCATAAGAACAGGGGCTTATAGTTGAAAGTAGGGGGCCACAGGATAGTTCACATGCACATGAAAGCTCATCTTGCAAGTACTCCTGTAACTTCCCTACAGGGTTGTTTCCAGTATATGAGTACATATCTTTAATATCTATTTCAATTAGAAGTGTCTGACATATCTGTATGTTGCTGTTAGCCCCAAGAGAGGGACTGGGGATAAAATCTGGCATTCGAAAGGCAGAGACTTACGATGCTGCAGACTTGATGTCCTGGGCATAACTGCGTCCTTCAGAAGTGGATGTGTTTACCACAGTGTTTTCTATACATCTCATGCACCTCTTCAGATTTTGACTTTGAGTCCTGTGCTTTATTCCCTTGCTCATAAGTGCTTGGCAGATCTCAGAGCATCCTCAGCTGATCTGACTGCTGTAGTAAAGATAACTTTACTATGAATACAATTAAGAATGTACTTTATGGTTTATTTGACCCTTTTTAATCACTATAATCACTTTGCTGGCTGCTTTGTTTTGTAGCTGCCACTGAATGTGTGAAGACTAAATAACCTTGTACTTCAATCATATCTTCAATGTTTGTGTCTCTAATAGAAAAGTGATTGATCAATGAATTGATAAAACCCAGCTAGAAATTCCCTAAAGTCCTTGTTGGCACCAAAGAGGTGAGGAAAACAATGGAAAACCTATTTATTCTAATTAACTCAGTAAGTAATAAGCAAATTTAGGAAACAATGCCTGCCTCAGTGGTGTGGAAACCTACAGATACAGGCAAAACAGCTCTATATAGCGTTTCTCATTTTATTAAGAGTGAGTTTCTGATTGGCCAGAGAGGGTCATTTTTGCTATACAAGTAAGGCAAAGATTCCTGGAAGCTTGAATGTAAAATGTACTCACCAGTTGTCTGTTCTTGCAGCCCCAAGCACAGAATATCTCCTGTGCACTTTCATTTCTTGCCTCAGTGCATATATTTGAAGTAAGCCTGAGACTCAAAGTCAGTGGTAAAATTCAGCATCTGAGACATGGGAGTAAAATGGAAAGGAGCTGAAAGACATCAGCTGCATGATTCTAAATCTGATAGATTTTTATCTCCTTTCTTGGTTGTTAGAGTTCAGGAGAAGCTTTTGCCCCTGCCTCCTGTGTTCTCTGTGAAAATGACAAAAGGGTTGTGTTGGCTTGTAAGTGCTTTGGTGTAGGAGTGCATGTGCATGGATGGATAATTGAGTCACTTTCTACATCTCTTTATGCAAATCTTAATATGTTGCATTTTATTCCTTGGGTTAAATCTAGTCCTGTGGCTAAGCTTTTCTAGAGAAAAGCCCAAAACAAAGCATCACCACTATCACCAAGGAACATAAAATCCCCTAAATCTAACAACAGCAACAAAAAAACCCAAAACAAATCACTCTCCTCTTTCTTCAGTAATTTCTTTTAGTTGTTAGAAGTGCAAACCAGCAACTCTTTGCTTGTCTAGTTTTTAAAGCCTGACTGCAAGAATAGTTATTAAGGGATGTAAATATTTATTTCACTGAGATGCCAAAATTAAAAAAAAAATAAAATCAAATGATACAGGTGTGGGTACCAACTCTTTGAAGTTTAGTTAATTGTTTCATTGCCTAGATTAGGATGTGGAATAATTAACTAAATAATATGCTTGATTTTCAAACCCAGACAGCTTCCTCATGTATCTAAACCTTGCAATATTTCCTCTCCATCTGCCACATATTCTGCTTTCCCTATAGCCTTTCCTGACAGGATTTATAATGTCTTTCTCCATCTTGAGTGCAAAGCTATCTATTTTTGCTATTTAAATCTTCAAACACACCCAGGTTAATTAAATATGTTATAAAAGAAAATATGGGAGTAAATGCAGACCAAACCATTTAGTTCACCGTAAAATTTTATTTTTCATTGTGCTACAAGACTTTCCCATAAATTGCAGTAAATCCTTGACTCTTACCTTTGAATTGAGGCATTTTTCCGCAGCAGGTGGTGCTTGCATGCAGGAAGGTTTTTCTCCACGTGCAGGGCTGGGGTGGGCAGCAGTGGCCACTTGCAAACTTTCTACCCTAAGCAAGATTATTGTTATCTCCTTTTGGCATCTTTAGCAGATGTACTTTATAGATCAGATACAACAGATGTAAGTGAGGGGAGTGTAGGACATTTTCTTCCTAGAAATCTCTGATTTCTCCTCTCCCTTATGAATAGCAGAGGGCTACTGCTGTTAAATGCCAGTACTGCATTCAGTGGCAAAGAAGGTTATTCAGTATACCTGCTGCCCATCTGAAAATGCTTTAATGGCTCTCTGGCCTGCTTTGGAAATGCATGGCTATTGGAAAAACAGGAGAGATTTACTGCTTTGACTAATCTTTATTTAAGAAAAGAGAAATTTCCTAATGAAATTAAAATATAGATTTTTTTACCAAACTGTTTTGAATTTTCTACAAGAAGCATTACTATATTTTATAGCTATATTACAAGTATGAAACAGGCTTAGGTTTAATATAGAGAGACTGTCATCTCTTCAAAATTTGCCTCATTATGCTTCTGTGTACCATGAGTTATATATTGTCAAGTGAGTCTATTGTGTTGTGGAAGTTACAAGTTTAGTTCAGGATGCCTTAGCTCAAATTGCTGCAAAGTGAATAGTTCTGGTTCAAGGGTCTAATAAGCTCCTCAAGTCTGAATGTTCTAGCTCAAGAAATTTATATCCCCTGCTTGTATGAAGGCCCGGTTAGTTTGTTTGTTCTACAAAAAGAACATCTTGAGAATGTTTCTCTCCTTTTCTACTTACTCCATAATGTGCTAGTGGTTTTGTTTTTGTTTTTTTTTTTTTAATTATAATTATTTCTGTAGGTTTTTCTTACTTTGCACACTCACATTACTGTTAAATAAGCAAGTCACACACTCATGATGTCAGTTCAGTAGGAGTGGAAAAAAGCATACACAAACATCAAGAAGCTCAAACTAATTCAATAGCCAAGTCTAATTTGACCCAAGTTGTGTCTGCAGTAAGATAATGTGTCACTTTGTAGTGTTGACTGCTTAGCAAATAATTAAATCTGTAGTAATTCTAAATTATTTCTAAATCAATAGATCTAAAAAGTTAAGATTGTCAGTTACATCATACATTTGTCACAGGCCTTGAGAATAATAGAAATACTTGTCAGTTTGTAAAATGTTTGTATTCTTTAAAGTTACATACTGCAGACTTAGGGCCTTTAAAATAACATTCATTTCTTACAACTGAAAACCTATCTGATACGAATATTTAATGTAGGAAATTATATTTGATGTTTGGAATACGTTATGAATACCTGATTATTTTAAGAAGAAAATTTCAAGTGATGTTCAGGTTAACCTTGGAGAGTTGCTGTGATATGTGGAGAGTCAGTCCTCTGGGTGATGTGAAATTGGAGTTCGTGCCCTGAGTTCGGAGTGTTTGCAGCTCACAGAAGACCTTTAACTCCTGGTGTAGAAACCATTGTCCAAATACAGCACCCAAAGAAAACTTCCCTTTTTTGGAAAGCCCCTTGTAAGGCAGCAGTAATGGTGAATGAGGGAAATGCTCTTCTGCATGAAAACTTTTGCCTCAAGAAAATCCTTGTCAAAAGTATGTCTTCTACAGCTCAGCATTTTCTGCCTTATTTGGGCATTTTGTATAGCATTATTTACATGTGGTCATGTAATTAATTTTACTGAATAAAGCTGACACATTTTCTTTCTTATTAGCTTTCTGATGCTGCTTTCCCTTCTTCCTCCCTATTCCATTAATAAAAAGAAATTAATGTTTGTGGGATTCAGACCCTAGAGGATGAAGTCAGTGTCATATCCTTGCACATTATCATTATGTATGCCCATATATAGATACAGATTTTTATTATGACTCAATCTTTCTGATGTTTTAGCATGGTCACTGAGAGCTTTTTCTTAAAAAGGAAATAAAAGTAAAGGTGAAAATGGAAAGACAAAAGTTGGGCTTTGTCCTTTGATGTCTTACAAATAGGAAGAATGTATCTGGAAAATTACAGCCTTCTGAGGCCTCCCTCTGATACAGCTAATCTTTTAAAATTGATGCTGATACTCACTTTTGTTTAAATCTGAGAATAAAACCTGTTCTAGCAATGACCTGTGATCTGCTTCTGGTTTCCTCTGCTCTTTTCTCTGCCTCCTCCCCTTCACATAAAGACTGCTTGTATTGAAAAAAAATGTCAGTATGCTTTACACGGCTAATTTTGAAAAAAAAATGTAGCCATGTAAAAATGAGTTTGCTGTGAGCAAACTTGCTCAAAGTTGCTCTATTTCTCCATTAATGCCATGCCAGCAACTTAGTTGCAAGTCCCTGTGTTACTGAGGGTCATACATTATTTTTTGTCTTAGGTTTATGGGTTAGAAACATATGAATGATCTAGTGAATGCACACATATTATCTGTGACAAAATATGAATTGGACACAGATTAAGTGGAAATTTGTATATCTGAATTCTAGGCAGAATTCTGAAGTGCACACAATTGTGTGCAAAAATAAGCTCCCAAGTGGTTGCTATTTATTTTGATTTCTTTGAGGTTTTCTACATGGTTTTACAGCATTTCAGGTGACAAAGTTAATTGGTGTTTAACGTAGTTGATGAAGAGATCAGCATTGCTCCTTCAGTATGTGTCTTCATCATGGCAAACAGACCAAGGACTAAACAATACAAGGCAACATGGCAACCATGCAAGGACTAAAAATACCCTCCAGTATAGTGCACAACCTGCACGTGTGTGCTGGTGAATAATTCCCTTTTACTGGATTAAGTCTAAACAATCTTCTGTTAGTAAGCCAAATATTTAATGGAAGGCTTTGCATTTTAATGTATAGACAAGGCAGAAATGATGTTTTGTATTTAACAGAATTAAACACCACCTATTCCCCCCAAATTTTGCTAATTTAACTCTTAGGATATTGTCCCTGTTTCTATTAGGGCAGGGAGTCCTGAAGGAGGCCCATGAGTAGTGTGAGCATGGTGGCCTCGCAAAGCAAATGTGTTGAAGCTTATGGAGCTGTTTTCCTTTTCCCCCCTTACAAATTCCCCCAGTTATGAATGCAGTGGCTACTTGAGCATTGCAGACAGAGTGTGCAAGAGATCATCTGTTTGGGAATAGATGCTTTTACATTCCACAGCTTTGCATAAAGGGTTTTGTTTCAGGAGTATGCATGCATGCTGTCAGCTCTGCAGGGAGGCAGAGTTCAGTTAGAAAATCCATCCAGATGTTAAGTTGAACAAAGTCAGGTGATGACCTTGAACACTGGTTTTTAAATGGATGCTTTGGCTGGTACAAACACATACCATTTACCATTATAGACTCTTAATTTCCCAGCAGTTAAGACTTCTTGTATGCCACAGTCCTGATACAGGTTATGACGACCATGGAACAAATACTTTCTGTGCTGCAGAAATTGCTCTTATGTCTCAAGGTATCTTTTTCCCAGGAAAAAGAAATTTCAAAATCAGGAGATGTGTCTTTCTCAGAGTCATTTGCCGTACAGCTAGTGCTACTCTTGCAGAAGGTAGTATTGAATAATTGCAGATATGATCAAAGCCCTGTCAATTTTGATCTGAAAAGGGTTCTTAAATTATTCTCAGCATTTTTTCTGGATCATAGTCTCATTCCTTCTAACAGAATTTTTGTCCTCATGATACTGTCTCTAGCTGGTCATAATGTCTAAATGATATTATGTAGCAGAAATTGAGGTGGGTGCAGTTTTGTGCCAGCAGTGTGCAAGAGAATTACAGTCTGTGTTTGAATTGTGCCCATTTTCATAGGAAGTTTATTTTTACCAAACTATGGCACAACAATTGTAAGTGATTGAAGAAACCTAAATTGTCATCAAAAGTGGAAAATGTTCAGCACATAGGTTTTTGAAGCCTGGTGTCTTCTCACTGGCAAGGACTAACATAGGATGCTTAGGACAGAGTTTGAAAACACACAAATGTTAGAGATTCAGAGACATCTCCTGCCTCTGTCAGCATTCAAAGTTTCAGATTCATGGAACCACAGGTTGCATCAGAATTACTGCAGCTGTTCATGAGTTCTTTGCTGATGAAATACTGAGGAAGATGACCCGCAAAGAACCAGTAAGGTTGAAGTGTGTTCTATGCACATCCAGGATTAGTCACTGGCATAGGAATCTGCTGCCTCTGCTATGAGCATATCTTTTGGAAAACTGTCCACCTTTTTTTATAACCTACTTTGTTACCATCCTCTTCTCTGCATGTGAATTTTGCTGTACTACCTCAGTGGAAGCTCATCTTCCAAATCACGTTTTTCAAGAGGATTTATCTTTTCTTTAAAGACAAAGGCTTGGCTCATACAGTTGTATCCCAAGTACTTCATTCCCAACTCTGCCTGTTATTTGCTTTGATTTAAGACAAGACTCTTTATCCATTTTGTGGAAGCAGAGGTAATATTTTTCTCTAGAGAGGAGTTAAAAGTTTTTTAATATTTAAAGATACTGCTCTAGTAGGTCCACGCTATATCATAATATTTTATTCATCAACTGGACAAGTGAATGCAGCTTATAGGATAGTGAGATCATGAGGTATTGCTTGGGAGACAGCTTAAATTTACCTAGTGGTGAAAATTTGGTGCACAACTGAATATATCAGAAATATGTATCTGAAATATACATCCCTGCCATTCCAGCTGCCACCGGTGCAGCTTCTGATCTCATCCAGCAGCCTGGGATTTTTCCACCGTTCTGACTTGGTCCTTTTGGGGTCACAAGAGATCAGAGTGCCCTGGGCTTTGTGGAACAAAGGACATCGAGGTTTTCCTGGTTCCATTTACTATTAATGCTATAGTTGTTGTTGTTTGTTTGTCTTGTTATGCATACTAGTGAAGAATTAATGTGTAGTTCCTATTCCTATCCCCATACCTCTGCCTGAAAGCCCCTTTAATTTTCTAAATTAAAATAATTTGGAGAGAGGGGATTTGGATTCTCCATTTTCTAGGGAGGCCCTACCCCTCCCTAGCAGATACTCATCTTTCAAACCAAGACATTCCACCAGTCTTTACTGTTCACATTTGGCTGCTTAACCAACCTGGCATGCCAAAGTCAGTTTGCTGATTTTAGCTCTTCTAGAAATTGGTGAAAGAGCCAAGCTGTATTTTTGCCTCAGAACATGTAAGGAAAACAGTGATTTATTGCATTTTTTTCCAAGTTGAAGTACAGTGCAACAGGCTTGTTTTCATCATGTTTTCTTCTGCTCTATAGTACACACTAAAATGTGTGTGTGCTTGTGACGCAGAGAGAAAATTATTCCTATTAAGTGATGTGACTGGCTACTTGCATGTGGGTGACGCTGAGTAAATGCTTCTAAAATTAACTGCTGAAATGCAACAAGGAAGACCACGGTTGTGCCATAAGGTTCTTGTAGGAATCCATTCTCCTTGATCTGAAATGTGGAGAGAATGTTATCGCCCTATAACTGCCACTGCTTCTACCTCACAGAGTGTTTCTCTTTTTTGATGAAAGCATTTTTTTAAAGATTGTGAAAATACAAAATCAGAAAGGAAGGCTACTTGCTTTTTTGGATGTTATGTTTTATAAGGGATATTTATCCTCTGTTGTGGTGTAAATTAACTGAAAAACAGCTGTGCTATAAGTAAAGGGACTGCTGTGGTAAATTAGTCAAGAAATATGTTCTTCTGTATGCATTATTCTAAATGATGTGTTCTATCCAATTCTATCCCATCCTATTCTAGCCTGTTGTGGTTTTTTTTTGTGGTCTTTTTTTATTTTTTTTTTTTTTTAATGATACTACATTTCTTAAAGGATAATAGTGAGTTTAAATGCAGCAAACAGTGTGGTCAGGAATAGTGCAAAGCCAGCTCCGGGCTGAACTACTCTGAACTGACCAGCCTCTGTTCTCAAGTTCTCCATGAACAAAACCGAGAAATGTTTTAATTGTTGACCCTCAGAGTGAAAAAGCTCATCCATTAACTTATAATTTCTCCTACTATACTGTGTTTATTGATTCATGGGGCCAGAAGTGCAGATAATAACGAACTGATGTGCTTTAACAGCAAATTACTATAATAATCATGATTGTTTGATGGCACCCATTCCCCTTTCCATTCTCTTCTGCAGCACTGTCTCATCTTCTGTACTATTGCTGCATCGTTGATCATCTGTCCTCCTTTTTAGAATCTAATGGCAAGTTTTAATTCCTCATTAGACAATCAAAGAATTTTGTGTGCACCAGGACAGACCAGGTTTTCATAGTGATGTATTTGCAGTTCTTCTCTGTGTCAAGTTCAGTAGCAAAACAAAATACTTCCTGGACAGCTCCTTTTAGTTGTTGTTTTGTATCTTCAAAGTAGAGCAAATACTGTTTGTCTAAGAAATGAAGAGCTGCTGTGGACTGACTTGTATGTATGTTAAACTGCCTTTCTTTTATTTGCATCTTTGCTCCTGATTTTGGTCTTGGCAAGTTCAGAGCTCTGCAGGGAAAACTTCATGAATGCTCTACAAATCTTCAGTAAATTAGGCTGTAAGGAACATCAAAGTAGCGTTCAATCTCATTATCTAGAAAAGGCATGGCTTGCTGCAGAATTTAATGGTGATTGTTGAATTAGATAATGGGTTTTATGCTGGTTACTGTAATCTCTGGTGATGTAGATGGATAAGCTATTATTCAACATGCAGCTTATAGAAATAGTAGATAGCTCAGACTTGGATGGGGAAGTGCTGAAAATATTTAAGGGGGAGAAGGGAAAGAAGCTATTGATCAGTGAATACTTACGTTTGATGCATTTAATCTTTCTCATAATGTACATAGCATTAAATGGATCTGGTAGGCTTTACTTTGTAGGTAAAATGTTTAAAGAGGAGAATGCCTAATTCCTTTAAATATGAGGGGTCTAAACTCCCAGTAACTTCATGTACAAATGCATGTGAACTAAAACCTTGAGCAAAAACACTTTGCAACAGGGACTGACTGCAGCTGCTGTAGGTGACTAAGCCACATTAGAAAACTGTAATAATTGTGGTTTTTTAAATATTTTTTATTAGTTTTTGCTTCCTTAAAACTGCTGATCAAGTTTTAAAGGTAGTTTTTTCCTGGTATGGACAAATGCTTCTTTGTCTGGATTTGAAGCCAAGGCATAGGAATGTACTTCTTATCAATAATATGAAAAAAACCCCCCAAATTATTCTCTTCATTCCTTGACCTCTACAAGAAAGATAAGGCAAAAAGCATCTATAGATATGATAGGTTAGAGCAGACCTGTGAAGTAATTGAAATGGTGATTTACTCACACTTTCTAAGAAAACAGGACTTTCTGTATGTACAGCTTTTAGGCAAAGTTTCATGTGTGACTTTGGGAACTGAACATCAGTGTCATGATAGGAAGAATTTAATTCAGAGAGTAAAAAATGAATCTGAATTGTCAAATTTCTAGCTGATGATTCCAGCATTATGCAGTAGGTTTCTCTGAAGCTCTGCAGTGAAGAGAATGAAAACAGCATGTCTCGTTCAATTATGACCATTCATTCCTTCTGGTGCATGTGGTTGAGGTCAGGCTCTGGAACCTGTAGATGGCCATTGTGTGCCCATGGAGATGGATATTAAAGCTATGCAGAGGTGAAATATGTTCCATCTCCTGCTGGGCTCTAGTGAAATCTCACCAGCACAATATGGATTGTGTTTCTTTCTAGTGCTGTGTGTAGCATGATTATGAATTGATTTATCATGCACCTGTGTCAATTCTTCGTTTCAATGTATCACTCCAGATATAAAGATGGTCTGATATGGCTTCTGGATCAATTTTTTTGCAGTTATTTTATTGGCTTTTGAGTTATGCAGTGTACTGGAGATGATCCTTCATCCTGGAGATGATCCTGATTTTCCATGCATTACTGCAAAAGGAGATAATATTTTAGGACAGCTGAATTACTTGTTAAATTCTTTGACTGAAGATGTAAAGTAGTTTTGCAGACAGCAGAGAAGAAAGTTCTACTAATGGAAGTATTTATATTCTAATTCCTTCTGTTAAAGTCTTATTCAACTAAGACTGTAATTGTCCGTGCTTGATCTCTGCCCAAAGGAGTGAGGGTTTTGTTGGTGTGAGGGGGATTTTTTATCTGCTTTTCTTTTTAAACACAAGCCAAAATGCTTTAGTCATTGTACAGGAACTTAAGAAAATGTAACAATTTAATTGTCCCTGCTGTCATCATGAAGGATTAGAAAAAAATTGAGAAGGCTAAATAAATAAAAAAAAAAGAAAAAAAAAAAAAAAAAAAAAAGAAAAAAAAAAAAAAAGAAGTGAAATCTAGAATTTGGGGTTGAAAAATCCTTCCATTGGAAGAAAAATGGTATATTTATAATGTTCAACAGTGGGAAAATGTTCATTTTTATGCTGACTCACACAGCTGGTTTTAACCTCATCTGCCAATGTTCCTCATGAAATCTGGCATGTACACATGCTTCAATACCATTCTCTGTGAGATGTTGTGGATGTTTTGTGATGTACTTCTGGTCATATATATTTTTATGCATATAGAGGGTGTTTTTCTTAGACCAGGGGGAAGAAAAATTAAAATGAAAACTTTTCCTTGGCTATTTGCCTGAATACAGGGCAATCACCTACTGTGTGTCTAGTTTCCCACATGTTCTGTTCAGGATTGTGCTCAGGTGCACTTAGAAATGTTCTTCTTTGTGGTCCTGTGGCAGCAGAGTTTCATCAGTATAAGGGTGGTCCTTGAAGATCAGAGTAGAAGGTGGGCTCTGAAATATCTCTGCTCCTGCAGAGTCTAAAGAAAGGGACTGTCCAGGGAGATTTGAATAACCTCTTTAGGACTGGAAAACATTAAGTCTGAAGATTGCCTCTAGTATGACAGGCTTCTGGAGCTTTTCAAAATGTCCAAAATGTAGCAGGTTTTTACAGTTAGTTCACTAAGGGCAACCACCTTCTGATTGCCTCAGTAATTTGCCTAATGGAGAAAATTGAGACTGAAAAATATCCAAAAGAGGATCAAAACCAAAACATGCTTTGCATTGGCTCAGTATATGTTTTCCTAACACAAAGCTTTGATTTTGGTGGAGGTCTTGGACCTTGTTTGCTTTGATTCTGCAGTTTGAGCTCAGTTTGAGAACAGTTAATTATTGGCTAAATGTTGGAGAGAATTTAGACTTAAAGCAATTTAGGAAGTCAAGGGATTATAAATGGTAGTTGACTGGTTTCTTTAGGGTTTTCACAAACTTTTTAAAAGATGTAATTGAAATCTTCATGATATTATCCTTGTTCTCAAAATAATAATTATTTTCATTTATAGTACTAGCATGCAATTGTTACACTGTAACACTATGCTCTGGGTAGCATTTATTAAATGGTTTTAATTGGAAGAACTCAGAGCATTTCCTAAAGAATTAATAATCCCTGTAACTACCCTCCTAAAGGAAGTATTCATAGCCCCATTTTTCATATAAAAGATGATAAAGACATTGAGTCATTTGCCCTGGGTTACAGACAGGCCAGTGGCAGAGTGAAAGTGTAACCTGTGAGTCCTGATCTCAAGAACTGAAATCAGTCAAACACAGGAACATGCACTGCATGGGAATTCCTTTACATGAGCAAGGGAAATAAGGCTAGATGTGTAGTTTTTATGAGTGAGTGCTTATGGAGTTATGTACTAATTTTCTTTGACTCTTTCTCCTAGATTTTTCTTGTGTTTCTTTTTGGAAGAGTAGAAGTCATATTTGCAACAGTGCTAAATAAGAATGCTTGTCTTCAATATGGCATTTTCACTATGGTATTACAAAAATTGAAAGTACATGCAGTGCTTTTGTGAGCATTTGAATTGTAGATTAGTTTTTAACTGTTCAGTTGCAAGGGTATCAAGCACTACCAAACAGGGCTCACACAAGTGATATGCAAATATAGAACAATGAAATTTTTGCATCTGTGAGGAGATTCAAATCATTAGGCTGTGTAGAATAAAGCATATTTGAACAGATATCAGCCATATGACAATACACTTTTAATAGACACTTTTTTAAGCTTATTTCTTGAATATAAAAATTCTTTATTTACATAACCAAAATTATGCTACTATAGCATTTTTATGAGAAATTATCTATATTTATAAGAATATGAAAGTTTAAATTACTGTTATGATTTTAGTAATTAACATTCTGTTGTAAATCAAGTATATATCTTAGTTTGATGTCTTTATATCAGTTTCTTAAATAACAGCTTATAAATTAAGCTTCATATCAGAAGAAAATAAATTCTATATTAAAAAGGAAATAGCTATAATGAAGAGATTATGTGTCTGAAGTTTCCTCTTTCATTTAGTACAGGCCACATAATTCACAATTTTTACTCAAATAAAATATGATTGCAATCCTTCCCATGGTCTGTGCTATATTAAAATATTATTAATGGCTTTTTGTATTTTGGAAGATAACCCCACTGATTGTAGGATCTTCTGCCTTTGCTATTGAAGGAAGGGAGCCTGATGCTTTATTGGTTTCTAACATCAATCGTTCACAAGTTCATTGCATTACATTTTATAGTGATATAGCAGGAAACAAAGACTATCTTGTAGCCCCTGTGGAGAAAATAGCCTAATCTGCTCTTCAGGTCCCCAGACCTGTGCTAGCACTAATCTTTTTTCTACTGTTAGTGATTTTGGAAAAATTCTTTTGCTTTGCACTACTGTGATGCTTTGTAAAAAAAAAAAAATACTGATTTTTAAAAAATAAATGTAATAATAAAAATATGCTTAGTTATGACTTTGGTCTTTTTATGTGGGGTGGGCACCTTACTAAAACAAATCTAGCATACCATTAGTGGTTCTGAGCTGACTTGAGCTGATGAGAAATGAGTTGTTGCTATTAGGATTTTCCAAATCAATATTCAGTCTGCATTGCTGTATGAACTTTTATAGATTGAATGTATTCTGAGTAAAGCTGTCAGATCTGTTTCAGGAGAAATAATTATTACTAGTTGCAAGTCACCTGTTGTCATGACAAAATCCAAACATTCAGTTGAACGCACCTGTTCTCCTGACCACTCCTGATCTTTGTATATCACTTGGAGACTGTTGTACATTTGTGGCCCACATCTGAATGGCAGCTGTTCTTTAATGGGCAAAAGAACAAAACATTAAAAAATCACTTAGTATGCCTGGGAAGAAAATTCAGTTATTTAAGAGCAATGGATAAAGACTGTGGATAAGCAGATGAAGAGAATGTAAAAGGGCGAATTTTCCAACAGTGCAGTTATACTGTCAGGTAACCAGATTACTTTGTCTTGTTGATATAAGAGAATCTGGATGTTGATCTTCAAGCAGCACACAGTTACTAGAGGACCAATGATGCAGTTAGTCCAGTGTGTAAGATCTGAGTACCAAGTGCTTAAAGGAAAGTGCAGAACGGGTTGAGAGGTTTCTTTGGTATCTGAACTGGTCAAGACACTGAAGAATTGGTTTCAGTAAGGTTTTCAAAATGTGATGGAAAACTTGCCAGTAACTCTAGAAATTCCTATTTCTCTAAATATCATTCCATGAGCTAAATATCATTCTTTTCTACTTGATTTCTTTATAATTTGACAGAGAAATCCATGCATCAGTTGTTCAAGAAGGATTGTGTTGCTTGATCAGGTTTGATTTGATACATTCTTTGTTTCATTCAGAATACCTTTGTCATGGTACTGCATTAAATAAGTGTTGCATCAGCCCTCTGTATCATGTGCTTTCATTATACAGCATACTTATCATGTTTTCTCAAATTTTATCTTTGTAAAATAATCTTGAAGCCTTTTAAGTCACTCTTTTTGAGGGAATACTGGTATCACTTTATATATTTCCATCCCCAAACCCATTTTAGCTCTTCAATAAATGGATTTAGCCCTTTGGATTAAGCATAAAGCAGACTTATTCAGCTAGAAATGGATTTAAATTTGTACTTTTATGTTTTGCTGAACCTTGGCCTAAAAGAATACATTGGTTAATTCAGAAGTCTTTCTTATTAGGATGCAGACACTGGTGAATGAATATTAATTCCTTATTAGCTATTTTTGGATTAGGTTAATAAAATTACCGAGCATTTAATGAAGGACTGTTTTTAATATTTTTACTCTTGTGCACTGCAATATAAATGTGTGAGGATTTTTTCAGATCCTTAGTTTTCCTTTGCTCCATAATGGATCTAGACCACATTTCAGAAACACACTTGCATTTACTGTAGAACCCAAGTAATACAGTGCTAAATTTTGGCATATAAAGGGTTCACCAGAAAAAATCCTCCACTTATCAAAGACTAGAAAATAAACCTTGACTGACCTTTAACTTTAATGTCATAATCATGACTGTATAGCATAGAACACCATATAGGATTTCAGGTGAAATCACTGAATTTATTTTAAAACAGTTATAGGACATTGGAACAAATCTGTTCCCTTTGATTCCAACAAGCCACATGCTGTAGCAGCTTTGTTAATCTTCCAATATATGTAAGGCACACCACAGTTTAAATCTTTGTGAGGGATAGGTACACATACACAAACAATAAAATGATTGTATGAATTAGGTGAAAAAATTTTATAACATGGATTTGTTAGGATTAACTTCTTTCAAGGCCTGAGCTGTGGGAGTGCAGTGGGAAATGTAATATGGTTTGGCTGATGAGTCTCCTTCTCTCCCCCACCCCCTGCCCTTTTTCTTCAGCTCCCAGCCCGAAACCTGAAGCTTTCCCAAATCCACGTCCAATCCACAGGGATAAGTTGCTGGAAGTCAGTTTAGCCTTGCAGTGAAATGTGGCTGGTCTGGGGCACTGACATCTGTGGTCGTGACCTTCCCGTGAACTCTCCCGCAAGTCTATCGCTGTTTTTCTGCATTTCACTCAATATACAGGGCAAAGATTCACTAATTGCATTTATGGGGCTATGCTACCTTTAAAACACTGCCTTTACAATGTCCTTTCCCCTCAGTCACTGGTTTTTTTTGACTTTTCTGCAGTATCTGGAGAGCATCAAACTGATAGTTGCAAGTAGAATATGAGCTTTTGAAGTCCAAATATTTGGAATATTGTTCAGCTTTAATGTTGAGAATAAGTATATTATTGAGTAATATTAAAGACAACTGGAGTGCTAATGATGTCACGCCTGAAAAAAATGATTATTCTATCAGAACATTTAATTTCCAAAAATTATGCACAATTTCCAGATTTGTAATAAAATAATTAGTGCCTGCACTTTCTCGTTATTGACTGATTTGCTCCAATTTCTTTGTATGAAAGGGGCTTTGTCATTGAGTAAGGAGTCATAATATAGTGAAGTTTTACACATTTTATTGTCTCGACTTCAGCTCCAAGAATTACATGTGTACTTGGGAAATGAATTCACAGTACCACAGAGGCTGGCAAGCTTCCAGATTTTAATTGCTTACCAGTGAGGCTCAGGGCAGACTGTTCTTCCTAGGGTGGGAAAATGAAGAAGAAACAAACCTCAGTTGCGCTAAAGAAAATGGAAATTATTTTATTGAGAAGAGTACTCACTGATATGTGAAAAAAAGAACTGCACTGAAGTTATCATTGCATATTGAGCTCTGTGGCTGAATTAATAAAATAGGAAAACTAAGGAAAGCTGGAGCTGTCACAGTATTTAGCTAAGTCCTACTTTTTTGCAGCTCATTTGTAGCAAACCAGAGAAGTACCCTGAGCATGTCTGCTGCTATGAAAAGGTACTGCATGAGGAGGTTGAGTGATGAGATCCTGTTACTGAAAGCCAACAAATTTGGATTCCCACCTCTGCCTCCACAAGAGGCTCCACTCAAGAGATTGTTTCTGGTGTGCTCCATCTGGAACAGAGAATAGTTTTCACCTTTTGCCTAAAGGTCTTTCTTTTTCAAAGAAGCATTTTCCATTGTCTAACTTCATGTCATTGCTTTCATAGCTCCATCTTGTAAGTGTGCAACCATCATGATGACAAAAAACTAGTGAGAATAACAGAGTGAAGGAGTGATGAAGGGTCAATATCTGAGGTAAATTGTAACTATAAGTGTAAAAAGATCTTTGCAATTTATAGCTATCAAGCTGTCTAGATATTATTGATAGATATTATCTATTAATATAGCCTCAAAAGGTACTTGGAGAAGGAGAATGGTGTGTTTCACTTGCTGACACTAGTGCAGCAGCTATGTAAGACTTCAGAAGGGGAAAAAGAAGGAAAGAGGACACTGTTGGATAGGCTTGAGCCTGAGCTCTGGTAGGCAGAGTGATTCTGATGTGAACTGAGTTTTGTGTTTTTGTGAGTTTTTGTGAGCCACAAAATGGGTAGAGAACTAGTGGAGCTTTAATGAGAAGAATCTTTATTGCACTGTGCATGAACAGATGAAAAATAACATGCTTGAATTTGGATATGAGCAGCTTGAGATACTGTGGAGGAGGTGAGATGGAGTAACCAAGAGCTGTAGGCAAGGTTGGTGGCTGGATTGGTGTGGCTGTGCAGGTATGTGTCTTGTTCCAGTATTGTTTACTTGGGGTGTGGATAGCCTGGCATCTGATTGTCTCCTACTGGGACTTTGAGTCTCAACTTCATTGCTTCCCCTGAGCTTTCTTTCATAACTATTAATTGGCTTATACTAAAATTTGAGCAACCCTTGTATTTTTTCATTTTTCTTTCCACTGCCAGCCTTCAGTTCAGTTTAGCTGCAGGAAAGACATTTCTATGCAGTACAACATGGACTCTAAAATATATTCACCAAGCAAGAGGAAACTGCTTACATGACTTAAGATATCTTTATCTGTCAACAATTACATGCTCCAATAGATCTTGTTTAATCTCAAGATACTAATAATACGCATGCTAGAAAGAGTTCTGATTATATGTCAGAGCTGAAACTTTTTAAGCCTTGCTATTCATTCACTAATGTTCACACTCACCAATGTTCATGCTTGTTAAATGTAACACTCATTAAAAATATATAATCCATATTCATCATTTTAGTTATCCATCACTAAATCAGATTAATAGATCACCATGCAATTTTACATTCTTTTTACAACTTAATGGAAATGATCCATTATTCAAATATTGAGCATTGCCCATCTGCACTCTTCATATTTTTTCCTCCAGTTGAGTCACCCATTAATGAGTGATAAAATGCAAAAGGTTGACAAATGAGTTTGGATATCTTCAAGTTGTTGTTGCCAAGACCCCTTGAAGGGTTTGGTCAGCTTTCTGAGTCATTACTCCCTGCTTCTGGCTTCTTGTGCATCCTCAGGTGTGGTACTCCTGTTTTGGCAATGCCTCTGAAAGATGGCATCTCTGTTTGGATTAATGGGTTCCCTTATTATGTTTGATGACTTTTCATATTTCTCATTTTAATCCATTTTTTAAAAATGGACTCATGTCTTGGTAGCTTCTTTCCCATGACAGAAGGTCTGTTTTAATAGAGCACTTACATAAAAGGGATTTTAATAGAGCACTTACATAAAAGGGATTTTTTTGGCAAATATTGCATTTGTTTTGCCAGTACTGCCATCTAAATACACGTATCATTGTGCATTTTAAAATTCTGTGTGTCTGGGGTAGGCAGGATATTTTGTGCCTTTCTAGTCTAGTCTATGGATTCTAAGTACACTAAGGAGGCAAAAGATGATGACATCATACTTAACTTCAGTATTAATCATGGCAATAAGTAACTACAAGCACATCCCTCACTGATTTGTTTTATCTGGATTTAGCTCAACCAAAGCCTTCACTTTAAGGGATGTTTCCCTCAGGATTTCTCTACCTGTCTCTGTTATTAATTGTAATTGGTTTTGTCTTGACCAACACTTCCAGAGGGGGTGGTTGCTGAAAACCAGTATGTAGCAGTTGGTCCTGAGACTACAGACCTGTCTCTCAGACCTGTCACCATGAGGCTTGTAAATAAGGTCTGAAAGCTTCTGAAAGTGTTAGCAGCTTCTCAGCCACTGTCAGTGCTAAATGATGCAATTGCAGGAGAAACTCTTGGCAATATGTTCTTCTCTTCAAAACCAGCAGTCAACTAGCAGATACACAGGATGCCTCAGTTTCTGGACAGTTCATGTCACTCAGTACACAGAGATGAGTGGTACTAACCAGGCTTAAGAGTTGCATGAGAATTTCTGAGGGAGAGGGGTGAAAAAGGGGTGGAGGAGAGGTAAAGCTGGTTTTGGTCATTGAAGAAAAAAATTACTTTCAGGCACCTGTGAAAGATTGTACAGCTCATGATGAGTTTTCTCTCAGTCATGTTTTTTATGTGTATGTAATTCCTTTGGATGGAGACTGATAGGTAGAACACATGATACATTCTTTTAAAAAGTAGTTTAGTAAATCCAGCACATTACCTTTTGTCTTCCTTTACTCCTAATTTTGCATCTGTAATTCATTCTATCTGAATGCTTACCAAAGAGCTGCTTGTTGAGGCTGCAGTTGGTAGGAATGCTGGGCAGGTGATGCACTGGGGGAACAGTGGGAAACACCTTTTGTTTCTGGCCTTCCCTGACTCAGCCAGTGCCCAGGAGTGCTCCCAGAATCAGTGTGTTGCCCTCTTGAACCTGTTTCCCACTGGGCTGGTGGCGTTGAAAGGCTGTGCACCGAGCCAGATCTTTTCTGAACCCGCTCTTTTCCTCACAGCTTTCCTTTTTCTTTCTTACCTTGTTTTCCATGTCTGTTCTCTGCCTTTTTTCCCAAGCTGCCTCCTAAGGTCTGCTGTTAATGGGAGTGGGCGCAAGCTGGGCTTGCTCTCTGTGAAGTGTTTTCAGAGAGGAACCTTGTAAGAGGCTGAAAGGTGAGAATTGTTTTCTTTTTCCTCAGTAAACACTTGAAAAAAACAGCTTTGGCAATGAAATAAACCTTCAGAAGAGATGCTAGAAGTAAAAGTGAAATTTTTTCACAGTGTAGAAAACATATCATGCAATGTGTGTTTTAATTACAGGAAAACAATCAGAGAAACCCGTGAAGGCTGCAGTTTTTGTGATTTGATGATAGCAGCTTTGTGAATTGCTGAGAGAGAAGTGTTGCCATGCTGTGAAATCATCAGATTCCACCATGTTTTCCCTATATCTGTAAGGCAAAACAAACTCCACTTGATGTGTTTAACGCTTGCTCGCTGCTGCTGTAAGCTTCTTCACAAACTGGATCTGACTTACTGATCACTCCAGAGATAGGTCCTTTAATAAAATAAAGAAAACAATGGTAGATCCTGTAACAATACTTTGAACATTAAGCAAATGTGTTCCATACACATCCTTTCCTAATCATTCATTTTGCAGCAGATTTTTTTTTTGCATATAGGTCCACTGATGCAGTTTATTCACATTGTGCAACAACGTTCGATTTCACCTGTGTGTTTCCAGCTCAGCAGGAGTGACCACATAACCTGTACAGATAGGATGTGAGCTTTGTCCCACAGCTAAAACAGGATGCACCAAGTTGTACTGACCTTTCTAAGTATTTGGATAGGCTTTTAGCTTATGAACATTGTCTTCTAATGTTCAGTGATTTGCTAAGATTAGTATTTGCATTTCCTGTTCTCATCTGTCTGCCTGCTCTGCCTTTGTATTTCCTTCCCAGATATGCTCTTTCTGTATGTCCTTGTGTCTTTTTCTGTCTTTTTTCATTGTCCTTTCTAACTTGAATTCCTTCAGTATTTTTCAGCATCAAATAGCTTCACCTGCCTCCTTACCATGACTCTATAAAGTGTTTCAGGGGCAGTCCTTCACTGAGATCCCCTAATGTCAGAAATTAAACAAAGCAACAGAAAAAAGAGCCCAGCTTAATGCATCTTTCTACATTTCAGTATTTAGCCCATGTGTTTTGTTAGGGCTGAGGGCTTTGTTCATACAGTAGAGAAACTTCCTTGGAGAGCATAAAAGCTGAAAAGAACCACTGGAGAAAGCAGTTGGTTAAAGGGTTGCTATCACATGCAAGCACAGCATGTTGGACAAAAAAAAAATACTAGAAAAGGAAGTTTTGGGGTTTTTTTGTGGTGTTTTTTTTTGTTTTGTGTTTTTTTTTTTTTTTTTTTTTTTGTTTTTTTTTTTTTTTTTTTTTTTTTTTTTTGTTTTGTTTTGTTTTGTTTTGTTTTTTTGTATAGTGTAAATGGCAGTAGGGGGTCTTCAGGAGGGATGTGAGCAATGAGAAATCTGAAGATGAATCACTTGCTTAACAGAGCTTCTCATGTGTAAAAGGGGCATTGGAAGGAGGGGTGGGAAGTCACACTGTCAGTGGAGGAAAGAGGCAGGGGAGCAACTTCATGAGACATCAGGACAGTTTTGTGGACTTTGTGCTTCAAGTTCAATGGAGCTTCAAACCTGAACAAAGCATTTTGGATGACAATCCGGCCTTTTCAAAAGATGAAGGGGTTGTATCCTCCTTAAATATTTAAAGAACACAGGGAGCACTTTGAAAAGACTAAAGCATCAAACTAGGCAATTAAAAGAGAGAAGATTCTGCTGAGACCTTGTTTCTGAAGATGTACTGAAGAGGTAAAAAAAGAGTCCAAATGCTTAGTACACAGAAGACAGCAGACAATAATTGCTTAAGTAAATGTGTGCTAAAAAAAAAAAATGTGCAATGCAAAAAAAGGCCAATGTTCCCAATCTGTTGTTGAGAACCTGAGCACAGCTGTGCATGTTTGCAGTAAAAATCCATGCACTTGCATGGGAGTATGTAATACTCCTCTGTACTGCTGGAAATAGGAGCCTTCCAGCATCATCCATCCCTGGAAGATTTCAAGGCTACATTGGATGGGGCTTTGAGCAGGTGGACTGGAAGGTGTCCCTTCCCAGGGCAGGGGCTTTGGAACTGGATGTTCTTTAAGGTCCTTTCTAACCAATGCCTTTCTATGAATCTATGATCCTTCTACTTGGATAAAGTTATTTCATTCAGCTTCTGCCCATCCTGTAATTGAGAACTGATGGGGTCTCCCAGGATACAGGTCATTTTATAGGCATTTAAAAAATCATGGATTTTTCATGGCTGAAAATCTCTCGAAAGGAGTTAATTGTAAGATTTATCAATTAGCAAGAACCCCACTATCCCAAATCCCTGCTGCCACAAGGAATTTAATCCTGAATTAGGGGAATCTTTGATATGGCTAGTAGTACCTGTAATGTGCTTTAGAGAAGCATAAATGGGAAAGGCACAGGTCATTCCACAATGGATATTCACAATTGAAAGAATCCTAGGAAAATAATTGGCTTCAGAAGACTTTTGATTTGTGATTAATTATTCACAGCACAATTTCTCTAGCCTGTCTTGATCTTACACTTTAATCTCTTCAATTTGTCTGGCTTTCATTGGTTTTATTTGTAAGTTCATTAAAATTAATCTTTCTGAAAAAGAAGTCTGACTTTGAATATGATGTTGCTTGTGCAACGAATGTAGGGCATTTTGCTTTGTTACATGCATATGCATTTTATGGGGCTGCATATGAAAGGGTGGTCATGTGGATTAGATGAATGTGCAATCAGTTGTCCCTGAGCATAATATGTTACACAGTTTCTGTTCTAGGGGACAGAGCATCTGCATGGACATGTGCCACACAGCAGCACTGCCTTCACACTGCTGTATGTTTTTTGAAAAAGATAAAAATCACCAATATGAATGGCTTGAAATTATTTGTAAGTGCACAGCAAGTGCAAGGCTTGGGGTATTGTGGTTGTGTGTCGGCTTGGGTTTCTAAGTCCTTCTTGCCCTGTTCTTCTAAAGTTCTTCTAAGCCTTCTGATGTTTACATTTTTGTAATGGAATTTCTCGCACATTTTTCATGTAAATAATGATTGTTTTGCATTCCTTTCTGGAGGAGGAGAGAATTGATGGACTGTTGGTTTGACCAGTGTGGTTGGAGAGGACAATTTCATCCTCCAATCCATGGTCACTGTTGGAATTCTATAAATGTTGAGGTCTGTAAATAAACCCTCTTTTTTTTTGTCTTGGACATCTCAGCATGTGAGTGTCGTTCATTCGTGTCATATTCCGACAAGCCCTCATTATGTCCAACACATTATCTGGAGTTGCACAGGCAATTTAATGATCTGGTACAGAAAGGGGCAGCTCCTTTCCCTCTCCTCCTCCAGGCAGAGGCCACCCATCCCCGTGTCAGGGTGTGGTGTGGTTGGTGTGGCTGCAGGGAGAATGGGCAGGGCAGGGGCTGGCTGACAGGAGGAGGGGACAGCCAGGTGGGAACAGGAGGAGGGGACAGCAGGTGTTTTAGCAGCACTTTCTCTCTCTGACTCCCTCCTCTTGCCCAGGGTTTTGGTACGAATGTGGCAGCCGTGTCCTGCGGCAGGGGAGCAGGGCTGGGGACAGCCTGTGCACCTACTGAAGGCATCAGCAAGCTGTGTTAAAGAGGAGTAGGACAGCAGTGCAGTTTGTCAAAGGCAGCTGGAAGGGTGTTTGGGACAGCATTAATGCTAACCAAGTCAGGTGCTCATTAAGATTGGTGTGTCACTTGCTACAGTGGTTTTTTAATGCATTGGTTGACAGAAAAAAAAAAAAAAAGGTGAAATAATGCTTTAGCAAATTTGATAATCTCGTTCCTACATCATCCCTGGTGTATTTGGCTGTAAAGTGGCACAGGATCCCCTCTGATTTGGGTCTCTGTTTTATAAGTATTTGTTTGAATTTTATGTGCTTTCTTTTGATCTCTTTAGAAGTATTTCTGTACCCCTCAGCAGATACCTTCTTGATCAGGTAATAGTGTTTCATCTGAGTTTTTTCAAAGTTATAATGATGCTCTGCTAGTTCCTATTCCAGAAGGAGTAAGTATCACTTTGCTTTAGTGTTTATGAAATTATTACTTGGATTTTGTCCCCTGTATAGATTTTAAACAGGCTTCACAGCTCAGCTGAATACAGTTGAATTTGCTTAGCCCTCTTTTGTGAAAAAATAATAAGCCTGAATGAATATTTCTTAATTAGCTATGCCTAGTCTTTGCTGATAAAAGTCACTTTGAAATTAATCCAGTCAAGGTTGCTATAGTGCTAGAGATACTCATTAGGTATTTCTGCCCATAAGACTGTTCCAGATGTTCCCCTGGGTTTTACTGCTGCCATTTGGAAGGATTGGTAGCAGATGGGAGGAGTTTGGGGAGTAAGTCCTCAAAATAGCAGATCTCCAGTTTTTCAGTGGCCCGTTTGGACCAGAAGCCAGTGAAAATAGAATTAAGTGCCATTTAAATCTGAGATGAGATTTGAGACCTTTTCCCAGAAGAGCTGTTCATCATTTTTTGCTGATAAATTGCACTTGGAGCTTTACATGTAGAATGTAACACATACTTTCCTCCTCTTCCTGAAGTTTGTAGCACTGAGAGGCTGAGGAGGAAACCCAAACCTTAAATCCTCTAGAATTAGCCCAGTATCTAACTCAGTATTAATACTTGGTAATTGCAAATACCACCACAAACATATGAGACCACAGATTAATCCAAACATCTATTTTATTTTAGATTTTAATTTGATTGCTTAAATACTGACTGTATCTGGAACATCAGCAGATTATTCCTAGTATTTTGCTCTAGCAAGAGTAGAATTATTAACTTTTTTAGAGGTTTAGCTTAACTCTTAACTTTTTAGCTTCCAAAAGTCCAGCTGAGCTTAAGGTTCAGAAAAGAGACATGCAACTATCAGGTAGTGGATTAGTTTATTACAAAACATAGTTAGGAGTTCAGCCATTAGCATAATTCAAATGTAGTGTTTAGTAAAGATTTAACTTCAGTCATACTTGCTTTGCCATCTGCCTTCATGGACAAGCTTTTAAGCTAGTATATTCAGAATTTCACAAATTCAAGAGGTTTTAGTTTTTTGGGGTTTTGTGTGGATATATGTCAGATTAGAGATTGCTTTAGAAGACCACAGTAGCCTCTGTCTGGACACTCAACCTGCTTTGTGTGTGATTATATTTGCAGCATTTCCTTCTAATGGCATGTGTGAAAAAAGATAGATACTGGAAATTCTTGACTATCCATACATTAATTTTACTGACTCTTTGGCCTTCAGGTAGTGGGTGGTAGAAGAATGGTGGCTGTTACTTTTCTGGTCGATGGCTTTGTCTCCACAAACACATTGCATGTGAATTGCTTCTCACCATGTGTCCCAACTGATCCAGCCAATATCATCTCCTTCCAAATGGGCTGAAATTGGGCAGTCAAATGGAAACTCCTATTCACAGTTTGCAATGAAAAAAACTAATGAAATGCTCCATTAATCATTTACTTTGGCCTTCATTCCCACTGCAATGAAGACTGAGAGGCAACATTAGCCCATCTGAAAGGCTTAAGCATTTAAGATTGATCTTGAATAGGGTAAGACCGTCAGTGATATGATACAGGATTACTAAAGGCTTAAATAAATAATTTGTGTCTTATAGTTGTGTTAACATAACAATCAGTCCTAGACAGTACTTCTAGGCATTGTATTTAAATTTTGTTACTGAAATGCCTCACTGCTGGGAGTTTTTTGTGCTTGCTGAGAAGCTTGGTAAGGCTGCTTATTTTGGCTATTCAGGATTTTATTTCACTACTTATAATGCTGTGAATGTTAATAGTGCTAAGTGAGGCAGGAATTACTTTTTAATACCTGTGAAATAAAAATATTGCTGCTTTGTATAGAGTTTCCTCAGTCAGTGTTAGTAGCAGTCTTCTCTTTATGCCAGATGATCCCAGATTGAAATTCCACTTAGACGTATGGGGATCAATTGTCTCAACATCTTTACCTGAGGTCTGGTGTTTTGTGTGAGATGTTGAACCATATGAGCCATGCTTGAAGTACAAATTCTGAAATTACAGGCATGAAATACGGAAACTGTAGGGGAATTTAGAGTACAGTGTAATTTTTTTTTCTTTTGTTATACTCCTTTAACAACCCTTAAAATTAGGAGAGAGCACCTACAGGAATAAGCATTGGTATTCAAAGGACTTTGCATTATAAGTGTCTCCATTAAGTAAATAAATGTAGGAGTCGTAGAAAAGCAATTTGTTGTTTAGCTGTATAAAACACCAGTGATTTGTGTTTATTGAATTTTAAAACAGCGCAAAAAAGTTAGAGCAAAATTTAGGAAACAGCTATGCAGTTCTTGTTCACTGTTACAAAAAGTTGAGTGATGCATACAAATAGCACTAATTAATTTTTCAGTAGGGAACCAACACTTTGTGCATACTGATTTTTCCAACGCTGGCATGAAATTGGTAATGATGTTGCTGTACTGGGAACAAGCGGCTCTGCTGCAGGGGACTGTGTGTGGAGAAAGGTGCTGTGCAATCAGCACTGCTTGCATCCACGGCCTCATTGACTGAAAGCATTACAAGTGGGAAAATGTATCATTCTGGTTTCACCAGTTACTTACTTTGAAAATGTATGAAATTGAAACGCAATTTCTGATTTTTTAGTTTAGGTAAATTAGGCTATGATCAGTCTGTAACAAATGGAAGGATTACCCTGGTGCTTGAGTCAGGGCTGATGGCAAGCCCTAAGCAACACTAGTCTTTAAATGAGCTGAACTTGTTCCTTGTCAAGCAATATTTGTCAGTAGAGCAGGTTTAATGTGAGACTTTTAATAACAATAAGACTTTGTAGATTTGTAGAACATTGTTTAAAGATCTGTGGAGTCTCTTTTGTTTTATTAATGAACAAGGCGAAATATATTTCTTTTCCTTTACGAGGTTGCAATATTCCAGATAATAAGCTTTTAAAAAATCTGAAAAGTTGCATATGTTAATCTTACTTCTTTGCATTCAACTTTTTGACATGCAGTGAAAAGAAACATTTGTGAAATTTCTGTACAGGAGGAAGCTGAAGGGAGAGTAGGAATAGGGAAAGTAAATTTTCTGGAATGTTTTTACAAGAGAAAAATGTGTTAGAACAATAAATGAGTCATGATAACTAAAACTTCAGGTCATTGAGGCAATGCCTCTGCATACCCATATAGTCTTAGCCCATTTTCAGCTTTGGATGAAGAAGCAAAGAAGGTGGAAAAGCACTGTTAGTGTCAGAGCATAAGCTGTTGGTGCAGGGCTTCTCATGGTCACAGTAATTTTGCACTTCCCTTTGCTATGGCTCTACATACCTTCCTAGGGCAAAAGTACAGCCTGAAGAGTCAACAGATGAGGTTCTTGCCTTGAACGAAGGAAAATATTTCAGTAGCTCTTGCACTGAAAAAACTGAACTAATTTAAAGTGGGTATGTTTGTGGTTTTATGAATTGACCATATCCTGCTTAAGTCTTTGCAAAATGTCTAAATTACAGTCCATGGCTTGGCTGCAGTTTCTGGGATGACTAGTCCAGACCTCAAACAACTAGAAAGTTGGGGTTTTTTTTTTCCCTGCCTATGTCAGTCCTTTACTCTTTAAACTGTAACTCATGTTTCCTAGAAAGGGGTGACTTGCTGTTGCTATATACCACAGCAGACATTTGGCTCAAAGACTTGAGGATATTGAACAGTTCAACCACAGAACACAACAACAGCGCTGTAAAATTTGGGGTACAAGATAATTGTTATAAATTTCACCAAACATTAGAAATTTAGAGCACAATACGAATATCAATGTTAACATTTTTATCTGTCTCTAGGAAAACAGTGATTTCTAGCTCCCAGCCTTTCTCTATGTCTTCTTTAGAAAGTTCCCTTAATCAGCTGATACGGAATGGTTTGGAATATTTTGAAAATTTCTTTTGTAATTGTCTCTGGCAATAGCAATTCATCCTGCCAGTCAAAGGGCTCGAACATTGTCACCAAGCTGATATATTTGGAACATTTGTAAGTACAGTGCTTCTGTGAAGCTCTGGAAGCCTCAGGGTATTTCGTTTCATAGCTTCGGTGCTCTAATGCATATCTGGGGCTATTTTAATAGGGAAAGACTTTTCTCCAACTGGAAAATTTGAGCCAATCTGAGGATTATCTAAGTGTTTCTAATGATTTTTCAGTTACTTACTTTGTAACAAGACACCCAACTAACAGGCTTACTGTATAACATTACATTTCTTGTTCTGCTCTAGCAAATTTTGGGTGTGTTAAATGATTAAATGACTCATTCAGTCTTTACTCAGAGTGCAAACTGCTCTGTGCTGGTGGGACACTTTCTCTTGATGTAAATAAAGGTTGGGGGAAGAGCAAGATTCAAGTCCCACCTTGAAGAGACAATAAAACATTACTGTTACTTTTTGATTGGACTGTTTTAATATTAGAATGATGCAAACGCAGTGTAGCACAACTTTTATCTGAAAGAGGAAAGGGAAAGCACTCCAGAAAACTCAAACAAAAATTCATTGTCAGATGATAAGGATGGGCTAAGGTAACACTATTGAAAGTTATTTTATGGTTAATGGTAGAGCCTTAATAGGTATTGAACTTAATCTCAAGAATTCCTATCTGTTTTATAAATACAATTTTATTTTCTCCCAAACTTCTGGTGAAAATAATTATTATAGTCAGGTAATGGGGGGTACCATTTGTGAGAGATAGGCAGGTTTTGTCATTTCTCATTATACCAGGCATGAAAGTATGCAGAACAAAAGATTTATTTATTACAAAAGAAGTGAATGTGGCCTGGTGGTTGCCCAGCTTCCTGCCCCTCCCTGATTGAGCCATATTGGTATTTTTATGCCCCAGTACATTTTCCAATACCATGTTTTACACCTCCCCCACCCATGAAATCCTGCTGCTACCTGACAGTGTGTTCTGTATGCTGCACAGACGAGTCTTTGTGTAGAATGAATCCCTCTAATGCCTTTTTGTGGCCAGCTTTTCCCCTCCTTTCACATGTCTCCTTTTATTGAGGATGGCACTGATTCAGACTGTCTGATCTGTTCATTTCAGACTTTTGTCACTTAGATTCTTCTCCCCAGTGTCCTGTGGCAGATGATTACTAAGGTTATTCTTCTTTCTTTTTTTTTTCATTTTTCCTTTTTATTTTTTTTTATTGTAACCTAGGCTTTATAGCTTGAATTTTTCTGTGAAGTGTAGTAGAATATCTGAAATACCTGTCTCACCACATCTCTGTATTTTTAAGTAATTAACAATTTTGTTACTGATGTTTCTGTTAACTTTAAGTTTATATTATCAGTACTTTTTAAAAAACTTTTTCTTTTGAGATTTTAATATTGACCATTTTTAGATTCAAGCAGTTACTCCTTTTAGATGTCTCTTCCTCATTGTAAATAATCCCTTGTCAGAAGGGATTATTCTGGAAAAGTGTACTCTCACCTTTCCTGCCAGGTATAAACAAAGCATTTTCACACCCTTGCCTCTGAGCTTTATCTTTACAACCCGTTCATTGTTTTGCTTGCCTACTTCAAATTTTCTCTAATTTATTAATGCCCTTTTTGTAATAAGTGCCCAAACTGGCATGCAGTACTTTAAAGCAGTGGTAGTAAATAATTTATTTTCTATGAATAATTCAGTCTATACTCTGGTAATGAACAATCCTGCCTCCACAGAAGCATCCATTGTTCATAAGCATGTGCCAAATTGTTTGTGCAAACAAATGTCAGGTGGTGTGATCTTGAACAGTTCAGCTGTTTGATTTTGGTGGTATAAGACTATTAACATAAGGTCTTGTCTTAACACAGTCTTCCTTAATTATACAGGGGCAAAGGGCTCATGTCTTAAGAGGACTTTAACCTGCTCTGAATGTTGGTAGTGTTACAGGTTACAGCTCATCAGCTCATTTTCATCTATGGAATTTATGCTCTTAGTCCATCACAAATGTGAGATGAGATTTCTGTCTCCCTCTTAGATAGGTTTATTCCAAGGCCCTGAGTACAGCTGTTACTGCTCACAAATTTTCAGCACATATATCTATCTACATTATTGCTTGCGTGTCTAAACTTAGTTTACCTTCAATATGTTCCTACGTGGCTTCAGCTAAATTGAAATAAATACATGGCTCAAGCTGAAATGAGAGCAGATACAAACACCTTGCAGAAGTGCAATGCAATTCTGCAATCCAGTCCTGTCCCTGTGCCTGGATTCCAAGGGTAAAATTTGTCAGTGCAGGAAAATGTAATTATAGAGTGCCATTCAGTTCAAAGAAACCAAATCAGGCCTGCAAAAACAGGCAAATACAGGTTAATACCAGAATCCTTAATCTCTTCCAATACTCGTAATAGTAATCGTGTTCAAAGAGTTAAACCAGAAGCAACATGTAACAACATAAGCACAGTCTTTCAAAGATTTTTAAGAGTAAAATTTGGAGTGGTTTCATTCATGATTATATCATTTTTTTAAGTCCAAGATTTAAAAAAGTTATGTATCTGGGACCTCATCATTTGTCAGTGAAGGATAGCAATGAAGGATAACAGTGCATTACGCTTTCAGTTATTAATCTGCTTGCCACAGTCTGTAGGACTGGAGACATGGAATTTTGACAGGGGCATTGAATCTTGTTACAAGAATATTCTAGGAAAGTATCACTTAAAATTAGTTAACAAGCAATTTGTTATTTTGACTTCATATTCAATAGCATAATTGCCTACACTGTAAGACATTGTGTCAAGGCCATGATCCTCTTCTCTGCTGTCTGTCTCAGGTTGGGGGATAGAGATAATGCAGTGACACAGATGCACAGTCATACTGACATTCTGTATTAGTTTAGTTCTATGTTCATTTGTATTTTTTTAGTTCAGCCCCTTTTTATAGATTTAAATATTAAACTATACATTTAAAACAATCTCACAGCATGTAATATATCTGACTTTAAAGTATCTCTAATACTATATGCTGAGGGGAAAAGGCAGCAGACTTTGGTCCTGAATGTTAGATTTCAACTAGGCAAACCAATTGTAATTCCTCTATCTGCAAATTGAAGCATCACTCCAGTCTTGGTTGCTGCCTCTGATTTTGGGATTCCTCAACTAAGGAGCCTATCTTATCATGGACTTCAAAAGTAGTAGAAAAATTCTATCCCATCCCTCATGAACTGTTATAGGAAATGGTTTTTCATTGACTGATGGGCTGATTTTGACTTCTAATAAAAAAATGGATTGCAGCCATAACTATGAACTCTCTATTTCCAATTCCCATAAGTGCTCTTCATTGTATATTAAGGACATGAGATCTGAAAGAAGATTTAGGAAGGAGGGCTATAATTCAGAATTAATAAGAGTATCTGGAGTTATATCAAAGTATTTGATTGGCTAGTGTACAACATTACTTCTTGAGAGTTCATTTAAAACACATTGCTTCAAAATAACCATATGTCTATCACATTTAATTTATTTTATGACGGCAATAAAGTGAGTACAAATAATTTTTGTGGAATCAATTGTCAGCAAAGGTTAAACATCCCAAGAAGTACCTTGTGTCTCAATTATTGTGCCTGCAAGAGGTGTGGATAGCTTAAAACTTTTAAAAAGTGTTGACAAGTACACAAAAGTCTGCTCTCAGCCATAAAGATGAAAAACCATATCAACAAGAACGAGTGGGATGGAGCATAAAGAGCTATTCACATTTGGAACAAGTAATAACTGGGAGCTGTTCTACAAATAGTTCCTGGGAAACTTTAGGTTGGTGTAATGAGGAGCAAGGACATCAACACTGAATTTTAGCAGAAAAGAGTATCTTGACTTTATCATGGTTTGGCAACTAGAGAAAAGCACATAAAGCTGCACAAGAAAAAAGGTGAAGCTTTAAAGGATTTAGAGATGTCAGAAGTAAAACAGAGAGCAACATAAAAAACCCAAAAGAACACTTCAGAGGTTTGCTTTAGCGTGTATGTGGTGGCATGCAGTTCCCAGCACACTCAAATTCAGCTTTTTTTTTTTTTTTAATTCTTTGTGTTTGGTGATGATAAAAAATACTTATTGTTAATGCACAGATTTGTGAGGAGGATTATTTGGCAAACTGGTATAAGTAGGTGACAGCAAACTGGCTAATGTACTTGCAGCAAAGTTCTTTTCTATTTTTTGCCATCAGGCCCAATTCTGTAGTCTCTGTGGAGTGTAACTGATTCAGTGTCATTTGGAGAATCTTTCAAGGGCAGTTGAACATGGACTTCCAAATGTGAAATGGCATTAATGCAAAGATTTTTCCTCTGATTAGAGAGAGTATTTACCTAATACCCCATGATTATCTTTTAAAGGCCTGTGGACATAAGGGTTGTTTTCAGAACAAAGTCTTTGAAATTTTATACTGATTATGTTAATAATGAATTGACAATAACAAATAGTAACATATTCTGCACAAAAACACATATGCCCTTTTTTTCCCTGAAAAATAATATATTCTAAAAGCTAAGCAAATTGAATCCTCCAGATTAGATGGGTGTTAAGAACTCAGCTCAGGAAAGCTTTCAGAAGAGCTTAGGCATGATCTCCTTAGTTTTCCGTGTTTTTAAATTCAAAATCAAACTGACAACAAAACCCATTCAATCCTTCTGGAATTGTGTGCCCTGAAGGCACCGATGGGCTTTGGTGGCCATGACCAAGCTCTTTGGGGATCATCCTGGCCTGAGGCACAGCATGGGTGCAGCTCTGCTACCACACCAGGTACACCTGTCTGGCCGTGTGCTCCATGGTCTGCATTCCAACCCGAGCCTGATGTGTCCAGAGCTCAGACCTGGCTCATCACCAGGACATTGCCTTATCCTCTGGACTCACAGCTGAACCAGGCTGAACCATCTCCAGCCTGCCCAGCTCACTTCACTTGATGTGCTGCAGTGGAACACTGGTCAGTGAGGTTCTTTCTCTGGTGAACTTGGCCTTTGGGGACCAGTCACACCTTGTTGCACCTTGACAAATTAAGGATAATTCTGCCTATTTTACAACAGGAAAAAATTACCTCTGCATGAAGTCAAGCACCACAGCCCAGTGTTTCAGTAGTTGCTTTAGGTTTATTCCATTATGAATCCTGGTGAGGGAGAAAAGGAGGCAAAATACACAAACCTTATGCTCTGTTGCCTGCTTCAGAGAAACAATTTAAAGAGAGAGTCCTGTGTGAAAAGCCACTTTTCCTTATACTGGTAAATAACTTCCTGCTGGGAAAGGTGATGTGTGTCCTGTTGATTTTTGGAACAACACAAATGTGAGACAAAGGAGAGATCAACCTGTTCAGGGAGAGAGAATACACTGGGTTGAATTCTTTCAGAACATCATAGTCATAGACTTATTTTCCAATATTGAAATTGCACTAAGTACAGAATTGTATCTGTTATGTATACATACTGCCAGGGAGAGTTGAAATTTTCTCTCTATTTTAGAGGGTATTTTGCCTCTTAAAACTTACCTAGATGGATGAAGAGAGAGCAGTGGATAATGTGTACCTTGACTTCAGCAAGGCTTTTGACAGTGCCCTTATGGGCAAACGCAAGAAGTGTGCGTTGGGTGACTAGAGTGGGATGGATTGAAAACTGGATGAGTGGCAGATCCCAAAGGGTTGTGATCAGTGGCTCAGGGTCTAGATGTCCCCCAGGGTTCTATACTGGGTTCAGAATTTTTAACTCATTTGTCAATTACTTGACAGTAGGGCCAGACGTTTCCTCAGCAAGTTTGCTGATGACAGAGGGCTGGGAGGAGTGGCCAGTACCCCAGAGGGCTGTGCAGCCCTTCAGAGGGACCTTGACAGTCTTGAGAGACGGGCAGAGAGAACCTTCTGAAATTCAGCAAGGGCAAATGCAGGGTCCTGCACCTGGGAGGAACAACCCTGTGGACCAGCACAGGCTGAGGGCTACCTGCTGGAAGGCAGCTCTGCTGAGAAGGACCTGGGCCAGCAGTGTCCTTGTGGCCAAGAAGGCCAATGGAATCCTTGTTTTTACTCTTTATTCTTATATTCCTGTTAAAAAAATAATGGGAAATTGGGCATCCAGGACAGTGGCACAAGATGTGGTTGAGGTTTTCAGGGAGATGTGGGAACTCTTCCTGGATGGATGTAGCTGCTGAACAACCTTGTGGTAGCAGCATAACTTAATCAGTGTCATCTCTCAGCTGTCTCTCTGATTCTCGATGTGTGCTGCCACAACCCTGGTAATAATAAACACTGTTGTTTTTCTAATGGAATTGTTTTACACTTTGACCAGTTTTCCTTTTTTAGTCATGAGATGGGTACACAAACTCCTTCTCAAGCACAGTACTGCCTGCCGTGCAAGGGCAGGAATAAGTGGCTGGGACTGTGGAATATTAGGAAAGCTGGTGTAGTCAGTACTGCTAGTGAGTGTGTAATTGCAGCCTGGCTTCCATCGACTTTCAGCCTCTGTCACTTGTGCTTATAGAAATCTGAATCGTTGTGTACAGCTCAGGAATAATTCCAACTATAGACTTCCAGAGTATTTGATCTGAGTACTTGGCATTTTAAAACTGAAATTCCTGACCTCTCTTTGCTTTATCTATTTTTAAGTGACCCCCTGAGTTGACAACAACTTATTTCCTCTGCTATGTGAAGACTGAGGTGCATCTGTAATTACTGGCTCACACAAACATTTTGGAGGATCCGAGCTGTTGTAAACAATTGCATTAGATGAGCACTTACCCAGCATGTGAAACCATGTGCAATCACTTATCACAGCCTGCTCTCATTTCTCCACCTTGGAAGAACTGAATTCTTGCAGATTACTGCTGCCTAACAATTCTCAATCTCCTTTTAGCTCCTTTCCCCCTGCTCCAGAGGGGCCATGATCCATAGTGTAAGATTACATTTACATTCATGAACTGAATGTATGAAATGTGTAACTCAAAGTGAAATTGAAAAGAGGAATATGAATTTTGGAAAAGGGGAAAAAAGCCTTTTACAGTCATTTAATCTCTTTTGAACTTCATCATTATAGGAGAATACCTAGAAGAATGTTTCTTTTATTAATCTGAAAACCATATTACTTGAACCTTATATTAAAAGTCATCCTTTTGCTTTCACTGGGGCTATTTAAGAGAGTAACATGAGTCAGTATAATGTTGTTTAAATATTGCTGTATGTAATACTTTAAATTGTATTTCCAAGGTGTTTTCCTTTGCATCTAAGTTGGGGTGTTTTCTTTTGCATCTGACTTGGCTGCTTTATGAACCTTTTTTTTTTTTTTTTTTTTTTTTTTAGTTAGAAATAAGTATTTAATGTGGTTTTCTGAAGCTGCTATGGAAGCTTGTCATGTGTCTGTGACTGACCCATAAGCAGGCTTGAGACCACAGTCTGAAAGCCTATGAGAGTATGTAAATAACTTCCCATGTTTTGTTCAGAAACTCAAGGTGGATTGCTTATAGTAAATATCTGAGAATTGTTGTTCTATGATTTGCTTTATGATCTAAGAAAGTTAAGAAGCAATATCTCAGATATCTGCCCCAAAGAAAGCAAGCATTTATAGTCTTAAATTAGTTCAGAGTTTGTTTGTTAGTATAGAGAGAATGTTTTTCCATCACTTGCTCGCTGCCCAGTGTGGGCAGAGGCTCTATGAGCCAGTAACTATTAGCTCTTGGCTTTGCTAATTCAGCATATTTGTACTTTGAGGTGGATAATGCATTGGTTCTCCTTCCTGCCATTTCTTTTAATTGTAAAAATTGGATGGAATAAACTTAAATTTTTATAAATAAATATTCTAGAGATGTCTGGGCTTTAGGGGATCCAGCCAGTTCTTCATTAGCACGTGTTCTTACATTACACTTAATGCCAACGAAATACATCTGTCAAAGCTTATCTTTCATTCTCTTTTAAACATACAGTTACACTTTGAAACATAGCACAGAGACTTTCTCATGAGTCTGATCAGAGTGTGATGGCTCCCTGTTGACTCATGCAGGAGATGGTAATGGAAATCTTCACACTTTTGTCTTGGACTTGGGCGAGGGCCTCCAGCCATAGCAGCCATGGACTGAGGCAGTGCATACTGCCCAGTGGGTTAAACAAGCACTTTAAAACTAAATAAGAATCTTTCCAAGACTTTATAAAAGTCTGTACTTGATCCTAAATAAAGATTAAAAGTTTTGAAAAGGACATAGTCCCAAGATGTACTTTTATTTATAAAAACCACAGATTTTCATATGGGCCCAAAATAGATTTTGATTAAAGAAATGGCAGTAGTTCAGCTGGTGGTGCTAAGAAATACATTGGTAGCATGTAAGCAAATAATTATGATTAATATGTGGTTTAGTTGTTACATAGTGTCCTTTAAGGCTTTACATCAGTTATTGACAGAAATGTTTCATGCCTCCAGTGTATTTTATCCTTCAGTTGGAAATGTATTTATTTGTGCTGTAGTAATTAGGTATGCTGAAGTTGTCACATATATTTTGTCATTTTGAGGGGACATAATGTATGTGTGAAGGAAACAACTTGTTATGTTGCAGTAAGGAGGTAGATGAGTTCTTTAACTCTTATTTCTGTAAAAATATTTTATGGGGTTTACTGCTGAAAGCCAGTCTCCACTGCTACTATGGAATGATAGTTGCTCTGTAATAAACTTATGATGCTGTCACAGGATGAAATAGATGTGGGCACACAGTTGTGATGTTGATATTTGATTTTGTGTTTTTTTCAAAGACTCACAGCTTGAATTGCAAGCTTTGTTGAATTTCTTTGCAGATTGTATGAGACTAAGTTGATTCCACATTGTACAAAAAAAACCCAAAAACACCTTTGGAGGAGAAAAGAGAGTGACTTTATATCAAGCACAGAATGGTTTATAGCAAACAGTAAAAGGAAGACAAGCAAGAAAAGAAAAAAAATTAAGATAGGGAGCTTGTGATAGTCACCTCATCAAACACTAAACCAGACTTGTTCTCCTCCAGCATGCCTGCTCAGTCTATGCTGTTTCAGGCTGCTGAATCCTGTACTCTGTCAAACTCCCAAGGTCTTTGGTTCGTTTTTGTTGTTGTTGTTGTTGCCATTCATAGCAAAGAAATCTTCTCCAGAGCACCATTGTGATAAATGAATAAAAATAGGGATATCCATCTTAGTCATAATTATGACCTTGCAACTTTTAAAGGGGTATTGGATGGATTTTGTGCCCTAAAATTGCCCAGGTACTGCTTTTTCACAGTAACAGTGTTACAAATGAAACTGGTAACGAACTGTTCATAACACAAGGTCAGAGAATCATCTAATGCTGTTTAAGTGTGGAAAAAGGTATTCTTTAGTGTAGATGATCTTAGCATTTTACTAGCTTATATTTGTAAACATGGCATTGAATGCAAATATCCTCTGTGGATTATGATTTAACCTAAATATAAGGGGGGGAAAAAGTCTTCCCTCATATTTCTGTCTTTGTATTAGTCATGGTTAATAATGTCACCCAACATTGGAAGACTGACTAGGGCTGTGCAATATTGAAAGAAACTACATCCCTTTATAGTGCCTGGGCATGCAGAAAATTTTGCTCTAGAATTGTGTGATACCATATCTACAGCAGCAAGCATTTGTACAGGGAAGTTACATCCTCCTTGCTGTGCGGGAGCAGCCTCAAGGCCAGCCTTAGGTCCAGCTTCATCAGCAGTACACTTCAGTGGCCCCAGTGCCTTCAGGGGTGCCTCTGGGTGGTGTTTGTGTTCCAGTGCACACTCGATTGTGCATTTATTTGTGTGCAGCCTGGCAGTCCCCTGTGGCTCTGGCACATGTGCATCAGACATTCCTGTGGTACTTCTGAAATGACCACCAAGTTTATTTGCCAAAAATGTAGATGAATTTCAGTGGTAGCAGAGGTTCAGGATGTCCATATAGAAATGTGGAGGGATGTTGCAAGCCTGAGAACAGGAATAGCCAGAGCATCTCTAGTGGGGCCAGAGGCTTTAATGAAATAGGAACAACAGTAATAAAAAAGGAATTGGTCCAGGCCTTGGAGTATAGAGGAAATACAAAAAGTTCAAGCTAGGCTATTGCTTCTCATTCTTCATCTTTTTTTTTTTTTTAAATTTTCAATATGACATCTCCTGTGGATTACCACATCCACCATCTCTCTGCCTTTGTAGAGTCTCCCTAGGTGTATTGTCTCCAATAGTTTTTCTCTGTATTCTTCAGCAGAGCCTTCCTTGCTACCTCTATTATTTGAACTACTTCTGGTCAAATATATTGGTCCAGATAAAGGAATTACTTCATGCCTCAAACCCTAGAGTAGTCATAAAAAAGGAGTACTGGAGAGGGACATCAATCTTTTCTCTTACTCATCATATCTGCTAACTCTTCTCCAAGCCATCTTTTCTTTGTAGGCATAGCCCTATATTGGAGTAACTGCCAGCAAGAAGAAAAAAGAAAGTAGGAAAAATACCCTAAGTTAAAAAATCCAAACCCCACAAAACCTTCTTGTTACTGATAAAAGTGTCTCTAAATATATGACACGTGCCTGCCTAAACAATACAAATATGGGTGGTAGCACAAGAGTGAGAAAGCAAAATGTGGCAGCAGCTGTATCTTTCACTGAAGCAACCAGTGGTCACATCACCTAACTTCCCTACAATCATTCCAGTAGCAGTAGGGCTGGCTTGGCTACTCTGGCAGCAATCCTCAAATGTGCAAGGATACAAGGACAGAGAGGAGAAACTTATTAAGAAAACACATCTCTTAATTGAGGTGGGACTGAAAGTAAAGGAGTTTTTTTATGAAAAAACCTCTGATTATCTCTGCATCAGGTACAAAAGTGACCTGGAGCACTTTGTGTTAGAAATATTTTCTACTGTTAACATAAGCAAAGCAAACAACAGCACAGAAGTGAGTCTGCAGATGTGCATTGGCAGTATATGCAAATGCTCAAAAAAGAGGTTTCCACTTATTTATATACACTGCCAACAGTGTGGTGGGATTGAAGCTAAAACATCTGAATTGTTTAGTTGCTTTCTGGATAAATGAAATGTATCAAACGTAGGAACTTGATAATATAGATATATTAGTGTTTTAGATGGGGTAATTTTAAATTGGGTTTTAAATTAGAAAGTACTTTGCCGCTGAAGACACTTGCTCTGTTCTCTGAAGAACTGCCATGCTAAATGAGGCTCTGTTTATTAAGATGTTATAATTTCTGTACTAGAATATGGGGTGTTCCTTTTCTAGGTACTTGAAAGCTTTTTCTCTAGGGAAGGGTGTCCATTACTCAGGTTAGCTGTCCCATTTCCAGCATCGTTTTCTTAATCTGAGAACAAGTCTTGAATTTTCAGGACAGAAAAAAAAGAAGGATTGATGCAGCTCAAGCAAGACAAGAAGGAATTAAAGCTTGGCTGCTTTGAAAGATGGATGCCTCCCAGCAGGAGCTCAGAGAAGAATTGCCTGTAAGAATAGAAAGTGGGGATAGGTTGCTGGGAAACGGATTAATGAGCTGGAAGATAAATTGAGAGGAGAAATTAAACAGCAGATAGACCCTGCTTTTGGTGTCACAAAGACTGATGTCCAGTTCCATGTAAGAGAAGAAACTGTGAGTAAAACTGCCACGTCAAACCCTCATGCTCTGGTTTCCAGACCAAAATGTTTCTGTAATCCCCTCTGTTGGTGAGGCAGGCTGGGGTCTGCTGCCCTGCATGTGCGAACTGTTGTCTGCTCACAGGGCCTTCAACAGCTGCTGTATTGCTTGGGCAGTGGCTGTGACAGAGTTACATGGGAGAAAGGCCAAACTGGGCCCTAAAAGGAGAAGAGTTGCCAAGGGTGCTCTGTTAAATCACATTTGTGTGCATGGACCTTACTTCTCTTGAGCAGAGGAGAAACCGTAATGTTTTCTGACATGTTTTTGAGGAGGGAAAAATGCTTTCTTACTTGATTTAATAGTTTGTCTCTAAAAATGAACAGAATTCCTAAGTGATTGCCTTTGAAAACAGATTATTAAGGTGCTTGATGTGCATTCATTGGTACAGAATCAATTTATCATCATTTTACAGTCTACACATTTGCATCTAAGGCTGAGTCAGCCTTAGATCACTAGGGACACCTTTTACTGTCACAAAAGTCCTTTGTATTTGGTAGAATAGTGGTGCTTGTATGTCATTATGAGTGAGCTAGTGATGGAGCTTGTAAGGGAGAGGGAACATTTTGGATATGCATGCAGGTTCTCAGAGAAAAGAACATATCCCATTTGGAGAGACAACAGTGGAGAGGGCAGATTGTGGAAATGGGTCATGCTCTGCAACAAAATGTAGTGCCTGAGGGAGTATCCAAGAAGCATCTAAGAGCTGGAAATGTAATGACACGGTTATGGATGAAGCAGCTCTGCTCATCCATTGGAGCAGAAAGCAAATACATCACTTTTCCAGAGCAAGTGAAGGCAGGTGCAACGAGAACTGAAGGCAATTACAAGTTACACACTGTGTAAGGCTCTCTCTCCTGTGGTAAGACTTTAGTGTAGAGTCCATTTCCCAAAATATACATCAAATTGATTTTTTTGGGTAAAATCTTAAAGGTCTGGATTATACATGCAGTTAACCTGAGCCTTATCCTGTTTAGTTTGGTAGAGTAACTTGTAGTTTTTAATAAGGCAACTGAAGCAAAGTCTGGTCTCAGTGGATTTTACACATTAGAATGCAGGAAAGGGCAGTGGTGTGAAATGATGCTCTTGTTAGAGCCTGAGAACAAGAATGTTAACAGGAAGGAGGTTGTGCTTCTACGTTTATAAGATTGCATTATATTGCATTTTCTAAAACTTTGGCTTTTAAACCAAATAAAGACTAGCACAGGGCTGAATTTTATAAGCAACCCATCTGAAAACAGGCTGAGATGGCTGTGTACAGAATTACCTTGCTGGGTTTTGACATAAATTAGATCACATTGATGTCACTATTTAAGGATCTAACCTACAGGACGCTAGAGATGGAAATATTGTGAAAAGTCTGGGCAACAGCGAAGTTGCCAAGTGTTTAGACCATATGGATCTAGTAGCCAAAGCAAAACAAAGAGAGAGAAGCAACGCCTGAAGTATAGCATTTTTAGACAACATGAAATATTTTACTTCTCTATTTGCACATCTAGGTGAGAGAAGAAGGGAGAATATGGGGAGTTAATTTTATTTATTGAGCTTACATGTATAAAAAGTAATTTTAGGTTGTTGTGATGCTTTGCCACTTGTCAAAATCTGTAGATGAGTCCT
This sequence comes from Phylloscopus whistleri, assembly GCA_017589585.1. Taxonomy (NCBI): domain Eukaryota; kingdom Metazoa; phylum Chordata; class Aves; order Passeriformes; family Phylloscopidae; genus Phylloscopus; species Phylloscopus whistleri. The sequence continues at coordinate 1,706,508 of JADMLD010001629.1, read as the reverse complement.
GCTTGGCCTTCTTGTCCTGATGGTTGATTTACTACAGCAACTGCAGCCAAAGGTGGGTGATACAAGAAAGATTGGCTTTGAAACTACAAAGGCAAAAACATCTTTGGTGTTTTGGCTCCCCCAGCCTCCCTCTGCAGTCCAGTAAAAGACTGGAGATAGCATCAACTTTTACAGGGTGCTCTCAGATTTCTACATTCTCATAATGTCTGCTAAGTTATGACAGTCATATGCCTGGTGAAGCATCTGGTTAATCTTTAATTCTGTAGTGAATAAATTCTCCTGCCTTTAGCACTGATGTGAAATAATGGATCTGACCTTTAATTTCAGACCCTGGTCTTGCGGGATAAAGAGGAGCATAAAGCTTTTTTTCACAGCTCCAGGAGGTTCCCAGTTTACTATTGGCAGATGTGCCGTAGGATCTCGTGTCTCCTTATCACTGGCCAGTTTTAGGGATTTTAGTAGAAGTATTTAGAACAATAACAAAAGATGCCCTTTCCAGAAAATTATGTGTAAAATCCTGATGAAACTTTTCAACAGAGACTTCTTATGAAGTGTCTCAAGGCCTGTTATTAGGGAGGTACCTGTCTGAAGTTTGGTAACTGCACCACTTTTTCCTCACTGTATCATATGTAAAATTCCAAAGAACCCCTCCTGCTCTTCAACTGTTTCTGGTTGTTGTTGTTGTTTTGGTTTTTTTGGTATGTGTATGTTTTTTTTGTTTGTTTTGTTTTGTGTTTGGTTTGGGGTTTTTTTGATTTTTTTTTTCACCGTAGTCCAATGATTAATAAAGTATTCACCTTGAAACAGATGTAAAAGAGAAGTTAAGATGAATGTAAATTTACAGACGTAATTCAGAGTTCTGAGTTCTCAGATCTCTTATTATGAAGATTAAATTCCCCCAGTGCAGACTTAGGAAGCATTGTATTAGGAATAACTTTACTTGAAGAATATGAAAGAAATGCTCAAAGGAAGTACCACTGTACTAGGATAGCAGGAGGAAACACTATGAAAGGATAAGAAACATGGTCTATAGACTTGCTTTTGAACCTGTAATTATCCTAAAAAGCTTCAAAATTGCAAGCCATTAAGAAATTTATTCAAAAATTTCAAACTGCGGAGAATTTAAATATAAACTTGCTGTGTTTCCATTGTACTGTTAGGCAAGAAAGCTTTGAGTTCTACTAATCTGTATAAATAGATTTTTTTTTTTTAATTTTCTCTTCACACTGATTTACTGTTTCATGTTCCTAGTTTCACATTTTTACTGTTGTGTAGCCTATTTACTGTTAAAAATGCAGTCATTTTCAGTAATGCTGATACTGGTAATGTAAATCTCAAGTGTAACCTAATGTACTGATAAAATATCTTCATCTCTACATCTTATACATAAAATATCTTCATCTCTGCTGTTGAGAAGTCATGTTGCAATTATGTCTGTACCTTCTAGTGTTTGTGGAGGTTTCTTTTGTTTTCTGAAATACAGTATTAGGCATCAAATGAAAGAACTGACAGTGCCAACCCTGATGGCTGTGTCCTCTGCATTCCAAACACAGTGGTTATGGGAAAAGACCACTGTCTTTCATTTGTGTTTTTTAGAGATAGCTTATTTCATGTCACAAAACATAGCTTTCAACTTCAATTAATTTTACTTGGGTTTTTTTTTAGTTTGTGAGATACATAAAAATATAACTACCTTATATATATATTTTTATATATATTTATATTCTATTGGAGTTTGCTGTAGAAGGTGATCATAATTGCACAAGTCCCATTTTTTTGAAGGATGCCGAAATGTCTTGTTTGTGGAAGCATATGGGAGCTAGTCTCAAAATATTTTGTTTCCTTTTCTTCTGTTTTAAATAGCTGTTAAATAGAATTTTGAGTTTCAACTTTAAGAGAAGTTGGGAGAAGTGGAAATTTGTGAAGAAAATAAAACCTTACAGGATTTCTTCCCTGAAAACCAGTTTTAGTATGTGTAATCCATGAGCATGGATAGAGGTGTGTGGTCCTCTTTCACAATCCCCCAAATGTCCATTATGAATGGAAGTTTAAAGACCACAGCTATAATAATTTAGTAAGAAACATTGATATTTCTCATTAATTTGAATGTAATTTCAAAAGAGTTTCTGTCAGTTGGTATATTGCTAAGGCTTTGATAATTGATTAATTTGTTTTCAGTTACGCTTATTCTCATTTATGGATGTTCCCATTTGTTTGACTGCTGAAACTGTGGGAGATGAAGTTTTTAAAATGCCTTGAAGTCTGTAATATATCTGTCCTTTTTAGAAGCCTAAATGAGATTCCTCGTTAGTTTCAATAGGAATCAGGTTGACGCAAAAATTAGTTTGCTTCAAGGCTAATTTCTACTTTGTCTTAAGTAGCACATATCATGAGTGTACGGGAGTTTTTTTCATACTTCTCTCTCATTAAAAACCTCACACTGTTTGGAGAGAGAAGCTCTAATCATTGTGTGGTTGGAAGACAGGAATTCTGCTTTTCAGCTCTTAGTAAGAAGAATTTTCTGTCTGAAGGGACGCATTTGTCACCTATGATGACATTTCAACTTTGTCATATTCAACAGTTCCAGTTAATATTGTTCATTCTATTGAATTTGTATTTCTTTTCAAGAAAGGAAGGATGACTATGGGATGCATAAAATTATGAGCTAGAAAGAAAAGGACCAAGAAAACAGCTGTAGAGTGTTAGGGAAGGACAGGGTGGAGATTTAGAATTTGGGGTCCTTTTAAAAATATATAAACGGGTTACTGATTTCTGACTTTTTAGTTTCTGAAAAACAATTGTTCTCTACGGGAGTCTGCTTGATTTAATCTAATTTGCACATGGGTTTAGAGTCACAACACTCAAGTTTCAAATGAATACATAAATTGAACTAAAATCATATCTGTCTTTTAAACAATGAAAATACAAATCACATTCACTCTGCCTTGGAGAGAAGGGAAAAGTCCATGAAATGTGGGTGGTCAAAAGTCTGTGCAACAGACAAGAGCTCTAATTTATACAGAGGTCATGATTTTAAGGAATAAATGTTTATAATCCCAGATGGGAAGAGGTTTTAGAAAACAATTTCACAGTCATGGGATTGCCACTCAGAGAAGAATTACTTTCTTATGGACATATCTTCAGTTATAATTCAGTTAAATATGTGTATGTACACTAGTAATAATTTAACAAGTTCCTTCTGTTGTGTCTCACTATGATGAAGAAAGGCTTTAATTCATCAGTGAACTCTCTGTCTGTTTTCCCACCTCCATTGGTTCTTCCAGATGTCTGCTATAGATGCCATAAAATGATAAAAGGATTAAGGTTTTAAGCCATCTGTTGATGTAAGTCTTGCTGGAATTAGAAGTTCTAATTACACATCTCAGTGTAGCACACATTTGCAAGGCTCCCTTTATTCCATTATCAATGTCCTCCTTGTAGGATCTTTTAAGACATAGTTTTACTCTTTTATCCATTTGAGAGATCAAGCAAGAATTCAGTTCCTTGGTTATTTGGCAGTCAAATATATAATATTTTCACTGACATGTCCTTAAAAATAGTGGAATATTTCTCCTATCCTTTTAATTTTAGTTGTGAAGCGTATTAGTTTATTTCATATTTTAGATCCATTAACAGCATTTTAGGTTTATCTGCCTTTTTACTAAAACATCTAAGGTTTTGAATTTTTAACTGCACCCCTCTGAGGATCTCAGCATGATTCACTGCAAGGTCCGTAGAGCTTGTGCAATACAGTGTGATGGAAATGAAATGAGAGTTAAGCTTCTTACACTGCACTTTGTAGTGTAAGAAGTTGCTTTAATAAGCCAAATTCTCTGAATCATGCAGCTCACAAGTGCCTGAGAATTGTAATTGCAAAATTTATCCAGTCCTTCAGCGTGGATCTTCATTGCAACAGCTTCTGAGAGAAAAAAATGCCTGTGGATGGACTCTGAAGAGTTTGCAGATGTGTACCAGGTTCCTATGGCTCACACCCAGGCACAGCTCACACCTGACTTTCAGAATGGTAAAACATCACCTGGGTTGTGGTGATGTAGAAAGACATTGCAGGCACAGGGAGTTTCTAAACATGAAATTCTCCAAGTTATTCAAAGCTGTGTTTTCATTTTTTTTTACTCCAGATAATTGATTTAAATAAGTAGGAATAAGTTGGCAATATTGGCCAAAACCTGCCTCTTTTGGTGGAGGACTATTGCCCTAAGATACCCCTTTATAATAGAAATGGGATTGCATGAAATTCAACTCCAGCTGGAATTTCTAAAGTTAAGAGCAATGTTGTGGGAAAAAACCCAGATACAGAGGAGTTTCTGGAGGACCTTTACAAAAGAAATAACTGATTTTCCTTGCTTTACTACAGCCAGTGTGCCATGTAATGTCAGTTGCTATATTCTGTACCTTGGCTCCATCTGACTTCTTAAAACTGATAAAAGTCCTAACCTGAAGCACCTGAAGTCAATCAACAGTGAATTTTCATCCCTTCTTTTAAAATTCAAATGAAACCATTATCCTATTAGACACACAAAATTCTTCCCACCTTTATTAAAGAACTTCAGCCAAGTTTTTTTTTTGGAAGGCTGACTTTTTCTCACCTAAGTTGTTCTTGTCTGTTCAGTATCTTTTTCTACCTTTAGGATTTTAATCAGAAGCCTCTATTTTCATTTTCAGCTTTAGAATATCATTAATTCCGAAAGACACAGGATGTCTCATTGCTGTAATTAGAAAAACAGGGTTTGGGGCCAGGATTTACATGCAGCCCTAGGTGAGTGTCAAAAACAATCCATAGCTTTTGTAATCTCTTTCCATTGGGAAGGAGAAAAAAGTTTAAAGGACCCCTTCTAAACTCTTCAAGAGCAGGCAACTTCAGGAGTTTCTCTAGACTTAACCCTCAAAAAGGAAGGCATATACCTGCACAGGGTCTGTTTAATATAACACTGAAATACTGGAAAACATGCTCTAAAAAACCATATTGGAAAGATGAATGGCTTTTTAATTTGTGCATTTTTGCAGTTTCTAGCTCAGCTGATTCTGTGCCCTATACTGTTTGTTTCTCGAGCTCCCTTTTATGGCTAGAGAATTTGTGTGCATTCATTAACAGTAAACTGGGATCAGGCTTGGTGTCTGTTTTCTTGGCCTCAAGTTTGCTTTTCTTTCAAATAACTCTACTTTTTAAGGATTTGGACATGATCTGATCCATTTCAGTAAATTGCAAGATCACTAGCAAGGGCATTGGCCACATCCTCTGTCTCCTAATAAATCCGGAGGTTAACAAATTCTGAGCAGCCTTTCTCTTCAAAATGTGTCTTTTTTTCTTTGCTCAGGATGTCCTGATTTTGCCCAAGAAAGAACAGAACAACTGCTGCTGTGATCAGGGCAAGGGTCCCACCAGCCCAGTTTCTTTTCTTCAGGAAAGATCAGTACCTTACAGAGAAATAGAAAAGATGTGACACTGAAAAGAATCTTTAGAATAGATTAATTTTTTGAATTTATTCTGGCCACTGATCCAACCAATATAATTTGCCCTTAGCAAATAGTACTCTCATAGCTGAAATAGACTTTTTCATGGTTTTAGCAGCCTTACACAGTCAATAGCTGTTTTATGTTCAAGCATAATAGGTACTTACTAATTTTCTCCCTAGACTTATATGCATTTCTGAATGAAATAGAAAACTTTGATAAAATGCAAATATCGCACCTACACAGTCCTCTGTTCATGGTTTTTAATTTATTAGGCCTGTGTACAATAAATCTTAATCTACTCTGTGTGCTACATACAGAAAATATTCTCTCTCAGCTGTTGAAAACAAGTGTAAATAATGTCAGAGGAAGCAGAAGCTGACATGGATTAAATGACCTTTCTAATAAAAGGAGCAATAATTGTAAATTAAAGTTTCAATTACCAAGCATACCTATTGATCAATATTTACAGATGTGTCTTATGTTGAGGCAATAAATACTGAGGGAAAGGACCTGTATATAAAAAGAGTTTCTTTTTAGGTATCTTCCTTTAGCTTCTGGGTTTTTTGTTTTGTTTTGTTTTTTTAACTGTAATTTCTTTTATAAAATTGTCTTTCTGTCCCACAAACTAGAACTTCTTTTCCTTATTTTCATTATTTTCATTTCCGTGGATGTACCCTTGGCCTCTATGTTTTTTATCCCTCCTGCTGCCCTCCCCACTGTTTACTTTATTTTTCCCTGGATCTCTTCTCTGTCAAAACTAATGCCATCCAACTAATGCTGCTCTCTGATGCTGTTTATATTTCTGATTTTCTCACCTTCTATTTCCTTAGCATGTTCTTCATATTCAACCATTTATTTTGGTTTGTTTTGTTTTATTTTTGTTTTGTTGTTGTTTCGTTTTTGTTTTTTTCCAGTCTGAACTTTGATCTCTTATTTACAGCTGGAAGATTTTCCCCATTCAGTGAGGAAATAAGCTCTCTTCATACATACCCTTTTCTGAAAATTCATCTCCTATGTGTGATTGATACTGATAGGTCATACAAATGATTTTAGGTCTTCTTAAAATGATTTACAGTTTAAGATAAAGTTGTCTTCAGCTCTGCAGTGTCTTATGTGTCTGTCTGGTGTGTGATTAGAGCTGCCTTGGGGCAGGATTCCTGTCTTCTTTCTTTTGCATGCAGCTCTGAGCATGTTCCTGTCACTAAAGGAGTCATGTTGTTATTGACTAATAGATGGGGTGTTTCACTTTTCTGTTCTTTTAATTTGAACCTTTTTGAAACATGATTCCCCTTTTTAACCATTTAAAACCTACCTTACAGCTACTTTTATTCTCAGCCCAATGGAAACAAACAGGGTATTTTCTCAGCAGAAGCATCTTAGTAAAGTGTACTGTTGGCACGACTCCTAAATCTTGATTTAGAAGATTTTAGAACAGACATTTTGAATGATTTATAAATGATTTGCAGGGACTGATGTGTTGTATTTGCTTCAGAGATTGACTGACATGTAATCTAAAATTTCTTCACAGTTGTGTAGTTACTACTTTTGACTTTAATGGGTAATTCAAATCTCCACTACCAATTTGATTAATGGGGTAATACAACTTGTGACATTAAAAAAAGTTAAACATTGATAAAGATAGGAGTTTCCTAGGAAGTTGGAAATATATTCCAGTTGTTGCTGAAGAGTTACGAAGTCTGGTCATTTGAAAATGCTAGCATGATTTTTAATGTTAGAACTTTAAATAATTGTCACCTGAATATTAGTGCAGTTCTCCATTCCGTAAGACTTTATCTTAATGTCTGCAGGGATGAAAAACTTTATTACATAAACTAATTGGTTTTGAAGAAAGGAAAAGAGCATAAACTGACGCATGAATAAGCAGAAATGCCACTCTTTGAAATTCACTAAGTAGAAAAATTCTCAAAAAATTGCATCTGCAATAAAAACATGCAAAAACTGTGTTGGCCTTTTTAAAGGCCATTTAATTTTCTTTTTGTGTAATATTTCAATATGTAACATTTTGATTATTTTTGACAAGTGTGGTAACAAAATATTGTGCATTTATAATCAAGCACACCATTTTCTGTACAGGTAAAGTAAGAAAATACAATTACAGGGGGAGAGAGTAGTGGCCATATGTTATTAATTAATTTAATATTCTTTTGGTTGTGTAGTGCAGTGGAACTATAATCTGAGAAATAATAGTTTTGTTAGCTGTGAAAACAATGTTGATTGCCACTTGCCAAATCAATGCCTATTAGTATTTCTTGGTATTGACATGAAGTGCTTTGTGGAGACAGAGTCCTCTCTGCCAGAGTGTGCAGGTGTGTGCAAGTATGATGTGTGTGTGTGTGTGTGTGTGTGTACAGCTCTGATTTTGTATTCTCATTGGGTCAAGAGGAGTTTTGTTTGGGCAAAAGCAGAATTTTACCCCCATTTACAGCTGAAAAGCTGGAGAATGGAGAAATTAAGCAATTTGGGACTACAGAACTATGGTCTAGTGATAGAGCTAGGACCTGCTGAACCCAGAACTTCCCTCCATAACAGGAGCGTTATTGCATTGTTCTTCCAGCTCTCCACCTGTAGAAGACTAATCTTGTCCATGAGACACACTACAGGGTAATTAAGATTAATATCACAAAATACTTCAGCTTTTAGGAAACACCATTTTCCTCAGTTCTGCCATCTTGCCTCCCATCTCTTCAAGGACTTGATTAATCTAAGCCTGTCTTTAAGATTGGTATTCCTTACAGATTTTGTGGTTTTAATTACCCTTGGTTTAGGGAAGATTGGCTTGTTGTTTCAGTAATCATGTAAATTCTTAATGGAAAATAAGCAGCCTCAAATGGCAGAGATTGTGTGTTTTATCATCTGTTTTCTTCAAATAAGTTGACAGTTTCAGACACTTAAAAACTTCAAGCCCTACTCTCAGTTAAGACTTTGAGCAGGCCCAAAGGGATTGATGACTATTTTTGAATAACAAGATACTGCACAGAATGAATGAAAACAGCAAATGTAAGCCCTATACTGTTACTAAAATGTTGATGCACCAGAGACATACAAAGTTGTGGCTAAAAAAGGGCTTTGAGAGAAAAGGAGAATAGGAACAACTGTGAATGAAGCTTTAAAAGAAGAAAAAGCATGACCTGAGAAGAGAGCAGATTTAACATACATCTTGCAGAAAGAAAATTTCATCCCTCCCCTTCTCCCCATTGGTATTTTGCTCACATGTTTTTAGAAATAAGCAGTGACATGTTATTGCTTTACACAAATTAACATTTTCTCTATAGAAGACTTTAAAGTTTCTGCATTCTTGAAGAAATCTAAATTGCATAGTAAAATATTAAAACGGTGTTTTTAAAATTCTGTCATCGTCTTCTGCTTGTGACAAATGATAACCCATTTGCTTCTGTATTTTCACTCACTGGCTGTCACTTGCCAGGCCTGGTAAACTTAGAAGGCTTTCATGATGATGTTTTGAATATGGTCATATCAGGCCCTAAATCCAAAATATTTTCCAAGGCTGAAGCAAAGATGTTGCATTCATTTAATTAATGTATTTTTTTTCCTGTCTGTACAATCACAATTCAGTGTCCTATGAGATGGATTTCCATCTTCTTGGTCCTGTATAAGAATTTCTCTGAGACCACTGAGTCTAGTAGCTGTCCCCACACGAAATCCATTCTTCAGAGAAACTGTCAGTGAACTGACTGATGCCACGTATCTGTTCATTTCCATATGCTCTACATATGTACATTTCCACATGCCCTGAAATACAAAAGTTTTCTTCATTATGTAGATAAAATCATCAGAGATATGTGGAAATACATTGCTTTTCTTGGTGTATATTATTCTAGTATAATGAATCTTTGAGTTCACTATACTAGAAGCTAGTGATAAAAAAGCAAAAAATAAAGTATGACCAAGATGAGCACAAGTATGTTTTAACGTAGCAGTGAATCAGGTTTTACTACTGTATCTTTGTATCTAAATGATTTCTTCTTCCTATTTCTGTTCTTAATGTTCTGCATTTTAATGTCCAGATGAACCAGTTTTATGGTTGAGAGGTTATTTTCTAAAGCAAATGATGAATGTAGCTTTACAGAAGAATTTTAATGCAACAGATGCATTCACTTATAGAATAACATCAAAGACTCTTTGACAGCAAATGAAAATATATTAGTTTGTCATTAAAGGAATTTTGACTTTCTTGCTAAGTTAGATAAATGCAACAAAATATATTTTTGACATCTCATTAGTTAAGTTGATTCCAATGGAGTCGTACATTGTTAAACGTGATAAAACGTAACATTAAGACCCTTGACTGGAAAATACCATATAGAACAAACTGGAATTTATTTGGTTTGTGGGTTTTTTTCTGCACCTTTATTTTACATATGGTCCCCAAGACCTAGGGAATTTGTTGATTTTAAAGAGACGGTCTGTTAACAAGACTGGTAGCACCAAATCTTTGTCTGAGAGAAAAGAAATAAGATGAGCAGATAGAGCGCTTTTAGCGGGAAAAAAATGACTTGCCTGTCCCAGAACCCCATTTATTCACATACTGTGTTTTTGAACTTAGGAATTTGACTGACATTTATTTTACCTTCATCTATTACTGTGTTCTTGAAACGATTTTACACCTATGCAGATGATTTCGACTTGCACCCTTTCATAACTGTCTCCAGTCAGTCCTCTGTCTACCCAGTAGTTTCATCAGAAAGATTAAAGAAGAGTTAGGTCTTCTTGGGGTCTCCTTGCAAAAGATGTGCAGGGTTTAATCTGAAACTGGAACATTCAAATATTTCATGCCAATTTCTGTTTGTAAATATAGAGGGTTACAGTTTGAACTGTTCTGTGTGAATATATGAACACACTGACAATATGTGGCTATTAATATTTTGTATTTTAGCCTTTTGCCAAAGATAAACTGAGAATAGGTCCAGCTCCACACTGGAGCTTGTACTCTTAAAAATATTCTGCTGTTCATTTGATGATTAGATATTTCTAGGTACTTTTTTTTTTTTTTTTAATCACAAGACATCCAATATCTGTTTCTTTGTAATTGCTGGTAATATTCTTTTCCCTCATTCATAAAAATTAGTTAGGGAAGAGGTTGGTACATTCTCTCTTTCCTAGGTTGCTCATCTCACTGGGGATGATTGCTTGAATATACAGTTTCCTGAAGAGCTGGCAGACTGGTGGTGATGGATGTTATCTCCTGGGAGCTGGCTTTCTTCAGGCACAGCTCAGGGCAATCAGAGTTTAGAACTTCAGGAACACACTGCACAAATGCACCCATACTTCTTGGTTTTGGAGAAGGGGGATCACTACGGGACACAATGGACAGACATGATACCTAACTTCAAATTGGTCAGAGATGGATTGGAAACTCCACTTCCATCCTGATCATACTGACTGGAAGAATCCCTTGTGTGTGCCCCACATCCCTGACCTGGGGCCTTTGACAGGGCTGCTTCTTGCCTTTTATAAGCCCTCCCTTTGTGATGCATGAGCCAAATGTCACGAGGCTGATACTTATCCAGGTCCTTTATGAGTGTTTCTGCATGCATTCCCGTGCTCCCATTTCTAGGAGGATTTTCATTTGCTCACTGTCATGATACTGTGCCTATGGTAATGTAATGCAAAAACCTGAGCCAAGCTGGCTTCCTACAGACAGGTGCATTTATTACAGGAACGAGTCAAACCTCTCACAGTGTCTGATTATTTAGGGCCTTGCCCTTTTTGGGGGGGTGTCCCAGTCCCCTTCTTAGCCTTAGATGATAATTGACTCATTGAAAAGACCTACTATCATGATAGACTAGGGACTCTTTCAGAGGTGATAAAAACAATTAGTGATGCTGGCAATGAATTTTTTTCCATATTTTCCATTCCATCCTTGAGAGATGTGGAATGTGGCTAAGGAGGAATGTTGTGTGTGTGTATACCTTTTTCTTTCATCAAGAATATTTTGGGGACAAATTACAAAAGATGGTGTTGAAATGTTTGATAAGATTCAGTCTTTCCAATGCAGACAAGACTGAATGCTGCACTAAGTACATTGTTGAATCTTCCCAAGATGACATAATATTCAACTAGTCTTACTCATTATGTGTCAAATCAGAAAATATGCAGAATTACTGAAATGTCCATTGCTGAAACAAAGAGTGTAATTCTGGGGCATGAGTAAAATGCAGATCAGTCCAAACTTTGTAGATGTACTAAATTTATTTTTATTCCTATTGAGTTAACCCTCAATATAGTTAACAATGTGTGCAGCAGAATGGATGCAATTCCCTATAATACAATTCAATGATTGTATAGCTGATGTTATCCATATCTATAGCTATATATCTATATAACTATAGATATGTTTCTAGAAGCAAGAAAAATGAAGAAATTTAAAATCGCTCAGTCAACAAATTGGCCAAAGGAAAGAAATCAAGCAAAGTAAAGATACATAAGGATGCAGAAAGACAGGATGGACACCACTATAGCCTTGACAAGTTTATAGCAAGAGAGATAATGATTAGGAAGAAATGAGGCAGATAAATGATAAGGTGGGGAAAAGTAGATGTGGAAAGACTGATGCAAAAAAGTGTGCTGTTTGGCAAGAGAGGAATTACATGATGGTCTATGAAATTAGAGAGTAAAGAAAGATAAGATGAAGTGAAATTGGATTTAATGAGGTAGAAGAAAGGTGATTAGGGACAGAAAAAAATAGAATTTAGTGATGAGAAAATCCTGTTAAATTATCCAATAAATCTTCTTTCCACTCAAGCATTTCCCTTTCTCCTCCTTCTCTCCAGTATAATTTGCAGGTTGGTTGTATCAATGTCTAACCATAGAAGCAATGCCCTTTTCACCATCTCTCCACAGAACCAGGAAAATGATATGTGTGCTCCTGGCATGCAGTCATAGTCTCCAGGCTTGTAATCTACGTAGTGTGTTAGTTCTTTTCCAAGACCATGGTTAGAAAAACTGGTACCACTTTTTCAAGGGCTCCTTTGTTTAGGGCGGTTTTTGATGGGCATTAAATCCATTCATTACATGGGACACTGTGTATGATACAACTTTCTTTCCCTTTCATTTTTTTTTCATAATCTCTAGTGCATTAGTTAAATTTCTGGAATTTGTGCCATTTGCTTCTTTTTAATATTGTTTAGTTTCCTATTACAGTTCATTTAAACCCAAGATAGGAGCAGCAATACATGGTGCTCACGTGTCATGGTTTAACCCAGGCAGCAGCCAAGTACCACACTGCTGATTTCCCACACCTTCCACCTTCCCCTCCCATGGAAGGATGGGAAAGAGAATCAGCTAAAAAACCAAACAAGTAAAACCTGTGGTTTGAGATAAGAATAGCTTTATAATTGAAATAAAATCAAATAAATGATAATTATAATAAAAAGGGAGACAACAAAAAGAGAGAGAGCAATAAATCCCACGAAGAAGTACTGCACTCTGCAGTTGCTCACCATCTGCTGCTGACTGCCCAGTGAGTCCCCCAGCAGTGACTGGCACCTCCCAGCCAACTCCCTGTTTATTTCCTGAGCATGTGTGGAATATCCCTTTGGGCCTAACAGATTGGGCGTCCAGCTACGCTCTCTGCTGGCTTCTGGTGCAGCTCCTCACTGGCAGACATGAGCCACTGAAGAGTCCTTGACGTGGGGTGAGCACTACTGAGCAGCAGCCAAAACATCAGTGTGTTATCAACATTATTCTCATCCTGAATCCAAAACACAGCACTGTGCCAGCTTCTAAGGAGAAAATTAAGACCACCCCAGCCAAAACCTGGACAGTACAGCAGATAGCTTTCCATTAATTTAACTGAATTATATTCAGAAGGTAAAGTTCACAGATTTTGTGCAGTTTCCTTGTTTTTCTTTTTTTTTTTTTATTGATAAAGAGGAAGATTCAACACTTCATGCCTCATATATGCCTCATATTTCATACAACAATCCATCAAAACAACAATTGCCACTATTGCATTCTTAATGTGTCACCTTTCTGTCTTAATGTCATGCCACTGGGACCTTGTTTGGTAAGAATTTGCCTATAGGTTAAAATTCGATCTGTTTGGACAGTAGGATGGAAGTGACAGCAAAATTACTTATTTCCCACAAAATGTGGTTTAACAAAACAACCCCTGACAACTCACAGTTTGCTGTTCTGAAAAAGGGCTCTTTTCAACTCAGTGAGCTAGTAGAGATGGAGGACTGTTCTGAAAAAGCAGAACAACTGGACTGCAAAGTTTATTTGTAAAAAGTACCTTAACTTGCATATAGAAAGCTTTCCTGTGCAGTTATGGTAGATCTGATGCACCACCTAAGCTTCAGTCTTTAAATGCTGTGTTTTACGGAGTGGAAGGCAGGAGTTTTGAAGATCTGATATTTTAGTGATGACTAGTCACTTGTTCTTAAGTTTTTGCTTTTTCCTTTCTTTGAAGATTATTTTAAGAAAAAAGAAGAAATCCAGGAGTTAAAGTTAATGAGTTGTCATAAAAAAAACCCCAAAATCAGTTTAGTCAAACCATAAAACTACAGCAAGTGTACTGTTATGCTTTTCCTACAAACTGGGAATGCTGAGTGGAAATAAGTGTGTACTAACCAAGTCTTCCACCTCTATGTCCTTCATGGGAAAACATTCTGAGTGCTGCAGTTTCACAAGTCTATTTGTTCAGCTTGAGGTACATTTCAAAACTGTTCTGGTCAATTAGATAAGCCTGATGGTTGCTCAGCAAAGTTCTTAATTTTTAGTGCCGTAAAGTTGCAAGGAAGTTCCCTTAAGTGGTAGTCCCCTTGACATGGGAGGTGCTGAAATCCAATCTGAGCAAGCTGCTTTCCTTTCCTGTAGTCTCTGGCTGATCACCCTGTCTCCATGAATTTGTGTTACTTACCCATTGTCAGCTGAAGCTGCAATTGGCAGTATTTTAGTGAAATAGCATTGTTAACCTCTTTTAAGAAAAGAAGCAATATCCAAACAAAGCCTGTACCAAGATTTTGGAAATCTCTGTGAATATGAAAGTAAGAGCATTCCTAATGACTATGAAAAAGAGAAAAATGCTGAAGTAATCACAAAATTTAACGAGTTAAATAAGTGTATACTTCTATCTCTGTGCTTTATCTATTCCTTAAATACTTGTTATTAACAGTAAGGACTCTGCATATTAATCCTAAAATCTCTCTTTCTGGGGTGGATGATGCACACAGCTGTTTTTCCAGCCATATGAGTACAGTCTGTGTTTTAGTGATGGACCAAACAGCCATTCTTTTACTGGTGATTCTTGCATCAGGCTCTGAGCAGGTTCCTGCTGTGTGCACCAGAGTCAAATTGTTTGTGAAGTGAAATTTGAAAGGAAGACAGCATGAAAGAATTTCATAAGGAATATAAAATAAAACAAGATAGTTGTTGAAAGCTACAGGAAGCTTGAACTGGCAAGAAGAGAGGAAGTATTCTAAATTTATAATGAAAATTAATTATGCATTCATTGCATTTGAAGAGGTCAGACATGATGAATTTAAATAGTACATGAAAATGAAGGCCATCTTTTATATTAAAGGCAGTACAACAGGGTGATGTGAGGAGAGGCAAAGAAATATAGGAAGCAAATGGGGAAAATTGCAAGACTGAGGCAGTAAGGAACAAGAACATTTAATCAAACAGATCTGCTTTGTGTCTAAATTGATTCATGATTTTCAGACAATTCAAAACAAATATAATTTATTAGCCATAAAATTATACTGAAAAAATGCTTAAAGCTGTTGAGAAAGTTAATAAAATAAGAAATTTAAAGGTAGATTCTCTCCAGCTTACTTACACAGAGTGGAGTAATTGTTTCTTAAAATTTTATTCCTTTCTTACATATAGTCTCTATGTATGCTTCTTGTTCTTATGGGGGGAATGCTAATTTTTTTCTGGATTGTTTCTTTTTTTTTTGCTATCTCCTGTCACATCTATCGTGTTTCTGCTACCCCATTTAATTTGTGAATGTAGTATCCAAGTAAAGGGATTCAGCACAAGTCTGAGTAAATGCCGTATGGGATGAGTGGCTGTAGGGCTAAAGCAGAATATGTTGCTCCACTTTCTGGGTTACTGGAGCAGAGAGTTATTCTTAGCAGAGATAGACTCTACTGAATAACGCAGGCAGAAATTCAGCAGAACCTTCCTGCTTAACACTGTTTAATACATGTATTCTGGGATCTGTGAAGATAGCACATTGCTTGGCCACTTTCTGTTAGAAGGTCAGGTACTTTGGAGCTGGGGACCATATAATTTTCATATGAGCTTTGGACAATGTTTATATTGATAGCTAAACACTGCTGTCAGACCCAATGGTTTCATTTGATCAAGGTATTGTTTGGGGGCTTGACATACAGAAATAGTTTGTATTTTGGAGTGTAACTGGGAAGTCAGAAACCTTCTCTGGTTTTCCTGGCCAAGGCATACCTTTAATCATGGAAATTCCAGGTGAAATGAGTCCTTCAAGAGTTTAATTTCCATGGCCCTGAGCTAAGCATCACTAATGGCAAATGAAATCAGACAGGCCTGGTGGCTAGGAAGGGTGAAAAAAAGTTGGAGCAGACAATAGTAAATTGCCATCTGAGTCTTTTACATAACAACACTGAATCAGAGAAGCAAAGAGTTTTTCCCAGAGGGTGGTTTCATGTACCTTCTTGTCCACGGGGTGCAAGGTTACCAGTGCAGGAAAGTATGCTGGATAATTCCATTATGGCAGTTGTTATGATTCACTGGTTTTAATAGTATCCCCAGCTTTACTTGAGGGAATTCTCCAGGCAAGCTCCTAAAGCATCACATGGAACTTAATAGCTTTATTGTTTTTATTTTTTTATCACAGACATATTCTTCATTTACTTATTGTCTGCACTGCAAACAGCACCATCATTCCTCTAGCCACAATTAGATAACCACAGTTAGGTTTAATCAATACTTATGCTTCTGAAGAATATTATACTGACATTGTGGAGTATATCTCTCTGTCCTGACAAATACAATTACCACTGGAACAACAGCCTAAAGTCCCCCTAATTAATGTAATTGGTTATTTCCAATTAAATATTTAACACATGTATGCTGTCCTCATAATTTAGAATCCTAGAAGTTCAGTGTGGTTATCTGTTAATGACTAGTTATTGCACTGTGTTTGGTGATCCTAACAATGTTGGTGGTGGGCTTTTAATGCATAGGATTTTTGACACTTTTAAGGTGTGTTAGGTTTTCATGTTGTATTTCCTTTTCCCTTCTGTTTTCCTTATTCTTTACCCTAGAAATGAGTGTAATTCTATGATAGTTTTATGATATTTCTTCTTGCCCTCACCGAAGTGCTTGGGGTTACTGTGCTTTTGCCCCATGAACAAAGTTCGGGGCACTGAGTCACCAAATGGAGATAATTCTCTCTTCTCCACGAAACTGACAAGTATTAAATAGTTCTGGGAAAAGCTTGTAGATGTCCATGAGAAAGACAAACTAACAAGAATATGGTGGGCTATCAGCACACCAGATCAAGCAGAAGTTTGTTTCTTAGAGGAGCAATATATAAAATAGGACAATAATCTCCTGTTTTCAAATTACCATTTTAATGATCTCCAAGGGCTTAATTCAATTCCAGTCATGACTTAAATTTTGCTTTCAAAGTAAAATTAAAATTTTATGCTTTTAAGACTTCTTTAGAGTATTAAAGTGTTTCCACATAATTTCTCTCCTTTCAATACCTCTGTCCTGAGCCAAAAGTAGACTTTTTTTTTCTTTTAAAAAAGGCTCAGCAGGGAAAAATCCTTTCTTGCTAGGATCCAGTTAAATTTTCCTCATCAGTTAGGTTGACAGCAGGTTTAGCGCATTTATTAATTATGATTGCAATTTGTTAGACAAACAAGATTCCAACCCTTTAGGAGGCCTACCTAGATTATAAATAAATAAAAACCTTTGAAAAATTCTTCAGGGTAAAAGCTAAGCAAAGAAAAAGAAGAGATTCTACTTCGACACAATTTCAGTTAAGTGGAGAGTACCTTCTTTTGAAAAATTATTCCAGAAAAGTTAGAAATATGTTAATGGTCTACAAGTGTTTATTTATTTATTTATTTATTTATTTATTTATTTTGCTTGCTTGCTTGCTTGCTTGCTAGAGGTTCATCAAAACAAAATGTGTCTTGAACTTGTATATGAATCTCCTTGTGAAAATCCGTCTCTTCAGGACTGGAAGTTGTTCTCTCTTCTTTCTTGTGCTTCTGATTGTATTTCCAGCTTTGGGGAACCTTGTTTTTATCCACTACTCAGCAGATAAAATTCTGCAACAGCAGTGATTACTGTGGATTGTGGGTTGGCACATGCGTCTCTTCTTTTTCAAGAGAATGGATGCTTGCCAGGTCCTTAAAGGGATCTCTAGAGGTCATCAATCTAGTCAAACTTCCTTCCCCCAAGAAATGCAACCACCTTCTTCAAAATGACTATCCAACAAAATTAACCAAAAGGGGAGGTTAATTTTCAGACATTATTTTCCATGTGGCATTTGTTACCTAGTAGTCTTCTTCTTGAGCAGAACCCAAATATTAATCCTGGGGGCATAGTTGTTGTAAATTACTACAAGAGCTGCTCTTTGTGTGCCAACGGATACAAGAGATTTAGATGATTATCAGCTGTCATGGTCAACTACTGTATTTATAAAGTCTAAACTGTTTTTGTGGTAGAGGCAGGCAGTGTGGCAATTTAGTTGGGTAGCACTATGATTATTGATTTCAGATTTTGAGAGGCTTGTTAAATATATTGTGAAGGCCGGTATTTATTAATTTATTTTTTTGTGAATGGCCATCAACACTGAAACCTTGAAAGTTGAGTGCACAGTAGTGGCATGAATAAACTTCATGTTAATATCTTCAAAAGAAGCAATAGCTGTTTACAACTGTTGCAAAGTTATATATCCTGGGCTTACCTGGCTTGTGTTTCCCTATTTACCAACACTTCCGATTTTCACGATTTCCAGTTTTCTATACCTCACCCCGTGAAAAGGGCTGTAGCCACTCCATTCCTTGATACAAAACCAATATGAGCAGTTGTGTCTTATCTCACTGTCTTGGGATCAGTATTTCTGAATTTTATTCTATGGCAGGGATTTGCATCCAGTAGTATACAACACACCTCTGTCTATTGTACATTTGTTCATGAGAAGCAGAACATAACGTAATGCAAGCAAATAATCTGCTCATTGCTGAAACTAGAACTTCAGAAATGAAAATGTTTTTCATAAATAACCTGGATGACACTTCTGCAAGGAAATGTAAGAGCTTTTGTGCTGTGAGCTGGACTCACCTCTTTGTTACACTGAGGATAAATAGGGTTCTTTGGTTGCATTTCTGGGGCAGTTCCAATGAAAATCAGGGATCTAGTCCAGCTACACATACTGTAAAACAGAGCTGGATTTGAGTCATTAACATGTTTTTCTTCAGATATAAGATTTGGTTTCACCAATGTGCTGCTATAGAGGGTTGCTTTTGTAACTACATTCATCTTTTGAAGTTGCAAATATGACAAAGATGTGCTGTCAAGGTAGGTCAGACCTACAGAAGTGTATGAGATAGTCAGGAGAAGGATATTGTGGGCTGTGAGAGTGTCTGTGACCCAGAAAGTAGTACAGAAGTACATTTACTCTGCATGCTGCTGACATACTCACTTTGTTTTTTCAAGAACTCAGTTACTCATTTTCCCACTCTATTATGTTTATTGGACAAGTGCCACATAGTTCATGATCAGCAGAAAACTGAGGTCACACCATTAACATTTTTTGGAATTCATAGCTAGACATTTTTCCTCTTTTAGTAGAACACAACTTTGAAATAAATAAATTTAAAATCCCAAAAGCTAATTGTAGTACCTTGTAGGTCAACGAGTTGGTTTTCCAAAAAATGGTGCTGCCTGACAATACCTGTTGGCAACTTTTCAGTTATTCTGCAAATCAAAGCATTTGCTTGGGTACCTCAATGTAAATGACACTGCCTGGCTTAAGTGTTCTGAGTTATTTGGCTGGATTTTTTTCCACAGTTTTTAAGTGGCTTATAGTATCTTTTCCTTAACAAAGAAGTTAACAGCCAAAGAAAACAGAATTGGAAGAGGCTCAGATTGTGGACATTAAATATCTAAACTGTTCATCTTTGTATATCTGGGAAGTTGCTGCTTTGATCCAAAGGTCTGTGGGATCAGTTGAAAGGCTGATACTTAGGACACTGTTTTAAAGCCCTAAATGCTTTGTGCAGCCACTCCTGATTTTTCAGTAAGATGTACTGTCTTTCTGAATGCTTCTATCAAAATTCCTGAAGGACCAGATGGTACCGGATTCACTTCATGATTGACTTTCAGGTTGAGCCTGGACTTTATAGTTTGGGATTTCAGTTCTGGTTTAGCTGTGAGCATGTATGGCTTTATCCCTCTCCCAATTTCTCCCTCTTGCTTTCCCAGTGACTTGTACTGACTTGATGTGGGAAAGAGACTGTTCCACAGTTGGGTGACTGCAGCTTTTATTTTGGGTGTGCAGGCCAGGTGTGACCCTTTCCAGCTATAAATGATTGTTCCCCTCTGTCACTGACCCCACACATGGGCTGTGCTTCAGGATGTGCCTCAGTCTGTACCAGGAGCTGCTCGCATTCATTACCTTTTCTCTCATTATGCCTCAAAGCAGGAAAGCACCATTTCAGCTGCTGTCTGCCCCTGGGCTTCAGACAGTACGGCACTAGGAAGGTTTTGCAGGATTTGTCTGTGGACAGCTCTGTTTAATGAAGATCTCCTGAAGACTTTTGAACAACACTGTATTTAAAATTACCAAAATTCAGTCTTCACAAATGCTTTTGTGAACCTTTCATAGCCATGCCCAAACTGTTCTCCATGTTTTGTGCAGACAAGTAGAAATTATTATTTCAAAGGAAACATTGTATGCCATTCTGGATGACATCCTGCTGCTTCCAACCATTTTTTTGTTTGCCTTTTTTTTTTCCTCTCTGCTCCATCATATATTAATTCCATCTCTTCCTCCTTCAGAGACAGATGGTGAGCTGGTGGTACTAATGAGCTCCCTGCTGCCCAGGGAAGGCGGATTGAAACGCTTTGTGTTCTGAGAACTAACAGGCTGAGCACCCTCACTGAGGATGTAACACATGTGATGAAAGGTTTGATGCACAAATACTGTAGCAGACTTTTTTTCACAGGCACCTATGAACCGTGTTTCCCCAAGAGAGCAACTTCCCAAAACAGCCTTCCTAATAGTCCAATCCTTACTGTGTTTATGGGAGTATTTCTCTGAATGGTACAATAATCTCTCTCTTTTATGGAGATGGAGAGAGCATTAGGTTGTGGACACATGGCAATTGAATGCCCTGCTTCTCTGGCATGAGCACACTGAGAAATAAAAACAAAGAGCACCTGCTGTTCCTTGGAATGAGTCTTTGAACATTTTAAAAACTTTCTTGGCAGAGAGCCATTCTCTTCTAGGCTGACTTTAAAAGGAATGCAATTAATTATAGGAGCCACAGACCTCTAAGGTAACAAAATGTAATTATCCAGGGAGTCATGATGGATTCTGTTATGTCTTGTTTAAAATGTAACAGGATTGTCAAAAGTGACTTGTACTGAGGATGCAATTAAGGACAGATCCAGTTGGCTGGGAAGTCTAATGGCTGTAGTCGTGTGACCAATTCAAGGCCGCCTACAAACTTTGGAATGGTAGTTATGTGGATTCAGCATGATCATGAAGAGTATTTCAAAACCTAATGAACTAAGATTCTGAGAACTTTGGTAATAGATTCATTAAATGAATCTATTACAGAGACCACAAAGATGGATCTCTCCAGCAGAGACCACAAAGATGGATCCCTTTCCTGATAATCAGCAGAAAAACTTCAGTGAGACATGATTTCTAATTCAGTGAATGTGAAACATTTGGGGTTTTGCGTTTAAAACCAAATAGATACTAATATCAGAGTGTCTGTCTTTTTATATGAGATTTCTCCTTAAGAGAGACCATTTTGGAACTAAAATGGGGAACATTAAAAAAAATCAAGGCTTTCTTTTAAATTACTACATAGAGATAGATCACATATGTTTAGGGGATGGATAGTAAATCTAGCTCTAACCTGACCAACTGTTATAGCTGATAAAGAGGTGTGTGACTCTTATCAAAGCAGGTGCTTTGATATCTGTTGATTCAGGATAGTACCCACTCCACATTTAAGTTAATTACTGTATACTAGTAAGTAACAGATGTGCTACAGATGGCTAGGGTGATTAAAATAAAAAAGTGCATAAATAAAGATTTTACAGGTTTGGAAGCTAACAATAAATACAGAAGTTAAAAAGGACTATATTAAAACTCAAATATTTTAGTAATTGAACTAAAACTATATTTATTTCTTATCTGTCAATGGATAGGATTAAAACAGAATATTGAGTTACACACTCATTCACATGTGACTTTACTTCTGCTCTGACAACAGTCACTCTGGGATAAAGTGTGTGTACTCTCTTCCTGGTTCTGTGTTTTCATCAGCGTTCAGTAAGAGCATAAAATGAGGGTCAGTCTGAAATTGGCTGGTGGTCTTTATATTTATGGAATGAAAGCTTTTTACAGACCTGTAAAAAGGATTCCACCAAGAATCCTTTTACTGACATTTCTAGTTTATGGCTAGAAATTCTATGGCGAAGGGAGAGGAAGCCACACATAGACAAACACACACCTGTCTCAGAAAAAGCAATGTGGTCCTGTAGGCAGTGTGGGGTCAAAAAGTTGGGCTGAGGGTTCCCACAGGGCCACTAGATATATTGACAAAAGGCTTTTTTGTTGTTGTTCTTTTACCCTTATTTTCATCCTAAGTTGAACCAATAGCAATATGGAGTCTCAAAAGTTTTATATGACAAGAAAATGGTTTCCTGCCCAGCTGTGAAGGGCATCATTGTAAGGTAAGAAAGATTATAAAATGTTAGTAGAGGAAATTATACAATCTCAGTAATGTAAGTATATATGGATAGGGTTACTCAAATTCCAAATTAATGATAAAAATCTATACCACCACATACATATTTATGTTTGTGTAGATACATATATCTACACAAACATTTGTTTTATTCGCCAAAAGTTGTTGTGTCATGTGAGAAGATTAGCATAAGATGCACTGCAGAAATATTTCCTTCTCTCATGTTTTAAATTTGCTTCATATCAATGCTTTGTATTAGTTTGGATTTTTGGATATGGGAGAATATTACCAAATATAATGCAATACTGTTCAGATGTTTTAGGTTTGCTTTGTCACAGACACACCCTTAAAGGATTAGACAGGAAGAAATAATGTTGCCTTTACCTGGATTTGCATTATGAAGCACCTTCTTAGAAATCACTTTCAGATTTCTGTCATGTTATATGAAAAAGTCCTTTCTTTCCATTTAGTTGTGAGATAAATACCCCACCCCTCACTCAGATGTACAGGAGATGTATGTTGAAGAAGTATTTAGAATTGATTAAAGTTTCTCATTTCAGCATATGCTACTGGCACTGAGGAAACTTGGGAAATTCTCTCCCAGTAAAGATAAATTGAGAGGAAATACCTTTTCAGTGCTGAATAAACCACCTGTGCTTTAAATATGGAGAAGCTTGGTTATTTTGCATCCAGTGAAACCTAAACATGTTGATATTGGAGGCTGTTTCCTTTTGTTAAACAGTTGTCACACTATACTGGCTGTCATTGTTAAATTTGCTCTGCCAAAATCCTCTGCAACTGGTTGTTTCCCAAGCTATATGGATTCAGCTCCTCAGGTCTGTCTTCATATTAAGTTATTCTGTTCAGTTTTAGGATAAACTATACCTGCTCTCTTTTATTTTTTAAAAATGTTTTGCTATTTCTTCTTTTACCCATCCTACAGGCATTGATATAGACAAATTATTGTGGGTAATTCTTTTGAATATAGTCAGCACAAGAAAAGTGATGTATTTGAATTGTGAGCAGTGAGCAGTGGAAGTCTAGCACAAGTAGATACTCTACTGCATCCAGATCATGTTCAAAAATGGATTTTGAATGTTCACCATTACAGTTCTTTTGGCCAGGGGCACAAGGCTGTCATGCATATGGATCTGGATTTCTCTGCAGTCCCAAATCTGAAATCTTCTGACTGCACTATAAGGGATTATACTTGTTACAAAAGACAACTCCATAATCCACTCTCAGATTTCTTCACCAAACATAGTTCTAGTCACAAGGCTTACTCAAGTTAGTGTCTAAAAACAGTATTTTATCCCGTGCTGCTGTAGTTTTAATTTTTCTTTCTGTGGGTAGCATGCAAAGAACGACAATAAATTATCTCCTCTGCTGTTGTATATCACATCTAACTTGTAAGTACAGTGCCAGAATTATGATGTGAATTGTTAATATTCCAATGCTGAGCACTGAAGATGATGGAAATTTGGCATGTAGGATGATGGGATTATCAGTGTGAGCTCAGTAAAAGGCATGTACATTTTATTGCTTTAATTGGTCACTTTCCATAAAGCAATTTTTGAGCATCCAGATTTTTTTTTTTGGTCCAGAGATTTTGGTGGTCTCATGAAAAACAAACCAGTATCTAGGGGTGAATAATTGAATGAAGCTGCTACAGAGAAAGTAGAGAGCTGGTATAAAGACTTCCTCACAGTCAACTTCACTGGAAAAACAGAAAAGTAAGATGAAGGAGATTCTCTAGACAACTCTGTGTTTGGGGTCAATCAATTTTTATTACAGATCTGGTTGAGGGACTAGACAGTGTATATATTCAATTTGTATATCTTGGAATCTGAAAGGTTTCTAAGTGTTGTTAAAAGAAAAAACTGGAGTTCAATATGATGTTGGCCAACTGAGGAAATGATGGGAAAACCAGAGGAGATTAATTAATAGGTCTAAGGACAAACTTTTGCACTTCAGCAGGAATTGACAGCTTCACAGCTACTGATTAAGTGGAAATTTTACAGAAATAAAGCTTACATTTTAAAATTAACCACAAACTGAACTTCAGTACTGTTTTTGTGATGCAGAAAAGTCAAACCTCACACTGGAATATATGTATACCTTATATATATTTATGTAAAAGACACAGATTAGTCCTTCTGGTCAATTTGGTTTTGTAGGGCATCAGATGGGAGTGAGCCTAAAGGGCATCAGGGGTGAAGGAGGGTCTAGCAATTGACCTGTGACAAATACCAGAAGAATGTGGGGGTTTTATTTTAGAGAATAGCAGTCAGTGGGCAATGTGTTAATGAAATATAATAAAAAATACCAGCAAAGAGGATGCAGACTCTAAATACATAATGCTAGATGGTGAATAGTAGGCTTACATGTCAGCAAAGAAAACACAAGTTAGAAAATAGGGAAAACTTTATAGTTTGGATTATTTGCCTGAGAAAGTTTTAAAATCTTCATTACTGGAGGTTAATAAATATACAAACAAACATCTGTTGGGGATAAAGCATCATTTACCTGCCTTGGCAGTGATGGAAATGAAGCAGGCATCTTCTGAAGAGACTTGCAGCCCTGATGTCTGGATTTCTCTGTGGGTTTATTTGTTTGCTTTGATTCTAATGGAAAATCAATATTATCAGAAAAGAAATTTTGGTCTTTAGGACTACTTACTACTTTGTGTACTTAATGCCTGAAAAATTTCATACCTACAGGTAATACTGCTTAAATTTACATGATGAGGGTTTCTTAAGTTAGGCAGATCAATACTGTTATGTTGATCGATAATTATTTAATGTACCTGTGGTAGGGTAAAATCAGATGTTCTTGTCCTTTCTGTATATGGTAAATTGTGTCTTCCTTCTGAAAAGCTTCTTTTATAACCATGCCTAAAATAAATACTTTTATCTGCTTTGATATCTTGTGGTAAATGAAACATATTGTTAATGTTTTGGCTTTTTAAAAAATTGTCAGTTATTCTGATAACTCTTGTGATCTCCTGAAAGTGCTAATTTGGAAAGGACATTGAGAAAGTTAATAGACTCTACTGGTACATTGCCCTGTGTGGTGTTAGGGTTTGTTACCAACTTCCATAGCAATGGTGCAATAAAGCAAAATTGGCCTCCATGCCTTTGCTCTCATTGTTACTCTGTGCTGTTCTACATGGCATGATACTGTGTGTAAAGTGGCATAAACTCATACTGAAAGGTAGTGTGACATCTTTATCACAGAGAGGAGTAGCCTACAGCAGGAGCTGATGAGATTTGAGAGAGGCAAAGGATTCAGTTTCTTGTATCCCTGGAACTGCCTTTGCCAGGGTGGAGATGGACATGGCAGAGCAGGCAGGGTGCCCTGGGCTGTTTGAGGTGGATTGGACACCTGAAGGAATCCTCTCTAGAGGTGAGTGGTTCACCAGTAATCCAACAGTCAGCAGCTGTTCTGCCTGCCCCCAGGATGTTTCATTTTTCATAGAGAAAACTTGTTTTTAATCCTGAGAGGTGCTTCTGTCAATGTGGATTACAGGTATGCTGGAAATATGTGTTTAGATCCACTGTTCAGTAATGGAAGGATCGAGGACTGAAACACTTTTGATCAGTAGAAAGTTATTTTTGGAGTACTTGTATACAAAAAATTAATATTGAGTACAAAAATTTAATATTTTTAGGCACTGTGACTGGAATTTGACTGCTAACTATGAATTATGCTCAAATCAAGAAGGTTCCTTTAGATTTTTCATGCTTTGCATATGTTCACATTTTTGTCCTAATGCATTTTTGAGTTCTCTTTTTTATCTGAAATATCTTTCAGATCTGGAAGAAGGAACAGTTTCTACCAGGCTTGTTTGTTCTGAGTTGCAGCGTTACCTCATGGGTTTATGCTATCAAATACAGAAAACAGTTAGCTCTGTTAGCTCTCCTGGATTCTCATGAAAAGTTCATAGAATCATGGAATGGCTTGGGTTGGAAGGGACCTTAAAAATCATCTAGTTCCCAACCCTGTGCCATGGGCCAAGTTGTAAAGGAATTTCATATTGCACACAGATGTCAGCTCCATAATAAAGGCAGAATGCTAGAATCAGATCCCTTTATTGCTGGATTCAACGTCCATTTTTCACAAAAGAAAATCCATTGATGTCTTTGCTATTAAGAGCAGCTCACTGTCATTACTGGAGGATGTGAGCAGTGTCCATGGTGATACCTGCTGGGCCTTAGCTGGAGGTTGGTTTAGATGTTACATGGTACAGCCTTTTCCACCTGCATACATTTTCAGACTCACCAAATGTAGGTGAAGAAGAGGAGCTAAGAAATGTTTGTGGTACTGACTGATGGCATTTCTAATTTTCCATAGGGAAATCAAATCTTTATGAAAGCTGAAGTATTCCAAAACATATTCATCAAGTAATTGCAATGTTAATATTGAAAGTGGGATGTTTTCTAGTGGCCAAACACTGCCAAAAAGGCAGAACTGCAGACCAGCTAAAGAAGTACTTGTTCTGTGAATAAGTTTGTTGGGAAAGGTATGGTGATGGTTCTGCATCTCCAGAACAGAAATCACTTTTATTTTGCAGTTTGGTTCAGTCAAATTACCTTTTATACTTCAGTTACTGTTAGTTCCAAAGAGAGGAGTGCTTAGGCAAGAGAGCATTATTGAAGGTATATGCAGTACACAAAGAATAATTGAGAGACTCATTCAAGGGCAAAAAGTTCTGTTACAAGTGGTTCATGAAGTGAACTAAAAAACCT
The DNA here is from genome assembly GCA_017589585.1 of Phylloscopus whistleri. Lineage (NCBI taxonomy): Eukaryota > Metazoa > Chordata > Aves > Passeriformes > Phylloscopidae > Phylloscopus > Phylloscopus whistleri. The sequence goes on along the minus strand of JADMLD010001629.1, from coordinate 1,679,312 downwards.
TTTGAACTGCTCCTCCTGCACATTCTGTTGAGATGGACTAAAGTTGGGGAGGAGAAACAGTGATTTTTGATTATGGAAATAACTTTTGCTTTGGATGGGAACATGTTCTTAATTGATTTTTTTTTACCACTTGGATAAGCAGATTTCTTATATTTATAAATACATGAATCATGTATTTATAAATGTTTTTCTGTAGTGAATGGCAGTAGAAAATTAAAATCTACATTACAAAGGACTCTTTAGAGAATGAATTAAGTTAAGTTAGAAAGTCTTGTTGTTTTTCATGAGTAGGGATAGTGGTAGAGCAATGGAAGGATAATGCTGGAATATTTATTTGTCTCTGGATGAGCAAGTGGTTTTCCTCTTGAGCCCAAGGTGACCAGGAGCTCTGGCTCCTGTGAAAAAGCCCCATGACTGAGAAGGGCAGCAGCTCTCATTAGATCTTGTCCTCTGCAAGTTCTGCCAAGCTCCTGGGTGTATTTGGGGGTCTCAGTGTAGCATATAAACAGAATCAGTCCTGGTAGGAATTGTTACCATGTACTTCATGGCATGTAGACCCAATTCCATTTTTCATATCACTCTTTTTCTAAACCGACTGTTGATCTCTAGGTGCAGACTGGACCCAGTGTAGGTCTCTGCTTCTGTCTGCAGGTGTTTATTCAGAGGTTAGGAGCTGGCATTGTTTAGTTCTATGGATGCAATTTGATGGACAGTATGGTAACATTACTCCCACAGTGAGGATTAACTGACAAGCCAATACCATCATGGAATCAGTGAAGGTGCAACCCAGAGGGTGATTATGGCAGTTAATTTTCCCTCAGAAGTCTTCTCTGTATTTGAATGTTTGAGATTGCAGTTGAGTTTGGTTTCAAACAGGAAGCACATGGCAGCAGGCTGGGGAGCCAAGTCTTATGTTGGGACACAGGACATCAAAGAAGCTGCATGCCTAATTGAATCTCTTGTTCTGCTTAACTCAAGAAACAGAATATTGTTTTTTGTGAATATTAGCTCATATTTGAGAATTAATTTATTTCAGTCCTGTCTAGACATGTCTTTTGTTCATCTTCTACACATAGACTCCAGCAAATGGTAAAAGGATTTTCCAAATCAATAGATTTTAGCTATGCATTACAGAACTCTTGAGGATGGCAGGCAGAATTTATAATCACAAATGCTAAGGGCAAAATGCTGATTCTCCGAGTCACAAGTTGATCAGGCAAAACTAAACTGACCTGAGCTCTGACAGGGCATAAGGAAAAAAAATCATTTTATACCAAACAAGATACAGGTCAAGAATTGCATTACAAATATTCTCAAGCAACTATGATTGATACTTTGCAAACAGTATTTTTTCTGAATAACACAATACAGTGTTCTGTGATACACTGGTGTATTGAGATTAAATTAGTCTTCAGATACATAGAAATCACAGAGCTTGATTCCGAGTGATTTACTTAGGTAGGTGCCTTTTTAAAGGGAATCTTAAAGGATGAACTGTTTTCTGTCTGTTAGCATCTCTTTCCTTCCTGTATACATCTTTGCAGACTGTTTACCCTTTTCAGAAAATGCAAATTGTCTCACATTCTCAGTTTCCTCTTTCTCAACTATAATGGAAATAGGATGGTGGTGCTACCTTAGGAAGTCTGACTTGAGACAGAGACTGGACAGAGCTAGAGAATAAAGTAGGTATTTATTGAAAGGCCTTTAAGGGTACACCTTGGGCAGGACAAGAGCCTGACCAGGGCTACATCCAAGGTAGACTTAGAATGGTCACAAAATGGTCACAAGGTCTTACACTTTCATAAGTTTTGGGCCATTTGCATCTTGGGGTTTAACTGTCCAATCACAGATTCAGGTTGTGAGGTCTCATCCTTCTTGTTTCTCTCTTCATTCCACTGTTGTTTGTGCTTTTGAGCCTGAAACTTGTACTCGTTGTCCTTGGTCTTCAGCAGGAAAAGGATTTATTTTGTCTCCCTACTCTGTGAAGAGAGCTTACTGGCAGTTAATATGAGGCTCAGAACTACACCCCTAGGCAGCACAGAATCTGAAAAAATGAAAGCTAAAACTTAAGGCATCAGTGGGAGTGGCAAGTGAGGTCTGCAAGCCCATGGGCCAGTGCTTCACAGCTGAGCTGTGGAACTGCATTGCAGGTGTGTTGTTTTCAACTGGCAGTGTGTAGTGATACTTGAAATATTCTGACAGAGATACCCTTATTTAACATTTTTGGAACCAGTTGCCTGCAGACAGCATACCTGATATTTAAGGAATTTGTCTTCTCTTTTCTGAGACAGGACAGTAAGTTCACACCAAGTGTTCTTATGCTAAAAGAGAAGATAATAGAAAATTCTAAAGCAAATGCAAATAAGGCCTTCTCAACTGTGTCCATGCCTGACATTGCTATCAATACTGTTAGTGATGCTGTACTGGCAATTTAGATTAAATCTGTGCATAGCATGTCCAGTTTTCAAAGTAAGGACTAACATATTTCTCTCTCCTTGCTGTGCTACAGACTGGGTCTTGTGTAATCACTACCAAAAGATAAGAATGAAATGGCAAGAAAAAGTAGCAAACCCCAATGCTATTGTCATGGGAAGGCAAAGAAAAGATAGGTAGAAAAGATTGTATGTGCAATTAGTACTGTGATAATAATTGGAAATGCAGTTACTAAAGGTCAGCCATCTCCAAAGGCAAATTTTGCTTTCCTGCTCACAGACTTTGAAGTGGTGGGGGAGAAGCTTGAGGGAAGTAACAAGTAGGGGTAGGGTGGGCAGCAGAGGATAACAGATAATGTTTCCCTTTTCAGGACCTTAGGTCTTCTAATGATGAAGTCACATACATCTCTAGTAATTGTATGCCTTGCAGTATTGCTCGTTCACTACTAGGCAGGGAAGATGCCTCTCTCTTCCTAATTCATTATACTCTGCCTTTGTGTATCTGCTGCTCAAGGGATTGTGGAACAGCAGAACTAATTCCCTCCCACATTCTTCTCTGCCTTTTGACACATTTACTAAAAAAGACAAGGTATTTTTCCCCCCAAATCTGTACCTAAAGATTTGAAGAGACAACTGCAAAGCATAAAACTAAAGGCTGGAAAATCTACCTAGTTGTATGCATAACCCAAGCCATATTTTCTTTAAGACATTTCATAGAAAATATAAATGTTCTTCTTTTCTTTTCTTTTATACTTGGCAGTATGTGTGTAAAGATGTGAGAACCTGAATGTGGTGTTACTTATTGTTGTTATTTAGTAAAGCCACAGAGCTGAAATGATAAGTAATCCAAACCTAATAATAATAAGTAGGCATGACTCATGGATTACTCCTAAAGTATTTGTTCCATTAATCCAACTCTACTGTGTGGTTTGAAAGTAATTACATTTTAAATATCAGTGTGAATAATGTAAAGGTTTGTGATCACTTGAGGTTTATCAATCATCAGCTAATACCCCTTAGTTATAATCTGTATTCTTAACAGAATAAATGACTCTAAGCTACTTCTTATTTTGCTTCTTTTTATAGTTATTTACAACTTCCTTTGATTGTATGGTAATATCCTTCAGATTTACATCCTTTAGTGTCTTAGAGGTTACAAGTATCAAGTTTGTCCAATTTTAATGCTTTATTGAGACAAATCCAGAGGTTTCTCTCACCTTTTGAATTATTTGAGGGAATAAGAAGCATCTGAAACTCAGTTGTGTTGAATGCATATTTATTTATCTATACAAAATACGCAATATATTAGGACAATCTGAGACAGATCAAAAACTATAACAAAAAAAAAGTAATTATCTAGTTTAAGTGCTAATCAAAATGCTATCCACACGTAGCTGCTGAATGTGGTCAATGCAAATAGGGATGTGATGTGACTGTTCCTTGCTATGCTAGATTAGTCAGTTCCTGGAGACACAGTACTGATATGGAGGACAGATTCCATGGGATTTGAGGGGTCATCTGATTATCATATTCATGTTACTCTTACTAATCTCAGAAGAGATGGATATTTCCAAGCAGGTAAATAAAGAGAGTGCAGCTGTATTCACACCCAGAATATTCTGACTTGGAAGGGGGCCAAAAGGATCATCAAGTTCAGCTCTTAAGTGAATGGCCCATACAGGGGTCGAAGCCACAACCTTGCATCATTAGCACTCTGCTCTAAATTGGAACAAAAGATCACTTTTCACAAAAGAAAATTACTGCCATATGTAATTTTTTAATGTAATAGTGCTAACGAAGGAAGGAAAGTATTACCACTGGAAAATACTTCCATCCTCCATCACACTCCTTAAGTCTAGCTGTCTCATTTTTGTGACTCTGAAGTGCAGGAACGCTGGCTCCATGTTAGTGACAGAGGGAAAAATTCAGTTCTATACATTGTACATCATGATGAAAGAGCAAAGCAGCTTTGAGGCTTCTTAAACTTGCCCAGAGCTTGCTCAGTAGGAGGCAAGAAAAAGCTTTTTATATTTTCTGTAACTGTTTCTGGGGAAGTATTTTGCATCTGTCTTCATCTCATGTAATGTGGCCTATCTTGGTCTCAAAGAATAATGTTCTTCCTCAGTCTAAAAAGAAATCAAAACTAAACAATAAAAACCCACAGCATAGTTTAAGAATGGTTTTACTTGTCTTTAACTATAAAGTAGAAGAATGAAATTTGTCTCTCTTTCTTAAAGTACATTACAGATGACCTACTGTCCAAACTCATTTACTATTATTAGATCTTTCCAAACTTGAGATGTGCTGACATCCTGTCTTTAATGCTCTTGTAAATTCTGAAGTAAACAGATTTCAAAGACACTTGACTGTTAGTGTGAAGACAAGGTCAAAGAGTTGAATGACACATCCTCCTCGTACAATAAGACTACCTATCAATCAGTTTTACTAGCAAATTCTTAATAAAGAAAAGAGATCAGAATGTGACAAAAGTGTATCTTGGAAAATATATGTGCATGATGTCCATCTTGATATCCTTGGGATAGTAGCTAATGATGAACAACCATTACATATGACCTGGAAATATGGTTGTCTCCTGCAGGAGAACTTCTTCTGCAGTTTATTACTTCTGAAAATTAGAAATAGAAAATATCTATTATGTTAAAGTGGTCAGAACTTTATAAGTAACTAAAGTTAAATGTATACTGAACACATTTAAGTAACTAAAGTAAGCAAGATGTTTAAATTTAATTTAAGAATTATAATTTTTTTAGTGTTGCTAATTCAAGGACGGTAATTTACAGACATTAAAAAAAATTCAATTATTACATTCACTGACATTGCATTTGGCAAATACACATTCAGAAGTCAGGTCATCTTTGTTTTTCAATATGCTGAAAGATTTTGGCATTTTTTAGCATGCCCTGTGGTGCCATTATCTTTCCTTTCCCTAAATCTTCTGCAGCACTTTTTCTACAGGGTTAGATGTTGGAGATGAGTTAATAAATGGTAATGTTAAATACAGCCAGTCTTCCACTTCAATAGTAGGACATAGTCTAAAGTTAGACAGATAGCTCTGGAAGAAGGAATTCCCTTTACCTGCTAAGTAAATATATAAAAACAACAAAATTTTGACTCGAATATCTTATTGTTATTAGCAAGGATATTAAAAATCAGAGAAAATATAAAATGCCTGTGTGATAAAGCACTTCAAGTGCATTCAACAATCAAGGAATTATATGTCTTTAAGATATATAGTGAAGTTTTTTCATTTAGTCATTATCTCATGATTATAATGAGAGTTTGTCTCAGTAAAAACAATTCATACCTGGAGATCCAGTCTGATCCAGTCTACACACAAGATACATTTACATATAAATTTACACATATTTATATTACATTTAAATTTATACATATTTATACATGTAAATGTGTCTCGTGTGGTGAATTTGGCAGTGCTGGGTTAATGGTTCACTGGTTGATAATCTTAGAGGTCTTTTCCAACCTAGATGATTCTAAGATTTTATGAGAAGGAGAGCAGATGGCACCCTGTGGTTTTCCACAGGATTTTCCACAAATGTAGGGCAGTAGGCATTGAGTGACTCCTTCTGTCTACTATACTGTTGTTTTCCCCAGTAATAGTTGGAATCTGGATTTCTTTGAAGAAACTGCCCTGGAGTGGATATAATTTGGAAATAAAAACAGCAAATGTATCTTTGTCTCTTCCCAAACGCTGGCATGTTGGGCTTCAATTTAGTGGTGTAAGATCAAGCTGGTTTCCAAGTCATGTGTAAAAGGTATTTAATAAAACATGTCTGGTGGGACTAGTGGCTAGAATTTGGTATCTGTGCATTTGTCTGTAGAGTAGTTGTATAGTGCTGAACTTTCCCTGTGAACTAGAGGCTTGACTGCATATACCAAAAGGTTTGCCAAAGCTTTCATAGGTTAAATTCCCCAAAGCAGCAGAAAAGGAAAAAAATAAAAGCTTTCCTTGGGCAAATCCTGTTTTGTTTTTTTTTTTTTTCTTTTTATTTAAGCTTGGCTACTTTGAGCAGTTGCATAAGACTGAGCTATATGACTGCAAAATGACATTTAGATAAAATGCTTTTGTGCCACTTTTCAGACTTCAAATGTAGAGTTTGGGATACAGCTATAATTTCAGACTTCACATCCAAAGATTGTGCAGGCTCTGTGTTGTAAGCACTTTTCTTATCAGTAAATGTGAAGGTTTCTTTTGTTGGCTTAACCAACAGTGCTGTCAGTTAGGAACTTCTTTGGAACAAGCACACTCCAAGTAGAGTTCAGTTCTGCTGAACTTAAAGCAAAATAACAAAGCTTTTGGGTTTAGTTTGTGAAGCTGTGGATTGCCTAGCAGATATGCAGTGAAGTTCCTTCTATGTGATGCTTTAACTTTGTTGGTTGTCTACAGAAAATTACTGCACGGTATCTTCAACCAAGTCAAATTATGTAACTTTCACTAACTGCAGAATCACAAGTTGAGTGATGTTGGAGGGGACCTCTTTGATGTCATTGTATCCAGCCTGCTTGACCAAAGCACGGTGATCTAGATCTTGTCCAGTTGACTTTTGAGTATCTCCAAGGATGGAGATGCCACAAGTTCCCTGGGCAGCCTATTCCACTGTTCAGCCACTCTCATGGTAAAAAAAAAAAAAATAAAAAAAAAAAAAAATATATATATATATATTCTTATGTTTAAATGGTGTTTAACGTATTTCAGTTTGTGTCCATTGCCTCTTGGCTTGTCACTGAGCACTGCCAAGAAGAGTCTGGCTCCATCTTTACACACATCAATTATTTATATACATTGATAAGGTCTCCCCTGAGCCTTTTCCAGACTGACCAGTCCCAGCTCTCTCAGCCTTGCCCTTTCTGATAGGTGCTCCAGTCTCTAAACATCCTTGTGGCTCTTTGCTGGGTGTACGCCACTATGTCCATGCCTCTCATTCTGAAGGGCCACATTACTGCAGCTGTATCTCAGCAGTGCTGAGTGGGAAGGGTTCAACTCCCTCAGCCTGCTGGAAATGCTCTTCCTTATTCAGCTTGAGACATTGTCGGCTGCCTTTGCTGCAATGGCACTTTGTTGGCTTAGGTTTGATTTGATGCCCCCCAGGACCTCCAGGGCTTTTTCTGCCAAGCTGCCAAGGAGCCTGTTGGCCTCCAGTATGTACTGGTGCTTGGGGTTATTTCTTCCCAGGTATAGTACTTGCTACCTCACTTTGTTGAACTTTATGAGATTCCCATTTTCCTGTATCTCCCCAAGGTACATAACTGATATATCAGCCACTCCTCACAGTTTTGTATCGTCTATAAACTCGCTGCCATCATCCCATGGATCTCTTTTCCATCTTCTTGGACACTGAAATTTGCTGGCCTCCATCTGCAGCTGTTCTTTTGGTGGCCTTCAACCACCACAAGTCTCATGCGAGGAAGAAGCCCATCTCCTGCTGTCCCAGCCTCAGTGAGAGAGTGCAGACACCCCAAGGGCCTCAGAGCTATATCTGCTACTGACACCTCCATCTGAGCTTGAGTAGTAGATGATAGGGGAAGAAGGAGGACAGGTAATAACCTTCATTCCTACAAAAAAACCTCCTTTTTAGACACTGGGTCATTTTTTTCTCTTCCTAGTCTCCTTTAATGTCAGACAAGAACTTGACTGAAGTTTTCAGTTCCTTCAGTGCTCTAGGTTTTTTTGAATGCTGAGAACTATTCTTATTCTGTGAGGCTTATTTTAGCTTGCATTTGAAATTACATGCCAATAATTTATAATGGACCAGGCTTCTGTTAGGGGCAGTTACTCATCACCAAGTGAATGAATGTATTAGCATGTCACCCTGGTATATATCAACCTCCTCTCCCATAAAACACAGTGGCAGCTGTGAATACACTCTTTAAAAAGTGCAGCCTTTTAAAAAGAAAATAGATCCAGCAAGGCATGTATTCAGAAGATCCCTTCTACCAAGGATCATTGCCTTACTATTTTATTTTTGGAATGTTCATTAACATGGCGTGGAAACACCATAGATCCATGTGGAGGTGTTAACAGCCATAAAATTGGCTGCTTCCTGTACTTGTTGCTATGAAGTGTGATCTTAGTTTGGAAACTCCTGTGTAAATGCGTGTATTTGTCTTAGGATTCTGTTTCCTAGCAAACCATAACACAGTGAAAAATGTGCTGCATTTACTGGGGCTGGCCCTCTTAACCTGTCAGCATAATTTATGGGAACACTTCCCAACACCTTCTGCTGCTAATGGTCTCTCAAAGTCCTGCAAAAAAGGCTAGTTCAGCCTCCTAATTTTGAGCCATGATGGTGGCAGTATTTGTGTCTTTTCTGGATCTATTTTGGATTTGTGTCTGGCCAAGGGTTTAAAAGAGCTGCTATTAAAGCAGAAACATCTGCTGGGGCTTTATGTGCTGCTGGCTTGCCAAGTTCAGCAGCAGGCCAAACTAGAGCTGATGGGCTCAGCCCTCCACAGGTGTCACTGCAGTTATAGGAGAATGACTGTAAGGGAAATTGGGCTGCTGAAAGTGCTAAACAAATTGAATAAATAACTAAGTAAAACCCCTTCAGCAACTGTAGAAGGCTGTTAGGAGATTATGGTAGAGGTCATTAGCAAATAACAGAAACAAATCCTGCTGAAGTGGTTGTGAGTATCTGAATTCCCCGGTGTCCCTGGTTGCTGCAGCACCCTGAGATGTGCCTCCTCCCACTCCTACCTGCAGGCTTCCCATCGTGTTCTGCACACTGCCAGCTCAGGCAGCACAGACACACAGTGATTTTAAACACTGTTAGGAAAACCTGATTTTGGTTAACCATCTGAATATTTTCATGATTCAGACACATCATGGCAATCTCATTTGTGGGCAGGCATGGGTGAGGCAGATGATTGTTTTGACATGGACTGTTTTTGAAGGAGAGGAATTCAAACCAGTGCTTTAAAATTCCTTGTAAAGGTTTTGTTCTGATGCAATTGTAATAAATTGAAATAATCACTCCTTTGACACTGGAGACATGGGAACTGACATCTTGGATGAACTTGAGCTGCATCTCAGCACTGCCCAGCCTCCATCCCGGATGTGTACTTGCAGTTTCAGAGAAGCATGTCAGAAAACTCACAACAGGCAGCAGTCGGTCTCTGATACATTTCCAGAATCTATTTTTCTTTATTTACTTATTGTTTAGGATCTTTATTCTTTTTTAAAATGTCCAGTTACTTCCTTAGTTTTGCCAAGCATTTGGCTTCAGGTGCAAAATACCATAGTCAAATTTCTGACAAAACATTGACTTCATTTACCTTTTTATAAAAGGCTACATCTGGCCATATAGTTCATTTTCCCTTTCACCTCCCCCACAACAATCATAAAATGGAGGTCAGCATTTCAGCAGGAAAAGCTAAAACTGCTACAACTGGAGTCAAAGAAGAGTTCTGCTTACTGAAGAGTGAGTAGAAGACTAATAGTTGGCAGAGCCTATGCTAGAGGAATAGATAATTGCATGTGAATGTGCATATGCAGTTTATTAAATTATTATCAGGTCTTTCTTAATTTTGTAAATGTTCCTATTCCAACCAGTTTTATCCAGTGATTACAAGAAAATTTGCTGTTCTGGTCAGAAAGCACAAGGCCAAATTCTGTCATATATCCCAACATGTTTCTTGCCTTCCAAGAAGCTGCCTGACAGAGAATAAAGTTGTTTCAGAAATATTTCAGCTGTGTTTAGTGGTTTAAATAAAAAGCCTGGGCTATGGGAAATGCCTAGCATTTTTCCATGGTGGAAAATTTTAATGTTCCTTGCAAACCTCAAAAAATATTCTTGAACCATCTTCTTTCCCCCAAGAACACAAGCATGTGAGATAAGAAACAATTCCTTTGTAATTACTCATTTCCCCTCACAACACTCATAAAAGAGAAATCATACTGGAAGTGACATATGTGTGTTTCCATTTCTGGCAATGCAGTTAGTTAGTAAGCATAATTTTTGAAAATTGCGTTTTAGCAACAGAGGCTTCTTTTTTCCTAAACTAGAAAAAAAACCCCCAAACCCAAAAAACAAACGAACAAAAAATACCCCACCAAAACAAAACCCAACCTTTTTTTTCCAAAGATGATTGTCTAAATAGGTGAAAGGAAGTTAGTATTACATAGGAAGTATTAATTTGTTTTGTAGATAGTAATGGAATAGTTAATTGAATAGTTAATTAAATAGTTAAGTCTCTCAATAGCAAACCTCCCAAATGCTCCATGATACACTCTATTCCTTGCTGAGAGCTACTAATGCAGTGCTGGACTTGCAGCTGCTGTAACTGAATCTAACAGGGCCGTTTCTTGGGATAAATGCTTGTGTACAAACTGTTACAGAATACGTTGAATTCAGTGAAGAAAGTATGGTAAGAAATTAATCTTTCCCTGTTTCCCAAAATTTCGTTCTTGTTTTCTACTCCCTCATGTAGGTCAATGGAACTGTTTGTGGAAAGGGATTGTAAACATTGCATTACTGAAATGATCCAAAAGCAAGACTTCAAAACTGTTAATTTGACTGTGAATTATTTCAATAAGTTTTTTAACAGGAACAAGTGACTGGGGTTGAATGCTTGGGTGGGAGTTTTTAATTTGCCCCCAATCACCTTAAGGTACCCCTGTGCCCCTTGAGGGCAGCATGGTCCAGCGCATGCCCCAGCTTTTCCATGGCTGCAAAGCTAAGGAAAAAATAACCCAGAGCTTTTACTTTATGCAAAAGTAAGACATAACCCTGTCTTGCTGGTGGTGTCTTGTCTGCTTTGTCACTGTGACACTGCTTGTTTCATGGTTGAGTGGATTCATCACAAGTATCTGTGTACTGCAAGCGTGGCTACAGGCTGTACCTTCCAAGACGTACTGTCAGCAAGTGCTGTCTGTTGGTGATGGAATTAATGCACCAAGGCAGTAGTTTCAGAATAGGTATCTAACCTAAATTAACACTTTCTGAGAGGAAAGGAGATGGCTGCAGCTAATAGAAGCTAATGTGATGTTTTGTCAGCCTGTGGAATATAAAAGCTAGTTGTTGGAGCTGTGCAGCAAAGTAATGAGGAGCTTGAAAATGTAAGTGATAAGCAGAGTGATTATAGACTAATGAGCAGGATGTTTGTGGTATACTGAAGGACTAATGAAGGGCTGCAAAAGATAACTGCGATGGTGTACAGTGAGATATGCAGAGTAGGAATGCTTAAATACAGCACAGAAAGATTATGTAGTAGATACTAAAGACACAGTGCTGCTAACTATTGGAGTTTGAGCATGTGTGTGTGCATTGTGCAGATGAAGCAATTAACCAAAACCACTACCTGATAAATGTAAGGCAAGATACTAGAAGGGGAAAAAATGATACAGTAGGTAAATACATATTGTATCATTCACGTATCTCCATCAAGTAACACCCCCATCTGTACAAAGAGCTCTGTCTATCACTGTCCATGTTCTCTCATAAGAAAACGTGAATGGTTGCTGTACTTGTGAGAAGAATTGGATCTAAACAGCTCTGAGACAGGATGGTTCCCGGAAAACGTGGACTTCAAACCACTTTCTTCAAAGGTAATTGCAACATCAGGGTAGAAGATTGTAGCCTGGCATGCCTGTCTGGGGCCCAGTCAGGCTTGGTACCGTGTGGTGTCAGAGGACCCAGCTGTGTGTGTTGCAAAATAAGGTCATGTCTTATTCGTCACTGTGACATTAGCAGAGTTCCTGAGGAAAGATCTGACTGTTGGCTACAGAGGACTGGTTTTTCCTTCACTGTGGCCAGTTGAAGTGGATACGTTTAATGCTTTGAATAAAAGCCTAGTTCTAGAATATGTGATGTTTATGATCCTCCTTGAGTCTTTACTTGATGCAAATGCAGTCTTTTGGGTTCTTTTTTTTTTTCCCCTGTGGAATTTTTAGGTCAGCAATTTATAATGAAATGTATATGGATGTTAATACCTGTAATTATTGGAAGGGATCTCTGTAACTGTATAAATGCAAAGTTGTACCATGTCCTGTACACAGCAGAGCATTACAGAAAGGTCACTTCAACTAAAAAGGCAGTTGGGATTACCAACTCTTAAAAATATCTGTTATCAGATATGCGATCAATATATGATATCAATAATTGATAAGTGAAAATGGGACATATTCCCATGTCCCATGTTCCCAGGTAAACCTTTTACTCCCTAAATATGAAGTTGCTAAAATATTTATCTGTTACCTCTTGCCTACACCATTGATTCTTCAGTGTAAAACTAGATTAAGAAGGAAGCATTTCTATAGTTTTGGTTCTGGGAGGAAAAATGTGTAATTTCTGAAAGGCTCAGTTTTCTGGAAAGTAGAGAGAGAGGTATTTCCAAAAAGTACTCTAGCAAAGCTCATAGCTGATTAATAATCTGTTAATTGGATTGCTGGGTGTTAATTGGATTGCTCGGAGCCCTACTCTTCTACAGCCTTTGAAGAAACTTTTATCTGCATGAATTCCTCAATATGTGAGTTGAGTGTTGGAATCCAGTGTTACAATGTGTTTGTACTCTGAAGAAAGGCTTTGGGGTTTTGGAGGTTTTTGGTTCTGTTTGAAAGGATTTTATGAGGCTAACCAAAGCCTCTGTAATTCCCACACTGGACATGTAAAAGCCCTTGAAGGCTTCTGTGCTGTTTAAGTGAAGATGATGAGTTAGTTTTCCACTTGGTTTATGATGTTCCTCTGGTTTCTTCCCTTTCAGTAGGTTTGTCCTGGTACTTGTTGTTGAAACTTCCCATATATCTGTTTTAGATATTTCATCAGCCAGTTCTTCATTACTCTGCCATAGTTATCTATTTTCCTTACAGACATTTGAGGTATAGTTGACTCTGTTGTTCAGGTAAGGGACCAGAGCACAAAGGAAATCCTACTATAAGTCTATCACAGAGCACGAACCTAAAATAATTTCTCCTGAATTTTAAAGTAAAGTTCATGCTGTAAATCTTGGACTGTTCTGCTGACTGAAAGGAGGGGAAGGTGGGAAGACAACATTTGCAACAGAGTCTGGAAAAAATTAAGTGGGAAGCAGTCGAGTGAGTTGTATCTAAAGAACTGCTCTTCCTTGATTCTCTAATGTGCATCTCAATTGAATCTTTTTTTTCCAACAATTTACCAATTATCTAAACCAGCAGATCTTTTGTATTTTTTTTCTTTCAAAGACTTTTTTTTGTTTCACCAGTTAAGTAATCCATGAGTGATTTGAAATCTCTTCATTGTTGTCTTCCAGGATTTTAAGTTAATGGAGCTTGAAAAATATGATTCATTTGACTAGAATGGAACTTGAGTTATTGTTCAAGAAGAAAAAGTAGAGGAAATCTGATGAACATGTGTGTTAAGTGTTCCATCCATTCTCTTTCTAGTTCATTAAAAAAATACAAGGAAGAAAGCTTTTTTTTTTTTTTTTTTTTTTTTTTTTTTTTTTTTTTTTTTAGATGATGTACTTAATTTGATTTGGGAATGCAATTTTAATCTCTAAGAATCTTCATTAACATCTTACTATATTAATTTTAATTTTTCTTATATATTTTTAAATATCTACTTGTAAATATAACCTGGAAAAACAACTAACAATGAGCAGTGTTGAATCATAGGTGTGAGTCACCAGGGGAGAGCTGTATAATGATAGTGAAGTTCAGAAAAGCAAACATTTGCTTCATGTCTATTTTGGTATCTGCTAAATTTCTTCTTCTCTCTCAATATTTTTGTTGGAAGATATCCAGATCCAATGTTTAGGCACAGTTCCCAATTATGTTATACATTTATTTTAGCTCAAATCTAGAAAAGTTACATTTTTGAGGATGAGACCCAAATTTACACGGAGCTTAGGGGCTTTGGGAGTTTTATTTCATCAGGGTACATTTCTCTACCACTTGGAAGTTTTCCCAACTATATTTTTGAGATCACAGTATTAAGCTAAAAAGACCTAATTATGTCTGTGCTGTAATATCATTGTATGATTTTGAGGACTCTTATCTGAACATGCTGTTCTTACAGTGAGAAGTGATTTTTTTCCCATAAAGAAAAAAAAGAAGAAAAAACAACAACAACAACAACAACAACAACAAAACAACAAACAAACAAACAACCCCCCCCCCAAAAAAAACTAGCACATATTTCAGTAGAAATATGTGCATTATTTCCAAAGAAGCTCCTGCCCAGCCACAAGCTGTCAGGCTCAGGTTGTGTGATGTCTGCATCAGTATGTGAGTAATCACATTGTCCCACCATCCAATGGTTCACCTCAGTACTGGAAGATGTGTTTCCTGTGAATCCTCCACTGAGTTTTGCTCCATGAAGAGAAGAAACATCCTTGTAATCTCTAGCCTGTAGTGAACAGGTGGATACACAGCAGCAGGAAGCAGCCTGTGTATAGCTTGCTGTTTCCCCTGCAATGTCTCACATAAAGCCAAAATTCTGATTAACTGTGTCCAGATCACTTAGAACTGCAGCTTAGACCCTTTTTTACAAAGGCAGTCTGTACACTTCTTGCTCTGGTCTGTGTAGTTTTGCTGTTGTGCTGCCTCTTCAAATAAACCATGGTATAGGAGGAAGTTTTACTCATCTCATCAGGTACATATGTATCCTCTTTCCATTATAACTTGAAACATTTTTTTATGATTTTTAGGGAGAAAAGAGAATATGTTTACCCTGATAACAGCAGATGACTCATGTGGGGTTTTTTCTGCCTCCTTAACACTGACACAGCATGAGTTTGGTTCCTAACAGAAAAAAAAAAAACAACTCACTAAAACTGGATAACTGTAAAGAGCTCCTCCTCTCCTTAAGTTTGTACAATGTATGTTTTGAAATATATACTGAAATAGGCATGCCCTAGGATCATAGAATTCATCCTCCCCAAACTTGTCTGTAGCTCAGTAGTGCAATTAAAGGATATTCTGTTCTTGCTGCATGCTACAAAGTGCTAGTTCTTTATACATGCAGAGTCAAGAACTTGGATGTCATATCTTAAGTTAAAAAGTCGAGGTGACCTGTTTTTGCTGGACTATAGTAGATTTGGAAAACCAATTATTTTGCTCAGTGCCTCCCTTGAATGGTGTCCTTGAACTATGTCCTCTTGTGCATGAATGTCTCAAAGAATAGCTGACTTTCCTGGACTCTCTCAAATCTGGGCTATAGTAAAAAAGATTTGGAAGTTAATACATTTCTCCATAGATCCACAGATCTTCTTCCAATCATGGTTTTCCTGCTTAGGCATGGTGTACTTTTCGGGAGATACAGTTGCCTATTTTCTCAGGCTGGAACTGGATTTTTTTTCCCCTTGAGATTGCTTACTTTTACCTGAGGAAAAAGAAAAAGAAAAAAAAAAAGAGAGAAAAAAAAAAGAAAGAAAAAAAAATTTTTGACTGTACAGTTTTATTACATTTGTCTGAAAATACCGTAGTCCTTATCTTAGTTCTGTCTTCTTGTTAAAACTTTGTTCTTTTTTTGCAGTACTTTCTATAAGTCATGAGAATTAGAAGGGAAAGTTTTGGACTGGAACTTTTTATCTTGAAACTTACTTATCTTTTTGGGCTTCCTGCCTGTACTCTTTTCACACATTGACACAGTTGCCGTGGTGTCCCTCGCACGGTGTCACTCTCCAGTAGTCCCATTGTATTAATCCTAGAACTACCTCTTCAAAGTAAATTGAATCATCTTTAAGGTTCAGAGAATTATTTCAGGATGTTATTACTGGGCTAGCCACCGACCTGATATTCTTCCCTCAAAAGAATAGTCTAAGTTATATTTCCATCATACATACTTGTTCTGCATGGTTTCATTACATCTGTCTGAAGTCGGTATTTTAAGTCTTTGCTTTAATTTCTTTCTGTCAAATACCACTGGCAAATTAGGTTTACCACTGTCCATCCTATTCCCCTTAGAATTTTAATTAGTTCTGTGCTGAACACCCAGTTGTACGTTGCAGTTGTTTGTGTTTGATATCGACATATTTATTTGTCAAAGTTGAATTGCTATGACTCAGTTAATTCTCTAATGCATTGGTGTATATCTGCAAAGAAAGCAACATTGTGGGGGGAAAAATCCAGATCAAATCTGTTCAGGTAATACTATAAAATGGTTAAACTCTCAGCTTTAGGCTGTGAGGATGGCCTGAGTGTCAGAGTCTTACGATCAGTTGGGTTTTTTAACTGGTGGAGAAGGAAGAAAAACAAGAAAAACATGAACCTTCCTTGGCGTTCCTTAGGACCTGTTCCAGGCATATCACTGTCTGCCTACCATGCTTGGTGATACCAAAGACATAGAAAGCTGCTCCATGACAGCAGCTGAAAATTCCTGTATCTTGTGGAAAGCTGGATTGGTGAAAGCACAGGAGGTGCCTCTGGCTTCATACAACATGCCCTTCGACTTCAGTGACCTTCTGGGTGACACTGGGACATAGGTGGGATGATCATGGCAGCCTTCTGTGGGCACCAGCCCATCAGGGAATAACCTGCCTCATGTGGCTTGGAGGAGACCTCAGGCAATGGGCTGCTTCTCAACGTGTACACACTGAGTCAGGGATTTGTTTTTTCACTGTTCCCTCTCGTTGTAGTCAGTCATGCTCCTGCAAACTTCAGCAGGCACAGCCCTGGGTGAGGAGCATGAGGCAGCAGAGCCTGCTGGGGAGCAATGAACGTGGTAGAAAGGGGCTGGAGGGCAGAAAGCACTGCACAGGCACTGCACTGCCACACTGGAAGGGACAGTCTTGTCTTGCTTCTCTTGGACGTGAGAGCTTTTGAATGCTCCCAGTTGTTTGATTGATGAAGAGTTCCTGGGCAGGGTACCTTTAGCCCTGTTTGTTGTTCCAGGGAGAAAAAGGGTGTATAGAGTGGGAGTCCTCACACCAACTCTCTGTCCTAGGGAGTGTTTCTTGGTGAAGAAGGGACAAATGCCTTAAATGTGCCTGAGTCCCTTTCCGAATGCAAAATGAATAACTGTAAATATGGAGAGGGCATATGGTACAATTTGATCGTAAACGGAACAAGCAGGGTTTCATCCAAAGTGATTTAAATTTGGATGTGACTTGCTTTGAATTTCACTAACTTTTCCTTATACTAACATTTTACTTGTCTGATCTTTTTATAATTGACATTGGCAATGCATTTGCAGAGCACGGATGCCATTTTTCACTGCCGGCTTTTCAGAAATATGGAACAAATTCTGCAGAGTGCCCACATTTGAAATACTCATGGAGATGTGTGTGTAACATACTGATGGCCAAATACTGACTTTCATTTTTTTAATTCAAAATTCAGTAATCCTCTGAAAAAAGAGCTGGAGGAGTGGATGGGATGTTGTTATCCAGTACTAATTCTGCTAGAGGTCTAATGTGAGTCTTCCAGATCTTGGGCCAAATTCTTCTCTTATGCAACAGCAAGATCTGAAGTCAACTCTTCTTTTTCTGCATAGCTGAGGAGATGCTGTTAGTGCTTGCCAATGTGCTCTTCAAGACTCTTCTTTTCCACCTTGTGGGTGGTGATAAAAGGTGTACATGTCAGGCTTCTGTCACTGCACAGAAAAAAATAAACTAGCACTGCAGAGAACTTCAAAGTATAGACAGAACTAGCCATTTTTTTCCAAACCTAGAACCTAGTTTCTTAATAGTAGAGGGTTTCTTTTAGTAGCTAATGAGCACTGAAAAGAGAAAAAGGATGACAGAGAAGCATTGAAAATGGACAGTTGGTGCACAGAGGGGTTTTCTTTGCTGAGTTTCAATGCTGAAGCCTTTAGAAGAGACCACTTACAGATGTTTGATTTCTTTCAGGTCTTCAGATTTTGGGACATTATACACAAAGTTGAATCTACAGCCTGGGATTGCCACTGTTATTGACAATTTCTACATTTGTTCCACCAACAAAAAGAAGGTATGTGGCAAAAAAACATTTTTGTAGTGCAGGTGAGATTCTGCAACTATGTGAAGTGTATTTTACAGGTTTTCAAAATATAGGAAACTGGTTTTCATAATGGTGAAGATCATCTTTGATGCATTTGGAGCATACAGAAGTGGGATATTTATTGTTCCTGAATAGTACAGACAGGAAAAAAAACAACTTTATGGACACAGAAACCTTATGAGGTCATTGACTCATATGACTCCTGGAAATCAAGATTTCTTAGTGTTTTCCATGCAAATGAAAAAGGAAATTTGTAGGTTTTCACACATCCCAATGGATTCTGGGACTAACATTCAGGCTCTTCATCCTTTATGCACAAGGTTCCTTGCATGTTCCTTAATATGAAGAGTATAGGGATTGGGCAGGCTGTCATTTATAATGATGTATTTATCCTTTGTAGAACCTTAATCAAATGAATTTTAAAAAACCCTCTCCTTGAAGCTTTCTTAAGGAATGTTCCTGCATCATTACTAAAAAACAAAATGCTTTTCTTGGAACCTAGGAAGGTTAAGTGGACTTTATTAGTGAGAGCAAAATTGACCCAGTCTGTTTACAATGGATGTTATATTAGAAGCAACAGGAAGAATAATTATGAAAGAAAAAAACACATTAACAGCCCTTCTATGTCTTCAAAGTGCCTATGATTTAAATGGCAAGAATTTTAAAGTACAGTGTGAAACACAAGCACAGTAGGTCTTTTTTGAAATAAGAATTTTCTTTTGATAAGGGACTTTTAAATCCAGTGTAATGCAGAAACACTGATTTCAGGTAGAAGCCACTGATTGGAAGAACAATGTTTGTTGTGTTTGTCTGTCTGTTTTACTCAGCCAAAAGTCAGTGGAACTCAGCGAGGCTGCCTCAATGATTAAGTACATATTGTATTTCTCTTGAAATTCTCACTGGAATTTTGTGCCCAAGCTGTGTTTTGTCTGAGCTTGGTAATATATTTTTAATCTGCTGCAAAGCCAGAAATTATTTTTTGTTTCTTGAAGTGGAACCGACAGCAAGCGTGAAGTTTCTTCAGATTGTGTATCTCAGATACACGATCTACTGGTGGTTTTGAGTCCAAAAGAATAAAACTAAAAATCTTTACCCATCTCAGTTTCTGGAATAAAAGCTAGAAGGATGAGATAGATGACAGCCGCATGGAGGATCTTTCCCAACTCAATTGGCTACAATATCAAAGCTTGCCTAAGCACAAGGGATCAGTAAAAATATGGTTGTGCCACTTGTGTGAAAAAATAAAAGATCACTGCTAAATTTCAAGCCTGAATGACACACCACTGTTCACAAGAACCCTCATGTTAATCCTGTCTAAGAAAAATTTATATTCTACTGAATTTCACAAGTTGAGGTTCTTAGAAATACAAACCCTGCTTAATAAACTATTATGGTATTGAAATCCACCTGATACAGAAAGTCCCTTTGAGACAATATAAATATGCTGGTTTTGTGTGGATATTTGCTTCTATGAAGATGTTGTTTATTAGTATACAAATAACAAAAACAGTAGAGCAGAAGGATTTCTAGCACCTTTAAATGATGCCAGAGGGAGATATATTAATACCTGCAAATATACATACATGCACATGTGGTACAAAAATGATGAAAGCAGTGGGGTTGCGTGGTTTACCCAGCGGCCTCGGACTGTTCTTGGAGGTTTCGCAGTCACATGTGGAAGGTAAGAGGGAAGTCTTCATGTTGTAAGAGCTTTGTCTGTTGTAATGGGAAATTTTAGGTGCTGGGCCTTTGATTAGGGCACTAAGACTAAGTTGATCTCACACAAGTTATGGATGATGGAGGAACATGTCTCCCTGTCTATTTCACCATTGCACTGCGGTGGAATTGAATATTTAGAACTCTGACTCCCTTTTCTAAGCTGAGCAGAAGTCTCAGGGTTTCACTTGTTCTTGATGTTACTTCAGATTATTATGGTGTGGGTTTTCTTCAACCAGTTCACATCTTTTAAAATGTGCTGAAAATGGAAACTGGAGTGCTGACTGTGTATACTGGAACTGAACACGCACTTTAAATTTAAAGCATAAGTAGTCCCATGCTACCACTTAGCATTTAGTGACTGGGAAAATACATGAAAGCAAAGATAAAATACATTTATAGGGATTTTTAATACTTAGCATATTAAAAAGTGTTCTATGATTTCATTTCATTTAGCCATTTTTGTCCTCATCTGTGGAAGAACAGATACTGCACATTTAAAGCTCATCATTCCCTCCTCAGTGTCATCAGAGCATTAACCACACCTGATTTAAGTTCTGTAGAATTAGATACCTGGTCAAGCTCTCTCCCTCTACAATCAAAACCAAAAACAATCAAGGGGGAAATACAGGTATCTCCAGGCAGTTCACACTGTTAAAATCATAGTTCTTTGTGAGAATTCTCTGAGAATAAGGTTGAATTATCTTGTGGAGGTCTCTGTAACTGACTGTGACTATTGTGGGTCCGAACAGAAGCTGTGGCTTCCTACAAAGACATACAAAGAGATGGTTATGGTTTAACCCCAGATGACAATTAAGTACCACACTGCCGTTGGCTCACTTCATCTGCCACTTCCCCCAGGGCCTATGGATTCCTCTCATCAAGTCCCATGGACTTGTGCACCTTCAGGTTCCCTAGGTGGTCTCAAACCTGTTCTCCTCCTACCACGTCAAGTTCTTCATCCTCCCAGTCCCAACCTTTGCTTTCTATGATTTGGGTGATGTGACTAGAGCTCTTGTGGGTCAAGAAACAAACACGAAGTGGGAGATTATTTGTTTGCTTGTTTTGAGATGCAATTAAATGAAATATCTGCAAGAAGGCTCCAGTCTAGTTCTTGGGCTGACATCCTTTTTACAGTTCATAGCTTCCAGTATACCAGCTCCTGAGTGGCTTAGACTTTCATTCAACTTGCCTCTGCTCTGTGAGCTGCAATTATACCAGATACACCAATGGACTTCTAAGTGAGCTTTATACAGTAAATGCGAAATTGTGCTGGAAATTTTCTGTGAATTACTCTAACTTTCATTTTCTTAAGATGTATTGAAAATAATGCAGTTGATGAAGAAGTGCATTAGCAAAAAGTACAACATATCCATTTCACATAATACTTACTATATTGAAAAGGGATTGTATAAAAACCCCTACAAGGTTATAAGGTAAAATATAAGGTAAAATATAGCAATGTTGGGGACTGGATAAGCTGGAGGAATGTAGTAATGCACCCACCACTCCCAAGTGACCATTTCTGTATAACGAAAGGGTTTCAGTTTACCTTTGGACATTTTAGGAAGTTTAGACAGAAAGTTCTGTGTTTTTCCTCTTTGTAATTGGCTCAGTGCCAGAGAGGAGCACCTGCTGGCCCTTGTCCCTGTTGGTCAGAACCTGTACCCCTTCCTATTGGCAGTTTGCCAATAGATCCATCCTCGATCACTGGGCAGAAAAGGTGACAGAACAAAGTGTCTGGAGGCATTCTCAGGGTGTTGTAGCAGGTGTGGGATCTGTCCCTACACTGTGCTTGGCTTTAATCTTTGTTTGTTGTTCTGTATTATTTTGTTGATTTTATTAAACCTTTTTGATTTATCAAGACACATCTGACCATGCCGTCTCGCTAATTATTATTAGGCCATTACTCTGACCAGGGCTGGACCCTCAAGAGATATTGGAGTAATCGAATAGAGGAACTGTGGAAATCATCTCTAAACCCCTCTAGATTCATTCAAGAAGTGGCACATTCCATTTCTCTTGTAGCCTTCTGTGAACAAGTTGTGATGAGTACTGTTCATAGGCCTAAGTTAAGAAACAGGAAGAAGTTGTATCAAGGTCATGTCTACACAATCTTTAACAGTTGAGGTAAGTTCATTCACTCTGTGTCTTTTTCTGGCTGAAAGCAGCAGAACTCTAATGCAGAAATTGTGCTGCTGCAGTTACCAGCGGACTCAAGCTATGAAACCCAGTTTTTACAAGAAGTTATGGCAAATCTCTGAGGGTAGAGCTTTAGAGGGCTTTGTTTGCTGCTCTGAATGGACCTTTCTGATGAAATCATGGGATGGAGGTGTGAACTGTGGCTTTATTATTTGTGAGTCAGAGTTGAATTGTGGTCAGCCACCTGCACAAGTAGAAATCATTTTCACCTACCTGCAAATGACCAAGTAGGATCATAGATCATCACCCTAAGTGCTACAAAACAGCAGGGTAGTAGGCAAGGTCACACTCTAATTAAGAGTTCATGCTTCCTAAGGATGCATTAATGCATTGCATTCTGCAGATGCAGATACTTTGCATTCTGTCTGATTTTAGTGTGGTATAAACCAGCAGTTAAAGACACTGATATGGTTTTGCAAAGCTGTAGAGTAGTGGAGTCCTGCTATGTAAGCTCTCTGATGCTAACTTTTCAATTTGAGGCACTTTTTCATTGATCTGTGTCATAAAATAGCCTTTCCCTATGCAGCCTTGAAGTGTAGTGCAGTGATAAAGAGATGTCCCTGCACTTTAAACAACAGAATTTATGTAATTACCTCATTTTCAGTAATTAGCACATGCTAATAGTGGTCAAATGGTGCAGGAAACTCATCCTGTACCATGTACAGGAAATAATTTGCTTTGTGTTCTGTTTTTCAAACCAGTATTTTAATTGTCACTGGGAACTGTGATGCACCTGGTTTATAGAGTATGAGATTAAGGCTTCCATAGTGTCAATCTGGAATCAGGTGAACAAAATAAATTCTTTCTACAGAAGAAAAAAGTTAGCAGAATTTAGTTTCACTGAGCTAAATTATCAATAAAATTTGTAACATTTTTGGGGCATATATACTGTTGGATGTAGAAATTACATATTTGATTTTATGTAGTGTTGCTGGGGAGGAATGAACACACTGATTTTTTCCCTCACATTCAGTGCATATTTTAATTTTAATTCATGCTAATGCAATTGGTGCATCCATCCTTCCGTTTATATGCTTTTGGAAAACAGGCAGCTAAGCAGTTTATATTCAGGCTTTTGATATTAAGAGAAAATAAATGTTGATTGTGCATACACTAACTTATTAGTTAAATGGGTTGAAGACTTATATTTCCCAGCTGTCACAATAACCAATAGCTGCATGTTTTTCCAAACTAAAAGGCAAGGTGACAAACATGTATTCTTGCTTGCCAAACAAGGCAGAACACTTAAGATAGTAATAAGGATATAGGCTATATACGCTATTTTAACTCCTGATAATTTAAATAGTATGAATTACACTTTGCAAAAGAGTATTTGCCAGAGCTATAAAAGCATTTTCCAAGATGCAATTGTCTTGAGCAATGTTTGTAAGCACTTACAGGTAAATGCAGTCCTACATCATTTTGACATTTGTCTTTCAGAGCAGAGCAATTGGTTGAGGAATTTGTCAAAATGCAGTATGACTACATTTACTTGTAAGGAATTATTCTACTAAACTATCAGTTTCCTTAGAGACCATGCCAGAACATCTGCAAATACAGAGAGCAGAATTATCTTACACTTTTGCTAGTAGTCAGCTAAGGAATATTCCTTCCAATAAGGTGAGTAGTTACTTCAGGAACATTTCCCTGTGAAATTACAGAATATGAGTCTGTTGAGATCTTTACCATGATGTGTTCTTGCCTTATAAGCAGTGTCACCATTCAGTTTTATTCCAGTGATGCACCATCAGAGTACTAATGTGACCTGACTGCATCATTTTGCTTAAGGCTTAAGTCCATGACTGTTCAGTTTGTCTTCAGATATTCCAGATACTACCAGAAATATGCCCAATAATTGACTCTTTTTATTTTCCCCACCCATACTTTGCTAGTTGGTAAATTGCTGTGAGAGGCAGTCCTGGGCAGAAATCCCAGATTTTATTCACACACAACTGATAAGCAGTTGCTTTGTTGACAATCAGGAAGCTGCTGAATGCAAGTAGAACTCAGTCAGAGCTTTCATTGAGCTGTTAGTTGGAGTCACAGTCCACAGCAGAGGTTCATCCAGCACCACCAAACCCATGACATATATGGGGAGGATTTGATGGATGCTGTTTGATGGGGTGTGACTGTGTATATGTGGAAAAAATAGGATAAAGCTTTGAGGAACAGAGTGGAACTGTTGAAAATTAAAGCTGTGGATGAAACAATGGCTTGGGATCTGGCTGTTAAAGAAGTATTTGAGTTATTTACTGGCTAAATGGAGGGTAGGAGCCATAGCTTTCCAGCTGGACTGATTTCTGTTATGGTGAGAAACCAGGGCTTTTTCACAATTTGTATGTAAACAGGTCTGCATAAAAATTGTGAAACTCCTATGTCATTGTCATATTCTAACTCCTTGTAACCCTTTCAATAAGTGGAAGGTAGGAGCAGTGTTGCTGTTCTATTTGAGAGTACCCTCTCTCCTAACCAGTAGATTATGAATGTGTTTTCCTACATACTGTGACAGAGAAGTGTTTCACTTAGTTTTGTTTCCATCAAAACTCTTTCTATGCATTTCTCCATCCTGTTCTTGTATGTGCAGAGCTAGAAGGAATCCCCAGCTCCTGTTGATCAGGTTTCTCTTTAAATACCTTTTTTAATGCATGTCACTAGAACATTGAACCATGCGAGCTGAAGCTGCCTCTGAAATTTTTGTGTCAATTCTACTCTCTTGGAACCAATAAATATTCTACAGTCCAGCACCTGAAGTATACTGTCATTAAAGGCTGCACTTAATATTAAAAAAACGAAAGAAAACAACCCACAAAAACCAGCCAAGCCAACAAATCTGACTAACAATATGAATGAACAGTAGAATGCCATGACCAGCATGTAGGTTTCCCACAGTATGTAGGATAATTGTCATCAAGGTAGAAGGTGTGTGAGCTAAATGGCTGCATGCTTGAACAGACATTCTGTGTTATTATTCTATTCTAGAATTCACTTGATGCTTAGAGATCTCAATTGAAGTTTTTGAGACTGACCTTCCACTGTGATTTTGTAGCCTAATGTGCAACTTTTGAATTCTTTTCTGCTCAGGCATACAATTATTCAGAGGAAAAATAGGCCTGTCTTTATGGTATGCTCATTATAGATGCTTTTGTTCTGTTTTTATGAATGTCCTGTCTAAAACTCATTAGTCATAAAAGCAGACCAACAACTACCAAAAAGACGTAATGTTAAATTAAGTTTACTCTAGTGAAGCCAAAAATAAAATGACTAGTCGGTGGGAGTACAACATAAAAAAGATTTATGTGAAAATGGAAAAGACCTCCAAGCAACTGTTAAGAGACCATTGTGCATATGATTCTGCACTTGAGAGACATCTATTTTTCTCCCAGTAATTCTGGAAAGAGAAGGATTCCAAGCATCGTATTTTCAGCAAGGTTTTATTTGCTATTATGATGATCAGGGGTCATTGCTCAGAGAAATAGGAACAGTCAATCAAGAGCATGCAGCAGAAAGCAGGTCTGAAGCTGCCCTCAGCACCTGGGGGAGGGTGTGCTGCTGAGGGGGTGGCTGGTCAGAGGGAATGGGAATGCACAATATTCCATGCCAGCACGGTTTAAGATCAGGGATTTTGATTTGCTATGTCTAAAAATAAGGGTAATTTTGCAAAATTTAGACCAGGTTGTTATTTCAAAGCTCATTATTTTAAGATGTAGATTCTTAGGCCCAATTCTAAATTTGAGCCATATGCCAGTGAAAAATATAGGAGGGGATGGGGATGTGTGGATTTGCTGTGCAGGACACCAGACAAGTTGTGTGTTTCCCTTGCCCAGCCTGCCCATGTGCTCATTGACCTGAAAGTACTTCTGAAATCCTTCTCTGCTTGAGATAACAACTAAAGGAAAAAGAAAACTCAAATAATCAACCATAAATGTCTGCAGTAGATATCTAGACCTGAGTGAGACCTGAATGAGGCTTTTCTCCAGCATGGCAGAGAATTTCTTGTGTCCTAGCAAAAGCTACAACAGTCTTCTAATCAGTAGTTACGAGGATCATGCTTTTTTTTTTTTTTTTTTTTTTTTTTTTTTTTTTTTTTTTTCCTTTAAGACTATACATTTCCAGGTGAATATCATCCTGGAAGATTTTCTGATGCAATATAGAACTTGCAAAATTAAATATAACAAGGAGGCAAACAATAATATATGGGATAGTGTCCAAAGGAGAAGGTGTCCATACGAAGAGTGACTAGAGAGTTACTCAATCTGCATTAATTCTGTCACAAGTAGAACAAGAAAGAAAGATGTGCTGCATTAGCGGTGCTGAATCTTAGGAAGAGAGAACAGGAGAAAAGAGAGAAAAGATAACTGAAAAGAGGAAATGGTAAAGGATTGGTAACAAGCCCCTTACTGTACTCAATAAGTATTTAGTTGGTTGCCAAATCTGCTGGGATGAAATGGATACAGGTAAGTCTATAGAACAGAGGTTTCTGTTGAACTGGCATAGGTGAGATGAGGGTTTTCTGTGACTGATATAGATTATTTGTATCAATTGCAATTATCCTGTTTGTTGAGATTACTTTTTTGTAATTATTTACTGAACATCACAACATGCCAAGAGGCTGTATCATGTTGCAGAAGGGAGGAAATTTGGAACTCGTTCATCTTAACTCAGAGTCTAGCAGCAGGAACCAGTAGGTCCATGTTAAGGAGATTATATGAAAACTGCTAAACTGGATTTGACAAGAGATGAGTACCATTCAGGAAGTCTGTGAGGACAGTGTGCAGTAGGTGTATTCCCCAGACAGCCCCAAGAAAATAATGGTGTAGTGTCTTTGAAACATATTCATCATGCTTGCTGATGGATCATCTGCTTCTCCTGGAGATCTGTGCATTTCCTTCTCATTTCCCCAATGACGGAGTGGTGGATGAGTCCCAGCTTCCATGCTTCACACTGTGCCAGCCTTGTCCAATCTACTGGTGTGTCAAATCCTGCTTCTCTTCACCACCGCTATTCAGCTTCCCTTGTGCTGACCACACAGGCTTCTCTGGCTCTCTCAGTAGCAGAGACGCAGCAGGACTTTTTTCCCCAGAGTTGGCATGGAAGCACAGTGGAAATGAGCAGGGTTTAAATGGTGGCTGTGGCCATTTTGCAGGGCTGGCAGTGTGCTCACCCCCCTGACAATCCCTGGGGCTGCTGTCCCCTGATCTGCCAGGAGTAAAACTGATGTCAAACCAGTCAGCTTCTGCAATCTGCCTGTCATGGCACAAGCAGGACTTCTAAACTATTGTGGAAATTAAGTATTCCAGTGACTTTCTTTATTCTACTCTCTTTGTGGCATTTACTGGAAGGGATGACTGTAACTGTTTGCTTACCTGTTCCTAATTCTGAAATGAGCCCTGACTCCCAGTAGCCTCAGCACCCTGCAGCAGCAGCAAACATCTGCAGGATGTTTGCAGGACCTGTATGGCAACTATGTTCTAAAGCAGCATGTACCCAAGTGTTTGAGCACAGTCAGCAAAAATTCATGCAGAGATAAAAACAGGGTTTAATTTTTTTTTTTTTACATATGTATTTCTGTCAGAGAAAGATACTTCCTCCTGGAAACTGGAATCTCACATTCAACTAAACCACCTCTAAAGCCTTCCTGATGTGGTTTCTTGTGCTAGAGACAGATTATTTCCATCTGTGGGAGTGATGTACTAGGTTGCTACCATTCCTTCATAGCAGAAGATTACTCTGAAATGAATGGTGGATTCTCCTTAATATTGCCTGTTTGGTTTTGAGGCGGGATCTTCTGCAAGCTTGTTTTAAGTTTATGACTAGCAGGTATTTCTTTCTTCACCTTTTTTTGGTGGTGTTTTTTTGTTTTTGTTTTTAACCTTCCATTACCTCTTCCTAACCATTTCCTAACCTCTTTCCAATACTCTTTCTGCTTTTCTTTCTCCCATTTCTGAACATTACTTCTTCCACTTCTTCCACATTACACCTCACACATACATTGTGGACCAAATTAAAGCTTTTCTTTTTCTTTCATGACTAAAATTACTAAAGAAAATTATTATTTTGAAGAATGTAGCTAATGGTTTATTTATATTAAAAATAGCAATATTCTTGGGATAATAATAATAAATCTGCTGACACATCCTTAACTATCATTCATAAAATGAATCTTTTCAACAACAGTGGAAGGATGATTCAGTCAGGGAGCTGTTAACCAGGAGACCTAACATCAATTTCTATGACCTTGAGCAAGCCTGAGCCTCCCTGAAGCCTGACTTCCTATTTCCTTATACCTTGTAATGGCATTTGCCTGGTGCAAAAACTACTGTGACACAACATGATTTGACAGCCTACCTTGAGATCAGATTGCAAGGTAAGGTTTTGCAAAAAGTACAGAATTAGTCTGGCTTAGTTTCCTTGTTTGTAAACGTAAGACCGTAATAATGAAGTCTCTAGATCACCTATGATCCCTAAATAAGTGCCAAGTATTTTTATGAACCCATTTCAAGACAAATGCACATTTATCAGGTATTTTTTGTGTCAGACCCCTGCAGTATTCAACAGCATTTTAAGATTTGCAGCATGCTGAAAATATTTGTTATAAATGTGTTCCTTTATTTTTGAAGGTTGTTTAGCATTTATCAGTTATGGCTGGTTCAGTACATAGGTAATAATTTCAATATGATGGCAATACTTTTATTCTCACTGAAATGAGGAACGTCAGCTTTTTGCCCCAAATAGAACAGGATTAATTTTTGCTGCAATTTCTGTATCTACAATTTACAGATAATTATTTTATTCTCAGCCCTCTAAACAAAATTAGCAGTCTAGGTCCTGAAATGGCTTTAGATTTGACTCAGATGCTCTCATTGTTTTCTAGAAGGCACGAGTCTGTGCAGGGAGGGTCTGGGATGGAAGTGTGTGAGGTAGCACTGAGGGATTGCAGGTGTTTATCTTGTTAAACTCAGTGCCAAAAATGGACAATTGCAAGTTGCATAAAAGCTGTGCTTTCAGTGTAACTATGACTACAGGAATTGGCCTGGGATCCATGGGAGTGAGAAATCTAACATCTCATATCAATTTAAGATATTAAATGCACTAGAGTAGTTTTTAGTGCTAATATATGTCCTGGGTTTTTTTTCATTCAGCCATACCCATGAACTAATTTTTTTATTGATTGCATCACTCTATGTTTAAATGCTTTTACAGTTTGTTTGGGATGCAGTGCTGGCAGGCATGAATTAGTGGAGTATGGCTAAAGGTTCCAGTCTATCCATGAGAATAATAGTGTCTCACACTTAGTTCTTTCTGTGGGCTCCAGCAAAGGCAATGGTTCTCTTACCTGCTGCTACTGAGGGTTTCAGAAATGCTTTTCTGCTCTGCAAAGTGCTGTAGCATAGGACCAGTAGGTCTGGGTCAGGGTCTGTATTACTCTTTTTACATATTTGCTATGTAAGTCTCAGGGATGCAGGGTTTGTGCTAGGCTTTGGGATTGCAAAGCAAAGGCTCCTCAGAAACTCTCACATGCTGTATATTACTGTGAGGTCCAACTGTAACTTTTCACTTGACTTAGGCTGAGAAAGTCTATAAAAGTGTCTGTTCTGGACTGAAATTCCATTCAGGAGGTACTAATTTATTGCTTGGTATATTGCAAGACCATATGAAAACCACTTGTGCGCTGCACTCTGCCATAGGATCTCAAATTTTTATGTGCATGTGGATGGCTTGGTGTCTCCTGTTAATAACTTTGGGAATTCTGGAGAGGTTGTAAGATTTCCCTTTTACAGATGTGGAAATAGAAAGATGTAAACTACTTGCATGGGAAAGAAATTAGAGAAACATAATAATATGCCACACATCTAAGTCAGTCTCTCAGCTTGAAGACTAGTCTTGAAAACTAGTTTTTTTCCATCACAACAAAATATTAGATTAGTTAAATAATATGCATTATTACCAGTTTACAGGGGAGTTTGGACTTGTGGATTGGTCTATCAATGCCATAAATATCCATAGTCAAATATATGAAAGTATATTTTGATGATCAAAAAAAGCCAATCAGAAAGGTTATTATTTCCACAATCAAAGACTGAAATTTAGGAATTATTTTCAATGGTAAGATCGTAATTAGTTTTAAGAGGGATCAAGTAGATTTTTATACTTTGTTTTTTTGGGTATTTTTTAAGATGAAATAGGTGAATACACATAATTTTATAAAATATTCATTATCTGTTATCTAAGGTAAAATATTTCTAAGACTAAAGGTGTGACTTCTGAGCCATATTTCTTAACTTTGTAGAAAGCTATTCTGTGAAGATAATGAAAGTTTTAAAGCTTTTCTAAAGTGTTTGAGGCAATTTGAACTATATCTTAAAGAAGTTATACTCAGAAACAGAGAAGAGAGTTGAATTCACACCTAGGACCTTAATTCTAGATACGTGGTTGGAAAATATTGCTCCTGTGTTTCTGCACAGTTCACAGAATTCAGTTTTTATTACCACTTACCTTCCATAAACCATTTACCATGCAAAGCACTATTACCACATGGCTGTATTAGGATAAGATTGGAAGTTTTTACCAGTGCTCTGAAAAGTTCTGAAAAAAATATTTTTACTTCCAAATTAAAATAAAATGCATGGAAAAGTGTTGATGGAGCTAAGATAAGGAAAACCAATGAGATGAAGTAGAATATTTTGTTTGTCACCCTTTTAAATGCAGTGCTTTAAAACTATGTCAAGGTTTACTTATAAAAATAATAAATTCTCCTAATTAAAATGAGCATTTGGCTTGGGAGTCTAGTCAGAATTAAAGCATGCATTGTAAACATTGTCTTTGCCACTTTAGCATTTTCTGGCCAAAATTTTTTTTTTCTGAAAGTGCCCTGACATTTTAATAGGTTGGTAAGTGCCAGAACCTTACAAATATTTTACTCTGATAGCTGGTAAATTTTTGACTTGCATAATATTTATAACTCTGAGTTCACCTCCAAGCCATAAGGGATACTGCTTTACTTATGAATTTTTCAATTTTTTTGATTCATTAGTGAGGGCATTATCCTCCCCCCTCCCCTTTTTTTTTAACTAAAACCTTAAGAGACAAATTCATTAGGCTGATGCTTGCAGTCTACAGGTGACACTGCTCTGGTTTTCTACCTTGTGTTCAAGGTAGAAAATGTCCATGATTTAAGTAATTGCCAGTTATTAATCTCTTTTGAACATTTTGATAGCACACTGTGCTTTGTTTGAGGGCTTTTTAGCATCTCTCCTGTTTGCTGTCTGAATAAAGAAATTACTGCAGTTTGTCAGTGTTTGAGGTTGGACACTTTGCTGTTCCTTAACACTGCTCTGTCACCTGCCACAGCATTTAGGCCGTGTTCAGAAATGTAAGGTAAATATCACCCAGGGAAAAAAGAGTCCAACACTCTAAGTGTTCATGATAGCAAATAAGTTTATTTAAAAATCAGCAAATGATGTAGTGACAGAATGCCAGAGTCCCCCTTTCTGCCTTCCTGCAGCTTCAGCTAACAAAATTACCCCAGAGAACATTATAGCTGTAAACTGGAAGTGACATCTACTGTGGCTTTTACCACAAATATAAAAAAAAAAAAAAAAAAAAAAAGTCTGTTCTCAAGGCT
This sequence comes from Phylloscopus whistleri, assembly GCA_017589585.1. Classification (NCBI taxonomy): domain Eukaryota; kingdom Metazoa; phylum Chordata; class Aves; order Passeriformes; family Phylloscopidae; genus Phylloscopus; species Phylloscopus whistleri. The sequence continues at coordinate 1,647,409 of JADMLD010001629.1, read as the reverse complement.
GTAGGCATTTTTAGTAGCTCTTAGGAAAATTAGGAATAATGGAAGAATGCACAGTAAATTGTCAGTTTACTTTTTAATCCAGTAAATACATGTTGATTTTTGCACACTAGATGCTATTGTACTTCCCCCTTGAAGTTTCCACCTTATTTTCATTTCTTAAGGAATCGTAAACATCAGGAGGAAACCTTCAGTTTAGGCTTGGCCAGCTCTGTTGTAGTATATTATATGGTAATCAGAGGCACTCCAGTTTGATGACCTTTTATCTAGGGTTGTTGTTTAGCAGTGCACAGTGCTTCAATCTGGCCTTTCATGTGTTTTGAGTATTGATTTTTCAGATAGCAAGAACTGGAATAGTAACCTGGGGAGGTCTGGCATCACTGTGACCTGATTTCTTCCTTGTGACTCTAGTCAGCTTTTGGGAGCAGTGGGCTGATGGAAATGGCATGTCTCTCCCCACTTTGCTTTTGTGAAAGCTCCAAAAACGTGTTTCCCTAGTGTCTCTTCCTCTGTCTTTCCATTGCAGCTTATTTCCATTCCAATTCTCTTTTTGTCCTCCCACCCTTCCAGTTGCAGATCAACCTGGAGGGGGCTTTTCCTGGCACCTTCACCCCAGGAGCAGCAGCAGCATTCAGCTCAGCCTGTATGGCTGGGCAGCCTTGCATGGACACTGCCAAGAGCTGCAGCACTGAAAGTTGAGGGAGTTGTACCTCGGATGAAAAATTGCACATCAGATGCAGTTTTAGTCAAGAATCACCTCCAACTGGTGCTCTGCTTTCAGAGTGTCTTATGTCCTTCCTTTGGACAAAGAAATGTCCTGGCATTATTTTGTTCAAAGCTCTGTGTAAACTCCTTCCCTTTCTAAAACTCCAGGGTATGAATCCCCGGTTCACACTGGGGTACCATGAAATCACAGAATTATTTATATTGGAAAAGACCTTTAAGATTATTAAGGCCAAGCATAAGCCTAATGCTGCCAGTGCCACCACTAACCCATGTCCCTAAGTGCCAGGGACATGACTCCCATGAAGGGGTCATGAGGGCAGGACCTGGCACTGTTGTCTTGTTGAACCTCATAGAGTTGACCTTGGCTCATCAATCCAGAGTGTCCAGATCCCTCTGCAGAGGCTTCCTGCCCTCCAGCAGATCAACATTCCTTGCCAAACTTGGCATTATCTGTGAACTTACTGCAAGAGCACTCTTCTGCCAAGACTGATTGGACTAGATGACTCTAGAGGTCCCTTCCAACATGGTATTCTATGATCCCCCCATCCAGATGTTAAAGATGACAGACAGAGATGTTAATGATCTGGATGAGGGGATTGAGTGCACCATGGTGATGAGTGGCTTCCATATAAATAACTGTGATGATGGTTGCTGTGAGACTAGTTCTGTGTGAAGAGCCCATAATCTGGATGGAATGCTCTTCATACCTAGGAAATTAGAGTATGAGCAGTAGTGCTACAATGGGTTGAGCTGGTGACTGATGTCAATACTCCAAGTTTCTTAAACAGTGTCAGCAGACCTCTTTGTAGTCTTGGATATATTTCCTCAATCTAAAAATCTCTTCCTAAATGGAGTTCTCTCATGGGAATGAGGTTACTTACTGACCATTTCAGAATACAGTAGATTGTCAATGTTTGTTCATCACGTGTGATGGTGGGTTTGAAATATTTATAGTCTTTCCATAAGGGTTGCTGTTGGGAATAGCAGAGTCACAACTGATTACCTCAGCTGCTGCTTACAAAAGCCATCCGAATTACCATACCTTGGTTGGAATAATCAAGCCCCGTGTTAGAAGTATATTACCCCGTAAACACAATGCAGTTGATGCCTGTTTGCAGAGACCTCACTCATTTCAAAAGTCTCAGGAGACAAAATAATTTATTTCTGTGGCTGAATCACTGAACAAAAGAGAAGCTGTTTATTATCTGAAGTAACAGGACAGCATATGTTTCACTGCAGTGCGGCTGGCAGCCTAGAGCCTTGAAAAAATATGTTCTTGTCTTCAAGGGATCATAGACATCAACTTCGTGCATCTCAAGAGGTGTTAAAACAACATCTGATGAGTCAAGTTGCAATCAAATGAGCCTTGCTAGGAAAGAGCAAGCAACGTAGTCAAGGTTTTGGCACCTTCCATTTTACCTTTGTCTTTAATAATCTGAGAAAATCTACTGTGATTTCTTAAAAAAATTTTTTGAGCTTTACAGTAAAGAAGGGTGTCCTGAGATACTGTCTCTGTCACACAACTATCTTTAAATTTTAACCTCAGAAGTGAAAACAAAAAGTTAAAGTACAGTTTGTATTTTAGCTTCTATTCCCTTACCTATTAAAAATTACTGAATCTGTCATCTAAGACTTCCTGAGTTAGTCACCTGTGGAAACTGTCTTTATTCTGGAAGAATAAATTTCGAATTTTCATTTTTATCATTTTTGAAAACACTTTGACTGCCAAACAATTTTCTTGAAATGTCAATTCTGCAGATTTATGTAGTCCTACATTTGTTATGTTTGTGTTCAGCTATGCCATTCCATCTGTCTTCATGATTATAAGATAGGCAGCCATTTGGGTACTTTAAAGTTTGTATTTTCTGGTAGAAGACATCAGTGATGCCCACTTTTTTAGCACCCTCACACTAGTAAACAAGGAAAAGGTGGTAATCATTAAAGGCTTTTTTGCTCCCAACAGCTTGCAAAGCCTTTGAAAAATAGTCCGTGTACAAGATAAAGATGAAAGGTTTTCAAAGTCCGTATGCTTCTAGAAGGTCAGGCAATTTCATTGCCACTCCTAGGCAAAGAGGAGGGACTTCATTTGCTGCTGATGAAAACAGCCCCAAACAAAAGGGGTAACAGTCAAGTCTGTGGAGGAGTTCTGTGCTTTGGTTGGATCTGTAATTCCATTATGCTGAGTATAAGGAGTTTCACAGAAGAGCCTGAACTACTGGTTCTTCTCTAAAAGAGCAGGGAAAGAGAAACCGTGTGTCCGGATTTGTCTGGCTGAAGTTGTAAGCACAGGGTAGTTCCACAACATCGAACTACGGATGATTTACTCAAAGAGCCTCAGCTGGGACCATGATCCATAAATTAACAGAGAAGTCCATGGCCATATCAAAGGCTCAGACTGTTGATCTTCTCGAGTAATTAACAGCTTCATCACTTCACCTTGTCCACCTTGTACAACTGCACACCAAGCACGCCTTACCACGGTGTCATGCAGTACTCTTGCACATCCACTTAGCAGCAATTGCAGCAAAAGGGTAGATAACTTGGAGACCTTTTTTGATCTTCACATTTTGCTTGTTCCCAGTCAAAACTGTTGCGCTTAATTTCCTACCCTATCCTTTGCATTAATTTAGAATTACTGGTTCTATTTGCTGAACAGACTGTAGGCAAATGGGGAGACATCCCTTGGGTGTAAGGTTTCTCATTTCTGTTTATTTTTTACCTCAGAATTCCTCTTTCCTTATAGAAGTTGTATTTATAATGGAAATTAGAAAGGATCTAAAGAAATCCTTTCATCTTCTCTCTGCTTGCCATGTTGAGGAATTATCACCAAAAGTAGGAACACTGACCTTCTCCTTATTCAGAAATAATAGAGAAAATGAATTCAACCACTAAAGATTATTTCAGTACATGTGGGACAAAACCACTTGGTTGTGCTATACCTATTACATCCTAGGGAAATTGTCACATTAGGATGGCTATTTATTGGCTTGCTGAATGATCTTCTATTTTGTTGGCAAACCTCATGCTGTTGAGTGTTTATTGTGAATGAACATTCATTCATTCTTCAGAGAGGTTCATTCACATGGCATTGAATTCTTTTGCTATTTTTATATTAATACCTGATCATGTTCTCAGAGGCAGCGATTTGACTGGTTCATGGGTGACAGTGATTAGTTGGTAAAACAGCATAAAAAAATCTTTTGAATATTTTTACTTCTTTATTTTTTTGATTTCTCCATGGGTGTCAGCAACATGGAAGAGCATCACAGACGGTAAGTATATTGCTCCCAGTGCTGCTACAGGATCTAACCTAAGTTGGATAAGATGTAAATTAGCTGAGTTTACTCTTGAGGATGTAAGTGAAGGGGCATTTATCAAAATATTGTACAAAACTTCTGCTATGTTTGCTTGTGCCACTTCATTTGTCAGCAACCTTCTTGCAGTATCAACCTTTAGTCTGGCATTAAAACTGGAGTGCTGAAAATAGATTCTTAATTGTTCTATGCACTATGAGTGTCTTTATTAACAGATTATATTCTTACAACACAGATTATAGTTGGAGGTACATGATATACAATATAAATATGATAAGAAGTGTCACTACAGCTCATCCTTGATTAAGATTTTATTTTACTCTCCTCTTAACTAGGATTGACTGGATCACAGGCCATTTCATTTAAGAGGCTGTATGTGAGAGCTTTGTTGATTTTTAATTTTCTCCCATTGATTTTCAGCATCCAGAGAGCACTTGTTCTCTAATGGCTCTCTGTGTTGGTGTTTGCTTGCAAATTGAAGTAAAAGATAAATGGCTTTCAGGGTAATACCTCTCCAAGGGCTTCCACTTGAGGGCTGGTGGCTGTTAGCAGAGCTGCACTATGCTTAGAAAAGTTCTGTGCTCAAACAAAAGCATTCTTGAGCCTTTTAAGTGTGGTAAAATTGTTTTTAGGTCTGGTGTGGCAACAGTCTCTAGCTGATCTATAAATCTTTGCAAGGAATAGCCCATTTGTCCACGTTTTTTCTGTGAAAATAAAATTCTCTGCACTTTTTTTTTCCTTAGGAATTAAAATGTGTTCCTTGCTAGTGTTTTTTTCCACAGCAAACAATTGTTTTTTCAATTAAAAAAAAAAAAAAGGGATAAGGGTTGCTGGTATTCAGTTAGTTTTAACAAATATTTGGGCTAAAATGCAATGCTAAGTTGAAAGTTCTGGTCTGTGTATGGAAAAAAAAAAATATTTTTGAAATGACTGTAAACTAAATGTTCCAAATCATTGCCTGCTTAGGAATGTTAACCTCATCTATAGCACAAGTTCTTTTCTATTTGTATGTTTCAAGCCTTCTTGTACTTTGTTGCCATGATATATCATTGCACTGAGTAATAATGTTCTGTCTTACAACCACTGCTAGTGAAAGGGTCCTACGTAACACCCCTTGCCCATTGCCTCCTAGGACCAGGCTTTATTATTTGGAAAAGACAAATCCTTATTCTCAGCTTGAGTTAGAAAGCCATGGAGAAAGAAGTGTGAGGCTCTAGGAGCTCCAGGAAGATAATCCAATGGCAGCATTTCTTCCCATCATCTTCACTAGAAATGATTGCTATTCCTTGCCTCAGAAAGTCCTATTTTGGTTTCAGGTAGCTTTTTACAGTTTATACACAGAGACTGCAGTATGTGTTGCCATGCAAACCTTAATTAAAGCAGCTTCAGCAAAGATCTAAAGTAAGATTCGTATTCAAATGTCTTGGTCCGGACTGAAAAAGCTTAACAAATGACCCCATTAGTATATGGGGCTGAGAAATGAAAGACTCAGTCTGAGACAAAGAGGAGCTACAAATCCTGGGCTCTTTTCCCTGCTCTGCTGCTGTGTCATTTTGTATCTCCAAGATGAGCATTAGAACAACCTCAACAGTCCCCTTGCCCTCCAGAGCATTGGTCACAGTTTCATGGAATCTGAAGAATTAAACCCTGGGTTTTAGATTGGTTGCTGTGTTCTGCTGCAGCTGGAATTTAAACTGGTCAGGTTTGGCAATAAGCAAGTGGGTGATGCTATGGACTTCAGTGCAGTGCTTAAGGTTAAGCATTTGCACAATTGCATTTGGGAACTGGGGAATAAGATGGAATGTACAAAAATTAGTCTTTAGCAGAGGAGTGGGACAGGAACCTCTCCATATCTTAATTCATAAATGAGAAGAGTAACTTTTTTTTTTTTTCCAAAACTAATCAAGTCTCTGTTTTACAGAAAAATGCAATTTATCTGAAGCCTTCTCTTAGCTCTTTTTAAAAAGTTATAGATTGCTGATGGCTGTGTGTGTCACAGGGCACACAGAAATCTTTTGCTGGAGGCTTTGTTTCAAGCTTGTGGGGCTTTTCCTTCTCAGTAGTCAGGCACATTACATCAGATGCGCTTTTGTTTTGTTTCTTCAATGCAGCTTTCAGGGTGACCTCTGCTGAGAGGACTAAAACCACTGTGTTTTTTCCTGAAGAAACATCTTCAGCAGAAATGGGCAGTTCATTGCCCTGACAGCAATTGCACATTTCCAAAAAGAAACCAAACCAGACCAAGAGCAGGCCTGGCAGAGCCACTGTCTTTTTTTTCCCTCCTTTATTGCTTGTGAATCAGAGCAATGTTAAATCTTGAAATACAGTAGTATATATAATGACTATAGTAATGATTGAGAAAAAAACCAGTCCTTTTTTGTCTTGAGGAATTAAAGGAGTATCATAATGTTGCTACATTCCTTGTTGGCTGTTCATTGGAGGCTCTTCTGGAAGAGCTTGGAATTTGGGCTATATCTTCACTGCATGGTTCAGTGCTGTTTATACTCAGGCAAATGTAGTGTAGTGTTTGAAATTCTGCCAATAATAAGAGTGGATTTAAGCTACTGTTATGGAAAGCACCACCAAAACAGGGAAGATGTCCAGGTTCAGACCACGCAGATGTGACACAGCAGCTGGTCTGTATTGGAGGCATGTGTATGTGCTGGAGATCTGTCCCAGAGCCTCGTATCCCAGTGAGAGAGTTTAAATATTATTTTAGGCCAGCACAGATCTCCAGAGGAAGATCTTCTCCCTCTCCCTCCCTCCTAAAAAGGGAGTGCAAGAGGTTGGCCTTGAAGGAGCTCTTCTTACAAAGACAAAGATATAACCTCCAAATGATTGAAGGGGAAAGACAACCAAGGGATTTAAGTGAAACAAGTCCTGATGCTTTTTCTGTTTGTCTGATGCAGCAGCCTTCCTGCAGGAGAGGCTTCTCATCCAGGATGCTGTGGAGGAGGCTGGCTGCGTTGCTCACTCTAGGAGCTCCTGCTCTGTAGGGATGCAGCAGTTTTTTGGTGAGAGTGTAGGGTTGGGTATGTTTACCTTTGTGGAGCTGTGAATGGCTAATTTGAAAGTCAGGGAGAAGAGAAATGAAACCTCCATCTCTTGTGGAAGTGGCAAATAATAATCTCTGTTGTGAAGGTGACTCTTGTTGCAATAGAAAGCAGGAGATTTTTAAGTGATATTAGACCATATCACAATCCATAAATCAATCCATGTTCTTTGAAATGGAGTGTGGGATGTGAGGTGTGTGCATATGTGTGTTTATCAGCAATGGACCCCCTCGAGCATTTCATGGGGAACAGCTAAGAGTGACATCAGAGAATAGTCCTGGAATAAGACTCAAATGAATAAAATTGTGAATATTTTTCATGATACTTGTTTTTAATCAGATGCCTAGCAAGGGAGTTGAAGGAGGGCACTGGAGTGGTTTGAAGCTGAAAATCAAGCATTTTTATGGAAATAGACTCATTAAAACTGCCTGTTATAGAAGGGCAACTGTTTTTCTCTGAACATGATATTTGTTCAATAATTGAAATATGTTTCTAAGAACTATACTTTTCAGTTTTCTTTTTTTTCTTTTTTTGGTTATGTGATTCATGAATGCCATTTATAAGTAGACTAGATACCTTGCCCCAGAACACCTTGAACATACCTACCTGCTTTTTACTGATCTGGTAATGTAACCAACCCAATCTGCAAAATAAAGGTTTATTTCATTACCTATAGATAAGTTACTAATATGGATCAGTAAGTAGAGATGTGGTTCGACATCACAGGATGCATTGTCTGATGTTGATGAAGTAAACTCAAGTAGCTTGAAATTATTTCCATTATTTAAACACTTTATATGATCTAGTACCTTTTTTTACAATATCTTTAAAAAATATCTTTAAAGCAGTTCTTTCACTTTGAACCTTGTCTTATACCTGAAACAATAGACCTTGTTACTGTGTTTGCATACAGGTTTGGCGAAGCTACTTGATCACTTATCATAGTTACACTGTCATCTTTTTAACCTTCCTATTCATTCTAAAATTCTAGAGTGCTATTTAGTTTTTATTTTCACCACACAGAGTGACAGCTTGGCTTAAAGAAGTCCATTCAATTTATTCCAGCTTCAGTATTTGATGTCAGAGGGTGCAAGGTGGGGCAGCTGCTCCCTGTGGGATGGGGAGCTCAGAGCCAAGGGAATCCTGTAGCCAGTGAGGGAGAGATTGCCAAGCACATGATGGTGATGAGGCTGCAGCTGGGGAGGGGGGTCAGCCTTGACTGTGGCTTCCCCATAGGGTATCTGAGAGCCTCTTCTTCCTTCTCACCCCAAAATTTTTCACAAATATTTTCAACCCAAGTTAGCTGTTGTACTAACCTCATAACTCAGCCCCCAGGCTGGTCAGCTTGAGCAGGGCTCTGGCATGGAGACTTCCTGAGGTCTGCTGGGTTTCTGGTGTGACTGAGTGCCCCACACATTCAGAATTCAGTTTCACTGGTCTCCCAGTCAGAGAGTATGATTTACTTAATTTAACTTAAATTCAAGAAAGTAAGATTCTTTTTCATATAAAATGAACAGTGTGAGTCAGCCCATTTATGTATATAATCTGGTTTTATATTGCAGAGTCAAGACACCATGAGAAAGGAAAAAGCTGTGAACCTGCAGTATAAATCCTTAAAATAGATCTTTTGAGTCATGAAGTTACCAGCTTCACACAGCTCACTGTACAAAAATCTGTTGCTTCAATCCTCCAGTTGGCCAGAATACCTATTTTAAACATTTATTTATAATTTCCTTGACATCCTCTCCCTTTTGTGAATACCTGAACTAGACCTTTCAAGGTTGTAGCATTTCCTCCCCGCTCCTTCTCTGATGGGACCAAAAGACTTTTCCTGTCGTGCCCCTGGAGCCCAAGTGAGACAAAAATCAGTGCCTTGTTAGGCTGAGAGCATCCTGATTTCTCCAGGGATGGAAAGCCATGCTGTTGTAAGCAAGATGACCCAAGTTCACTTGGTTTGGTTGCATTATGTATATTGATAGTGGTTCTTTTGTCACTTGCCTGACTTCTTACTTAACAACCCTCCTGTTTTGAGGTCTTGCAGCACGCTGGAGACCAGCTGAACCTGAGAGGCACTGATGATCTGTTGTGTAGGAGTTCAGGGTGTCTGAAGTTGTGGTTTGCAATTCAGTAAATGCTCATCAGTTCTTGTGGCAGATGCCATTAGTTATGGTTTTCCTTTAGGCAAAAGGTTTGCCAGCTCCCTTTGTAGCAAGTTCACTGGTAAAAGAGAAAGACACAGTATGCACATGGAGTATTCACCCCCCTCCAGAGCCACCCACTCTTCCACATTTTTTTTTCTTTTTCTATACATTGCATTATTTGCTGTTTATTGATGAGGTTTTTTTCACCTTTTCAGTCTAATTTTGTTTACAATATGTCTATGTAGGTAAACTGGTTTATACCTTTCACTTTAGATGAAGTTAGATAAATTTGTGTAACTCATGGCAAAATTTCATGTGAGGTGCTGGAATGCAATTTTTCATGGAAAAAGATACAGAGAAAGGTAGACACCACTGAGGTGGGTCACACTTTGTGTGTGACAGCATCAGGGATTGCTTGCAGAGTGCTGATTGCAAGCCAATTAACTGACAGTGTTCTCAATTCCTAGTTTCCTAGGCATATATCCTCACTGTTAGTGCACGAGCTGCTGGCTGTGCACACAGGCTATGGATGGCAGAATTTTATAGGACTTTTTTTTTTTTATGAAGTCTTTTTAAAGCAGACAAGCTGTGACAATCTGCACCATGTCTACAGACAAAGTATGTTCTGTACAGAACATCTGGTGACCCCTTTCAGCTCTCCCCATAAACCATAGAGCACCTACTGGTGGCCTTTGTGTTGGCATTTTCATCAGGTTTCTGAAGAGGCATCATTGCTGGCTTGATCAGTAAAACTCAGTGAGATTTACTGATTACACAGTTCTCTTTTCCTGAGACAAACAGCCAGTTTGTAATTGCTCAGCATACTTAATTTTCTAGCAGCTATATCCAACCACACCCATCAGTTTGCATGTGTCACAGGATTCAGATCACTTCAGATTTCTTTTGTCTCCCCCACTGTTGTGAGCTGGTGGACTTTCTCCAGCAGAAAAGGATAAACATGGTTTTTAGGATCTGAGCCTGTCACTGCAGACTTCAGAGCAGTGACCATAATGTGAAACAAGCATTCTGAGATTTTCAGAGGGCACATTCTTAAAGATGAGTGTACTACTGTAAAAAAGAGAAGGACTGTCTCAGCATACTAAACCTACAAATCAATAACAAACAAATTTATTATAGTGTGTCTAACTGACCTACTAACACTGATTTTAGTTTTTTTCTGAATACAAACATATTTTTTGTTGTTTCTAAGACTATGGTTAGAACTGTGAGTTCCATTATGTGTTATTACCTCTATAACTGTGTACCTGCTCTTTTCTTGTACGTTGACAGACATGTCAGTCTCAAGTTTCGGGAGTTTTAAGTCTCCAGTGCACGTTAAAACTCTAGGCTCAGTGTGAGTGTTGGGCCTCTTGAGCAAACTATATGCCAGTCAAGAAAAAGCAGTAGTTAATCAAGCCTGTCTGGATATCTGCAAATCTCTGTGCTCCATGTTAATGGGCAAGTCTCTCAAAATGCCTTTTTCTCCCTGGGTTTGGTAAAACAGTTATTTTTCTCTTTGAAAATGCAGGTCTTTTACTACTTGGAAAAAAAAAATGTGCTAAATAACACAAAAAAGTTAGATGAGACCTGTAATTCCTATAATCACATTTTCCCTAGGATTGCTCTTGCTTTTTGGTAATCTATTTACTGCTGCAAGAATGCTGCAATTACTGGACCCAGGCATACTTACTGAAGGACTTTCTAAGTAGCTCTATTAGAGATATGTTATTCTTCAATTTGGCTTCCTGCTAAGGAATTACAGCCATTCCCTCCATGTATTTTTTCTTTTGGTACACAATTCTCTACTGACATGAACAAAGTTTCATTGATAACAACGCTTGATTTTGAGCTTTTTTTCCTCTATACCCTCTCCCATACTTTAAGTGATATTGCTTCAAGAAACTCTTCCCATCAGCTTGCATTATTTGTTTTGGTAAATAATGGCTTGACTATCCCTCTTGCTGGAGCTGCAAGCCTGATATCAATGGAAAATCCATGCAAAAAGAAGGGAAGGATTTAGTGAGGCTGAACAGATGGAATTGACTTCTCTTATGTTTTTTTTTTTTTTTCTAAAGAATATTGATATTCAGGGTCTTGAGTGTCTGTTGTCCTGAAACCCATTTACCGACTTCTAAAACTGTGAGGAGCAGCTACAAGCACACTACTGTGGCAATGCAATATGGAGGCAGCAGGAAAAACAGGGCTGGTTTTACACAGTAAGCAGAAAGGATTTGAGGAACCTAATACAAGGGTTAATAAATGCTATTGAGGGTAGGAGCAGCCTGAGTCTCCTAATGAGTATGTTATTGTATTTCAGGCAACTGTTTCACTAAAATTATCATCTTTGTTTTCTTTGAAACCAGACTGACCTGCAGCTGAACTGTGCTGAGAGTTTTAACAAAATTATACCAGCTGTTAATTGTTAGAAAAACCCTGTGCTAGAATCACAGCTGGTGTAAACTGATGCAATTACATTGTGTGCAGGGGACCTCTGCTTGTCACATCAACCTGAGGGTCAGGTGTTCAGGGTTTTTCTGAGGCTTATGGGCAGCATGTGACTACTGTTTTCCCTACATGCTGTGATGTTTTGCTTACTGTGAGGTGGGGAAAATATCTAGGTTTGGTCTTGGAGATTGCTTGCTCAGACTTTAGAGACCTTTTACCACCTCTAATGCTTCCCAGCTCTCAAAGAGTGCAGCATGCCAAGGTTTTCCTAGCTGGGATCAGCCATCACTGTTATGGAACCTCCCTAATGTATGCAAAAATACATGTGAGACTTTATTTCACAGCACAATGGTTAAAGGAGGTCCAATTTTCAAGGAGAAACTGTATTGTTGAAAGTATTCCCATGTGAGCAGTATCTGCATTGCAGTCTTATCCACTGGTTTGCAAGAGGTGGAAGTAAGGGGATGAAATTGGGGGCTCATCTTTTCCTGGTTGTCTGCTCCTTAGGAAAATTGTAACTAAGGACAACTATAACTAAAGCTTTGTCCTTTATACAGATTCATCTCCTCTAAAAGTTGGTTGGTTGGTTTTCAATATCAGATAAAAGTTTTAATTAATAGCTTAATCTCTTAATCTCTTTCAGTAGTTCTCTTTTAGTGCTCTTAAATTACAAAATTCCTAGGAGATGGGTACTATTTAAGTCCACAGGACTCTGAAAGAATGCTAAGCTGGTTTTGTCCAGAGCTGCATAATCTGGTAATTGTCTACAGTAATGCAATGTCTGTGATGAGGTTTTTCCCTTGTAATTTTGACACCATGATGTAATATCTCTATGATATAGGTGCTGTTTAGTATCTCTTGCTTATTCCTATGTCTTCAAAACAACTAAAGGTAAATAAATATATGGTGAAAACATTTTGAACATTTACTTTTTTTGATGTTTAAACAGAGACCTTTTTTTCAGATGATTACTGCTTGCCATTTTCCAAAGCAAGGGATTGTCTCCAAGTGAATGTGCTGGAATGAGATATCAAATCCACAGTGTCTTTGCTCCCTAGGTAGCCTGTTACAGCTAGAGGGAAGGGCAGCCAAATGTTAAATTATATGTCTCAGGCCATAGATGTCAGAGACGGCATTAAAATAGTGAAAACAATTAGCACCCTTCCTTGGGCTGATAGCTTTCAATGTGGGAAAATACCACCCCTAAAAAATCCCCCATCATTCTCCCCCACTGTAATGATTCTATTTTTTTTTTTCATGTACCTCTTTTAAATTCACAATGGCCAAAGTTAATTCTCTCTCCCTCTATAAAGTATTCCTTATGACCAAAGGGAGCTATTCCTTATGTGTAAGATGTGGGTATGAATTTCCAGTCTATTTTCATATGGTCTAGCAGGTGAAAGAGGAAGAGAATTTCTTTCAGGTGGCCAGGTACTCCTTGGTGCAGCAGCAGCAGGTGAACTGCTGGCCCCTAGTGGTAAATGGGAAGTAACTGGGGAGTCTGAGTATCCCTTGCTCAAGGATGATGTTTTCTGATGTTATGTAAGTTACACCAAGATTTGATATATAACTGAGACCATGGCTGTGATTTAGTTTCAGTTACATGAATTATTGTGATTCTGATAATCTTGAAATTAAATACTCTTCATTTAACTAAATGAAAGAAAGCTCAAGCTGTGTGTGAGTACTGGAAGAATAAGATTTGTGTATTAAGGGCCAAGGGTAGAGCCATTTTAAGGGAACAAGCAGTCAGTATTTTATAATTTCTGTAAGGAGGAAAAGCTTCTGTCAGGCTGGTCGTGACAGACAAATGTCATTGTAAAACATAATCATCTGAAGATAGTTATTTTATTTCTTTTCCAAGTGAATCCATAAAGAGATACATCTCTCCCTGGGATAAATGGGCAGTTAATGAGGAAAATAATATAAAGGCCAGTTTGGTGGCCTACAGGTAAGTGCTGTGTTACAGGGCTGATCTCTGCTCACCTGGGACAGCAGAAGCCACAGAGAAAAGATGCAACATTCTCATTTTTAATTCATCACCAAACCATGCTCCCATTCAGCAAGTGTTGCAGTGGTGCTCATGTGATGGAATTTAGTAGCTGTCACATGAAAATTGTAGCCAAAACATGCTGAATCTATCCTGAAGTCTCTAGGAGAAATTTCATTATAGCAATACCTTAGAGGGATTCAAAGAAAAGAGGAAAATGCAAACCTTTCAGGACAGTTGAGAGGAGAAAAGCCTCCTTTATCAACCCAAGAAACAATTACTGTGAGAAGTGAGACATTTAGTCTTACTAATTTGTGTGTTGCCAGATGCTTTTACATTGCTTTATTTTCTTTGATTAATGTGTCTGAATTAAAACTTACCCATTGCTCAACTTGTATTTATACGAGACATAGTAACTCTCAGCTTAGTGCAGTCTTTTTTTAAATTACCATTAATAATGATCCTGAGTCCTAATCACAGAAACTGGTGTAATTCAGAGGTTGAAGCAAAAGATCTGTGCCAAGATAAAACGAGAATGGAATTTGATTTCCTTGCTCTGAATGGGGAGAGACTTGGCATCGAGGTTGGGTTACTGTTTTCTGGTTAGCCCAGACTAACTGCCATTTCTGCACAGATATTCCCTTCTGTAAGACCTCCTTCATCCTCACCCTTTTTTCCTCTGAAGTGACAGAAAGGATCTGCTTACGCTTATGTGCACCTCAATAACAGTATTTCCCAAACGTTCCCTGGCAGGACATTTTGTAGTGACTAATAGTTTCTCTTTGTGTATCTATTTGCTCCCTTTCCCCCCTCCCTGTCCCCCCTTCCCTCCCCAAGAGCAAGGCTGTAGAGCCCAGCTTCTTGCCTGCCTGCCTGCTGGCTGGTGGTATTGGGGTTCTTAGGACCTGAATGAGGAAATTGGCAAAAGGAAATTTAAAATCCATAAATTGCAAGAAGCAAAATAGCCAGGTATTGTTTACTCAGTATAGCCTCCATTAAGTTTTTAGTACTGTAGAGATTTTAATGTTTAAGATTTGTCTCTGAAAGTGTCAGTTTGTCAGCGATTCCAGTCTTTTGGGTGTCCACACCTTGGAAGAATGTATTGCTTTACTGTAACTGCTGGAAATCAGGCTTTGTGTTTGGTTCTCAGTGCTGTTCCACTCATTCACAGGGAGCAGTGGCTTGGAAGAAAAGACTGATGCCCCTTCTGGCATTCATAATAGGATTTCCTTCAATTTACAGGGCCTTAACATTACTTACTCAGCTGTGCAGGGGTTGATGTCAGTGAATAGCTGCCTGAGTAATTTTTGAGTTATTTAACATGTTGAAAATAAGCCTGAAGCTGTCAGACAAGTAACATCTACATAGGCTTTTTTTTTTTTAGCTGCAGCCATTCTCAATTTCTATGCTATATTAGAGCTAAGCTAATAATAGTACTTTGGGTGATACTTTGATGGGAAGCTTTGTTAATGCACTTGTGAGGACTAAAGAGACCAGTTAAGTCAGTGCTAGAAGTGTGAGAGAGCCAATGAAGCTAAACTGGAGATTGAAGGAATAGATGGAGCAGCTAGTTGTTTTGCTAAAGCAGACAAAATATGTGTGTAGGTCTTTGCAGCACATTAGCTAGAGAGTAGGCACAATAGCTACATTGTCATAGAGCTTCTTTAAGAAGAAATTGTTTGTTAAAACTGAGGCTAATTTTACAAATAGGAGTACAGATATTCAGTTCTTTGTTACACGTTAGTGGTCATTCCCACACTGAATCCTTTTTCCTGCACTAGCCTATAATTTAGCCCAGGTTAATTAGGAGGAAGGAAAGTGGTACATCTTTTATAAGCTGTCAGCAGATGACTTACAGAAGGAACCCATGTCTGCAGTACCGTGCAGCAAAGTAAAGTGGGGCCATCTGCAAGACCATTTGGTGAATTGAAGGTCGAGAGAAGAGTGGTGGCAATGAGAGCTGCATCTGAGGAGGGCAGGGGGTGCTGGTGAGGATGCTTTTGTGGCACAGTTTTGTGACAAATGTGTCTGTGTCTAGTGGGCCAGACCCCTGTTTGGTAGCATTGATGGAATCAGTGAAACTTGTTGACTTGCTGCCTTTGAGATTTTTGTCTCAAGCGACACTTCTATGGGCTTAGAGGTGTGGATTAGCTGACATCCACCACTGTCTAATCTAAGTAAGATATCCTTGTTAGGAAAGATTAGGATGTCTAATAATAAACACAGTAGTCACTGCAAGACTGTGTAACCCTATAGAAATCACAGATTTTTTCTGTTTAAATTAAGTTTAGAAAAACTTATGCTTTCCTAAAATTAATGGTTTTGTAACTGTATCAATAAGGCGGTAAAAATATTGTATAATATACGTTTACTTCAGTGACTGTGTGTTTCCTTCTGTGTGGGAGGAGTTGTACGGTGAGATCTAAGCATATTCTGCCAGAGTTATTTTGTTTACTTTCTTGGTTTGCCTTACCCTTTTCTCTCTCCCTGTGGAATAACTGTAATGTGTTAGATAAATTCTCTTCATTCTATGAAATTGTATAGATAAGCTTGAAAATGATACTAAAAATTACTAAATACTGTGGATTGGGTTTTACTTCCTTTGTTCATGTTGAATAAGGCTCTAGAGGAAGAATGCTATGGTATATGGTATTGTTTGGTGTTAGTAATAGTGGCAGAAGACAGCTTTATAATTTGAGTACAATTTCCTTATCTAAGTCTGAAAGCATCAAGGGCAGCACAAAGGAACAGGACAGGGTAAGAGTAGGAAACATGCTGAAAAAGGTGGTAAAACATGAAAATATATTAAATAATATACATAAATAGATTAAATGAAAATACAGAAATGCTGATCTTTAAGGGGTAAGTCAGCAGGTGAAGTCCTGTGGCAGGGAAACCACTGCACATGTACTTGTTGCTGATTGCCACTGTCAGCTTGTCTTTGTCTCTACTTCCCAGCAGAGAATTTTGGTACAATTTTCAAACATTATATAGAGAAACTGCCAGCCAGCCAGGTTAGCAGGTTTGTCTGGGGTGTTCCAGGGATGCAAGGCAGTAGCAGAGCACAGCCCATGGGAGGCTTTATTCTGTCCTTCCCTGCAGAGCTCAGTGTGGCAGCTTTGTGGTGGGAACCACAGCAGGTTTGACTTTCAGTTGCATGTGATCTTTTGATTGCAGGAAACTGGTCAGTGTAGGGTCACAAAAACTCCTGTAAATTACCTCTATGGAGAGTTGTGGAGGCCACCAGTGCATGTTACACTGTGGGAGATATTGTCTGTAATCTATATACAGAGGGAGCAGAGCCAGATCTTCCCACCCAGGAGTGGCAGTTTTCTGTCCAGATTGAACCCTGTTTTGGATGTGAGGAAGATGATGGGGTCAGTGCTTCATATTTCATGTGTCCCCCTTTTCTCCAAGTTCACAGTTTGCTCACAGCATCTGTAAGCAGATACGCTCCTCTCTTGTATTCCCTTTGTGATTTCTTGGTGTGCTTTGCTTTTTGCCCTCCTCTTCGTACATGGACCAAGTGGTAAAGCTTGAAAGCAAATGTGCAAGAATAAACAGATTGTCCACGCTCTGTATCCCTTACAGACAATGCAGACTTTGAAATGCTTTTTGTTTCAGCTAGAAATGTCAAAATAATCAGAGGCTGGAAAGCTACTGCTTTGCATTAAGGGAAAATGTTGACACCATTTTCACTTGCATCAAGGCCCTTAATGAGCAACTGTTAAGGAAGAGAGGACTAACACAAGTAATTGTATTTCTCTTTGGGATTACCCTGTCAGCTACAGCTCTCCTTTTCAGAAAAGCAGAATAGTATTTTTATGCTAATTAGAAATGTAATATATATTGAGGACTGAGACTCTCTTTTTATACCTGGAATATGAAGCTTCCAATCATCCTGCAAAATTGAATAACCATTTCTACCTCTGTGTGTTGAGAGCACCCTTTGAGATGTGATGTGGGGCTGTAAATGAGTCAATGGTAGATCATGTCCTAACCTTGTCTTGGCTTCTGAATCATTTATAGATAAAGTGTGAATATCTTTGGAGGGTGTAATAGAATAGGATGCCTCTTCTTGAGATTTCTGAAACTCACTTGGTCTCTTGCCTGGTAAAGATATGCTTGCAGGGACAATGGAACAGGGACATTTTTAGCAGTTAAAGCATTGAGAAATGGAAACTAAGGGCAGTAGTCCCCCTTTGTGGGATTTAAACATGCAAAGGCTATTAATACCAATGGAGCTAATGCTTTTAAATTCTGCTAGTATTCAAATGTAAAAAAATATGCAATTTCATGTAAAATATGCATCTTTTTTAGCCAGGATTGTCTGAAAACTGACATATTACCGTTCTAGATTTTGCTAAAATTGCTTTTGCTTTTATGAAGAAGTAGAGCAATCACAAGCTTTATTAAATGGATGTCATCACTCACTGGTTTCTGTACTGTGTAGCTGTGATGCTTTGTGCTTTCTCTGGTGATTCCACTATCACCATTCCAGGTACAAAGGCCGTTCATGTGGGATCTGTAGACAAAGTGAAGTATTTTTTTAATACACAGACCTTTATAAGATAGTTCTCTGAAAGAATTGGTTTAATACTGGGCAAAAGTCAAAAGAGAATGCCAAAGTCCAGATTCAGGTTCCTAAAGACTGCAAAATTTGTAAGGGGGACTAGCTTAAAGACCTCTTTCTTCCCCTGATAAAAAAAAAAAAAAAAAAAAAAAGTCTTAAGTATTTAGAAGCAATATTATTATGATGATGGGGTTTTTTTGTCATTTTTAGTATAGAAGCAGATTTTTGTGTTCAACCACTGCTAATAATAAATACACAAATAAACACAACAAAATATCAAGAGACTGGATTAAAAAACTCAAATATTACTTTCTCTATATTCTCTCATTACTCTTCATCTACTTTCTAAGTGATAGTTTCTACTTATACAATGATTTTAAAGAACTTTCAACTTGTCAGAATGTGAAAAATTAATTTGCTTATACACATCTGGAATATTTACTTTTTATTGTTGTTAATGATTTTGAATTTATTTTGCTTTGTGATTATATTATTGCTGAGGGCCTAATTTTAACAGCTATCATTTTAACTGAATTTATATTTTCATTGGAGCCTCACCTCTAAAAATTAGATTTAAACCTCATATTAGATTTAAACCTCATATCAGTAATAAGGACTGGCTTGTTTGCTCCTGAATGCTTTGATTTCATGTCCTCATCTCTAGAAGGTCACAAGTTCTGGCTACCCCTCAGTTTTCAAACAAAATGAGATCCTTTAGACGCATTTTGTGTTGTAGCCTAACAAAAAATATTTGGTTATGTACTTAATGAAAAAGATTGCTCTTGTGCTACTTTTAGTTGTTATCTGTGCTCATTGATCCATGACAGCAGTTTAATTACACGAAAAATGAATGTCGATGGATGTAGAAAGAAATAAATCTTTTGAATCTGTGCAGCATAGCTCATTGAAATTACTGAGTTTATTGCACTTCCTCAGACTACCTTTAAGGAAGTTTGAATTTGAGCTATAATGTACTGTGTGTCTGCATCCTTCAGCACTGTGTTTAGCCTGTCTCTCACTGCTTTTAAAATGAAGGCCTGGAACAATAAGCTGATTTATAGAGGAGAGCTTTGTAGACTTCAGGTGATCTGTCTTTATGTAATATTTCATGTTTTCATTGGGTTGATTTGCTGTGGATTTATTTTAGCCACACTTAGAATGGCAAGAATTAACTATGAAAGGGTAGGAAGCAGGCTTAACTCTTACCCTGATAACATATCAAAAAGAGTTATTGACTGAGCTTAGCTTTGTCTCTTAGCTGTTGAAGTGGCAACATTTTGGTTGAGCAGACTTCATTCTGTTTTGCTGCAAGGAAGTGCATTCTGGAGAATTTTTTTTGAATATAACATATTGTTCAGCCATCACGAGCTGTGTTTTCCATATTGTGAGATTCAAGACATTCATATGTCTGTGAGGCAGAACAGTAATTGGTCTTTAGGTCAGTATCTTTTAGTGCTCTCTGAAAATAACAGAAGTTGTGTGAAATGGTTGTTTCTAATCTCTGTTCCCAGTCTAAAAATTGTTAAAGATCTTTGGCTGCATTTTCTGGCAGTCTACTGAATTGCTGGGTGAAAATACAGTAATTTAGAACCATTCACATTTCTTTAACTCTGCTTTGTAAGGGAATTTCCCAAACAGTTTGATAAAGCCTTTAATTACAGAGTAGCCATGGATTAAATATCCACAGGACAATGCAGGTACCATTTAAAGCTCAGCTACATCACCTTTATAGCAATCACACTTAAAGTCAATTAATGAGCGTGGAGCTCACGAGAGAGTAGATATTGGCAGGATAACACTGCAACTACAAAAGGTCATCGGATTTTTAAGCTTTCAGTTAGCAAACAGCTACTTAAATGGGCAGGAACCAGGACTGATATTTCAGCCATGGTCACAGTAAAGTAATTTAAATACATAAGTAAAAGCAGGGAAAATCTGACAGCTTCCACCTCCAGGGGAGGAGGGAGAAAGCAGACCTGACCTTGGTGGCTCTTACCTACCTTCCCTGCATCGAGTGCAAGGCAAGCACTACTCCAAGTGGTTCATGTTTGTCCCCCACCCACACACTCATTGACTTCAGACATTAAATCACAGATTCAACTGTCCCTTCATTTCAAACAAAAACCCAAACCTTTCTATTCAGTAGTAATCCAAACCATTTTAGAGACTTTTTTTTTTCCTCTCTCTCTTAATGTTATGGTGTGCACTTTTGAAACTGAGATTGGCTGAAGTGATTTTCCTGAAATCAGACAGAGGCTAGGATGTGGAAAAAGAAATTATAATTTGGGTCTCTTGGCACTGGTTTAATATTTTGTCCCTTGGGATATGCATTTTATACGAGTGGTGTGTGGCCAGTGTTTCCAGCTTGCTTCTGTATTTGATTTTATAGTCACAGTAATGAGTATTGCTCATCTTGATTCCTGCTAGACCATTCATTGTATTAAAATCTGTGTGCTGTGTTATCCTCAAGTTGAACTCAAGGGTTGGTTTATAACAATCCACTGTTTATGACTCATTTAATATTGCAGTTTTTAAACAGTTTTTCATACTCCTTTGTCCTTTATTCAGAATCGCTGCAAGGACTAAGTGGTCCTAACTGAGCAAGTGAATTACACAAAGTAGCTTGCAAAATATTAAAGAGAAAAGATGGATGCAGAAAAAGGAAAAGATGTTTGTTAAACTGTACCTCTAGTTCTTCACGAATTAGGAAAAGGAGAAATTCTTCAACTGTATAATTTTTTTTTTTAAAGAATGGCATTTTCCCCCTCATAATTCTTCAGTCCTGTGACTTGTAAAAAAGAAAAGATAAAAGTACTGCTGCTGTAGTTCTGTAGTTATACAGCGTTGGCCAGATCCAGAAATAATGTATATGTTGGTAATAATTACTATTCATCTAGTAGGGAGGACGGTCTCACTTCCTTTCACTGTAGCAATCTAAAAACATAGGCATTTAGTACATTTTAGTTGTCAAATTAATAAAAAGCCAATGACATCTCATCATGAGAAGTCATAGAATTGGAGTGAGAGATGAAATATATCATTGAAATGGCTATGGCCAGATTTGTTTAGAGACTGAGGAAATCTACACTGAGAGGCAGATTTTTAGAAATAGCCAGTGAAGATTATTTTGAATTTGGCTTTTCATTGTCATTATTGACTTGCTCTTTGTGTGTGTTTGCTGTTAAAACCTTAAGCATCTAATCCTGTGTTAAGTTTGCATTTCTAAATCAATACCAGAAAAGAAAACTTTTGTTTTCATTTTTTTCTATCTCTGACATGACAATGAAAACTATTAATGAGGAAGTCCTAATTTCCGTCTACATTTCTACCATGCATTATAAAATTACTTGAAACTATAGATATATGTTATTGGTTGCTCAGTTGTTCATGTCTTCTAGTATGAATTGCTGTTATTATTATTTTTAAGAATAATAATAAGATGAGTGACTGGGTTCTGTTGCTGTTCATACCTCTCCTTTCACCAAGGGGATTGTTGAACACTTCCCAAAGCAATAAAATGTGACTCCTGAACCTGTGGAACTGTGATGCAGACTGTAAATTGGTGTAATGGCAGTGCAGCAGCACATAAAAAATAGGTGAACTAGAGGGGTTCCTTTCTGCAAGATCACAAGATGCCTGGAGATGGACATAGTAAGCTTGGGATATCTTTTCTAACTTTGTCTTTGTCTTATTAGCTGGCCTCTTTACAATTCAGGTCTTTTGTCTTTATGTTCTTTCTCAATTGTGTGTGCACTGTTAACCTTCAGGAAGAAATTAAATTCAGAATAATATACACGCATGACAGATTTGAGCTCCATCTCTGCTGAAGTGTCTTTTCATTCACTCCTACTGATAGTAACTTGGTTGGGGTTATTTTGGAAAATGTAGTAGAAAATACACAACTAGGTATGTGATACCATTTTAAGTAGTCTTCAATGTCTGTGGCCATTTCCTGTTGGTTACTTGGGCATTGTGTTTGCTGTGTGTTGCCTCAGATGGGCTCTACTGAAGTACAATAAGTGTCTTTTTCAAGACAGCTGCTGTATTAATATTAGGCAGATTTTCCTGCAGATGTGTAATAGGGGACAATACAGTTTTGTGTCTAATGTTACTCAAATAGAGATGCTAAAAATGAAGAGGCAGGGGGTCTCCTGATAAAGGTAACTGTATCTGTAGATCAAAACCACTTCCAGGTCATTTTGAGCTAGGTGACAATCTGTGGTAGGCATTGTTTTAGTAGGTTATAATGAAAAAGGTGGTAGTTCTGACAGGAAACTAGGATCAAAAAGGTATGATTGAAGTAAATAAATTCCTTTAGAATTAGCCCTGAATGAGTCTCAGTGTGATTAATAAAGAAAGGAAGTCTTCATAAAGTTATGTGTTAATATTATTAATGCATAGGATGTACTGAAAATTACTGATGTATTTGTAGAACTTGAGCATCTTTCTCAGTTGCATGCCAATACATGCTCTCTGAAATATATAATCAGTGAAATATTTCAGTGAGGTACCAGTCAGATTTGGCTGCAGGTGTGAATATCATCTCCCTTCTGAAGCAAGCTGTCATTTGTTCAATTTAACACAGGTATTTTCTGCTGAAGGGGAAATATCAGAGTGCTACCTGCTTGATGAGGATATTTAGATTCCATGACTCTTTTAGTAAAGGTGGATTTTTTTTTTTTTTTTGCATTCATTGAGAATGTGACCTGATGAAATCTGTAATTGTTAAGCATGTTCTTAACTGTCAGCTGTCACTCTGTTGCAGAAGCTTCATTAGCCCTGCATGTGACATAGAAGCCTTCTGGGGTGAGCAGAACTGCCGTGTTAAAGTATTGCTAATAAAAATGTAAATAGCAAAAGACACATTATCCAGGGAAATTCAGATCTGCAGAATGTGCAGATCTACATGGTGAACCCTTGTGAGGAGCAGCGGCAATAGAAGTTTGGGTATCAAGACAAGTAACATTGGCTTTTGACTCTTCAAAGTGTCACAGATGGCAGGGAGGCAAATTAACAATTCTTTGAGAAAACATTTGTGTGTGTTACCAGGCTTTTGACAGATGGGTTTCTGCAGTAAGGCCTGCAAGCTATAGTTTCCACTGCTGCTGTTGACTTATGAATTCAGGGGAGTTAGCGTTGGATCAATAGGGATTTTTGAAGCCTTCAAGGGGAGGTGAGTGAGTGATATCCTTGGATGTTCAAGAGGTTACTTGGTAATAAGTCAGGCAAAGATATAAATTTCTGCAACAGTGATACGAAAGAATGAACTTTTAAACTTAAAAGATATTAATTTTTCTCACTTCAAGCAATGTGCACATGACTGACATTCAAGTTGGTTAAGTCTGGTAACTGGATCAGCAATTTCTGTGGTAGAACCTGACCACTGGACATGCTGATTATAAACGCATAGTTCTGTTATTCCTCCTGAGAGCTTCAAACAAAATCCCTTTGTTGCAGTTTGGTGGCTGAGTGATGTCCTATCAGTGATGTCCCTCTCTTGCAGCGGCGTGCGTATTTGGTAAATGCCGCAGCCTTCCCCAAAGCTCTCCTTACAGGAAGCTGCAGGGGCAGCACACAGGCAAGCACACTGTGCACAGTCACACACCACGGGCAGAGGTTGCTGAATGAGAGGTGGGAAGGGGCTTCTGTGTGGGGTTCCAGTGGGGATTATTGAAGATGCACTGAAGGGTTCCAGGGACAGAAAGACTAGGAACAAGGAGGGTGCAGGTTTAAGTACAGGGAAAGTGGGGGCGGAGCAGAGCATCAGCTCCAATGGTCTGAGGGTACAGGGGTGGGGTAAAGGGTAACAACCAACAGAGGGTGCCAGGGTAGACAGGTGGGGATACAGAAACCAATGGGGACTGAAGGAAGGGAGAACATTCTGGGGAACATACACATATGGAAAACGGATGGAACCAGGGTGACATAAGCTTACATCATCTTAACAAACCAATGGAATAACAGAACCTAAGAGATATTAACATGTTGCTGTAAGGATCCATGGGAGAGAAGCCTTTCTCACCATAAGATACAAAGCACATCCCTTTACTTACTCTGACCCCTCCAGGGTCAACATACGAATTCTTGGTGGCAGGCTCACCGGTCTCCAAATCCCTCTGGATCTGTGGGAGCAGCATCTCATGGATCTGCCCTGTATCAACTCTGTGACACAAATTTTGAACCACCTGAGCTCCTGGAGTGAGGAAGGAGTAAAAGGCCTTAAGAAGACACAAATTGCCACTGACTGGTTTCAAAAGAAATCAGAAGGGATCTAAATCTAAATATTTGATAAAAACTAGAGAGTCAGACCAGGGCAGGGTTGTTGCTGTATGCATGCATGCAAACCCACTCATCTTACAGGAAGAGAAG
Source organism: Phylloscopus whistleri (assembly GCA_017589585.1). Taxonomy (NCBI): domain Eukaryota; kingdom Metazoa; phylum Chordata; class Aves; order Passeriformes; family Phylloscopidae; genus Phylloscopus; species Phylloscopus whistleri. The sequence goes on along the minus strand of JADMLD010001629.1, from coordinate 1,622,801 downwards.
ATAGATGTATATTGATATTGTAATGTCTTAAGCTTCTTTTCTCAGACATCTTCAAGTATCTTCTAAAAGAAAATAAAGAGCTGGATTAAACTGATCTCAGATCTGCTACACAAAGTCATATTTAACAGATAAAAAGTAGGTCTTAAAGAGAATTAAGAGTGTTTATCTGGATGGTTGTAGAAATTCTTGTAATTTTAGATAAGAGCCAACGTGTAAAAATGAAGAATCAGGAAGCAAGGAAAAGGCCTACTGTGAATAGGCTTCACCCACTGGAACTGGCTCCTCAGATCAGTGGTCACAGCACCAAGGCTGACAGAGTTCAAGAAGAGTTTGGACAATACTTTTGGGCACACTGAGTAACTCTTGGGAATGGTGCTGTGCAGGACGAGGAGCTGGAGTCAATGATCCTTGTGGGTCTCTTCCAACTCAGGATATGGTATAAGAAAAAAACACTAGGATTTATTGGCATCAGAGATTGCAGTAAAAGGCATGTTTCACTTCAGGAGGCATGGAGAGGATTCCATGGTGGGGTACTTGGTGGGAATTTCCTCTAGGATTAAAAGTAGTAGAGCAAATACAAGCCACTTGATAGGAGTTTCAATGTGAAAAAAAAAACTCTAAAAATCCTTTTAGAGGCAACAAGAGCAAATGTGGGGCACAGCAAAGTGGTCAGTGTACCACCCTAACAATCCAGGGTCTGTGGCAGGTACCACTATATCCCTTTTCTAGATCACCTTTAGCGGCCAGAACCTCTCACTTCTCAAAAAAGTGAGAAAAACCCTTTGAAAAATCTTCCTCAAAGTCTCAGTAGCACAAGATGGGAAGGCAGATCTATTGGAAAGCAGTGATTTTGCACATTAGTGCATGACTATGTTGGATTTGGGAGCCCCCAATGTCAAATTTTAACTGAACCCTAATTGCATCTGGACCACTGTATAAATCTGCTCCAAAATACAAATACATTAATTCTAATCTTAATAAAAGCAGCAGCTGCAGATGGCATAAAGATCTTTAGGGGAAAAAAAAAAAAAAAAAAAAAAAAAAAAAAAAAAGCTTAAGGAATCACTGTAGGTGAATTTTCATATTTTAAAGTCACTGAATTTCTAAGTAAGTTTCCAAATATCTGTAATTCTTATTGCACTGGATCATTCAACAGAACACTTAATGCCAGGGAAGGAACGCCTCACACTGGCAGACTAAAGGAGAGAGGAGAAACTTAAAATTCCTTCAGACTAAGAAGAAAGACAATTCATTGCTGACAGGACTTTAGGAAGTGTTAAGAAAAGCCTGTCAGGTGCATGGGTGAGAGCATCTTCTGGGCATACTGATAGACAAGGGCTAAATACTAATACTAATAAATCCAGGGCTCAAGAACATGAAAAGAAGGAGTGTTTGGCAGGAAGCCATAAGCAAAAAATTCATCTCTGTATTTAAAAATGAGTAGAACTGCAATTGAAAGGAGGTGGAAAAAAGCAAGGCTAGATGTGTAAAGAGTGGAACCAGAGTACTGATGCTATTAGCACAGGAAACCTCACAGGAGGCTGGTGAGCTGTGGTAAGATTCTGTCCCAGTTCCTAAATCTTATGTGAACATGGACGAGACAAAAATGTGAACTTAAAAATTGGTTTATTTTCACTGCCTCAACATCAGCTCTTCTTATTTCAGTTTTCAGCTGTCATATCCTAACATACATACATAGCATTGAAATTGAGCTTTTCTCTTTCATAGCATCTTTTAAAGTAAGGACAGTTTGCTCTTGCTGGACAGAGCTTGGAGCTTGAGCTTAGAGACCTTACATGGTAAAGCTGGATTTTCAGCTCTTAGAGCATTTCTGTGGCTCTTTTTTTTCCTTACAGGTTTGTGGCATTATAAAATTTTACATTTGAGAAAATTTATTTCCTAACTGTAGTCTGCCTTACTTACAAAATATTCTGTATTGTTTTTGTCCCCTAAAATCTGTATGATCATTGGTGGTGACTAATTCCTGGGAGATAATGCTGCTTCACTTATATAAGTTCTAATTGGAGCAGCTGGCTATTTCTTGAGTTGCTTACAAAATATGTAATTGTAATTGTGAGTGAGATTGGCTATTTGAAGGCTGTTTTCTGGCTTCCTGCTGGAGATCATAGCGTACTTCACTTCTTAGCCTGTGGGAGCAAAGCTAGGCAATGAGAGCTTTAGAAAATCCCACCCTACAATTACAACCAAAATAATTTTCTAGCAAGTGGTTGTCACTGCTTCCACTTTTTTAAAGCTGAGCCACCCACTGGGAGCTTGATTCTCTAGGACTCTGAAGATGATTTGAAGGCAGGGAAGTTCAACCTAAAAATTATTTAGGAGCTCTTCAATGCCTCAACAAAGACACAATTGTAGGCCTGTCATTCCTGGACCTCCAGGACTAAGAAATAAGTGTTGGATGCTTTGGAAAGGGAGTATTTGTGTCTAAACATGTGCCTGTGTGCTTTGCACATGTTCATAGAAACTGTCAATTTTTGCCCTCTTGGGTTGATTTAGAAATGTGTATTGAAGAGTCTGGATTACTCTCTTTTTAGCATCTTTATTACCTTATTTTTAATGATGAATTACCTTATTTTTAATGAACCCGAAAGACTACAATTCTTTAAGACTATTGTTAGCTAAGTTGAAAATCTTTCAGTTACAGCTGATAAAATGGTGAGACTTGGTATTAGCAAATGAATCTCTTTCAGCAGAACTGCAGAAAAGCTGGATTTTCAGAAGAAATCTGAGGTGCTGCTTTGTAAATAGAGCAGTAGATGTGGAGCTGTGTTGTGCTCAGCACTTAACTGGATTCAGTCCCGATCAACTCTTCTGGAGTTACCAAATCCATGCTAACTTCAGGATGAGAGCAGAATGTAAACTGTGGTGTCCCCTGGCTTGCTTTACTCCTGGGTGGATTACCAAGGTTCAGCACTCAGGTTGTTGCTGACTTGTGACTCTCAGCAGTGCATCTTCCCTTGCTGCACCCTGGCTGCAGCAGTGCAGGAGGCTGATGAAAATGTCACATGGGAACGAGGTACCCAAGTTCCTGTGTGTAAAGGAAAACTGATTTTTTTCCTCCTAGGAGTCTGTGTCATTTGCTAGCTGCTATCACTTTTCAGAGTCTATCTGAAAGTGTGCAGAAAAGGTTTTTTTCTGTGTTTGCTGTAAACTATTTGGAAATACAGTCTTTTGGCTTTTCAGGGTGAGTGTTGTTGGTCCTGCAGTGCAAATGGATGGGGATGTCTGCAGTGCTCTGCTGCTGCTCTGCTGGAAAAGTAAATTGAAAACCAGAAATGTTGCTGATCCTTTCTAAGTTCTTCCACAATGGCTTAGTATTCCCTCATTTGTTCTGAAGTGTGATTTTTGCATATATTTTACTTTGAGCCTCCAGTGACACCCATCAAGCCTGATTATACAAAGGGTTTGCAGTCAGGCACTACTCAAGAAGAAGGAAGGATATAAACATTATTGCTTGCTTCATAAAGAAACATATTAATCTCTCTCTGCCAGGCCTTTGTGAACTTCTGCAGTGGATAAATGATACTGTAATTCTTCAAGCATGTAGGGAAGGGAAAGCTGGTTACTTGACTTGTGCTGTCAGCTATCATTGGAAACATATAGTCTGTGTTTCTACAACTGCTGACAGTCTGTAGAAATAGCAAATAGAAATATGCATTCTTAGTCAAATTGTGCTGCCTAACCAGAATATGCTGTTAGCCTGATACCCTATTTTTGGGTGCAATGTAATATATTTGATTGAATAATTCTATTGTGAGTTCAGTATTTCATCTTTCTGTTTGTATTTTCAAGGCTATAAATAAATTCATGAGATAATTTTGACATTATCTTACAATAAATATCTATGGTAATTCCTGGATAAGAGATAAGAATTAATTTGTTATTTTGATCAGTCTATACTTGCATATATTCATTGTTATAATATTTTAGTCACCTTATAAAAAACTTAAAATTGTACCCTTAAGACAATATTTTTAAGAAATGTCCTTTTTGGTAGTCAATATTAACTTGTGCTTTCAAAGGTAGAATTAAAAAAGGATTCTATTATTGTTTTCTTGAGGTCATAAATAGATTAATAAATAAACCACAATAATGCAAAGTCTAATTCATATTTCTGTGTAATTATAGAAAAACACAAGTGGTTATTTGTCTTCTGTAATTTTCTGGCTGTATTTCCTGTAAATGCCAGCTCCACAATTTTTCTATATATTTTCATTTTGGTAGCTGAAGGAAAATGTCATTTCCCAGTAGACAGAATCAGAATCCTCTGTAAATAAAGTAAAATCAGAAATATAAAATGTCAGCAACTGTTTTCATTTAAAGAAGGCCATTTTCTTTGTGTGTTTGCATGCAGTGAATAGGGAAAAGAAGTTGGTGGTTTGTTTTTTTTTTCAGCAGTATTGCCAATAAAGATGATATTTCAAGCAGCATTTTTAATTTGTTCTTCTCCAGGGGCTGACAATGAATTATTAACAGTTTTTAACAGCGATGCTACACAGTGTGTCTGTTATCCGAGGTTAAATCCTATCCTCCTTGAAGGAACAATACTTTGTTCTGTGTATTCAGTGCAAATTCAGCTGTGGTCAGATGACCTCTAAGAAATACCTGTAGTGGGCTGAGATGGTATCATCCCTGAATTGTTCGAGCCTTGCTTTGGAGGTTTTTCCAGAAGACAGCTGAGGTAGCAGAACAAATCATCCGAGTGCTTTTCAGCATCTTTGGTGCAAATTAACTATCTTTGTTTAATCAAGGCTCACTAGCTATCCAAGTCAAGCCACCACAGCCACAAGTCTGTGCTGAAGAAGAAGGATCCTTATACAATTGATTCCTCAGTCAACAGTAGGAGAGGTGGACTTCAGCCAAAGAATTAGCCAACAGCTTATACGAGGTAAAGGCTTAAGCCTCGTAGAAACGTGGAGCCATTGGAGCTGCCAGCTTTCGGTTTTTTCTTGGTTTATTTTAATCATGGAGAAAAAAAGTTGGGGAGAGTGAGATTAGTACATAGGGCTCCAGCTTAATTCCAAAACTTGCATAGCTATGTCTGATTTACCTTCCTAACCTCTGTCTTAGTCTTGCCGTGTCAAGGGGGCCTGGCCTTTGGAGAGTGCATTTCCTTCCATCTAGGATGCGAGTAGCCCAGTGTGAGTCTCTTCACTCGCTGTAGAAGGACCACAAACCATATCATACACATAGGTCAAGTGTTACCCTTGGATATCCACAGCTGGGAGGGATGAATTTGGTGTTAACGCCTCAAATGCACAATCACGTATTGTGTCTGACAAAGTCATGGAAGTTATCTTTAACAGCCCCTCACTGTGCATTCATTTGTGCTTGTTGTGGTCTAAGAATGCATACACTGATGGTTGCCATGGGCCAGGTAATATTTGTTAGATGAATAAACTATAGTAACTGGATTTGGAATCTTAGCCCTCGCTGAATGTGTGCACGGGCTATTGTTGTTATTGAACTTCTTTATCAGAGTTATTTTTGTGCTAAGAAACCAACATTAATAGATGGGAATCTAAGGTAGATAGATGTGATCTGCTTAGTTTAATATCCTGTGTCAGAGAGGAATTTGTTTAGGGTAACGTATCTCATAACAAGGACTGAAGAGGAAAGAGTTAATGTTTTCTTTTTTTAAGTATACTGCTAGTCACTTTTGTGGAATGACTCTTCTGTCATGAGACAGAGAGCTAAAGCTCCCTCTCAATATAACTCATTATTTTTGATACATTAATTATGAATCTTCTTGTTTATTTCCCTTCTGGGATAAACACTATCAATGTTTTCAAATCCAGCTTCAAAGGAAGAAGCTCTGTTTACAAAGAATTCCTAAAAATATGGCTAATCTTAAAAGTATATTCCTAATACAATCTCTTTGTTATCATAGTAATGTTATATTTATTAAAGCAGCATAGAAAAGGATGGAGGCAGAAAATAATGCCCTCTCTGTCCATTCACCTGACACTATTACCTTTACACTGAAGATAGCTGGAGTTAGTATGAGAAAATCTGTCTTGTTATGTTTTGGAGGATAGGGACAGCACAACACGTTTCTTATAAAATCTGCAAGTTGTGTATTTGAGGTTTTGAATGAAAGTGCTGCCCAATTCCACAGCAGTGCCTTAGAAGTGGGTAACAAAGGGAAGCATAAAGCAGGCAGTACAGCCACTGGAGGAACAAAGATAATCTACATATTTATGTGAATAAATAAGAACAACTACTTCTTTTTGCTGCCTCAGATGCTTCTTCCAATTATAGCATCCCTTTTTCTGTCTTAATGTTTTTCTTAATTAATACTGGTGAAGTCGTACTCTTCTATGTTGTCTAGACATTTTTTAAATGTAAACATATCAATTATTAAAAAATTATATTCTTTATGACCCCAGTGTACTCTGATATGGTCTGAATACCCCAAGTATTGTTTGCCTGAGGCTGTACTTTGTGTACTCAAGGTAGATATGGGTTTAGGCATTGGAATGAACTGCCCAGGGAGATGGTGTTGTTTAGGAAACTTCCCTATCCAACCATCCAGGAGCCACTCTGGCAGTCACACCCACACCTGAGCTGGGACCGAGGCCACTCCACAGCTACAGCCCCCACACTCACCCAGCCAGACCAGGATTCCCCTTGCAGTCTCAGATGTCCCAATTGTTAAAATAATTAATCTTGGTGCAATAACAAAATAAGAGCTCGAGCTGGTGCTTCCAAGGAGGGACCTCGAACAAAGCCCTCTCATAGTCTAAGCACAAAATGTCTGTGAGTCCTTGGCTCCTGTCCCAAGTGTCCCCTGGCTGGTGCCACAGGTCCCTGGGCCCTTTGTTTTGCAAAGGGTGGCACTTCATGGCCTCTTGCTTGGGGCTCAACTTGCAGCTCACACTGCAGCTGCTCCCTGACTGACCTGCACTTAATGTGTTCCTCAACAGTGGAATCACTATCCCTGGAGCTGTTCAAGAAAGGACAGGTTGTGACAGTGCCATGGTCTAGTTGACAAGGTGCTGATCAGTCAAAGGTTGTACTCAATGCTCTTGGAGGTCTTTTCCCACCTTAGTGGTTCTGTGATACTATGGATTGGAGGACTGGAGCTAGAACCCAGGTTTTCTATGTAATGAGCAGTGAGAGCTGTGTGACCTTGACTGTAGATGAAATGGTGTGTATGTATATATACACATATATATAAAACTAGAACACAAAAATGTTTCCCCTGTAAAAACCTCCGACTTTTTCACATCTCAAAGTGTTAACGTTTCAATTAGAAGTCTCTTATGCCAATGGCAGCCTTTCAGATGAGGTTTTTTATTTCCTTGAGCACCGGCTCTCAATTTATTTATTGCAGATGACAAAGAATATTCAGGAGCATTAAAATGCATGTCAGGATGTTCTTCAAATCAAAAGATTTGTTTAGTTTGCTGTTGCACAGGCACAATGATATTCTGAAAGAACCAAAACATTAGAGTAATTTTAAAATAGGTTATACAGCTTCATATATTTCTTGCATAGCAGTAGATAACTTGGTTTACAATACAAATAAGGTATTTGGAATTAGTTGAGGGGTATAAAGTTAAATATAAACTTGCTGATTCCTGGCAGAATTGTAATCTAACAATTATTATATCCCGGAAAATTATTAGATGTGAGTACATCTCAAAACTTGTTTTTCAGTTTGGAAGATAGATCTGAACTATCTGAGTACTTGATGAAGCATATTGTGTATGAAAATTGAAAAAGAAGGTTTGATGGGATCAGAGGGTTTTTTTTTCCATGCATCAGCATTAAAAAAAAAAAAAAAAAGTGCCTCCTGATTGTCAATTTCTGTGTAATGAAGTCTTAGTCAAAGTGTGGTAGCTATTATGAAAAGACAGGTCAGAGAGAGGCAACTCATGCCTAGCCCAGGGGCAAGTCAAAAGTTGTTAGTACCTCTGCCTATATATTGCTTAATTGTTGTTTTTCAAGGAGTCAGAAGATGCTGTGAGGGGGATGTTAATAGCTGATGTTTCTGCTGCTATACCATAACTGCATGCAGCAGAGACTGCACATAACTTGTCTGAGGAGTCTTTACATAGTAAAGAGAGCAAAGGACTCTGTTTTTACTGTGTCTTTGAGTATAAACTCCCACCTTAATGTGCACTGGGTTGCTTTTGCTACTGTAGAATAACAATAGAGGTTGCTTGAATATTTTATTAAGTCAGGGAAATTCAGGTTAAATGGGTGCAAATTAGACCATGTTCAAACTTATGTTCTGTAAATACAATTCAACTTTTAATATGCCTTTTGTAGACTTTTCATCATGGTTATATTTATTAATATTATCTTGCTGCAAGAAAATAATTCTTGAAGGATTACTAGAGGGCTTTCTCTTCTGTCAGGGAAAATAAAAACATACTCAAAATAAGTTTGATGTGAAAGTACAAAATATGTGTCCTTCATTTTATATATAAAGGTTGAATAAGTGCCAATTTTGCATGTTCCCTAATTAATTTCAGTTTAACAAATATTCATTTATGAAATCATGCACTTCCTTGCTTTGGATAGTGTGAATAGGTGTGTGAAATATGTATTTTATTCACTACACACAATTGTACAAATACTTTAATCCATAGTCATTATGCTGTTGTCCATTATTTGGGAAAGAAATCATGGCAGTCTGTATCCATATGGTTCACATGTTGGGGTCCAGGATTTGAGATGACCTAGGTGAGGTCTGGCTGCCATTTAAATTGAAGGATTGGTGTTCCATTTTGCCATTTAAATATGAGCAATACTTGCTATGAAGATCCCAAGGACAACAAAAGAGTTTTTCAAGGGTACCATCTCCTGCTAGTGTTGGAGACATCATTTCAGCTCCAAAGGTTTCCCTTGACTGTCTGGGATTTTGTAACAGATCTCTCAGCTGCTCATTTACTTAGTGTTTTTAAAGATACTAAAAAGTGTATGGAAATGCTAATTAAATTAAGTAACACTGATAGTAGGAGAATTCAGTTTTAAGTTTTTTAATAAAGAAGAATGTGTTTGACATACTTCAGTATGATAGTACTGTAGTACTTCAGTATGACAGTTAAGATATCTTCTCATTTTTTAAATTTTTTTTTCTCCTAAGACTTCTCCACTGTTAACCAGCAGCTACAGGAATTGAAATGTTGGTAATAATTTTTTGTAATTTTCATACAGGGAGAAAACATAGGGGGGTTGTTTGTTTGTTTGTAAGAAAAAGAAGAAAGGAAATAGCAATTAGTTCAGCTTGGGGCACTTTCCTCCACAGCTAGACAATTTCAAATTGGCTGAATCCGTTTTTAGTAAAGGCCAGATGAAGAGACACCAGATCAACAGTGCAATCTGAGTATGAAAAACCTAAGCCTGGTTTAAGCAGACAGTACTTGGTAACCCCACAACAGGTTGCTGTTTTATGTTACTCTACTCACATATCTCCTGTGTATATGATGATTCCTTCATCAAAATTCTCTGTAAGAAGAGCAAATACCCTTAAATCTTGATAATATTTGGCTACTTTTGTTTTCCCTTTCTGTTTGTTTTACATTTTCATTTTGGTTGCATTAGCCTGTACTAATAGATGAAATAGCAGATGATGCACTTGAAGGCCTTCTTTCTGCTGAACTTGGTCAGCAAGATATATGAGATTGGTAGATGTATGTTGTATTTGAGTGCATTTTACTGCCCATATTTTGCTATTTATTCTACTCTAGAAGTAAAAGCAGGCATGATTCCCTGAAATCACTATTTGGCAGCAAGGGCTAATGACAAGACCAACCTCCCAACCATGTCTTCTGAGCATCTCCTTGCTGATGGCTGATGTGGACCTGTGAATTAGAAAAGAGCTGTGTCTGTTGTGAGAAGGGTTTGACTGAAGGTTGGCTTTTAGAACTGGGAACTCAAATGGGCAGCATGCTGCCTGCTGCTTTCACATATCCAAAGGTGTTATATCGCAGACCGTAAATGTGACCATTGGCTGTACATCATGGTTATGTCATATAAATGCAGCTGGAAGAACATTTGTCTGGCATTAAACCAAACAGCTCAACTCTTTCAGACAGCAGCACACACATAACAATTTCAGATCGTTCATCTGTCTAGTTTTTGATATACTGTGAAAAGAAATGCCAGAATTTATGCACATGGCCACGCTGCTGACAGATTCCTCAGGATACTTTGAAGAAATCTGACAGCTCCAATTTAAGTTTACTAATGTGATAAAGTGTTTTTTAAAGGGTATAAACATGTTATATGGGAAGCTGCAATCTTGCCAGTGAAAGTGTTTGGCTTTACAAAAGCACAGAGAAAACAAATGCCCCTCCATAAAAGAACATGGCTTTACAGTAATATCGTCAGAGAAATTCATTTAGTTAAATCTGCAGAAGGAAGCAAAGGATTCCATAGGCCTTTGGATTCCTGGGGCAAAATCTTGGAAGATCATAAATGTTTTAACAGAAGTAAGGTTAAATTGTGAGATTAAAAACCCAAAACAAAATAATCTGTTGGGGTTGTTTTGCTTTGGTTTGTGGGGTTTTTTTGTGGGTTTTCTGTTTGTTTGTTTGTTTGATTGGTTGGTTTTTGTTTTTGGTTTTTTGTTTGTTTGTTTGGTGGTTTTTTTGGGTTTTTGGTGTTGTTTGTTTGTTTTGTTTTAATCCAGTTGTTTAATCTTTTTAAATAATATTTCTTGGTTGATATGAAAGTTTGGACCAATTTCCTTGATGATTTTAACGCAGCATATATGAAATAGACTTTCAACTTGAGCTTGGGAAAAACTTAATTGCTGTTCAGGTTAATTATTTGTTTTCTGCTGTACATTCTGAATAATGTTCTTTTGCAGTAAAATCACATCTTAAGAGTGACAACACTTAAATAACAATTACTCTGACTTTATAACCATCAAAGGAAGGTAAGCACCTTGTTGTTTCCCACTTCAGAGTTGCACAGTAAAGATAATCAATTGGTTTGAGTGTGTCAGGTGTAAATTTGAAATAATAAAGACAGTGGAATAAACTTCTACTGTCTGTATTGAGTGAAGTGGTGCTCCTACCATCACTCTTGTTCACAGGGAACATCTGAAGTGACAGTAGAGGAGATAAAATGTATTGCCAAAGGCTGATGGTCATTACGTAGGAGGGGAAAGGAATTTAGGGATGAAATAGCTCTGCCTTCACCAGTTCCTGAAATCTGATGTGCCACCAGAGCACGAGAAGTGTGCAATATACCTCAAAATTGGAGGGGAAGGAGAGGAAAGATGTGTGATCTGTGAAACTATCCAGTAAGCTCGAGATTCATAACTAATCATTAGAAACAATTTTAAACAATAAAAATAATAAATAACATGTATATTGAGGGGATTCTGAATTATCAGAAATATGCCAGAGGTGTTTTTGAGGAACCAACTAGTATTTGAAAGAGAAGGATTGTTTGACAGTCTGTCTGAGTTTTCTGGTGTTCCTACTTCCCTTCTTCTACAGCTGCTTTGTGTGTTTCACTGTTGACACAGGAGTCTGTGAATGCCAAACATTTGCAATGGTTTAGAAATGGATTAAGAAATTAATGGAAGAAAAGTACACTTATGCTCTTATACATAAAGCTCCCACTCTTATTTTGAAAACCACTAAACTGTGAATTGGTGGAAGATAACAGTGTGAAAAAACTGTAGGGCAAAAAGTGTGGAGCAGAGATTTACTTTTCTGTTGTAGTTTTTCTCAGAATCTATTCCTCTCCTGTCATGGAGCAAAGACATTGATGTAAACCCTCTGTCATCAGGGTGGTTGTGGTTAGTGTGGTTAATCATATGAATATCTGAAGAGCATCTTCCTCTGGCCAGCACTTCCTGTGACTTTTATTTTTAAAAAATATTAAATGATAAATTCACCCAGTATGTTTTAAAGTTTAATATTGTTCTCTGAATGGAGTACTGTTGCATATTTGCTCTTCTGTAACTGAATGTTCTTAATTAAAAACTGCTTCAGTAGTATGATACATGTATTGCACAGTAAATGATCCTGTTCAGAAGGAGATGTACAAGAATACGTCTGGATGCTCCTGAAATGATTCAACATACCCTTTCTCAGCCTTCAAATGGAATTCCCTTATAGTTTTTTCATGTGATGTTTGCTGTATATTGTCTTTGTTAAGTGATGGATTCAATGGATGAACATGATATTGGGTGCTAAACTTTCTCATCACTTTCTAAATCTTCTCATTTCTTTCAGCAGATAGGTGTGGATACACTCTCCTCTCTGAATGTGACACCCATTTCTCCCCAGTTACTCATTCTTTCGTTGCCTCTTACAGCACACTCATCATTTTCACTTAAGCCTAGCTCAAGGTTTAGCATCTAAATACAATTTTGATGGAATCAAAGTGCAGGAGAATAATCCTGAGAGTGTCACTGAGTGAGCTGCAAACCCTGGAAGTCCAGCTGTTGTCACTAGTGGAGTTCAGGTGCCTAGTGTTCCACTGCCATGAGAGCCCAGAGGTGGCTCAGGCTCAGCTGAGCTGGATGTCCCAGCTGGTGCCTGGTACCAGAGGCCGTGTGGATCAGGCAGGGGCACTCACTGCTCAGCCTCCCCAGCAAACACTGTAGACAAGTGTTTAGCACTTGTCTGATGTGTACTGACAGGGCTGCAAAGCTGTGCCTGCTACAGATATATGTTACCAATGGGGGTAGTTCCTGTATACCTGTGGGTGAGTGAAAAGAGCATCTGTCCAGGCAAATAAAACCAGGTTCATAGGACTGCTTTGACCAGAGGGAATCCAAGCCAGAGCTTGTGATTTTCAGAGAAAAATATCCTAGGAGGGTTTCTACTTTCTGCTCAGTGATCAGTAGATATAAAGGTACTTGTGAAAGGCAGGACCAGATTCAGGACTTTGCCTTCCCAGATGATTCATGGAAGAGGGGACCTAGAGACAGGTCCTGCCACTGCCCCTTCTTGTCTCTCAAAATCTCTTCTTGCTGACCAATGAACAAGTATTAATGTATGTCCTTGTCCAGTTTGGCTTTAAGCATGCTCTTTAACCTAGTGTGTAGCTGATCATATAGTGCAGTAACAATTCCTACACTCCTTCCTCCAACTTAAAAACCCCCTCAATTTAAATGCCACTTATGTCCATACAAAGTGAAACACTTAATTTGGGGGAAGCTGGCAATTCCACTCTTCATTCAGTATCAAGCTGGAGGATTTTGCTCAGTGTAGTCTCTAGGAGGAGGTGGTATTTTTCACCATTTTATGTCATTTACATTAGGTGCACTCTTGATCTTCTACCCTTTTCAGTGTACCAACAGGAGCTGAATTTCACTCTATATGCCTCAGTCTTTACATTCAGAATAGGGATTAAAAAAGAAATCATAATAACAGTACTTAAAAAGTACCAAAAAATTAACAGACCCAAGGGAACCCAAATATAAGCAAGCTTACTTTTTTTACCGCTGCAATCAATATGATCATAGGTAAGAGGGTCTTTTCACCATGCTTCTGCTTACAGGCTCAGGAAGCCCTGTCAGGGCAGTTGGTTAGAGAAACTTCTATCCATCTAAAAAAACAGGGTTGTTTACTCTGCTTTGGCAACTAGGTGTCTTGACTTCCCTTGTGGATGTGACCAGAGGAGCATGTTGATAATTATGCTGAAATTCAATACAGGTTTTCATCCCCTCCTGCATTTCTAGCCTTTTCCCTTCTGCATTCCCAAGCCTTTTCAATAAGGAAACTAAATTCAGCTGTGGAAGTTTTAGAAGTAATTACATTGAAAATGCCATATAGTGGGAAGAAGATTTGAAAACATGGTTCAATATTTTGTTTTAAATGGATTTATAATTACATATGGGAATTCTTTGCTTCCACAGTCCTCAATGGGACAGGAGAAGAAGAATGACAGTATGCGTGGGAGTATTGATTTTAAATAACTAGACTATTAAATGATAGCAAAAAATGTATCACTCAGTAGGTACCTCTAAGGATGAAATCACTTTCATCTGTCACTGTGGAATGGAAATAAGTTTTAGACTTTAGCTTTTGATATAGATTTTATGGACTTTTTTTGCCTGTATAATTGGATTAGAATTGCTGCACTTGTAACCTTTTTAGTGACTACTCATTCAAGTATTGACACGTATGTATTTTATCTGTATCACCCTTGTGGCTCAAAGGCTTGGTCTACAAACAAATGAGTATCTGTCTCTCAAGATATGTCTCTCAATTACAAAACTTCTAGAAAACATATAATTTTTAATAATATTGATTTTCTTTTTTTTTCCCTAACTTGAGTTTAGCAACATCTCTTCAGCCTGACACTGCTGGCCATAAAAACCCTTTGTTTGAGTTCAGATGGAGCCATAGTTGAAAGTCTCCCTGGATGATATTTAAATCATATTAGTCTCTCTGCAAAGTCTTTTATGACTCTTACTAGCGTTGAGAGGCATTAAGTTGCCTGTAATAGCTGTATCCAGTGAAAAATGCAGAAATTTGCTGAATAAAACTACTTTCAAATTTATGTTGAATTAGTATCATTAATACACAAGAGGTTGAAAAAAGTGGTTATGATATTGTGAAGTATTGGCTTTTTAAATTTAATTTTATTTTTAATGAGAAAGCAGGAAAGTGCATTGGGGAAGTGATTTTATTAAGGACAGTTTCTAATCCTTTTTTTTTTCTTTAAATATTTGAAAATAAATGAAACTTAGAACCTTTTTGTTCATCAACTTCTAAATCGCTCTAATTTAGAGATTCAGTAATTCATTATTAGTAATAACATCACATAGATACAAAGCCTGGTGGAACTGGAGAGTGGACACATATTTCATCTGGAAATATGATGACAGAGTCTGATTTTTCATGTGGATACAGTATGTATTTGAATTGGTAAACAGGCAGTTACCAAAACCAAATGCCAACCTTTTGCCCAAAATGCTTAACTGATATGAAAGTAATGTTGATCCAAAGGTGGCCTTTGTGGTCTCAGAGTAATTTCTTTAGTCCCTATGCACGTAACTGATGTTACATGTAAACTGATTTTTTTTTTTTGTGTGTGTGTGTGTGCAGATATATAACTGTCCTGTATTACAAGCATCAGGACTGAGATTATGTACAATGCCAACAATATGAAAGTGTTAACCTAAAGAACAATTTTTAGTCTAATTTTTTATTCTAATTTTATTAGAATTTTAGTCTAATTTAAAATAAAGCCTACTTCCCAACCATAGGGGGTTTTTAATGTTTTGCTGAAAATACCTGAGCTCAGCTGGGGAAACCACATCCATAGGAACAATCGTGTTAACATCAACATTTGGGGCTAATTGTGCTACAGAACCATTGAACAGTGGTACAGACTTGTTCTCAGGGTTTTTTTAGGGGTGGGAAGCACTCTTTGATTTTCCCCTCTTCGCTCCATCCTCTGTTGTTTCCAGTGGCTTTTGATGGTTGGTTGGGTTGGGTTGATTTGGGGGGGCGGGGGGGGGGGGGGGGGGGGATGGTTTTCAGCCTTCCTTTGAGCTCTACATGTGTTTCCTTTTTGTACAGATGGAACTTTACACACATGAATAATCTTTTTTAATTCTATGGGGACTACCTGTGATTTTAAACTGGAATATCACCCTCATTCTCCGGGACAGGGATTACTTCTCATGAAGTGCGGAGCATATTGTCAGCACTCAAAACAAGTAAACCACAGATAAAATATGAGGGTTAGATTGATGAGTTTGCAGAAAAGTACAGAACTTTTTTTTTAAAGAAAGACACCACTGCTTTTTCCCTTGTGCTCGAATACTCGAAACAGGCTAAGTGAACGCGTCTTAAACTTTCCAAAGCATTTTATTTTGGAAGGAAGACCAGGCAGGATAAAGATCCTACTAAATGTATGCTTTGAGGAGGTATATGTGATGGAAAAGACCCAGTTAGAAGTAAGAGATGCTATTCCAACTTGACCTTTAACATCCATCCCCACATGATGCTCTGGGAAAAACTCTAGTGGTTTTCACTTTAAAAGTCTTGGTTTCCCCTAGCACCTGGCATGCCAAGACTCTCTGCAGTCCACATTCTCCTTCTGGCTGATAGGTTTCTGATAAAACAGATTTAGGATAGAAATACGCAGGCAGAATTCTGGCAGCGGTGCTAGCGGTCTGTATTTGCAATGGGGAGAGTCAGGTTGTGCTTTTTTAGAGGAGCAGAGTTCATTCACCTGGGAAATGTGGATGGAAGTGTGAGTGCATTTGTCCTTTTTGTCTGTTTATCAGCATTTTTGAGGTGTGCATCTCTCTCCCAGGAATCTATCCATGCTGCGCACAAACCAGAAATGACCTCTCACTGAATCAAAGTCAGGCTCTCTCCACAATAATCACAATCTTTATACCCTAAAAATGCTCTTTTGATACAGGTCATGTAGGCAATAAACAGATCGTGGTGTGTTGTTGTTTGGGTAAAGCTTTAGTGCCATGAACTTTCAGCTGCTGCTTTGGGACCCTATGGATACAAACTGGGATTTCTTACAGCGTGTGGTGATGGTGGGAACAAGCACCACTGACCTCTCTTTTCCTCTCCTTCCTGGTAGCATTCCTAGATATACACAACTGCAAACTTGGCAGTAATGGCCAGGCTAATAATTTAGGACATTCATGGGATGTTTTTTCAATCTTTCTCTTAAATTTGTTTTCAGGTTACAGAAGGTTGCAGCAAGAGGCAGATTGGGAGTTCAGCAGGAGATGATGCCTGCTACAAAGGAGGCTGAGGACATTAAATGGGGATAAATAGAAAAATAAGATGCAAGTCCCTTTTGAAAGCTTTTGAAGCCATAATCCGTCTGTACTGTAGGTTTTTGTGGTGTTTAGAAGCCTATGTCAAGGCAGCATTTTCAGCTTTGGATACTGGTGGTGGCAGAAGGCTAAATTAAAAAAAAAGTGTGAAGTTGCAGGAACTGTAGTAGCAGAAAAAGTTGAAGCCACAGGGATGAACAACAGCTAACATATCAAAGTGTAAAGTATGTTTTATCTCAGTTCTCGGTCCTTTTGTAAGATATTAATGGTTTATTTGAAATGCAAATGAGAAAGGATGAAATTTTATTGCAAAACCATATTCCACATCAAACTTTGATGTCTCATTATACAGAAAGAGCTTCTAAATTTTTTCGTAGTTTTAAAATCAGCTCAACATATTCTTAAAGGGCCTGCATTTAAGATAAAAGATTTGGTAAGCAAACAGCAGTTGCTGTTTAAAGTGCACGTTCCTATTCTCCAAAGCATCAAGCAGGGGAATCATTAAGTCTCCTTTGTTTAAATCGAGTTGAAGGAGAGGGCGGAAGGTGAGTAAAGACATCATGGTAATTTTCTCAGAGACTATCTTATACAGCCCTTTTGTACCACCTGACTGGGAATCAATAGTACTTTATTGGAAAACAAGCAAGCAAAATGAAAACCCGGGACAGCTTTTGAGCACAGCTGCTGTCATTGCCATTAGAAAACAAAACCTTCCTCTAGTTTTCAACATTTGCATAAAAGGACAATGATGCTGTTGGAGTTTTACTTTAAATTTGACTTCTTTTTAAGACCTTTCTAAGATGTCATTTTGGTTGGTTTTGTTTTATTGTTTTTGTTTTGTTTTGTTTTGTTGGGGTTTGTTTGTTTGTTTGCTTGTTTTGTTTTTACAGAAAGCATTGCCTGCTATTTTTTTGGAATATAAATCCCATGTTCTTGTATGTGCTGTATCAATAGAGTAACTTCTACTGGAAAAGATTTAACTTCTCCTTCTCCTTCTCCTTCTCCTTCTCCTTCTCCTTCTCCTTCTCCTTCTCCTTCTCCTTCTCCTTCTCCTTCTCCTTCTCCTTCTCCTTCTCCTTCTCCTTCTCCTTCTCCTTCTTTCTTCTCCTCTCATTCTCACTTTCTTCCCTCTTTTCTTCCTCCACTTTCATCCCCAACTTCATTTCTCTACAATGACATAAATAGGAATGAAATTTCAAAGAAGTGGAGAAGGGGATTCTTAACTGACATTGTCTCAGAGAAACTCTTGATCGATTTCATTTGCACATTGAGTGTCTTGTGTGCCCACCTGAAATCTGAACATGGAACCAATTCAACAAAGCAGCAGAGAATCCAACTCTGTAATTCAAGCTGAAAGTTGTCAGATGAAATGGAAGCTTATTTCCTAAGAAAAGAGAGAAAAACTTGTTTGACAATTCTTCAGAAAAACAGTGACAAAGCTGTGAGAATTATGAATGGAACAACATTGATTTTGAAATATTGTCATCAAGATAAACATTGTTGACCCATTCTGGTAGTCCTCTATTTCTTTGGTTTGGTAATGATCACTTTACAGAACTGGCTTCAGGCCTGGGAGGAAAATCTCCTAAAATTATTATTGTTATTTTTTTCTTTCTTAGGCTTTTTTGTTACTTTTTTTTTTCAGCGTATTCAAAAATATAAATGGATGGAATTGTAAAAATTAAAGATGGTTAATTGGGTAGGATTCCTCAGGCCTAAGGCGTAGATGTCAATATCTCAGTTAACTGTAATTGCTGGTGGAAGAATCTGCATATATAGGATGCAGTTCAATTCATAGAATGCATGTCTGAATTTGTGTCTTAAAGTGCCTATTTCTCTTCATTATGTAGATAAGCTTGGGTAACTATTTCAGGTCTAGATATTCATCCAGATGTTTAAATTTAGAAATTAATTTTATGCTCTAACTTGACAGCATCCAGTCAAAAATAGATCTTGGCATCAGTGTAGACAGCTACATTCAGGCTTCTATGTGCAACAGCTGACAGGGAATAAAAAAATGTTCAAAAGTTGTGGCAATGAGGGAGGGGGAAATGCTGAGAACACTATTGACTATGATTTTATTAAAAACCCAAGAAAAATCAGCCCTTTGCCCTCACCTGGGATTTTGTGTTTGGTTCCAATTGCTGCATCAGAAAGGCATTGGAGAGAGAGAGGGGTTTAGAGGGAAGATGAGGATGAGGTGTTTATGGAGAAAATATATCTTATGAAGAGCCTGAAATGCCTTGGACTATTTAAGGAGAGATGAATAAGAGGGAAACAGTAAACTTAGCCAAAGTAGTGATTACAGTAAAGAAAAGCAGGATGTGAATTTGTATTTTATTTTTAAAGCTTGAATAGAAGAACAAGGAAACACTGATTGGAACTGGAAAGGGGAAATAATAAACTGATGGAAGAAAATACTTTATTCACACATTGTATAATTAACCCGTGCAGTCATTTCCCCAAGATGGTATTGAGGCTAATGTTTTACCAGCCTTGGAAATATAAATATGGGAACAAGTGAAGCATCTACAGCTATGATATTGTGCAACATCCCCCCTCAAAGATGAGAGTAGCTTTGAGTGTTTTCAAAGTAATTTCAGAACTCCTGGACAAGCATGGCTTTGGAGTGATTTCAGATTTCACCACTTTTGAACCAAGTACAAATTAAATGGTTTTGAGGATTTTTTTTTTAAAGTTAATTTGTTTATGCAAAATAGATGTGCTGTTTGAAACCATGAGATTGGATCTTGCTTGGTTATCATCTGCTCTCAATTATTCAACTGTATGCAAAATCCATTGTGGCCCTCTGTCAGAATGAAGGCATATTTTTGTTTGTGATATATTAAGAGCAAAATAGCAGTGATATTTCAAAAAGAGTGGGCTAAATCAGTTTCAGTATATTATCTGACTGGGAGATGAGCTCAAAGGAATCTCAAAGCAATTCAAGCAGGTTGCAGCCTTTAAATGCTAATTGGGTTTGTCTGCAATGTTATTGATAGAGCCTCTAAGGAAGAGAATGAGAATTCATTATTCTTATACGAATAACCAAAGGAAGAGGAAGTGAATTAAAGGGAGTTGTACTTTTTCTTCCTAAATTCTAGATCTATCAAACCTATTTCACTCACTTCAATCTTGTCTCTAGTGGCCAATGTAATGTTTTAGATTTAGTTCTGTTCATAGGTCATGAAATATCTGTTGCAAATATCAGTGAGGATTTTTTACTTAAGCAGCTAGCAAGTATGTGAGCTCCTGTTATTGCTCCAGCTGTGGGATGAAATGTAGCAATGCAGTCTGCTTCTGTGTCAGCTTTGGTCTGTTACACAGGGTTTAGAACAGATATTGGGGGGGGGAATCATGGAAAGTGTTATAAAGCTTTGGAAGAGACTGCCCAGGGGAAGTGTTGGAGTCACCATTCCTGAAAATGCTAATGAAGCATGTGGGTATGCCACTTGATAATTTGTTTAATGGTGAATGGTGGTGGTGCTATGTTGATGCCTGGACTTGATCTGAAAGGTCTTTTCCAACCTCAACAATTCTGTGATTCTATAATTGCATAAAATCCTGTTTCTCTGAGTTAAAGACTAAGTTTTCTGAAAGCCCAAGGATTGTTTTAACTAGGACATGCAATGGAGGGGTTCCTTGAACCCTTTCAAGTGGCTCCATGCTTTTTTTTTTTTTTGACCAAGAAGATCTGGAGTTTCTGTCCTTGTCTTATTGCCCCCTCCTCTTAGTGGCATTGCATTCTGCTGTGTGATTCCCTGATTAAACTGGGATGGGGATTGGGCTGTAGAGGATTGGTGTGAGGAGGCCACAGGGCAGCTTTCTGCATGCATTTTGTGGTTCATGGGGAGAAAGAATCCAGAGACCATTTCCAGATGGGTATGACAAATATGTATGAAGTAGAACTCTGATTAGAGGTGGTGGGAAGCAGCAAGAAAGGAA
The DNA here is from genome assembly GCA_017589585.1 of Phylloscopus whistleri. NCBI lineage: Eukaryota > Metazoa > Chordata > Aves > Passeriformes > Phylloscopidae > Phylloscopus > Phylloscopus whistleri. The sequence continues at coordinate 1,602,100 of JADMLD010001629.1, read as the reverse complement.
CTGCCTGGAACTAACCCATGGGGTTTTTTTGCTTTCTAATCAGGAATGACATTCTGGCTGTGTGCAGTTCCCTCTCCTTTCTTGGTACAGTTTACTGTGGTCCAACCCTTAACATTGTTACCAAGTGAAAATTTCCAAGAAGCTGCTGCTGCTGTGAGTGTCAAATTGGGTTAGAATGGAACTTAGAATCAGCAAGAGGGAGTTTAAAGCTGGGAGCCATGGGCCATATTCATTAGTGCATACCAGCTGCTCTGTTTTGATGTGAAGGGTATAAAAACATCATCAAATCAGGAGCTTAAACTGTTTATGGCTGCTTTCTCTTACTTTCAAAGAGACTGCCATACTGGTGAATCCCTGTAATTTTGAGACTGATTTGAAAAAAGGCCATTCATCTTTCAGATTTATTTTGTTAAACTCTGAGAAAATGAATCTCCTTGAGAGGACTATTATTTTTCACAGACTTGCAGTAAAATCTGGAGAGCACCTGTAAAGTCTGTGTTGGATACTGTATATGTGTACCATGGATAACTGTGCCCCCAAGCATCTTAGGAACCATTTGTTGAAATTAATTCTGTCCTCCTCCCCCTAATTTCAGTAATGATCTTTCTATTCACTTAATTTTTTTCATGAAACAGATTTAAAACAGAGACTTCAAATTATCACATACTCACTAATGAAGTGTGTTAATATTTTTTAGTGTTCTTTTTTTTTCATTTTTTTTTACTGTGGCATTGGAATAAGCAGTATAATTATGTTCTAAACCAACCCAAAAAAGATTTTCTTGTGGCTGGGCAAAATTTAGTTACCTTCTCCAGGGCACTGTGGACCAGAACCCATATGTATTTCTTGGTATACTCTCATATCCTAAATTTAAAACAGAAGACGTAAAACAAAAGTTGTAGTAGTATAGATTTTTTTTGCCTGAGTGGTTCTGGTTTCCTCCTTGTCACAACCCCTCCAAGCTGCTTTTCTGGGGTCTCTCCAGCAATTCTGGCCATATTTCTTTCTTGTATGTTTTCATACTGTTGATAAAAGGTATAATGGTGCCTTCCACTGAAAATCCATCCAGCACAATAGCTCTTTATCTCTGTGCATTACAAACCTGTCATCTGGGGCCTTGCATTAAATTCCTTAAATTCTTTTGTGGGGTGGATGCACAGCAAATAAAGCCTGGGTTTTCAAGGGTCCTGAAGAGGTCTTGTTTCCTAGCACTTCCATGGGATGTAATGCTGGTTATCTCCCCTGAAAATCAGTCCTTGTCCTTCCAGGCCATAATGCATATGTGTTAAACTTAGTAGGAATTTCTGCTTGGAGGTTTTTTTTAACCTTTTTGCCACCAGATGCCTATTTTCTAAGGTAATAATAATAACAATAACAATAATAATAATATTCTCTTATCCATTCTCACAGCAATATGTATTTAATGTACTTTTGTCTACTATGCTCCATTGTTAAGTACAAAACCTATGTCATTACTAAGTGAAGAATGATAATTTAACAAAATGCAAAAAAATGTATTTTTGCATTCACATCCCAAGTGATGAATATTTAAATATAATTGCTATGTAAGATGTGGTATTTATTTTGTAGCTGACAAATGAAGGAAGATACATATTTAAGCACAAACAGCCACATTTTCATTGCACCTCTTTGTGTTACAGTTTCTGAAGAGAAAGTGTGCTTAGACGAAGGAGGAGAGAAAGAGGGTTATAGGATAGGGTTACAACTCTGTATGAAACCAAACTCTCTAACTAATGAGGATACTTGACCAGGCTTTTCCTGTACTAAAGTATAGCCACATACTAATAGTGGATCAATTCTGTCTAACAGGCAATCAGAAGTCATCTATAATCAGCGTGTGGGTGTGTTTGTATGTATATAAATCTATAAAATATTTAAAATTTACATCTGTAGCAGAAGAAATGTTCCAGAATGAAGATTTAGGACACATACATTTATAAATGAAAGTTGAGTTGAAGTGAAATAAAAGAATGACCCCGTGTAATAACCTGTGCTTTGCCGTGGGTGTGCTGAGAGGCAAATGTGCTGTGACAAATGTTAAGAATGAGGAGATGATGAGTAGCCTGGTTATCTTAAATTGTTAGTGCTCCTCTTTGTATCATAGTGACTGGCAGGCCTGGGGCCATGGCTGCTTGGTCTGTACAGCCTGCAGAGCATCTGCCCCTCTTTTTTCAGATGCTTGTTACTAATTGCTGGTGAGCTGAACTCTGGCACAGAGTTTTTCTGAGGGGTTTTTTGGGCCATTTAACACTGAAGCTTTTGGATACTATCTTTGTGCCTGCTTCATGTATATATGTTGGTGTTCCTTTGGTCCAGTTCATCAGCCACTGCACTTACAGAGCACATAAAATGCATATTTTTTTCTTTTTGATACTATTTTAAAATGTAAGTGATGTTAATGAAAATTCAATGAGAAAGCAGAATATTACTGTATTTTCTTAGTGACCAGTGTGCCAAGAGGTGCAGACTGAATGCAAGTCCCTTTTAAAGTGAACTTCAGGTAAAATGAAACATATTTCATTGATATGGGTATCATTAATGAAACCCTGTTTTCAGTAGTGGAGTACCAATGATTGAGCTCTAAACTTGTATTATTTTCCTTTAAAAAATAACAACAACAATAATATTTTTTTAAAAAAGTAATTAATCTTGAGAGTGAAAGTATCATAAAACCCCTTTGCTTTCTTTAATAGATAAATCTCAAAATCAGCACAAATAATTATAGATATGTTCATGGTGGCATTAATGAAAATTTCAAAATTATTGTTTACTCTCTTTGAAATGGATGACCAAAGCTTTCCTTTACCACCTTTGGGTTTATCTGCAATGAAGATAATTTTTTTTCATTGCTTTCCAAAGGGAGACATCACAACCTGGCAACATGAGGAGAGAGGTTCATTAAATGAGAATATGATGGTGTTTCAAGGCATCCAGAATTAGCTGTGCACACATAAAGTGACTATCTGCTCTGTGTTATGAACCATATACTGCAATTAATTGTGTGGCCTTTGAGAATATTTTCAGCCATCTGGATGACAACAAAATGGTGGAAGAGCTTTATATCTTCAGGTTAAAAAAAAAAAAAAGGTAAACTTGATCTTGCTATCAATTAGGGTTTTAACATCTGTTTCTAGAACTAATAGTCCATAAACATTGGCATTCTCAATATCAGATGTTAAAAGCTGGAACATTTCTGGGTTGTTGTTGGCAGTATATATGTTTTGCATCCTGTCCTAAAAAAAGTGTCTAAGCTGACTGGTAAAAGTTGCCCTTTCAAGGTGTGTGCCTCTGTGCCACAACATTAGAGAGAAATGAGGGGTTTTTTTCATTCTGGATTGCTGGGGTGAAATCAGATTAGTTTCATTGTAACTACCAAATTGCAGTTTATTTAAAAAAAAAAGAAAATAAATAAAAGGTAATGTGAAGTGGCAATGGATATCTCATAGCAGGTATAAGTCAAGGGAAATCTTCTAAATAACTCTGGCTTTGGAATTAGTGCTGCACAGGGAAGGGCCGAGGAAAAGGTGTTTGGAAGTAGTTAAATTACACAAACAGTTATAACTGGAATGCTGCATTCTTAGGTTTGTTTGGTTTCTTTCAGTGGTTCCATTTAGGTCTGGACCCCAGTGAGCCATGCAGTAGGGACTGTCTTGGCTGTTTTGCTTGAACCAGTTTTCAGACTGATTTTTACAGCTCCTCAAGCGTAGACTCTGATGATTCTGTGCTGCAGGGGTAATTACCATTTTCTCACCTTAAGAGAACTTTCTCTAAATAAATTAGAACACTTCTATATCCATGCTTCTTTCTCAGTGATTTACCATATCCCCAGTGTATTAGAATTGTTTATTAACCAGATGCTACCTAGATTAGAAAGGAAAAGGTAATCTACCATACAACATGACCCAATACTGGTTTAAAAATGAACTAAATTCATTCCAAAACATGGCAAACAACATAGGCTTGTCCCTTGGGCTTTGCATGGAAAATTTCACTCAGAGCTTATAAATGTCTTCTCAGTTTGTTACTCATGCTGGCTTGTATAATGAGGTGTCTTGTCAATCTTGGACAAAGCTGAGATAATGTTGTAGGGACAAACTGCAGCGATCCTCCCCCCCTTTATTTTTTTTGTATTATTATTATTATTATTATTATTATTATTATTATTATTATTATTATTATTATTTATTTATTTCTCTTTTTATTTTTTTTTCTCCTTGTCATGGCTTTCATGGGGAATCAAATAAATAGTTCAATAGAAATTCTGGAATAAGATCTGGCTCCCTTCTGCATAGATCTCTTATGTGTTTAAGATTTCATGAAGCTTTAAGGTCATGTGAATAAAACTACAGACCCTGATTAGGGTTTATAAAGAAATTAAGGGACCAGAGGAAGCAGACAGACTTCTTGTAGAATTTGCATAAATGTTTAAGCAACTTGGTGATTAAAATCAAAGTTTAGCTAAACCATTGTAGGCACTGCTGGAGCTCATTTTAAGTACATATTTGTATTTGAGTGCTTTCAGTATCTTCATAAATCTGACTACAAGAGCTAAAACCTGCAATAAATATATAATTTTGGGGATTTTTATATTATTTTTTTTTCATTTACAGTCCATAGGTGCATGCAAACCACTGGAAATGCTTAGGAAAGAATGAGTTCTAGGTCAGGAGCCAAGACTCACACATTCACTTGTGTTAGAATTTTAGATCCCTATGATACCATATGAAGTATTTCAACTTTATGCCACAGAAGCTTCAGGAAAAGACCAAGTCCTCACCTGAGTGATGTGCAACATATTAAAAAAAAGGCAAATATAACTACTGTAGGTTTTGTGTGATGACAATACTAAAAATAACATAGTAGTAACATAGTACAGGCCTGAGATGCCCTTTTGGCATTTGTGTGCTGTTTTAAAAAATGTTTGTAGCCTCTGTGCCTATGTTGTTATACCTAGCTACAAGCACTGAACTTAATTTTTGTTCTTAATGCCCAGTGTTACTCCTAATGTTTCAGATATGTCCTTTGATCTCTCACAAAGCACATTAAGTGTTGCTGTGTTCAGGTTCAAACCAACACGATGGAGAGGGTTCAAATTTGGTGAAAAGCATCCACTTGTTTTCAACAAAAAAAGAAAATCTGAGGATAGTTATTATTTTGGAAACTGCTCTATGTATGTATCAGAAAGGCTGAACTATTCTGTGATTTTATGAGTATTAAGTATTATAAAGCAATGCTTTTCTTCCTGGTGAAGTTCTTGTCAACATGCTTTTGTGATGTTATAAACTCATGTTTTTTTCTCTGGGAAACCTAACAGATGGGTTTATTTTCAATTTTTTTATTCACAAAGGTGTTCAATTATTTATATGGTACTTTGCTTCCCATCATAAAGCTGCTCAATGAACATATTATGAAGGCTTTTGAGTTTATGGAACAGAGTTCTGTTCAATTTTTCTGTTCTTTCATTTCAAGCCTCTCTCCTCTCATCTGTCCCTACAACTGCTGCTTCTCCTCACTGGTGCTCATACCTTTCTGACCACCAAATTCTGTCTTCTGCTGTTTCTCCTCTTTTCTGTTTACAAAATTTCTTCTAACCTTCCACAGTCTAATCATAGATTTCAAATTTTATTTTGATTCATGAATTTACAGAAAAAAATGGCAAATTGTCACCCACAAAAATGGAGAGAGATAGAAGTAAAATTCTTGTTCTCCCTTTAACATAATTCCAGATATTCATTCCCTCTTGATCCCTCTGCTGAGTAGCTGGACATTCAGTTGTATTGTCTCTTTATGTCTCTCTTGGTGTTTCTTTGCTGCTGCTAGTTTTAAGCACAGTTTCTTTATCCTGTTGGCAGAAATGTGCAGCATGAAATACTTCAATTCATATATTTCTGTATTATTTATTTACTTTCTGCATTTTGACAAATTAACTCTCAAGAATTTCCATTGAAGAAATTAAATGTCTTGGAAGGCTGTGCTGACCTCAAAATTAATGAAGTAAAACCATTGATTTTATTGGAGATAGTGCCATGCCAATTAACAAAAAAATTACTGTTATATAGAGAATCTGAGGATGGTGAGAAGATCTGAAAGAAAAACACAAGCTGTTAATTTCTTTCTCATATCAGGGTGTATAGAAGTACCCATTAACCAGTGCATGAAATTTTTCTCCTACTGCAGTACATTGGTGCAGACACTGTTGCAATATTTATAAATGTGACTTAATTTTTGTTAAAATAGGAACATCAGGAAGGTTCTATTTGCAGCTATCTAGAATCTGTGTGATATTGATATTTAGAATCTATTTGATTCTAAAATGTATACACTCACTAATGAGAGTTCCCTTTTAAATGTGTTAAACACACATGAGGCCCTCTACTATATCTGAGAGTGTGAGATAATTTCAATAAGATGCCATTGATATTCTGTTGGCTTTTATTAGTGATCCATAGAAAAGGTTTGCAGCATCATCACATATTAGCATATGGGTTTGCTTTGGTTTTCCTTGTATTGAGAAAACCAATAGTTCACAGTTTGATCTAAAACCATAAATTGTTGACAAGTCTTCACTGTTCTTATGAGAGTAAATTAATCAAGACTACTCTTGTCAGACGAGTGTTACTGGCTAGGATGTTTTCTGAGTGTGATGGTTTGTTGGGTTTTTTCCTCAAATACATTTGCAAAACAAGATTGGCTAATTGGAATTGGGAGCAGATTTCTCAGCAGTCATAGTTTGCTGAAAGTTGAGCTAAAGGTAGGAAGAAGGAATCTACAATAATGGTTTGACATACTGAACAGAATTGAATAATATGAGAGGAGAGTCATGACACACAATGACTACAAAATGCAGGTGCAGGATAGAAAGGTGCCTTGGAGGAAAGCTGAGTGTGAACCAGGGTAAACCAGTGCCATCTCCTAATCCAGAATCTCTAAAATTGCTGACTTGGAATTTTATTTAATAAAATATGTATTTTACTAAATAAGCCTGTTACTCAAGTGAGAGTTTATTTAGGTTAAGGATGTGTACAGTTGAGATTTATAACAAATTAATGAGATCAATTTGAAATTGATTCAAGTTAAACCGGTTCAATTTCTCATGAAGATTGAATTTCAGATGGGTCAACTACTAGAACAAGGGATTAGGACAAGGTTTTCACACAAAGAGAATTTCCAGATATTTGACATTTAGGAAAATCAAGCTTCATTTTGGTGGTTAAACCAAAGGTACAAACTTTGTTCTCTTTTCCTCTCCTTATCTTAGTGACTTGCCTAGGGTCATTCTGTGAGTCAATGTCTGAGCTGGAAATAAAACTGAAGAATTATTACTCCTAGGCACTAACCACAAGACAATCTTTCTCCTCATTTCCCTTTTAATGGACTACACTTGCATTGAGCATTCCACACCAGTCAACAGGGGAAAATTATTGGCTATAGTTAGACAAGCGTACTAAAGAGTTACCTTGGAGTTTATGGATGAAAACAGCTATAAAAATGCTCAGTTTTATTATTATTATTTATTGTTTGCAAACATGGAGATTCAATAAAAGTTTACAGATAAAGGAGGCCCAGTGCAGGGCTTAAGTTTCCCATTATTTCTCTTTTGTTCCAAAAGTAATATCCACTAAATATTTAGTTGAAAGAGGTTGTTGCCAATATTTTTTTACAATTATTTTTGAAAAAAGATATTCATATATGGAAGAAATCATTGTGAAAAATGACCTTAAAGTATCCTGTTTCCATTCTTAGCTTCTCTTCCTCACCTAGTAATTGTTACATGGTTCTCTGCTAAGAATATAAAACAGGACCTATTAGTGAAATTAAGAGTACCTGTAGTCCTGAATGATCTGTGAAGGGTTTTCTTTCATTGCCAGATCATTTCCTTTTGTCTGGATGCCAGCTCAGCTCTCCACACTGAGGTTAGTTCCCCAGATTTTTAGTTGATTTGCCTTCCTGTTGTTGCCAATCAGTAGAAGTGAGTGGTGCAAATGAGCTGTATTATCAAGTACCACTCAACATGAGCAACTCATAAAAAGTAATGACCGTGTTTTTCTTTTGGGCATTCCATTAACTTAACTGTGAATCATATTTGACAGCAAACATTTACACCGTGAGTTGAAATTCTTGGGAATGAAGACGAAATGCTAAGGTTACTAGATGATGAAACTTCAGAAACTTACTGCACAAGTTCAGCAAGCGTATCAGAGCATGGCTGGCACACTGGGCACACACACAGTGGGTAAGACAGAAGAGAAGAGCTGTCTACTTGAAGTCACAAAATAAAAGAAATGGATCTGCATACCTGGCGGAACCTGGGACAGGTTGTAGGGCTGCAGCAAAGGCAGCTGAACACCCAGGCAGCAGAGCAGTGTTTGGTTTGCATATCAGCTGCCAGTCCTCTAAAGGTGCTGCAGGGATGTGCCATCGGGAGGGGAGGGGAGGGGAGGGGAGGGGAGGGGAGGGGAGGGGAGGGGAGGGGAGAGAAGAGAAAGAGAGAGAGAAAGAGGAAGAGAAAGAGGAAGAGGAAGAGAAGAGAAGAGAAGAGAAGAGAAGAGAAGAGAGAGAAGAGAAGAGAAGAGAGAGAGAGGAGAGGAGAGGAGAGGAGAGGAGAGGAGAGGAGAGGAGAGGAGAGGAGAGGAGAGGAGAGGAGAGGAGAGGAGAGGAGAGGAGAGGAGAGGAGAGGAGAGGAGAGGAGAGGAGAGGAGAGGAGAGGAGAGGAGAGGAGAGGAGAGGAGAGGAGAGGAGAGGAGAGGAGAGGAGAGGAGAGGAGAGGAGAGGAGAGGAGAGGAGAGAAGAGAGAAGAGAAGAGAAGAGAAGAGAAGAGAAGAGAAGAGAAGAGAAGAGAAGAGAAGAGAAGAGAAGAGAAGAGAAGAGAAGAGAAGAGAAGAGAAGAGAAGAGAAGAGAAGAGAAGAGAAGAAGTTCCATGAGGAGGAGACCTACCCCCATGCATTCAGGGTGCTAGAAGAGCACAGAAGTTATTAGAGAAGTGACAGAGAACATCTATTAAGTTGCAAAACAAGGGGGCAATGGTAGAAAATACTTACTGTTGCTTCCAAGGGCCACATGTCCCTGCAGAAGCCAGTGTGTATCTTTTGATTCAGAATCTCAGTACCTTTGTGGAAGCATCTATTAGTGAGCCCAGGGTGGTGAAAAGGGGCATTAGTGCTGATACTAGATTAGATGCTGGTGCTGCTGAGAAAAGGTGAATAAATTAGCATGAGCAAGCAGTCCAGTAGTGCCACTGCAGAAATGAGACAGGTATAGTTGAATGCTCCACTATGCTATCTATTCCTGCAAACTGGGGCCAAAATTGCAGTTTTGTGAGGAACTATACAAGTGTGTTTCTTGCCTGGAACTGTGCAGAACTTCTTGTCATCCATCATGTCCACCCTCTGTTTTTTCAGCTTTAAGTACTGTCTTCTCTTTCTGTTTGTTTATTTATTTGTTTATTACAAAAGGATTAAGAGTATAATTGACCTCAGTTGGCCAAGAAACAGCAATTTTAAAGCCTTCTACTCCTGGGTCATTAGTGTGACTCATATACTTAAGTTTTGTTTATTCTTAAATGCTAAATCCCAGTAGAATGAGGAAAAAAAACCAAGCAAGCCTCAGAACCTAACACGAACTACAGACAACAAATAGCAGAATCCAATAGCAAATTTCAGGCTTCACTTGACTTGACTACAAATTAATTCTGCATTCTAACTGTGCTCTCTGGTTCATTAACATTCCAGTTTCTTTTGTGTTTTCTGAGCATTGTATTTAACTCTAACACATCCCTGTTTCTTTCTGCATAACCTCATTCCACCACAACATTCCAGTAGCAGGCACCAGGCTTGGAGAAATGCAGCATTTTTTCTCCCTTCTATTGCCTCCCTTCCAATATATTTCTCATCAAAGGAGCAAGGGAGTTTTGCCATCAGCTTCCCTAAGGTAGTATTTTACCAATCATGCATTAAAAGTAAGGATAAAGAGTAAGTACATCAGTAAAAAATAGCTTCCCCCCCCTCCACTTCATTTTTTAAAATTTAATTTTATTTAATTTGCAAGCCATTTGATTTTTTTCTCTTAAATGTCATTAATAGTGTTATGGTACTCTCTAGTCTCAGTAAAGAGACTTAACCTGTTAAATAGATTCAAGGGGTGGGGAGAATCATTCAGGATAGCAGAAAAACCAAGCTTGTTTTGCAAGATTCACCCTTTCCACCCCTTAGAAAGGCTTAATTCATTACAAGTAATCTGAAAATAACATGAAGAATATTTTTTAATGTGAAAATGAGTACAGGAAAATTTATTGAATGTGAAACCATCGTGCACACTTTAAATGTAAAGTATAAATTATGTAAAATGTTAAGCTTTGGTTTTGCAAGCTGATCAGCTGGAGTTATAGAAATCTCCTAATCTCCAGGTGCATGAGGTTTTATGTGCCCCTCTAAAGCATTAGATCACAGCTGGAAACAGATGAGGATGATCTATGGCACTTTGTGTAATAATTTCCAGAAAAAAATGCCTTTAACATTTGCAGCTAGGAGTACATTTATTTAATAGATTTCTGGTTTTTTCCTTGGACACATGGTGTTCCACAAATTAAATGTTAACAGATTGCAATACAAAGTGTGACCCAGGTTTTGTGTGTGGAGAGGGTGTTTTGGTTATCCTTTAATAAAAGGTAAGGGCTGCAGTGTAATTCTTCCACTCTGTTCTCCTTCATGCAGCTCAGTCACAAATGTGTAATAGGAGTGTGGTGTGACTTGTGTCTCCTTTGCAAGCTGCTCTGTAGCCAAATATCAGGGGACTCAGACCTGACTTCAGAGCCCTGCTCTGGCTGTTTTCTGTTTTCATTGGGTGGCTGTGTAATGTCCAGTGCATAAACTGAGCAGGGTGCATAACCCAGTTTCTCCCACTTCCCACTGAGTACTCTGAATGTGAGGCCATAGAAACTCGCAGGCAGCTCACTCTGCCTGCAAATACTCTGCCCTCTCATGTGCAGCCATGAAATGCATCTTCACCAGACTCTCCTGTAGGCTGTGGAAAGGCACTCTGACTTGTACTTCTCCCAGTAAATTCTAGATGCTTAATTGAAATGCCCTGAGGTGTTCAGGATCTTGCCTCAATAATGAATGGAAAGAGAGAAGCAGTTGTTCATCAAACATATTTACAGATAATTTGCCCATGGGATGTAAACACACATCTATTCTCTCTCAGCCAGGGGAGATATGCGGCAAAATCTCTCCAAGTTTAGGAAAGCACTTGGAATTAGATGGAAGAAGACTTGCCTTTCTGAGATGCCTGACAGGTTGAGTTTTCTTCTACCCAAGGAACGATTCTGACTCCACCTCTCCCATTCCTGGATATGTATGTTAACCTACAGGGCCCAGTGTAAGTGGTTCTTGTCATCCAAAACTGGACGTGGCTTTTAGGTACAAGTCCTGCCTTTGGCACATGGATCTCAAGTGGAGGGAGCCACAAAGCCCTTACAGATGCCTTAGCTTCAGAATATGGCAGGAATTTATAGATAACCCTCTTCTCCAGCTGTAGGTTTCTCCTTGTTAACTTTGGATCTTCCTAGGTATTTCTTTGGTTCATCTTTTGATGCTGGTATTTTTAATTATTTATTTTTATGTGGGAATACAGAAAAAGGAATTTTCTCAGCTATCAGAAAAACAAGTGTGTGTCACTGCCTCTCTCTGAACTGCCTTATGTCAAGGCCTTTGCTGGATTAGGCAGGTTTCTGACACATCCCAGACTCCTTCAGGCCCTTGGCTCTGTTAAAGCTGTTCTCTCTCTGCAGGATAATGGGTAATACTCTCTTCACTCCTCCTTCCTGTTTTGGATGAAGGGAGTGTGAGCAAGGCTGATTGCACCCACAGGAGATTACTAAGCACTTCTGGCAGCTTGGTATTAATATACCCATCACAGCATCAAATCCTCATGCTGTGAAAAGGAAATGCATCTTCTTAAAGAGCTTAGCCTGGAAAACACAATTTAGTTGCGAACAGGGATATTTCTGCTAACAATATAATCTCCTTTGCCTGGTTTTACACTGGAGACAGTCACCTATCAGCTTTTATTTGCAGTTGTAAGTCTGTAGTAAACTGTGTGACTTAAGCATGTTACGTATCAATTCAATACATAAGTCATGGTCAACAGAAAATAAGCCAGATCTTTGCATATATAGAAATGTTACTCAAGTGAATCTTGATCTTGATCCTGACCTTATTTTCTCACAGTGTAGACATTGAAGACTAAGGGAAATGCCAGTTGTGGATAAGCAGTTATGCCATTTAATAGTGTTAAAATTGTCAGGATCAGTGTAATTGAGCAGGTTCTCCAGAATTTTTTTTTTTTTTTCACCTGAAGATGTGATGAGGTTGTAATAGGAAAAGAAGTCGCAACAGGATTTTGGTCGATGTAGTATGGGGTGCCTTGCAGTAAATTGCAGTAGATTGTGTTAAACATTCTCCATCAAGCAGGCAGTCAGGGCTTGCTGAGCAAGGAGATCCTAAGGTAGCAAATTGAAAACTCTCTATTCCTTCTTGTGATGTCCTTAGTTTTGTTTCTTAAACATGTAAGGAATTGGTGTTTTGGGTGTCTTGCTTTGTTTTTAAGTAATGCGGAGGAAGTGACCTGTCTCACCACATCTTACAGTAACAAAACTCTGCTGACATCTGTTTTGTACAGCCCTTTTGGAGATATTTTTAAAAACAGCAAGGTAGGCATTGTCTTTCTCTTAAGGGGTTACAGCTGATACAAAACATCACCTGAGCTGTTCAAAGCCATGGTGTGATAACAGCTGTTGGTTCTGCTGTAGGGCAGGAAGTACACGTGATCTCCCCTGTCTTTTGTACTAGTGCTTGAAAGACTGTCCTGAGTTTTGTAAAAACTACAGTAATTTAAAACTCAGTAAAATCAGTCCATTAATGAATTAAAAAAATGATTGGCTACAGCATGCTGAAACCTGTGTGACTGAACATTGGGTAGGTTTTTGAGTGTTTTTATTATGCTTAAATAGGTGAAGTATTTAAATAAGGTCATTTTCTCTCAACTCTTGAAATGTCACAACTGTATTTCTAAGAAGAAAATTTCTGGTATTAAGAAGCCTTAGCCTAGTTATTTTGGGTTGCATGAAATTTGAATCAACTAAGCTTTTAAAAGTGTTATTTATTTTAAATTAAGAGCTGATAACATCCGTTCTACTCAGAACTTCAGCTATTCAGTGAGGTTTTTTACATACTTTACTTCAATTACTGGAAAAATACTGGAAGAAGTCACTCAAGGTACCTGTAAACACCTAGAAAAATAAAGGAGATAAAGCATGGTAAACATACATTTGCCAAGAACAAAATGTGTCAAACCAATTTAATGTTCATCTCATATAGAATAACAGGCCTTGTGGGTAAAGGACAGGCAGTAGGTGTCATATTTTGACTTCAACAGAAGAAATTATTGTAGTTGGATAAAGAACTGTTGAAAAAGCTATAATAGGGGAATGTTATTAATATTTCACTGTCAAAAAAAGCCTTTGTGTCAAGAATGTGCTTATTAAATCTGTAGATGACACCAACCTGAGGAGTACTGTAAGCACTTGGAAAATAGTGAAGCAGAAGATCAGGGAAAAAAGCTGATAATGTGATTAAACAAGGAGAGGTACCTGGAAAATGTAATGATGTTGTAATGAGTGGGGAATGCCTCAGTTTTGCTAAAGTTTAAAATTGTGGCTTAGTACAAAACATGGAATTTGCTATTTTTCTTGATGATTCCAATTGAAAAAGATTTTATTTTCAGCATTCATTTTATCCCCTGAGGTGTGATATTTACATCTAATGTATTGGGTGAAAGAGTCCATGCAAATTAAAAGGGACATAATATTTGTTTCAGAAAATTTCAGATTTTTATATGAAACTTTACAGCTATTTTGTGTTACAGCTGCCTAAAACTTATATTCCAGCATTGCAACTGCTCTACCCAGCCATAAGCTTTTTCTTGTATGAACTGATGTTTTATCTTTTAAGTGGGAGTACTAGACTTTATTTGATCATTTGAAAATATCAGAATAAAAATTCTATGAAGCAGTTTTTATCTCTGTGTAACAATAATGTAACAAATATTCTTGATAGTATTAGTTTAGCATCATATTTGAACAATGTTGTTAAAAGGATGTTGTCCCTTTTTGTAACTTTGTTTTTATACACTATATTGCTTTTGATAGAGGTATTTCAGCATCCATATATATGTCCTAATACACTACCTTGACATACATCCCTATAAGCATGTTGATTTTACTTCAGAGCCTTACATTTTATGAAATCTTTTCCTTAAACTCTCTGTTAGGAAGCTGCTATTAGTTTAAGAAAATAATTTACTTGCATCCACAAAAGAAATACAGGACTGGAATTCAAATCCTCATTCCCTTAAAAACATAGTGTTAACTTCATTAAAGAAATTGTATTTAGTGTAGGAGCACTATGGGGTTAAGCAAAGGCTTGCCAAACAATTTATTTATATCATATCAAAATTAGTGGTCCTAAGTGATCAAGTGTTAGAAAAATAAATGCTTTCAAAATTTGTTTAACTTAAAAATAGCTGTGGAGAATATTTTTAATAGTTTAGTTATCATGTTAGCATTTCATTTGTGGTGTTTCTAGACAATATGTTTTTAAGATTAATCCCATTAATATGTTTTAACAGCTATTTCTTATTTTATCTTCACTGAAATCATTATATTTTCTTTAATAAGATGAACATTTAATGTGCTTTTGGCATGAATTAATTTTTAATAAACCATTAATAAGTCAGATCTATATGGATTTCTTTCCCCTGAAAAATCAAGCCTCTTCTAGAAAGGCATTTTTAATAGATTCTGACATTTGAATTTACTGTAGTGTTTTCAACATTATTCATAATAAGAAGAAAGGGAAAATTCTGGTTAGCCAGACTGTAATGATACATTTTTTTTCCATTTGATGCACTTATGAGACATCATAAGTGCATCATAATTTTTTACATATGAGTGCAAAAATGCTGTTGCTAGAGAAGCTGGAGTATTATACCACATGTTCTAATTTCCTGGCGGAAATTTGTAAAATTGGGCATTTCATTGAATTATCTACCTGTCAAAATGTTTGTGTCCTACTCAATTCACACTCTAACTGGTTGATGAGTTCTGGTGATAGTTCTTGCATTGATGCTTCAAAGGTCTGAGTTGCAGAACTGGCACAGTCTGAGTATGGAAACAAGAATTCTGATTAGAACTTGAAAACCTCTAGTGGTAAACCACAGCCTTAGGCTTCTCTGTGCTTTCCAAGACTTACAAAGGAGGCAAATATATTGGCAGTTGATCAATGTTTTCTTGCACTGGCCATAAAGCTGCGAAAAGTTGGGCAGGCTTTTGGACTGTTCTCTTCCAAAGAGAGCTGGTAAACTTGAAAGAAAATGGCTTGCTAACATTTAGTTATATTGATACCAGTTACACCATTTGAGAGAAGATAGTCTGGTACTTGTGGATGGAATGGAAAAGGCTCAGATGTTCTCTCCAAGGAGAAGGAGGTCAAGACTGTAGGAATGTAAACTATCCTTTCAAAAGAAAGGTACTTCTGTGCTAAATTCAGGAAATCTGTCAGTGAGTTTCATCTGCTCACAAGTACTCAACACTTGTACCAGAGGCATTTAGTTGTTCTCCAGTGGGTTATTGCCCCTAACTGAAGTCAGTGACTTTCTCCATTCAGTGGAAGTTGGAGTTGTAGCTCTGCAACCTCTTGCACGTGGTCTGTTGTTTCTCCTCCTTCTTGAGTGGAATGCTTCTCTTGAATCTTTTTGTGCAGCTGGAGTTCTGTTTCTATATGAAGTTGATGCAAGCCTTGTTGATGTTTGCTTAAAACTTACAGAAAAATCCGTTTGCTTTGAATTTTAGACTCTGATGAGTTTTAGGCTGTTAAGAGGCAAATGGGTATAAAACCAGTTGGTGGAGATCTACCCTAGGGGAAGAGCTGCCATTGGTTCTGCTTGTACACAATTAATCTGAATGCCATTTGCAGGGCACTAAGGCTTCTCTGGCATGGCATCATCATCAGCTCAACTCCAGCTGTGCTCCCAGTTCCCATGACTTGGCTGGGGCCACTGCCAGCCTTCCACCTGGAACACTGAGTGTGCCCCACAGCATCAGGCTGTCCATAAACAAGGATTTATCTACTTTTCTATTGCCAAGATATCTTATTTTCCCCACAAATAACTGTCTGTTACTAATGAAAGGGTGGTGAACCTGATGTAACTTCAGCATTTTAAACAAACTTGAGCATTTTAGGGGAACTGCAGTGTAGGCATTTCTGTTTTCTGCAAAACAGATGTAGTAATTTCTTCTTATATTAAGTTATGGGAACAATATTTTTTCTTAATTTTAGGCCTTTTTCTGTGATCAGTGGTGTTGCTGTATACCTGAGTTTCAGAACAGGGCATATTCCTATGCTATTGTTCATTTTGATTGTGTTTTGGAGGTGTTCTCAGCCTAATCCATTGATTTAAGAGGAAACTTAATTTTTGTTGAATTGAAGCTAAAAGTTTTTAGAATAGATTTTCATGAGGAATGGGTAAAACAGCCTGAAGACCATATAATTGTCCTGGATTTATAAACTGTGTAACTATTTATATGTTGTGGTTACTTCCAGTAAACTTGTCAGCTTTTTTGCTTCAAGGGTTTACAGTTCAAATAAAACTGCAAACATGCAAATGTTAGCAAGATATAAGCCCTTGCTAACACTAAAACCCAATTGATCAGCTGGAATGACACAGGAGGTCATGCAGGGCTAAACCAAAGTCTGGAGAGGATTCTTATTGCGTTATTTGTATTCATTTTCTTTGCTGCTAAATCCCACATGTATAAGAGGAACACCCACAGGCATTCCCATTTTATAGGGTTCTGTAATAAGTGATCATGTTTTTTGCAAGCATCTTTTCTAAGCACTTGCTGATGCTTTGTACCTTATAATAAAGTAGTTTCTATTATTTTCTAACTTAGCTACAGTACATTTCTCTGTTTATATTGCCTACTTTCCTTGCTCTGCCTATTTCTGGCCATCCTAAAGTAAGGAATAATGAATAGATTCCATATACTTTTGTTTTGATAAGTGTAACCTTCTAGTTTTTGTTGTGGTGTTTTTTTGTTTGTTTGGGTTTGTTTTTTTTTTTTCTTTTTTGGTTGGTTGGTTAGGTTTTTTTTGTTTCTTTGGTTTTTTTCCTTTTAACATTTAAAACAATCCAGCATAGAGGATGATTATGGTGAACAGAAAGTTGTGATATGCTTAGTGGAGTGGTTTTTTGTCACTGTTAGGAAGCGAATTAGAAGTATATTTGAAAGATATCATTAAAAGATATTTTTGTTGGGGGGAGGGATTATGTGCTTTTTTTGACATATAACTACTTCTCAGGCTATGCTTTCTGAATGTGATCACTGCTTTGTATGTATGGGTGCATTGAGATAGGTTTTTTATATATTAGGGAATTAATACAGTATTTTTCTTATAGTTAATATAAGGAGTGAGTAAGCATTCTTGAAGTGGTATTTTCAGGCACACAGACTATGTCAGTACTTCTAAGTGCATGGCCTCAATCAGTGTTTTTCTAGCAAGGTGATTTCAGTTTTGCTGATGTAAATGAATTCAATTCACTGGGGTCAAACAGAAAATACTGGTCTAAAGGGATTTGCTTAATATTAGGAGTGACTTTTAGAATATCTATAAATAATGATTGATATTTTTAAATATTGTCAACTATAGTAATTTGGACAGACACATAATGTGTAGAACCTTATTAGATACTCACACTCTAGGAAGATGGCAGTAGTCTATCTACTGTAGTTTGGAGGGGACTTCTGAAGATATTAATATCCTGTGTTAATGGAATATTTGCTTAGGAGATGAAAGAGACTGATTCAGTGCTGTCATCAGCATGATGGGCTCTGACCCTCCTGTCCTGCTGAAACCATCCCCTTGTACCCTGTAAGGCAAGAAGTGAGAGAGGAAGAATACAGAGGGGTGATACGGCTCCTTGTGACTCAGCTTCTGGACTAAGCAAAGACTGTTTACTATAAAATACAGGAGTGGTGTTGTAAGAAGGGCTGCAAGGTTTCATAATCCCTGTTCCTCCCTGCTGTGCCCTCCTGAGAGGTGATTTCATATCTAGAGCTGCTTTGATAGGAGACATGGATTTGAATCCTTCCAGGCAGAGGAAAATGTTGGACTTCAAACTCTTCTACTGCTGCGTTCTACTCTGCCACCTGCATTTTGTGCAGGTGTTTATGCTGGTGGTCAATGTTACTCATACTTTGAGAACCCCTACCAGACTGAGGCTCCATAGGCATATAGGCAAGAAATGCTCCAGGTTTTTTTGAAACTGTCTGGCCTTCAGTGGCATGGTAGTTTTTAAGCAAAACCTGATTGAAAAGGGCAAACATAATGCCATCTGTAAAAGAAGAGAAGGAGGAAGAATCTTGGCATTACAAGATTGTCAATTTAACTAATTTTTTAGAAAAGCATTGGAAGAAATAAATAATTTTATTGTAAGCAACTGGAAGATTGTAATTAAGCATAATAACTGTAATCAAGAAACCGAGGTTAATCAAGAAAAGAAAAAATGTCATAAATTCACTTCTCTGTTCTGACAGCTTAACAGTTCTAATAGGAAAGAAGCTGTAGATGTCTACATACTTATGCATTAGAAAATCTGTCAGAATGGACAGATATATCAAATGGGACTTTTCAAGAGCCCAGTTGATATTCTATATTTTTATTAAATACTTTGAATGAAGGACAGAGACTGCTTATTCAGTCTTCAGGTCATGACAAAAACATTATAAAACTCACAAGGATGTTTAGAAGACAAAGTCTGAATCCTGTAAATATAAAATCTTTTTAGCCATTCTGTTACTGAAACACTATGGGAAAAATAAAATAAGCTTAGCTCTGTAGAAAGGACAGATTTAAGCTTCTATATTTAGATCAGAATAATTAACTGCACAAGCAGAGGGTGGGTAATGATTCCTTAGGAATCAGCCATACAAGAAAAAGTGTGCACTAACAGTCAATTTTATCTTGAACTTAGGTAAACAATCTCTTGTCAGTGGTGTCAAACACCATCTGGAGTGTGTGACAGGAACACAGGAATATTGTGTTAAACATCAGAAGGAATTCTTTAGTCCTCCTTAATTCTCCTAAGGTCAAAAAGGATATGGACCAATTTAGGAGAGCTCAGCAAAAACTGAGAGCCATCAGAAGTCTGTTAAGAAAAACAAAACCCTAATAAGAAAAGGTTGAAGGAATTGGATTTTTATACATATATATTTTAATACAAAGAAGGTAGGACTCAGGTGTCATGATAGAGCTTTCAAATATATAAAAGGCTGTTGCAAAGAAGTAGAAACTGCATTCATGGTCTTTTACAGGGAGATCAGTGAGAAACAGGCTTGAATTGCAGCAAGGAAGATTTAGGTTATACATCAGAAAAAAACTTCTAACAATAAGTAGGATGAAGCCTTGGAACAGGTAGCCTAGAGATAATGTGAGGTTTCAAGAACAAGCATCTGTACTTGGTACTGGAGAAATGGTGCAGAGGGTACAGAGGGAGCAGGGAGAGCTCTTTGACCTAAGGTAAATAGATGCATATGATGCATTTAGTAACATCTATTATCTTTATCTTGGATTCTTGGAAACAACATGTTTGTTTTTGAACAGTTGTTGTATGTTTCTGGTACATGAAAGTATTAGGATGCAATGTAGTTTAATGTGTGTTGAACTTGGAAGAGGAGCAAACTTAGTCCCTGGGTCTCATGTGCAAAAGCATTTCTACATTCTAGTCTTTCAAAGGTGAAATAGAGAGCAAAATTTCTTCCAGGTTATTATCCTCCTAAAATGCTGTTTCAGCACTCAGCAGCTCAGAGCACAACAATTCCACTGGAGAGTTGTAGTTCAGTCCTAGCCCAGTCCTAATGGCCCCACTGGGCTCCTGCTTCTCAGCCAGGGCTTGTTACTGACTTTGATTTTGCAGAACCTGACAGCAAAGGTCCTGCAAATTTCACCCTTGTTATTGTCTTGTTTCTATGCCTCATAATTTCTTCAGTGGCATTTTTCTTGAACTACCTTTTTTTTTATTTTTTTTTCTTTCGATCGCCTCTTGCTAATGTAACTCTGGTTGGGATGGTATCAGATGCTGGTCTTAAATATCAGGTCCAAAGCCATCTCTTTGTCCTGCTTTTGTTGGGAAAACAGATCTTTTCTGGTTTTGTTTTTAAACAGCAAAGGGCTTTACTTCAGGTCAGACTGTTTATCTGAAAGGCACTTCACAGATAAAAAGAAGAATTGCTGTATTTATCTTGCAGTAACAGCAACATTCAGCAAATAATGCTGCCATCTCCCTTGGCTCTGGTGCCTGGGACACAAACAAACCCTCTATAGAAAGCAGCCCATGTTGCTATAGACTCTCAATTTAAGCACTGTCTATTAAAGAACATGTACATGGCCAATTTTTTTCTGGTTTTCCTCCCTTAGGAGGAAAAAAGGCCTAGCTGTTTTTCAGTGACAAAGGTTCTCAGTCCCAACAGATGGAAGAGCTGTCATCTCTCTTCTCCTGAAGTGGAAAAAGGACATTCATCAGCTCTTGGAACTGGGTGCAAAAATCAATAGCTCCTATGTTGTTAAAGCCATTCAAAGCTGTAGTTTCAGCATATTTGTAAAACAGCTTAAAGCAGTGAATAAAAAAAGAAAAAAGGCATCACAGTAGGAAAACCTCACTAATTTCAGTATTAGCCAGAATATTTGCTATTAGCCTACTTAAGTATTAGTATAGAACCAAACTCTCAGGTTTTTTTTCTTCTAATCCAAAACAGACTTAATTTTAAAACCCAGAAAGAACTTCTCACATTTCTTATCTTCTAAATACATACTTGCGTCAAAATTCAATTTGTCACTAGCTTAGCTAGTGCTGTGTGCATCGTAAGCTGTGAAGGAATTGCTGGTACAACCCAGGTTGTTCAGAAGTGACTCAAAGGCAAGAAAGAGCTGAATGGGTGCTGCTTCACCAGCCTCCTGATTTTGAATGGATCTGTAGTATGTAGTTGAGCCCCTCCTGCAGTATCCTCCAGTGGTGACATTTCAAGGTACTGGAAAATTTATCTAGGATAAATACACGGAGGCTTTGGCAAACACCAACTTTCATTGCTCAGGCAAGGTGAGAGCACTTGGTCACACTCAGCAAGAAGGTATTTCCTGGTGTTCAGAGGAAACCTCCTGTGTCTCAGTGTATGCTCACTGCCTCTGGTTATGTCAGCACTGTAAATATCCTGGCTCCATCTTCTTTGCACCCTCCACTGATGGAATCTCCCTGAGCCTTCTCTCCTCCAGGCTAAACCGTCCCATTTATAGCATCACTCTAACACAGTGATCACAATACATTTTACTGTATTCATGAAAACTCATTAGTATTTCTGTTTATATGTCAGTCAGATTATTTACTGACCTGAAAGAAATTGCATTTCTAAAAATCCATTGAAAGCAGGTGTCTTGACATCTTAGTAAAGTCAGAGTTGAGTACTATGTGTTCAAATAAATGTAAAATTATTTAATACATGATGCTGTATTTCTGGTTTTGACAAACTTCTGAGCAGTTCAGCTTGACTTTGATCTCCCATATGGAATTTGGAGTGAAGGACCGGTAAATAGCTGTGAAAAATCTCTGAAGGAGAATGTCAACTGCTATGATATTTTGCAGTCATATTTATAATGCAAATTTCACTAAATTTGTGTACTTCAGGATAAGCAGGGATGATCTTTGTTCAGACAGATTTATCCTATGCTACAGGGAAATCCCTTTATCTTATCACAGGCTTTCTTCTGTGGTAACAAGGTATTATCGGTCTTATTACAGTGACATCAGATTTTGTTTTCTACTGGAGAACAAATGCAGTTGCAATAGCAGATCTCATTCAGTTCATTGTTTCAAGGCAAAGCCTTGAGATATCCTCCTTGTAATGAGAAACCTGGAAAACTTAGATCTCATTATTGCTTAGGTTTAGAGGGAGTTGTGTTAAAATTCAATTGTGTTAATAAAAATTGTGAAAGAATTCACTCTTGTAGCTGTAACATCTCTAGAATTGCGCCTTTTTCTTGTGACTTTAAAGGTGACTTGTTAGAAGTGACTTTCACAGAAAGCTTTGAAGAAAATCCTAGTCCACTATTCAAAGAAGACACAAAGCTGTAATTCTTTCCTTGATGAGGTCTGCCACTGTGAGATTTGACACTCAAATCCCCACTGTATTTTGTACATGCATGATGGATTTCTGATAGGATGTGTGGCTTTCTCATCTGGCTCTATGTGTGTTTACATGTGGATATTTTAGAGGATGTTATGACATCTCTATCCATTCTTGTTGTCAGTG
Source organism: Phylloscopus whistleri (assembly GCA_017589585.1). Taxonomy (NCBI): domain Eukaryota; kingdom Metazoa; phylum Chordata; class Aves; order Passeriformes; family Phylloscopidae; genus Phylloscopus; species Phylloscopus whistleri. The sequence goes on along the minus strand of JADMLD010001629.1, from coordinate 1,579,664 downwards.
TTCTCAAGATAAATGAGAGAAGATCTTCTAAAAGTTTTATTGTATAAATTAAATTCTAGGGAAAAGATGATTTTGGTGGCTTTTTACTTGAGAATTTTTATTAATTGGCAGTAGTGTTTAGAAATATGCATCCATAGTCTTCTCAGAATTTTATCTCAATGTAGATTTTCCTCTCTGCTTTAATACTTTTTACTAAACATGCAGAATTCAGTTTTGAGTACTTGATATGTGGCAGTTAAACATAAAAAATAACTAAATGTAGCTTAGATTCTTCATAAGATAATTAAGAATCTTTTTTTGCAGAGTGGACAAAATCTGATAATGCTTATCATGACTTTGCCTTACATGAGCAGTGTTACTGGTGGGAATCAATCTCTTCAACTGAAGAATTTTTTACTATGACTTCTGCATTTTGTTCCTTTTAAAAAATGAAAAAGTAAATTTAAAAAGGCAGTTCTCTGAGACCCTGTTAAATGATCCTTTTGTGGCAAGTACTTAAAACTGCCAGAGTGCCGTCTTGTGCTTATGGCTTATATTAATGTTTTCTTCTTTCAGACATATTGACAGGTATTTTATTTCCTCTCCTCTCTTAACAACTCTTTCCTACTGGCAGAAGGTACAGCTTCAATTAAAAGGAGTGTGTTGGAGGGAAGTCAGAGAAGTTACAATTCCTTATGGGCACGAGAATAACAGCTTGTATGACATCACATCTGCAAAAGATATGCAGGAATTTGGATGCTATATGATTTGATTTCTTGGAGTCTGGATCCATGATAGGTTAATATATCAGGTTAATATCCTAATATTAACCTTTATATCCTCAGCTGGGTTCAAGACATACCATACTGAACATTGACCATTTTTACAGATGGATTAGAAGAATGGGAAAATGTATTATTATGCTGGAGGGATATTTTTGCACTTGGCTGTTGATAGATTTTATGTTGGGCATTTGAAAAGGGAACAGGGGTGAGAGAAGACAGATGGGAACAGCAGGAAGAATTAGAACCTTAGCATAGCCAAATCATTTATCAGGAAAATAAGAACTGATTAGGCAACTGGGCAGTGGGTGTGTGACAGATGCAGCTCTGAGGCTCTGGGAGCTGCAGAGAGGAGGAAAGATGCTAGAGACATGCCATGTGTGTGCTTGGAATGTCCAACACCAGTTAAGAAGGCAGCTGAGGATGAAGTGCTTCAGTCCTGTCAGGTTAACACTTTCCTGTGTATTTTCAAGTGGATTCTGTGAGTTGTTAGTGGGATTTCTAAGCATATGCCCTCATTCACTGATGCAGTTATCCCTCCTGGTAATGGCTTCTCAGCAATAGTGCTCTAAAACCTTATCAGCATTTAATGCCAGCAATTAAAGGTTGTACCCAATATGCCCTTCTTCTAAAACCAAATCGATTTTTTTTGTTTTCTTTCACATCCAGGAGAGATTTTCGTATCTTTGTTTCATTTGACTAAGACAGTCAGATAAGAGAGGTACCTAGACTAAATGCCAGCATTTTTTCTTTAATTGTGGAGATAGTCCTCTCAAATGAGTAAAAATCACTAGTAATCTCCAGTAGTTTTTGATGGATTAGTCATTCAGATGACAGTTTGCAGTTACCTGTTGTTCACCTTGCAGCTCATGCGCTCATGCGGGGCTGGATCCTTTTGCAGCATAGTAGAGAAATCCAAATTGTGACAAATTAGGTGACTCTTTTACTGAAAGCTGCATATTTGGGGGAGTTTCACACATATGTATTTTAAAGACTTTTAAGTAGTGCAGTCTCCTTTGTTTTTCAAAAGAAATACTAAGATATCATGTGACTGTGGTGTGACTACAATTTATGGATATGGTAAGAGGAGGTATTTTTCCAGAAATGCTCAGCCAGGCAATATAAACTTCATACTGCATGCAAACTTTAATGGGCTGTGACTTTCACCTCTTGAGGTACCTGGTTTGAAAGTATTCATTTATTCTATAATGTAAAAAGTACTGTAGACAAATACTAGCTGAACTTGTGAATAGTAAGTGGTATCACATAGTCCTTACTGTGCTGATTCCAGGCTAGGAGTTGTGAGGATCCTTTCCATTAGAAATCTGTGAATCAGTGATTCTCCAAGTAATAAAGAAAGCTCTGGGAAAATGAAGTTAATATTGATGTCTCAAATTCTTATTAAAATTAAATTGGCAAAGTTAGACCAAAAAATAACAGTAAACTTTGTTAGCAGAATGAAAACCTTCTTCAGTACATGTGAAAAAATAGAGAACTTGAAAATCATAAACTTTCCTTGATATCTTGGCAGTTACATCTGACTTGTCCTATGTTTTGCACCTGAAACTGAGTAAGTTGGAACATGCTCTTTCTTATACTCGTTTGAAGCCATCTGTGTCACCACTACTGGACACTTTCCCAAACTTTGTGTCCAGTTCTTTAGAACTGGCTGAACATTGTGTTTTCAGTTTCAGTTTTCTAGTTCTAATGGTGGATTCTCTCTTACTCTTCATTTATTTTGTCTTAGATTTGACCACTTCTGACTTAAATAGATGGCTGAAAATTTGTTTGAATTACCACTTTTAGAAAGTATCTTCTTCTGGATCTTTTCTGAGTGAACAGTAATATTAAGATTCAGTCATGTAATAGCATGGCTGTCACTCTCACCCCTAGATGTTGGAGCTGATCTCTTCCTCTGGGCTTCTCTTTCCTTTTTTCTTTCCTTATTCTAGAATAGGTCTGTCAATCCATCAAGTTTTGGTAATTTTCTGCTATTCATTCACGTTTCTTCGTATTGATCACCCAAAGCAGGGATAGTTCTCCTGTATACTGTTGTAATACTGTTGTGATTTATTAGTTGCCTGCTGATTTGTGAATGGTATTGAACACCAGTTTTTACTGTCATCCCAGTCTAATGCTTTTCACACCATTGGGAGGATTTTTTTCATTTATAAAGGTTAAGAAAAGTGATATTAAGTGAATTGTAAAACCAGAATATCCCAGGAGATAACAGACATAAATGAAAATTTGTAAGAAAATGCTTATGTCTAAGAGAAAAAGCTATCTGAGGAATGAAGCTAAGTGACATCCACTCAATAAAAACATCAAGAGAAGGGCAGGGAAGTTCCCTACCATTTTCATGCTGTGTATTAAAATAAAATGAATAGCCTTATGAAGTGTGACAGAACTGTCTCCTTTTTTGGGGGGAAAGACAGCTTTTGACCACTAGAATTCATCAAGTTATCAAGTCAAACCATTTTAGGGTAGAGGAAGTTATTTATGGTTAGTGAAGAGTATGAGACCTAGAATCATAGAATTATAGAATCATTATGGTTGGAAAAGACCTCTAAAATCATCCATAAACCACCCATAAACCTTTATCCAGCCATAAGCTTACCTCTGCCAGGTTACACTAAACCATGTCCCTGAGCTCGACATCTACATGTTCAAACACTTCCAGGGACAGTGATTCCCCCTGGGCAATCTGTTCCCATGCTTGATAACCCTTTCAGTGAAGAAACTTTTCCTAATATCCAGTCTAAACCATAGTGCATTTTGAGGCCATGTCCTCTTGTCCTGTCCCTTGTTACCTGGGGGAAGAGACTGATGATCAGTGCCCTGCTCCTGCTGGCCACACTATTGCTGACACAGGCCAGGTGCCGTTGGCCGTCTTGGCCACCTGGGCACACCTGGCTCATGTTCACAGGCACCCCCAGGTCCTTTTCTGCTGGGCTCTTTCCAGCCACTCTGCCCCAGCCTGTAGTGCTGCCTGGGGTTTTTGTGATCCAAGGGCTGGAGCCAACACTTGGTTTCATTGAACCTCCTAAAATTGGCCTTGGCCCATCAGTCGAGATCCCTCAAACTTGAAACAATAAGCTGTAACTGTTGTTGTGCTGCTTTGTAAGAGAAGAGCATAAATTAATAAATCTTAGGCCTGAAGGGCCATTGAACTTGTTTGTAGAATACAGATCACAGACTGTCATCAGTGTGATGGGCTGAAGAGAGCTTGTCTGGAGTCTGTAGGCAAAACAGACTGCTTGCAAGATGCTTTGAGTATTATTAAAATAAAGATTTTCAAATCAGAAAATTTTTACTAAAATGTTCTGATTTATGAGGCATATAATATCTAAAATATAGAAGTACTTTGGATAGTACATATAAGGATTATAAGACATCTGCTATAGCATGAAACAGTAATAATAGCAGTTTTCTTCAGTAAGGCACATTTCCTGCTCATTGCAGGCATTTTGATTAGGTTTTAAAATAATTTATTTTAATGTTTAAATATAATTTTATTATAGAGATTTCTGTAACTCAGCATATCTATAATGGAAAAAAATAAGGCAGTGATAACCAAACAAAAAGTACCTATTAAAGGGATTTCCTGGTACTGCTAGGCTGTTTTTTGGGATGAAATCAAATACTAAGCTATGCATCTGTAGTAAGATATTTTGTGTTTTGTTTGCTTGCTTTTTGAATTCATCCCGAATCAGTGCTGCTCCCTCTCAGTACCTGACAACTTCTCATTTTTTTCTTTTTCCCCTTCATCACTGCACTGCACAGCATTGACGCTCCTTTAGAGAAAAAGGATGCAGCCTGTAACTTTATCCAAAAGCTTTCTTTCCAAATCCTTGTCATTCTTTACAAGGCTGAGCCAGTCTATTTCTACCTAATTGTGGTTGGTTTTAGAAATAGTCTCCATCATTTTTATACAACAGTAGAACCCCAAATACCTTCATGCTGTGGATTATCTTAGTAAGCCAAGACAAACAGGTGAATTGTGAAGGTGTGTTGCTGTGTACTTGTCAGTGAGATATTCTAAAATACAACTCAGAAACAGTCCCTTTGCAACTCTGTTGTGCTTCAAGGGGAGATATTTCTGTGGGAAACACTGTCAATATGTTTGCTGAGGTATATAATTCCTGATTCCCAAGTTCCTATTTTCAGCTGGGCTCAGGGTTTTATTCATCTTGACTCACTTGGGAGGTTTAAATAATCATGGGCTCATCTCCCTTTCCTCCCCACCTGTCCTGTCTGGCCCTTTCCTCCAATTAATCAGTGACTGAGATGTTTTTATTTCCTTGAATTTTGTCATCATGGTGACTCCTCTGGAGACAATGCTGAGTTCAGATAATCCATTCCAATTCTGAGCTCCAGACAAGTGCAGAGGAAGACAGCAGGGAGTGATAGAAAATGGCATTCGGAGGAATAGAAAATAAGCAATAAATTTTTAAAACCCAAGTGATGAAGAAGTGGATGAAGAAGTGGGGAACACACAGGAAAAGAAATAGCAGCAAAAATATTTCCAGAAGTAGGACACTTTTTCAAGCCCTGGACTGAGAAATAGTGGGTCATATTATGTTGTCCTAAATTCTTGATGTACCTTTTAAAGAGACACTGCACACATGGCTTCAAAAAAGGCACTGCAGTGTTAGGTGGGTAAATTCTTAATTAGATTGATTTCTTTTCATGAGCAAACATCCATTGCCACCACATTAGTGATGTTTCACTGGCAAGCTCATGAATTCAGTACAATCAAAGCTGCAAACTAGGATATTTTCCATACTCAGCTTATTAGTACACCATAGTTTGCACTAATTGAAATTTTCACAGTGATTTCTAAGTTTAGAATGTAAATTTAAAGAAATATAGTGATTTAGCCACTTCTGGCTTCTCAGGATTGCACTTGTATCTTCTAGCAGTGTACAGTATTCATAATTTATAAAATCCAAATTTCAGGAATGTGCTCAGCCCTGTAGTAGGATGGTGTTGCAAGGTGAGCTCAGATAACATGTCACCTCCAATTTTCTTCAAGATCTGAGATAAGTTTACACAGTTGTTGGTGAGTTTTTTGGGTTTTGTTTGTTTATTTTTTGTTAGTCTTGGTTGTTGTTTTTGAGGTTTGTTTTTTTTTTTTGTGGGGGAGAATAAGGTTTGGCAGTTTTGTTGGGTGGTTGTTTGTGTGAGGTTTTTTTGGTTTTGATTTTTGTTTTGTTTTTTTTTTTTTTTGTTTGGTTTTTTTCCTCCAGATTAATTGGATGAATCACAAGGAAAAGTTGTCTAAGGTCACCCAGAAAAGTTCATAGTACAGTGTCTAATTTTCCCTAGGCTTTTTAGTGTCTGCTTTAAGTATCTGATTGCATGGTGGCAAGAGCATATAGAAATCCCGTAAGAAAAACTACTGCAATTTAGAAAGTAACAGTGGCCAAATGGTAACTTTTAACATTAAATGGAGGTGCAGGGGCTTTCCAATACTTCTATTTCAGGAGGATGTAACTGGTAATCGGGAAAAGATTGGTCAGGACTCAAAGTGGTAAGAGCAGTTGTAAGACATAGCTAAGTGCCTTTCAAGCAGTTACATAGTGGAGGATCTCTGAAATACAGGCTCTGCCTCCCCTCTTGGAATACCATTACAGCAGTGCCCTGAAGAAAGCAAAAACTGATTATGATGTCTTGATTTTAAACTCAGGAAGTTGCTTAGTGGTCGAGTATGTTAACAGTGCTTAATACATAAACACAGTGGACATATACAAATGCTTCCAACAGTGAAAAACTCAGCTATGACAGGCTTTGTACTCAAGCCTTCAGAAGCATGAAAACAATTAAAAGTAAAGGACGTATCTTGGTAATCAAGGTGATGGGACCCCTCATGGTTTTGGGCATTTCATGTGTTTGTGAACATGGAAATAGTATATATTTCCTTCTAGTTTCATTTTTGGCACAGAGACCCAACTCTTTGTTATAGCTGTTTTTTTCTGTACTGAGAGGGGCAAAAAATTTATGTGGGTGTTTGTTTGAGAGAGGCCTGATCCATCACTGTTGAGGTCAATATCAAATAGTCTGCTCAAAGAAACTGTTGTCATTACAGTTCTTCCTATTGAGTGCTATAAATTTTGGACCAGCCCAGTGAAAATAGGAGCAGGTCCCTAGCAGAAGAAAAGCAAAAAGAGCAGAAAAGCAATTTTCATTTAAACTTAAACGGATCTTGAATGCCCTAAAAGGGTAGTGAGGCATCCTCACCTTCATTCCCTCACAGCCTTTTGTATCACCCAGCAGGTCTGAAGGTGACCTGAGAGAGGATTTGCAACACTGCTGAACATCATCACTGTTGTTTGAATATCCAGCCCTAGGAATGGAGCCCACAATCCCACCTTCCAGCACATGCTCTTTATGAAACAGATGAGGACTGTCAGGTGTGCAAGATGTGAACTGTGCTGGACTGTCTGGCCAGCCCAAAGCAGGAGCCAGTTGCCTGGGGCTGCAGAAAGGTGTAGCAGCAGCTGCAGACTGTCAGCAGTGTCATGAGGAAGTAAGGGGAGAGTGAGATCCCTGAAGGAACATGATTTGGGGGAAGAGAAAGAAAGACATCTTCAACCATCTGAAGCTTAAATAGCTGTGATCCCTGGTCCCTCAGCCAGCTCCTCCAAATCAGGCAGATCCCAGTACCTCCATTCTGCTGTTAGTCTTTCACACACAGCCCCTTCAGCGACTGCTGCCCTTGAAATGCTGATAACCTGCTCCTGCCCCTTCTGCACTTCCCAACCATTGGTGTTGCCACTACAAAACTGAATTGTGCTTAATGCTGTTGAAGCCTGGGATTTCCAGTGAGACATTTGTCAGGAAAATGTGAACAAAGCTTGCAAAAATATGTCTGTGGCCTAACTGGAGTGTTCCTGGGACAGGCATTTGGCTGTCAGGAGAGAGCACAGCTTAGAAATCACCCTGCAGCTTCTGTCTGACTCTGCTTTATGCTTTTTGTATTCCTATTCTTCTACAATAATAAATAAGTCATTTTCAGGTGAAGGTGTAGTATGGGGTCTTCCCAGGGAGAGTGCTCAGCCATCACATGCAATTAGGAACCTGTGAGCAATGCTGCTGTCTTCTGCTCTTCTCTGCCTTTTTGAGCTTCTGGGTGTCCATGCTTGTGGGCATGGGCTAAGTACATCTCCCAGATTAGTAGACACAGATTTTAGACCCACAGATACTTGACTTTGTGAGTCTTAGCTGGAGCTGGAGCTGAGGATAGCCAGCACGTGTACAACAGCAAACTCAAAACATCCCAGGATTTTTTTTTTCCAAGAGAAAAAAGAAGTTCTCAGGGACCATTAGATATGTGAGGTATTTCAGTAAAAATTATTTTGTAGCTTTCGTGTTTGGATTCTCTTTAAATTTTGCCTGATTTGAATTTTGGATGCCTGAGTGCTTTTTTACTTCCCTAAATATGGAGAGATGAAATATGTCTGTGGAAAAGTGAGGAACACACCATTAGTACAATAGAATGTTTTATGTTAGAAATTCCTTCTCATATCTAAAAATGGATTGGGTTTTTACTTTTGATTTCATTAATAGTGTATTAGGATCCAAAGGAGTTAATGATCCAAAGATGTAATGGGCACTGAATTTTGAAAATTATTGAATATAAAAAGTCATTTTTTTTAAGAAAGAGAAGATATTGCAATTCAAAATTTTAATTCTTTATTTGACAAATGTAGATTGATATTGAATTAAAGGCTTCCTAGAATACTAATAGATATTATTTGATAAATTTAAATAATGCTGAAGATTCGTATGGTAATGTACAATTACAAATACAATAAATTGTAAATCTCATTATGTTGGTCTTTAGAAATCCTTTCTGAGAAGAAAGTAGGTGATGATTATAATGCAAATTGTGGTGTGCAAACTAAATATTATCTAGTAAGGTGCTATTCTGTTTTGATTTTATGATTCTTGTTTTCTCAGATAGATAGGTCTACAGCATTCATTTTAAAAATAAATAGTGTTACTGAGTTTCTGTGCCTATTGTGGATTAGGTTAAAGTGCTAATCTTTTGTTTGTTTTTAATTTGTTGTTTAGTATGATATTATTTACATGTGGAAATGCAGGAGAATGCTCTCCTGCACTCTTTCCTCCTGCTTTGAAATCTTTATTTTCTGCCATGACTGCTTACTGTGGAGAAGTGGGAGGAAAGGTGATTTGAACTGGTGTGATGTGGCTTTGTGCATTCCCTGGCACCTCTTTGTGGCCTTAATTTTGTTTGATCAGTCATGGCTTGCCTCTTGAGCTGTTGTTCCATCTCTTGCCAAGATGCTGATGCTCACCAGTGCTCTGACACCCCTTTGTGACACCTCAGTTGTCAGAAGTGTAACTTTTCCTCAGCATATGCAGCACTGAATGGAACTGTCTTCATGTCCAGGGTGCAGTCCCATGGCAACAGCAGTGTGTTTGTGGGAAGGTTAATTACAGACATGTTGGTAAATGAAGAGCTCCAGGAGCTGTGTGGTAACTAATGCCATCTACCTGTGCCAGTCAATGAGGAGATGCTTGGTTTGGGAGAGAACATAATTTTCTATGGTTTTGAATTATGCAGCCCATGAAGCAAGACTTTTTGCAACACTCAGAGGAAATTTTATCAGTGTTATTTCAATCAGATTCAGACTAGGGCCACAGTACAGGCTGATGCCCCACTGACCTGGGGGCAGTGATGCCCTTGAAGCACCTCATGGGATATTTCCCTTGGCCAGCTTCGGAACCTGACAGCAAGTTTTTCAATTCTTACTCGATATTTATTGTGAAGGTTTCCTCTGATTTCATGAGTGCAGTAATGTAATGTCAGAATTCATAGCTATTCTCAAAAATAGATGAACAGGGAGGTAACAGCCTGAGGTTTATGAACAGCCAATGTGTTATCCCTTCCTCCCTGGCTGACCCCATCACGAGGAGATTGTAAGGAACTGGGACACAGTGTGGAAAGTTTCAGACCAAATCTTTACAGACTTACTAGAATCCATGTTATTGGTATCTGACAACAGATATGAGAAAGTGTAATCTTCATATCAGCTCTGCAAAGGTATCCATGCATGATGAATATATTGAGAGAAAACTCTGAAACCCCTTGGAGGGAAATCTACAGCTGTCATCTTCAAGCTGTAACTAAACTTTTCAAGGGCAAAAGGGATTGAACTGTCAGGTGAAGTTTAATAAATGCATCTTTCAGTTAGTTACTTTTCCCATTTTCCTTTGTTGAGTCTCAGAGAATTCTCAAGTCAAAATGGATCCAAAAGGATTGTCAAGTCCAACTCCTTGCTCCTTGCAGGACCACCTGTATCCAAAGACTTTGTTACACTGCTCACTATAGTGAATTTCAACAATTCTTTTTGGGAAGCAAAAATTAATTCAGTGATTTTTTTTTGTTTTATTTTGTAGTGTAAAGTATGGGTAAAATCCTTAATCATGTAAGAAATAAAACAGATGGGTTTTTGAGGCAGGAGGCAGCCTGGGAAAGTATTCAGATAAGGCACTGGGATAGTGTTCCACCATTTAATCTCAGCATGAATGATCCCAGATAGGAGTGTATATTGCAGGGTTTGTACACATTGCTGCCCACCTTTTATCAGGCTATGAATTTATTTACAAAGAAATATGGAAGGAAAAGCAAATATAGTTGAGACAACAAAATGTGTACTGAGCTTAGAAATGCTTTTATCCATTCTCTTTTTATTTCTTTACCTACTTTGATTTTATGCCTTTCAGAATAGCATCCATCTGTCTGTAGGAAGTGCATTACTGTTTCTCTCTGACACTGTGCAAATGATAAATACTAACAATATTTCTCCTGACCTGCAGTGAGAGTCAGAAACATTTAGAGAAATGTACTTAGCGAAGCAGAAAAGGCCTCATATGATGATTGGAATTTTAGCCTTTGGAACACTGTAATCACAATTTGCAAATGCATTTGCAAATTTCTTTGTGAAATAATTGAGAAGATGCAGAATGTCAAATTGGATCTACAGAAATGTTTGATTTTCTTTTTTTTTTTGTTTCTGTGTTTTGTTTTGTTTTGGTTTTTTACAAGGAAATCTGTTTTATAAAGATCATCTTTTAAATATATCTACTATTAGATGAGATGTCATGGTGGTTATTTCTTAGTCCAAGCTTAGATCATTCCAGTGATGGATGCAGAATAATTAGATATACTATTTCTTGTGTGATGGAGCCTTGTGAGATGTGATAGCTGTTCATCAGCAGGGATAGCCTGCAAAATGTTTGAAGGACGTGACAGAGGTCACTTTCCAAAAGATCTGCCTACATTCTGTTAATATTTTTGTATATCCGTTTAGTTATACTGAAGCAGTTGAGTTTGCTTAGTCTAAAATTTTTTTAAAATAAATAAAAAAGGGAAAGAAACTCATATCATTAATAAGAGGTAGATATAGAGATTTTTTCCTAATTTTATTTTATTTTCCCAATACCATCTTCCCTTGCACAGCACAGAACAAGTTCAGACAGAAAAGACTCAGGTAGAAGACCACAGAAATATCCAGGAACTGGGTGGGCAGTCAAATTTATCAGTAATTTTTACTGCAATAATCTACATTGGTCTCATTGCAAATAAGCATCTTGGCAAGGTTCTTTCATCCCTGGTGAATGGAGTCAGTCTGATCTTTGAGGGGACAAGGAGGTGAACAGTAATAAGTATGGCATCTGCATGTGAATAAAACGTGTGAATGAAATGATGCCATTCCCCAGCTTCACTTTGGTACCTGGAGAACAAATGTAAATGCTGTGTTGAAACAACCTGGGCAGGGCACGCCATGGGTTACTGCTTTGTGTGGATAATGTAGATGCAGCGTTGAAGTAATGCTTTTGGACAGCTAAACCAGTATGTAAAAAAATTGTGTATGGTCTGTCTACCAGTAATTGTATTTCCAAAAGCCTCGAAAGTTTCCTTGGGGGGACAGGAAACGTCCAGTGGGGGAAAAAAGCACTGTAGCTGTATGCTGTTATGATAATAGGGAGTGACTTCAAAGGCAGGGACCCTCATTGGTAGGTTTTGACCCAAAGCTCCACTTGCCCTTAGTGCGGTTTAGTCTCCAGACTTACACTTAAAGGCTAGAAAAGCACATATGTTTATGCAAAAGACATGAACACTGGCTGCTAAGTAAGTGTCTGGCCTGCTGCCATCTTTGGGAAATCTACTACAATAGCGTATGTTGGCGAGAAAACATGTTTATGTAAATGACCAATTTGTCGACAAGGAATGCTGAGTGGGATTTGTCTCTCTGAGCATGCCTGAGGTTAGAAAACTGGAAGATTAGCCTCGTCAATAGTAATTACCCTGTCTTCTTCCAGCCCTTGCAGGGAAAGAGTGATACCCCAAGCTCTTCGCTGCTCACTACCTGCTGCCATGTGATAATTGCTTTGGCTCAATCAAACCTTAATTAAAATGTTATTGATAATTTGTCTGGAAAAGCAACACTTGCACACATTTCTTAATGGGAGGTCAAGTCATGTCATCGTTTACCTTAATCAGCTAAAACTTCAACAGAAATGAATTAAAATTTACTGTGGTGGTTTTGCTTTCCTGTGGAGGTGTTGGTCAGTAGCAAAGGGTACAAGATGATCTGCAAGGACATGCAGAGATGGCATGGAGAAAAAATGTGTATGTATACAGATAACACTCTAGAAGTAGGATAACAATTGCCTAGCAACTATAGCTGAGCTGAGCTGCTCAGTGATTTTAGATCTTCTACATCACTTTCATGAATTCCTCTTAGTTTTTCTTCTGAAGTGAAACAATAAACATCTTTCACACAGTGTTCCAGTAGGAAAAGGAACCCCATAGATCCATATAGTAAAACTCAAAACTGCTCAACTTACCTGATTTGGCACGAAATACATATTTCAAGGGATTTTAAGGAAAAATCACTGAGGTTGACTTCATTCAGGTCGCTTCATGAACAAAGGTTTTCTAAATCATAGCATGTTGTTTCTAATGTATCATCCTCTGGACATTACAATGTATAAAGTAAATTAAATAACGTGTTTTGGGTTCATTTTATTTGCTGAAAATTGTAGACCAATTTTGTGTTGGCAAAGTGGGTGAATTTCATATGATTTCAAATTTGATTGCCTTGTTACACCTTAATCACCATTTGCATGTTTTTAAATCAGTAGTAGATGCATGTACATGTTATAGATGCAAGTAGTAGTAGAAGTCCTGTTGCTTTCCTCCCTGGCAGCTCTGAGCCCCATGTTGGAGAACATCACCATTTGGCTCAGGTCTGTACCTGAAAGGAACATACTTTGGCAAAAAGATCAGTGTGTGCAATGGTGTGCCAGTGTAAAACAAGGTTTTTGTAGTAGCTATTATTATTGTATTTGTATATTGTATTATTACTGTACATATACTTTTTTTTTTGATTTCTTGTTGAAAAAAGCCTTTGGAGAAAATGTGTCATTGGCAATGTCCAGTCTATCTTTTGTGCAATCTTTCAACAAATGTCTCATCACCTGTCTTTGCTGGATATATTTTGGTAAACTGTGCCTAGTTTTTGTCCAGCACGTACAGGTCTTTGAATAAGCATCCTGCAAGTGTATAGAACATTGTCTGCACCTGCATTTTCTGTCTGTTTTCACATTACGTGGTAGATAATTTGTGGATTTCTGTAATGTGGTATTTTTGTTCTGAGGCTAAAAAGAAACTGTTGTTTTTTTAAATAGTCAAGAAAGAGCAGTAGCTTCATTATGAGCTTGATGGAACTGGTGGGTTTGGTTCTGTAAAAAGTGATGAAGTAGTATCTGACTAGCAAAGATATTGATGCTGCGAGAAAGTATTATGAGCACACTCTTAAATTTCTTCTAATACTTGCACATGAAGGACCACAGTTAACCACAGTTTTCCACAAGTACATCCTTATGTGTGTAATTTTTTTTTTTTTTTAAAGGGCAAACTATCACATTAACTTCAAATTAAGTTTATTCAGAGCACATAAGCACTTTCAAAAGCTTAACAATTGTGCCCAGGAGAAGCATTGGCTAGGTTCTGGTCTGAGGCACCATTATCAAACATTCATTCTGTATTGATTTTAGAAATTTTTCCAGCTGTTATTTTAGAAGGCACAGTTTTTAATTTGTAGAGTGATTTTCTTCTTAAGCCTCCATTTTCACATCAAAGTCTTAACATTCAACTTGCTTTCATGATTGAGGCAAATCTCTCTGGAAAATTTATCCCAGTATATATCTATCAGATAGGGTGGGGATTTTCTTTGCTCTCATAAGTAGATTATGTAAAAGGCCTAAATTGGGTCTCATTAGTGATGGGTATTGGAAGGCCAGTTTCCTCATTCTTTCTCTCCACCAATAATTAGCAAAAAATGTTACTGCAAACTCCAATATGCTTTTGTGATCTGTCTTTGTAGCTGACACAACTGAAATACCCTTGACACTTAAATGTTGCTCCCCATTATATCAGCATGTTGCATAAATCATTAACAGCCCTTATCATTCCCCTTTATTTTTGCCATTAGAAAGGTATTATCACCATCATCATCATCTCCACAGAAAAGTGAAATAGACAGGGAAGTGAAGAGGCTTCTTCATTGTGATTCCCTGGCAGGGAGTCAGCCCCAGACAATGACAGCTCCGGGAGCAGGATGGGTGGTCACTGGGGTACAGTTTGTACTGCTGAAACGTGCTGCCTTGCTGGGATAAAGGGTTTAATAAGAATTGCTCAGTGGCCAGAGGCAGCTGCTTTAGGAAATGGGGCAGTATTTATTGCGAGGTGCATATAGCTGTTGTATTTTCTTGCCAAGAAAGTGAAAGCATAAACATTCAGCCAGATTTCTATTTATTTGTATGCAGTTAAGAGGACTGTGCAATCTGTTTGGTGCTAAATCTCTGTGAACACAATGGGCATTTTTAGTTGCAAGTCTACTTCTTTCTCCATCATATTTCTGTAATTCCTCATTGCACTAGGTCTACTTTCCTGCTTTGAATCCACCTAGTAGGTGACCAGACAGTTGGTTTTGTTTCAGCTTTAGTGATACCCACTTTTTAAGTAAGAAGTCTGTTTGCATGTTAAACATATGACCCCAGTGAAATCTTGCTCCAGCATTTCTTCCAATATTCACTTCAATATTGTCACTGATATTTGAAGAAATAAGGAAGTGAACACTAATGATATATCAAAGTCAGGCACTAGAAGTTGGTTTAAAAATTCAACTTTTTTTTTTATCCCTTCCTGTAATCTTAATTTTGGATATGGTGCATTTTGCTTTCTAATGAGTAGCTTTTATAGTTTCACTAATATAAAACAATTACTCATCTTTGAAAGCAGCTATAGAAGACTCCATCTTCTCCTTAACTCTTCTGAGGACTGTAGCCTTAGTAGCTCGTGTTCATTTGCTCTCTTGTCTGTTGTCTTGTCTGTTTTCAGACTTAAGCCCACTTAAACCCACCTAAGCAGTTTGCAAAAGTTTTTTTTCTCATTAGTTGTGTGATCTAAATTATTTTGCATTTGAAATGTGAAGCACATGTATTGTGCCTTGGGCTCATCTGGTATAATTTGTATTTCTCTGTGATTTTCTTTTTCCAGCTAAGACCAGATGAGGAAAAAACCTCAATGTTGTGTGTGTCATTGAACAGGAAACTGAAAATGGAATCCAGAACCGATGTTCTCTTTTTAGCTTAAGTACAAATCAATCCTAGGCTAAGATAAAAATGACCAACCCTAAAGGCTTGGGGGTTTTGCCATTAATATAGTGTCCTATTTTGTATCAACTACACTAGTTATAAAGAAAATATATATTATGTAAATGATGGCTTAGCATAAGTGGTTTCCATTTAGCCTGTTACTTTGAGATTCTGTATTACTAGTCTGACACTTTTGTGTCTCATCATAGTTTGACCAATGTGACATAAAAGTATTAGCAAATTCCTTGAAGCTGCATAATGTGTTTTTCTGTAAAAGATAAGCCTCTCAAGTGTGTACCATATTAATAGAGAAGATCTGAAGGAGGATATAAAGCTGTGCATGGTGTTTTGGATTCTAGTAGATGAAAAGTCCTAAGTACTTTGTATAGTGAAATCTTATCATCAAAAAAATTATCCAGCTGAAATTCTTCACAGTGTCCATATATGATATGTCCATAGCTGTAGTTGTCAGATAATACAGCAACCATCTAGTTCACTCCTTGACAAGCTTGGATGCATGAGAAAAGTCAAAATAAAGTAAATGAAATCAAGTGGAACCTCCTGCCCTGGGAGGTTCTATAATTCTGTAGTTTAAAGTCAAAACTATTGCTTAAAATTGCAGTCCTGTGTTTGTGCCAGGACAGCATCTCACTGTAGTCAAGGTCATCCAATATGCCAAAGTTCTGTTATAGTCAAATGAATAATTTTCTTCATGGCAATTTGTCAGCATAAAATCTTAAACCAGGATTTGCAGGGGGACATCAATCTATTTATTCAAGTACTAATCATATTTGTTTTTACCAGCTGCTCCGGGTTGGAAGTTGCCTTTCTTGATATTTGTGATAAGAGTGTTTGGCTTGCAGATGATGTATATAAATTTTTCAATAAGCCCTATTATACTTTACAGTCAGCTGTTTGTGCTCCTTCCAATAGGCACATTCTTTCCAATGAGTCAGAAATACAGACCTTCCAATAGAAGAATTTTTACAGCAGTATTCTGCCTAAGTCCCTTACCTGTTGTGCAACAGTCTACTGAAGAAATTTCAGAATTTCCCAAAACAGTCATCACTGAAAGAGAAGGGAATGCAAAATTGCTGAAATAAAAGAGAGTAGGAGAATGAACGTGCAGAAACAGACAAGCTTTTCTTTTGCTCTTCTTGCAAAGGTGTTTTATGTTCCTCCAAATATTTGTTTCTTTTTCAAACCTGGCCTCTAGTTGAATGCTTGTTTTACATAATTTATTTTTTTGGCAGGGAAACCCTAGATAACATGGCTTATCTTTACTGGAGGACTCTGTTTAATAGTAAGTTCTGATAGAACATTTTAAAACATTTCAGCTACCAGGTGGCTGGAAGAGTTTTCAAGAGAACCTTTTTTTTTTTTTTTTTTTTTGAACCTGGACTCTCAGGTTCTCTCAATCCTGTTGTTATGGTTTATGAATTCCAGAAACAGCTTTGGGGAAGTACACAAGGACAAGACTACTTAGTTTAATGCACATACTAATTGAAGTTTTCCTTTTTCTAGATACTAATATTTGAAGTAAAGTGTCACAGTGGTCCATTTCAGGATGGGTTGGGTCCTTCATGATTTTTTAAGTTTGTGGCAGTTGCTTGGTCATTTGGAAAATAAATGCTGAATTTTCAAACTGAAACTGAAGAATTTACTATGTTTGGCATGAAGTGATATGCCTTAGCAAGCAGAATCCATGTTATGTCTTTGTGCCCTTTAAGAAAAGGCTGTGGTTTAACTGGGTTTTCAATTTAAGGGTATTCTTTTTATATTAGGGATTTCTGCCATTGGTTATTTGCAGAAAAACCCCAAATGCAACTCCAAAATCTCAGCAATGTAAATCTTCTGAAAGTTTGATCATAGAACTAGGGTTAGAATGGATGGGGTTAGAAGGGACTTCTCAGAGCATTAATTTCAACCCCTCTACCATAGGCAGGGACACCTTCCGATAGACCAGGTGGCTCAAAGACCCGTTCAAACTTGCCTTGAACACTTCCAATTATGTTGTTCCTTTTATAAGTAATTAACTTAGCTTTAAAGAAAAAAGCCTTTATATTAGGACTTAATTAATTTAAATATTAGGTTCATTTTAAGTTTTAAAACTTCATTAAGTAATCACAGTTGAAATAGCAGAGTCACACTGTTTGATTTTTCTACTGTTCTTCTTAATTAACCACAACTAGGATAATTTTTAAGGTGACTAAATGACTTACAAGAATATGTATCAATGGAAAAGATATGCTTAGATGGCTTAGAAAAATATTATATCCTGTCCTTACTGTACTCTGTGACAATAATAAACTTTAGAAATACATAGGCTAAAACATGCTGCAATAAAACCAAGCACCCTGGTCCATTCAGTCATGATTAAATCTTCATTTCTCAGTGCATAAGAATTTCTTTAAAAAATATTAAAAATGGTTAGATGAAACCACAAGGAGTCTTGAACATTTTGTCCTCTCTGTGAGATTTGCTGTAACACTCTGGCTGGTGTAAGCAGAACCAGAAGTAACGGGAATCTTTTAAACAGCCAGAGGAGTTGGAACATCCGTAAATAATCAAGAGGGTGGAACTGACCTTGACTGAAGTTGGGGTTGTTATGTAGTCTTAAGTTAAACAGAATCTTATGGTCTGCTCTACTTATATGCGAGCCTGATTCAAAGCTGAATCTTCCCATAACCTCCACTGGGATTTGAATAGGTTTCAGATGAATCTCCCATGTCTGTTATGAAGGTTAATAAGTTAATGTTTGTGCAGTGCATAGAAAATGTGAGGTAATCCTACTTGGTGAATACGTTGAATTTAGACGCAGATGTGGTCCAAGTCTAAATGGACAGAAGGGAGAGTGAAAGGTTGAGGCAAGTTACATATCTACACAATGATGACTGTGTCACATGAAGCACAAATATATACTGCTGTGTCTAGTGGTAATTGAGAAGCAATAGCTTCTTTAATCTTCCTTATCCAATAAATCTACCTTGTCTGAAATAAGCCTTCCAAAAAATTTAATGAGCAGTAGCCTCTAAGTAGGCAATTGTTTCACGCTCCTTGTACCACATGAGTATGGTCTTCTGTTCTTTAATAAGAATGAACTGCATCTTTGGAAAAGAAGTAACTCTCTTTGAAAAATATATAGGTAAGATTATGCTAATATATTGGATTATGCTAAATACTAGGGATTCAAGGTGAATGCTTCCATTTTGGGGCTTTTTTTACCTGCATCTAGGCTAATGATGCTAGCTTGTGGATTTTGTCTTACCTAAGCTATTCTAGACTTGCAAAAATTTGATTATTTTTCAAAAGACCAGCTGTGTGAGTAAGGTCACATTAGGGAATGAGATAGTTTTGGGTAAGTTCTTTGAAAAGGCAGTTTATTTCCTAAGTCAAATAAATGCAACCCCATTGCATTTGGGTTCCCAGTCATATTATGCCACCTTTGAATCTGAACGATTCCCTTTAGGGGAGGAAGCCAAGAAGGAAGGATGATGAAGATGAGAGGGCTGAGCTTAGAGAATATTCAAAGGATACTTGTTCTATCACATGGTGATTTTGTGTTTAGAATAGTGAAACCTGTTAATATTCTTGGCTGATAGAACAGTCCCTATGGGTATGTTAAAAGAGAAAAAAAGCATCACATTAATTTTCACTTAGTGATTACCTTTACAAGTGTTTGGCTTCTTGCTTTCTCTGACCCTTCCATGTAGAGAGTACCTTAAGAATCTGTAGCATCAGAAAAAATTTATTGTTTAAACAAATTACTAATACGCTTTTGCCTGGAAGCAGACATACTGTTAAATTTTACACTAAGCCATGAAGTCCTCCCTTTTTGTTGTGGATTTTTTTTTATTAATAGAATGTTGTTTCCAAAAGGTTGTTGCCTTGTTTTATTACCTGACATTTCCTTGCCTCAGTTTTTCAGTAAAGTTACAATTGAGATCAAGGAGGGTAGTGAACATCAGAAGTAAAAATCAGGAACAGCTGCAAGGTACGCTTTACAGCCAAAGAGGATCACTCATCATCTCTGCTTCTAAAAGCCATGGGGTAGCTTCTGTCCTATACATGTCTTTGAAGAAAAATTTAAAGATAGCCAAAGATGCTGAGAAGCATTCTTTTAATCCTGCCTCTTCCACCAGCTGTTGAACAGAAGAGCTTAGGGAATGTGCTGAAGTGCTGTAATAAATAAACATATTTGGCAGTGGATAAAGTCGACTGGACACATCTCCCTCCAGAGATGAGTAATACAGCCCTGTGTGGCAGCAAAGGGGGGGGGGCAGGGGGGCAGTTAAGAATGATATGAGCTGTTTGGAGCCCCTAAAGATATTAACAATTGTATTTAATGCTTGTGTAGCACTTCCCAGTATTTAACTGGCTTACTGGAGGCTTGTAACGTAAAGGCTTCTGGTGACTTAAAACACAAGAATAGCTGAAATCCATTAAAATAAAAGGTGGCCACAAAGTAGCACAGTGTTCCCTGCCTAAGTCTCCAGCTCTGCATCAAGAACATGATAAAGAACAAATTGAACCAGAGGGCAGAAAGCTCCTCCTCCCTTTGAGTACATCTTAGGTCAAGAGCACTCAAACAGGAGCAAAAGAAGAAATAGGCCTTTTTGAACTTCAGCTTCACCAAATGTGAAGCTTGTTATGTACAGAGTGTCCAACAGGTCATATACTAAGCAATCAAAAAAACCCCAGAGATGACATCACATTGATAGCAATGATAGATAAAGAACTTTTTAAACATGATAATAAATTAAACTCAAGTTCTTTTTTTATTGACAATGTAGTCTGACTCTAACATGTTTGTAAAAAGGGCCAACAGGGAAGACATGAAATAAGGCTGAAATAAAGCTAGTCAATGCGAAAGGAGAAATATGTCATGCTCTCTAAAGCTGGGAAGAGCAGCCAAAAATTTACTTTTCTGTTAGGTGGAAGTGAAGAAGTTGGCAAAGGATGTTGATAGTACAAAGTAGGAATCTTCTCCCTTGATTCCCTGCATGCTGATGGGGCTAAGAATTGTATAGTACAAAACACTGAGCAACAGATCCTAAATAAACCTCCTGCTAATAGGAGGTACAGAAAAGATAGCAGGGCTTTGAAGCAAATCATATCAGACATCTTTCGTAACACATTAATAGCGATGCATTATTGCCAGCAGATACCGTGGCAATAGAAAATAAAATGCACAGATAGCAAAACTGGGATCGTGCTGCATGTGTTGTCACAGGGATGATCCAAGTATTTGTGATTGTCATTCCAGTTCCCTAGTATTTCCTAATGTGGGACTTTTCAGTTGCTTATAGTTCTGGCTGGCTTTAGGTAAAATTTAGACTGAATTTTTATTTTCCATATCTGCTACTTGATTGTTTTAATATTAGATAGTGAACCGTCTTTGAAGGTTAGGTATCGATCTTTTGCCAGGGAATGAAGGTATGTGGGACTATATACAGGAAGGAAGGGAACACATGCTCAAAGACTAATTTGTGATGAATACCTGAGGTGCTGAGCCAAGACTGCACAAGCAACTTCAGTGTAAGTTTTGGCAATTACAGCTCCAGCATTTGTGGTCCATATCTCTGGGACAGGAGTGCTGGAATATTCAAAGCTGAATAAATACATCAGTGAAAATGAGTGGAGTTTTGTTGTAAACAAACAAAATGTTGGAATCCAGTTTCAGTGGCTTTACTTGTCGTGTACGTTAGCATCTAGCTGCAGGAGTAAACCTGCTAGATTCATTGGATCTGCTCATACAGTAGGAGGTCTCTTGCTGTGAGTTAATGTAGAGAAGGGATTCTCTAGCACTTGACCAGACAGAAGATCTGGCAATAAGAAAAAATAATGTTTTTATGATTTCTTTCTGATTTTGAGTTCCAGCAAGTTCTGATAAAAATAGTAGGAAATCATAGAAATGTGGAGGGAATAAATACTGAGGTAGCACATCAAGATTGGGTTTCTTTTGGTAATGTAAAAAGGATGTATTTTGATGCTAAGAGCACACTGCAAATACAGCCACACACAAACCATGTGAGCAGGTATGTGCATGGCTGACCAAACAAATAGAATTGTGCTTGGTCAACCTGATTAAGTGGTGACACATTACGTGTTTCTTTCCAGTGAGACATGGTGTGTGGTTTCATCATGCCACATTACATGGGCTGGTAGTCAACATAGAAGTACTTTTGGTAGAGGAAATCAAGAGGTGCTGTTGTAAACACTAAGGAAAATATATTGTATCTGTATTTATATTTGTGCATCTGTTTTTCTGTCAGATGAAATATGTTTTATAAACATCAAATCAGTATCCAATCAAATATGCATTGAAATTTTATCTTAATCTTAGCATTTCCTATTCTATGTAACTTGATTTCTTAGCTTTTCTTCCAAACACAAAACCAGAAGACTATACTTTGTTTCCAGAAACAGTCTTGAGTGGCTTTATTCATGTTTGGAACATGTATGTATAAAAGTGTATAGATGTCTGTAAGCACAAAACTCTAACCTATGTCCATAGTGATGATGAAAACTCAGTTGTTGCTTCAGTAAACATGTACATGAGGTGCAGTCCCATATCTGCATCTACTTGTGTAATTATGTGTGCAATTTTTTAAAAATTAAGTCATTCATTATGGTTGCTCTGTCACTGACAAAATGGTCATTTATCTTAATGTTTCAAGAGCCTGCTTGACAGTATGTCCATTAGTGTAATAGAGTTAGCAATTTATGATTACAAAAATTCTTCAGTCCCCAGTAGCTGGGAGAGCTGACAACTTGTAGCTGGTGTGGGCAACACTGGAAGCATGAGTACCTGAGTCTTTCTGGGCTGAATTCAACTGCTGGAACCTTATCCTTTTAAGAACTGTCATTTGCTTAGTTTTGGGGTTTGCAGGGTTTTTTACGTGAAAAAAGTGCAGAAAAAATAACATTTCCATGCCATAGTCCATAATCAAACTGAAAAGAAGGCTAGAATACTCTTGGGTTTTCTTTATAACTAGAGGAATTTTATTAAAAGGCTTAACCAACATTTTTGAAAAGTCTTTTTTTTTACTGAAAAACTTTCCTATGCTATAAATCAACAATCTCCAAGACTTGTATTTGTTCAATTTTCTAAGCAAAGTAATTTTGCTCAAACATCACACAGAGATATTTTCACACTGCTAAGCGAAACTTGTAATTTTTGGGATTTGAATCAAACTACGCATTCAAGATGCAAATATTCTTCCTTTTTTAATATATAGGGTGCTGAATTCAATGTTGAAGTTCCTCTTATTGAATATATTCATAATAGTGTTATGATTGAGTCCTTACAATCATATATCTTAGTTGCTTCTCTGTATTGCTACTGTGTATCAGGTTAATGGACTGCAGATTTATTTTTTCAGTGATTTTTCAGTCTGTTTATGAATATGCTGAAGCATTTTGCATGCTATGCAGTCCAATTGCTGTCTTCTGAACTGTTATTATACAAATCCAATATGAAGTTCACTATCTGCAAGATTTTTGAATTAATGCTATTTCTCAGCTTGTATGGTGTCAGGTACTTTACTGAATGTGGTCTTTGCAGAAAACTGTTGTACAACATAATTAGAAATTAAAAAGAGAAACAAAAAGTGTGCAAATGCCCAGTGACTTGGTGGAGGGTGTGTCAAAGTTGTACTTTTCATGTAGTAAAGGTTTCTATTTAATGGTGGAACCTCATAGCAGAACTCACTGGGAAGAGGTTGGTATCTTAATTTTCATCATCCACACAAGTCCTTCATATTGTACCATGATTCTGAGGGGATATCTTGCCCACTGCCAATTCCTTTTTCCCTTGTTACTATAAAATGGTGCTAAGGGTGTTCTCAGTGGATTGCAGGCCGATCTCAAGCCCTATGTGGAGCTTATCAAATTATGAATTTTTCTCTGGAATTTTGGAGGAAAAAATTCAGTTTAAAAGTTTTAAATCTATTTCAGAAATAGGCTTCAGGCAAAGTCTATGCTTCTCTTCCATCCTTTTAATACCTGCTGAGATGGAACCTTATTTTTATTTCTTCAGTGGGCTTTTTTCTGCCACCTTGATTAAAATTGTGAAATAGCAATGAATTCTCAGAGAATGTATCTGCACAATGTTTGGTAGTAATCATGTAATCTGTCTGATTCCACAGGCTGATTACAAAATCAGGTGTTCAGACTGATTACATGAACAGCTTCCCTTCTGCAAATAACTGTCATTAAGGAGCAAATTGTGCAAATTGTGCTCCATGCTAGTTTAATTCCAAAGTCATTCCATTAAAATTAATGGAACGTTTCTGGATTTCAACCAAGATAAGTTGTTTAGTGAAGGGTTCAGATGGAAAATTGACAGCCATATATATTTGTGATCTTACTGTGTTTTTTTTCCCCAGCTGTTGTCCTAAAGCCAGAGAGAATGTTTTGGTTGTGCAGAGTTCATTTTCTGAGACACAGACTAAAGAAAGGAGCTATGTAAAGTGGAATTTTTATTTGTTTATTTTAAAGAGTGGATATTTCAAGTCTGGCACAAACAAAGTATTTCACTGTGTTGATGTAATTGATGGCACTGAAAACTTACTTGAAAATAGGCTGCAGACAAAAAATACAGCATACTTCATGAGCCCAATTTATTTGCCACCACTGCCTCTGCAATTCCTAATGTGGTTAATGCTCCTCCTTGAAAGCTGATGACCTTTCTTCAGCTGAAATATGATTCCATTAATGTAGAAGTGCATGGAGGCTACTTGGATATTAATGGTGTCCCAATATCATCTGATAAGACCTGAAGTATTCATACACCCTGCCGTGGTGGATTTGTTTGATATGATGTTGAGTAGGATGGTGTTAGTATGACTCTCACCAGCCCCTCTTGATCTTTGGATTGTTCTGCTCTTTGAGATGAACTGCATTTTACAGCAAAAGGAGACATGTGCAGTGAACCCTATCCAGGAAATAAAGATGCCCCATTTTGAAGGTTTAGATCGTAGTGGTTTTCATATGACAAGTATAGGCAGCATAATATTAAAGAGGTAATTAGCAGAGATCTGGGGAAAATCCAGCAACCCAGCAAAATTATGCCAGTATGAAAATGATGCTAGAAATTTACAGTACTATCACATGCAGTTTCAGCAGTGTTGCTCCCATGAGAGACTATTGTAGTGGCCTTTTCTAGACTTAAAAGGTATGAAACTGTGAGGCTTTTATAGTTAGGAAAAATATAGCAATTGCTCTGCTTTTTTGTGGTAAATGTGTGCTTAAAATTGTTTACTGTCAATAGTTTAATGCATAACTGATTTAGCTGTTTACATATGTGTTGCAGGCTGCCTTTTAGATCAAGTCCTCCAACAAATGAAAGCCTCATAATATATGTATTTGAGCACTATCAGGTGTTCAGAGTTAATATTAAGATACACAGCAAAAATTTTCATAGTTTTTTAGAGGGTTTTATTGTCTTTTTTATGTCACAGAGAGATAAAAGTTTTTTCAGTTACCTGGCCTTCTGAAGCATGCCCTGCATTTGAACAGGAGCACAGCTTATGCTATCACATTGCAACCCCAGTTCAGTGCCCTGAGACGAGCACTGTCATGCTTTGAGCACAGCTGAGCGCCTTCTGTTGTCTAATCTGGAAGTTCACAACCTGCTGTACAAGTGATGGCTTATCAAAACTTGATTAAGAGGTAGAAGCTGGGGAGGCAGGATGGGAATCTCAAATGTTACAGCTTTTGAACTCTCTTGTAACCCCTGGTGGCAGATATCTGATAGCAGAGGGTTGCTATCGCCAAGGCTTGGACAGGTTGCATAAAGGGCAGTGGTGCACATCTGTGTCAGCTGTGATACCTGCCTCTCAATTAAACTTATCTCTGAAGTTTCACAGGTGCACACCACCTTCATAAAGCTCACCAAGCTAGAATATGCCATGCACAGAGCTCGGTAAAAAGTTGACTGTCTTGCGTGATGCTGCGCTGGAAAGTTACTGATGGAGGATCTGTAAAGTTGGGGGAGTGAAGAAGGGAAGAGAAAAACACTTTAATAAATCTGCTTGACTCTAATGAATGTTGATTGACTGTGTAACTTTTAGGTAGCTTTGAGTTGGAGTAAATGTCAAATATAATTCAGTTCACACAGCAGTATGAAAAGAACTGTTACTTTCCTTGGAGAAAACCTGACAGCCCAACTTTCTTAAAGGGCTTTTCTGTCTTGCTCATTTGTTCTCTCTTTTAATGAAGCCTTTCACAGTTGACACTTCCCTAACAAAAGGTAACACAGGTCGTTTCTATTAAACAGAATATTTTTCCATCAGCGACATCACAGCTGTAATCTGAGATCAGAAACTGTTACTTCTTTTTTATCTGATGGGAAGGATGAGTTGTTACTCATAAGAATAGTGTGGTGTTCTGAAGTAATGTCTCTATACCGTGGGTGCTTGGTATTAATGACACATGTTGAGAACAGGCATTTAGCTGCCATAAAATATATACATATATGAAGCTAAGAAATGTGTGGTATTAAGTTCTTGAGTGAAACAGAAAATGCACTGCATTATTACCCAGCCCTGCAACAAACTTCACAGTTACAGAATCCTTTTGGGAACAGATTTGGGGGATAGTAGGCAAGGACAGAAAAGATCAAACTTGCTTACTGCCTAAGATTAAGATCAGATTTTCAAGGGCTTAGAGTAGCAAGTTTTGACATAATTGGAAAATTTACAGTGTCACAAAAGGAATTGCTTTTTTTTCTCAGTGTTTTTCAAAGCCATGTCTTTGTTTACATGCTGTAGTAGAAGGTAAAAGTTTTCTTAAAGCTGATCTTTGTTTTTCTCCATCAGTTCACAAAATGGAGAGCAATGGTAATAGTTTTCCTTTATCCTTCAGTGTATTTGCTTTTTAACATTACGAATGATAGAATCTCTTTCTTTCTTTGTGTTCACATTTCTGAGCTGCTGTGGTTTGTAAAGAGTTATAGAAGTATTCAGAAGTCCTTCAGATCTGTTGAATTTTAGCCTTCTGGGACAAGATCACCAAGTCACAGTATGGGTGAGGTTGGAAGGGACCACAGAGGTCATCTGGTCCAACCTCTCTGTTCAAGCAGGGCCATCCCAGAGCATGTGGCACAGGTTTGTGTCCAGACAGTTCTTAAGTATCTCCAGTGAGGGAGACTCCACATGCTCTGTGGACAACCTGTTCCAGTATTTGGTCACCCACACAGTAAAGAAGTTCTTCTCATTATTCAGGTGGAGTTTCTTGTGCATCAGTTTCTCCCCACTGCCTCTTGACCTAGTGCTTGGCATCACTGAGCACAGCCTCCCTCCATCCTCTGGACACCTTCTCTTCAAGTACTTATCTACAGGATCACACTGCTTCTAATTGTGGGGATTTCTGAGCAGACACCTGATACATTTGACATCAAAGTTTGAAGGAGCAGGAGTGTCAGGTTTGTACCTAACAGGGAAGGAACAAGCCAAGTGGGATTGAAAAAAGACAAGTATCCCTCCAGGGGAAATCAAGACTGGTACAAGAGCAGGGAGAGAAAGGAAGAACAGCAGCTGGAAGTTGTAGAAGCTGGAGATTGCTTTTGACAAGGAAGACTTTTTGATTCAGGAAGCAGTGTCATATCAATAATTCAGTCGTGTTGGATCAAGGCACCTAAAATGCTGCTCCTTGTTGAATGTTGGGATATGTGTTAATTCAGCACTGTAATGAGAATAAAGAAATAGATGAGTCTGGATAGCAGGGAGCTGGGTTGAATTACTAAGAGCCACTATTGAAATGTAAAATTGTTTGTCCCTGTAAAATATAGCAAGTTCTGCTGTAGATATAATTAAATAAGCAAGACTGAGTGTAAAGAGATAATGAACAAGGAAAAATGTACCTGTATTGTTCTCATGTAAGACTGACTGTATCTATAATTATTACTGAAAGCAAGGCGAACAGAGGTCCAGTTTGGTGAAAATGAAGTTGTTTTAGTTGTTAGAGTATGAATTAGGAAGAAAAATTTTGTGTGTTACTGACATGGTCTTTTTTTATGCCTCTCTCAAGGTGATAAAAATAATTGTGGTAGCCCAGTACAAAGATACATTTTTACATTTTCCAATCACGGCTTAATTACAGCTGTTTGTGAATGAGGAGTAGCTAGTCATGTGGTGTGAGTAATGCTGGTATTCCCAGTGATTATTCAGAAGGCAGCATGACTTTTAAGATTTCCTGCAGTTCTTGTCTACATTAATTGTACAAATGCCACATTTTAATGGCTTTTTAATATTTTTCAAGCAGCCAAATACTGTTCTTCAAAGGTTCTTAAAATTACTCTAGTAAATACGTTTGCTCTGTAAATAGAAAGAAAATAATTTAAATCTTAGGATTATCTGACATATTTCTCTGCAATGGTATATATTCACTCTTGTATTGGAACACACTAGAACTGCTTTGATTTAAGACTCATACTTGATTTTCTTTCATTTTATGCATTCTTCTTTTTACAAGATTAAAATTTCAGATAGAAATCTATGTTATATTCTTATTGTTTTCCAAACTGCTATTTAGAATTTAAAGGATATTGGGAAGAAAAATATTCTGATAATTCAGCAATAGTTGTAAATTCTGTATTTATTTATTTCCAGTGGGGCTCCATCAGTATTGTAGTTCTGCTTTCTTTTTACTCCATAACTCAGTGAGGAAGGCTGTCCTTGAAGAATACAAATCTTTCTTGGGGTTTGGTCTAAGGGAATGGTAATAACTGCCAGCAACCTCCAAGTCTTCCGTCTGCAAGGGCCACTCACGATTTTGTATTCTGCAGACTACAGAAGTGTTTATTTTAATAAAACATCAGATCAAGACTGTGCACAAATGCTTCCTTGAAAAATATTTTTAAGAATCTTTCTGTGATCAGACTGTATCCAGTCTGTGTTCCATTAATTCCAATAAACTGACACAGAACTCAGCATCCAGAAGCACCAGTAGCTCTCAGTGTTGACAGAGTGACCTTTCTCATGAGTCAAAGAAAGGTTTATACCAACTTACAGTCAGCATGATTTGACATAACTTTTGATTCCTTTTTATTGAGTAGTTCAAGTACAGTCCATTCATATTTTTTAATATAGTGGTGAGTGCTGTGATTCAGGTCTTTCTTCAGAGTGGTGAGAATCTGAAGAGTGGTAATTACTAGAACTAAAAATAGATATATTGGCTAACTTTCAGGTTAGAACAGATAGGGTGGAGGAGATGGATAATATGAAAGTCAGAGTGCTGGTGTACTATGGAGGATAAACCAGATCAATGGCTTGAATTCTTACACCTCTGAAAAACAAGATGCTCATCACAAGTTGTTTTAGTTCAACACATGGACATGGCAGACCTGATTTTACAGCTTTACATAAGGAATGATTAGTTATTTCCCTGAAACACCTCCTGTACTAAAGTGAAGAGGGACTGTATACACCTCCAACTCTGTTTTTTTGAAAGGTCGAAATACATCTGGATTTCATTGTTTTAGCCACAATTTTTACACTAGCAAATGTGATTAAAACAGATATTATTGCAAGAGATTTTATTTGGGTAAAGATTTTGCATCTGTTAGACTGAGCTTCAGCAGATTTAATGGTTTTCATAGGCTCTGTCATTTCTACAGGGACCTATGAAGTTGAATGAGTAGAAGATTCACTTACTTTATGGAAAATCTGCTTTTGATACTCCTTTGAACAGTAGAGATGTTTATTTTTCTTCACGATAGTTTTTGTTTTCTTGTTCAGTGGTTACTATTTTATCTACACTATGCCCATTGAAACAAAAGTTTTACATTAGATGGCCAAAATGCCAGCAGAGAAAATGAGAAGAAACCCACAGAGGATGAAACCTGTGTAGTTATTTTTTGACGAGTGTAAGTAGGGATATTCTGGAGTATTTACAGCAAAGGACAGTTAATATTAAGGCATATTTTTATTCCATCACATTAATCCTGCAATCCACATAAGCATTTACCTGCATTATGCTGATGGGTATTATAAAGCACAGAGAGGTGAGGTAAACACTCCCCCAAGTCTTACACTGAATTGCTGAGAGAATATCAAATACAGCCTGGGATCTCTAATGCCTTGTTTTGCTGCCTGTCCATCACAGCACATCGTTGTTGGGCTCCAAGAATCACATCCTGGTGAATCTGGTTTAAACTACCAATAAAGCAGTTTATCATAATATTCTGGTCTGTGACCAGGGTAGGCCTTTTTACTTCTCCTTTTCTTGTGTGTAGCCTTCAGCAGAGAGGTTGCAGAGACTGATCTCGACATACAGTAGAGTTGGCATAGCTTTAGGGTCTTGTGTTGGGAGGGAAGGCTCTGTGAGCATGTAATTTTATTACAAATCTTCTGTTGAGGAAACACTGTGTGGTTTTTGCTGCTGTGATCTGTGTTTGCAGAGTGCAGTGTGCTTTGGGAAACAGTTATTGTACTTTGTCAGCTCCCATTATGTTACACCATCCACAACAAATTGTTTTTTTACCATAACTACATTGCAAAAAGTACCCTGAAACTTCTGAAGGTGTTTTTCCCCGTTGTCGTGTCATAGTGAGTATGGATTAACAAAGTTGACAGTTGACTGTTTTGATTAAAAATAGCAGAGGATTTGGGAATAGATTAAAAAAAAAATCTTAAGGCATTCCGACATTCTGAGGACAAATGTAGACAGAATATTGACACAAAGCCAAACTATTTTTTATGGGAAGTTACAGAATCACAGGATCACCCATTGCTATCGAGCTACATAATGGGAACTACAGACAATCAAATGCTTCCCTGGGAGGTCCAGATATGCTAAAGATACAGGGCAGCAAGAAATTACTTTAACTGCAACTTTTGATGGAGATGCATATTTAAATTACCTATAACCTACACTGCTTCTCCTTCTCCTTCTCCTTCTCCTTCTCCTTCTCCTTCTCCTTCTCCTTCTCCTTCTCCTTCTCCTTCTCCTTCTCCTTCTCCTTCTCCTTCTCCTTCTCCTTCTCCTTCTCCTTCTCCTTCTCTCTCTGTAATAGTTTGTCTATTTGTGAGTGAAACTTGCAGTTCCACTTAGACATGAATAATGGAGAGAAATCAAAAGATGTACCTGAGGGTTGGAGAACAAAATATATAAATTCCCAGCCTGAGCATGGTAAATCTTGGACACTAGTGATGATAAAAACTTGAAATGCATGTTGTAACATGTTCTGTATCTCATGAATGTTTCCAAAGCTCTGCAGACATGTAAAGACTGTTCATGTTGATTTTACTGGTAGAAACCAGAGATAACCAACCTCTGGTTAATAAGCTATAGTGTGAAGTTGGGGGTAGAATTTTAGAATTCAGAATTTAGCTTTTGCCTGCTTTTGCTTTTGTCTTAATATAAGACAGACCTTTTTTTTTTTTTTTTTTTCAGTGGGAAATTGCTTTATTCTAGAACAAGTTTTAATTGGAAACCAAATCTGAACTATATTGAACCTAATGGTCCCAGTTCCCTGCAAAGTGTCTATCTGTAGTAGATGTGGGCTCCATGCTCTGTGAGAATCTATGGCATAAATCTGAATTCACAAATTGAAAGACTAAATATACCCACTCACTGTAAATTTGAGTGTAGATAAGAAAGAAATTTTTTTACTAGAAAAATAAATAAATTGTTTTGTACTAGAAAAATAGTGGCATCATGCTGTAGCTGCTCCACCTGGTTGGATTTCTGTAGAATCCTGTGCCCTGTTCAGCAGAGGGACCTGACAGTCCCTCAATGTCACTGAGGGAGAGAAATGGGAACCAGATGAACACATCTTACCTGAGGTTTGACAGGTTGGGTATGTTGTTGTTGGGATTTTGCGAGAATTTAATATTCCTCAGAAATTATATAGCCCACTCCAAAAACATAACTTCATGTTTCATCCTGTTTCAGCTAGCTGTTGGCAATCTGACATTTCTCAGTCACAGCATGTTTTCCAGGGGAACAGTTCAGCTTCTCAATTGCCTGTAGTGATTATTGTCTGTTAGCATGGTGCCACTTCAGATTCTTGGGGCATGAACCTGTGTTGTTCTCTTTTGCTCTCTTTCTCCTTGTCTGCAGGTACTCTAACAGCCCAAATCACAGCGAGCCTTTCATTAATACCCACGGCCATGGTTGTTTGTAAAGTCACATTTGTGGCTCTGGGATACTGAAAACTCTTCCTAGTGAAAAACCTTGGAAAAGCTGCTCAGAGTAAGAGGCTAAGCAGACCCAGGCTTCTCTGTAGGCATAAATTTAAATTCTCTAAAAGTTGTGGAAAGCATAAAAGATGCTGCAGTTGGGAATTTCTGATGCTGAGCAGTTTGCAAATCACAACAGTAGTGTATCAGCAGTAGTAGAGTGAGTGAAACTAGTGGAGCTGCTTTCTGAATATGACAGTGGAAATAAGGACAGTGTGTAGCTCATTTGAATTAATTTGCTATAAATAATTGTTGTTTCTTTAAAAATCACAAAGTCCTCATTTGGGGTTAAAAAAAAAACTTTAAAAAACACTTGGCTGCTTTTAGCACTGGGTGTGGCCAGTCTGGTTTTTGCAGCTGTATTTATTTACTTTTATCATTATTGCACCTACAGGCAAAGGTATGATGAGCTCAGCACTGTCCAGATGGGAAGCAGAGAGAGAGTCTTGCCCTGGGCAACTTGTAATCAGGCTGACAGAGAAATGGATGTGCTGAAGCCCTTTGAAAACCTAGCTAGGACTACAGGCATGCTGAGCACATTTGAGATGGTGGGGTCTTCTTGCAGCTTTGCTTATGAATTCTAACATTGGTATTATTTCTGTGTGCCAAATCACCACCTGTATTTATACAGTTAAAACTCAGAGAAATTTTGGTTATTCTTCCTGAACTGATTTTATTAGGATCTGTTGTATAAACCTACAGTATATTATTTAGTTATCAAAGGCAAAATATTTCACAGACCCCCAAGGCCTGTTTGGAGGCCATTTGGGAAAACTAGCCAGCTACCTGGACAGTCTTCTTGAATGAGACTTATCTTTTCTCTTGGTTTTTGGGGGAGGTTGGTTGGGTGGCATTTTTTTTTGTTTCTTTTTTTTTTTTTTTGAGGAGGTGGGGCTTTTTTGTAAATATGTCATCTTTGATACCTTTTGAGTTCTATAAGCCCTTTTGTTTTCAGTAACAATAAATAATTGATAGTCTATTTCTCTACAAACTTTTTCTTGTCCACTTATTAATTCTCTCAAAGAAATGCCTAGGAGCAAGCTGATGAAGCAAGGTAGATTTGAGTGTGAGACACTGTCAGGCAAGAGAATAAATAAGGTTTTTTCCCCCCTTTTTTCCCTGCCTGTCACTGAACTGTTTAACTTGCAATAAATTATCAAGAACTGTTAGTAAATTAGTATGCCACCTGAGACAGGCTGTTGATTATTTTGTGATTTCTATTTACTTTTCTGGAATGGGCTGCAGTCTCAGATGAGTGCTTCTTTCAGGAAACTCGAAGAAATGACAAAAGGGCATTTTTTCTGGATATAGATTATACTGGGAGTTTTAAATTAACTTCTAATTATGTGAAAGAGGCTCTTTATATATCCCAGTGTTTCATTTTTTATGTCTCATCCTTTATAGCTTGCTCACACTGGCCTCCACCCAGTTAGTTGTGTTGTATTATGGTGATTTGGTGGTGTATATAAGTTTTTAGGAGCATTATCTCAAATACAATCATTAAGCAGTCTGCAAGCATTCTTACATTTTTTATTAGTATCTAGCTGTGGTCCTGGGCTGCAATGGCTTAAGGCATAAGAGGTGAAGAGCAAGATGTGCTGGACAGTTATTTTATAAACTTAAGAAAGTACAGTGTCATTTACAGGGCTAATGCCAACAGGAAAAACTCCCAACAACCACAACAAAAAAGCCCCAAACAAAACAACAAAAACCCCAAACCAAACAATTTTGTTTGTTTGTTTGCTTGGGTTTTTTTGGCTTTTATGGCATTAGGCAGATTAAGTTCTAGCTGGGCTTTGGCCCTTCTAGTTTTCTCCCTGCGTAACCTCGTGATGTACTTGTTCTCCTCCCGAGTTGCATGCCCCTTCTTCCAAGGGACAACCTTCTTCCAAATGTCATAAATGCTTCTCCAAGAACAGCAAACTTATAATTTTGTGATCACAGCAGTCTCTCTGTTCCTAAACAGGGTAGGAAAGGGGTAAAGAGGTCCAGCAGGGCATGTTCCCCAGTTGTCTCCCTCATCAGCTGTGTTGGGAAGTTATCTTCCACACACTGCAGGAACCCATCTTTTAACACCACTCGAAGGACACATATTTTTATTTCCATCTTGTTGGTATTGATGGGAACTGTAGAGAAACTGTGATCAATGTAAAGTCTCATAAGACTTTCATGTTACAGCCTCAAGAACTACTGCAAAATCTTGTAAGTGCCAAAGCAGTGATAAGGCTGATGTTTTGTTTGGATTCTGGTTTAGATGGCATCAGTCCCAGAGTCTGCAAAATGGTCAGTTTGCAGAGTTCCATCTGACTGCAATCAGAATTGGAACTCCAAGACTAACCTTGGTCTCATGTTTTTAGAGCTCTGTGTGGCTGCTTGTCTTTGAAAGGAAAATAACAATATTGCTTGGATTTTCTTTTTCCATATTGGCTATAATTTGTAGCTGAATCTCTAGCAATGTTCTTGGCAAGAGTGAAAGCTCCTGAAATCTTCCTAGCTGCTTTCTCTCCAAACACACTGCTAGGAGCCAAGCTCCTCAACTTTCCAGTGAAATATTACGTTAAAACCAAACAAAATAACAAGCAAACAAATGCCTGGTTTAATTACAAGTTTTTAAGGAGGATTAAATGTTAGTAAAAGGGAGAAAAGGGTATTAGTAGAAATGTTTGTGCATTTATTTATTAATGTTTGTATTCACTTTTACACTACTCATTAAAATGAGTCAAAATAACATTCTCAGGAGCAAAGATAGAAATGATAACACTTGCCTGTAAAATTTTTCCAATGTAGCAAATGAGCAAGAGCATGTTATTTCTATTTCTGAGCTGGTTTGGGTGATGTGCAGCCTTTTCTCTCTCATATGTGAGAATATGTACAGAATTGCCTAAGGTTTAGTAATAACAACATTCAACTGGGATGAGGCCAGGACTTGTTCCTGCAATGACACATATGAGTGCTCTAACAACTAATGAACAAAGACAGTATCTCTGCCCCAACAAATATTTTCTAATTATGTGCATAAGGTGGAGCATCCCCAGAGGGAGCTATTCTCTCCCCCTGAGTCCTTCTTGGGCCCTAGGAATCATGCTCATAAATCTGAGGTAAGTTTTAGCAATACATTTCAGTTATGGAAGAAAACTATGCTTTTCAATAGAAAAAATATTTTAAACGTACTCTTCCAAAAGCACTGATCAACACGACTCCCAAGTACACCCAGAGAAAACCAGGACAATGGCTACCAGGTGTGTGTATTTACTGAAACCCTACCTCAATATCAAATGGGTATTTTACAACTGCAAAAATCTAAGCCCCAGTGGAGAAAGGTTTATTGTCTGCAGTGCTGCTAAAATAAGGCACAGCAGTACTGTATGCTTCTGAATATAAAAGCTCTATTCTTCAGTGAAGTCCTTTTCTATTAATGAGATTCACCCTAATGGGACCAAAAATTACTTTAAAAGACATTTTCTTTCTGCTTTTCAAGGTTTTTTTTCCAGTCCATTTGGGCTGGATATCAAAGATAAGGGGAAATATTTCAATAGCAAGAGCTTTTATAATTAAGCTTTGTAGCCTACATAATGGAGATATGGCCAAATTCAAGTGAAAAATAATTACTGTTTTTTCAGCACTTGCCTCTGCTGATCTCCCTTTTTTCTCTGTCTCCCGTTTTCTCCTTCAAACCCACATAATCTGTTGTGACTTAAGTATGAAAGACTTGCTCAGAGCAGCTCTTTCCCCCAGGTGTGTGTTTTCCCTCATGGTCTAGGGGGGAAGACCTGTTCAATCTTTAACTATACCCAGACTTCCTTTGGGGTGCCTGCCTACACTTTTCAAAAGGAATCAGGTTTTTCCTGAAGGATAAGGACTTTAACAGCTCATTTTCTAGTGCCAGCTACACCTTTAGATATGGAAATGGGCAAAAGCAAAATACGTATGAGGTGTGTCAGAGACATCTGAAGCACTTTGTAGACGATGCTAAGACAGGAATGATGTTTATTGTTTTCCAGTCTTCAGGAACCTCTCCCAGTCACTGAGCCTTTCAAAGCTCTCAGTGATTAGAGTCGGCAGCTTCAGCAGCTTTGGAGGTGGCCCATCTGGTTACTTGACCTTGCTTGTGTTTGCAAATGTGTATATTCACATAGACACACACACATTCCTCACCTACAAGTTTGGAAAATGCTACCTGTTCTTTATAACTTGTGACAAAGTTATTAAATACCTTGATCTCCATAAGAAGTGCTGTAGAAAACTGGGAGAGAGAGGAATAGATGTGCCCAGGTTGATGCCTCAGCTGGTATTAGGGATGCCTTTGGTGCCTTATGGGAAGACCTTTGCCTGTTAAAACACCTAATTAGTGTTTGGTATTGAGAGGGAAAAATTGTGCAAAGTGAGATTCCCCAGAGTAATGTTTTGAGAGAGCCTTTTTGTAGTCTTCCCAGAAAACTCTTATACAGCCTTATAACAGAGCTGAGATTCATATAGTAAAAGATCAAAAGGCCTTTAGTATTTTTAAGACAGGAAAGTGTTTATCTATTACAGAAGATTATGAGGTCCTGATCAATCCTATATGAGTGATAATTTTAGCCACCACAGCTGCCTTTCTTTCCTTCATGTTTTCTCCCTGTCACTAATTACCATCCATGTAATTTCTCTTTGAGCTTTGTGTAGAATTTGCTGTTGACAAATTAATGGCTGGTGGCTAGGAACTGTTTGAGCTGTTTCTTCATTAATTTAGATCAAATCACATATGCAGTCATTTGTTGTGCATCCATTATCATGTTTGGGAATCATTGTTTTATATTTTTGCTCTGTGATGTGTTCAGGCAGAAAATATTTGCAGTTTAGTTGGAGGTCTACAAAATAGCTTGAATTAGATTAATTTCTGAATGCCTAAGCTAAAAAGATCAGTGTGTGGCTCTTTTGTCCGGTAAATACTGTTTGTGGAAATATTGGTGGGAAAGAGTGAAACTTGCCCATTTCTGCTTTTAATACAACTCCTTTTTTTTTTTTTTTTTTTTTCCCTCTGAGACACAGAAAATTTTCTTATTTCATGGGCAATATAAAACCAGGTTGGGAACATTCCCCTGCTGTGACAGGAATTGGCATAATGCCTTCCCCAGTGCTATTCCCCACTCAAACTGCTGATTTAGAGCATACTGGAAAAGACCAGATTTAGAGCATACTGGAACAGATTTAGCTCTTGGTATACTGAAGTGCATCAATTTCAACCAAAACGTTTGAACATGTGAACAAACCAATATGGAGACCACCCCTCAAACCATCTCAACATTAAGTTTTCTCACTTTGGATGTAGGAGTGTACAAGGAGTACATCAAATGATAACTTTTGCTGAAGGATTAACAATAGCCAGGCTAACATTGGACTTTGCAGGAAGATCAAAGGACTCTTCTGTTTTTACTGGGACTTTCGGCATATTCATGCTTTTCTCAGTATATGTGTGCCAGTTTTTTTGAATTCTCAGGCTGGGAGCATGAGGTACTGCTCTGAAATGTTTTTGAAGAGAGCATTTCTGATAAAAATTTGCACTGTCATGGTAGTCAAGTGGCAATGATGGTTTGGTTCTAGCAGGTTATAGATGCATGAGATTTGTTCCTGTGGAGGAATTGGTAAATGATCAGCTTGTATATCCTACTCTTCTCTAAGTAAGGAGACTGATGAATTGAGATGTAATTGATAACACCCTAGACACTTGGCATCATCAGCCCATTTGAGGTGTTCAGTTCAAAAGATCTGGCTGATTTAGGTAGATACAGGTTGCCAACAAGGCAGAATTTTCAGTTTGTTCATCAAAACTAGTCAGAACATCCGGAGCTGTTTCTCTGTGGACATTCATTATGATATGTAAGCGCTCTTAAATTTGATTTTGCTATGGTGGATGCCCTAAAGGAAAACCAACTATTTCAAAACTATTTTCTTTTATTATCTGGTTATACTATTTCAGGCTTGCCTAGGTGCAGTGTAAGCCAACTGTGCTCTGTCCATTTACTCTGACCACATTTTTCTGTTAAGGTGCTACCTCTGATGTTCACTCCCTCTTTGGCATGTCTCATGTGTTACCAAACTGCTCCAGTTGCTAACCAGCTTATTTTAAGACCCCAACCTCTAAATATTCATTCCACATCCTAAAGTGCCTAATATGTTGCTGATACTAGATAAAAAATATTGCACCTTCCGTTGTGATATTCCAAATGATTAATGAGCTGACCGCAACCCAGGGGAGAAGAAACTGTGATACATTTTTTCCATTAGCTCCACCAGGATTGCTTCAGATGGCCTTTGATTGTGTCCTGAGATTATGTGATCAGTGTAGCAAATAATTCTCAGGAATCATCCTTAATATTCCCATTCTCCCTTCCCTTATGGTGGTTCTCCTAGAGATTAGTTGCTGTTTTGAAATGTTTCTGTGTGACAGCTTAAAAAGGACTCTTCAAGAGAAAGTAAGAATTCTAGAGGAAGCTGTGAATGCTTAACATAAAAAGTAAAATACTGTTCTGGGGTGTATGTAAATTCCTTTCTATATGTATTCCACCCAATTCAGTTGGACACAGAAGCAGACTTATTATATCCACTTATAACTTCACATTTGTGAGGAGTGATTTTGTAATGCAACTTCCAGGGAAAATCTACAAGATTAAACTGCTATCTGGGAGACATTTTATTTTACTCTCTGCTTGGAATTACCTTGGGTTGATTTTTTAGGTATT
Source organism: Phylloscopus whistleri (assembly GCA_017589585.1). NCBI lineage: Eukaryota > Metazoa > Chordata > Aves > Passeriformes > Phylloscopidae > Phylloscopus > Phylloscopus whistleri. Next base: position 1,541,303 of record JADMLD010001629.1, on the reverse strand, counting down.
GTTTTTCACCACTCTGAGAGTGAAGGGACTATATTTCACTCTCACTTAGCCACTCTTGAGTTATCAGGTCTCTCATATCATCCAAAATAAAAATCATAACCCTTTGCAGTCCACGTTGTGTGTTTTATGAGTGCTGCCTGAGATGCATCATCTCATTTACAAGAGGGACCAGGACCTTTAGTAATCTCTCTCAGCCAAGTGTATCTAATAGCATATGAATAACATAAATTGTAAACCTGAGAAAAACAGATGAGTTACTTAGTCTCAGAAATGTTGAGGGTGTGACAGCAATGCTGTGAAGCTCTGTGAATGCTGCCCTGAGATTGTCAGTACTGGCACAAAGACCCTTCCCTTCAGAACTGTGTAGGCACAGAGCTTCTGTGATGGGGTCACCAGGTGATGCCCTGAGCTCAGCAGCCTTGTCTCCAGTTTAGCTAAGCACCTTCATCTAGGCATTAGCACTGCATGTTCTCAATGGCTTTAAGGTGAAGGAGGGTAGATTTAGGTTGGATATTAGGAAAAAGTTCTTTACTGTGAGGTTGATGAAATGCTGGAAAGATTGTTGTTCAGAGCAGTTGTTGATGAGCCCTCCCTGGAAGTGTTCTATGAAGTTATTTGACCTCGGTGGGGATGGCTTAAAAGTTCACATTTCATTAAAGGGTGTGTTTGTGTGTTGTGGTTTTTTTTGGTTTTTGTTGTTGTTGTTGTTGTTGTTGTTGTGGTTTGGTTTTTTGTTGTTGTTTTGTTTTGCTTTGTTTTGTTTTGTTTTGTTTTACTGGAGTAGGTCCAGTATTCTTTAGGATTGTATCCCCAGAGATGAATCCTCACTGTCCAGTGGGAGTTCAGCCTACTGGGGGTGTCTGAGTAGGTTTTTCCTTGGCCATACTTGGCTTCTCAGTGCATGTCTGCTGTGTGCTTAAATGAAGAGTCTCTATATTTTCTTTCATTTCTTACTCTGCCCAAACGAGGTTTCTTCCTTCAGGGTAAGTATAGAGTGCTGAGGAGTGTCATGATTTCTGACCTTATGGAGGATTATAGAATTAAAAAATAGTGTGTCTCATCTCTCTCACCACTTACTGCAGAAATCTCATTTAGCAAGTCAGATGCTGTAAGTGTAAACATTTATTCATGGGCATTTTTACTTTTTATTTTTCCTTTGTAATACTAGGGAAATATGAAGGAAAATAAAAGCTACAATTAAAATTAAGATCAGTTGCTGAAGCTGAAAGAGACAGCACAATTGTAATATGTTAGAAAATTGCCTTTTTTTAGAGAAAGTGCTGATTAAGATCAAATTTGTCTTGAATTTAAATTTCGATTGGACCTAAACTGAGGGGAGGGGGGTTATATTTCAGACACAGTGCAAATGATGCATGTTAATATCCTCTGTTTATTGCCACTTGAAATTGCAGCATAACTTTGAATTGCTGCCAAACCTACAGTTAAGACTCCCAAGTAATCACTATGATTATTCCGAATCTTCATGGTAACAGTGAAAGAAAAAGTCTGATATGCAAAGAACTGTAGCCTAAGCCATCAGAATCTTTTCATCCTTTGGGGCTCAGATTGTGATTCCACTCATAGCAGGAATGGTTAGACATGCATATTGGCCAATCAGTCCAAAAGAGAGATTAAACAAATGGATTTAATTATGTTATTTTCAGATTTATTTGATTTTTCTGTTAACTCCTACCTCACTGACTTTTTCTAAATGAGGAAAAGCATGCCTTTTCTTTAGTTTTGGAATGGTTTAATTCCTATACTGACATGGTGTGGTATTTTTCTTTTTTATTAGATTTTTTTTTCTTTTCCCTTTGTTCATCTATAACAGATACTATTTTCACTCTTTTTTTGTTTTTACAATCCTTAGCACCGTTTATCGCCTTGGAATTTTTTTTTTAGTTCTATGTAGCTACTGGAAGTTCTAGACTTCATCTGACCTGAATGTATTTACATGTTATTGTGGTTTATTTAGCTAGATGGAGATTAAGTACTGAGATCTGAAATAAATAGCATAATATGAAGTTACAATTTACTAAAAAAAAAATTAGAAGAATCTCACAGGAGTACGAAATTATATGTAAAATGTTTAAAAGGAGCTCAGATTTATCTATGCTTAAAATCTGTTCTATTTTTTAAATACACAGTTATTCAAGGAAGTAGTTTATTTTGAGTTAAAATCCTCAGCCATCACTACTAGTTGGCTTTCCAGATAGTATGTCCCAGTTGCATCCCTTCATCAGTTGCTTGCAGGGGGGTTTTGCTACTTGTTCCGCTTACAAAGTAAATAAAACTTGTTATGGAGAGCATCTAATATGGATACAATATTTAGTCTGGAGCATTTTCCTAAATAACTAGTGTTAGCCAGCAGGCAAGTCTGAGCACCTGATGTTTTAGCTGTGGGAAGGAAATCTGTATGTCTGGCACATAATGATCAGTTTAAACTATTGAAATATAAATCACAACACTGTGTGAAATTCAAAAATATTTATTTATATGAATTATGATGTGTGTGTGAATAAAAAAATAGTTAGCGACCCTGACATATATGCGTATAAGTCTATAATCTTTAGGCTATTTTTTAAAATAGATTTAACTCCAAAAGATACATAATATTTTTGAAGGACAGCATTAGCAAATATCACAGTGTGTTTGCATTACATTATAACAAACATTTTTCTTATGATTTCAGTGCTGTTGACTCCACATCATGAAACTTAGCTATGCCTATATTTAAGCCTCATTAACAGTGAAAACCATTCCCTATTTTATAAATCTCATTCCTTTATTATTTTGAAGACTTAAGTTTTTATATTTTTGGAAGTGTAAGATTTATAGGGTCAGCCAAAAAAAAAAAGCAAGACAGTATTGCTGTAGTCAGAGATTGCTGCTCTGTACAAGTGCAGTCCATGCCTTTTCTGGGGACCAGGTCCTTCTCTCTATGTTCTGGTCACAAAGCAACAGGAATGAGCACTATATACCTCTCCCGGCAGGAAAATAGTTTGAATTTATTTATTTCCAAGAGAAAATAGATATTTTAAGCCTAAGTCACAGACGGGAGTCTGCCAAAAAAGTACAAATCTTTGTGCTGGTCATAAAGACTTCTTCACTTCCCCTTGAGATGCAAGAACAGGGACAGGGCAGCACATGGCAGCCACGTTCCATTTTAGGTTCATGCCATGCCTGCTGCAGAAACCTTAATAAATGAGTGTGTTACAAGAATCCTTGAGTGCTGTATCTAGGCTACCAGTAGCTACTGATGGAGTGTAGATAGTAATGAATTAAACAGACACTGTTTGAGCACTTCTCAAGAGACAGAAAGCCACTGGATACAGTAGAAACAAGAGAAGGCATTTGTGAAGGTGTCATTTACAGAGGCTTTCCAATAAAAATGTCAGTTTCCTACTCTTGGGCAAATTATATCATTAAAGAATACAAGATTATAACAATGTAATGGGTTATTATTTTGCTCTTCTTACTGACCTAGTCACGCAGCTAATGGAGTAGATTTCCCTTAATATATGCTTTAGTGTGGGATTTCAGCACAGGACCATGAACCCTGAAGCATCTGCAGTTGTCTCTCTTGTTCAACAATGTATTTCAATAAGTGCCCCATTTGAGGTACATGAAAGTCCTTGAAATTAGTGCCACTGTGTATGTGCTTCAAGGACAAGTGCATATGCTTAAGTTACTTGTCAAATTGGAGCATCTATAAATGTTGAATTTATAGTTTTTCCCTCAAGACCAATTGCAGTAAAAGCTCAGCCCAGCTGTCATATCTGTATAATTCATTAGAAGTTTCAAAATTTTAACTTCAGCTCTGCTCTGAGAAAGTGACTACATAAAAATTATACTGTTTTTGTTAATCTCTTTCCTTCTCTGTATTCACATTATTGTAATTCTGTTTGCATAACTCATTGCCATTTATCTCTGTAAGCAATTTACCATCACTGTATCACAGTGATCAGTATTCTGTGGTGTTTTCTGCACCATTTGCTCAATATTCTAAATACATTTTGAATTAAGGATTTTTTTTAATTGTTTTTGAAGTGTGAGCAAGAGAGAGCCCAGCTGGACTTTGAAAATCCAGTTTGTTTGCAGGCTATCAGTTGATAAAGGCATATTTTTAAATGCCAACTGGACCCTTTTGATCTGGAAAAACAATCAATATAGATCCTCACACTGGCAGTTTTAGAACCATGATGTTATAGCAAAAGGTGAGGAAGTTGAAATGAGTGAAATTCTGAGTCAATTATGTGGCGAGAATTCCTTTGTTGCTTAAAGCTTGACATAAAGGTCACACAAGGAGACAGCTCAAGATTTTATCTTGAGTCAAAGCATTGTTTGGACCTGAGAAGGAAATGCAAATAATTTATTGGCATATTCTTCTGCATCAAAGTGAATTACCTTTTTATTCAAAATATGTAAGGAAGAGGAGAACAGTGAAACAATGGAGAAATATTATAAAGAGGTTCTTTCTCTGTCATTTTTCTGCTATGCCAATGATTATTTTTACAATTAGTAGCCTCACTAGATGAAGAGATGTGTTTATATGGATGTATTAAAATAAGTCATTACTAGTTTTTTGTTTTTTGGGGTTTTTTTGCTAGTCTGGAGATTTTATCCTGAGGCCTCGGGAAGCTTGTACAAGCACCAAAACCCAAGGCAGTCATTCTGAGCAGAGATGAGGAGCATAATCAGTTTGATGTGGATTGCAAGAGAAGTTATAGAATGTAACATTCACAGATTTGGTCAGGGAAGATTAATAAAATCTTGCAATCCATATCTCTCAGGTGATTTGAGTTTTTTGTCTGCAGAACAATTTTGATACGTAAGATAAGGTGTGCACAAAATCTGACGTTTACACACAAAAAAAAAAAAAGGCTGTGTTGTCTGTTATAGAGAAATCAGGCTTCTGAAGGTATGTTGTTGTTTTTGTCTTTTAGATAATTCTTGTAAGTTCTTCCCATAATGACCGTGACCAAAGCCTTTTCATAAGCACAGATGAAGGAGCCACCTTCCAGAAACAGCCCATCACTTTCTTTGTGGAGACTCTCCTTTTTCACCCAAAAGAAGAAGATAAAGTACTTGCTTATACCAAGGAAGGCAAGGTAAGGCTCGAAGATTCTGCATTTCTTTGAAATTTAGGAATTACTCTGCTAAGATTATATAAAGCAATTCTGACATGCTGATTAGTGTTTGGTTTTATGAAATACCAGTTGCCCGGAAAGAAATCATATACTGGTTTTGAGACTTATTTAAATATTTATTTTATTCATGTCCAAATCTTTGTGGTTATGGTAGTTTCAACTCTGGTATTTTCAGTTGATATGGATGTTGGGAATATTTATGGGAATATTTATCCTTCTGCATAATACAGTTAAATAATAATGGAACATGCTTCTACCTAGAAAGTGACCGTAAGCACAGTAGAAAGTTGATGCAGTTGAAAGATTTCCTCCAAAGCCTATTCACAGGATATAAAATAAATTCATACAAAACAAACTGCACACTCATACAGCAGAATAGGATTTGTGGAATCAGTGACTCTGTACAAATGTAGAATAATTACCTCCCTTATGATGGCTTTATACCACTTTCAGATCCAGGAGCTGTTCGTGTTTGTAAATTGTTAGCCTCTTTGAGATTTCTTTTGGGTAAACTGTGAAGTCAATTTTCTGGGTGGGCTGGGTTAAGCACTGATGAGTGTGCACACCATCTGTAAGAGTGTAGCTCATCTCTTTCTCACAGTGCCAAAACTGCAGCCGCAAACTCATTCTGGTCCTGGTAGCAGCCTTGACTCACCTCTACCATGACTCCTATTTTAAAGTTAGGTTGGTAAACTCCAGTCCATTTTACCCTCATCATACCTCACAGAAAGTGTGTATTTAGGTATTGAGGTAAGTCAGAGAAGTTGCACATACTGCAGCCAAATACTGCAGTGATTCCAGTGATGTTAGATGAAGTCATCCTTTTGGATGTGTTTTTGAATATACGAGTTAACAGCTGATCCCAAACCAATTCATGTTTACAGGTGTTTGCAAATAGAATAAAAAACATAGCAAACCAAACTAAGTCACAAATTGCACTAAATATTTTACTTAGCTTTCATTCAAAATCCTAAAACAATAAAAAAATAATTTTAATGCATGTTATGTAAATAAAATACTTCAGGGAGACCTGAAGTAATGAAAAGCCTTTGTTATGAAAATATCTTTTTTCAGTTTGACTTTTGTTCCTGACAGTAGATATAATTACTGAATTTTTTATAGTTACAGAGTGACAGAATCATGAAGTGTGAGAGTCCAAAGTGTATTGAACAAGTTGTCCAGCCCACAACAAGTGGGTAGCAGTATTTGTCAGAAGAGAGCAGGAGGTAGAAGTACAGTGAAGCAGTTGGTGTGTGTTTTAATGAATTAAACATGTTAGGAAGGTTGTCAGGCATTTTATACTTGGATAATCTCCCAAAAGGAGTGCTGCTACTATTTACCATGCTTAAAATGTGACTGGACAAAAATAATAATAATAAAAAAAATCAGTAAGGAGTAGTTCTGCAGGAGTAGCTGGAAGGATTAGGTAATCTGATGGATTTTTTTCAGGCTTTAATGACACTAAAAAGAGTCAACCATAAAGACTTCCTTGACGAGTCCTACATCTTTACCTTAGATGTGTAGGAATGAAGGATGCCTTTGACTATAACTGGGTCAGTAACCTGCTTGTGTTTTGGTTGAAATCTGATATATTTGGCCTAGAAGGGAGAGGAAGATAAAGTGATGTTGGCAGAGAAGGAATTGAAAATCAAAATTGCAACTTGACACAAGAAAAGGTCACTGTACAAAAATCAATGATCTTGAGAGATAATGTTGATCTGAAATTGCCCTGAGGAGTCAGTACACTCTAGGTTTTTGAGTTAAGTAACTTTACCTCCCCCAAAAGAAAGTAGTATCAGAATGTAACACAATCTAAAACTCAGGAGAAACCATTTGCTCCTGTTAATCAAATGATTTCTTACAAAGGCACTTTGGAGCCTGCAAGGAATGCAAGGAATCAGATCCTTCATAAATAGCAGTCAGCAAGGCTTCTTTGTCTACTGGAGCATCGTGGCCTTTTTCACAGCTTTTGATTCGATTTAGGGCTTATTTCATATTGCAAAATATGCATTGTTCTTTCATTCAGAACCCTAGATTCTGTTTAAATAAATCTCTAGCCTCTAGCTGACACTATAAATGAATGCAAATCTAGTCAATGTGGTTGGATTAATCCATTTACTGCCTCAAATCTATACACTCTGTTCTGGCTACCCCTCAGTTATAATGAATAACAATCATCTATTTGCTGAGCCTACATAAATGTTTCTAGATTTTTTTTAAATTGTTAAGGATGTAATAGATTTTAATTGTTCATTTAGAAGCAGAAGGGATGAAATAATGGCAAATCAGAGTAATATTTTCAATATATTTTAAAAAGCTTTTCTACATATTTGTTGCACAAGTGAGAATAAGCAGAATTATAAGACCTATTAGATCTGTTTGCTTCAGCCAGAGATTTTAGCTGTCCACTAAAATAACTGTTTTAATATCCCATCTAATCTCATTTAATAGTTTTATCATATGTACCTGTTGAAAAACAGAATACATATGGGTCACTTGGGTTCTTTATTACAGAAAGTTTAGTGTACATGTAAGTTAGTTACATGTTATTTTTTATCTATTTCAAATACCGTGTCATTTAAAATTTCATTTCAGTTTGAATGTGCCCTATTAGTCCTACTTCACTCTCCCTTACAGTAAGATTGCAGGGGCTTCATTCCCCTGCAAAGCCAAACTGTTCACTCATAAGCTCCTAGACTTCAATCTTAAATGTGTGTGTGAGCAGGTAGTTTGGGTTTGGGGGAGAGGAGATGGCCTTTGGCTTCTCTTGTACAGCCGTCACTGTTCAAAGGGCAAGAATCTTTCATTTTCTTCTGAAATTCATTGATGACAAAAATGTATCCCTTTGTTCATGTGCCAGTGTTGTCTCTTATCCTAAATAGTTCCCTTCCCTCTTGCCAGGAACTTCTGAATTCTTGGCTTTCCTTGCAGCTTAGACAAAAGGGTTAGGATAGTGCATTAAATGATTAACTGTCCCAGATTTAAGCAGCCTACTGAGGAAGGTTACTCAGTGAGCAGGGACTTTTTAGAAAAATGGTAAACTCAATGGTTATCTTTCCTGCAATGCCTGTGGTGACAAGTGTTTGAAGAAGTAAGCAGCTTAGGTTCTTCACCCTGCACAGTCCAGTCCATTCACAGCCACATCCATCCTCCCAAGGAGGTTGCTCAGAGCAGGATGTTATAAAATACCCTGGTTGCAGCAAATCCTAAGCCACATTAAATTAATACCAGAAATTTAGCAGGCAGATCAGGAGTCTGGCTCTGCAGCCCTTTTAGCTCTGAGGATGAAGAAATTTTGATCCTGGATCATTTCTGTCTGGGCATTGACTGGATGAATACTACAGTAAGCAACCTGAGTCCTCATTGTAGTTTCCTACCCTGTGGTCTATCTACTTTAATCAAGTGTGCAATGAAGAAAGCCCAGTCATTCTGGAGTGCAGAGTAACTAAGAAATTCTCTTCTATCTCTAATTCAAACTTCAGCAAACTTACCCATATAGTTTATACTACATTACCTCAACCTTTATCTTTACATATTAATATTGGCATTTTTCTATGGCAGAAAATGATACATAACTGTGGGATTTTTTATCTTTTGTCATTGAACATGTCATTTTAAAACATAAACATTCCTTACTACTCCTTATAAGATACTTTCTGCAGAACATTCAGTTACTGAATTGGTGACTTCTACATCAGAGAACAGTTTTACTTGCCTTTTTATCCCCCTTATTAGAGATATCAAGAGAAAACCCATCTTATGTAAATTGGATCAAATAAGAAATGCATGCAGACAGCAGGGGGCTTTAAATCTGTCTTTTTAGAAGTTTGATAGAAACTTCTTATTTTAACTAGAGGAAACACATTTTGAAGGCAAATGCTAAAGGAAGGAGATTTGTTAAGAGCTATTTTAGATCCCACGTTATTCTGGGAGAAAACATCTTTCATCTGCACTCGTGATATCCATCCATATCATTAGCATTTGTGTTTTTACCAGAGGGGAAATGTTCATAGAGAAGGTGGAGCTGGAATCCTTCTCCTCCAGGCCACCTTCTGCCTCTGTGCTGAAGGACCACTTCTCCTGGGTTACAAATTAGTGTCTGTGACAAGCCCATAAGTGCATCTCTCATCAAATCTCTTAAACATTTCTGTAATATATTTTGGTCCTATTAAATCTGCTGACTGCCTGGCTTAAGTATTTTTGGTGGCATTAAGGCTTGAAGCATAAAGGAAACATTTGTGCTTCTTTGGTCAATGAATGGGAAGAAGGAGAAGTGCCCTTTTACCATCCCTCTTGTGTAGCCATGCTGAGGTAAAAATAGAATCTGACCTCAAATTAATTGTGTTTTCACAGTAAGCAGAAAGTCATTGTTGCAGAATTTTCTTTGTATTACAAATGGTATTCTAAAATAATTTCTCTATGAAATTATTTATCTGAGACACAAGGTACTGAGCTCCTGGTAATGTGTTTTTTGGGTTCGTTTGTTGGTTTTTGTTTTGTTCTGTTTTGTTTCTTTCTTTTAATTTGTGTACAATCTGCCTTTCTAATAGTGATATAGGGCCTGTCTTTGAAGATGTAGAGTATTATCAGTTTCCTATAAACTAATTTTTCACCTTTTTTTCTCTTTTTTTAGATTTATGTATCTATTGACTTGGGGAAAAAATGGAACCTTCTGCAGGAACGAGTTTCTAAAGATCATTTTTTTTGGTAAGAAGTCTGTTATTTTTGAAATAATAAAATGTGCAGCAAAAGTATTTCATTCTAATCCAAGAAGATCTTTGCAGAGGTAGAGATCAGGACTGTGTGAGCCTTGGCATCCTTTGCAGATGATGGCAATGTTTCTGTACCCTCTTTGCAAAGTCATACTCATGCCAGGGATCATGCTGAGCATCAGCACATGGAAGGGTTATAGGTCTGGATCCATGGAGCCCAAGAGTAAAGAAAGCTGCAATGTTGAATGAAATTGCTCTCCAATTTACTGGTGAAATCAATCTTTTGAAAGGAGAGAGGTCTTTTATCAGAGAACAATCTATAATTTTTTTTTAAGAGAGGCTGGGTCATACCTGCTAACTGGAGTCATATATACACTTGTACTATTAAAGAAACTGGTGAAAAATATGACTTTATTGAGGACATATATATCTAACTATTTCATTTTCAGCTCAAGAATTGTGGAGGTATCTCACATGGTGTGTGTCTCACAAAGTATTTAACAAGTGATTTAAACAGGTTGACAAAATATTTGAAAAATAATTTAATGTCTTTATTTTACAAATAAAATTATTTTGGAAATGGTATAGCTTCTTTAGACCAAAATTAAAATTTTGATAGTGTTTTAATTAATTTTATTTTTTAAATGGTCAGTTTCACACTCACTTCCACCTTTCACATTTAATTTCAATGTTTAAGTATGTATTTTTTTATTACAGGTTTAAGTCCTACTGTGTGAGACACTTGTGTTCCCTACATGGTTTTTAACTTCTAAAAGGCCTCTGATCCTTGTCAGTTATGCAAAGTATAATTTTCCATATGTCTATGGAAGCATATCTGGCTTTTGGTGTATTTTGTGGTTTGCTGGGGGTGGTGCCAGTATTGCAATAGATACCTGATCTTGCTTTTATCTGTGACCCTCCCAGATTTTCATGTAGATGTTTCACTCTTGTGTTGAAATAAATATTCATCCTGGCCATACTCAGGATAAAACAAAGCAACAAACCAAAACCTGTCTAAACTTCTGGTACAAAGCACACAGAGCTGTTGTGGTATCTACAGATACACTGGCCACTGCCCAAAAGCATAATTTGGTGAGTCCAAGGTTGTGCTGGCACATGTGCTGCTGCTGCTGCTGCTGGGCAGGGGAAGGTTGTGATCAGGGCAGAGACACATGGACAGTTCAAACCCTCTCTGAAAGAGCTGGGAGCACAAGACCTAACCTGCCCTGCTGCCCTTTTGGTCTCATTAGCCCTGGGCACAATACACAGGCTTTTTCACACTTCCCAGTGCCTCATTTTCAATCTGCAACCTGCTTACTGCCCATAATTTTAGAAAAGTATCCTATGGTTGGCTTGTAGAACATTCATCTGCTGAAACAGTGCAGACACTTGAGCAGACACTTCCTGCTTACTTGCTTCTGCAAAGTATAGCTTTGAGCAGCTATTGAACAGCTTATTTCTTCACAGCAGGTGGAGTTTCATAGGCCATACACTTTGCAGGTCTTTTAAGTACCCTGTGGAAAGGTACAGTTGTTTTTAAGTAGCTCTGTGTCTCAGAAATGTCATGTCTGCCTTATAACCAATTCTTCCCTAGCAAGATTATCTGGGATGTAAATCATGAGGGCATGTGGTTATCTGTCTTTAATAAAAATATTTTAAAATGCATGAAGTCTAAAATCCATCCAAGTCACTAACAAATAAGAAATAAGAGTGGCAGCCTCTCTCTCAGAGTCTTTTTATTGGAGTTTTTTCCTCATCTGACACTTAGCACACTTAAATTATGAAAAATACAGAAAACCACTGAAATGTGTGTCAGTTTTGCTCCAACTCAAATAATCTGTCATTTTTTTCTGTATGTAAGGATTAAAGCCAGCAAGGGCATGTTTAATAATAAGGCTGTATTTTGCTGTGTTTCAGAATCCTTATGTTTCCTTATATCATTTATCGGAGTAACTCCAATGTAGTACTTCAAAGTCATGTTTGTTCATAAATGTCATATTCCTCACAAATAAGAATTTTAAATTTGAAGAGTTAACCAGCAGAAATATTTTCTAGGGAGTTCTTTTCTTCTTTTCTACATATAGACCGGAGTGATTTCTCTGAAAAACTGTATCAACCAGCAACAGCAAGGGTTTGGAAGCAGATGTTAGTGCATCACTACCAAATTATCCTTCTCATAAACTTACATAGAATAAAGATATATATTTTACTTCTATCTCATATGGATATTTGCAATATATAAAGAGTGGGCTGTGAGTGGATTAATGGACATGATGGCTTTCCAGTGGGAGTTTGTCTGTTATGTGAGGCTTTCCAGTATTTATGGCCTTTGTCACCCAAATTACCTGAGTGCTAGATAGAAAAAAGTGTTTGTGTCGTTTTCAACAGATGTGAGAATTGGGCTTTGTAATAGTTTGACAGTAAGGACACCAAGTCTAGTGTTGTTTTCCTGTCAACATACATTTGATGTGTTAAAAATATTGTGTCAAACTAATTGTACATCTCATGATAAATGAGGGCATGTCTCTTGCTGATCGTGGCTGGTTGTGCCAAGAACATTTCACTGGGCAAATCTTTAGCAGATGTTTCCTCTTTGATTTCAATTTGAGCTTTGCCACCGAGGTTAATAATACAGCCTAAGATTTTTATTTCAGTCTGGTAACTACAAATATTATCAGTCATAATATTTTCCTGTGCTTTGTAAAAAAACCATTTTTTCTGTGCCTCCAGAAGCAGCCAGATCTTCCTGCATTTCCTGAAAAAGCTTTTTTGTTGTTGTTGTTTTGCTCAATGAAAACCTAAACAGAATTAATTTAATGGAATCTGTTATGTATTTATATTAAGGGAAGGTCAATAAAGACTGAGTTTTTTAAATATTTATGTTCACATATATATATATTATAGATTTATAAGCAGTATATTAATATCATCTTCTAGGGTTTATTTGCTTTCTAAGTGTTCTTGATCCTTCCTTAAATATCTTTTTAGATTTAATGTGTGGAATTTGATGTTTCATGATAGTGGAACAAATGAAAATATCATTGGCATCAGTGGAAATTGTATGTAGCCATCTCTAATTTAGGAGCACATAATATTTTCTTGCTTCTGTGATACAGTGCGGTCTTTTACACCATCCTAACTGATTTTCTTATTTGTTTATTAATTCTTTTGGAAAAGAAAGCTGACTAAGCCTTCATGAGACTTTGTCTTCTCCTAGCATTTAGGAGGCAAAGGAGGCTTCCCAGAGAGCTGATTGATGTCCCAGGCCTGTCAGTGTTTGAGGCATTTGGGCAATGCCACCAACCACTTGCTTTAAATTTTGGTCAGTAATAAATAGGTCAGGCAGGGGAACTGCAGGGTTGTTGGTGCCTTCCAACTGAAATAGTTTATTCTACCCTATTCTAAAACCAGAAGAGTATAAAGCAAAAGCATGAAAGGCAGATTTGAAACTAACAATAAAATAAAATACTAAGTCACGCTGTAATTTAAAAAAAGTTGTATCAACATACATAAAATAAATATTTTATTTCTGTATAAATAATAATTAGCCTTTTTTTTCTAAAAAAAATTAAGCAACTTCTTTTTCTGTAAAATTAAGAAACTTGCTGTTATCTGTTTTACTTCTGCCTACAAACTGCATTTGCCCCAGTGTGATGATTTCTGTTTAAGAATTGTTATAGTATCCATCCTTTATAAGTGCTTTTTTCAGTTCTTGATGCATTTGTAGCATGGAATGCATATATATGAGCTATCCAGCCAAACATCAAACACCCACCCATTACGTGGTATATGAATGATTTTGTGTATGAAGCCCATTTTAAAAAGTGCTGTATTATGTGGTAATCCTTGAGAAGAAGAAAGAGTAGTGGAGTTTGGGATTCCTCTAGGTCTGCTGCTATTCTTCTAAGTCCCCAAGGCTTATGCAGCATTGAGAAATCCTTTTGATTTCTCAAAATAGGTCTTAGTAATACATTAGCAAAGAACAGACTGTGAATCAGCTGTCTACACCAGCACAAATATACCCTGGGACAGTAAGAAATGAATTGGTAATTACCAGAGAATTAGGCCCAACACATTTCTTTTATGACTATCTAGAGCCTTAGGAATTCTTTATCCTTGACTCACTCAGATATTTGGATCCTGTGCTATGGGTATCTTGCACTTATTTTTAGCTACAGGTTTTCCATTTTCTTGAGAGGTAAGAACATAAAAATAAAGAATGATGAGTTTATTTTGATAAAGCACTTCTTCTCAGGGGATAAAGTTCTATTCTCATCATGAAATTCCATACAGATACTCAGTCACAGCTGTACCCATTTATGTCAAATGTAGTGAGTGCCTGGCTATTCAAGTGTCGGGTGAAAGAGAGGATTTCAGCCATGTTAAGTCCTGAAAGAGAGAAATGCAAAGAGGATTTCATTGAGCCTTTGTCATTGAATTTTTTATTTGTGTGTAAAGCTAATAATCTGTATGGGCAGTTATTCTTACGTTTGACTTAATCACTTGGAAAAGGGTTTGTTTCTGTTTCTGTGTGATGGTGTGTGTGACTGGTTTGTGTGGCAAGGTTTGGTAGCAGGACCATTCAGGGCTTCTGTGGGATGAGATCAGGAGCTGTCCTGGTGTCAGACAGAGCCAATCCCAGCCAGCTCCAAGGAAATCCCTCTACTGGCCAAACTGAGCCTGGGAGTGATTCTGGTGGTGCCTCTGTGATAACAGATTAGAGAAAGGGTAAAAAGTGCCGAACAAGTGTGAGAGGAAGGGGTGAGAATGTGTGAGAGGAACAGCCCTGCAGACACCAAGGTCACTACACAAGGAGAGGGAAGAGGTGCTCCAGGTGCCAGAGCAGAAACACCCCTGCAGCCTGTGGTGAAGGCCATGGTGAGCCATTATCCTACTCTGTTATTCATTACCAGTAAACTAAATTACTCTTCCCCAAGTCAAGTCTGTTTCACTTGTAACAGTAATTTGTGAGTGACCTCCCTGTCTTTACCTCCACTCTTGAGCTTTTCATTATAATTTTCTCCCCATGTCCTGCTAAGATGGGGCAGTGAGAGAGAAGCTTGTGAGCACCTTTGAAGCCAAAGTGAACCCAAGGCAGGGACAAACCATTGCAGCTCTTCTGTTTGGACAAACATGGCGGAAAAGGTTTTTGTTAAAAAGCATTTAGGCATAGGGAGTAAACAAGTAACAGCACACATTGGCTGTGTAAGGCACTGACTGAATCATTAAAGGTGTGTCTTTTAAAGTGAATGTGAAGGCAGCAAGGCCTGAAAC
Source organism: Phylloscopus whistleri (assembly GCA_017589585.1). NCBI lineage: Eukaryota > Metazoa > Chordata > Aves > Passeriformes > Phylloscopidae > Phylloscopus > Phylloscopus whistleri. The sequence goes on along the minus strand of JADMLD010001629.1, from coordinate 1,526,167 downwards.
ACAAATCAGTCTAAGCAGAAGGTTGTATGAATAAAATAATAGTTTTGTCTTCCTGAGTAACCAGCTTGCCAAGAGTCAATGCCATTTTAAACTACTCAGTGAAAACATTTGTGTGCTTTTCACCTGCTTTCTAAGCATGGTAGTGCCCTTAAGCCAGTTGCTGGAAATCAGTCAGTATAAATGGGGATCATGTTATTTTTTGGATAAACTTTGTATCCCAAGATTATGAGAGGAGCAGATTGAGGAAGCCAGCAAATTTTCAGATGGCCTTTGATTGAAGGCTCCTGCACATCAGCAAGCATGTTTGTCTTGATTTGGTTTTGTTTTCAGATGTCTTGGTTGAAGTTGTCTCTTCATTAATATTCACCCAAATGAAGTGCATCAAATATTTCCCAATGAAGGGATCCATTGAAGGTAGGGAAGACATTTGTCCAGAGCAGACTGTACTTGATTAGTGTTTGCAGACAATTGCTCCCCTACTAAATGAGCCTGGACTACTGGAAACAAAGGGTTTCCTGCTTGAAGTAAAATTGAATCATAATCTCTTCATGGAAGGGACTGATGCTTATGATTCACATTTCGAGATGTGTACTGTTACATGTCAGTGGTAATTAACTGAATCATGGTATTCATGATAATAATAATGCATATAATAATAATAATAATAGTGCATAATTGTGAAATTTCAGGTGAGTATTGGTGTTTTCCTAATGTTGCACTGAATTAGAGGAAGAAAATATTGGGGCATTTAGGGAAAAAGAGAGGTAGTTGTATAAAAGAAAAATTGTTATTAAAATAATACCAAAGGTCTCCCATAAAACTTTTAACAGAAGATTCTAAATTCTTTGAATTTCAGTGTGGTTATTTAAAACTCCAAAATACCTAATGGTTGTATCATGAAATATACATTTATGCACCTGCTACAAGAAACCCAAAGGGTTTTTCAATTGCATTCATTTCACCATTTTCATGCTGATATAATGCTGTTAAGATCAGTGAAATTACCTGGTGATGCACTAATGAAAAAATTATGAAGAATTTGGTCATTCAACAGATAATCTTTCAGGAGAACTTCTGTAAAGTGTTAAAACTCAAATGCATAGGAAAACTAATCCTCAAAAAAAGTCTAAACTTACATTCTGCAGAGCTATTTTCCCCAAGAGGCTCAGCATGGTGTCAGACAAGCACAAGGGAGATAATGGGAGCTTGTGTTCACAGGCAAGGGAAGAGGCTGCTTGTATTTACAGCACCCTGCAGTCAAGTTGGGCTGTTTTAATTCTGAAGCGTTGTAACCACCCTGTTATGTGATCTGAAGTGTTGGTTGTGTTGCACTTGCTTTATCCCACACGGTTCACTTGGTCAAGAAATACATTTTCCCTAGAGCAAGAGATGTCTGATCTGAAAGTTAGCCTGAATTTCATTGGAAAACTCAGCGGTTGAATGTAAAACATTAAAAAGTCACCCAGAAAACCCTGAATTTACCTAAGTAAAACTACTAAACAAACAAATGGTCCCAGACGGCTGAGGCATGAACATTTTAATTGCAGAGTGCTCTGAGAAGAGTGGGGGAATTCTAATCAAACCAAAAAAAAACCACAAAAAAACCCCACTACTGAAATTGAGAAAAATAGATAGTTCCTAAGAAAGTGCTTGTTCTATTTGAAGGGAAAAAATATTTATTAAAGTATTAATTTATTCTGAAATGTCAGCCAAAAAGGAAGAAGCTGTCAGATTATCAGGGTCCATTGCATCTGTGCTTTATAAGGCAGAAGAGGTGCTATCCTAAAGCCAGCTGAGGAACAGTAAACTGTCCTTGTGAATCAATGTGTGGACACAGTGCTCACACTGGTACAATGCACTTATGTTGTGGTAGTAGTAAGTTTGTAAATGAAAATGCTAGAAAAAACCAACTTTGTCTTACATTTCTCCCTCAATATGAAAATTTATGCAGCTGAGCTTTCCTATTCCTGAATTTCCTATTCAGGTTTGTGTTCCTGTGTGCACCTTGTTTGCCTGTTATTTTCAGAAGCTGGGCAGAGGGCCCTGGGCTGTGTTTTGCCTGCAGAGTATCACACGACTTTTCCTCTGGTTCATGATTTAAGCACAAGTGAAATAACAGTATTATCTTTTAAGTACTGTTGGCAGAGGAGTCCACTGGAATGAGATTAGTTTATTCTTCAGGGATATAGCTTCAAATTCTCTATATTAGTTATACTCTCTTCTGGAGATTTTCTTAGCAGCTGTAAGAGATTTGGTCTTTTTTCAATAAAAAGAAGAAAGGACTATTCCTAAGTGTTTGTAAAGCTGGGTAAAGGGACTTTGGAGTTCAGAAACTCTGCTCTGGAGCTGACATTCAAAAATAGACTTTGAGGGTAACATCTTCATTGAGTAAATAGTGTCTGCTGTTAGAGTTCATCAGTACAATTATACTAATGAGAAACACAATATTTTTAAATATTCTGCTTAATTTATAATTAATTAAATAATTACAATAAATAAAACTCTAAAGAAGAAAAGTAGTCTGGGTAGGAAAGTTTCATTCTGCAGTTTTCATTAAAACAGATCAGTTACATCTTCTTTCACTGAAAAATTACACTGGAAACAAGATTACAGTCTACATGTGTCAGCTGCCACTGTTAGGAGGAGCATGATAGAAGTGAGATCATTGTAATTCTGAGCTGTTGAAATAAAGATGAGAAGGTAAAGATATTGACAAATACCTCAAACTGTGCTTATGAAATCATTTGTGATAAATTATAGATACAAGAATTTCAGAAGTACCCAAAAACTTTCTTTGCATTATTGATGCTTTTTAGCATGTCAGGCTCAGGATCAGAAAATTCAACCCAAAAGTTTCTTTGGTTCAGCTGCCTGAGGTCCAACACTAAAAGTAAAATATTCAGCAAACATTTTATTCCCTCAAATTGCTGACTACAGAGTTATAACAGGTTTGATTTGGTATTGTGGCTATCTAGAAACATAGATAACAGCACACACAGCACAAAAGTTCACGGATCCCTTCCCTCTGCTCATATATATAGTCTCATCAGACCTCAATGGATCTAAAATCTTCTCTAACCTAATGTACGGCCTCCAAAATGCTAAAATAGTTTGTATTTGAGACATCAACTTCTTAATAAAAACAAGATTTTTCCAGGCATTTGCTAAAACAAAATTATATCCCACTATAAGTTTCTCTGATATCTTAAGGCTTGGAGGGGGCTTATCCCTCCTTTCCTTCTTTGGGCTGATAATTTATCTTATTAGGTAAAAACAGCATATGTGATTATTTCTGGTTGTTATGCAGCAGTGGAAATAATCCAGTTTCTTCCCCCTGGCCTGTGTTCCTGAGGAGCCACCAATTACTGAGTCTGAGTTTTAACCACTCCTCATAAATCACTGCTTCTAAAATCATTAAACAATGATGTAATTTCAGTCCAAAGTATAGCTCTATTGCATTTGATTGTTAATAATTTTATCAAAAGGATCATTTTCTCTTAAGTATCTTAATGGACCATTTTAATATCTGCATCCAGCTGCACTTTATCACTCAATGTATCTCCTCTGCATGTCTTCAGCTTGCATTTTTGACTCGATGGACTCTTGCCCTGCCAGTGAAGGGCCTTGAGAAAAGTGATGGGTCTTTGGGAGTGGGGTTGGATTCTGCTTCACATCATGACAGCACAACTGCCAGATCAAAGCTTGCTCTGCAGAATCTGCCTGACTAATGACAATAGAAGGGCCAGGAAAAAAGCACAGCTGGGGCTGCCATTCCCAGGCTGGGATGGAAGCCCTGAGGGTAGAAAACTCATCTTTTGGCTGAGCATATTTGACATGAGAGATATTGGGAGAAAATCATCTTGTATTCCCATTACACCTTTACAAAGTTAAACTGTGCCTTGATCAACTCTGACTGAATTTCCTTCTCAGGATATTTTTCTCAAAATTATTCTTCACTTTCTTTGTCAAAGCAGAATGTGCTCTTCTCTTGAATATGCTAACCAGAGATATATAAATTTCTTATGGAAATCATGTGTCAAGTTTAAGATATTTCTAATAAGAAAGGAATCTAACTCTTTTTTAGCAATAAATCTGCCTTGTAGTCTCAAATGTTAAACATAATTGTAAAAAGATGTTATAGTGCTTGCAAGTGCATGTGAGTGTCTGCATATCTCTGTGTGTATATATCAATTTATGATTATGAAGGTTTTTTCCTAATTTCACGCATATTTCTATTCTTTTTTTTCCCATTGATTCTATTTGTATGCATTTTTAGTAGAAGAGATTCTAAAGAAATTTAAGAAAAACATAATGTAAAGTAGAGAAAAAATAATTTCCTTATAGATGTTAGTAATAGGACATTATAAATGAGGTTTATTTTATTCCCAGCTAGAATTCTAAAGCTGGTTAGTGTGAAATCCTCTCTTTTCCTCCATCCACATAATTACTATTCTGTAGCTGGCTCTACATAACTTGATTATATTATGTTCTCAGGGCTGTTGCTGGAGTTGACGGGGACCTTGATCTAGTTCATATGGAAATCCAGGACCCCACTGGAGGTATGCAAATGAAAATGTTATCAGTTGATACACAAGTATATAGTCATTTCTCTTTGGTTTAGAGGTACTTTCTGGATTGTTCTTAAAACTAGTCAGAAGAGAAAGTGTGCAAGTCAGATTCTTTCTCTGTTTATTTGTAGTCAGCAAAACTGTCCACTTATATAAAAATATAGTGTAATTTAAAATCTACTTGTTTTTCCCTTTAAGAGGAATTGATGTCAAGATGCTATGCTCTGTTGATAATGTCCATTAATAGTGCAATTTATCCTGGCATTTAAACACTGAACAGTTTCTCCTGATTTGCAAATAAAACTTGCAATGCAGGGTTAGTGCTGGGTAAGTGTCTGTTAATGTGAATCATTGCATGTGTCAGGTCTAGTGCACCAACCTCCATCTCTCAGAATTTCCTCATGTTACAGTATCCGGTATACTCTGAAACTTCAAAAGGAAAATAAATGGAAAAGCAGATTAGTAGTCAGAATGTGCTTAAAGAGTCACCATGATTCCAAAAGCTTTTATAGTTTCTTGTTACCAATCATACTCTTGAAAGACAATTTAATTCCTTGAATCAGATTATCTAAGTTCCTGTGCAATCTTAAGAGTGAGTCAAGAGAGAGAATGTACAGTTTGACTTGCCCTGTTCCCATAGCTTTTCTTCATTTTCAGTCCTGTTAAAAATCAAAGTTACTGTGTTAAAACTGGATGAAAAAAGTCTAAATCTTTTAGCAGTGAGATTTATGAGACATGGTGACAGCTCCATCAGCTACTTTCTTTAGAGACAATGTAAGATAATTCTTCTGGACCTGAATGCAAAGGGGTTTTTTATTGCTGGTGGATTTTGGGTGGGTTTCGTTTTTGGTTGGTTTCTTTTGGTTTAGGGTGGCCATTTTGGAGGGGAGTGTGGTTGGTTGGTTGGTTGGTTGGTTATTGGGGACTTTTGGTTGGTTGGTTGTTTTTGGTTTGTCTTTTTTTTTGGTGATGTGGGTTATTTTATTTTATTTTATTTTATTTTATTTTATTTTATTTTATTTTATTTTATTTTATTTTATTTTATTTTATTTATTATTTAACAGAAGGAGCAGAGAAAGAAAAACTCTCATGAAATATCTCCTGGCTAGATTCTCAACAAACTGACTTTATGCAATTATGGTCAATACAAGCATAACCATTGATTTTAGTGGGAACAGCATCTTTGCAGTACCCATATGATGAAGAACTGTAATCTTTTTCTTGTGAACTGTGAACACCTGAAAGACTTTAGATGGTCCATTGTTGCACCAAATGTCCTTGTGGTGATGATTTGGACATAATCAGGAGAACTTGGATTGACTCTAACTGCCTCTTAAACAGATCCAGATTTTAAAACAAATACTTGCATCCTGTATACTGGTTTGTCTTTCTCTAATAAAAAGTCATTAAATGTGGGATGCATTTCTCCTCACACTGCAAAAGTAGAGAAGGACATGGAGATACATGATTTACTCTCTCACACTGTACCTGGAGCATGGGTAGCATTACTGATCTGGGCACAAGATTGTGTAAATAACATTTTCCTCACTATGCTTGGGCAAGTCACTGAAGTACTTTGTGCTCAGAAGCTTGTGACAAAGAGTGAGCTGTAAAAGAGCTTAGGGAGGGCCTTTAAGAGTCCCAGGGTTTAAATCACAGCTGGTGTAAGATAGTCATTGTTAGCTCTGCTCTCTCTGATAAGAGCAGATTGTATCAAAGATGCAGTGGTGCTGTTCTAAGAACCCAGGGAGTGAAGATAGTCCTTGCTAACTGGAGAGGAAGAGAAAGGCCATAGCCTCCTCTGATTATAAATCAGTCTAGGCTTTTTCAGCAAGGCATTAACTCTGAATATAGAAATCCTGCCCCAACAGGCCAGTTCCAATAGTGTGCTAATACTATGTCTGAACATTCTTACAGAGCTTTGAAAATAGGCTTTAAAATTCTGCACGCTGTCTATTAAATGGAGCCTGATTCTTTTCTCATTCATCACAATTTTATACTGGGGTTGATCTATTGATTTCAGTTATGTTGTGTCAGGCTGCCATTTCTCCAAGTGAATAATTCAGCTCTGTGCATAGGTGAAGTGAGAAAAGAGGCTCCTTCTATTATCCCCACCCATGAATGGCTCATTCATCTAGCCCCTAATCTCTCTGGACCAGCAAAATTTGGATAATAACAGGCTGCCTCCAGGGAAGGATATGAACTGTAAGCAGTTAATATATTCTCAGTACATTGGAGATTGAAAAAGTCTTATATGAGAGTTTGATATAATAATTCTACAACTAACTCACCTGGCAAAGGCAGCCTTTTTCCTACATGAATAGCATTTAATACTGCTTGCTTCTTTTTCCCTTGATAGCCCTGTCATATGTTTCTGTCTCTCTTCCCTCAGGTTATCGCTACATCACTTGCCAGATTCAAAATTGTTCTGAAAAGACAATGACAGTCCCATTTGCTGGCAGCACTGATCGGGATTCCCTGACTGTGCAGGATGACTACATATTTCTTCAGGTACTGCCATTTTTGGGAGAGGCAGCTTATTTTCAAATTCAAAAATAAAGTTCTAAATAATGCAGCAACACTGTAAGGAGGAGGGAGGAATTAATGAATGATGATTTGTGGTTTTTTACATGGAAAAAAAGCATTCCTTTATCAGTCCAAACAAAAAGTAAATTTAAAAAAAAAGGCATCTTTAGTTTGTGCAACCAGTTGCCCTTTAACTATATGAAGATTTTCAAGTGGATTGAGTTACTTTTTATAAATACTCTTAATGCAAGAGGAAATGCAAACCTTGTGCTCCTGTGATTACAAACTCTTCTGGGTCCTTTCCAGGACAAAATACAAAAATGTTCCCTGAGAAAAGCATCCAAGGACAACCACTGAGTAGTTGCACAGCTTCTTCATATGGATTCTCCTCTGAAGAGGTTTTGCCAGGAAAGAACTGCTAACATGGCTGTGCTTAGGAAGCAAAAGGGTTGAATGGCCATAGCTGGGGAGCTTGGAGCAAATTAGCATGGAATCATAGAATGATTTAGTTTGGAAAAGACCCTTAAAATCGAGTCCAGACATAAACCTGACACTGCCAAGTCCATCACTAAACCATGTCCCTGAGTGCCACATCTACAACTCATGGTGGTCCAAATTACATTGGGGCTATTTCATTCCCAAACTACAAGACCTGCCTGCAGAAATATGGGCTGGGAGTTTGTCAGCCATATGGCACCAGTACAGCTCAGGCACTCTTGTAAGTATTGTTTTATGTGCTTGGCACTGGTTGTGGTTTCAATCTATCAGAGGTTGAAAGTACTCAAGGAGCAGTTATATCCTTCATTTTCTTAGATTTTACTAGGGAAGTTGCTTGTGCTTTCCTTAGTGCTCAGCTATCATTTTTCCCTTACTTTGATGAGATTTGTTTGCTGCAAAGATTATTTATTTATTGACTTTTGCAGGAAAGCTATTTTGTGGCAATGGATACGCCTCCCCACCAGTGTGCATCAGATTGGCTCCTTTCCAACTTTCCCTCCTTGAGCTTGTTTCTTCCACAAGGACTTGTAAATTTGTAGGGTCACAGAGGATCTGTTCTCTTCTTGTTTGCCATCGTGGTTTCAAGGACCTGCATGGTTTAGAAGAATTAACACTAAAAAAAATCCCAAACAAAAACCCAACCAACCAAAAAAAAAAACCCAAAAAAACAAAACAAAACAAAACAAAAAAAAACCCAAACAAACAAAAAAAACACCAAAACCAAAAAAAAAACACCAACAAAAACTCCACACACCAACTGAAAGAAAAAGAAAACAAATAAATAAACAAACAAAACAAGCAACGACAAAAACCCCAAACTAAAACCCAAACAATGGCATTGGGAAAGAACTTTTGGACTAAAGTAGGCATTTTTCAGATTAGACCTAGCACTCCTGCCACTCATTTTGTTCAAAGCTGTTATTACTTGTGGCTCCCCCTAGGCACAGTCTAAAATCCATTTCATGGTGTGTAGATGCTGAGAACTGCTTCTCACCATGCAAACTTCCACACTGCTGTGCTCAGCAGAACACTGGCTGCCTCCTCGCCCAGGATTTTGTTTTGCTGGATGTCAGGTACGACTGCATCCTGTTATTCCCTTTCATGACAGACGTGAGCAGACGCAAAATGGAAGTGTGAGGTAGAAATGTGCACATAAGTAATAGACAGTTGCTACTCAATGATGCCTTTGGTAATTTGGTCTCTGTAGATCTGAGACATATCAGTGCCAGTAGATGAGATGTTCATGTGTTCCACATGAAGGGGAAACATCTCTAGTCTTTTTCTTTTGGACTTTTCTGCAGTAAACCACAGTATGTAATGTATATCTTTTAGCTAAATTGTTTTGCAGTTACTCATATCTGTATTACTGGAGGATAGAAGGTGGCTCTGGGATCCTATAGTCACATCTGAAGCACAGCCACCCCAGAGGTGTGAGGCAGGACAGCATTTACCAGTTCCAGTGGAACCACACAGCAACTGCACATCTGAGAAACAGCATACTTTTGAAACCATGTGGAAATGCTTCTATCACTACACTCAAGTATAGTTATATATAAGTTACAATGAGACCAGGGACTCCTCATGATATCACAGCCATCAGAAAGAGGATGGGACAGAATCCTCTGTGCAAAAAGAGAGTTTGAGACTGTCACCCTGCCCCTGGCATTGTTCATATTCCCTGAGCTGTGGAGATGTAAATCATAGTGTTCCAGGTCTGCACTGCTACTCCTGGCCCAAATCTATTTTGGAGATTTTTACCATCTTAGAGGAAGATCTCAGCCACATTTCTTTAGTATGTCTATATCCACAAAGATCAGAAACTTTCTAATACTCATTTTTTTCCCAGTTTGCACAGACAGTCAGACAGTTTCAGAGGTGATTTTAGTAGGAGGATTAAAGTTTCAATGCTGTTCTTAAGCACAGACCAGCCTTTAATACCAGTGAGGCTTGACATGACTCAGGTGCTTCAACTCCAATTTTCCTCTGCCTTGCATCATCTCCAGTCATTTAAAATGAATGATATTAAAGCATGCATTTAAAAAAAAGCCTGTGAACAGATGGGTAAGACTGCCATTTAGCACTAGTTAAACAAATAATGAGGTTTTTGGTTTGATCCATCATCATTTAACAAATCACATTCCTAAAGGCATCACAGTCTTTATACCACAAAAAATGTGTAAAATATTAAATACTTTGTTACCTTTGAAATATTTAGGCAGGTGGACCTGCTGTCATGCATCAACTTTATTTTTACCAGGCCAAATCAACTCTTCATGTTCCAGGATATGCTGTCTTTCAAATCAGGTTCCCTTTTTAAACACAAAAGTTTAGGAGAAAGATAGTGTGATTGGGGTAGGTTTTTAAATGGATTTTCCAAGTCAAAGAAAGAAGATGAGTGTCAATGTGAAAAAAAAAAAGTGAAATATTACCAAAGCCTAACTTTTATTTACTGGTATCATCAGGTGGTGCTCAAAGGCTTAGGTAGAATTATGCCAATTTATATACCAGCACATTGGTGTTACATTTCTGATTAGAAAATCCAGGAGACATTGCAAGTTGACTATTTTCACTGATGTTTATTTGGAATATTCATTTTGGTATTTTGGAACATTGCATTAAAAGTCATGACTACATATTTCAGTTACAGGTTAAAAGCAAAACAGTCTCCCATCTCAGGTTCTTTAGATTTGAACAGGAACTGTCACAGAACTCTGTTTCTCCTTTGTATAGACAACATCAGGAAATCGGACCAAGTATTACGTGTCTTACCGTCGAAATGGCTTTGTGCAGATGAAGTTGCCAAAATATGCATTGCCAAAAGTAAGTGTGCATGCTTTTCTTTCTCTTTTTGCATTTGTTATCTTCTCTTTCTACCTAAACTAGTTTTGTTCTGCTCTTTTTCAAACCTCATTATTCTGAGTTCACGATTTCTCCTTGTAAGGATTTTTGAATCTTTACTTTTATTTTGAATACTACTTTTATTTTTATTCCATTAATGTAGTACTCATAAACCATAGAGGGGAATAATGTACAACAGCTTATTTGTCATCTGTTACTGCAACAATTTTTGAGCTTTGCTTCCATGAGGCAGTGTTATACACCCAATGGCAATGGGATGATATAGAGCAAGTGTTCTTTCAAGAATCAATTACATTTTATTTCCACATGGTGTTTTCTGGTATAAGGATGAATGCTGATATAAGAGAATTTTACAGCTTGATGGTGCTCTATTTCATTAAAGAATTCCAGTATGGACTTTGATTGCCCAATGAGATTGAAAGACTTGGTGAGAGGTTCCTTCAGTCTTCCATATCTTCCTAGTGATACAGTGTCTGTATTTCCATAGTAAATCAGCAATTAAGCACAGGAATTTAAATATGGTCTAACTGATGCAGTTGAAATTTTTGCACTGCACACAGTGTATTTTCTAACTTTACAGCTAGAAGAAAAATAACTTGGCAGTTTGAAAGACCCATCTGGATAAACCCCTCAGTAACCAGCACTGGCCTTACAGTTCACCCTGCTCCCAGCAGGAGGCTGATCTGGAGGTCTCAGGAGGTTCCTGCTTTTTCGTGTGATTCTCTGTGATTCTGTCACTTAGCAGAGTTACTTACTTGTTTTCTTTGCATGCCTTGAATTGCACTGGTTTAATTCATTGCTCATCTGATGAAGGACATTAGAGTACAATTTATTTCCTTTTGCTGTTATTGTTATGAAGCAAACATGCTAATCTCTGAAGACTTCTCATTTTAAATGTACAACATATTACCAGAATCTCAGATCAAATCCTCAGGTATTAGTTAAACAAGAATCTGAAACTTGGATATGCTTCTAGTAGCACTACAGAAATATCTCTGTATCTCTCTATCATTCTATCTTGTCAGGAAATGTATAGTCAAAGACAGGTATGTAGACCAGCCCTTCCACAAAATTATTTCCGTGTTTTTCAGGCCTTCAAGGCATCCTTTATTCTTTCTTGGGGGATATCATAGCCAGGAAAACAGCAGGAGAATATCCAGCTTTTGAATGTCAGAATATGCCAAACATGGACACCTCAAGGGAATGCAGCCCGTTGAACCCTGCCCTGGGACACAAATAAGCAATTAAGGAGCAAGGCAGGGAAGCAGAGTGTAAACAAGGAGCTTCTGACACATTCATAAAGTGTCAGTCACAATTCCCTGGTATTTCTGTCATATGAACTCTGGATTGTTTGAAATAGTGCTGCATGCTCAATTCCTTGCCTTGAAAAATACGGCTTTTATTATTTTTTTTTTTTCTTACTAAGTGGATTACCCCAAGCCTGACTGAATAAATAAATTAGAAGTTAATGGTTTCATTTTGGATAGAGTTTATAGCTATCTAGGAACAGGTTGTCTATGCCATTTTGAAAGGGATATTTTTGTGCTCTTCCTAGTTCAGGCAATACCCAACAAGAGGAATGAAGTAAATATCTCTTCACCATTTTGACAATGGTTGTTGGAGAAGCATTGAGAGAAGTTTCTTTGTTATCTACATGAAAAAAGTCGAAAATTTCAGTAAGAGGGCGTGGAAGCCAGACATAGCTTCAGAACATTAGAATAGTGATGAATATGAAAGATGTTAACTTTTTCTGAGAAAGATACATTTTATTTTAAATTATTTGGTATCTTCACATTACAACAGAAATTTTACACACTCAAGTATATAAGAACACAGCTCTGAAGTTCTTCACAGTGCTATGTTTCAGTGAGAATCATCTATCATCCAGTAGAATTGGGTCATGGAACTTTGCAAAGACACAGGATATCAGCAAAGACACTGGCACATTAAAAGTATATCTAGAACACGTGACTGTGGAGTTGCTTCTTTTATGGTGGTAGGAGATAAACAGAATGGATGAATTCGCAAGGGATTTCTTTTAAGATTGATTAAAACAAATAGCTTTTGAAAGATCTGAGTTTTAAATATTAGATTTTGCCTAACCAGGAGATGAACAGGCTATATATCATTTTTCTCAAAAGCATGAAATGAAGTGTTAAAAAAATCTCTTTCCAAGTGGTTTCTGGACAGAATTTTTGAGCAGTGATTGTATACAGGGAAGGAAAACTGTAGCCAAATCAGAAGATGCTATAGACTGGTCAAGGATGTGTCTAAAAATGTCAGGAGAGCTGTGCCAAAATGCAGCCTCCAGCCTTACGAAATGGGGCTGGGTTCTTCAGATGTTATTCTTTTGCTGCATAGATTCCTTTCATGGTGATTTTGCATATAGAGATAGAATAAGCAGTTTCAGACTGAATAGTTAGAAAATATTTTTGATGTCTCATTTTCCTTTCAGTATGAAAAGGTTGGAAGTCTGCAAAGAAGTTATTCTCTTTTTTTTATGGTTTGCATTTGCATTTGTGTTTGTACATATGCATCCCCAAAGAGAAACCTAGGAATGAATAGTGTGTCTTTGGACATATCTACAGTCCTCCTTACTTGTGAATGAAAGGCTGCTAAAAGCAGCTTCCAGCCAAGCTCTACCTCTGTTAAGTTTCTGGACTCCAGCTCCACAGTGCTGCTGAGATCACCTTTTTGTAACACATCATAGCTCTGTGTGTACAGACAGCAGAGCCATTGGGGGCCATCAGGATTCTGATAATTTTTTTAATCTTTTTTTTCTGTGCTGTTGAGAGATTTCTTTCTTTTCTTTTTTGAACACTGTGTTTGATACTGACATTGCATGGAATCCCACAGCTGTCTCCTGCATTTGACAAATGCTGGCTGCTGCCAGGAAAAGTGGGAGCAAAGGCTGGTGAGACCATATCAAAGATTGCTTGTGTGCTCTCCAAAAGAAAAGAGGAATTTTCAAACTGTTTTCAAAATTGAACTGGTTTTTACACTATATTCCATTTTACCAAGATTGCTTGTTCTGTGCTGCTAAAACTAGATCAGGAGTTAGGAACTCCTAGGAAGCAAATACCAAAATCAAGCCAAGAGCAGCAGCCAAGAGCTGCATTTGTGTGTCAGCTTGGCTGGGTAGACATCCAGGAGTGTCCCAGGGGATCCAGCAATCCCCCTTGGATTGTTTTCAGCCTGGAGCAGAGGTTCAGCTGCCACTGCTGGGAGGGCAAGTCTGCCCAGGGGCACAGGCTGAAGCCCCATCCCCACTGTCAGCACACTTGCATTGCACAAACGTTCCTGCAGCTCTGATTACCCTTGCCTTGAGAAGTGCAATTTGGGGAGGGAGAAAAGGAGGAGTACATTGGGTCTGGTCATTTTTCATGTATGTGAGTCATGTTCTGATGTGGATAACAACAAATCTGGGAACTAGTTCATTCTGAGAGTTTAAGCAAAAAAAGTTGTTAACAAAATTTTTGACCAAGCCGAGGAAACTGCTACAAATTATGGCAATTTTACTGTTGCAATTTAGAATAATTTATTTATTCCGAGTCCTCTTCCTATATCTCATAAATAAATTCCATTGATAATGATCTCCTTTTAAGAGTTGATACAAGGCATTGATTGATTCTGCATTCATTCATGCCTCCTACAAACTCTTAATGATGCAAGAACTCTATTGTCTGTTGTATCCTGCTGCAATTCAGAAAGTTTAGTTCTGAAAAGATCTGGTGTGGACAAAGCTTCTTTCATCTTTTTCAATCTCTGTATGTATTTTCAATCTTGTGAAATAGGCAATAATGTAAAATTTTTCAGGTAACCAAGATAAATGGAATATAGGGGAAGAGCAAACAAAAACAAAAGAAGAAAAAACATTCTATTGCCTTAGAAACAGGTTGAAGTCTGTACTTTATTCAGGGTAATGTGAATCTCCTATAGACACCTTTTATCAGATCCATGTATTCCTTTTGTTTGATTATCACCTAGTCACCTCAAAGCATGCCCACCTCTTCCTTGCCTCAGTGTGAATACACATCAGTTTTAACCATAGACTGCTGAAATTGTCTGTATCATTCAATAATAGACAGAAGACAATTCTTAAATGGGCCTACCATTAACAGCAGAAATGATAGAAGATTCCCGCAGCCCCTTTGTGTGATGTTCTCTAAGGATTTGGCTGCCTGATGGTTGCCTTGCAAACTACTGAGTCTATGACACCTCGTTTAGTCTCCCAATAATTTTTGTTCCTCTTGGGAAGCCCCTTCACCTCTGCCACTCACCAGCCTGGGAGGCTTTGGCTGAGGTTGTTCCCCTGTACCAGGCAGAGGAGCAGCTTTCAGCTGCACCTCCATTCTTCTGAAAGTCCACTGGAATGGCTGTTGAGCAAAGAATAAAAGGGAACAAAGTAGAAATGCAGATGGCAGTGGCATTTGAGGCAGGGGAAATATTCCTTTCCCTGGCAGTGTCACCAGAGCAGCCAGTGAACCTGAGCTATAGCAGCTGTCTGACTTGCTGGTTGTACAAATCTGTCTGAGGAGGAGTCAAGGAACTGTTCTTTTCTTCACTGTGCAACTTATTGATTTCTCTCCATGAACTTTTCTTACTCAGCCAGGCAAGGAAGATTAGGAGGATTATCTTTGGGATATGTGCCATCCAGTTACCTTGATTGTGCTTGAGAGATTACAGGGGTATAAATGTGGTACATCTGGAGGTCAAGACTGAGCCTACAGAGCCTTGAGTGCTTACATCTGTTCCCTTACTGATGCATTTACTCCTCACCATTCTCTGTTTAATACATTGCTTATTTCACGTTAACATTTTTCTCAACCACAGCATTAAAAGATTGCAAAGGGGCAGAAAGAATTCTGACATCTGACCAAAAATTGCAAGATTTAAAACCCAAGAATTTTGAGGTTCTCTTTTATTTGCCTTATTGACTGAAGCACCACAGTCCTGCCTGTGTATCATTATACTGCCTACAGTATTTTCACTGAATGTGAAAATGTCTTTCTATGTCATCAGCACATTGTAGACAAAGGAGTGCTGGTGGGCTGTGCAATCTTTGTCCTCTTTTAGAGCCTTCTGTCTTCAGGCTGTAATTGTACTTATTTGTGTCATAGAGTTTCTTATCACAGTTAGTAGTATGGTAAACCATACTGAGCATTTCTTGAATATAAAATTCTGTAAAGTATTTGCAGAACTATGGGCTGGTTAGTTACTGAATGCAGATGGTATGTGACTGTATACAATGCAAACAACTCACTTCTCTTCCCTTCCTCCTTTAAACCTCTTTCCACAACACCCCCCATATCCCAACTCTGTTTAATAGCTTTGGGCTTTTTGGACCAACTTTGATTGGGCATTCATGCAGCTTTATGTGATAACAGACGACTACATTAAAAGCAGGTAGTTATGGAAAGATTGATCATGTTGGTACCTCTGTGTTAAGGAAATAATTCTTAAGCAGTGTTTTCAAGAATAAATATTTGATTGTGTCTGTGTACTTGGTGGAAAAGTTCTTGGATGCCTGTGCTCCAGGTCGTGGCTGAACAAGCACAGTTCTTTCAATGCCTTGTGTACACCCTCAGAATCATTTATTTAACAGACTGTGTCTGTCCATGTGATACGGAGTTTCTTTGAAGTGGTGCTCATATTTTGGCACAAATTTGCCTTCTGTAAATGCCTAATTATTTTGGGTATCACTTTGAAACTATCTTTGTGTTATTTGTTTGTTAATTAAGTTTTCTGCTATTGATGTAGTACAAACATAGCAGCTTACCAGTCCCTGAGAGAGCAGGAGTGACATGACCTGTCACTGGATGCTTAACTTAATCATGACAAATTTTATTATGAAGTCTTTGATCAGGATTCATTTAGCATTTTTTGTAGAAAAGTAATTCTGACTCAACAGATCTCCAGCTGTCCTTAATTCTAATTCCATGGGCTATGAGTAGTTCCACAGTTTTTTAGTGATAAATATACAGATTTCTGTGCTTAGTGTGGTGTAACATGTCCCAGTGAAGAGGGAAGGATGAAGGAAAATTTGTGACAAAGGAATTTGCAAAATACAGTGCACAAGAAACACCTTAGTGAACAAAACAGAGAAATCTCATGGGGGCTTAGAGGCTTAAAAAAAAAAAAAAAAAAAGAAGCTTCAGACAATGCATCTTATAGAACCTCAGAACTGTGTGAAAGCTTACAACCTAAGAGGAGGAGATAAAGGGAGAATACTGATATTTGGGAATCAGAATCTGTGGCTGATACCAACTGACACTGGTGAGCTTTGCAAAAACAAAGAGAAAGAGGAAAGTGAAAATGGCAAGAGCATGGGTACTTGGGTCAGCAAGAGATAGAGCAGAGCAGGCATGGCAGACTTGAGAGGGCAAAAGTAAAATAGTAGAGATTAGGGATGACCATGGAGAAATGAGCATACCACAGATGAAACAGCATGGTTGCGATGGCAAACTGGGGAGAAGGTTCTGCCTTGGGACATCTGGAAGGGCATGGACTCTCACTTCAGCGTGGAAGTGAAAGAAAACCACAAGATCTTAAATAGTGAATGTATATGAAAATGCAGTCTGGAGATACCAAAAATCTGAATAGAGACAATAAAAAATGTTCCAAACCCTGAGGAACTCTAGCAACAGTAAAGAAGGTCTTTATAAATGAATTTGAATAAATTGTGTGTGAACAGCATAATTACAGAAAAATGAGATGATCAGTGGCACTTTGAGTAGCTTGCAGAATGTAGAGAGAGAGAGAAAGCAGGAGGTCCAGCAAGAAGGCAATTGCTGTAGTCCAAGCGTGAAATCATAAAAGAATAAATGCTTTCCTTGTAGGATCTGCTGAGGCTACAGCTTAAGGTTGTATCTGTGTCCATGAATTAGATAAAGCAGTAAAAATGTGCATTCCTTCCACCAAGGAATGATTTTCTTTTTTTCTCAGACATCCTTTCTAGTTAACTCTTAGGTGACAGACAGTAGATTCTGTCTAGCAATATTTGCTGATGTCCCCTCTCCATGTGCTTCTCACCTCTTGAGCAATGGGTAGCTGGGGTGAAGGAATGGACTGGGCACACTGACAACTCATCCTCTATATTGCCAATCAATTTCTTCTTTTTAAATTCACCTTTCAGTAGAGGAGTAGTACAAGAGTGACATGACAATTTACCTTTATTTTAACTAGATTTTCAGCAGTTTGTGTCATCCAGGATTTTGAAAGATAAGTTGAAGAATTGGGCATGAAATTTGCAATTTTCCTCATGTTGTCAATTACTTTTCCCAGAGGATTGTATCAGAAAGCACTGGGCAGGAAATGCTGCACAGGACTCTTGCAAGGTAGTATAATTGAAGGACTGCTTTGTTTCTTGAGGGAAAAGAAATCACTGTGAAAGGAAAATAGCTGTAAGGCTGAACTGGAAATCTGAAAACGTAAATTCTGAAAGGAAGGAACAAAGTTCAAGGCAGTGCAAGGGTAATTTCACATGCTAAGACCAGGATCTGTTAAGCTCTTGCCTCAGCAAAGTTGCCAACCAGCAGCCTGAGTGCACAAACATCTTTATTAGTAACAGCTGTTGCCAAGAGAAAACTCTTATTTGCTGAGTAAACTTTTGTATCCAACCCCTCTTTCCCTCATCTGACCCCTATAGTCTGTCCAAAATTAATCTCCCCTAAAGTCTGCCCAAAATTAATCTTCCTGTCCTTGTGCACTGCCCGTTTTGGCTCTTTGTGTGTTGCTTCTGATGGCTCAGCTGCTCCTACCCCACCCTGGGATGGGAGACCCAGAGCCTGTCCTCCAGATCTTTCCTCTGCCACCAAGGGCCACCCATGCAACCACTGCCACCTCACCAGGCAGGTGTGGGAATGGAGTTAGAAAGCATTGGGGCATGAAAAGTGCCTTGCCTGCATTCCCTGGAGTTTTGCATTTGTCTGTGGCACTGTATAAATGTTTTATTGTAATAATGTAGATGATAATTTTGCAGAAAGCTCCTGGATTTATGGAAGATAAAGTTTTTTCTAGAGATTTTCACATAAAAATTGTTTCTTTATTCCTTTTGACTCTGCTTTGCTTCCATCCTTATTATCAGATAGTCATGGGAACTTTCCATGTGGTGTAATGTGGGCTACCAAGCCTCATGTTGCCCTGGTTTAAGACAGGAGATGAAACATTCTGTACATTAAAGAGGCTCTTAAAAGAAGCTATTGTGATCAGTTGCTGTGTTTTGCTGGCATTTCTGCCAGACTCTCTGCTTTGGAGTAAGTTTTCAGCAGAAAAAAAAAAAAAAAGAAAAAAAGAATTATTCTTGGGATGCTCAACAAAAATCTGCTTTACTACAAAGTTCAAATGGAAGTTTTTGGAAACAGCATTGAGCTGTCATGATAGGAAACTTCACTTACATTCTTTTGTGTTGAGATATGTCACATATGCAAAAATACTTGAAATTTAACTATTAGTATTTAATAACCTTCCTCTGTTCATATTAAAACTCTTTCCACTGTATTATTTTACTTCTATGGATGTCTTTTTTTAATCTAAGTGCCTCAGTCACTGTGCATATTGCCTGCAGTGTGACTGCCATGCTTTGCTGAGTACTCAGTGTTGCTCTGTTATTCACACTTTCTTCAGTCTTAACTTGGATTCTTATGAATTTGGTATATTTGTCTCCTTGAGTTTTACAAAGGGTTGGGGTTTTTTTGATTGTTTGTTTGTTAATTTTTTGTTTGTTTTTAAGGTAATTCATCCTAAATTCATATTCTCTTGACATTCTGGTAGCTTTATTTAATATTCACTCCATTGCATTAGTACTTTTCCAGTAAAAAGGTGACCAGAACTGAATACAGTATCCAAGTTAAGCACCAAGGTCATGAAGAGTTTACAAGCTTTCAGTCTCTGTGACTTGATGTCATTTCTTACATAGCCCCAACATCTGCCTTTGTGCTGTCATATCGTGTTGCAAACTCATGTTCCTTTATTCTCTTTCCTAAGCTTAGTTCAGTGTTGCTACTTCCTGATTTATTTCTTATGTTTAATATTAGTGTTAAATTATTTTCCCCAGCTGGGCTTTTTTTTGTTTTTTGTCTGAGACGTTTGGAGTGAAGAAGCTGGGAAAACTGAAAGCAGGCTGTAGCAATATCCATGCCTGAAATTCTTGGGAAATGAATGCAGAATGTTTACTCTCCTGTTATTACTGTAGAATGTTTAAGTGGTTCTGTAGACATAGATAGACAAATTAATCTAATCTACTGTAATACACATGAGCTGTGTGCATTATAAGTACTAATTCCTATGTGAACTGCTGTACAGTATATCTGATCCTCTTTGTGCTATGCTATTTTTTTACCTAATTTTCATTTCTCTATTACTTGAAGATTATTTTTTAGATTAGCTTTGTTAATGTTGTTTCAGTTTTCCATTGACTCTTATCCTGATCCTGGAAAGTCAGTCACTTGTTTTTTATTCCTTTCCCTATTTTTCCTTTCAAGAAGACATTTCCTGCTGAAGTCAAAGCAGATTCCAGCTATTGCACATTCATGATTTTTTTCTTCACTGAGGTGGTTTGCACTGCAGTCAGAAGGCAGTGAGGAGCCACCTTGGAGCAGTGGGATACAGCATGCTGATTAGTATATGTTGGGAGATAATTGCTTTTAAACATTCAGATGTTACCCCTCCCCCCAGTATTAAACTCTCCTCACCAACTTACCGTTTTTAAAATAGAAATTATGTAAAAAAATACTCATTATGTACCTTATTTTCCTACAGGATTTACAGATAATCAGTACAGATGAAAACCAGGTCTTTGTGGCTGTACAGGAGTGGTACCAGACAGACACATACAACCTGTACCAGTCTGACCCACAAGGTGTTTACTACTCCATCTTGCTGGAGAATGTCCGGAGCACGAAGCAGCCAGAGGAGAACGTCCTGATAGATATTCTGGAGGTAGATCTTTATATTTTCCATTATGTGTAGTCTGTGTGGAGGGGTTGTTTTCATTACGAATATAATTAATTTTAAATTAATGCCTTTTCACAGTTACATTCAATTAAAGTAAAAACTCTAGGACTTCTATCTTATTTGTAGCACATTGTTACTACTTGCGTGTTTCCCTGTTGCCCTACTAATGTGTTGTGTACTCTAACAAGATTCTTGGGATGGGGTTCTATGGATGTGCAAATCCAAAACTTACTAATTTTTTTTTCTAAGATATTGAAAAGTGAATCTGGCAGCAGAATTTATTACTGAAGTAAGAAGTTATGGAACTGTCTATGCACAGCTTTTTTCTTCTCAGTGACTCAGTGGTGCATTTCTTGCCTTAAGAGCGGGACATCTTTTAGCTGGTAGGGTTTTAAGTAGTAATCCTGCAAGCCTTGTGCTAGGTTGTGTCAGCTCTGAAAGGCTAAGAGCCAACAAAATTAGATATTGGACAGCAAATCCACTTGCTTTCCATATGTGTCTTGTGCCAGCAGCATTTTCTGTGAGACAAACTTGGCTGTAAACAAATTGATCTTATATCTTAACATCAGTGCACTTGGCAAAATAAAAGACTGTAGTGTTTTGAAAGAGTATCACAGACCATTATGAATTCCATTCCTGTTTAGGGAATGGAATTTCAATGTAATGAATTTCAATGCTCTAAGGTGTACATTTGCTCTGGTTCTGTTCTGTCTGGCCATTATCAGAACATTAAACTGGTGGAGCTTTGGTTTGACTCAGTTTGTTCCGTTACACTGTAATTTGCCTGGTCTTAATTTAAAAAAAAAAAAACCAACAAACCCAAAACTTTAAGGGTGCACCAGACTTCTTTGGCAAAGGTTTGTAGTAATTCTGGATACAAGGCACAAACTGACAGAAATGTTAAATGGCTGTAATTAGACTCTGCTGGGGGGGGGAATGATAGTATTTTCTTCCTCCTTATCTCCTCCATCTTTCTTTAGCTTTTTCTTTCCGAACAGCTGTAGTAAAACGAAAAGGTCTCTCATTAACTGTGATTATCCTAGGCTGTACCTTTTTAGAAATGAGTCTTCCTAATGAGTGAAGCTACACTTTGTGTGTTAGCCACATTCCCACAGGGTGATTTATTGACAGCATTAGTTTGCAGCATTTTACTCCTGGTCACCCCTGTGACCAAGCAAAGCTAAAAGGCAGTCAGGTGCAATCTCTACTCCTTGCATCACCTGTACCATGTAATTTCAGATAAGTTGTACAGAGATGTTACCCCTGGCTATCCTTTTGTCTGCAAGAATTATTAACTTAATTCAGTTACACTGATTGTTTCATAATTTCCCAGTGTTACCGAGGGCATATTAGATAATGCAATCGTAGTTTATTGTGAGCTGGATCAATTTGTAGGGTTACATTCAGAAGGAAATGTACACATGATAAGGACAATACACATGGAGCCATACAATTCAATTTTGAAGGCTATTTTTGAAATTAAGTTGCTTTATAGGAGAGCACTGATGGCTTCTGGGTAGCTTGCATGATAAATAATTAGTGCTCATCTTGTTTACTAGAATGGGATCAAGTGCTCATAATGTGTGGGTTGTTTACTCAGTATAAAATTGCTAATAAATAAAACACATATTGCAGCCCTTGAGGATGGGATTATTTTTGTCTAATCTGGGTTTTCTTTTTTGGGCATTTTAATGCAAGTATCCCACCTTGGGAAGGGGAACCTGCACTGTAGCACAGAGACAGTCCTCAGTGGTGGAAAATTTTTCTTTCTGCCAGTGTATAATTCTCCTTAAAATTTGTACTGTTCATCTTTGTTATCTTCTGCTGACTCGACTTCATCTTTTACTTGTACATCTGCTATAAAATTTTAATAGGTGTCTGCCTGTCTGTATTAATTTTCTTTTATTTGCTTTCTTTTTTTTGCACCATATTTCTTCTCATGTTGCACACGTAAAAGGGAATAATTTCCAAATAGTTGTTTAAAGAAGAGAAGAGAATAAAAAAAAAAAAAAGGCTAAGTATTAAATGACTGTCCAAAAGGAGCACGCCCTTGAATTATGTTACTGTATACAAGGAGCATGTCCTTGAAATTTTATCAAGTGCTGCCAGTGTGAAGAAGTCACAAATTTGACATAGGCATATTTGCCTGCTGTAACTCTTTATGTAGATAAGAGCTACATAAATTGCAGTACACTTTCATCATGCCTTTTTCCCCAAATAACAAATTCTTTATATTTAAGTTTTAGTCATGTATTTTTTACATGTATTATATAATACATATATGATATATGTATTATATAGCAGTAATTTCTACATTTCAGTAACTGCTGCTAATAAACAGAGTGGGACCATCTGAACTGTGCTTCTTGCTACCAACTAAACAGAATGTTGTTGGGATGGAATATTAGAAATGCAACAAGGAACAATTAATAAGTCAGTAGAAAATCTCAGAAAGTCATTTTATAAGGTACAAAGTGTTTTTTTAAAAGTACTGGGGAACAACTGTCACCAGAATTGTTAAAGAAAAAAAGTACTCTGAGAACTAAGCTCAAAGTTCAAAAAAAAAATCAGCAAAAAGGTGCTTTGAATTTCCTCATGTTCAGCTCTCTTGAGTGGCTCCTGGACTGTTCATAAGAGTAACTGAGCACTGCACAATGTTGAAATGTCTTATTTTCCATAGCAACTTATTATTAATGTGAATCTTTTCCTTTCTTGATAGACAGATACTTATCTTGCAATTTTAGATTAGGGAACTAAGTCAAGGAGTAGAATATACAGAAGAATTCGGGTGCCTTGGCATCACAATCTCATCCAGGAGGTAGATTTGACACACTTCATTTCCAGTATTTGCAGAGTCAGGTGTGTATTTTTATAGGCCACAGGACAAATGAAATGGAAAATGCTGCAGTGGGGGTGGGATGTTTTAAAGATGCTGTTTTTTACACACCATAATTTTGTGTTAGTTACTGGGTTTTAGGCTAATGCACCACACCGAACATGACATTTCTGAACTTGCTCTGAAGATAGATGCCTGAAACCTGTTTATTATTTCAAGCAGGGTTTATGCCTCTCATTCAAAATACAACTGCTGTGAAGTGCTAGTCGGCTTTTATCTTTTAAAGCAGCAGTGAGGGAAGTTAACTGAGACACTGGAAGAAATATTTTTATGACCTTTCAATGTTTGATAGATTCAAACAGTTATGTCTCATATTCTAGAGAGGAGAAGTTACCCTGGAGCTTGGTTAGATTAGAGATGGTGGTGGGAATGGAGAAAAATTTTAGCCTGGCTCACATTTGATGATTATATGGAATTATTAAATATTCATTAAACAAGGGAGTGGGGATGGAAAAGACAGGAGAAACAAAAATAATCATAATGCAGCACGGGTTTTACCATCCACAAATGAAGAGGGAAACCTCAGTTGCCATCCCTGATCTAATTATTGTTTAAATATTTAATATGGTCTTCACTGGAAGAAAGACATGCACAGAAATTTTACCTCAAGTCTGCCTTCCCATGTAAATATTTGAACTGCCAGGCTTTTCATGGCTGAGCTGTCTCTCAAAGGTGGACTATGTAAAAAATCCTCAGCACAATTAAAATGCTTTGAAAGTTAAGAAAGCAGGTTCATTGTTTCTTCACTTCCTTTCCTTTTCTCACCTGCTCTGCAAAGTAGTTGACTTTTATGGTATGTTTGACTCGGAGATGGTTCTGAGCTTTCAGCATCCTGGATAAGTAAGCCAACCACAAATGCATAGGATTTTAGAAAGAAGGAGCTCGTGAGAGAGTAGAGTATTTAAATGTTTATACAGATTTTTTTTTAATATAAAATTACATTTATTTCCAAGTTCTAGACTATTACTGTAACCAGCAGAACATTCTTATTCTCTGTAGACATGGATCAGTTCCTTCCCATATTTATAAACAGTGAGTACTAAATCTGTAGCCTGCTGGTAGGGATGCCTTCTTTTCACCTTCAATCAGACTTCTGCTAAGTGAATGTTAAATGGAGTTAATAACTGGCTGTTGGAAAAAGAAGGGAACAGTGAATATTTCAAATGAAAAATAAAAGTTAAGAAGTGCATCATGTTATCAGGAGGCAAATATTCCTGATCATTCAAAGAACTGGCTGTCTTGTGCATTTATCTGTAATGAATGGTTCAGATTTTTTAAGAGACAGCACCCAAGGAGATGAGAAAGCTGTACTGTGCTTGAAATGTATATCAGTTTATATATGTTGTCCAGAATTTTTCAAAAATTCAGGAAGTCTCATAAATTATGGCAAGGGAAACAAGAGCACTCTTAAGGAAACTTTCACTTTTAATAGAAGATCTTATCTCATGCCCTTGGGTGGAATACACATTAATATGTTAATAACATAAATGTTAGGGCTACAAACTATACATATCAAGGTATAATTAGTGTCAGTTTGCTTCTAAAATTATACCAATTAACTTTAACACTTTGAGTTGTAATAATTTTCTAATATAAGTTGTTTTGAAATAAAGTAACAGCCCAAGAGAAGAGGGTAATTTTTTTGTTATTTTTTCTCCAGAGGTTAAACAGGTGAAGGGTGGCTAACTGGAGTGTGGAAGCATTTCAGATGCTTGAGGAGAGGGTGATTCAGCCCTCAATGTTTCTTCCTCAGATGATCTGCCTGTATTTATTTCCTGTAAAGGACAAGAGTGCTTCCCAATTCGGTGTTATTTTAAAGGATATGATACTGTGCTGTGTTATTGTAACCTATTTCTGTGGCGTTTATATAATATGGGCAGAGAAATGCAGTGTAAAAGTTAGATACTTGTTAAAAAGTGCTTACATCATTTGTTGAATAGCATTTTAAAGATGTCCATATTTAAAGAAAATGCAGAGGTGAAATTTTAATGGTGAGGCTATGGAATCATAATTTTTATATTTTACTATATAAACTATTGTGTGTTGCTATATTAAACATGTACTTTGGTTAGCCTTCTGACATGGAGAGAACTGCATATCCTTTTTAAATACATTGAGAAATAAAAATCAGTTTGTAATTGTCCTTGCCTTCCCCCTTTCTCCTTTTCCTCTTATCTTTTTGCCTTCCTCAAATTTATTTTAAGGTTATCATCCACTTTCCTTTCAGTTTCCACAAGAAACTGGCTGAGATACACAGTTCAGAGCCACAAAAGAGCAGCTAATCAGGGATAATCCTTGTTGAAAGAAATGTGTATGTGCTGGATATTAACTCTTCTTCTCTATGTTTCAGGTCAGAGGTGTAAAAGGAGTCTTTTTGGCCAACCAGAAAATTGATGGGAAAGTTACAACTCTGATAACCTACAACAAAGGCCGTGACTGGGATTTTCTAAACCCTCCTGACATCGATATGAACGGCAAACCGACCAACTGCAAACCTGTAAGTGGGTCTTTTTGGTGTGTCCTCCCTCTAAATTGTGCAAGCATTATCTGCATGGTAGGATGTGCAGTATTCCCAACAGCCCAAGATCATTGTGCTGAGTTTACCAGCCAAACTAGCAGGCAAATGTACTTGCTTTGCATGAGCTGTGGATCCACAGGCTCATAGTCCAGTCATTGTGTAGAGTGAGTAGTCAGGGCTTTCTGTTGCACTGCATTTCATATTTGAGATCACTTTGACACAAGGAGGATACACTTCTTGTGTGCCAACCACACAACCAAGCTCAGAATAATCATGACAGTCATTTGTGTCTGGATATATGGGGCACATCATGAGTCAAACAGAGATTACCATGAATTTTTCTCTTTCCATCTCTTCATATTTTTGTTTTATAATAAACCAAGGTAACCCTTGGTTCCCTGTTAAAGGGAACTCCTGACAGTTGCTTGAAAATAAATACCACGGTAACTTGCATAAAATATTCCTTTCTTTTTGTGAGAGGATATTATTTCTGTTTGTTTAGATGTCCCAAACGCCCATAGTATTTTGTTATTTGCAAGGCTGTACTGAAAACCTTGTATTTTTCTCACTGACTCCCTGCTCCTGGGCACTCAGAGCTCTGTATTGGTAGGCAAAATAAATGCTTGTAGTCCTGCCACTGCCTCCGCGTAGCAGAATTGGAGGACTGGAGCTGCTGGTTCCCTTTTGAAGAATTCAAGGCTGTGCTGCAAGGTTCCAGCCTGCAGGCTCTGGTGCAGACCAATCTGAGATGAGTGGGACGATGACAGTGCTGGCAGCTGGCTCCTGGTAAAGCTCCTGGTCACACTGCTGGCAACAATATGACCTTTGAGTGCACTGCATAAAGGGCAAGAAGCAGTAAGTTGCTTAGCAAGGAGACAGGATTTGTCCTAAAGTCATTATGCTATTTTTCATACCACTTTTTTACTAAAAAAGTCATTTCAGCCCAACATTTCAGTTGTTTTTAATCATAATTTTACCATTTACCTGGGACCAACAGACATGCAATACTTGTTGCTGTTAGTTAACATTTTTAAGCAATTATTCTTTCAGAAGGGGGTTTATATAATAATACTGACTTGTTTGAGTTTGTAAATATTTTTGTTGAGACAGTGGCACACTCTGCAGTCATCACCAGAGGTTCTTGCTATAAAGTGAAGACTGATACTTCAGACTGCAATCTGGCTCCATGGGAAGCAGCCATTCTTTTTCTTTATGAAGACATACATTGTTGAAGCTGCTCCCTGTCTGGGCTTTCATTTATTGTAGGAGCATAACTGGTAGCAGTGACTTTTAAAACCTGTTCTCTGCTTCTTCCCCCACAAGCCTGATTGTTACCTTCACCTCCATCTCCGGTGGGCAGACAATCCCTATGTGTCAGGCACAGTGCACACCAAGGACACTGCACCAGGGCTCATAATGGGGGCAGGTAAGTGCATGACTTTACTTTTTAAGACCTGAAATGTGACAGGGATTCTTGTAGATCTAGTCTTTGAATTTGTAAGAACGCTATGCTACAAACAATGCCAAAATAATGCTTTCCTGCTGAATAATCATTGATGGAATCTTTTGATCAAACAATTCAATGTAAGGTAATGGAAGGCCCAGAGTTGTATCTTCTCAGACAGATCTATATCAGTCACCTGGGTACATCATGCTCTGCTCTGCTCTGCTGTGCTGTACCTCCTTCCCCATTGGTGTGCTGTGGAGGTGTGATTGTGGCTGAAGGACATGTCCTACATTCTTTTTCTCTGGAAGTGATGTGTAGGCCTTCCAGCATCATGAATGACCCAGGAAAACTGATGGAAACAGTGGCCAAGCCTTTGTTCTTTAAGCCTGGATACAGATAATTTGTCTTGTAATTTTTATTAATTCCTTTCTGCCTAAAGAGAGATGAATTGAAAGAGGCAAATGTGTTGCTGTGTTGGGAACAATGCTGGTTGTGGCTTCTCCATTATAACTTACATATGGAGTCATGTCACTATGAAGTGGAATTTAATAAAGGAAATTCCATTGCAGTTTTGAGCACTCATCAAGAAAAATATTCACATAACTCAGTTTTGCTTTGTATCTTTGTAATCCATCTATTCATTTTATTTATTCTTCTGTTTCTTTGTTTCAAAATTATTTGAATGTTAAGGATTCTAACAGCTTTTTTAAATTGTATTATTTTATTCTTATGTTATGGATAATGTTTAGGTGAAATGCACACATGTAGGCTTCTCTTTTCATAAAAGTGTATCTGTTTTTAATGAATAATGACTTCTACTTTATCTTACACTAGTCTCTGACAAACAGCTTACTAAGTGGAAACTTTCCTGAGAATGTCAATATGAGGATATTTGGTGTTTATAGAGAATGACAACTACTGGTAATCATCAATATAACTGAAGACTTTAAGTTTTTCTGTAATGTAAATAGAGTTTAAAGTATTTACTGGAGACAGACTTACCTGGTGAAATGCTGCTATTTTTTATTGATACAAATGAGATTAAGAATTTATGCAGTGCCCTTGTAGATAGATTCCTAATATATGTGGAGGTCAAACTTTATGAATTCATATGTTTCAAAAAATACCTTACATTTCAAATGTCTTTTTTTTTCATGAAACCACTCGAAATGTAGGTTCTTAATTTTAGCCTCATCATATCATGCTTAAATGCCTCCTAGTAGCAAATTAAGCTGTGAGATTTAATTATTCTATTATTCCTATTTCATTTTTCTTTCTCTTTGTACTATAATCTGATATGTTGAAGAGATATTTGTTGAGATATTGGGTTGTTTTCTTTTGTTGGGGTTTGTAGATGTTTTTTCAGTGCGCTGTTCTCTGAGACCACATTAGGGAGGGCAGGTTGTAGATGTGTATTCTGCCCTTAATTCCTTTCTAGAATGGGGTGACATTTTATCACTGTGACATTGTCTTACTGTGCCAGGTAGAGAACTTGTCAACAGCTTTCCTCAACGTGATCAGAAGGGAGTGGTTTTGATTACATCCTGGTATCATGAAGAACTGAACTAATATGCTTGTGGAGCAACCAGTAATGTAATGGGAATGGTAGAAGGCAACCCTTGCTCAGTTGCAAGCCACCTTGCTTTTAACTACCTAAAAGGCTGGGAGGAGTGGTGTGAAAGTGGGAAAAAAATCGGCCAAGAAAGTGCACTGTGTTTTCTGGTAGAAGAAAAGCTTCTGTAGATGAAAACAGAGCAAAGGCATCTATTTTGGAGCCTTAAAAATACTGTAGAGCATCTGCATCCCCTTGCCAAAAGATGACCTGAATCAACTCTGATTTTGACTTGCATTTACATTATTTGGATGCCCGGGTCATCTGAATTCAGTGCACGTGTTCAGTCTTATCAGGCAAACCTGATATCCTTGTAAACTTACACTTCTTATCAGAAATGCTTTACATAGAGTGAGCTTGAATTTCCTTTGGCCTGATCCTTGAAACTGATAATCCTATACAAATCAACGTAAGTATTAGGTTCTCAGTACATCCAGGAATCAGATTATTTGGGCCACATCACACACTATTGGAATTTTACTGTTAGATGAAGGGAGAGCACATCTTCTGGAAATGATTGAAGATGATAAAGTTCTGTGAATGTCAAGTGATCACAGCATGTCTAGGAATCATCAGTGTTTGTGCTGTAAAAAGCAAAATTTTCAGGGTGAAGTAGTTAAATAATTGCCAATAGAGAGAGGGATATATTATTACTCTGGCAAAATACTGTACAGTGACATTACTAATACAACTGTGTACATTTCTGATAATCAGTTTTCAGGACCAGTAAGCAGGTGCTAAGAAGGTCTCTTAGACAGATGATGGAAATAGAGAATATTTATAAGAAAACTCCCATTAACTGAAAAACTAAAGGACAACAGAGAATATTATTTTTCTTCCTAGAAATGTAACCATGGGTTAGAAACAAGTGATTCAAGCAAGTGGATAAGAACTGGAAATGTGGTTTCTAAGCATAAGAACCCTATTGATCAAAAAGAAAAAAAAAAACAACAAAACAAAACCAAAACCAACAACAACAAAAAAACACCACCAAAAAAACACCCCACAACCCTTTAAAAAGTGGATTTTGGCTCCTTTCTAGGAAGCTTAGACAACACGGCTGCTTATGGTAATGAAAAAGCTATTCTGTGATTTAAGTACATTTTCGATATGGAAAATGCTGGAAAAATCTGAGATCAGAGCCTACTGAATATTGTTTTAATTTTTAAAACGATCTAATTAAATGGTGAACTGCATTAACACCTAGAAAATGGGGAAAATTTAACATCTTTAATAAGATGTTACAATTGCATCTTTTAAAACTCATGTTTACAAATAAGAAATCACACTCTGTTAAACTTGCATAAACAGTTCTCAGGAATGCATATTTTAGCTTATGTCTATATATAAATGGTTCAGACAGAATATTAAATTTTGTAGCTGCATACAGAAGTGGTATTTTAAATAACTGCTTTGCTCTCTTTAAGAAATGCAATAGGATTTTGCATTTACATTTGATTTTTGTGCATTTTAATCTTGGCAACAACTTACATTTCTCACTAGTTATGAAATATGTGTCAATTGATGTGTAAATTTTTACTATAAACTTGCTAAGGACTTCTCTATGAAAAATGTTTAGAGAAGTGTAGCTTTTTCAGGTGCTAGTTTACAATAATTGCCTACATAACTTCCAATCCAGATGGCAAATCAAGCAAGCAGTAAATTCTGCACATTCACACAAATTGAGGAAGTGCTGGAAAAGTTCTGTTTACATTTTGTCATATCAGGGCCAAATATAATTGCATACATTGTGATGAATTTCTATCATTTTTCACAGAAGTAGCATAGTAGGATGCTTCTATAAAAAAAGGATAAGGAAACAGGGAGATGATTGAGCATTTCCCACTACATTTTGGAGTGAACATCCTAAAATTCCTTTAAATTTTTGTAACATGCCTCAATTCTGATTCCTCACTCCCTCATCTGAACACATCTTCAGCTTGCCAGGCAAAACTGTGTCTGGGAGATTTAAATACAAATTGGTTGTATGTTTGTTCTATACTGTGACTACAAGATTGCAAACTGTGAAATTTTAACTTATTGTGCATGGCCCGAAGGCATCTTACAACTGTATTAATTACCAGTAATCCAGGCAAGGCACATCTCTCTTTTTGGAGTAGGTTTCTGCCTGTATGCTATATTTAAATGACTGGAAAAGATTTTCCATATTAGAAGGATTATCTAAGCGTTGCATATGGGGATTATTTCTTCTTACTGTAAACATCTCCACAGTCACATATAAAAATATGGGTAAACTCAGCGATAACTAGCACTTAAAACATGTAAATTTTAAATGAAGCAATCTTTCATATTTTTTGTAACCCAGTCAGAACCTGCCAAAATACCCAACTCTCTTGACATCTGTATTGAGAGCTGTGTTTCTCACAGCTGTACCACCTTCTCAGAGAACTTGGCTGGCCACCCGACATCACTGAAAAACATTGCTTTCTTTCACACCCCTGTGCTACCATTTGCTAAACTGTCATGTGCAGATTTACAGAAAGGTTGGAGAACTGTGTTGAACAGTAGTTAGTGCCTCTGTAATCTAGATTTTAGTACTGCAACCCCTGCAAGGATGCAACACATGATTTTATGCAGTTACTTAAAATCAGCTTTTACTCAGGACAAGTGAAAAAGCAGAAGAAAATTTCATATATCCCAAAACACAGTCTGAAAAAGTTTCTAAGAATGCAAGTAATGGAAACAAAAAAAGACTGGTTTTAATCAAAAACTGAAAAATGCAGGGCAAAATGTTCCCTTTTGCTTCTTGAATAGAAGCAGTATCAGAGCATAACAGCAGAGCAAAACTGGCTCAGGTCCAGTCCATCTAGCACAGTACCCTGGCTATGTTGGTGGCAAAAGCCTTTGGGAGAGTGTTTAAGGACAACTCAGGTGTATATCATCCCCCGGGCATTGGAGAAGACACACACACGAGAGTCATTTAGTTACAAAAAGAATATTATGTATTGTATATTGTATTACAAAATATTGTAAGACAAACTTCAGAAATTTCTGTATTACAAACAAAACTTCATGAAACTTTCTGGCAAACACTCTGTGTCATGTGTCAGAGGAGTTTTCAGGGCACTCAGATCAGAAGTCATGTTAGAATGGTACCATTTGTAGCTGTGGCTAATATAGCCTTGACATGGTTTAAGTCCAGCCAGCAACTAAGCATCACACAGCTCCTGTCTCACTTCCCCTCCAAGAGGATGGGGGAAGAGAATTGGGAGGGTAAAAATGAGGATACTCATGGATTGAGATAAGAGCAGCTTAATAACTGAAATAAAATAATAATAATAAATTTTAATGAAATGAAAAAGGACAGTGAGAAATGAAACCCAAGAAAGAGAAGTGATGTAAATGAAAACAGTTGCTGACCTCCAACCACCTGGTGCCCAACCTGTCTCTGAGCAATGCCCCTGCACCAACCTCTCCCCCAGTTTATTGCTGAACATGATGACATATGATCTGGAACATCCCCAGGTCAGCTAGGGTCAGTGGTCCTGGCTGTGCCCATTTCCAATTCCTTGTGAACCCCCCACCTCCTCACTGAAATGGGTGAGTGGGGTGAGGAGAAGAAAAGGCCTTGAGTCTGTGTAAGCACTGCCCAGCAGTATGGAAAACATCTTTGTATTGTCATCAACACCCTTTTCAATACAAGTCCAAAACACAGCTCTGTACCAGGTGCTGTGAAGAAAATCAACTTTACCACAGCCCAGAACGGCACATGGCTGCAGCTGATTACCCATTCCAGTTGCAGTAACTTTTTCAGTGTGAACCTGAGTTGCCTGCAATTTACTAGATTACATTTACTTGTTCCCCCAGATGGATTTTAAGATCTAACACGGACCCACTAAAATGATAGAAGTTTCCGTGCTGTAATGGCACACCTGAGGAGTTACTGCAGATATTTACAGCTGTAATAAGAAGCACAAATTTTGGTGTGGCCCACCAGGCAGAGTAGCACACTGATATTTGGGGGCTGTGGTACAGTCCAAACACTTCAGGACATTGGTGGGAATGGTACTTAAACATTGCTGACTTGCAGTCTTGGGCTGAACATAATTGTTGTTTTCTCACCTTTTCGTGTCGCTTGATCACCAGGTCAGTTGTGCTCCCATGTTATTGGCTGCCACACTTACCACAAATATGTTTTAGAATTCTCCTCAGATATGTCATGGAAAGGTTCAGAATTTCTCAGTTCTGCTTTGAGTGCTGCTGTGGCTTTGCAGTTGTTTGTTTGCAGTGTTATTAATGTCAGGATTTTTTGCATTTCATTTCATGCAAATGGGAGCTGTTGCAAAGGGGTTTATGGGGTGCCATTACACACACTGTGTTAAGTTAGATGGCTTATCCAGTAACTCAACACTCTGCAAGGTAGCTAGAGCCTAAAATGATGCACTTTATTTTAAATCTCAAAAAGAACAAGATCCTCCAAATCTTTGAAGTTGTTTTTTTTTTTATTAGCACATTGAAAAATGAAGTTAAAACAATGTAACTTTTTAACTAGAGAAAACTCACAACTCTTGTGTCACACATGTTAAATAGAAAGGTTTGCTAATAAAAATGGGGGGGCGTTCACTTAGATCTTTGAAGGACTTGGTTTTATTCCAGTTCTACTTTTTCAGGCTAACAGCTTTCAGAGTGACTTTTCTACGGTTTATAAAACTTATGCACCCCTATGTGTTCCTGTGGAAGTTTCCTTCTGTCTGTCACGTCTCAGATTTGGCTGCATGGGTGCTTCCCACTGCACTTTGCAGGAGCCTGCCTGTTTCCCCTGGTGCTGCAGATTTCCTTCTGTTGGCCTCACTTGCTTTTTCTTTCTGAATCCACTGACACTCCTTTTTCAGCAAGCCATGGTCTGCAGTACCCACAGAGCAAACTCCTACTGCACTGAGAAGTTTTATCCTTCCTTACAGAAAGGTGTTGTTTTTTTTATTTTTGCTAGCAGACTTCATTTTACAAAGTTTGCAGAATTATGTCATATAATTGTGTGTCCCAAAACATCTGGAAGTAATGAAAATTATAGCCTTCATTAAAGACACAATTAAATATTGTGTCAGCAATCTGCAGGTCCTGTATGCACCACTTCTGGGCTTCCACCCTTGGCCCATGGATGGACTGTTTTCAAAGGTCAAACATCACTGAAGTCCTTTTTCCCAAAAAAGTGTCCCAGATTCTATTCCTGTTGGCATCAGTTGTTGTTTAGGCAGAATGAAAACTGGAATTATAACTGAGCCCACTAACTCCTTTTGCTCTTTTACCAAGAAAAGACAATAAAGGTAAAATAAGTACTAGGTGAAATCATATCTGTCTTTTAACAAAGCTGTAATTACAACCCTGTTGCAAATATCATTATTAAATCAGCTGGATAGAAAAGGCTTTTTAATGAAGCACGAGTAGATGCTGTTTAGTTTACAGACTAATTTTCCATTAGCAAGGCAATTTACCACTGAATT
Organism: Phylloscopus whistleri; assembly: GCA_017589585.1. Classification (NCBI taxonomy): domain Eukaryota; kingdom Metazoa; phylum Chordata; class Aves; order Passeriformes; family Phylloscopidae; genus Phylloscopus; species Phylloscopus whistleri. The sequence continues at coordinate 1,491,827 of JADMLD010001629.1, read as the reverse complement.
CTTTGAAGTGCAGATCCCTAGCAGTGCTCAAAATAAAGACCTACTCATGCAAGTAGAATTCAGTGAGTGGTGCAAAGAGGTAGAATAAACAGCATTTATTCAGGAGCAAAACTAATACTGCATTCATTAAAGTTATCTGTGTAAAGAAGAGTGTAGACTGGCAGCAGCATGTTAAATTCTAGCAAGCAAATATTTCTGTTTTCAGCTGTCCTATAGAAAACATTCTGTGATTAACTGCAGAAGCACAAGAAGATACCTATTTGCAGGTGATATAGCAGTGAACAGTGTAACAGAGGAAAGTAAGAATAGCAAAAGAAATATATTTTTTAAACACAGTTAATCAAATCTTCCTTCCCTTTCTTCAGCCCTGAGAAGTTGATTTCTCATTCAGATCTCCTTCTAGTGATCAGATTAATCTTAAAGCTGTATTTAGAGAGAAAATATAACTGAATTAATGTGTGAAGCCTTCCTTTTGGAACTATTTCATTTGCTTATATTCATGGGAGGTGTAGGTTAGACATCAGGAAAAGGTTTTTCACCCAGAGGGTGACTGAGCTTTGGAACAGGCTCCCCAGGAAAAGGGTCACAGCATCAAACCTGCCTGAGTTCAGCAAGCATTTGGACAGTGCTCTCAGGCACATGTTGTGATTCTTGGGGTGTCCTACGCAGGGCCAGGAGTTGGATTCAACGATCTTGATGGGTCCCTTCCAACTCAACATATTCTATGATTCTATGAACAACTAAGTCTGTGCTGAATTATCTTATAAATGAGTGTGCAGTGTGTTGGAAAGATGAAAACCCAAGAATGGGAAGTGGCATCTTCTGAACTGTTAGATGCAATGTAAAGGAATTAACTGACTCCTATAAAGTCCCTGATTCATTATAAATATTCCAATCCTGTCCAGGATTTATTTAGGATTAAATGATGTAGAGTTATCCTATTAAAGAGTGGGGCACATGCAATCTTGATGGTCTAAATAGAGTGTGTGTTTTTAGCAGTGGGTGCTACTGTTCGTCTTGGGAACCTTTCAGCACCTGTAAGCACACTCTGCATAAACAGATCTGGTTTAGTGGTTAAAAAACAGCTATTTATATAATACACAAGTGAAATTTCATAGTGCTATTCTAATCTCAAGGGTTTTCTTTCATTGTCTCTTCTGCTTAAGAGGATCTGATAATTTTCATCTTATTTCTACTGAGAAAACATGCAAACCATATATTTCAGTCAAAATCCCCAGGAGGATATAATTTACAAGGAATATTGTGCCATAAATGATTCTCCCCCAAAACACTAAACTGCCTGGCAGTTTAATAAGTTGCTATTTGAAATATTGCATGTTAAAAATGGAGATCTCTGTATGTAGGACTCCATCTGTAATCATCTTCCCCAAGTTTAACATTTCTGTTAACTTTGCAGGAACCTGAATTCTCCTCAGTGCTATTTTTCAAAATATTCAGTTACTTTCTGGTTAATATTTAGGTAAATCAAATAATTCTGCTTTCAATTCCTTTGTATTTACTCTTTTTCAAAAGCCCTGTCCCCTCTTTTCATGTTGCATATTTCACCAGATTCTAGTCTAGCTACCACTTCATCAAGTCTTAAAGATAAAATATTTCACTTTAACAGTTTGAGTTCAATGTGAATAACTTTACAGAATATGATTAAGGTTAAAGCTTCTGAGTTTGTGGATGTTTCATAGTTACATCTGAAATACGTGTTGTTTCATAATAATTTTTCCATGCAGCAACAAAACTAAAATGTTGGTCTGACTTCTGCATTTTGGTATTAGAATCAAGCCTCATTGCTTCCACCTATTGACAACCTAGCAAAGGAAAGAAAGACTTTGAAATTGTACATATGTGTTTTTAAAGGATTTTACTGGTTCCATCAGAAATGAAGTAAGCCTGTTCAACTGTCTTTAGTTCTTGCTCTGACCTGGAAACGTCTTACTCAGACTGGCATGAGGACTAGATCCAATCTCTCTTGCTCGTGTGGATGCAACCTTTGTTTTCTCTTCTTTTGTGACAGGTAACCTGGGGTCCCAGCTGGTTGAGTATAAAGAGGAGATGTACATAACATCTGACTGTGGGAACACGTGGCGCCAGGTAGGAAGCATAAATCATCCAAGGAACCTGGAAATAATTCTAATGTACCAAATGTGATACATTATGTAATGCTTAACTAATCTTTAGATACTCGCTCTCTTGAAGGAGGTGGTAGTATTATCTCCAGTTTGCTTGAAAACTAAGATATTAAGAAGGTGATTTACTAAGACTCAAATTGATCAGGCTGTCAGGTTCGGCTGAAGTTCAAATATTTTGGTCTCTTTAAAGATCTTATAAGTGTCTTATGCAAAAAACATAGTGTCTGTTTAGGTTTTTAATAATTTAAGTAATCTTCCTATGTTAATGATGAAGTGGACTTGAACTAGATCTTTTGAGCTAAAAGACATGGCTTAGGTACAAGGGCAAAAATTCTTCTGCTTCATAGTCTGAAAGCTGTTAGTTAAGCATAAAATTTTTCTGCATTGAAACTGAGACAGTGAATAGAGATTTTGAAAAAATAATAGAATTTTTTAAATCTTTTGGCATGATTTAATAAGTTCAGGGACCAAAGTATTAAAAAGAGATCTGTGATATAATGTTATTTGAATTCTGGATGGCTTTTTCTTCCACTGACAAGTGTCCATTAAAGCATTTCACCTTTCTCATGTATTATTTCCTAAACTATTCTGTCTCTGTGGTGGGTTTGCCCTGGCTTGATGCCAGGTGCCCACCAGTCTCTCCCACTGCTCTCCTCAGTGGGCTGGGGAAGGGAGAATGTAACAAAAAACTTGAGATAAGGACAGGGAGAAATTGGTCACCAATTACCATCACAGGCAAAACAGACCCGACTTGGGGGATATTTATTTGATTACAAATTAATAACAGAGTGAGAAATAAACCCAAATCTTACAACATCTTCAACCTACCTCTCCCTTCATCGTGGGTTCGTCTTTACTCACTAATTCTCTACCTCCTCACCCTGAGCCACACAGGGGGATGTGGAATGGTGGCTGTAGTCAGTTCAACACACGTATCTCTGCTGCTCTTTCCTCCTCACAGGGAGGACTCCTCACACTCTTCCCCTGCTCCAGTGTGGGGTCCCTCCCACAGGAGACAGCTTTCAATGAACTTTTCCAACATAAGTCCTTTCCATGGGCTGTAGTTCTCCAGAGTGGGTGTTTGCCATGGACTGCAGCCTGTCAGGAATAGGCTGCTCCAGCATGGGTCCCCTGTGGGATCACAAATCCTGCCAGCAAACCTCCTCCAATATCAACTTTCTGTGGAGACACAGCCTCCTTCAGGCATCCACCTGCTCCAGTGTGGGGTCCTCCAGGGGCTGCAGGTGAATCTCTGCTCCATCCTGGACCTCCATGGCCTGCAGGGGCACAGCTGCCTCACCATCGGCTGCCCTGGGGGCTGCAGGGGAATTTCTGCACCGGCACCTGAAGCACCTCCTGCCCCTCCTGCACTCACCTTGGCATCTGCAGGGCTGTTCCTCTCTGTCGTGGTTTAGGGCAAATTTGGGAGGAAACCTCCTAGGGAGCCCTCCCTCCTCCCCTCCAACCGGTTCAGGAGAAACCTCCTCAGAGAGAAGTGGAAAGAAACCTGTTTATTAAACCAGCAAAGCACTCCCCAGCACAATAAATTGAACAATACCAGATGACAAGAACTTCGCTCCGTTCCGGAGAGATGACAAATTAGGAAAGAAGTCCCTCCGGTAGGTGGCTGCTCTGCTCTCAGTCCCGTTGGCACTGGGAAAAGTTACTGCGCAGCAACTTGGGGGGTCCCAGGTGCAAGTTCCCCTTGGAGTCCCCCAGGTCCTCAGTCTGGGGAGGTTTGAACAGTTCCAAAGAAAGGCAAAAAAAGGAAAAAAAAAAAAAAAAGAAGAAAAAGAAGAAAAAAAAAGAAAACCGAAGCTTCTCAGCCTCAGCTAAGCTACGCTAACTACCAATAAAAGCAAAAGAGAGAGCAAAAAAAACACCTCTCCATCTCATGTCTGTGTGTTGTTGACTCCCACTCTCTTCAAGGCCAGCCTGGCGGAGAGAGGTTTCTGAAAACAAACTGTGCACTTCTCCCCCCATTTTTACTCATAGAGCCAATATTAAAGGTGCAGAGTGTAATATCCAGCATAAACCCAACAGACGATTGGGGATACATCGTAATGCCACCCTAGGACACTCTCTCATATTCAGCTCTCTTCTCCTGCTGTAGTTACTATTGTGCATTTCTTAAGTACATAATCCCAAAGGTGCTACTGCTATTGCTGATTGACTTGAGCTTGACCAGTGGCATGTCCATCTTGAAGCTGGCTGGTGTTGGCTGTAGGATGTGAGAAAGCTTCTCTAGAAGTGTCTCAAAGAAGCCACCCTGGTAGACTAACCTGCTACCAAAAGCTTGCTGTGCAAACCCGATGCACTTATAACATATATCCAGGATAGAAAAAAGCACCCTCAAAGGACCAAAGTATTTTCAAAAAATAATTTATTTTCAGTTTAAATTGTGTTGTAGTGTTCAGCTGAAATCAAATTCTGTTATTTTCTTAGAACCATTAAGCGTGAAAATGTTTTCAGTAGTGTTGCTGAGCTTGGGGAAATTGAGGTTAAAAGAGAAAAATACAGATTGTTTCTTATATTTCTGTGGTAGGGTGTCATTAGTACTCCACAGAGTAGTTTAAAAAAGAAATGGGTTATTTTTGTAATGACAATGTCCTTTGATGTTTAAAAGATAAAATTTTATACCAAATTCCTTCTTGAAATCTAGCATAAAATAAATAGGTGTTTAAATGCAAAAGCCTTCCAGGATTTACAGTGGGTACTGTGTTGTTTAATACTTCTTAGACGACTCTCATAATTTCTTGTCAGCATTTGCCAAAGTTTTCTAGTTTTTCTGGGGTAAAGAATAAAAAGAGAAGAGGAATGACATCAAATTTATGTTTTCACTGATTTTTATTTGTAGAGGCACAGAGGTAAATGATATGTGTTGCAATTTTACCCTAAAGTGTCTAATTATGCTGTAAAATCAACCACAAACTGATACCTCATTGTTGCAGTCAAAATAGCAAACAACATTCCTAGCTTTGATTAAAACTCCTATGAAACCCTTGAAAGAGCTTACTCAATTCTAATATTTGTGATCAGAATGAAACTGTAGATTATTTTATGTATTTTATGGCCTCACTGTTCATGATTAAATAATTCTTCCTGTGGACAGCAGCACATTTTCTTTCTCTGCTGGAGTTCTTACAACAAAAGAGAAGGCTTCAGTCAGGTGATACAGGAATTTAGATAATTCAGTAAATTGCAGGTCTTGTGAGCTGGTGAAATCCTGTGCTTTGGCACAACACTTTGCCTGAGTTTAAATCTCTGCTTTGGAGACTGTGGTTGTCACTAATGAGGGCCTGGCACCTTTCTCAGAAGCTCACATGATGTTGCTGAACTGTTTACAGAGAAGAGGAGCAGTCTGTTCTTGCATATAGAGACAGAGAATGAAGAAAAGCAAACAAGAGACTGAGGGGAAAATGTAGTGCAAGGAATTAATTAAGATTTCTTGAAATAATAGCAGTATTGGTTCATAGGACTGTGAATTATAGGACCGTGGGGAAGGTCAAAGATCCTGTAATTCAACAGTGTGCTCTAAGACACCATCAAACCATAGCTTGCATTTGATGTGGACATATAAGGGTTCAAGAAGACTTACCTATAAACAAAGCCAGAGTCCATAGATAGAAATGAATGCCTAAATAAGAAGTTTTGAAATTAAGTAAATTCTGGTGATAAAGGAAATGTTTAGCAAAAAGTCAGAAGGTTGGTGAGGAGAACTGTAAGCACAGTCAAGTGATGTGCAGTTCAGATGTCAAAACCCACATACATACTAGCAATTTTTTGGCCTTCTGTGTTGAACAAGGCAAACATCTGTGTTTAGATAATATCGGCCTGTGATAGAGGCACAGTATCAAACATGCTTGAGACCCTCCCTGCTGCTGCAAAGGCCGAAGCAGGGTGGTGAATTACACCTGTGCAAAGCCCTGCAATACAGTGGGCTGGGTGATCCTCTGGCATGGACTGAGCTCTGCAGTGTCTGCATCCCCAGCTGCACCTCCCCTGCCCAGGTGCTGCTTCAGGGCTCCCCTGGTTGGCCAGCTAATGAGAATAAATTTATTATTGCATTTCATCTGTGGTTTGTGGTTGTTCCTGCATCCTGCCTGTGCCAGCTCACACAAAAAGCAAAACCAGGAATTGTTATTATAAATAACCACAATACCACTTGTGCTGATTCCAGTTGTTTTTCTACCTTTCTGTTGCATGGCTGAGCTGCTTGTTGGTATATCTTGAAACCATCATTCTTTGTTTGAGGAAAACTGAAAATTGTGTCTATGTACTGTACAACAGTGCACTGTAAATAGCAGTGCTTTAGGAGCTGATTGGCAAGTAGCTTAAACATCCATGCTGTGAACTGGCTGTAGAGGAGAGGAATCTCACCTTGGCATTATCATGAAATATGTGGGCTTAGAACCATAGAATCATTAAAAATCACTGAGTCCAACCATTAACTTAAGTGCCAAGTGGACCATGAAGATGTATCCTAAGGTGAACTCATGTTTATTTGAAAGATTTCTCTATCTATTATACCAGGAAAACAATATAATTAAATGTGTTAATGAACATAATATAATAGGATACTCTGTTAAGTGCTAAGCTTATGTATACATATGAGTGTTTTTATATTTTTTAATACTGATTTCTGTTCACAATTCTGGCTGCCATTGTTATTTCAACATTTCAACACTGTACTTTCAACATTTCAATACTGTACTTAAAATACAGCGAAGTATTTATACAGCTAAGAGCAAGAGAGAGGTCTGACTTTCAAAAAAAAAAAAAAAAAGACATAAATAACAGGAAAAAGTCAGCAACAATAAAGCTTTCACATTTGATCTGCTACCAGAGTAGCTCTTGCAGCAACAAAATGTTCAGTTAAGCTAATGAGGTTACACAGAAAGCCTTTTGGATGTCTATGAACTAAATCTAGATCTCTGGAGCTTTAGTCTGGTGGGTTTTTTTGTTGGAATATTATTTATCTGTGTCAAATCCTTGTGTATCAAAGCAACTTGAAAAACCTTCAGTTAAGTGAGAATACATGTTTTTCTGCAGGCATCTTAGGAGATAGATGTTAACACTTCTAAGCACAACAAAAAAGGATGTAATTCCAGCCTCTCAGCCCTGAGAAGGTCCAGCTGGCTCATTCTGTGTAGAAAAGCTTCTGTTTCCAGATTTGAATTTAGTAATGGATATCACTTGATGAAAGAAAAAAGTAATCTCAGGAATTTTTGTTTATTTTTTGCAACTTCTGTATTGTGAAGCAAAATTGTATGGCATATATTTCTCTAGGACCACTTAAATATTCTGTCACTGATTTCAGGGAGCTGTCCCAATTTCTTCCAACAGATATTCTGATCAGAAATAGCTGCTGAAGTTGTTGGGAGAGACGTAGGAAGAGGATAGAATAGAAGCTGACATTGTGATTATAAAGCACAAAATGTGCACACAAAATTACAGAAATAGATTATAAAAATCTTGTACTCTAGTGGCTGGCTACTAGTAAGGATCAGAATAGATTTATTGCTTGCTTGGAGAGATGTATATCAGAATTGGTGGCCTGCTGTGAACTCACATATCTTCCTAGGTCTGAACTTCATCTCTTACACTGGGACCATCTTTGCCTCGATCCTTTGCAAACTGTTTGTCTTTCTTTTGTTTCCAGAAAGTAGGGATAAATATTTACTTTTGTGATAAACAGCATGAAACTGTTCATTCTTTTCAATCTATTGAAGCTAAAGAATTGTTTTCATAAGGCTTTCATACATTTTGTTTATAAATAATTTGAAGAGCATGATATAACAACAGCATTAATATGCCTGAAATATGTCCTCTGTGCTTTATAGTGTGCTAAAACAGGATTAAAATGGTTTGTGAAGACCTACCATGGTGCTTTTCTGGGAAAGGCTGATTTGCATTAAGTGGTGCAGATATCAGCTTCCTTTATCTTCAGTGGTGAAGCTATGGGAGACTTGGTGTCCCAGCACATACTGTTGCCTTTTGGTTTGAGGGGAAGTTCAAACAAAGTTTAGAGGAGGATCAAAACTCTGCTTGCTTATCTGACTCCAGCTGATCTCATCCTTTTGAAGTGCATCTAAAATTAATGTCTGTCCTTTACTGAATTCCCTTCTAAAATACGCAGCTGGGTGAATGAGTAGATCGGACTATAAATGCCTCATATCAGGGTTTTGCCTGTAAATTGACAACACTGAAAAACTGATCAGACACTTGAAGCCCTAGGATCCCCATAAAATATGTTCTTACTAGATGAGAGGAAGACTGAGTTCTCAACCCAAATTAAATGCTTGCTATTTTTGAAGTAATTGTGAGTGTGCCGTAAGATACTTTCACCCAGCTCTGGTTCAGTCTTGCTGAGAATTCCTCTAAATGTAGCATTTAGTTTTGCCAAATAAGGAATATGTAGTGTTGTCAGTATTTTTTCATTTACAAGGCAAAGTAAAGTTAACCTTTACAGTTTTCACCTTTGCTTTATCAAAGTATACAGGAGACTGCATGTTTGTCTATAAATGCTAAGTGGCTGTAATTCTCACATATCACTTGGTCTTGTGTTAAATGAACTTTCACAGGTTAATAACATAAGTAAATCCTGTCTTAAAACAGATTTTAGATGTAATACAGGAAAGATATCTATCTACCAGTGCTTTTATTTTAGCACTGCTGATCACTTCTAGAAAAGGAATTAAAATAATTTACGAAGTTTTTAATCCTTTATACCATTAAATCAATATTACATGTATCTTGGTTCCAAACTCACAGTGGCCTCCGTGGGACATCACATAATATTGGAACTTAAACTCACTGACACTGGAAAAGCAGACAACATGCTTGCACCAATTATTTCACATTCTGTAGGTTCTGGGGAATGTGTGAGAAAGCCACAGATAGCAGTACTTTTCCATTTTTTTCTTAGAATTAGGCTACAAAGCATTTTATTCTGCAGGATGCACAGAATATGGCAAACACCAAAGTAAGGTGATGGGTCACTTGGTGATATATAACAGGAAGGAATGCAGAATGCATGGTATGAGAAAGATAAGCTTGGGCTAAAATGACTTCAGGCAGTTTAATCTGACTGTGATTTGAACCTGAACATTTTCTGATTCACCTGCTTAACTTTCTTTTCGTTTACAGCTGGGAGAAATACAAGAGTTAACCTGACTTTTATGTCCTTTTCAGTTTGAAATGTGGATATTATAAAACATAAGTCTCTAAATTCTTGTTTGCTTGTTCATTTTATTTCAGCTGTTTTGTACATTTGCTTAGCTGGCTTTTCTTTGTCTGACTTGTAGGTCTTTGAAGAAGAGCACCACATCTTGTACTTGGACCATGGTGGAGTTATTGTGGCTATCAAAGACACCTCTATCCCTCTGAAAATACTCAAGTAATTCTACAGTCAATTAGAGTAGAGCTGTTGTGTATTCAAGATCTCAAAGTTCAGAGTTTAAGATAAGCATTTCAATATGATCATGTATGAAATGCAGGTGGAATCAACTTAATTTAACATTCATTGAGTCAACAAAATGCAGTTGGATGTTTACTTTAAGATTACTTCATGGTGCTGAAGGTACCATGGCATCATGCATTGATCATAATAACATTTTCTTGCATCAGTGTAGGCATTTTTTCATTAAAAGACTGTTCAGGAACTCTAGAGTAGAAGCTGTGTTCAGCATAATTGTTTATCTACCACTGGCTGGTGCCAGCAGTAAGTGTCAATGATGTTCAGCCTGTGCTGCATTTGTGGCTTAGATGTGCAGTCAGGAGAGTTCATTGATACTATAAAGTCTCTGTCCTCTCCAAGGGCCATAGGAAAAATAGAGAATAGCCGTGAGTTTCTCTGGAAAGAGCAATTTAATGTAGAGTTTGGGAGCCAACAGGCACTTATGTGCCGTGTAATTTGGTGTGCCAGAATCACAGCTCATCTGAGATATTCATGCACAAATTAACTGCAGTGTCCATAGATCCTCTCATATGGTGACAATGCAGCAAATGGCCTTCTCGGCCTCTTTGGCAGGAAGGGTTTGTCACAAAGCATTTTGTTATAAAATATCAAGTTTTAGACTGCATGATAGTGCAACAGAACATGGTAACCTTGTGTAATGGCACACAGAACTATAATCTGCAGCATAAAAAAACTCTTAAGACATCTTTATCACTTGTGATTTGGCTCATTTTTGCAGAACTGTGTTATTATCATATACATAAGTAGGAACTAGGCTCTTTACCTGGTTATCTGGACTGAAAGCCATCTGTCCTACTGTCCAAAAGACCTGGAGGAAATATACAGCAAAAAAAGAGACTTGGACTTACAAGTTTGGGATGCACATTTTAAATATGTTTGGCTGATTCATCAGTATCTTTTGCAGATGTTTACATGGATGGTAGCAGCCATGAAAGGCCATCCTCATACTGGTGCCTGGAGTTAGTACCTCCCACGTTTTAGCAGTTGGCCTCTCATGTTTCACTGGCCTCTGCTTAACAGGTCTATAGCTCAGAGACTACTAGAAAGAATGAAATGTGAATTAACTTGCTTTTGAATCTTCAAGGTAGCAAGATACTTTGTTGACGGAGCTGTTTTTAATCAGCTTGAGGAATTTTATTGTTGTGGAAAATTTATTACACCTTCTCATAAACTTGTGAATCCCTGGATAAGTTGCTGAGAAGAAGATCACATTAAATCGTGCACTGTCTAGGCACACTGTATTTTGTGATCAAAAATCCTAAGCTTTAGTAGTGAGGGGATTTTTTAAAAGTGCATTCTGCTTTGTATAGCAATAGTTGTAAATGAAAGCCTTTGCTGCTTTGTTACAGGTTCAGCATAGATGAAGGCCAGACCTGGAGCACACATAATTTTACCAGCACTTCTGTCTTTGTAGATGGACTACTTAGTGAACCTGGAGATGAGACACTGGTCATGACGTAAGGTTTTGGTTTCACCTCTGTTTTCAGTCCTCCCTCTGTTCTTACATTTGCATAGATTTTTAGCTGTGCATGTTTGAGATGGTCCTTGAGTCAGTGGATTTTGCTTCTCACAGTCACACAGATGCTTACACTAGTGTCTGAACCTCCCTGGTATGTAATCTGTCTTTGAAATCATCTGACTGCAGTATTTCAGATTTTTAAGAAGTATTATGTTCAAATGAAATCTTTTAGAGTTACCACCAGGGAGATAGGAATAATAGGACTGCTTTGCATCTGAAAGATGCAGGGGAAAAAAAATAATTATTTTCTCTTGTTTGTGGATTTTTTTTTTTACAGATTTTTTGTCAGACATTAAAAATGTTAAACATCTATTGTCTTCACAGCATAAATAACTATAGTGTTGTCTTAGTAAATTGCACTGCAGTACTTGGTAAAACCAGGCACTGTGCTACCAAATATCTGGTTTTATTCTGTACAGTGACAGAGCTAGATGCTGTGAATAGAGTTAAAAATAACCAAATTCTGCAACTCAGAATTGTTTATCCTGTTAATCTGTCTTTTTCCAAAGGATCAGGGACATCTGGATCTGGATCTGAGGTGCACATTTTGCTCCATCTCCAGTATTTTAGAAGTGTCTGAGAGTAAAAATCACCTGTCTAGTCAGGAAGAAAGGCACGTGCTGCCTACAGCCAGAAAAGGGATTGCACTCAGGGCAATGCACACAGGTGGTTGTGTGTGCTCCCATTGCAACAATCTGTGATTTTTACATTGGAGCTCAGTGTGCTTGACTTGTTTTCTCCCACGAGTTGCAAATGGAGCTATCTTGGACATGTATCAGTAGCTTTTTCCCCAGAGAAAAATAAATTAATAGCCCAGTGTATAAAGGACCCTCAGCAGAACAGACCAATGTACTTCAAAGCATCGTGCCAAGTCCATAGCACTGCGATGCACAGAGGGGAATTTGGTCTGTTGGTCATTTCTCTCTTTCTCCACTGCCCCATTTCTCCTCCATTATATTCCATCTGTGACCTGAGAAGAACAGAATTATCCCATCGTCTTCCCCTTCTCTCAAATACGGGTTTATTTATGATATAATATATGCCACATGGAGACACTTATGCCTCTGAATAAGGGATTTCCACTGATTTCAGTAAAAGTAGACAGATCAAAAGCTTATCCCAAACTGTACTTACTGGCAGATAAAATGATGTGTATGTTCTGGGCTTGGTTTGTTTTTTGTTGTTTGTTTTTATTTTTTTTTTCTTATGAAGTATCATTAAAAAAAAGTGATTCTGTGAAGATGTGCTTAATTATCTGGCCGAATGGGCTAAAGTGCTCTTGTAAAACATAATGCCTTTCTAAAATCATCTATCTAAAATACATAGAGCTGCAGCTAGGTTTGGTGCATGAGACCAAATTGACATAAAAAGCATCATATGACTTGTATAAAGGCAGAGCAAGAGTCTGACTGTAGTGTGTAGTGCCAGGCTTGTAGGATCTTATGTTTTAGCTAGTTTTACTGAGCATGGAGGGCATCAGACATTTAATAGACACATGCAAATTTCCTACCAGATTCTAAAGACAATGAGAAGAATAAACCTGCAGTGTGTGTTTCATTGTTGCCATTGTATCAACTGCCTTGTCTCTCCCTCTGCTTTTGGCTGTGTTTTACCTTCAGGGTGATGTTGTCAGCCTAGTGGTGCTCTGTCTGACTTTACATCAAGACCTTTTGTCATTCTGTCTGGCTTAGTTCATTTTTCCTGAAAACTTATTCTTGTACTAAGTTATTGTGCTTGACTTAATCTACAGTGATTTGTTGCTTTTGAGAAATATGCATTCCCTGGAAAAATACCAGAAATCAAATATGTGATCATTTCATTTTGTTAGATAGAATTTTCTTCCAAGTAGAATGTAGTAAGATGAACTTGTAAATGGTAATGAAAATAAATTAATAGTGTCTTTCACCTTGAGGAATCCCCAAATCCATTGCCAAGGACCTAGTCTGACATTTTTTACTGGTATGGGAATTTGATTTTCTTCCTTTAGTGTGGAATGTGTTTGAATAAAGACTTTGAATAAAGAGTGCGATGTCAAAATCCGCATAAATTAGGAGAGATAGCATAATTCTGAAGTGGGAAGGTAATAACTAAAAAAATGCCCAGCAAAATTAAGGAACAGGCAGTATTTCATTTAAAGCTCCTATAATGAACTCACAAAAGAGCCAAAGAATACTTCACGTGTACTGAAAGTGACTATTATGGTAAAATCTTGGTGCCACTGAAATCAGTCTGTAAGAGACTTCTCATTCTCCAGCATGGTGTCTGGAATATTGACTAAATTTGTAAGTGGTTTGCATTTGAATTCCAGTTCTGTCCTAATTTATCCAAAATCACAGAATCATAAAATCACACAATAGTCTGGGTTGGAAGGACCTTTGAGACCATTTAGTTCCACCCCTCCTCTCGTGGGCAGGAATGCTTACTAGAACAAGTTGCTCAAAGCCCCATTCAGCCTGGCCTTGAACACTTCCAGGGTTGGAGTATCCACAGCTTCTCTGGACATGGTCCAACTTCTCCACATCATTCTTATGTGGGAGACCCCAGAGCTGGATGCAGCATTATGGGTGGGTCTCATGAGAGTGGACAGAGTGGCAGAATCCCCTCCCTTGCCCTGCTGCCCACACTGCTTTGGATGCAGCCCAGGACAAATTTGGCTTTCTGGGCTGTAAGCACATGCTGCAGGCTCATGTTGAACTTCTTGTCAACCAACACCCCCCACTCCTTCTCATCAGGGCTGTTTTTAACTCATTCTTCCACCCAGCCTGTGTTTGTGCTTGGGATTGACCCAAACCAGGTGCAGGATCTTGCACTTGGCCTTGTTGCACTTCATGAGGTTCACACAGACCCACCTCTGAAGCCTTCAAGGTCCTTCTAGATGGCATCCTTTCCTCCAGTGTGTTGACTGCATCACACAGTTTGGTGTCATTGGCAGATTTTCTGAGGAAGCACTTGATCCCACTGTCCATGTTCTGGCAAAGGTGTTAAACAGCACTAGTCCCAGTACTGACCCCTAAGGAATGTCACTCATGACAGTTTTCCATTCCAAAATGAAGTTGTCTAGTAAGCTTTACTGAAGAAATGGGAAAATGTGAACCTGGTTGCCTCAAGTCTTCAAGTTTTGTGTTTCCTCCAAAACAGAGAGGAAAGCCAAATGTTGACTTGTCAAAAGTTTTCATAAAACTCAGTTGTCATCTGTCAGTCAACGCTAATCTAAATCATTCATTGAAATTCCCTGCAGTATTCAAGATGTGTACATACAAATGCCAAGGAAAATATATTTTATTCCATTGTGCTCTGCAAAAGACCTAGTTAAGATTTTTAGGAGTTCTAGTGGTAAAGTATTCAAAAACTTTAGGAAACTCATTCTGTTTTCAATCTGTCTGGATTTCCATTTCCAAAGAGACCTAGTTAGGAGTTTAAGAAAGAAAAATAATAAAGTATTCATAAATTTTAGGAAACTTGATCTGTGTAAAAATCAACTTCTAAATCAGGAACTCAAATCCAGTATTTATTGCTAAATGAATAAGTAAGGTTTGCTAAGAAATTTTCTCAACTAATATATTTTCATCAAAATAGTGCATGGACTAGTTATTTTGTTCTAAATTAGTAACAACGAAAGTTACTGCAACCCAGTGTTATACTGAACAATATTTTTAGTTGGGAAAAATTACTCGCTAATATTGGATTGAGTAATTTCCTAACAGTGCAAAAGGAGGGAATTTTCTATGTCTGAAATACTGATGTTCCTCTTCAGAAGAAATAGTTAAAGTAATGAAAGTTTCAAACCTGTTGAAATTGCTTCTAAATCACATCTCAGCTTCTGGGAGTGTTTCCCAAGCCAGGTTATTTAGATTGCAGTGTAAACCCGGTAGGCACAATAACGATGGTACCACAGACCATAGCCCCTTTTAAAAGGCCAATAAGAGGTTACATAAAAGAACTGCTTTTCTTTATGTCAGGTAGAACTAAAATCTTCCTTGTGGGTAATTGTATTTTTTCCAGAGGGTTATTTTTTTGTAATGTCTCATAGAATAATAACTTTGGATGCTGCTGGGAACTTAATGACATCTCTGAACTGTACAATTCCTGCATACATGTTTTGCTGTCTTGAATGCCCATTGTTTTGTTCCTTTTGGGTTCCTGGGTGATCATGGAAACAGGAAGATAGTCTGATTTAAACTTACTCAAAACCAGGTGAATATTAACAGGTATTAGATATTAGGTAGAGCCATCTGGATTTTTGTAATTGTTGATTCTGCTAGGAATGTCAACCTCACCTTTAACAACATCAATAACTGTCAAAATTACGTGTACTTTGTGGAGCTTATTGTCACACGTGGCAGCACACTCCTTTTCCTGTTCTCTTTGAGTATCTTACTAGGTGAAGGTACTTCTCTGTGTTTGGAATTCTTCTCTACTTTCTCATACTGCAACACTTACAAAAGGTAGATAAAAGATAGATAAAGCCTCATTATGTGGGAGAATAGCTGATTTCTGAAGGGAAATTCTAGGTTTTCTTTTCAGCTAGTTAATGTCTTGTATGAGAATCATTGCTCAGTTATGAAGTGGTTGTTCTGCTCTCTGCGTGAGAAGGAACATATCTGAGAGTAGATAGAGGAAGCGTGGTGAAAAAAGCATTGGAAAAGCAACCTGCTTCTTCCATTCCAATCTAATCTAGGTATCAGCAAATGCAGATGTACAGATCTCTAGTAGCAAGTCTAATGCTTTTGCTGTCGTCTCTGTGGACACAGATGTTAGCAGAGCAAGTCAAAACATTGCAGTGTCACCACCAACTTGTGACCTTGGAGTCAAGAGCTGGTACTGTCCTGGTCTCTCCCTCTGCTCAAAAGAAGTTTAGTGGATAAAGTTTGTTTTTTAAATTTCTTTCCTTAGCATTTCATATTGCAGTCAGAAGCACAGTAACAGGATGTACTCAATGTCAATTTAAAGCCTATATTTAATATATTTTTAGGATAGATCTATATTAGGATAGGTATATATTTGAATAAGAGGAACTGAAAGAATCTGTTATCACCTGGTCCCTATTTAAAGGAGGAGAGGACAGAAAAGTGGTGATGTGTTTTTTTCATTCAGAACAGACTGTAATTTTGAGCATTTGTCACAGAACAAGTGCCTGAAGCTTTGGTCCTCTAACTGTGCTTCCATTTTAGTTTCTATTTCAAATAATAACCATTTCAAACTTAGCCAACAACTAAATTTTTTAAACACTTTATTTACTTTTGGTTGGGGCATTGAATTATATTTTGCTCTCAGAATGAAGGAACCACAATTTAGATGACTGTAGACTATTAACTCTAGCTCTGCTAGGTGAAGTCTGAATGATGAATTTCTAATTGTGACAAGGCTTGCTTTTTAAACATATGAGTAGGAAAGAGAGTATTAGCTAAAGAATTATAAAATTTTGCAAGTATCCCAGATTAATTTGATCTCTAAGTAAGATGAAAACGGAGAGTTGAACGATGTAAAAGCTGTCTTCTACAATGTCATATGTTTCTCTTTAAACAATTTTGTTCCCTGTCCACCTTGTATTTACTTCTGCATAAGACATTAGGCTAGGCACTAAATCTGAAATGTTTTCCAAACAGCATATGTGTTAAAAGGTTGTTCTTGGACAGGAATTTATCAAATAGATGGGAAAAAGATGTTGGATGTAATTCACAAATATCATGGAGGCACTGAACTCCCGGATGAAGTGAAAACACCCTCATTCTTCTCCTCCCTAGCACTTCTCACAACCCAAGCATTCATTTCTGTTCTTTTTCCCCAAAAGAGCTAAAACCAAGATGTTTTGGCATTAATGAATGAATGGCAATTATTAGCTTATGGGGGCAGGAAACAATGAAAAAACATATTTTGGTTCAATTTCAACTAAATTGTTTCCTCCCTTCATTTTTCACTTTGGCAGCCAAAAAAAACCCCACAAAACACCAAAAAAAAAAAAAAAAAACCACAAAAAAACACCCCCCCAAAAAAACCAAACTCAACCAAAAAAAAAAAAAAACCAACCAAACAAAAAAAACCCAGCCTAACCGAGAAACCCTACTCTTCTCTTTAGTGCATTAAGTATATGCATGTGTTTGCAGTTTAAGGCATTTAAATCATAAATGTCTCAGCATATTTGCACATGATCTCCTGTATACACAAGCATTTTTTTATGTGCAGTTGCTTTATATAGGCAGGTGTCTACTTTTGCACATGGAAGCATTCATCATTTCTGTAGTTGCAATTTAGGAAGGCCACTGAAATGTGACCTCTGTTATGTTCTTTTGGAGAATTAGAAAAATATGCTGAATTATAATCTTGATGTGTAACAGACTGCAGTTTGAATCTCACATTACTTTCATCCATTTTACCAGAAGGAACTCTCTGACTTATGTAGGTTTTTGTTGATTTTACAATGGTGTAATGGAAGCAAAGACAACTGTTGGAATGAAAGCTCAGCTAATAAAGATTCACTTGTCACTTTCTCTTTTGAAAATAGTAGGCTTTAAATATCACTGTAGTACACAGTCATGGCTATCTGTCTCTGCCAACCCATATCCCCTTGGAAATTTCATTAATAATGTTATTCCTGTGAGTTAAGGAGAGCACATCCTGTTGGCAGTGGCTGCACTAAAGTACATCCTTTCATGCCACCATCTCATCACTTTACTCCTCAGCTAGGTAATTTATGCACAGATTTTGGCGTGTCTTGCTGTATGTTCAAAGACACTGTAATAATACGAACTACAACAGGCAGAACAAAAAGAAGATTGTCACATTTATTTGCTTTTTCAGGGATATTGTCATCATTTGTAGTAAAGGTCTACGTGAAGCAAAAGGACTCAGCTCTTTGAACTCATCGTAAATTGACAAGAGACTTCTAACTAATCCTTTCATGTAGAAGATAACTGAGAAAGATGCTGGGTTTTTAATGTAAATGGCCTTTGATATCTAGTGAACTGTAAGGTAGATTGAATATTTAATCTGAAATTGCAATTGTGTTATAGAAATTAGCAGAGAGGTCTGAGAATTAAAAAATATTTTGACAGCACAATACGTTCACTGTTCATTGTATTTCCTTCTAATATGATTTACTGGAAAGGAGACCTCATATGGAACAAAGTATAAATATAAGATTTTTACAAAGTTCTGTGACATCTTTCATTTAAAAGGAGAGAGAAAGAATTGTTAAAATAATCAACTAGCATCTCTGGTACTGTGGTTTCCTTTACCATCTT
Source organism: Phylloscopus whistleri (assembly GCA_017589585.1). NCBI lineage: Eukaryota > Metazoa > Chordata > Aves > Passeriformes > Phylloscopidae > Phylloscopus > Phylloscopus whistleri. The sequence continues at coordinate 1,473,443 of JADMLD010001629.1, read as the reverse complement.
GATCATATACTCACTATTAGCTACTGAGGTTTAGATCTGTGAAGAATTTCGGGTACATGCTTGGACAGCTTTGCTTAGGTGCTGTCGAGAGACTTTTGACATATTATCCAAGAGAGAGCCCTTGAGATTGCCCATATCACCTGTATGTGGGGCCCTCAACTGACCCTGATTCAAACGCCAGGTTTTGCTGTTAGTAGCTCTACACTTTTGAAGTCTCTTTCAAAAAAACTAGAGTCCCTGCTTCAATCCCAAGTGACATATGAAGTTAGCAGAGTGTGCCAACAGGACACTCTGTGCAGACACTGTGCTACAGTGTCCTGTTTTGTACGTCACAGCTGATGGCAAACTCATAAAGAGGACAGCAAAAGCCAGTGCAGCGCTTGGAAGATTAAGGTGGCTAGAATGAAAGAGGCTTCTGACTTCAAACAAGAGTAACTGTGCATCACAAAATTGTCATCACCAGTCCTCAGTACAACTGCAAAACTTGCACAGTTTTAGTTGCTACATTAAACTTCTGAATAAATTCCCCATGTGACCTTTGTGACCTTGGTGGGAAAATACTGCAGGATCACTGCCACCACTCTGAGGTCTTTGGGTGTTCTCAGGTATTCATGAGTGAAGCAAAACACACAGACAGGAGGTGACACAGCTACTACTGCTCATCTGAACAAGGAGTCTGTATTGAATAGGTCTTGTCTATTGAACAGAATTTACTGGAAAAGATTATCATTGCATATAATTTCTTTTAAATTAACTCTGCCTGATTATGAGCTTTACCAGGAACAGAAATAACCAGCAATCCTCCAGCAAATAGTTTAAATGAGTTAGCTTAAAAACTGCATTAAACTGTCTTATCTATCAAATGATGCAATCAAATTAAAAAATTATGTGCTCATAAATGAGCTAGGAACAAATGTACAAAGTTGTTATGGCAACTGAAACACTGAAGTTAAAATTATGGATCCTAAATTCTTGCAAATAAAAGTAAATTCATTTCCAAGGTAATTGGAATTTCTTCTAAAAATTATTTATCACAGCATCATCTTTTACAGTTTCAACAGAATTGATTTGATGGCTTTCTAATGAAATATAGTTAATCAAGAGGAAGGTTTTAGTAGCTTATGAATTGCTATCGTCTTGATATATAACTTCTAGTCATCAGTTACATTTGCGGCATCATTCCAGTTTTTTTCATTCGTGTGATTTTATTCATCATATATATTATATATTCTGCACCTGAGCAATTATATTGTGATTGCTATTATGTATTGCTTTATTGTAGCTCATATTCTTGTCTAATCCATTGAATCCTACTTAATACATGCCTTTGTTACTTTGAAAAAATACTTTTTTATGCTAGTGATCTTTAGCAGTACATTTAAATGTTCTCATGCGAGGTGTCTGCAAAACGTGCTACTGCTGAAACGGCATTAATAATCATTAAGACTTTTTTTTTCAAACAGTATGCTAAAGTGGATGCATGTAAAATGCTGCTTTCCTTGGAAAATTTACCCTAGGAATTGCAAAGCTGTATGTCTGTATTTTAAAGGGAGTTTGTGACTATACTGGGACACTTCCTTAAATCTTTGGGATTTTATTTAAGCCAGAGAATGTTGGGAACACTGGTGTAGTTACTGTGCTCTGTGAGAACATGGTCTTCAGTGTGTAGCATCAGAACAGCCATAATGGAAATGAGTTGAGGGGGAGGTTGGTTTTTTTGTTGTTGGGGTTTTTTTTGTTGTTGTTTTGGTTTTTTGGTGTTTTGTTTTGTTTTTTCCAAGAGGCTGGACCAACATGCAGAAATGTTATTTCAGAAATTTTATTTCAGTCTTCTGTTAAAAATCCATAGAAGAGAATGTTACAGTTCACCACTTCAAGCAGTGACTTTGCTGCTTGCACGTATGGTTTGAACGTAGCTGCCATATTATCCTAGTAGATTTTGCATAATTTCCAGAGTAAATTCTACAGTTTTTCTGTCATTAAAGGGTGTGGAACTGGGCAATATTTATCTAATCTCTATCTATAATCCTGATATTTTCTAATTTCTCACTCTAGTGGGGCTGAATAAACAACTTCATCTTGAATCATTACTTCTACAGAATTCTAGAATCATAAAATTGTTGAGGTTGGAAGCGACCTCTGGACATGACCTGGTCTAACCCCTTTGCTCATGCAGACCCACACAGAGCCAACCACACAGAGCTATTCCCATATGGCTTTTGAATGTCTCCAAAGGTGGTGACTCACAACCTCTCTGGCCACCTGTAACAGTGCACCCTCACAGCAGAAATGTTGATTCCTGATGTTCAGAGAAAAATTCCTGTGTTTCATTTGGAGTCTGTTGCCTCTGGTCCTGTCACTGGGCACCACTGAAGACCACTCCAGTCCTAGCAAAGAATCTTCCTTGTACCTTCCCTCCAGGTATTCATAGACTTTGAGTTTCCCCTGAGCCTTCTCTGGGCTGAACAGTCCCACTTCTCTCAACCTCTCCTCTTACAAGAGCTGCTCCAGCTCCTTCATCACTTTCACAGCCTTTTGTTGGACTCCCTCCAGTTGTTCCATCTCTCTCTTGTACTTGGGAGCTCAGAACTGGGCCCAGTACTTCACATGTGAACTCACCAGTACTGAGGAGAAGGAATTACAGAATTATGTGGCTGGATCTTTTAAGCTTTTCCTTGTCCTTCATCTTTCTAGCCCTTCCTCCAGGTTTCTTTGAAGACAGCTCTTTATAACAAGACTCTGCAAACATTTTGTTGTACTTCTCAGCTTTATCTACTCCAGTAAAAAACCCAATTCTTTCAATCATTCTTCATTGGTTACATTTTCTAAGCAGCTTATGAGTCATTTTGCCCCTCTTCAAATTCATTCCTAGTGGGTCTGTAAATATGCATATAAAATCCAAAATTAGACACATATTCTTCCAGAGGCTTCACTAGTGCCAAGTTTATCAAACTAATTACCTCCATGTCTTCTGTTTTCTAGTTCTGAATGCAACCTAGAATTAGTCTTTCTTATTTTGCAGCAACACTGCATTCTTGTTTAATTCCACAGAATTACCTGAGTCTTTTATTTGGTATTTGAAAGTTTTTTTCCATTTTCGTTTCCACCTTTGATGTGGGTTTGGGTTTCTTTTCTCCCAAGCAGTATTTTCTGCACTTGGTTTTGGAGTATTTAATCATATTGATTTCTGAACATTGCATCCATCAGTCAATGTCCACTCCCTTCCTTATGTGTTACCTGCAAAACTTTTTGTCTTTCTCATTTGACCACAAATGTTAATGAATATATTGACTGTGGACCCATCATACCTTTGTGATACATATCTCAAAATATTCTTTATTTGATAACTACCTTTTGAAAACGGATTCTTCTAATTCAATATCTATTTCCATTCCTCTTCACAGTGATTTTATCTGCACTGATGTTTTCTTTTTTATGTTGAGACAATGTCAGCTAGAAATGCGTAACAGTTTTAACAAAGGTCAAAATATGCTACATTTTTTCCTTTCCTTTATCCACAAAACCAGTTACCCTGTAAAAGGAGAAAATTACACATTAGTTTGACATGATTTGGTTTTGATAAATCTGTAGTAGCTGTTTGTTATCATTTTAATTATCTCCAAGGTGCTTAGAAGTGGATAGCTCAATAATTTGTTTGGTATCTCTGTGGATATCAAAATTAATTCTCTAACTCTCTGAGCTCTGTTTTGCCGTTTTATATCTCTTATATATATACAGACATAAATGTGTATGTGTGGTTGTGTGTACATATTTATATATATATATAAGCAACATGTTTCCCTTGCCAAAGTTATTTGGAATCACCCTCCTGAGATTTCAAAGATCATTAATAATCGTTCAGAGATTATGTTTTCAGGAGAATGTCATTATTCTGTTCTGCCTTGAAGTCAAAACACCATCTCCTTTCTTCCTTTTTCCTTGACTAATATGCCTGAGATAGCTAACATGAATGGAGAAAATTTCATTTATTCTGTAGAAAATATTTTTCTTGAGGCTGGAGTGAAGCTTTAACAGGATTTGGCTACTTGCACTTGAGTGTAATTTTTTAGTAAATAAATTGATAAAAGAAATGTAGTAAATTTGTGAAGTTATGTGACGTGTGGAGCAGCAATCGCTGAGGTAGGTAGTTGCACACGCACATGGTGAAGTCTGCCTTATGTTAATACCTTGTATGGAGAAACAAAGACTTTAGTAAAGAGTACAGGTATTTTGCATGCAAAAGACACTTCATGTCTGTCAGCAGAGCCAGTCATATTGAAACAGGCATTGTGGAAAAAGCAAGAGACCACCTAAGTAGACACTTTATTGAGTATGTAACTACCAGTGAATAAGATTATATGGTGACAGCAGCTCTCAGGATCCAGCTGAACCAGAAAAAGGAACCAAACCCTTAGGCTCAATGAGAGAAATGGGACCACACACCTATGTGCAAATACAGCCAGTGGACTGAGCCACATTTTTTAGTTTGTGTGTGTTGCTTCTACTTCTGAGCCATGGGTACATTTAGAAGGAAATGAATTAGATGATCCAAGTTCTTTAATCTCAGAGCCTTACAAGAAAAGAGTAAGACACACAAACTAAATGCATATGTTTGTGTTTAATTAAGTGCACTGCTGGTGGTGTGGTTTTCTGTGAGCATGGGTTGCCCAGTCATTATAATGTGAGCAGTGTGGGCAATAACCTATTGATATCTACATCTCTCTGCTGTGGAAGAGAAGTAAAGACACCAGAAAGGAAAGGGGAAAATCACTGTACATCTTTAGTCTCTGTGAGCGATGTTTCAGATTTCAGAGCTGTAGGCCATTTACCAGGGAACATACTTTGTGTATTGCCTCTGTGCTGTAGAGAATCAACCACTTCTGGTCTACCCCAGTTCCAATCTGAACCTGGTATTCAGGACAAGAGAAATGACTGGCCACTGCAGAATGCTTTCAGTAAAACTGTACTGTTCCTGCTGTGTCTGGATTTGGAAAAAAGCAAGGGCAAAACAAAAGGAATGAATTACTTTGGAGAATGATACTAAAGCTTGGAATATGAATTCTGTGCAGTATGAACTGCACAGAAATTGTTGGCTTCAGAATTAACCTTAAATTCTTTGGCAAGTCACATAAGCCTGATACAAACCACGAATACATTTTACTTTTGCCCAAATAGAGTCTTTATCCTTTCTAATTTGTTGCTGGATGTCATACTTACTCATTTTGTTTTGGAAATAAAGATTCTGGCTTAAAAAATGTTGGCTGCTTTGAAAGTGCAGCTTGGTTTTTAAAGCAATGAGATTTCCTCCCACCCCCAAAGAATTGTACAGTTTGTGGCTGGTTTTTGTTAAATGTTGAACTGTCTGAAATGGAGACATTGAGTTCTCCAGAATGTGAAGATGTAGTGTATTCCTTAGAAATTAATACAGCATCATGATGATTCTGTGACCTTAATGATAGCAGTGAAAAAGTTAATACAAAATCCTGCAACAAAAACAAATTAAGAAATTGCAAATCATAAGGAATGAGTGACAGAGCTGGAAACTGACTCTGGTGATCTAGGATTCTGCTCCCTGATCTGTGCTTCCTGTCAAAATCTGAGAGCTCTGTCTGTTTCACATAGCAAGATAATAGACAAAATTTTTTGATTCCAAATTAGAGAATAATATTTCCTATTAAATTTCTGTATAGTTTGCAAAACTTTAATATACGAGTTATATCTCTTCAATGTGAAGTTTCATACAATAGGCAAAAATTTTCTAACTAGACTCATTGTACATAGAAGAGGAATAAAAGTGGAAGAAAAAATAACCTGCCGCATTTTAGCAGAGAACTATGACTGTGGATAGGAAAAGATAAATTTTGAAATTTTGAATCTCAGCTGTATGGTATTTCTTGCATTGAGAGTTTACTTTTGGTCTTCTGTTCAGAGTCTTTGGACATATCAGCTACCGTTCAGACTGGGAGCTGGTGAAGGTGGACTTCAGACCATCCTTCCCCAGGGAGTGCACTGATGAAGACTATGAGTCTTGGGAGCTCACAAATCTACAGGTATTCATGGGTTTATGTTAACTGACAAAACTTTTCCATAGTTTTCATATTCGTATAGATTTGTGTGCTGAGAAAATGTTTCCAATTTGAATTTGAATGCTACATCCCCAGCTTAGTCTCCTTATGCTGATTTCACAAGAGTTTGAAGTGGGAGAGGATTTTGTGTTCCCTTTGCTTGTGTGATCTGTGTCCCAGAAGTGTATCTGGGGGGCTGCCATAATAATAGGTGGTCCTGCTGGATTGGGAAGCATGTTCCATAAACTGAAGTGTGTAATATTGATTGAAACAATTTCAACATGCAGTTGTGTTCTGCCAACTTCCTGACCACATACCATACTCGTATATAGATTGCCATAAGTAAAGTTCATTGCAGAAGTAATTTAGGATCTCAGTGGACCAATCACATAATGGAGTCCAGTTGTTTTGGGCAATATCCTTTCTGCAGTGATGCACTAAGTCTGTGCTAATCCTGATGCTCTGGCCAAATCCACTTTTCAGAAGCTAAATTCTCTGTACAATGTACTGATTAAAGAGACTAATATGAGGGTTTTGGAGTTTTTTTAATTAAATGGAATACATCATATTTATTCATAATCATTCTGATTATTATGTTCTGCTTCTTCCACCAGGGTTGGCTTATTTTTTGCATAGTACTCAGTGCTACTCCAGCTCTCATTTGCTAGTTCTCATGCCTAATTTTACACCTCTTGTTTGGGACTGCTGCATGTATACAAAGAATGTTATGCAGATCTGAGCCTAAGGAGTAACAGTATCTTGGGATATTGGCATTGAAATGCCTTTCAGAAATTAGAAACTACTGAAGTGACTTTGACAGAGTACTTGCAGCTGCCCAGTTACCAATGGAGTGTGTATGGAGAGAGTTCATTCTGTGTCCTCATGGCTGGTGCTTCAGGCAGACAGCCAACACAAGATACAAAGATTTAGAGAAATTCAGTTATCTAGAGCCAGATGAAAATTTTAAATGGCCGTTCAGAGCTTTGTACACAGGTTGGGCACTCATGAAACATATATTGCACTTGCATTTTCACGTGCATCTTCAGATCTGTGTCCTGGAAATATAGCCTATGTTACAACTCTGTAATGACCTGTTAGTGGACAGCAGTGGATATGAGGGCTTTCTATACCTATATTTCTGAGGATCAGAGGGTTGATAAAGTTTATAGTCTTGGCAGCAAGATCAGTCTTTCTCAGGACAGCACAGGGTCTGTGTGGTGGAGGTTCCATTGCAGTAAGTGCAGTGCTTTGATGTTCAGGGTGATCGTTGCATCATGGGCCAGCAGAGAAGCTTTCGAAAGAGGAAGATTTCATCATGGTGCATTAAAGGGAAAAGTTTCACATCAGCTCTCACATCCAAAGTTTGTGAATGTGTGAACACTGATTTCTTATGGTGAGTCTGTCTGTGGGTCTTGGGACTTACTGCTAATAAATATTTACTAAGAGTTTGAGATGGGTTTATTTTCCCTTTTTGCTCCTGTTCCTACATAGCCATGTATAAGCAAATGGGCAACCTGTTACTAAATAACAGGTTTCTGTTACATTTGCATTTGTTTAAAAATGTTGTCATGTGTAAGTATTTATTTCACCTGACTGAACAAATTGTGATGTTTTTCTCTATTGATCAAGACTTGAAAAATGACCATTGAATTAATTTTAAAAGCAAACAAACCCTTTCTACTTAAAAAAAATTATATAATAATAAATGGTTGGTCTGAGTGTCAAAGGAAACCCTTAAAATATTTTTTTTTTTACCAAGAGAGGTAATTTTGCAGAACTGACAAAGTAATTACAACTAGTTTTTCCCCCAAGTGTACACAACTCCCATTGAAATTAGAACAGAATTGGCTTCATCAACTTGTATGTTCATCTAGTAAAATAAAACTGAAAAAATATATTGACTGAAAAATGTAGTCTCATTTGCCCCAAACTGGATTGCAGAGTGAAGAGAGGATAGTAACACTTTTGGTGTTGATGTTTTCCAGTGATTATGGGTTTGAGCGCTCTGCACCTCTGAAGTCAGAGTCAAGCAAATGCTTTGCTGACTTTTGGTTTAACCCAGAAGCACCTCCTGAAGACTGTGTGTTGGGGCAGGCATACACCAGCAGCACTGGGTAAGCTGATTTTGCATTTCACAGGCTTGATGAGGCTTCCAGAGAGTGGGAGAATATTTCAACCAGCAGCCTCAAATGTGGTTTGAAAGAAATTCACATTTAAATACTTAAATGGAGTCTACAAGAGAGCTGGAAAGGGATTTTACACAAGGACATGCAGTGATAGACAAGGGAGAATGGCCTTAAACTGAAAGAGGGAAGGTTTAGATCAGATATTAGGAAAAAATTCTTTGCTGTGAGAGTGGTGAGACACTGGCACAGGTTGCCCAGAGAAGCTGCAGATTCCTCATCTCTGGAAGTGTTGAGGGCCAGGTTGGATGGGGCTTTGAGAATCCTGGTCTAGTGGAAGGTGTCCCTGTCCATAACAGGGGGGTTGGAACGAGGTGATCTTTAAGGTCTCTGCCAACCCAAACCAATCTATGATTCTATGAAATGTAAATAAGGCAAACTGTAAAAATTGGGAAATGGCAAAGTTCTGATTTTGACTTAGAGCACGAGCAGAAGCTTCCTACATTCTAATGAAAAAAAATACTGTGTGTTCACAGCTGTTCAAAACCGAATCCATTTGAGAAGAGGGGAAGCTGTCTTTTCAGAGTTTTAATTTTTTTTGTAGTATTTTGTATCTATTATTACACTTATGATAGGAATGTTCATTCAGAGCCTTTTCTTTTAGCTCATTTCTTGGGTTCAGAGCAATTTTCAGTTTGGATCCAATGAATTACTCTGAGGAACTGGCAACATCTCACAGAATTTCCAAGTTTCCCACTTCCATAAGAGTAAGGAGTTCTGTGGAGAATAGATTCTTTTCCTGACCATATGGGACACTCAGAATCAAAGGGAAGCTTTAGTAACTATAAACAATACTGCATAGGATATACACTGCAATGTAGTCTGACGTCTGTGCTGAGAATAACTTGCAGCTGGCATCTATTCTGGCTTATCAAAACACCATCACAGTTGGTTGTGGAGATGAGAACCAAATGCTGAAATGTCCAATCTGGCAATAGAATCACAGTCTCTGTATATTTACCTTACTGAGGAAAATGCTGCCTTTTGGGTTGCGGCTGACAGCTGTGATATACAGAATGAGAATTCAAAAGAATGAAATATGACTCTGATTTTAAAGGATGTTTAAAAATAACATACCTGTGTGAAAGTGATCTGTAAATAATTACTGTACACATCCGACTATTTCATTATTAGCACTTTTAAAGTGTGAGTCCTTTCACTCTTTTATACGATTATATTAAACAAATACTCTGAGTGTTTTAAGAAATGAATAAATAGATTTGAAAGCAGCAGTTAAGCACTTAGTTCTGGGTTAGTGCGGAAGCTGTTTGGTCTAATTTCTTTGTGATCTTTGGGATTTGAACCAGGACCTCTAGAGCATTGAAGACTTGGATGCTAGAAAAGGGGATGGCAGAGAGAGCAGCAGACTGTCTAGGTCCCTGAGGGCTAGTCTGGCATGTTTCTAAGTTGGAAAACAGGCTCTTCCAGTGCATGCAAGTGAAATTATCATCATGCTCCACACCCTCTTTCTTCAGCAGGTTTCCCCTAGTAAAGGCAATGTCCCCAGTGAAAGTACTTGCATTGTGAGTTGGCTTTGATCATTTGCAATCTTGCCTGCTTGTGAGGAAAGGAAAATGCTGTAGCTACAATCACACATGCATTTGGTGCCTTTACTGGCATTCTTTTGCTTACCTGCAATTCACCATGTTGTCCACTGTTTACTGTTTTTGCAGGTACAGGAAAGTTGTTTCTAATGTATGTGAAGGTGGAGTAGATCTGCAGCAGAACTTAGCACACCATATGTGTCCATTGATTGCTCCCAAGGGACTTCAGATCAGCATCAGAGAAGAAAGTCTGGCTGTAAGGCCTGGGGAAGACATCACCTTCATTGTCCGACAAGAGCAGGTAGTAATGATCATTGGCTACGTGGAAGTTGAATCAATGATCTTAGGGTTAGTTTCATGTTTACCTGTTTTGCTGCTGAGTGAAGATTAATTTGTGCTTGAGACAAAGATTAACAGCTTTCTAAATACTAAAACTTGATTTCAAGTGAGTAAGACAAGCCAGTAAACTCAGTGAACCTCCAAATTCTACCTGCAGAACAGGATTTATCTCCTCAGCAGAAAAGGCACTGGTTTCTTGGAAAGTCAGACTAACTGGATTACCAAAGTCTTCTTGGACTGAAAATTTCAACTGCTGTATCAGAGAAGAACCGAAATACAGAGAACATTTAATACTTGGGTTTAGGTGTTTTTGAGAATCAGCCTTTCAGAAAGGAATGAGGCAAAGCTGTACAGAAATCAGCAAATAGCTCAGCATAAGAATATTTATTATATATTACTTGTGTTGCCAAATATATAGGGTGTTTTTTTTCTGTTATTGAGAGACAATGCCCTAAGGCCATGACCAACAGCAGCAAGTAACTTTTGGATGAATTGTTCGGCATGGGTTTGTTTTCTCATGCTTGTTTTTTAGCATTAGGCTATAACTGCTCTGCTCAGGTTACCAGAGTATTGTAATCCTGGCTAACCCCACTGGTTTGCAAGAACTTGAAGAAAGTTCACGCATTTTGGCAAACCTGTGTTGTATAAATTGAGCACTTGGGATTTATTTCTGTAATAGAATCAAGAAGGTTACGTGCAGAACACTGGGCTGCTTAATACGTCGCAGGCTCTGTGTCCCAGTGCATGCAGTGCCCCAACAATTTGTGTGGCAAGTTTTGCTGCCTTCTCTTTTTAGAGTTTGTTGGAAATGTTTACTGTTAAGCCTAGAGCATTTGGTTGCAATTTGGACTCTAATGATGTTGATTGGCAGTTTGTCTTTTTTCTACTGAAGCTTTCGTAAATCTCTGTGACAATATGAAAAACATTTAAAATTATTCACAAATCTTCAGAAGTAAGGGATCTTGAAGAGAATCTCTTGCTGTGTTTTTTGGTGAAGTCTTTGCTCCATATATCAAAGAAGAACAGATTTAGAAGAAATGTAGCAGTTTGGTGCCCTCTATGGCTAAGAATAATATTTAAGCTCAAATATCCTGAGCATTGCTTAGGACTTAATCTGTATGACAGAGTCTTATGAGAATTCGTAACAATTACTGAATTTAAGACACAGCTCTACTACAATAAACCTAAACATACTACTTTCTCTGGTGAATAAAATTAATCTCCTAGTTTCTGTGAATGCATGTTTTTAGGTGCAGGAATACCAGACATCAGAGAGGAAAGGAAGCAGTCTTCTGGTACATTTGGGCAGTTTGCAACTGTCCTTAGAAATAATAATAATAAACAAATACATCATCATGATCATAATTTTCCCCAAATTTTGTTGTCTGAATATATGGATAATATATATCCATATGAATATATGGATAAATAATTTCATGATAATCTCCTATTTTTTTATGGAAGTGGAAGCCCCAGTTCCTTACAGATTTAGCTGCTTTTCCCTTTGTCACTGTTTTGCTATCTCTCCATTCTCTCTGTCTTTACTGGTCAGGAAATAGAAATAACTTAGTGTTTTGAAGACAGCACCCTCATCTTTACACTAGGGAAGCCATTAGAACAAAATGTTAAAGAGAACCTTCCTCTACTGTCTTTCAATGCTGGTTTCTGTCTCACCTGGAAGATTATGCATGTATACTTGTTAGCATAAGAAAGAGTGAACAAGAACTGTATGCAAGCTAATGTCATCTAAAGAGATTCCACTTACTAACACATTGCTGGCAAGGAGATATCTCTTTTGCTTTAAACTTTAATAACATATTATCTCCTCGGCAAAATTCTACTCTTCTGTTGTCAAAAGAAAGATGTTATTTGGGAAAAAAACTATTCACAGTGAAGAGGCTTTCACAGTCCTTTATGTGTCTTGAAATACAGTGCTTAGGTGTTTGATAATCCCACAAGTTCCTTATTATGGGTATTTTTTACATTATAAACAACGTTGTTTTATGTGATAAAACATGGAAGAAAATCATCTGCACTGCAAAATAATCAAAGGAGGAAATAATAGTATGTTTTCCTTCCTTTTGTAATGGCAGGGTACATAGGTTCTAGGCATGATACCTTCTTTGATTTTCAAAGAATCATAGAAATATAGACTGACAGGTTGGATGGTATCTCAAGGATCATCTGGTCCAACTTCTCTTGGAAAAAGCATAGGGCTGGATAAGATGCCTAGCACCCGTCCTGCTAAATCTTAGAAGTGTACAACTGTGGGTAACTCACCAGTTTCCTGGGGAAACTATTGCAATCACTGCTCGTTGTCATCATTAAAAGAATTACATTAGTGCTGCCTTTTAGGATTAAATTCTGAAATAAAGCAATTTCAGAGAGTGGCTTTTGGAGAAATTAAGTGATTTTTGAATACTTTAATGTCTATCCTTTTCTGTTTTGATGACTTTTCATGTCACTTGACCAGCATAAGGGTGTATACATTTCTTTCCTAGAGGCAAAGGAATCCTTTCCTTATCCTTTTCTACAAAGCCTGGTCCTGCAGCCTGTCTGATGGCATGGCTGTGATGGTATGATCTCTGGCAAGCAAGCAGGAACATTCACACTGCTGGAGATCAAGGAAGCAAAGCCTCTTGCTCAGACAGTGCTACCAGTAGTATTGAGAAAGTGTTGCTGCTTACACCTAAAATGAATTTTCCTTTGACTGCATCCAAATCACCAGTCCATGTGGCACAGGCCTGATTTCTCTCTTGAGCAGCCGTGCCATGACAACATGAGTGATGGGCATGTTTGTCCACTGACAGTGGTATCAGTCTTGTGGTACTTTAGGCCTGAATTTAGCAACACAGGGTCACTTAAAGGAGCACTTAGCAGAAGTATGATGAATTATAAATTCCACAAAATATTTGAAATGACAGAATTATTTGATGGGGGCTTTTAAATCATTACCCAAACTCAGCTCAGTGATCTGCTTCGTTAAGCATGCATCTAATTTTGCACTAGAGCATGTTCTTGGCATGCTGGTTAGCTCAGTGTAAGCTCTACAACTCTGTGAAGATGCCAGCTTGGGTCTTGAGGGCCACACTAAGAAGGTGTGGCTGGAAGGTGCTGTGAAGAACATCTAAGCCAATTGATTTTGCTTTATAAGTGCAAAGGCTAGAAGCTTGTGGGATGAGTAGTAAATTGCTAGAATAACAATCTTCGGTTGCTTACAGTCACAGAGCATCACTTTTGAACCTGGGGCTGCCCTGCTCCATTACAGGTGTACAGGTATATGTTACATTATGTAACATAGATAACACATATGTTACATAATGTCCAGCTGCATCAAGAGAAGAGTGATGGTTTCTGAGCCACACAACTTGGTTAGTGGTCTGGGGTGTATAATTTTAAGGTAGCACCTTGCTCTGTAAACATGATATTATCTCTGTTAGTGCACACAGCATCTGTTGCACTAATGTAATTGCCATGGCAGTCGTGGTTTTACTGCAGCTGTTGCAATTGGGTCAAGACATCTGGCTGGGGCTGAAAATGCTGTTGTGATTCGTAAAAGGTTCTGAACATGTGTCCTGCCTAATTCAGTTGTGGCCATTTAAGATATTTTTGATGTGTTTTCCTTTTAGGGTGATGTATTGAGTACCAAATACCAGGTGGATCTTGGAGATGGCTTTAAGGCGATCTATGTGAACCTGACGATGACTGGGGAGCCCATCCGTCACCGCTACGAGAATCCCGGGATTTACCGAGTGTCGGTGAAGGCTGAGAACGTGGCTGGGCATGACGAGGCTGTGGTGTTCGTCCAAGTCAACTGTAAATCAGCTCTTTGGTTTTCTTACTTTTCCCACTGTGTAAAAACCTCATGTCAGCTATGAAGTAGGAAAGAAAATTACTAGTCACAATTTGGAGAACATGTATTTTTTCAGTGTCCTCATGCAGCCTTGCAGTGTTGTGTGTTGTTAATGCAGAGGCTTGTAAACTAATCCAGTAGGAGGTCAGAATTAGTTTTGTTTGGATTTGGCAGAAGGATGGTTTATTAATCTTTTAAATAACAACCACGCCTCAGTATAAATTTCAGGTTTGATCTATCTTCCTGATTCAACACCCCTTGTCAGCCTTAGTAGCTAAAATTTAATACTAAATGTCTTTGTAAAGCTTCCAGGTGCAGTGTAAAGCAAGTTAACAGACCTGTTGGGAAACATATGAGATCTTGTATGATTTTAAAAAATAGTCAAGATCTTGGTGGTTCTAAATCTAAATTTTAGGTAGTTAATTCTCACGGAGTTTTAAATGGTGCTTGGCTATAATTTCATGTTTGCAGGCAATATTACTTGACTTATACTTTTCTTCCTCTCCTTAATTAAGACTGAAAAAACCCAATCAAACAGATATAAAATAAAGGATAGCACGGCCCAGGGAATATCATGCACCATTGCAAGCTTAATGTACCTAAGTCATCTCATAACTGAAACGAAGAAGAAAACTCAAAAGTGGAACTGATTTTCCTCCTCCTTTGAGATTCAAGGCAGCTATAGCCTGTTTTCAGATGCGTCAAAAATTCAGAAACGAGTAACATCAAAGGAAAAGATATTCATCTTGCATTCTCCAGGTGTCTGTTTCCCTCTGCTGTGAGTGGTGTGTCTTCCATCCTAATCCCAAAGCAATGGAAAGCACTGGAGCCACATACCCGATTGTGCACAGAGCCATCTGCTTTATGTCAGCCTGTCTAGTGACTGCTGATATTTATGTATTTTGCCAGTCTAGTGTCCTTCAGTTCATAGTTTCTTCTTTGGTTAGCAGATGAAGCCAAACACATTCATGCTATAGACCAATCTCCTTTTAATATCAAGCAGAAAGAATCAATCAAATTTTACACCTCAGTTTCATTATCTGTTTCTTCGTTGTGTTTGTTTTTTAAATCATTTGACAGCCCCAGAGAGCTCAGATAAATTACTTAGGGCTTCACTGTTACTTTTAGAAGTTTCTAGGTGCTGAGAAGTGGAGTACAAAAAAAAAGTAGATCTGTACAAGCAATGAACAGGAAAAAACTCTGTGTGATATCCCTCTCTCCAAGAATAACTTCTAACCTTCAGAGAATGACGAGCAGTAGCAAGCCCTGATGGAAAGCAGAAAACTTTCTCAAAGTGCTTTTAATATGGTCTATGTTAGGATAAACAGTAAAACTAAAAGATGCGGATTTTCTTTTATGCAGCAGATTTTAGAATTGCAGAAAACAGTCATTTTAGACAAGTAAATGACTGGTGCATTAGGGGAACTTTGGTGCTGAAGTGCAGAGGCAGCAGAGCACCGAGATGTGATCCCTTCCTGAGCCTGTCCGTGGATGCTGCACAAGGACTAGCAGACTCATGGAAGTATATAACACAGCCTGCTTGAGTAAATGCTTTCCATGTGATTTGCTCTGTTTAATTTTTTTTAGGTAACTTACAAGATTTGAGGAAATTAGTTGTGAGTAATTAAACTGCAATTTCAAGTGAAACACTAATAGCCATTAAGGGACATTTGCATTTCACTAGAACTTGCAGTTTAATTGCAAGTTCTAGTGAAACACTAATAGCCAGTAAGGGACATTTTTCACTGTGGAATACCATGAAAACAGGAATCTATGTAGAATCCTGCTTTCAGGAGTCAGCAGTCTCCAACTGATGTATTATTCCCAGGGAATTTTTTCAGAGGCAAATGGTAGAGGAAATATTTTTCAGTTCTGCCAGGTTGCTGTGGGATACTCTGTAATGCAGGACAATTATAAGAATTTTGGCCTGTCATCCAAATCATACAGTCTGATCAAGATTAAACAATCTACAACTTTCTAATGAACTGCAAGAGAACTTAGAAATTAGATTTAGCATAAATGTGAGTAGGCAACTGTAGAGGCCCAATAACTCAGAATAAAAAAACCAAAGAACTACATACATACATTAGTATATATGCTGCATGGATTTTATTTTTCATGGAACCATGACCTTTATGGTGTGGAACTTTGGAAACTACTGAATTTTTACTTAGTGAAATAGAAATCTTGTAACTTCAGTCTTAATTGTACACACTTAAGGGTGCTGTGAAGATTGCTCAAATGCATTATGGAATTGTGTGACTGAGACAAGCAGAAGGATTTGCAGTAATTATTCTCAGCTCTTCAATATATAGAAACAGCAAACTTGAAATTACAGTCATCGTTCAAGTACCAAACAACTGGGCCTCTAAAAATTTTGGAAAAGAAAGTAATATATCTTCAGGAACAAAACCATATTTCAAAGTGATCAATTTTATCTGTGAAAACACAAGTTTATGATGAAAGCAAAAAAGTTTCTCAGATCCTTCCAAAATGAAAATCTATTTCTAGGAGGAACAAATTTAATGAAATTCCTAACATTTCTGAATTTTCTTAAAGACACAATCACCAGAGAAGCATTTTTACTCCTCTGGAAGCTACTGAAGAAATAAATTGTTAAAGCATCCAACATTTCTTGAATTCATGTAGGTGGTTAAAGAGTTATTGGAGAAAATGCAAAGTGAAAGTAGAGCCTTACATTCAGATGAAGCACCACACAGACCAGGTGAAGTGAGGTGGAAAAGGAGATCGGACAACTTGCTCTCAGAATTTCAGTCAGTTTAGTCATAGTGAATTAGAAGTGAACAAGCAATGACTCAGTTCCTGATACAAAAGAAGATAAATACTTTAGATCAGTGTTAATTACCTTTAAGTTTGCACTGAGATAAAAAACTTTGAGTGAGTTAAAATTTATTTAGAATGGAACAGAAATGGATGGGTTAGTATTCATTCTGTGTAATGTAGAGCTGTACAGTGGTTTTGTATCCCAGGTCGTTGGTGCAGGTGAAGAAGTTAAGAAATTCTAGTTATCACGTTGTACTGTTTAAAAGCTTTTACCTTCAGACACTCTGATAAAGATATACTGGGAAATCTCTGAGGGAAAGATTTTCTTTCAATACAGTTACTGTACTGTGAAACAGCACAACACTAATAAACACAACATTTACAAGCAGATAAAACCATTGTAATGATGCATTTCTTTTAAACAAATAATAATGTTTATGGGTTTGGTAGTTCAGAAAGGAATAAACTTACTCTAAGGCACATTTTGGAGTCCAGAGTTATCTATTCTGATTTGCAAATAAATGCTCCCCTGATGTACACATCTATTTAAAGCATGCATTAATGAGATTTTTTGTGTGGTGTGAGCCTAACAGCTGATATTTTATAATGAAAATGAGTAGTCAGCAGCATTCGTTTTCAGTTTTCTGCTTTTCCCTTAGCAATTTGAGATTTGTTAGATTTCTATTCATTTGATCTTTTGTTACTAAGTTTAAAAAAAAAAAAAAAGCTGAGCTTGCCTTTCCACTTTTTAACTGGCGTGTTTGCTTATGTGTTCTAGAATTGGACATGAATGAAAAGAATGGGCATGAGAGAAGTGCATTTTGTTGATCTGTCTTATTGCTTTAACATTTTGTTTGAGGTGTTTTGGGGTGATCTGGGGGATGTTTTATGGTTGAAATGAGGTCTTTCCAGTTATGTCCATAGCTTTCAACATGGATGTTAAAGAGGAAGGAAAGGAGAGAAAAATAAATTCAGGTCCTTATGGTGAGCAGGTGGGAGGTTTTTGGGGAAGGAGGTGTTAATAAATTTATGGATTCTTGTTCAGTGATATTTTTGGAACTTTGTTCAGCTCCACTCCAGGCTTTAAATTTAGAAGTGGTTCCAGTCATTGGGAGAAACCAGGAGGTGAACCTGACAGCCATCATACTGCCTAAGAATCCTAATTTGACAGTTTTCTACTGGTGGATAGGAAACAATCTTCAGGTACACAAATGATTTTGACTGAGATTATTTCAATCTCTTTCCAATAAAGGTTAGGCCTTTCTTTCAATTTCTAAACTGTTTTCTTTGTGGGGGGGGAACAACAATTTATTCTACTTCATTACCTGTGAAAAAACCACAACTTCTAGAGGGGGATGGATTTGGGATCATAACTGGTGAATGATGAAACTTGGATTTGTGCACTTCAAAGCTAATAATGTGAGTGATGTAAATTAAAGTGCTGAACAAATATATATATATGTGTGTGTGTGTATATATATAGGTTGGGGGTTTTTTTCATTGGATAGATAAATATTTTCTGGGAGTCTAAAATAACTGTGATATCAAAAAATAAATGAGCTATCTTATAGGATATCAAAACATTGAGAGCACTCAAACAATCTAATGTCACTCATTTGGGGATCAAAGTCTATATAAACATGTCCTAGAGCATTAAATATCCAAGTATTTCTATTTTGAATATTTATTGTATAGCTGGGTGAATTTCTTTTAAGGTAATTTTTTTTCAATAACAGATAAGTAAAATATTTATTTTATGAGGCAGACTAAGTGTGACAGAGGAATGCTTCAGATAAGTGCAGTGAACTTTCTTCTTGTGGATGTGCTGTCTACCATAATCCCAGCCTCTATATGTTCATCATTATTGACTTTGCCATTGCAAGAACAGGCAGTGCAGGTTTTGTGAAGGATTTTGTGATTCTTAAGGATGTGGTAAGGGAACAGAGTATCTCAGCTCCACCTTAGAGGTTACTCTGGGCTGGTGCTCTAAGTTGACAGCATTAATCCTTTTGACCCTGACATGCCCTACATTTTTTGAGGCAAATGACTTGCTTCATATAATCTTGTAGAGATTGTTGAGTCTCCCTCAGACTCCATTAATCTTTCTGGGATCTGACTGAAAACCTAATACTCAAGCGATTACTCTAAAAGAAATATTTTCCTCATCTGGCTGCTATTCTGATTATATATATAGGATCCTTTTAGGGAAAGAAAAATTCTATATTGAAAATTGAAGTTTATCAATGTGATAAATTATTGAAAAATTTAAATTTTATGTGAAAAATTTTTGATGATATTTTTAACAATAGTCTTTTCCAGCATTGTTCTCATTGTTCTTGCTGAAATTCTGTTTTCAACTGTTCTTTGTTTTTTTTTTAAAGCCACTGCTTACATTGGAGAATTTTCTGGTAACAAAGTTTGCTGAGACAGGTGATGTCAGAGTTACAGTGCAAGTTTCCTGTGGGAGCTCTATGCTTCAGGACTCAAAAGTTGTCCATGTTTTTGGTGAGACATTAGTCTTTTTCCTTTTTTTTTTGTTTCATATGTGTTTGTATTGGACCCCTCTAAAACCTACCACAAGTGAACCTTTTGTAAAATTATATCTAATGCCAGATTTAATTGTTAAAATTAGAGGTATGAATGGTCACTAAATAATTCCACAAAGCTGAACAGTGGGATTGTATGGGAGGTTTAATCTCAAACATTTTGTTTCTTTTGCATATTTTAAATGTGACTGTGGTTCCCAGATGCAATATGTGTTTAAGTAGTATTTTGGCCTGTGACTAGAAAGTTTCCCAGAATTTGTAAGTAAAGTACTCTAAATACCTCTGAAAAAAAAAAGAAAATGTATTTGTGTGTATGCTCACAGCATTGAAAATCATGTCAAATAAATGCTTTTTATCACAACAGGTCACTGTTACCTTGATGTTTATCTGAGATTTTGGATCAAAAATAGCTCTGTTGTAATTACTAAATAACCCTTCAGCTCTTGTTCCACACTGTGCCGTGGTGTGGCTTTTTTGTGTTTTATAATGTGGTGACAAGGCATAATATACTGTGGAAAATGTAGTGCTGGGAAATTATTTACATTTGTATTTGTGCTGTCACATGTGGGAATTGTGATAAGTATAAAAGCTTTTATTTTAATGCAGAGCTAAAAGCCTTCAGATATCATGCAATACAAGATGTGATACATCTCTATTGTCTGAAGAAGATTCTGTTATTTTTGCTTTTAGTATACTTACTAATTTGAAATAATGGCAAAAACCCCACTTATGCTAAATGGTGCTTTTATGAACCTTCTCCATTTCTAAGATAAATGGATGTAACATTTATGTGACCACTTATAAATGCATCAGCTTTTTTAGATATCTTTAGAAGTACAGCCCTCTTAGTGTGACTACATCAATGGCTTAATCATTCCAGCACTCCTTTTGCTGATCCTGATATCAAGAGCATGAAAGTACTGGCCATCAGGAAAATAAATATTTGAAAAAGAAAGCCATGTTAAAATAAAAGTCTGTTGGAAATATTGGGGGGAAGCAGGTTTGGCTTATGCATTTTAGAGGTTCTCTATCCCTGCTTTGCATTAAGTTCCCTAGGTTTTCATTCAAGGGAGGGAGAAAGGGAAGATTTTGGAGCCTGCTTTCTGAGGATCAACCCATTTCTAGTATTTCAGATATTTTTGACAATATTCAGAGAAATATTGTGGATGTGCCTTTATTTTTTCTTCAAAGAGGGGAGCAGTTAGCCTTTGTCATATCATTTCTGTTCCTCTTTTCATCTGATTTATGGAGTATCGTATTCATTTGATATGGAAAACAGAAAGGTGTAGTGGAAAAACCCCCACATGCTTATGATTCAGTGAGAATGAAATGCATTGGTACAGTATCATTTCATATAAAAGAAACCAATGACTTCTTTGTAATACTCCCTTACTGACCTAGGGGAACATTTTTGGGAATGTTATGACACCAGAGCATGTATGTAAATCTACTTTATTTCCTTTTCTTCCTCCTTTTTCAGTCTTTGGGCACAATTTTGATGATATTGATGAAAATACAGAAAGAATTTGAACACCTGACAACAGAGAGCAGCGGGGGTCCTAGATACTGCAGTGCTGCACAGCAAAAAGTGCTAAATAGAGAATTTTACCTTTTAGTTCTATCAATCCCCTTTGCAATCTAGTTTATTTCTTGCTGTTTCTTTTTGTTTTTCTAGATAATTTTCATATTCTTCCTCTGAAATTTACTAAGCACCTGGACATGTACAACCCCGACATACCGGAGTGGAGGGAAGACATTGGGCGGGTAGTGACGCGACTTCTTGCAAAGGTGTTTTTTCAGATTGGTCCTAAAATGTTCTCTCACCGGTTGTAAAGCTTGAAGGTTAAGTTAATACCTTATCATTTAGAAGGTTTTTTTGAAATGGAGGCAGAACAAAATAATAAAGTGAACCTCATGAGCCACATGTCAAGCAAGTTTGAGCCTAGCGTCGCTTTTATGTGCAAGCTGTCCACCATATTGTAACTCAGACAGTTTAGGTCTAACATGGCCTAATTGGCAATTAATACTAAATATTGCTCTCTGGGATTAGAGTAGACATATTAGCAAACACTGCTGACTCCAAAGCAGGAAGGGTTAAGTAGCTTAAATGTGATAGATTTAGAAACTAAGCAATGTGCAATATAAAAGACATCATCTTTGTGTAAAAAAAAAGCAGAAAGAAAGAATTTACTGTGTTTGTTCAGTAACTTTGAAAATTATATATAATGTATAGGCACACAATTTGTACAGCTGTTTTTTAGAGCATGTTCACAAAAGAAATGTGGATTGGGAACGGCTGAATCCTGTAGGTTAAACCAAATACAAACTGTGCAGTAGTGCTGTTTCATTAGATCACCTCATGGAAGCTTTGAGCTTGAGAGCTCTTCAGGCACACACCCTGTCAACATCTGAGGATGCACACAATGGCTTTCATGAGGGCAGTAGCACTGAGGTACAGGTTGATATTGTTTACAAAATATTTGAATTTTAAATCACTTTACTTTTCCTGGATTTGCAATCGTGCAAATCAGGTTCTGAGTTTTTTGACTTTGTAGAGTTTCCTGCTTTTTTTTTTTGAGATTCTTATCAAATGTCAAATTAATTTCTTGTTTTTATCAACTTAAACTCATTCCATAATGAGTTCCACTAGTGTAAGTCAAAAAATATTTTAGTCCCCTAAAAAATAACTCTTGCATTTTAATAGTTACTAAAACATTTGCCAAGGTATATGAACAATTTAATGGAGTTTCAGAATCTGTTTGAGGAAGGCTAAGGAAAGTGCCCAGGGTATGGTCATTAGAATTGTGTGGCTGCATTGTACAAAACATGGAGAAATTTGGGACTAAAAGCCAAATTTGTACAAACTATTTTACAAAGAGATCCACTTGACTTTCAGCAGGGGAATGAAGGTATTCATTACAAATTCAGGAACTGAACCTGAATGTTCTTAGTCTCACATTGGAAGACTTCTCTCTGTCCATTAAGCACCTTCCTAAGTAACCTTCAAAAGCTAAAGTTAGCTGTAATGAATATGCACTTCTATGTCTACTCTGTGTCTGAATGGCCCACAAAGGATCCTAAACCACTTAGGATTTTTTTTAATGTTACCTTAGAAGTGCTCAGCCATTGCAGAGTTTTGATAAAACCTGAAAATCTCTTCATTTTGCTTCTTTTTGCAAGGCCACTGAATTACTTTAATGTGATAACAACACTTAGGTCTTCCAATATTCAAAGAGCAACTCACATTTCAGTGCATTTATGTTTGGCTTTGTCCATATTTCAGCTTCTAGTGTAATTCCCTTTAAATATTAAGGATCTGGACACCAAAGTCTAAAAGCCATATGTGGAGTTACTTATGTATTTTATGTAAAACACAAAGTGTGCCTTTGTTTTCTTCGCAGGAGACCAGTATACCTGAAGAAACACTCATGACAGTTGTGAAACCTGGTCTGCCCACAGCTGCTGACTTGCATGTGCTACTACCAGCAAATCAACCAAAAAAGAAGAGAAGCATAACGAGTGATAAGGTAACTAGAGCAATGCACATCTGCCTAGGACAGTCTTCATCCTGTTTTGCAATAAGTGGCTGTACTCTCATTGTCTTCGTATGAAGTTAAGAGGTGATCCCTGCCTGTGTAAAGATCCACTCCCACCTGACAAGATACATGTGAATGCTCTAGCAGCTGTGTCTGCTGAATTTGACAGTGTACAGACCAGCATAATTTACTTCTTTCTGGTATTAGTGTATTTCTCAATAATATTTAATATTGGTCTGCCTTTTAAACAGAAACAGCGGTGATGCATGTCATTCTGTGAAGATCCAGTAGAGCAAAGAGTCTCTGCAATGTCTTCAAAAGGAAATTAGATTTCAGGTCCAAACAAACCCAGAACGTTAGTTGTTGACCAATAATGTAAAGAGCATCAAACAAGTATTTTCTGCCCTTATAAGAAAATGTCCTTTTCAATTGGTAAGAAACAAATTTAGTGAACACAGGTTGGAAAATCAGACATTAGTTTCTCCCTAGTTGTTTTCAAACCATGTTTCTTCCATAGTAAAAGACTTCATGCCAGTTGAAAAGCAGAAGACTGTTGGCTGTCTTATGTTTGTCCTTTTGCTGTGATCGAGAAGAAACAGATCCCAGCTCTGTGCCTTGCAGTTCATGTCCTGCCAGTTACAAAGAATCAGTGTAAGGTATCCCTCATTTTAAAGGGCATTTTACAGCTCTTAAAGACAAGGTCACAGTCTCCGAAGAGCTAGAGAAGTAAGTAAGACAAAGCTTTTAATATTAATATAAACCTAATAGGTTGTGTTTGGAGGTAATGAGATATACTTTGGAAGGTCCAAAGGAGTATGTTGAAGTTCTCCAAGTACTTGGTAACAGGTGTCTATCGTTAAAATGCACAGACTATGGTGAGAGTGCACTAAGTTTTCTACTTTTTTGGAAGAAACCCTTACTGTTCTCCCATGTAATCACAGTGAGAATTCCTGGGAGTCCAGGTTCCTGATTATGTTGCAGGAAATCGTTCATTGTAGCAGGTTATTTCTTTTGTAGAGACCCATTCATGAACTAAGGCTTTCAGCCAGAGGAATATTACCACTTCAAAATTATTTAAAAATTTCCATTTCTTCAAGAAACAAGATGAAGCTTCTAAGGGAA
The DNA here is from genome assembly GCA_017589585.1 of Phylloscopus whistleri. NCBI lineage: Eukaryota > Metazoa > Chordata > Aves > Passeriformes > Phylloscopidae > Phylloscopus > Phylloscopus whistleri. The sequence goes on along the minus strand of JADMLD010001629.1, from coordinate 1,449,471 downwards.
ATTCCTTATTCTGAGCCTATGGGGAATAAATGAGTTCAATAATTTAAGGAAACTAGAGGTGATAGATTCTTTTGGTTGTGGAAACATTTTACTCCAGTGCAAAGTGCTATGCATTTTGCACTGAAGTGCAAAGTTCCCTTTAAATCTCAATTTCTATATTAGTTTTGTGCTTCAAGGCAGTATCAGTTAAAATCAATGCTGTCTCAAGGTTTTTCTCATGTGTGTGTATGAAACGTCATGTGAGTTACTTTAAAGCATAAAGAGGAGCAATCACATGCTGCAAATGATTTGGAAAAGCTTCCATTCAATGGGGCTATAGGGATGTCACAGTAGTGTAGCAGGACACTGTTCTGTAATGAGTTCTCCAGTAAGACCTTGCAAAGGTTTTCTGGAACTAGAGGAGCACAGGAAGGGGAAAGTAATTGTATAATCTGGAGAGTAGGTGTACATTTCTGACATTGTTAGGGTGAATCACATCAGGGCACCCCCATGGTGTCTGAGGCTGGAGCAGGAACAAAGGAGACAGGAGCAATTACAGCAGCCTATGTTATGCAGTGATAATAAGTCAGGTACACCAGCTCACATCTCAACACCAATTGTTTTATAGAGTACAATGCTGTAGAGATGTACAGCCAGTCTTCTTGTGACAGCTGCCTACATTTCTGTTTTTATCTTATTGCTATGGACATTGTTTTAGCTATTGATATGTGCATATAAATTTGTTGATTTAGACTTGAATGGCAAGAATTTTGATAAAATGTGTTATATCAGAATCAGTTGTGACTCGAGAAATATCCTGAAAATATACCCTATATAAATAAACTTAGAAGCAATAGCTTCTGGTAAGTCAAGAGGAAAATACTCATGTTGCCATATGTTTAAAGATTCCTTACATTCCCTTCGGTTACTAGAAGAGAATCTTGAAGGTTTTTATCATGAATCAGTGGGTGTGCTTTGTCATGCTGCTTATGCCAGTTCTCAAAGTCAGTCTTGTGACAATTTTGTGAGGATTCAGCAATGCACGTTTGGAGGAGGTGTCCCTGATACCCTTAACTTAGACGTAGTTATAAAATGTCTTTCCTTAAAAAGAACCTCTTTGTTCTCAGCTGAAAACCTTTTAGATTTGGGAATATTGCATTATTTCAGAAAGATTAAAGGCAATAATTTCTTGCTCAGGCAGAGAACACTTGCCTGCTGGAGTTTTTGTTGGAGCTTTATGTGGAGTGTTGGGATGTGATACTGTTTATTAGGTTAGTCAGGTAGAATATGAATCATTACTGATAAAAGTAGCCATCAACAACAAAGATGGTAAGTAAGCTGTCAGGGCAGTAGGAAGAGCCCTTTGGAAAATTCTGAAATTTTATTCCACTCTGGCAAGAGCCCTTTTTGTTTCAAATATATGCAAGGAGAAATAAAAGCTGACTGTGATTTAACCTGCTTTCAAGAACAGAGAATTTTCAGAAGTATTCCATTCTAATTATTGACTCCAGAGAAGACTTGGTTGCTTAATTTATGCACATCTATTGCATGTCTAATGTCAGGTGGGATGAGTCCGGTTGAAAGAGTCAATTAAAGTGCAATTAAACTATAATCTGGAATTCAGAAATCTTCCGAGGAAGATTTCTATCCAGACAAACTACTTCATGGAAATTCCCAATGAGTTGCTTTGGCAAAAAGGGAAAGTCAGAACCCAAGATGTATAAGTGGGTAAGAGTTTGAATAGTGTCATTATTTTTCATTCTTTTATATTCTTATAATGCAGGAGCCATTGTGTTCACATGTTCAAATATTGTCATTGTAAAGGATGTAGAAAAAGAAGATGGAAAATTCAAATGCTGGTTATATGAACCTTAACTTAAGAAATCTAGAGAGGAGCTCCAAAGATTGCATTTGTTTTTTAAAAAGCTGGAGAGGTGGCAGTACCATGCTCAATAAATACCTTGGGGTAGAAAAAAACCCCAAAAACACAAAACCCTGAGAACTGAAAAAATATCGGTCTACCAGTGTAATAAATAAGCCAGAACATTTGGCTGGATTCACATGAGATTCAAATTTTTGACCTGAGGACATGTTGTTCCTATAGATTTGGGTACGAATCCGGCCAGAGGGGAGTTAAATAATAAACAAGTCTTAATCACTTGAGCAAAACCCACACCAAATGTTGGGTTCCTTATGAACCTGCTAGGAAAATATGAGGAATCAAAAGTTATGGAGCTCAGAAATTTCATTTACTGGCTGTAAGTCAGATTAACCTAAAGTAGTCGTCTCTTTTGCACTTTACACCATGAGCACATGAATGAATCTGGATTGATACGAAGAAACTTTATTTCATTGATAGCAGCATCACTTTATAGCCTCCTAATCAGTGGAGTTGTCATATCCATTTTCTTTCCAGGCTTTGGGCAACAAGATAAATACTTAGGAGCTGTCTGCTGTAATCATCTTGCAAAATAACTGAAGCCATGCTCACTTCACCCTTATGTTGAGTCATTCCCACATAAAAAAATTAATAAAGTCAGTGGAATGGCTTCAGAAGTTAGATATTTCTCAAAAAGAATGATGATATTTGAACTTTTGTATAGTGTCTTCCATAATATGAGAGGGACTACAGGGATTTTTATCCATTATACTTCAAAAGCTTGTCAAAGATGAGCACCATAATTGATAATATCATAAAAGGACTTACTTGTGAAGGTTTCATGGATATAAAGCAAATTTCTAATTTGGCATCCTCTGGGAAGTCATGCACCAAATTATAAGGCATAGAGTATAAAACTAGCTCTGATCTTTTAGAAAATTGACCATATTGAAGACACAAGCAAGTAGAAAGTATAATTCTGATCATTTGTCGTCTGGGGTTAGGATGTGAGGGTATATTTAATGGTTCTGCTCCTTAAAAATATAAGAGACCATATTTCACTGTGCTCTATCCACTGGAGGAAAATGGAAAAAATACTGATTTTTTTTCCACATGGATGAATGTATATATTTCTATGGAGTATTGTTAAAAATTATTCATTCCATTACACGTAAGGAGGTAAGGTAAATTATGACATGCAGTTCATTATTAAATACTGGTTACTTTTCATGGCAAGAAAACAAAGTGACATCACAGGTTTTCCTCTGATAGGTTAGAAGAATGGGGGGTTTTTAATATGGATTATTCATTGTGTGAGTTATGACCAAGGTAAACCCAATAGCGCTTGCAAATTTCTTGCTGTCTGTCACATACTGGGTAAACGTAAAGACTTGGGTAATCAAAAAGAAAGATTTGGCTGTAAAATTGTGACATTTTCAGCTTTTATGTCTTCTGGAGTTTTGCTTGATTTTTAAATATTGAATTTCTTTTCGATTTCAGCTCATAATTGAAAAGTGCTTTCACCATTTAAAGAACCAGAGGTTTTCCTTTTTAAAACATTGATTGTCTCAAAGTGAAACAGAGCACAATACATCTGACATTCTCTCTGTTGTATTTTCAGAGAATAGCAGCTATAAAGCAGGCCCTGAATGCACACAACATCAGCTTCTTTTTGAGGGGAGGATACTGGGTCTTAGTGACTTTAGCTGACTCCAGTTCAGGTAAATATATTTTAAAAACTATCAATAGAGCAAATTTTGGATGCCTGTTCAGGTTCTAATAATTTAAGGAGAAAATCTTTATATCAATATATGTGTGTGCATATAACACATATGTATATACTTGGTACTTGTTACATATAAATAAACACATATATGTATAGGATTATATATATATATGCTTTATATATATATATACACGTATATATGTATACTTTTTCATTTAGTTATTATTAACAATTAAAACCAAATAAATATTTGTTGATGTTTCCATTTTGTCATACCTCATGATTTGTATCAAAAGCTTCTTGCTTTTTCTGTGTAACCACAACATAAATACCTCCGTTGTACAAAATAGTGTCCTGAAGAGCCAACCAGGCTTCACAGAACTCATCTGGTGATCTAAAGGCACTTCAGGCTGCACTGGCTGCTAAGAAAGCAGAACTTTTTTGCCCCTATATCAGCCATTAACTCTGCTGCTGTAACTACCTGGGTCTAACACAAGGCTTGCTGCATCTCTGCCTTGTATCTCTGATCTTCTGATCAACTAATGGGAAGGTTGCTGTCAGGTCTCCACATTGCTAATTCTGTCCTGAGATAAATTGTGTTTTTTCTCTGTTTAAAAGAAATGGAAACGGGACGGGGACAGGGGGAGTTGTATGCATTCCCTGCCTCCCTGGATTCACTGGTGATGGAAACTGGTTGAAGAGAGTATGTGTGCATGCATGTGTGTATTTTGAACAGAGAGATGTTAAAATGGTGTTTTAACCAGAAAGTCCGGCTTTGACTTCTTGAATCTTTTATGAGAATGTCCTGTAATTTTTGTTTGTGTATTATTTCCCATAACATAACCTTCTTTATTAACTTCAGTGTGTTGTGGGAGAACAGCTTTAGCCAGCCACTATCAATTTATGTAAATGCTGGTGTGATATTTTATCTGTCAGCTCTCTGTAGAAGACAAAGCTTTTTTGTCTAGTTGCTAATGGAGAACTGTGCTACAGTCTCACTGTGGTACCTTGTCTGGTTTAAAGGGCCAAAGACATTTGTTTGCCAGCACAAAAGGGATTGAAAGAAGCCCATGTTCATCCTGGCCTTTACCAATGCATGACATTGATGAGTTCATCTGTTGTTCAGAGCCTTAGTTTCTCCATCTTTGAAATTAATACAGCCCTGCTTTTGCAAAGTGTGTACTTACGGTTTGTGATGATTTACTGTGATAACTTCAGATTCCCTGAAAAAAACCCAAACAACCACTGAGTATGCAAATAGTTAAATCTTCAGGATCTTGGGTTTTGCTGTTTGTTGCTTTCTCTTTTTAAAATGGGTCCTCTGTCCTTCAGTAACAAGTCACCAATTAATTCTGTGCTTTTGCCTTTCTGAGGAAGCTACAGGTGGAGTGAAAAGAAGAGGTTGCAAAAATAACAGCCTATGTTTTTGACCTGACAATTAAATAGAAAAGAAAGCTCAAAAATGAGAATGATGTGGAAGGGGACATGCAAAACTGTTCTTTTATTTTGTGTTTCAGATTCACAGAGGATTGGAGGAGGCAGTGGCTACTGGGCTATTGTGGTTCTCTTTGTTATTTGTCTAGTTGCAGTTGGGGCTTTCATCCTCTACAAGTTCAAAAGGCAAGTAAACCTTAATCTATATATGCATTTTAATAATTAGATTTATCCATAGATTAGCAAGACAGAGTTGGTTATTTGTAAAGAAGATTTCTTGAAGAATTGCAAGAAGTACACCACTTTGAAAGTCATATTTTTCTGAACTTTTCAGACATCAAGGTACTGCACTGATGTTTGTTTCACTTGCTGTATTCCAAGATAAATATCAACAATATGGGAGCTATGGAGAGTTTGTTCAGTTTGTCTAAATAATACCATCAAGAATCAGAGCTGAACTAAAATATTAGTCCTGATTAATTCCCTTCTCATTACTCCTAACAGTTATGAATAAGCTAAAACTGTCGGGACAGGGAGTGCATCTGCAATGCTGATTTGCTTAAAAAAATAGTTTTATCAAAGCATGTAATGCTCAGGGGCTTCTCTTTGCACACATTACATTTTAATTGCTGAGGCAATGCCATGGAGAATGACTGACAGAAAGAGATTAGCGTTAATTTGGCTCTAGAGTGTGTGGAGGGAAGAAATATTTCTGCAAGCGGCTCTTATGTGGACGATATTCTCAAAACTGAGCAGTGCTGGCCTTGGACAGTCCAAGAAATCTTTAGTCTGCAATTGATTTTCATCCCAGCTGCTCTGCAATTTAAATAATTTGTTCTTGTTCATGGGTCAGTGTTATCATTGTCTATCCTACTGGCATTTCTGTATCTCTGGGGCATTCAGAAGGGTTTGAGCATACTGGAAACAAACCTTCATCATCATCATCATCACCATCATCATCAACTCCTGTTGTCCTTTGTCAGTGAGGATTCACACTGATTTGCCTCATATTTAAAGGGTGATTTTTATTTAAAATGAATATAAGTTTATAAAACTAGGAGCAGTATTAAGTTTGTGACAGCAGTAAATGTAGCTAGCATTAGGTAAGAGTTTGTTTAGCTAAAGTATTTTTATGTCAATAGAGAAAAACCCCTTTTTCTTCAAGAACCTAAGCTTTTCAGAGCTCATAGTGACTGATTGCTTTAAAGGACAAAGCACAGAATACTGTATCAGACTATCTACAATGGAATAGAAATCCATTTTGCTCTTTTAGGTGCCTGAAGCGAGGAGAAACATAAAAATGGTTGATGTGATGTAATTATATTATTTCAATAGCAATACAATGGGGGATTTTCTGTTTGTGGTTTCAATCATAAAATTTCCTTGTGATATCTTTTAAAAGCTGTCTGATTTATATCTTTTATTAGCTCTTAAATGAGAGCAATCAAGTAACAGTCACAATTATTGCATGGTAGAAGAAGTATAAAATATTCAAGAAAGGAATAAAAACATACTTTTCCTTGAGTTCTTTCTAAAATGCCCAATGAACTATTGATTTATAAGTAGAGCTTTTATTAAGGAGAAAAATACAGTACAATTTCCAAAATGTGAGCTTTAATGTCTCTCACACTTCTGTATATAATTTGTGAAAATAATTTGCATTTACATTTGGGAGCGAGGAGTAATTTAGATGCAAGTGAGGACTATTGTGAGATATATTCAAAAGTTTGTCAGTAGCCTAAAAACTGTTGTTGGCATTGATGAATGACCATGCAGTAGTATTCAATTTTAGTCTGTATCTTATCTGTTTCTGGGATATTTGAAAGAATCCTTTTTAGATATTCCTGCTAAGCTTTTCAAAATTGACATTTTTTTTTGTTGCATCTTTCATCTGCAATTTCTTCTTCAAAGAATATTGAGCACATAATCAGTGCTATGTTTTGCTTTTTCTTCATGGGCTCCCTGTGAACTCCTGTCCCACCAAAATCTTTAATCCCTTTTAAAAAGTCTTTCCTGTGTTTATGGAGATGGTTGCTGCATTGCTGGATCCCCATGGAGTACTTGTTGGGAGTACAGTCCCTTTAAAGTCAGTACAGTGAGTACATAAGTTTACAAACTGGTCCACAGGGACTGAGGCTATGAAATGAGTGTCCTTTATAAAAATAAAAGTTGCAGGTTATAATGCATAAAGGCAACTTTCAGTATTATATGCCTGGGTATTAAAAATTAATTTGCTGAAAGAATGCCATAGGTGATAAAAAATGTTCCATTTTAGGTGATAATTTCAGAATTACTGTGTCCTACTCAGATAACTTGGGGAAATAAAAATATGATTTAATTCCACAGATAAATTACAGATGTGTAAAATGTTGAAATAATAATACTGTCCATAATTATGATCTATGATTTACAAACCTAAGGAGGAGATGGAAGACATTTGGTGGTGCTGTCCCTTCATTCATGTAGATTAATAGAAGGGTTAAAACTTTTTTCCCTACATCAGTGAATTTTTTTTTTTGATCCTAGTTTTATCACTACACTGAGCCTACAGGACCTGCAGCTGGCATGGGAGCACATGGAAAGCAGGTGGTTTGCAAGAGATTGTCTGAGCATGTCTTGGGCTGCTCTCTCTCTCTCTCTCTCTCTCGCTTTCTGGCTCAAAGTTAAGTTTGATACCTGCAAAGATGCAAGATGGAAAAACTGGCTTGCAAAATAAGGTGGTAACTGGATTGGCAGGGAGGTTACAGCTTCATTCATGAGAGCATGTCAACTATTTGCAATGGCAGAGTTCAGGACTTGTGATGAAAATAGGAGAGAACATAGCAGGCTTTTGTGTAGACCTACAGCTTTGATAGAAAATGGTGAAACATGCCCAAACTGCCTCAAGGTTTCTGAGTGCTGAGGCTTCTTGTCCCCAAGCATGGTCACCTGCCCAAATTATTCCTGAAGTACAAGTCATAAGAACTTGGGTACTAATTTGCACGAATTTTTGTCAGACTGAGCTGGGAAATGAAAGATGGTGTTGACAAGGCATCAGAGACTAATCCAATACCTCTTTTTTTAATGAATCTTTTGTAAGTATTGAAACTTGCTGCTCCTATTTAATTTCTCATTTTTTTGAAAACTGCAATATTCAGTACTAAAAATTGGTGTCCGTGACAAGAAGTAAATCTAACAAAATTAGTTTGGGAGAGAGCAGTGATCTAAAAATAACAATCCTGCACAACATTTTTTGTCCAATTCCTCATATGCAGAAAAAGCAAAGAGTATTTCATCTAATTAAATGGGGGGTAGGGGAAAAACAGTGGCAGATTCATAGAGAGGTAGTGGGATTTTGGCTGATTAGTTACAAGCATAGTACAAACCAATACATCTCATCACTCCTGAAGGAATGCCCATTAAATAGAAAAGATGTAAATGATACAGTTGCTCACTGTTCTAATAAAGTCTAAAATTTTATCATCTACTGGATAACCAGAGCTGTCATGGCTCTCTAGCTAATGATTAGGTGACTGTAGGTCACATCTGTTCCTATATGCCCTAGTCCCAAATACTTAAGCATTGACTAGGAAGACTGCTGCCCTCTGTTTTTACATGCTGCAAAATTGCAAGCATTTATCATTTCATGTCCCCATTCCTGAACCTCACACACTTGATCTGATAGTTTCTTTGTGCATCCAGACACTTTGAAAACCTGGTGCTGGAGTCCCCAGACCTCATGAAGTGACTCCTGGCAATTCCAAGCATGGTTCATTGCTTTCAACAAAAGGAAAAAAAAAATGTTTTGGGAAACACAGGGGTTTGATCCTTTGTGATCAGAGTAGATAAGGACTTTAGGTTAGGGCTATTTTTACTCTGTATATGGCAATTAAATTCTAAATGATAAATGTGATGGGTTTTTAAAAACTATTTGTAATGGTGTTCAACAAATGAGCTGTTTGGTTTATCTGAGCTATTGGTTTGGTTAGTTTAGGGGAGGAATTTTGAGCATGGCTCAAGGGTTCATTCCTCGCAGGTGAACCAACTGTGGCTGTGCAGGAGGAGATGTGGGTGGTGGGCAAGCCACGAGTGGAGTGCTCTGCTCTGCTCTGCTGCTCTGCTCTCACTTCTGAGTATGGAAATCACCAAGTGGGTGCCTCAAGCAAACAACATGCTGCAATACTCACTAGTGTGCTCCAATTCTTTAAGCATCCAGGTAAAATGGACTGCAGATGCTTCTTTTGCCCACAACAATATGAAACAGCTTGAAAATATTTTTGAAAAAGCCAGAGCTATTTCTTAATGCGGATCTGGGATCTGCATATGATTTTTCTATACCATACCATCTTTACTAGATTTGGTTCAGTAAAAACACACTTCTTCCATTCCCTTTGAAACAGTGTTTGTATTTTTTTGTGGTTTTCAAGCTGCCATCCAGAAAAGATTTCTTCATTCTCTCAGAAGAAGCTTTATGGTGTGGGATCCTGGGCAACAGTATAGAGAAGGGAAATAGCACTGTGTGCACCAGATGAAGTGGAGGAAAGGAAAATTATATTTTAGCCACATCAAAGCTGCCATGTAATCATCATGCTACTAGCAGAAGATCTGAAATCATCATTTTCTTATTTTCCATTTCTGTAAAATAGCAGGATATTAGAGTAGCCAAACCAGAGCAAATAGCTGGCTTTTGTGCTTATGTATTTTACCTGGTTAATTGCAGCAAATTCAATGCTCTGAAAGAGTATGAAAATCTTCATCTTTTAATTTGTATGCAAACTATTGTCATTGTACTTAAAGCTGCATACATTGTTTTCACAAGTCACTATGAATCCTCTTCACCCAGATTTATACCATTTTGTGTGTATTCCTTTTTTGCCTGCTACTATCAAGTACCAATTTTGGTAAATGAGCCCCCTCCTGAGTAATTTCCACAATCTGGAGCAGAACTGTGTTATCTTTCTGCCTCATTGACTTACTATCTCATTTTCAGTCTCTGAAGAAAAGCTATCTTTTTCCCCACCTTGCTTCTACTACTTTTATGTTCCAAGAGAGCAAGCTTAGTCCCAACCCATGCCTTCTAGTGATAAAAAAAAAAAAAAACAACAACCAGGCACTAATTTAATGTTCCATAATATTTTGTAAAAACATCCTCGGAAATCAAAGTAATGCAGAAAAGATTTTGGAAATGAAAGAGGCAAATATATCAGGAGTGCCTTAAAGCACAAAGAAGTCAGTCATCTGAACATTAATCCAAACATAATAAAGTCAACACCACAATAAAGTATTCTATTTAATGGATTATTATTGTTGTTATTTTTATTTAAGTTCCAGGAGAATGCTACATTATTCCATATTCTTTGTCATGTGAATATATTCATATTTTTTATACTAAATGGAATTTTAATCAAGCCTCTGGAAAATAAATGAAGTTTCATAAAGGCGAATGAGTATTTTTTTCCACAAAGAAGGAATTGAAAGCCAAATAAACTAGAGCTTAAATGAGTAGGAATCAATATCGCATCCCCCTCCTGCTGTTCCTTCCTGCTGAACATTTTTAAGTGCTAACAGTTTGGGGTATGAATTGATTAGAATTTGTGAATAAAGGAAGGAAAACAAAGTACTTCCTGGAATGTCTTCTAAAAGGTGTGGGACCTAGAGAGCTTGGTGAAAATCATTATCTGTGATGTTCTTTAGTAGTGCTGTGCAGAATTAGATGTCTAGCTCATATTTTTTTGGTCCTCAAAGCAGGCATAATGTTTCTTCTTTTTCATGATTGAAATAAAATGCTACACAAAAACCAAAAGGAACTGAAAATGTAAACCATGGAGTGCTGCTCAGCAGAGGTAATTGTCTCCAGTGATGGATGTGAAGCACATGCATTTTGCAGATGAGCAAACCCCCCAAAGAAACTATTGCATAATCTTCTTGTCTGTTCTTCTAAATGTGCTTTCAATTTTCTTATTGCTGATACAAATCTCTTGGGTGAAATTTCGTGTCTTGTCATGTTTTCATAGTAGTCTTTTATGTAGACCCAAGAATTTCAGCTCTGCCTACTTCAAACAGTTACATTGGACTCAACATTAACTGCTTTTTGAAGAAGAGGGAAGCACATCAGGGTACACTAGAGTTTTACTCTGTGTAAGTAGGGGTAGCAGCCTCCTTCCTGCATGTTAGAGCAGTGAGAAGCAAAATTGCCAGAATCAGGCCCATCTTTAGCAAGGCTCCAGTATCCACATCCTATTTCATCCCACAGTGTGGTTGTCCCTTGTAAACAGAATATCCAGCATGTGTGTTAAAAATGCCTCTTGAAAAGGCTTGGACTATCATTTTCTTCAGGGGGGCTGAGTGTGTTCCTTGTAAAACTGAACCAATATGAAACACAGAGAGTACCTGTTTTCTCAAGGCCTGTGATACTCTCCTTCCTCCAATCCATTCAATGTTACAGTCTCCTATGTAAGTGTGAGGAGGAAAGGAAAGTGTGGAAGTACTGAGTATCTCAGCTTTATACCTTCCCCAAAGGATCTGTGCTTAGGAGAATTGGGCAGGATAAGGCAAGTGAGAAACAACAGCTCGCATTTTTTTTTTTCCCTTTTATTCTTAAACCATAAGGAAATGCTCTTAGCAACAATACATTTAATGGTTATTTGTGAATTGGAGAGGTTTCTTCACACTTCCTGAATATGTTTACTAGTATGTGTTCTGCTCATGGTTATTTCTAACTAGTATGTCATGGAGGAGCTGTGAGTCGAAGCCTCAGGATTTACACCAAAGGACACACTTTGTTGACCTGGTTTCATACAGGTCCCAGGCAGCAGTCACACTAGCAGCTCTTCTCCCTTTACTTAACTGCAAAGGTCTGATGTGCCATATGGATTTGAGATGTTTAACATTTTTATTGTGTCAAAATTGTTTTGATAGTGCCATTGATGCTTCTCCAATCTGTCAGAAATAATTTGGAGAAGATTATTATAATTATTCTAGAAACATATGTGCTAATTCTGCAGATGTGTTACAGAGACATTCTTCTGGGTTTTGTCTCCCTTAGGCATTTGATGGTGGACAGAAAGTGAGCAGTTTGACAGGTTTGATGCAGGTCTGATTGAGAGAATAGTTTTCTACATGACCAGTTTCATTACCAGACACATTAGAAACAGTCTGGAGTTACTGGCCCTAGAGAAAAAAATCAAAATTAATTACCTAATGTATTTGTTTTGTTAATGAGGAACGTCCTTCCCTCTTGCAAAATGACTTTTTTTAATCCATATAATGAAAGGAGAGTGATGCAGGGCTTGGCTTTATGTGTATGTTTTTGCTGAAGGAGCCCTCAGACCTGTTGAAGTGATCATAATTGCACAGCATTGTGTCATGAGACTTTCTTTCCATCCTTGTCCTTTTCCTTTTGGTTTTGTACTGTTTATAAATAATGGGATAAAACACCCAATTTTTATTTAGAAATATAATTGTGTGTGTGTATAAACATACCTATACAGATATGTGTGTTTGTGTAGATATATAGGACTCAATTTATCTTTTGGATTGTTCAGATTAAAGGGAGGAGATTATCTTCAGTCTTTAATTTCTTAGTAATTTAATTTCTTAGTAATTTCCATTTATTTTCATTACTTTGATGCAATGGAGGTTGTTTTTCAGAATAGTTTGTTGCAGTAACTTTCTTTATCTCAAACTAAAATGTTGCCCCTTGCTAAAGACACCTTCTTGTGAAATGGCATTTAAAACAGATCTTCAAAAGCCTAGAGAAAATAGAGTAATCTGTGTATTTATCCAGCTTTTAAACTGCTGCTGTAATATGGAGCAGGAGATGGTTGCTGTTAGAGAGATGCCTAAACATTAGTGTCACTTTTCCTATTTTCTCACTGTCTAAAGGGGCTCAACAGAAACTACAGCTGTTCAACCCTGGTTTTTATTCTCTTCTCGTTGTCTGCCCATTGTAATAATCTGTCTTTAAGCACAGACTTTGACAGCCATGATCTGCTGTCATGCTGCTCAAGCTGTCAAGCAGCTTCTGGCACTGTAGGAAATGGAGCTTAGAGCCTGCAGCTCCCTAATCTGAAGTGTCTGCTTGTGCTTGGGGAAGGATGTCCTCACGTGCCTAGGCAGACTGCAGGTGAACACAGCTGCAGCACAAAGGGTATGGCTCTTGAGGAATGTTTAAACCATAAAATCTGTTGCAAAGCTAGCAGTCCCTGATTTTTTCCCTTTGAGTTTACAAAGTCTGATTTAAATTAGTCTAGTTAAAACCCCTTTATCAATATTAAGTTGTAAGCCTCCCCCAGTCTCAGCCATGGTGCTAATTGTCCATTAGAGGCATTTAATAAGATGCCTTTTGTTTCTCTAAAATCCAATCAGAGTGAGTGAATTATTTTCTCTTGTAGACTTTATGTCATTCATTAGTTGCCAATCCAAACTTTATACTGTCTCATTCAGTGCTGCCTGCTTAATTTAACCCACCTCCCCTGTCTTCCACTCTTATCAGCTTAGGCTTACTCTAAGCCTGTTTATCTTCTTACTCCTTACCTCTTGCTCCTGGCCTCCTGGCTCTTTGCTCTCTGTTCCTTTCCATTCCCTATCTACTGGACTTCTCCTGACTTTTTCTCTCTGATCCTGATTGACTATGAGTGCTATCTGATGCTATCACAACTTCTGTGCCAGCCCACATGCTCGGGGAGATGTGATGATGATTGCAGCTCAGCTTAACATATGTGAAGACACCTGGGACCAAGAATGAGCACCCATTGGGCCCTTTTATTGCTTGAATTCTTAAAACTGGTTTTCTGTGGCTTTAGTAATTTTTTTTCAACATTGCTCGTTGTCTGTCAATCTGAGAAATGGATGCTTAAATACATTAGTATAAAGATCCTGATAAGGCAGTTCCATAAAACTGTGAAAGAGAACAAAGAGTTGTTAACTTCAAGTTGTGATCACAGAATTAAGGAAGGATGGGATTGGTGATGATTTTTTCTTCTGGAAGAACTTTGCCCTGCTGGAGCTCTGCTCTGATGCCAGTGTGTGTGTGGCACAAAAGAATTCCATCCCAAATTGTTTTTCTTCTTATCCCATTTAGGAAACTGCCAGGCAGAAATGTCTACGCCCAGATGCACAATGAAAAAGAGCAGGAGATGACAAGCCCTGTTAATCACAGTGAGGACACCCAGAACATCATCCAGGGTGAGGAGTTTATTGATGATGATCTGGACTCTCAAACACTAGGTAACGCAAGAGGTAACTTCATTTTTAGCTTATAAATTTTCATAAGTAGTTGATTTTAAATTTATTTGGTTTTTTCATTTTAGTTCTTTTTTTATTTTCTATTCAGTCTCAAAAAGATGCAAATGGTAACACCACTAACAAGGGATTATCTCAATCACCTTCTTTTGGCTTGCTTGAGATACAGGCTAATGTATGGATGATGTGCTATATAGAGCATGAGTACAGAGATAGTAGTTTAATGTCAGGAGACTGACTTGGACAATTTTAGAGATAACTTATATTTGGTAGAATGGGATATAATTTGCAACAGTTGAATTCACTCAATAATCCCCTGAATTAGTGGAAAATTGAGTGCAGGCCAGAAGGATTTGTAGAGTCAATGCTTCTGTGATTTCAGATGGATTGTATGGAGATCCATTGCTTTATTTGCCTCCATATTCCAATGGCATTTAAAGTTTTTGTGATTAGAAACATTAAATTTATTCATGGATAAAAAGTATCCTAAGTCTTCCTTAATTTAGCAGTTGATTTTCTAGTATTCATGAGATGGTTATAAAGAACCCACGAGGGAAACTTTCTGTGAGTATCTCTCTGCAAATGATTTCAGGTGGAAGTGTATATCCTGGCACCCTGTGGTTAGTTTTAATGCAGCATGGAGTTCTGATCTATAATACATTGTCTTCAGACTGCTTTCAGGTCACAGTCTGAAAATTGTAGGACAATGTAAACAAAAAACAAAAACAACCCAGTTCCATTTCTGAAAATTAGTGAAAATAAATCAGATGATCCAAAGCTTTTGGGATTTGTAGCAGTAGATTGATGGTGTGAAAGGCAATTGTAATGTCTTCATGAACCCCAAGGAAGAAGATGTGTTTTAGCTGCACCCAAGGTAGCCTGGGCAAGACAGAACCTGATCTGAGGAGAGATCTCTTTATCTTGGATTTCACCTTTTTTGTTTGTTGTTGATGTCTTTGTTTTCATTTGCTGAACTGTGTGCTGCTTCTAGGTTCTTGGAGGTGGTAGCTTTGAACACAAGGGAAGAATCCAGCCTCTTGCTTTGCTTTGTGTATTTCTATCTCTTCTCTTACAACCTTGTGTATGAGTATCACTGCTTTCATTCTGATTTTGCAAGATGACCTTTGTTGCTCTCCTGACTTTACCGGAGTTAGTTCCAAAAACAAATCTGGAAAAACAAAGTCTATGTTAAATTTGTTTGGTCATCCTCTCTCCAGGGTCTTTAGAGGAGAAGCTGAATGCTAACAAAGTCCTTGCAGACATGCCTATTTAAAGTGGAACATTCAAACACCTCTAGTAAGGAATAAAAACATAACTTCTTTTAATGAAAAAACCCTCATGGTTTGTTTAAAAGAAGGCAGCTTGGGATGCTCTAATAAAGAAATGCTACCCTGATTTGTAATACATTTAGAATTAATCCCTGCTTGCCCTCCACTTGTTACTCAGAGAAAACAAAATTCTTCCATCTGAGCAGAGCATTATTTTTGTGTTAAAGAGTACAAGATCATGATGTTTTGATGACATAAGAATGTAAATGTGATTTCGAGGTGATTTGTGCTTCAGCCAGGTTGTCTGCAGCAGCAGACTTTCCAGAAGAGTGTAAAAAGCTCATTTTTGTGGATCATAATCATCCATATTTGTCAGCTACTGTTCAGCTTTTAGACAGAAGATGTTATTTAACACATAAAACTGCACTCCTGCTCGCTCTACTGTTTTGTTATTTGCAATACTTTCCACTAGCTCCGGTATTGCTCAGTACTGCCAAGAAAATATTCCTGTTAATGATAGTCTATTTTATCTGGCTTAGAGTATGAAACATGTTATAATCCCTGCTTATATTAAATTCTGGTTTACGACATTATTTGCAGAAGGTTCCTGTGCTATGGAGATCCCTTCTAGTTCTGGTGAGCTTTCTCCCTCCCTCTTGGGAGATGTCAGTAGCCGCCTCCGCTCCATGCGCAGCAGGGAGTTACAGGCCTGGGTTTCTGTTTGTTCTCTCTCTTCTCATAACTTTTGAATTTCCACAGTACAGTATTTCCAGACTCACCCATCCACTTTTTTTGTTTTCTATATATTTTATGTTGCCTACTTTATCGCAACCCCCACCTTGGGACTCCTCAACACCATTACCTTGCAGTGACTCCTTCTGGGAGAAGTGGCAACTTGAACAGCTACAGAGTTCCCTTATTGCTGATGCCGGTCAGTGTCCAGTCCCAGGTCAGTGGCATGTCGAATGGACGCCTCAGGTTCCATTCTCCTCCCTCACCTGCACCCCTCGAGACAACTACACCTTTATAAGCCACAAAGAGAACCAACTTATGCTGTCACTGGGATAGAAACCCTAGGAATTCACCACAAATCCACCACCATGAGCAAAAGCTTTGTGCAAAAGTGTGCTGTAGGTACATGGAGCTGTTTCACCAACCTTCACCTGACCTGTTGTTTGATAAAGACACTCTCTTATGCAATTTACTTGTCTCTGCAATAAAAGGGGGATTTATTGTGGAGTACCTGAAATACACTAATGTTGCCCTTTTGTTTCTGTATTTTTCTAGGCAATCACTCAGGCGTGGTTTTGAGCATCAACTCCAGAGAGATGCACAGTTACCTGGTTAGCTGATATTTGCAGCTGAACACAGAAACCGAAAGACTCTTCTCTGTACCGTTTTATTTTTCCCTGGTGATGTCCCAAAATTGCAAATATGGCTGTAAATGCTGATGGAGAGGAGGTTTCTTATCAGTCCTGTGGAAAAAAGCATCCATCATCAGTTACCAAGGGCAAAGGATAACCTGTCTTGTGTTCACTCTATGGCCTGGGAACTCATTGGGATTGAAACTCAAACTGGTAGCAAATTTGTAGCCCTAGGCACCTTCAATGCCACCTTGTTTCTTTTTCTGTATGTATATGCTCTATTTCTTTGTGTTTATTTTTAGAATGATTGACTGTAACTTCTTAATTATATTTTTAATTGAGGTATTCAGTGGAAGGCTGGAAGTCTTCAGCCCCAAAAGTTGATTTTTACACAAGTGACTAGACCAGAACAGATGGTTGGTTGATCACAATGACAATTTTTTTAGGAGGGCAAGTGTTTCTGTGCTGGGAAAGGACTGAGTGAGAGACAAATGCACTCCTAGTTGAGACAAGCTCTTAACTTAAACATGTGTGAGACAATCTAACAAATTTAGGCTTAGGCCCTTCTGAGGATTAAAGGAAGTAAAATGTTAATTAGGATATCTCGCAATATACAATAATGCTATTGTAAGTGTAGCAAGTCCTGACAAGCTATCAGCACCAGTATCTCCCCCAATCCCACCACATGTGAAAGAAAAACACCAGCTTGATGCTATTTCCAGACCAGGTGCCTTCACTTGCAGACAGTCATTTCAGTTTCTCTTTTTTTTTCTCCTGAGCGAGCCCCTCTAGGATGATGGCAGCTGCCAGATGAGTTATCCTGTTAAACCCTAGCCTGGTGGCCTGTCTCTTTTTAAATTTCCAGAGAGTGTAAATACCTCTTTTACACAGCTTTCTTTGTATGTTTATTTTTTTAAGACTTCCTATAAGGGCAGCTGTGCCAGGTGGGTCAGAGTTCTGCTGGGTAGCACTGCCATCTCCTTCCCATGGGAAATCCCTGTTTGGGATTTCCTCTGGCATTTGCCCTTGCTGGCAGGAGTGGGCAAACCCCAACCTGACCTTTCCTGCTTGGGTTGGTTTAACAATCCAAAGGGTCACGGGGATGATGGGAAGGGATTTAGGGCTTCCTGTTTCCTTCCCATCACCACAGGGTGTCTCTCAGTCCCTACCACCACTGGCCCCTTTTTCTGCAGGGAAGGCAGGGGAAGGGCTTCTGGAGGAGCTGCCTGCAGAAGGGTTTGTGAGTCAGGTCCTTGATTCCTAATCCCAGTTTTGTTGGTTGGGTCAGAGTTTCCTAGTCTCAACATCTGCATCCCTAGGGAATGGCAATGCAGTGAATCCACACTCTTGTCTTTTCTCTGTGGTTTCTTTTAGCCATGTAGGAGAACAAGTGTGGTGTGGTGAGTTTAAATGTCTGACATCCTGTGTGTCACAGCTGCCTGGGATTAGAATGCTTCTCTCAGAAACCTATATAATCTCTTCACTTTTTGCCTTTGATAGAGAATAAATAACTCTGTACTCACTGAATGTCATACTGATGCTAGTGACAAGCTCGCACACCATCTTGTTTAAGAAGGATACAGATAGCTCATCATCTAGAATATGCAAACAGAAAATAATGAATGCTAGTCAAATAGAAAAGGACTGTCTTAAAATCAGTATGTGCATTGGAATCATTCTTCATGTAGCTGTGAATATAGAGCATATTTTAATCAAATGCAGCAGATTGGGATGTAGTAATTCAGTGTAGTACTGTAGGCTCCCACGAACTCCATAGGATGTATGTGTAAAGCACAAGAAAATCTAAACTTACTGTAAGGAACTAGGTGGAAAAGTTAGGGTGAAGATTCTGAAAAGCACTTGCAAACTGCTCAGGAAAATAATTACAAAAATTGTTCTAAAATTTCTGCCTATTTAGTTGTATAGTGCCATGTAAATTTATTAACGGAGAAGCAATGCCCTGGCTGACTGTTGTATGCCAGACTGTGGAAATCCAAGGTCTTAAATGTGTCTGAGTTTGGGTTTCTTGAAGAGAAGTGTATATACAAAACATGCTGTGAATTGGAACTCTTGGGATCATTGCACCAGGGGCTTTCCCTCCTCACCAGCTCTTCTTGCTTTTTCTAGTAGAAATGAGCTGGAGCAGAGAATAAAATAACATTGCAAACATCTTACTTGTCCCTGTGAAATAAATCTGAAATAGGTTGTTTGAATAGGGCAGGTGAGTGGCAAACCAGCTTCATGGACAAGGAATGGGATGGAAGCTCCAGCTTGGGGTTGTTCTCGCATGGTTAGTCTGATTGACAAAGGACTCTGTTGGAACTAGGTCACACATTAATTTATGCTTTAACAGCTACTTTTATACATTTAATTCAGGGTGATTTGTGTCTCTGATCACAGGAGTCTTTTGGAACATGGTAGAATATTTAACTGCTTGGTACTCTAATTAACACTTAGCACAATGTAGTGCCTGTAATAATTTTTCCGATGCTTATTAATTTGATTCATGCAGCACTCCTGTGAGGTTGGTTTGTCATGTCTTAAAAACACTGTTTTCTAAAGACATGTTGGTATTGCTGTAACTGTATTAATAATACCCAGCAGATAATAAAGGAAGCCTTTGATTTCCTCACAAGAATAACTTTAAAATTAATTCTTTTAAAATTGAGAAAGTACTATTACCATTTTCTCATTCATAGTGTCTTGGTTTATCTGTAAATGAAAAGACTCACTAGTGCTGGTTCTCAAAACTCTTGAACTACATCCATGATATCTTTTTATCCTTTATATGTACCAAAATCCTGATACATGAGTATTCAGAAACACAGAGTTGCTTCTATGTACAAGAGCTAGTCACACATGTGTGCATGCACACATGCAGTATTTGTACATATTTTAGTTAATTTTTTTAGTGGTGATGTGGTGGCTAAAAAACAGAAGATGACTGTCAGACCTGGATTCTTACCCAGACTTTGAGCAAGTTATTTCCCTTGTATCACTCCAGTTTCCCCACCTATAAATGGGGCTGATAGTAATTACCTACCTCACAAGGGTATTGTGAGGCTAAATTAATTACTGTTTGTTCAGAGCAAAAGAATTTTGTGAGCATAAATTATTAATGGTTTAACTTTCTTTGTTTTACTTGTAATTATCACTGTTCTTAAAAGTTCTCTACTGAAACCAGCTGCAATTATGTATAAATGTAAAACATGCATAATCCAAAAAAGCTACATCACTGGTAAAAAAGAAGAAAAAAAGGTAATTTTGTTTAAACACTGCTATTGGAACATATTGTTATGTGGTAGCACTGCAACATTGGCTGTGATTTTGCTGTTACACACTAGTATTGTCTCCTCTGCATTGTTATTTGATCAAAAACCTTATAAAAATGGGTACAGAGATATTTATCAGCACTGATACTGAACTATACTGAACCCAAAAAAACTAGCAGTGTACTGGCCTCGTTGGCCTCTTTTGGCCTTCTTAAAATCTGATGTATTTGCAATTTCAAAAACTCTGTACTTTTCACACTTTACACACTGAGTGCTCCAGGCAGTATGATCTGAAGCATTCTAACAGAGCCATCAAGATTTACAGCTGTTACCTTTGCTTTCTCTTTTGACATTGAATGTTTTGTATGGCTTTGGAACAGCCCATCCATTTAAAGTATTCAGAAATGCTCAGAGGACATTTAGGGAAAATGCAAACAGTGTTAATTAATTTTTTAATCATATAAGCAATATAAACCAGTGTATATTTTTATACTCTGTTGAAGAGGGTGGTGGGAATGGCTGTGAAGAAAAAGAAGGTACCAGCCTGAGGCAAGATGTTGTTATCCACAATTCACATCCAATTTCTTGGAAATGTTTTATGATATTCTCATTGAATTATATCCTTCTTGATGAGTTGTCTTCTTTCAATGACTGGTGTAATGAAGACTAAGCTGTTCATTCATACGAAGTAGATGATTTGTTAACTAACAGTCCTGTAGAGAAGGACAAATCAGTGCTTTGCCATTAGTAGTTCCTAGTGCAAAGCAGGTTTTATCTGACATGGTTATCATAGTCCCTCTTATCAATGAGACCTTCTTTTAGTGGGGAGACTCTACTACTGTATGCTGTATCTTTAATAGAGGTCAGTAGAATGGAGCTGCAGTAATTTCCATTCTCCTTACACAAATACATGCTCAAAGAAATGTGTGGGGAAAAGAGAATCTTTATAAGAAATTAAATACATACATTTGGTTGCAGTAGCTTTTTGATGATGAACCAGAGGTTCTGATAAGTTTTGAATTTCTAATGTTATTTCAAGTCTATGTTTCTAAGTAGATAGAATCAATGACAATTTCAGTCATAGATTTTTCCTATGTTTCCTATTAAAAAAGTTTTGTAATTTTCATTAATGAGACTTCAGGGGAAAAGAGAGACTAAACATTTTATTTCATTGCACAGGTCCCTGCCAGTTGGAGTTTTTATAGTTGTTTTATTGTATATTGATTGATACCGCTGTATTGTTTCCATATTCATTTTTATTTCAGCATTTTAGATGAAAGTAAGTGCCCATTTCTCTCAACATATTGGATTTCCACCAGGATGCAATTTATAAGCATTTACCTTTATAAATCTTGATTTTTGAGTTGCAAAATTTTGTTTTATCTTTTAAGTCCATCCAAAAAGCTGCTTCCTGGATCATTTTCTGTCTTTTAGTCCCAGTTGTGCATTGCTTCTACAACTTTCTTTAATAGACTGGCACATAGCCAGTACTAGTCTAAGAAAACCTAAAACTTTCATTAGAATGGCATTTAATTCACTATAAGTAAGGTTGGCTCAGATAATTTTCTTAGGGTTAAGTTTGTATTTTCATGTTTTGTATTTCCTTTCAGTACCTTAGCGTTTGCCCTCTCAGTGCCACTTAAATACATTTTTATTCGTGTAATGGTTTTGGCCTGTTTTTAGACTATAATCATCAAAGTGACAAATAACTCTGACCCCTGGTTAGCTTTTGCAATTAATAGCCTTAACCCCGCAGTCTTTGGGAAATGTCAAGCTGTGCCCTCTCAAATTTTTTATCTTCTGTCCCAAGCCAGCCCTTCTACCCAGCTGATCACCTCAGCAGCATTGCCTCCAGTTGTGTGTGCATGCTCAGACTGGTGCAGAAGGGTTGCTCCATGTTGAGACAGCCTAGAACAGCCCATTTCCCAAATCTGGATGGGAATGTCATGCAGACAAAGCTCTTGTTTGTTCCTTCTTTTCAAGTGTATCACATAAGTAGAGAGGGTGCATGTTACTGGGGAAAGAAGAACTTGTAATGGTACTTCAGGCTGCTCTGGAGGCCAAAGAATGCATCCTTTTGGAATATTTTTCCATTGAACCGATATGTACAGCAAGTTAGTTTCATGATTTTTAATATGAGATCTCGTTTCTGTAAGTCTTCAGTCACAGCTTTTTTCTCCTGTTAAATGGGGTAGCAAATTACTTAAACTATGAATTGTGGAGCCGTGTATGACTTCCATTCTTTTCATCCCTTTTTTTCCCCTCATGTGAAGTTTGTCAGCATTACTGTTTCCAGCTAGTTTATATGCTGGTAGCTGAGATGATCTTCTGTGAGCCAGTATCTAACATAAATACTGGAAGGCTTAGAAATATGTACTTTAAAATACAACAACATAGCTGTGTGAAAAAATCCTTATCAAAGGGCTGTTATGGTTTGCATTAAATACTTTTCAATAGTATCTCTAAAAATACATACTCTTAATTGCAAACTCTTTGCCTCTTTCTCCTTCTAGATTGATTTTCTTTAAGAAGCAACATTTACTAGCCCTGACTGAAAGGATTTTTATTATTAAGGATTTTATTATTAAGCAAGTAATTTTGCTTAATAATTTTTCCTCACAACATTCACATTTCACACAAACTTCATCTGTCTTGATCAGCCTTGATTTCTGAGTTTCAGTAGAATTTGCATCTTTAGACTGATTACTTGCATTACAGTGGACATAAAGCCCTGTTGAGCAGCAATAATACAAGCAGCAGTATCTGGCACTGCTTAAATAATATGCCTTTTTGCACGTATTTTTAATGGTATAATGAGTATATTAATCACCAGGAAGGCCACGCATTCCAAATAACTTTCTTAGCACGTCTTATATTTCTATGTTATTTGTTGCTAATTTTAGCCAGCTTTTGATACTTATATTTAGTTCTTACTGACAGTGTCTGCTCCTGCAGATCAAAGCAAGTGAATTGGCTTATTCACTTTTTAGAAAAAGTATTAATTCACACTGCTTATTGATTAAAAGAGTTTAAAAAGAAAATCTTTCTGAAATGGTGAAAGATACTTTTTAATGAGGACAGCTCATACAGGAAAACAGCAGGCTTATATCCATGTGGCTTTTGAGATATTCTTGTTATGGATTTTGAATAGAAAGGACTGTGCAGAAGAAGCATAACCCCAAACATCAGTAACATCCACATAGGCAGTTTGCAAATGGTAAAACTAGTCCAAAGGAGAATATTGTAATATATCACCTCTGTGTTTCAGGTTCACATTAGGACCTTTAAATGGTTAAAATTACAGAATATCTTCACAAACAAGATGCCCAGGGAATTGCCAAATTCACTGGCTCCATTTACTTGTGAATACACTCCTCTCTTGAGGGTTAATCTTTTGAGATGCTGAAGTAGCAAAGTAACTGTTCATGAAGTCACCTGCATTGTTTAATATTTCCAAATCTTCGCCAAGTAGTTTGTGAAACTATAGGAAAAAAAAAAAAAAAAAGCCCAAATTTCCACTCTTTTCTGTTTCTCCTCCTTTCCCCCCCACCCCTTCTTTTGTAGTCCTTTTGTTCTCTTTCATTATTGCTGCTGTTTGTGGCTCTGCCTTGCCTGGCTTCTCCGGATGACAGCTCTCTACAATGCACTTTTTCTTCCTTGCTCTTTTGTTCTGCTTTATGTTACTGTGTTTTTATTTGGATATGCACCCTACTGTGTCCCAAATGATAGCAAGAAGAATCACAAACCCATTCCTGCCTCTCCTCTAAGCTCTGCTGTTTTATCTGAGTCGATGAGGTTCCCTGTGCTTTGTGTCACTGCAGTCCATCCTTCCTGTTTCTTTCCCACTTTAGTAACTTTTAATCCTTTCAGCTTTTATTTTGGCTCTCATTTTCTCTAAATCTTTCTGGAACTCTTATCTTTTGCCTTTCAAGAACTTCTCTCAGATGTTTGTCCCAGAGAGCATATGCTTCTAGTTTGAGATGTGGATGAGTATTATACTCCCTGAAAGAATAAAACCCACCATTTCCTCTCTCACCAGTGTATATATTGATTTTGCTGTTGGTCTGTAGTGAAGTTATGTATTTAATTGGCAGAGATGGTTATCTGTTACCTCCCAGATATCTTCCTCTGCCTCCTTTGGGGTTACAGGCCGAGACATGGTGTTCCCATGAGTTTCCTGGAGCACAGCAAGGGCTGGCTTGCTTTGCCAGCCTTGCAGTCTGGCAGGTACAGAAGTGCAGCAAGGTTGGGTAGAAATGCCTTGCCAGACCACTGGGCTGCACTTGTATTTCAGCATGGGATATGCTGGGACCCAAGCTCAGACACAGCTTTTTAGAGAAATTGTTACCACCCAAAGCTGGAGAATAGGTGAAGTAAAGAGAATTCTTTGTTAATGGAGGGTTGGGAGCAATTTGACTTGACAGGTTTATGGAATGGGTCTGTATGAACCTTTCCTAGAGGCCAGGGAAAATGGCTTGGATTTAAGTTCCATAAAATATAAATTTAAGCAAAGTCACCAAATAGATCTGGCAGAATCATCATGCTGGAGGAGCTTGGAGGATTTAATGGGAGTAAGATCATTGAAAAGCTCAGCAGTATCTTGGAAGGGTACAGCCTGTCTTAGGGAGTTTAAGTGAGAGAGATGAGGGAGGGAGAAAGGGGAGCACAGGACTAAACAGGACAAGGAAAAGCAGAGAAAGTCATTATTTACCACATGTTGTTGATTTTGTTTTGCTTAAGTTTTGAAGCCTGCTTTAATTTGTAATGGCAACTATTTAATTTTGTTGGTTGCATGCAGAGACTTTAAACCATGAGTCTAAATTGATGCAACACAAGGAACATGCAAAATTATCACCATCTCTGCCTATAATTTAAGACAGATCTGACTTGCAGCAACATCCCACCTGAGGTGCATGGAAAAGATGTTGCTTTTGGAGCTGAGATGCTTGTATGTGTGCTCCAGATGATTGTGGGTCATTTGCTACTGGTGTTTCTCCCTAGCACAGCACTGAGCTAGGATACAAGGGGAAAGAGTTATTTTGTAGAGTCTGTGTCTTGCATTTATACTATTTAAACATAATTTGCTAGAATGCCTCTATGAGCTGTAATTTTGTAACATTTAAAGAAGATGAATGGAGCTGGTGTAGTATTCCTGAGGGTAAACACCAGTGATTGGAGATTACTGAACATGTGACTAGAAATTTTAATTTTAGGAACAGAGGGTTCCTCCATTTCATATACACACCAGGCCTTTGAGTACAGATCCTTTTTTTCATTTGTCACTGACAGGCTGTGATTTATTTCCTCATGGGTGTAAAGTCATGGGTTGTGCTTGCTGCAGTGCAGAAGGCTCTGGAGGGAAAACATAATCAAACGGAGAAGTATACTTGAATTCTCCTCTCTTGATCCCAGTCTTCTCTGAGTTGCTTTTCTCTGATTGTCATTCTGCCAATAAACTGCGTTGGTGTTAAAAGGTGATTAACTAATTTTCATCCTCTTCTGTGTGGCTGAGGAAAAAATAAATACAAGAAGTTTGCCAGATGATCAAATTCCCCATCCTCTTCCAATCTGCTGTTCCTCTGCAGAGTGCTTTGGGAAGCTTCCAGTTTTTACATTTTACTTACCACTTATTTTTACAAATATGTACAGTGCCTGTGATTTACCTTTCTATTAAACTTTGATACGTTTCTTTGCAGAAGGTGGTTTTAAAGAATACCACCCTAGAGTATTGCAAGTGTGGGTTTAGGAGGCATGAGGTGTTGCCCTTCCTCACCTAAATAAAATTAACTTGGTGTAATTGCTCTGTATTTATGAAGCAGCGCTAGGAATATCATCCTAGATTGGAGGAATATTTGGAGAGATGAGAGTTGGAATAGAAGAATTTTCCTTTTTAAGAGTAAAGGATGGAAGCTGGCTTATTCATGGTGCATCTGTGGCTATTGCAGCACAGGTGGGTGCAAAATCTCTTAATCCAGATACAGACAGATAAACGTAGATTTTGCTGGTATTACCCATGAAAACAAAAGGAAAAAAATAGTAATTAAACCAAGCCTAAATAACATTTTGTGGCTAATTAGAGCTGCAGCTCTTGGTAAGTATTTGAAAACCTATCAAAAAAAAACGAGACTTGACACATCTTGTGAAGATTCAGCAAGCATGTCTCTCTACCTTGTTAATCTGGAACATTGTTTATTTGCAATTGCAGGGCCAAATTCTACCCTAACTTATGGCCATGCTATTCCACAGCTATTATCAGTTCAGCTTTGTGTTACAGAAGAATTTAATCCACAGTGAATTTGAAAAGCAACCGCAGGTTAAAATGAGTCTTCTTCTCAATGCACCTGTGCTAACACAGGTTACTGACTGATTTTCACCATAGTTTTTATTCCCATTGTTAGCGTGAGAGTTCTCGGGATAGATGCAAGCTAATTACAACCAAGTTAGAACTGAATTTTTTAACTGCTTATGAATTTTTTGACTGCTTGGTCAGCCATGCCTAACACTGTATCCAAGTGGATTTTTGACCAAGAGGTTATTCCACTCCATGTGAAGGTTCTTAGCAGCTGTAACCCCTACCTTTAACATACACAACTACACAGTCCTCTCCTTCTGCCTTTGCACATTGTAGTATTTGTGAAAACAGAACATGCCTTCTCCTAATTTTGTTTCAGGTGACCTTGACTTTAAGCAGGTTTCTTTGTATACAGTAACAGGGCTCAAGTGAAGAATGAAATAAATCCATAACTGGTGCATTGTCATAAATGGGGAAAAGTGTTATTTGTATATTTTTGTAAATATGTAACATTTAATGGCAGTTTTGTAGTGACGTGCTGTTTTTGAGAAAAAGAAACAAATATATGTTTGAATATGCTTGACGTAACACTTAACTGTGATTCAATTGCACAAGTAATAGCTTAATGAAAAAGTCTTGTGCAATATGTAGTGCACACACATAACCAAGTATCTGTTAGCAATCCACAAGCAAGTTTTTGGCAACTTTTAACAATGGTGATGAACTGTGCAGTACAGATTATCACGGTCTCTTTCAGCTTCCAAACATGTAGCAGGCAAACTACTGTATACGTACCTGTGTACTCCACTGCATCCAAAGGTATGCATTTGTCCTGAGAACCTGCACTCCAGGTTTTTCTTTAATAAAATTTGGTTCTAAACTATTGGCTGCTTTGTTTTTCTTTTAAAGATTTTCATGGGGTTTGTGGAGGGGAAATGGCTTAACCAGTCTCTAGAGTTTGTGTGTCTGTATTTAGCAGCAAACTACTCAACTCAGCAACACTGAGCTCAAAGGCTGCAGCAAACCTTCATCCTCCTCCTCTTTGGCCTCTCCACTTCATCCTCCTACACTGCAGCTCAATTCCATTCCTAGGGAGAAAGGGAGAAGTCCTTTTTTCCTTTTCCCTGGGAGTTGAGTTGCTGCAGTGTAACTGGTGGAGGGTGACATCCTGTGGTGAGACAGAAGCCATGCAGTTGCTGTTCCAGAAGTCACAGAGTCACAAGCTCAGTATTTCTGTCAAGCTAAAGAATTCCATAGGTCTCAGCCTTGATCTCCCTAGGACAGAGCGCCATCAAGAGAACAAAGGTATGTGTGTTCTGCCCTTCCCGTGCCTTTATTCCAATCTCTTTTTTTCTTTTTATTAATTACCCTTCCTTTACCCCATCTTTTCCTAAGGAGTTGCCTGTGCTGTAGAAGCTGCATTCTCTTTGCAAAATTGAGGTGTCTGCAAGTCAAAATTAGCTCTTAAGCTGGATGTACCTGCGTGCAAGGATCAGGCCCTGACTCAAAACTCAGCTACAAACTATATTCAGTCGTATACAAAGCCAGCAAAATCAAAATCCTCAAAATTATGCCCATTGGACATGCC
This sequence comes from Phylloscopus whistleri, assembly GCA_017589585.1. Lineage (NCBI taxonomy): Eukaryota > Metazoa > Chordata > Aves > Passeriformes > Phylloscopidae > Phylloscopus > Phylloscopus whistleri. The sequence goes on along the minus strand of JADMLD010001629.1, from coordinate 1,421,447 downwards.
CAGCTATTACATATATTTATTTCACTCTGCCTACAGTCTTTGGAAATGAAATGCAAAATTATATAGTGTATTTCTATAGTCTCAGCCTTAATATCCTGAAGATTTTCTCCTACTGGTCCTGGCCAAGGGCTCCCTGTCTTTGTGAAGGTCACTGAATTGCTAAAGTCAGAACATGCCTTGCATCCCTACAGACTGGACATTCCTTCCTGCTGCAAAGTTTAGAGATGAGCTGCTTTTGGTGTAGCTCATATTGCAGGCTGGAATAGAGGATATGGTTTGCTGAGAGGTGGTTGCTGCTGTGTAGTTTGGTGCCTTCCCATGGAAAGTTTGACACTGGTAAAATAAAAACTCGATGGTTCTTCTCACTCCCTGTTGCCCACAACAGGCAAGAGCAGAGGTGTTGCTAATTGTTGTGGTTGTGGATGTGCAATGTGAAGGCTTATTAAACCTCATACTGGGATAAAGCAGCAACATGAATTATCTACTGATTTCTTAATTAGCTATACAAATTTTATAGACTGCAATGAAGTTTTAATAGGACCACAAATGGATTATTTATTCACAATGTGGCTATATTTTGAGGATCTAAAGATGGATAATTAAAAGGAAAAATAATTCAGACAAGATTAAATCAAATTTTCTTGGTCTGCCCTAGTTCAGCACTTTCTCATGGTGCCTGCTGAAGGAGCTGGCAGCTGGAGGAACACTGTGGTGTGGGCAGTCTGACCCTACCCTGTGGCACACCATGCTAAATGTGAGGCTGGGTGCAGGAATGAAGCTTGAGGCTTCCTCAATTGTGTAGCTCAGCTAGGAAACATTGCAATTTGTCATTTTACGTTCTCTAGTCCTATATTGTGGCTAGCTGAGACTCTAAACAGCAGTTCATCTCTCCAAAAGCAGACTCAAATGAAATTTGAATTGAATCTCAAATGACATCTCATTTTCCAAATTTAGTGCTCCGACATAAAAAAAAGCAAAACTCAAAGAAATTCCAAAGTTTCTTATTTTTAATGATGTTCCAATAGTTCTTTCCAAGGAAAGCTCCTGATTTGGAAGGTCAGGAGTGAAAACAGACACAGACAAGCTGTTCCCATAAATGAGACACCAAATAAAATTTGCTAATACTTAACCTGAAGGGCTCCTTTACTTCAGAAACTGATTTCCGTGGAAAGAATAATTGCTTCAATTCTGTTTCCTTTGCTGTCATCATTAAAGTAATATTAATTGCTGTACTGTTTTGAAGCTTAACTGGTTTCAACATCATCATAAGTCATGCTCTATAATAAAACTTTTGAGGCATAAACAACAGCAGATATTTTTTTCCATTTTCCATTAAGACACTGATTTCATTTTTTTTTCTTTTTCTGATTTAAGCCTTGAAATATGTTTTGCTTTCTTATGGATCCAGCTGCTGTGGAGAAAATGTTACTGCACTCTGACCCTCATGGTTTTCAAAAGCTGAAGCAAAATACTACAAATGCTGCATAGTGTATTTTGAAAGTGATAAAAGGATCCATTCTTGCCATTACAGCATCATACCAAAAGCTGACCTCAAAAAAAAAAATTCAAAATCAGCAGTACATGCCAAAAAAAAACTGCTTTAAAAAGTAAAATTTCTAAGGAATAATTCAGTGAAAGCAATTAACAGTCTATTTAAAAATTAGTAATTAAACCAGGAATTATGTTCAGCTCAGGACCATGTAGCTGTAACTCTACTGGTTCTACAAAATCTAACAGGAAAAGTATTCCCTTGTAACCAGTCTACTGATGAGGAATACCCTTGATAAGATTTAATTTTTTTATTATCTAATAAATTGTGAAGAAGTATTTTTGCATTGCCTTGATCTTAAAAGATAGGTGCTTGCTTTAGAAGTCAAATTGAAATAATATGGTACACTGCTTTATAGACAGGAATGTTTTTGTAACCGCTGGTGTGAAAAAACCCCAATTTTTCCTCTGAAAGAAAACAGCTTCATTTTTCAGTAGCAATGTGTCAGGGGAGCAGGGGAAAGCACACAAGGACACTTAAACAGAACACACTTCCAGCCTACAGCCTCCCAGAGCTGGACTTTTCTGCTTTGAAGCAGGGAGCTTTCTGTTTGATAGCTTTAAGTAATTACTTTCTGCCACAAATTTGGTTTATTGTTTATGGTCCCTATAAGTTTTTAGCATCAATAAAATTCTGTGACAAGTTTTGTAGCTGAATTGGCCAGTTGTTTTGAATCTGATCATTAATTTTGATACCCTCAGTGCTTGTACTGTCAGTGGTAAGGACTATTTTGTTTCCCCATTTTTATAACCTGCTAATACAGTCCCATCCTCAAGATTATTTTTTTTTTTTCACACTGGAATGACCTTATCTTTGTTTTTCCCTTGAACTTCATTGTAATATGAATAGGATTTTTCCTTGGCTGCAGGGATTGCCGTGTCCCTTGTACCATCACCCATAGAGTTTATCTATTTATGGCAGTCAGTGCCCAGACTTTGGATAATGTTGTATTAGTCCAAAAGCAGACGATTGAAACACCAGTAATGCAGGTTTGTTGGGGTTTTTTGTTGTTGGATTTTGGTGGGTTTTTTTTTGTTTTGGGGATTTTTTTGTTTTGTTTTTTTGCCATTTGCTTCTGCAAATGTGAATCAGAGCCTAGAGATGCTGCATTTTAGACAGGATTATGGCAGGTTTATTTTTTTTATTTTTCCTGTTGTGTTTTTAGGTTAATTTTTGTTTGTTTTCATTTTTTCTTTGTTGTTATTATGCAGTACCTGGACCTACCTATTATAACTCCATTATGATCTTGGAGGCTGTAAATACAGAAAAGAAACCAATTAACTACTTCAGAATATTGCTCCCCTCAGTTTGGGAAAATGAAATGTATAGTCTACTTAAACTTTCTACTTTATAAATTTGGTAATAATTGTGGTGTAACAGGAGCAAGAGCAAAATCTAAGAAAAGCAGCAAGGAGTAATTACAGCTTAACACTTCTCAATCTCATCTGTCAGTCATCTATAAGAAATTGCTACATTCATCTTTAAGTAGCCTGATAATCAGCTCAGTTTAATTTTAATCCACTTTCTTTTCTTAGAGGTAATTTTTAATGTTTTACATATTGCATAATTTATTAGTGGAGTTGACGTCTAAGCAAACTGGAGCAGATGCAACAGGCAAGTGGGAGGTGCTGCTGTGAGCTTTAAGTATATCAAATTCCACATTCTCATTGCCAAGAGAGTCCTTAGGCTGCATTCAAGTTGCAGGAGTTCCTCACTCAGTTAAGTGGGGATAGAACTGATACCAAAAAACACTCATGATAATGTCCAAACATTTTTCATCTGACTGGCATTCAAGAGAATGGTTCTCAGCTGAGGCTGACTATTGCAGGAGATCTCCTGAGGTGCCATCTTAGCACCTCAAGGTGCTTCTTGAACTGACAAACACCAAAAAACAACAATGCAAGTCCTTTTTTTGACAGGTAACTTTATTAATAATGGTCTCGGATCTGTCGCACCTACCAGGTGCCAGTCTTTTTTCACACTTGGCAAGACTTTCTGAAGAATAAACTAGAAAGGCATAAAGTTAGTTGAAGCAACTAAGACACACATTCACACATTTGAAGGTGGGTCTATTCTGGACTTTTTTTTTTTTTTTAACAGAAGTGTCCATGAACGTGTGTCAAAAAAAAACTTAAATACACTGAGAAATACAGTAGAAAGGCTATATTTACAGTCAATTATAATGGGCACTGCCAACATATCCAATAACAAAAATAAAACAAAACCTTTTTTTTTCATGTTTCTATCATGCTTTTTTCACTGAGATTTTTTTTAAATATGATTTTGTTTTTTAAAAAATACAATAAGGAAATAATTACATTCTTAATATGAGAACACTATCATACAACATACACCCTGGGCCAATTAATTTGAAAGTGTCTAACAAAACTTGATACTAAATTAATATTATCCATTTGAAAAATCAAATTGCCACAATCATCTTATTAAAAAAAACACCCCTGATCCCCCAAAGTTATGAGCTGGGTTTTTTATTAAAAAAGCATCACCCATTTAAAAAAACAAACAAAAAAACAATTTTAAAAAAAGCACCTGGTACAGTAACAGGCATTTGGTGAGGAAGCATAAGTGTAACATTTTCATAGAAGACATAAAAATGGTTCAAAATACAAGAGTTTTCCTTTAAAACAGAAGTCATGCTGCTCTATGGCTGAGTTTGCCTGGTGATCCTGAAATCTAAAAATGGTGAAAATACAAGCTCTGTCGCTCTTTATAAAAAATTGTGCAGCAATAGTGCTATTCAAGGCAACAGAGTACATTTCACAGCACTGAGAGTGGTCTGTAGAGAGGTTATTTCCCAAGCTTTTTGGTTTTCCTCCTTTCAAAACCTTGGCTGCTATATGGAATAGACTAAAGTGGTGGTGGCTTTGTGGAGTCTCTGCTGGAGGAAGAGTGGAAGATGTTGAGTTCAGGTGGCAGCCCCTGTGCAGCAGGCACTGTAGGAGCCCAGGGAGACCTGCACCTACAGCAGAGCTGAAGGAAGGCTGCACCACACAATTTCTGTTTGCCTGGGCACAGATTTACGCACACTTACCTCAGGCATAGATTAAAACCTGTCCTTGCCAAGGATTTTTTTTCTTTTTTTTTTTTTTTTACAGTGGGTTAAGGGGGTGGAAAGAGACAATGCCAATATTGGGTAAACAAGATGTGTTTGTCTTGTTTGGCTTTTGACTACTCTGCATTACTTGATGCAGGACCACTTCTTAATGGCAACTGTTACATCATTGCTAACATTGACTATAAGCCTAATTTGCATTATAAATATGTACAGATATAAATTAAATATTTATTGAAATATACAAATAAATAACTTATTTTGAAATAAAAAGCCTAAATGAACTTACTTTCGCTTCAAATTTGTTTCTGCTATTATTTATGGGAATTTGACTGGTTTTAGTCCGTAGTCATACAGTACAGAATGTGCCCTGTAGTTAGAGAGTTAATAAGTGACCTAAACTAATATCAAAAATTTGTGTTTTCAATGAGAACCACACTGACATTGGCTTTCCTACTGTATCTGCATTCCTGTGGCACTTTGTAGCAAGTACAGTCACCAGAAGCAAAGAGCCTTTTCTCATGCTGGGCCCCATTTCTACACTGCCAAGGTCAGTGGGATCCCTGGCCCTAAATGCATTTGAGAACAGGACACAGCCCTGTCTCCTGTCAGCTGTCAGGTCTTTTTGATAGCTCTGTGCCTTCAAATCCCACAAGCTCCTGCAGGAAGTCCTCTGGCATCCAGCTCAGCTGAGAATCCCAGTGTATCCTCCAGGAGTTGCACACACCCATTCCTAAAGGTAGGAGATAATCTGCAGGTTTGGCCATAAATGGATGTGATCCTTGATAACTGCTGTCTTGCCAACTTCTGTGATTTTAATTGCAGTCTTAACTAATTATCAAGACTCCAGCCCTTACATCTGTGATTAAAATACTATTCATATTTTGAGGTAATTTTTAAAATTAATTTTCTACTCCTCACAGTTGAGGAGGAAAAAAATCTTGAAAGTATGATTGAAAGCTCTGCAAAGGCTTAAAAAAAAAAAAAGAGAAAAACTTAAAAGAAGCCATCTTATTATACATTCTCCCCCCAACCCCCTTCTGATTTTTTAAAACCAATCTTAAGATTTTGAAGGGCTTCAGTGGCAATTTACTGCATGTAATTTCTCAGGAATTACATGGATGGAGACAAAGAAAAACAGATTTTTATAATTTTACAGACTAAAATGCAAGATGCTGTTTCCTAGTAAACAGAAATGGACTCCTGTTTGAGAAAATCCCCAATTATTTGTTCAACTGTTTATAAAAGAGTCAAAAATTATCACCTTTTCAGTCCATCTTCCTCAAAAATAATAGCTGAGGTCTGAAAAGACAAAGGAAACTAAGTACAGCAGTGTTCTATACCTCAAGTTTAACAATACTATTTTATAAAAAAACAAAACAAGACTGACGGCATAAGTTATTCTGAGTTGCCATTATCTGTCAAGGACTAATTTCAACTGTTTTCTTTTTCTTCTTCAAAATGTATAGAAAAGAAGCAGTATCTAAAAATACCTGTTTGCCTTTTAAAAATATCAGGAACAAGTCATAGTTCAAGAACGTGACCTTTGAAAATGACTGGTGCTTCAGAACAACAATAAAGAGAATGTACAAAAATGCATCTGTCTCAAAGTTTGGCAGCTTTTTATCTCCAATGACAAAAGCATCTGTCTGAAAAGTATCCAAAAAATGCTTCACCAATGAGTTGTTGTCATGCCACGGAGGGCAGTGACCCTGCAGAGCTCCTGGGCCGAGCAGGCACCACTGCTTCTGTGAGCACATTTCTTCAGTTTTGTTTTGCCATGTGTGCAGCTACCAGCAAAGCCTCTGCTGAGGAGTTAGACCTGCTCTGTGGCAGAGTTTGGAAGGCAGTTTTGACCTGTAAGAGTCAAGATTTCACACCAGTCTTCAGCAGTGTTCCAGCCATCTGATGCACTATAACTAACACTGCTGGTTCTTTGCTGGTTCTGCAAAGTAAACTTTCAACTGTGACTTTATGCTCCTTTTTAATTCCTATGGTTGGGTTTTTTTGGTTTTCATTTTCTTTACCAGTGAGGTTGGAAACAAGGAGTTACAGCTAAACAGAACGGGGCACACGTAGTTACACAGCAATACAGTAGAGGGAATACAGGCAAATTAGCGCCAAGCTACCTTTAACTTAACAGAGTTAAAAAACTTCTTATGTCTTATCACTTGGTGTGACCTTTCAGGTGAGTCCTTTGCAGCCTATGTCTTGGTCTGTAGTAGGTAAGGCCTTTATAGAGAGTGAGCTGCTTTGCTATGTTTATGTTCCATTTTTCATCTCCCATTCCTGGAAAGGGGGGAATAAAAAGATACAGACAATGTTAAAAGAAATCAGGATATCTCACTGATGTCATCGTATCTGCTAAGCCACAACTGGGGTCAGTAACAGTTTTTCCATTAACTTTGCTAGATTCATCCCACAAATTAGTTAGAGAATGTTAACAGGTATGTTCTGATAGTCTGTGCACAGCATCCACCCTTCCACAACTATATACAGCAACCTATTTTCCAGTGCAGTGCAAATAAGCCATATTTGTATTCTGCAGAGGGGACTTCTGGAACAATTCACACCCCACAGCTGGTGTAAAGCACTCAGCTCTCCCTGAGTAAGAGAGAGGCTGATTTAAGCACACAGGGTTCTCTAAATGACTTGTGTGAGACAGCAGGAAGCTCTCAATATCTCTCAGAGCTGACACCAAGTGATTGCTTTATTGCTCTTCAATTTTTTTATTTTAAGACTCATGGCAAACACATAATTCTATGGCTAAAAAGAGCAACTTAGCAGAGAGGCTAACAGGCAGGGTTAACAAAAACAAGTCAGTTTGCATTGCATTTGTTTTCCTTATAGATAATCCAAACTGAGCTACTGTCTGACAAGTTAAAGAATTGCTTTGACTTTCTGTGCCTCAGTTTCCCCACCTGTTAGCTGAGGACATGGACACCACCCACAGTAAAACATGTAATCTGTAATGCTTTTGGTCATATGTCTCAGAGCAAGGTATTGCCATTTATTCTGCCACAGAAGTGAAAATCATGAGATTGAGATCATGAGATTCACACAGCTGAACACCCAGCTCAGTAAAACTTGAGGCTATCAAATGACACCTGCAGCATTTCCTAACAGTACATAGAGCAGAAGGGCTGAAGCAGGATGGGCTCACCTTAGGACATCCACACTGTACCATCCCTAAATCACACACTTACAGCCATCAGGAACTACTGAAGATCCACAGAAGGTGGCCTCTGGCTACAGCAATCCCCTTGGAGCAACCCCCCTGCTGCTCCTTACCAGGCTCTGGGGGCTGCAGATTCCTCTCTGACCCATCCACTCTGCAGAGACACTCTGCAGGCAGCCTGTTGACTTGGCTTCCAACCTGAATTCCTGAATTTAGCACTCATTCCACAACGTTTAAGAGCTCTGACTGAAATCCATTACTTAGGCACGTAAATTGCTGTTCCTGCTGCTGAAGGCAGTAAGAGCATTAGTTTGGCTGAACAGCTGTATGACCATGACACCTCTTCAGCTGTTGTAAAATAACAGTAAAGGTCACAGCTGATGGCTGTTTTAGCAATGTAAGAAAAAAACCCCAAACCTTTGGGTTTAAAGGTAGACAATAATTTACTTTGTTTCTAAACTTGTGTTTGTTTGTTTGTGTGGTGATTTTACTAAAATTCAGTGTATTTTAAATATTCAGTTTTACTCTTCAAATTATGGTAATTCTAATGTTAAAACACAGTACTGGTAAAAATTAGATTACTTTAAAAACTCTATTAAATGTATATTCTCTAAGGACATGCTACCAAAGCTATAAAGGAAGTCCTTGGTTAAACAACTGGGAGGAGAATTTTTTGAAGTGTTAAATCAGCCTTGAAAGCAGAAGCTTCTTTTGTAGGTGCAAAAGGAACTTTTTCTTTCCACTGCTCCTGCAGGTTCACAGCAAGGAAAGAATGTCTAAGTCAACACTAACAGCCTGACTGGGAGCTGGGAAACTGGGACAGCTCCTTTTCTTCTCCAGTCCTTGAACACAAGCAAGTAAGATGCTGACATTCAATAGCCCACTAGTTTCAAAAACAAATCAGAAATACTAATTTCAGTTTTCTTGCTGCACATAACAATTTGGTTTTAGAAACTAATTTTATATTTAAATGAATATGTGAAATGTTTAAATAATTGCTGTACAGCAAGGATAGTTGAATCTTTTTACTTGTCTAGGACTACTGACGCAGAATATTGCTTTCCATATTTTAATTAGAGTCTCCATTTCTAGCCAAGTACAGATTAGACAAAATTGCAATTAAAATGCCTTCTGGCTTCTTAAAAATATGCATAATTACTTTCTAAAGAAAAATATAAAGATACTTGCAAAAAGAAAAGTTAAAAAATTCAAATGCATTTATGCATATATCTGTGTATGTATAGTGTATGTCCTGAACAGCCAATCCCTAAATTGCTGTTCCTTCTTACATTTAATGATAGATCTGTCTTACTGCTTCTCTCTTTATTTCCTTCCACCATCACTGCATCTGAGAGGAGAAAGCTTTTGGTGGCACAGCTTCCAACCCTGCTGTCCCAGGTGCCTGATGTGCCCTGGCAGGCAGCTGTGCAGGCACAGAGGAGCAGCAGCAGCCCCAGCACTCGCACAGCGCTGCTCCCTGTGAGCACGGCCGGGACACCAGGCTGGCTGCAAACACAAGGCTGGCAGGTGACAGGCTCAGCATCCTCCGTGCAAGGAAGAGGGCAAGGAGGGAGGCATTCAGTGCATTCAAATACATACCAGGGGAAAAAAAAAAACATGTTCTGACATTTTGAACATTTATACAGCTCCCTCGCAGCCATCGGGAGATGCGCCAGCTGCATGTGCAAGCGCAAGCACAGACGTGGGATCTGCTTCACTCCCACAAAGTGCACTGAATCCATGCATGGAGAGCCAAGTTCTGCTCTGGGATACTCACGTGTGACGCCCTTTCCTGAGCCACATCTACAAGGCCTGGGCTCACTCGCAACTGCAAAAGGCCAAAAGAATTGAGAGCCAAATTCCACCCCCGCACGTGTACAGCGACCCCCGGGCGTGGGGCGTGCTGCAGATGTGCACCTGATGGCAGCTGTGGCTGCCAATGGGCTGAGAACAGATTGAGTTGCACTATCTAATTCAGCAAAATTTCACTCTTAATATTTAGTGCATGAGGTTTTAGGGAAAAAGCTGTTAAAGCTGAATTGGATATTTGGAGTTGTTTTACCCAGCATGGGAAAAATATGCTTAGTTGCTCCATATCCTTTTTGATTAGCCTAATTCTATATCCAAGATTCCTCTGCCAAAAAGCTTGACCAACTTACTGTGCCATCCAAAGCACACTGACACCAAACAATGCAGCAGGGTTTTTCTTGTATGGTATATGCTGACCATGAAAATGTACTACAGCTGGAAGGTATTCTTAACACCAAAAATATTTAGGTTTTTATAATGCCCTGGTTTCTCCAGCTGTAATGATTAGATGGCTGGATTTAATGTGCCTGTCCAGCACAAATCCATGCTTCCATCTGCAAGGACTGTGCTCTGCTGGACCACATTTCCTGAGTATTGCTGAGCTAACATCCACATCTAAGACAAAGTGTGCAGTTAGAGACGATATCGTTATGGGACAAATTAGGATATAATTGGAATACACAGATAAGCTTCAGAGCACATAAATCCTTTTTCAGGATTGAAACACCAGCTGCAACTTCAAAGTTGATTAGAACTGAAACCTGAGTGCAATTATGCTGAGTGTAATTATTCCTAGTTGGATTTAAATGAATGAGGCAAACTGGAAGGAAAAAGCAGCTGATGTCCATGGAAAGGGGGTAGAAGAAGGGTGAGAAAGCTCTCACAAATGGTTTAGCAGGAGAAATAATTCTATTATGATAATTTAATAATAAAATAAGGTTTTGAGATGCTGATTTTTCAGTATCTCCTACATTTAGGTTCCAGGCTTATGCTCAGACACTGGAAACGTATATAATCAATGAATATGTGACAAAATGTGACAAAAGTTACTCAAAGAAATCCCAGTACAGAAGACATCAATGAAAAAAGGAAATAGCCTTCATGAACAACAAGTGTTTATGATTATTGCTGTTTATAATTACAACTAGCAGTGAACTACTAAATAAACAAAAGCTTAGGCCCAATGCTATTACTGTCACTCTTGGTTATGTCTTGCCCACATGCTCATGTTGCCAGCAAATTTAGCCCAGAAGAATGGTCATACAAATCCCATTTAAACTAAACCACAAAAATTAGAAAACTGTAACAATACAAGAGGACAGCAAATTTCAGCCTGGTACTTGCAAGACATAATTAAAGTAATTCAACTTTTACTTTAAATGTACATTGAGTAGATACTTGCACAACACATTGTTATTAATTATAATGTGCATCTACTCTGTTCTTGCAGTGGCTGGAAAAGATCAGACCCAATCTTTCTAAGCACTTACTGTAATAGTGCTCTTTTAACCACTTCTCTGCTACACAGAGTAGTGGACACATGGACTGTCTACACCACAGACCACTTACTTTGCCAATTAAATCTATAAAGCAACAGAGAAAAACATGGAATCAGAGTAGAGTCAAATCTGTCTCCCAAACTACTTACCAATTCTTCTGCAAAAGGTTGCCCAAACCAGCAGTATTTCTGTAGTAATATGAATAACTTAGATACTCTCTTCTTAAGGCTAAATAAGGCTTTGTAAGAAAGTATGAAAAAGCACAGAAAAAGAAAATGAAGACATCAGTTCTCTCACCTTTGCTTTTCGAAGGACATGGCCTCGACATGGAGAATTGTTTGATGAGGGAGGTCGCTTCAGAGCTGCTGCGCTGTTCACAGGGATGGAGCATTCAGTATCACTGGTATCACAGCTGGAGATTGGAGAGTTTTCCAAAGTCCGGTGCTTGAAAATTGGAGACTAATAACGAGTGAAAAGCCCATATTGAGTTTCCTCCAAGTAATCACACAGGCAATATTTTCTACTTTAGACTCAGAACAGCAGAACTCTTTTTTAAAAAAGAAACTATGTACATAATAATGATGAATAAATGAAAAAGATATTAGAACAAAAGAAACAAAACAATGTGCATGTGTGTTCTGTGATGAAAATCAGAGTTTCTTTTCTGTTAAACAACTGTGGGCCTGGTTAAACAACTATGGATAATCCAGAGGAATTGATGTATTCCTCTTTGATCTCTCTGTATGGCTGCTTCTGACACAGATCTATAGCCCAAGGTGGGGCTGCCAAGCTCCACCCTGAAGGTGTGAGATACAGCCCTTGCAAAGTGTGACACAACTGACAGGGGACCAGCACAAGCATGTCTCCATCACTGCACGATTACTTGGTGCACTTAAATCTCCCTGGGCTGGAGCAACGTCTCAGTTCCTGCACTTCTACAGCCACTGAGGACAAGGTGTTGGCTGTTTGCAGCTTATCCTAACACATCCTGCCTGTGATTCCCATGTCTACCTGCTCCCTGCTGCTGTAGGAAATGTAAATAACACAGAAAGGCATTTAATTCTGTTCTTATTTCTAGGGCTTAATAAACCATTACAAAACTCTCAGTTCCCACTCATATTTGCTGGAGCTGGGAGGGCTGAGCACTCCCAGTCCATGGTACTGGCTTTCATATGGCTTTGCATACCTGTGGACTTGATGTTCCTGATTTGGGTTCAATAGCCAAGCCCAGTGTGATGCCACCAGCCAAAGCTTTCTTAAGGCTCTCCTTCACCTCAGTCAGTTCTAGCTCCAGGTTTACACGCTCAGCCTCCTTCTGCTTACACTCCTCTTCCAGCTTCTTTAACTTGTCTTCAAGAATCACTTGGGTCTTCCTGCCTGTCATTCACAGCAATTTTATTATTTCAATAATAACCTTAAATTGACACTTAGAGAAATTATTTTCTTTCTAAAAGGTAAGGAAACAAGGTCTCTACATATCAATGACATGAAAAAAAAAAATACATACTTTACATAAACCACTTTTTTAATGTAAAAAGTTTAGTAGCATAAATCAAATGCTTTCCATCAAGTGCCATTCCTAGATATCCAGTCTGGTTTCAAATCAGTATTGTTTTTATTTACTTTTCTGTATCATGAAAATATAATTAGCTAGTGACAAAAAAAAAATTCCCATGTTCTGCTTATCTGAAGTTCTCACCAGTGTAATTCCTTAGGTATGTGTATACATGCACATGCATATATAAAATACATATATGCACTTACACATATGTATCTTTATCTTATGTATTTTGTATCTATATAGAAAGCAAATAGAGACATTACAGAGTATTGCTCAGCATCGAAATCAAACCTTGCTTAGGGTGACATGTCTTCAGCACAGAACACAAAGCTGTTTGGATAATTAAGCCTAGTTCTCAGGTGGGAATTCAGCACAAAAAAGCACCTCCTACCAGCATTGACTTCAATGGCAGCACGCAGATCTTTTCTTTCTTTACGGAGCTGGGCCAGCCTGTTCCGGAGGGCTTCTTTTTTCTTTAGCAGCTCCTCCTCTTTGCTTTGTAATCTCTTTGCATCTGCCTCCACACGATTCTTGCCATATTTGTACTGCTCTGCATCTGCATGGATCAGATTGTAGTTAATCAGGGTTTAAACTAACAGTACAACTCTGAACTATTCCCTGAGACTAAGCATGACATGAAGCAAGTCATGGCTCCCCATGGCAGGGCTGTTGCAACTAGATGATCTTCAAGGCTCCCTTCCAACCCAAACCATTCCATAATGCTATGGTTTGAGAAAAAGTTTTGGCATTCCTCTTCCACTGGCTCTTTCTCAAGGTCCATGATTTCTGCCAAGTTCTGCAGCACAGCTACAACAGTGATATGGGAGAGAGTTTGTTCTTTATATTTAGATGAGGAAAATGAGAAATACCAGTCACCTTATAGCACACTGGCTTTGAAAAATGGCCTTGCCTTTCTCTGTAGTTCAGAAGATGGAAGGGAGGCTCCTCTCTAGCTATGAACCCTTCGTTCCTAATTGGAAGGGTCAGAGGAAAAACCACCTGCTTGGCCTTTTGCCTGGCTTTCATTCCTACTTCAAGTGCACATCTTTTCTCACCTTACATAAGAGAACACAAAGATGTTCACACTTCTTTGATCCTTGACAGCCTTCCTTTTCTTTTTTAATTTCCAGTACATATGCTTTCATTTCACCATTCACATGTATTTGTGGTCCAATTCATATCACAGCCCCCTCTATAGCTCTGCTCTAGTTGCAGACTCAAAGAAAATAGGTCAGCTGAGAGATCACTTTGTCTGTAACATATCTGAAGGCACACTCTATGAAATGAAATCATTCCCAACAAAGAGCTGTGAAGCCAGTTTTAGTCAGTTAGAAGCTACTTACTTTTGTCCTAAAGTCTAACACAAATGTCTCTTGTTGCCATTGAATCCAAAGCTTCTTAAATAAGACTTCTTTAGTAAGTCCACTTTTGAGCAACACAGTGATATTACGTCTATACCAGCTCCACATCATCCTTTTCCAACAGAAGATAGAATTCCTCTCTCCTCCAAATGAGGAATCATTATCCTTTTTCTCCCTGGTGTCCTCAAGACTTGGCAGCAGCCACGGGTCACATTTCATATTTATCATTCTCCCATTTGTCTCCTCATATATATCATTCTCCCATAGTCTCCCTTTTCTCATGTGGTGTGGCTGGAGTCAAGTAACCAATGTATCTCCTATTCAAAGCCTTGGCATCTCCTCCTCGGTCTCTCAGCCACACAAAACCCACACTGGTTCTTCACCTTGTCTGCTAGACAAGAGCTCTTTTGGGCACCCTCCTGACTCCACTCCAAGTGAGGCAGCAGTGAGGACAGATACTTACTGGATGCAGTGCGCTTCACACAGGAGACTGTTTCAGATTTCTTCGGCTGGCTATTTAAAGTTCTTGCTTTTCCGGTGATCCCATTAGCAGTCACAGGAGGCTTCTTGCCTTTAAACTGTTTGAAAACAAAAGTACAAATGGGCTCCAGCTAGTCCCGTGCCACTGGCATTACTTTCACCCTTTCATCAAGGGCAGAGCTTGACAGAAAGCTGCTTGCTACATCAGAGAGCCTTAATAGAGCACATTGATTGAGCTGGAGACGGCGCTTCCCCCAGAGATGCCTCTGGGAGCTGCCTGCTCAGCGGGAGCCGTGCCAGAGATCACAGGATAACAAGGGGATGAACTCCCTGTTATCATGGTTTCCAATGTGTTTACAACCCTGGCATTTACAGTATTAAGAAAGCCATTGCAAGGCAGAAAAAAATGTACCCTTGAAAATTTTTTTACAGTAAAGACTCTTGAAACACAAGTTTTTCAGAGTTAATTTCATACAGTTAAACCTACCAGAGTTTGCCACACAAAAATTTAACATTTGTTTCTTATTTAACATATGACCTTGCCATCCTTGTGGTGATTTTTTTTAAACAATATAATTAATACATGTTTTTAAGTGCTAGGAGTTAACATATTCTTTTCCCCTTATACAACTTCTACCTACTACTTGAAAGCTTTTCTTACTTAAAAAACCCTCTCATAATGGCCAAGCAGGCTTATAAGATTACCAGGAAGAGAATATCTCATGTTCAAGGGGTTTCCATTTAGAGGGCTCATGGCAACAAACTGAACCTGGGAAGATAATCCTGTCCTGACTACTCATAGTGTTTCCATGGAGGATGCTCCAGCTAGGCACAGGATATATGTGTGCCATGCTCTGTTCTCCTGCGTCCAAAAGTTTGTGAGGACTGAATTGGGAGTGCACCAAGAAGCTTGCTGCTGCAGTAATTTATTGCTCATGTCCACCTCCAATTCCACAATGGCACTGAATTTTAACAGTCCACTATATCAGCTTTTTGTGTAGGTTATGTGAGTTAACACACAGGTGCCTTATACAAGGGAAAAAACATTTATCTTAACTGTTACATGTCAGATTAGGTTGAAAACCAGCCATCACTGTGACATATTCACACTGTGATATATTGGTTTAAGCCAATGACCACCTTTCAGGGACCAGCTAAGGGCTCTGAGAAGGTTCCTGGCATGGCTGTGAGCAAGGCTTGCTCTGCTCCCCTGCTGGGTTGTGCCCATCTGCTGCAACACTGAGCTCACAGGATTTTGTCTGCTCTGTAGGTTCATATTTGAGGTACAAAAGCCTGTAGCCACCCTCAGAAAGCAGCAAAGATACAGGCTTTTTTTTATTGGGAAGAAAATAACAGGCAGTAATATAAAGATGGTATACATGAATATATGCAACATAATTTACTAAATATACAACATCAGGTTATGATATATATGCATATTCACAAAATATACAACCATAGCCTACATGATATATAGATTAGTACAATTCTAAGCAATGAAATTTACTGACACAATCAGGTCACATGTCACCTATCTTTTTTGGTTTTTTTTCAAAGACATCTCTGCCTGAGGAGCCAGAAGGTAGCTAGACATGCATTCAGGTTAAGTGCGGAAGGCCACATTTATTTTTTTCTTATTATTCACAATCTGTAAATCATCAAGAACATGTGGGCAAAGAACCACTGCTTCCACATTGAAATTTATAACTTTGCAAACCTGCTTCATTTGCAGTGGGCCCATAACTAAACTTCAGGCACTTCAGTGCAAACACTAAGGGACTCTAATTGCCCCTTCAGATAACAACCAGATAAACAGAACAGCCAACAAATAAAAAGGTTTGTTAAGTATTAAACAGTACAGTACCTGCGAGGCAGATCCCCTCCCCACAGCAGAGGTATTAGTGACAGACTGAGCAGAAGACAGATTGGATGAGACAGGGTATTTGTAATGGTTAGAGGAGAGTTTGTCAGTAGATAACCTATTGGGTTTCCTGTCAGCTGGCGGATAGCGCGCAAAGATTTTTGGAGACGGCAAGTTATCGTACAGGCCTGCGTTATCATAAAGCATTTCTTCTCCAATGTTCCTGCTACGAGAAGAAGGAAAGCCATCTTCTGGTTCCCACTGCAACACACACACCTCAGCAGTTAGTGAACAATGCACCATGCAGAACCTCCTAAGTGAAATTAAAACATTAGTGATGCTTTGGACTCCAGCAAGCCCTCAGTGAGGCAGTTAGCGAGCATACACTTACTACTCACACTTAAAACTATTTAAAAGTGAGGGGAGGACACTGTGTGGAAAGCAAGCACTGCATTCCATGGCTGACAGCCTCAGCCCTGAGCATGTTCCATAGTAAAAGGAAACATATCACCCTTGCTGTTTCATGGACTGCACCTTCAGCTGGTAGCTCAAGCATCAAGGGGGCACAGGCAGACCGTGTTAACAGGGGGCTACTCGCAGTTTACACAGATGAATCTATGGGATTAAATCTGGTACGTGAGCTGTTAAAAGTAATATAGCCTAGCAGTTATCAGAAGCCAAGATTTTTCCAGTTTGTTTTTTTTTTTTTTTAATTTCTTCAGGCTACATGTCCTTCCCATGAATATCAGCTGTTGGTACGCTAGAACATTTTATTTGATGAGATTTATTATTCTGAGCTATAGGAACTAAAATAGCTCTTTTTATTTTATTTTTAGAAAAATGAAAAGCTTAACAATAGTACTCCAGTGATTCATCCGATTAACCTTAAAAGAAACCAACCTGACTGCTAAATATCCTTCCTTAACCCATCCTGGCCATGGCAGTACACTACTTAAACAAAGGCATGAGCACATCCAAGAACTACGCAGAGACTGCTCTCCACACAAGAGGGGATTTCTAACATCTTCTGGATATTACTGACCTATTAGAGGACTGAATGTCCAGTCCATCTCACACTTTGAAATTGTTAATTTCTCTTGAATTCGCCCTTAGTGGGGTGTTTACACAACAGCCCAAACTAAGAGCTGACATGGGCTGTAGCTCCCCTGTAAATCTTCCTGAGGACCCCATATTGCTATTGGTTAGCATCTACTAGATGTTAAATCCTATTATGCATCTGCCTATGATCAGCTCTGCAACTTATGAAGATGGAAGTGACCACTGTGGTTCTCCTTCGGGACGAGCAGCACCTGCAGTCCTCAGGAATGTAGCCACAGGGATTGAGAAGTGTTTGGGTTTTGGTGTTTTTTCAACAGACATCAAAAAGTGCCTGGTGTAACTGAGTCCTTAATTTTGCTCCTTCCAGTGTGAACTAAAAAAATATCTCCTCAAGTGAGTATTATATTCAAGGACTTGGCAACAAATCATCAACAGGCAACTGCTTTCTAAATGCACATTGGCTCACATGCAGGTTAATGTAAACAATATGTCCCATGCCCTTATATTCTATGGGTGTGAGAGGAGTTTGCAACCCCCAATCAAAAAAATATGAGTTCATCTGGAAACTGCCCAGTGAGGATCTTTAGATAATACAATTTTCAGATGTCCACGCATTCAACACATGCAAACCATTTGCTCTGTGCAAATCCAACTCTTACCGATCCGTTTATGCAGGGAACATCATCGTAATGAAGTGCCATTCCACTTGGACAGGCGTAGCCGTTGGCAGTGCTTCCCCGGTACGGATTTGTGGATATAACCCGCCTGTTCATGAAACTGAATAATGCAAAGTAGAAACAATAAAAAACAGCACTTAAACCTAAGCCTAAATGATGATTCAGTGGTATATTCCCCATGCCTGATTATGTAGCCTGGAAGCACAGAGCTTCTCACTTTCTGCAGGGCAGTTTTTTCTTTCTTTGTTACTCACACATTGCTGCTACAGCCAATAACACAACATATGTTCCTGTTCTCCATTCTTACAGTGGGGATACGACTCTGTGAAGGCCAGGAGGGCAACAGCTGTAACTGCTCAGTGGCATGTTTACATAGGAACCTGCTGATCTCTGTTATACACCAGCCTGACAGGGTCCCAGAAACATCCCTTGTTGTCTGCACTGGGGAGAAGCAGTGTTTCTGCGTGCAAGCATGCTCAGGGGGATGCAAACTTAGGAAATGAGAGAACCAAGAATAAAATTCAGCAAAAATTTGGAAAACACCCACATAATTTTAATGAAATCCAAGTTACCATATCTATCAAAATTTCCTGAATAATTACTTCCTCAAAACCTGAGAAACCTTCTTTTCTATGTCAGGACTTTTGGCTGGATATGGCACTATGCTCCCCAAATCTCTCTGGGTAATTGTATATGCAAATACTCCATGTGCTCATTCTTGTTCTGTTTCACATGGTGGACCTGAGTCCTCTAGAAACTTCAAAAGGGATATACACATATATTATATTTTAATTTCTTCTCCCTTATCCTGTCCCAATCAACACTGTTGCTTATTTTACTGGAATTCTTCAGAACATGCATGAGATATCAAGAACTACCTCAGGTTTGCAAAGATCTAACAATGCAGAAAACGGCAGAGTCATGCCTGACAGTAATAATGACCCCAAGGGTGTTCTCCTTTGTATCAATGGCTGGAATGGAATAAGGTATAGAGTGAGATCCAAAATAATTCCATTCCTACAGTTTCAGGTGTACGTGAATGGGAAAACAATATTTTCCATCCCAAACAATGGAACTATTCAGAGTCTGTGCTGACATTCATAAAATATGATAAAGCTCTGCTAAAGCAGAGAGGGTCTTCTGTAGCACTGGCAGGAGCTCAGGAATGCTGTGGTTTCAACAGTTGCTTTCTTTTGGCTTTGGAATAACACGGAGTCCATTGAATTTCTCATTCAGAGGGAGAACTGGGGCTCACCTGAGCCACGGGAAACCTGGGCTCACAGGAGGGATGAACCTGCCCTGCTCGGTGTGAACCTTTCAGGGCAGTGTGGGGATGGAAAAACCATTAGACAGAAGCTTTTCTTACTTCAAACAAACTAACAGCAAAAAGCCCAAGGAAAATTCCACGATAAAAACGTTTTTAACTTTATCGTAACTCATACCTTCTTAGACATTATTAGAGGGCTGTATTTGTTTACTGTTCTGAAAGAAGATCATTACACAGTGTTTGTGGTTGGTCTGAAGAACTAAGTTTGGAGTTATTGCTCTTTCTTGTTTAGTCAGGAGGCTCCAGTTACAACAATATACAATAACCACGTCTGAAAACTGGGATACTCATTAGTGGCATCTGATGCACCTGTAGTAACTATTTTCACCACCAAAGGAAGGCAGGATTTATCTCAGTAGTTGCAAACAGTTCATAATCATTATTTCAATAATCCTCATTAATCATGTTTTCAGGTGCATCCATGCAAGTTAATTGTACTCAGAATCTGCTAGAAGGAAAATGGAGCAACTTGCCTGGAAGCCCATTTTCTTCAGCTTCTCCTCCATACCTAACGATTTAGAAGAAGGAAATTGATGGGACTATTAATGAGACGATAGTTTTGCAAAGCATCAATCTTAGTAAGGGAATAACCAATAATCTGAAGTGACTGAGCGATAAACTAAGCTTTAATGATAACTGCATTTAATTTGGAATATTGATATTCATTCTGTAAAGGGCAAATGTAGTAGTTCATTAACATTTAAGTATCATTGTAATTTTTCCTCATTTTCTAGCAGTAGCTGAAAATCAGCAGACAGCTACTCTACTGCTTATCAGCAAGCCCTCACAGGCTCTTAAAGACACCCAATGAATTTTGATTAATTCTTAAAAGGGAAATTCTGCAATTTTGCAAGTTGTTTGACACTCTTTTCTAGCATGTGGTCTAGTTGCATATATTTTTTCACTTGGCTCCAATTAGTATCACATTTGTGCAGAAAAAGGAAAGCCACTCAGAATTCATGGGAAAAGGTTACCATTCTATTTCTCTTAACTGTGGTTATTGCTAGATGCTGACTGAAGCAAAAATACATGTCAACACAGGACAAACTTTTTGAGCCCTATTGACTTCTAAACAAGTATTAATGTAAGTCTGCATGCTAAGTGCATTTTAATTCTATCAAAATTATTTGGTTTCCACAAAACTGGGCTTGTGTTAACACTGAGTCACTTTGATTTCTGTCAGAAGTCATTCAAACTGGACTCTGGTTGAAGCTGGGCTTTTTCCCTTGTTAACTTGTCTTGGCAGCTTGCTAATGGCAATAGGATTTTCTTTTGGAAAACTCCAAAATTTTTTCCTTTTTTTTTTTTCCCTTCATTTTCTGTTTAAAGTCACAATGGGCAGATGGGGTGTGATTCTCTAGTGTATTAAGTCACACAAATTCCAAATTAGTCCAGGGAGTGTCATCTTGCAGTGGGATGAGGGATGATGCCTTTGCCAGCTGTCTTCTCAGGCCACCTGCTTACTGACCACGGGGAGCAACTGCAGCAGGGCATCCACCCATCCCTACTGTTTCTTCACTCCCATTTCTAAAAACCTCATCTAGCCAAGGAAAAATGATGATCTTTTCCCACCAAAGACTGCTTTATTGCCTCAAATGATTTGAACACGTAAATAATTGTATATGCTAAGTATGCATACTCTTTTTAGCACAGGATCAGTAATGGGAAATTTGTTGTACTGATTTGCAATTCTGCTGCACCTTCTAGACACTTTCAAAATCTCCACCTCTTATATTAAACCCCAGCAATTAATTGAACTGGGGTGACTTTGACGAAATTTTTAATTAATCAGAAAGAACCTGAGAAGGAAACACTGATTATGTGACTATCCAAGATTTAAATTTGCTATAGACTGTGAGTGTGCAGCATATATTGATCAATAATATGCTATATATTTCTCTATATGTACAGCAAATACAGCCAATAAATGTGAATTACGTAGCTGCATATTTCAGAATATTTGTTCTCTTCTGGGGATAGCTCTATTTAGGCAAAATTGAAGATTAAAATATAGCATTTGATAAGGGGACTTGATGAAAAAATCAGTAAAGACTTGAGTAAAGTTGCATAATGCCTTGCATCTTTTACAGAACTTAGCAGGATTCCAACACAAAAATCATAAACACATCTAACATGCTGCAATGCTGCAACACTTCAGGAGTTCAGTATCTGGCAAAGGGGGAGGTGGATTTTGATAAGCTGTGTTGGCAGTGGAGTTAACACATGGATATAAATTCTCAGAGCACTGGAACCAGCATGGCTCTCACCAGAAGGTCTGTTTGGCAGCCTGGATGACGCTTGCCGTCATTTCCACGTCGATGTAGTCGTAGTGCAGAGCTCCAGGGTCTGTTGAAGATCCTGTTTCTGCCAGCAAAATTCCTATCCATCTGCCCATGTCTTCAGAGGAGGAGGCCTGCAAGGACAGGACAAGAACATAGGTCAGGTCTTTGCTCTGCCACTGGGCTGAGCATTTTTGCAAAATGTGCATTCTTCTTGGTTGACAAATTGCTACCACATTGTGCGAGAGGCTCTGGTTTCATTCTGCTGAACTCTTAAAAACCCCAGGATTTCATATTAAATCTGCTTTGCTAGAAGGAGGGCACTTTAAGTAAGCTATGTGCTCATCAGTTATGATGTAATACAAAGTGGGAAATCCACTAAAAAGGAGAAAAATAATCGTTTAAGGCCAGTGGATTTAGATTCAAGTAATGCTTATTTTAGACTTCAGAATATTGAAAGATTTAACATAATTATTTTCCAATGTTCAGCTTGGGAATTTTTAGATAGCATGACTCCAGAGAAGAAAGTGTTGCTCTTAAACAGAGACAAGAGGAAAGAGGGAACAAAATAGTGAAGAGATTTTAACATTACATTTAGAAAAATTTTGCTACATTTGTCTAGATGATGGCATTCATCTTCCTGATAACACAAGTAAAAGCATTAATACTATTAAAATAATTGATGTTTTTTCATATTTTGACTCAAATCAGCAATTCAAAAGTTAAATAGCAAAACAAATATTGGATAGAAGTAGTGGGGGAAAGGCAACAATTTGTCATTAACAAATCTAGTGGTTTCTGAATTTCTTATTTTTATGTATTTCATTGCTTTTCACTGCTCCTTGAGCTGTTTTCTAGATTTTAGAGTTCTCTGAACTGCTCTCTGATGACAGGTCTGGTTGCAAGGACAGGAGACATGACCTGTAGTCAAAAACCCAGAGTAGTTAAAGTGCCTGTCCTGCCACTGAAAGCAAAAGGTTGCCTCCTGCTCATTTTACCTGGCTTTAAGTGTCTTCTCATTTCAGGTTTAGAAGATGATGAATAAAGCCCCTACAGAAAGCCTGGCCCACCTAACACAGACAAAGGTGTGTGCATGTGAGGAGGGTCAAGAGACACACCAGGCTGCTGGCACACTGCATTTTCTTAAATGCATAATTGTATTAATACAGACACAGACTGAGCAAAAGGAGTTTTCATAAACAGCAGACAAATGAAAGTTAGGAGTCTTAGAGCTCCCATCAACAGTGATCCATTATTTAATTATTGCTAAGTTATTTACCCAAAGTAATTATATCCCTGATACAAAGGTGTGCCTACAGAAGGAGTAGGGATATTTTAGTACCAGGTCAAGGGAGGTCAGTGCAGAGAAAAGTATTTTACTGAGAAGATTTCTGAACTACATTTAATCTCAGTTCCTTCTTTGCCTACAACACTTACTATTTCTTTTCTCCTTCCAGTATTTATTATTCAGTGTCACAATACAACACAAACGAACGACACTCATGCACTGAGATGTCCAAGGCAAAAAAAGGGGAACTTTATTTACAGACCTTGACATTTATAGAATTCCAACAGTGACCATGGATTGGAGGAAGAAAATTGTCCTCTCCAACCACACTGTTCAACCCAACAGTCCATCAATTCTCTCCTCCTCCCGAAAAGAATGCAAAACAATCATTATTTACATGAAAAGTGCATGAGAAACTCCACCACCAAAGTAAAACATCAGAAGGCTGAAAAGAACAGGGTGACAACTCAGCTATGTAATAATATTATTCCAAAGTTGTTTTTTTTTTTTGAATGGACAGACACAGGTTGTATGTAAGTGCTTCTCTAATTCACCTTGTGGGAGTTCCTGCTAAAAGTCACAGCTATTGTACCTCAAGCACAGCGACCTCCTGCCCGTTCCGGAGCAGGCGGAAGGTCAGGGGATGCTTCGAATCCAGCCCCAGGATGACTTCACAGCCACGGAGTGGGATGGAGACAATGTGTGTCTTCAGGTCTGTCCTGTCCTTGTGCAAAATGAGTTTATTGTCTTTCACTCTGCACCAGCGCTCGCGCCAACGGTTATTAGAGAGCACGTTGAGATATCCTGCAATAAAATGAAACATGAGACATTTTACTCCTCACTTTTTCTGAAAAGGAAGGAAAAAAAGAAACTTACTTCTCAATGTAATGCTAGCCTTTAAATAACTTGTTTCTCTTCTAATAGAAAATCCAGATGGATTTTAGGAAGACAAGTAAATGACCCTGCCCCATTTCTTTTAATGAAAACTTTCACTGTGCCAATAATCTAGAAAAGGCATATAAATATGTGATCCAGCTCATGTGCAAACAGCTGTTCTGTGTCAGTCCCTGCAGCAGCTGGATGTGTGGAACACATGTCCCCAGGACCTCAGTAAGAATGGGAGAGGGACGCTGATAAAAAAAAAGTTACATACACAGCCAATGTGCTCACTCTGCCTCTCTGTGGGTAATGACTTTGATAACTGTGGCTGACCAAATTTTTCTGGGAAAATCACAGCTCATATTATATCATTATACATTGAGTTGCCTTGTGTGACATCCAACAGCAGTGTTTAAAAGACCTACTAAGTGTTGATGTTCTATCTTCTAACTACATTTAGAAAGAAGAATTCACATCTGGTTTGCAGCACTTGCAAACCAGAACTTAAAAGACTATTACCTATGCAAATAGAAATAAAATTCATTTGGCTTAAAAGTCAGGAAGTAATTATGATACAGTACCTTACATATTAAAATATCATTAAAATTTTTCTTTTAAAACCACGCACTTCTCTTACCATGCTCTGTATCAATATAGTGTCCATGCATATAATGCCATTAAATAGGCAGAGTTTTGTGGTTTTCCTTCTTTGTGCCACAGCAAAAATCACAAACCAAACCAACAAACAAACAAACAAACAAACAAAACCCACCCAAACACAAAACACACCACCAAAACCTTTTACTTTTGCTTCCACATTACAAATGGTACATGAATTCAGCATGTTGCTGCTTCCAAACAGCCTACAAGGAGGGAAATAAATGATATCTTGCCAAAGCCAGAAGTGAGGTTAAAAAGTTGTCTTCTATCTCAGACACGATTTTCATTTAATCCTGTTGGAGAGCCCTCTTTGGTTTTCATTAAAACTATGACTTATTATTCATTTTTCTGGGTTTTCCTTCCAACATTATGGTTCCAATGTCAAAGTGTGATCCAACAGGATATAGCAGATCAGAATTGTGCACATCTTGGAAGGTGCTATAAAAAATGAGGATGTGCTTAATCCTCTGGTTTTGGCTCCTTGTGATAATCACACTCTTCAGCTCTCCTCTCTCCTCCTGTATCACTGTGCATTGCATTACAATCCCCAGAAATGAAAAAAAATAAACCTTCCCATGCAAGCCAGATATGGCTTGTTTTGGAGTGAGAGTCCTTTTTATCAGACAGCTTTTCCTCTCTGCTCCCAGTGCACCTCTCAGAAAAGCTCTTGCAAAACTTCCTGCTTCAGGGTTGAACTACACAGGATCCCACTTTTCCCCCCACATATCTCTGCATAGACCTTCACGAGCTGACATGACCAAAATGCCTCGAATTTTGGGGCATTAGCACTTCAGCTTAGTGCAGGCAGTCTAGGAGCAGTGATGTTGTAGGCAAGAGCTTTGCCATGACTCAAGTGGCAGGTGGCTTTTAGTTTCCACACTATATGGGTGACACCTGCAGCCTGCTGGGATTTTCCCTTTGTTCATGGGAGGTAGAGCCTTCTCAAGTGTAAAAAACCTTCAACTATGGAACAGCCTCCCAGAGGGCACTGAACTGAGCCAAACTGCTGGTGGTGAGAAACTCCTAGCAAAGACTT
The DNA here is from genome assembly GCA_017589585.1 of Phylloscopus whistleri. Lineage (NCBI taxonomy): Eukaryota > Metazoa > Chordata > Aves > Passeriformes > Phylloscopidae > Phylloscopus > Phylloscopus whistleri. Next base: position 1,395,871 of record JADMLD010001629.1, on the reverse strand, counting down.
CCTGCAATGACCAAAGCCTAGATATTTATATATTTTCCTTCGAAATCTGGAAGTAGTGTTGAGTAGAGCCAAAGGCAGGCAAATAGTAATGGCTGAACCTGTATTTATGTCCATATCCAAACTAATGATAGAAATATTAGGAATTAGATTGTACAGCTGTGGTTAACTTCTCACATAATGCAGAATAATCAACGGAGTATGAGAGCCCGGAAGTTTGAGCCCTTATGGAGGCCAGATGCTTTGGACAATGCATCTGGCTGGACTCAGCTTTTCCCAGCTGGACTTTTGGTCCATAAATCACATCTGTACTTAGCTGATGTATAGACACATATACATACACTTACTTAATCAAAGTTTGCTTATGTGAATGATTCCCAAAGTGTGGCTTGAAAGCCACCTGTAAGCTATGAAGTTCTCTCTGGTGGTCCATGGACCTGCTTCCATCACCCTGGGCAGGCATCTATCACACTTCATGCTCCAATGAGTTCTGCCAGCTGCTCCCTAATCACAGACTTCTGGGTTTCCCTAAGTTTTTCTAGTCAATTACAGGGTAAAATCCAAACTCAGAATCTGGTGCAACTTTATAAGGAAATTTGGTTTTTGAAGGGATTAGGTGAAGGGTGAGTTCAGTCTTATTCATGTATGGAAGTATTACTTAATATTGGAGCACCAAAAGATAAACTGGAGAATGTAAGTACATTGCATTGTTTTAAAATAACAGAGCTGTGAGGACATCAGCTAAATGCATTGCACAAAGTCTTAAATTGGACTTAACTGGAGCAAATCTTAACGCTATGATACAAAACACAAGTATTTTCTGCATGCCTTTTTATACACTTCCTTGTGCATCACAGCTGTCATATGGATAGTCAAAATTAAGAGTTAAAATAGCTTACTACAAATTTGTTACTTCATTTTGTGCAATATGTACCACTTTAGGAACCCATAATTAAACTCAAATCACTTTGGTTGAGGCCAGTTGACTGCTGTCTGCTATTCCATAAAACCTTAACCACAATCTACTATAAAAGACCTGATCACTTTCCAAGAACCTTTTTCTACTTTGTAGCCTCAATTTATTTAATAGTTCAGCCTATACTCATTTTATAACCATTTGTTTGAGAACAGTGCTTGTTTCTTTATGCTTCTTACTCCCATTTCTCTTTCTCCTCACTTCTGCAAAGAGCAGTGATACCTGAGCCTGTGTTACCATTTTATTTAAAAAGACAAATTATTTTAGTGTCTCTGCAAATGACAAACTCTCGATTACTCCTCTTGCAGTCTGGGTGCATCCTTCCAATGTTGGGGGAAGAATTATTGCAGTAAAAGCAATTTCAGAGAAATTCCTAGGCTAGAATGCTATAAGGTTTTAATAGCAATGTGCATTTAAGACTCAAGGAGAAAAATCACTTACCACATGTTGGAACATCTTCTTCAGCTGATGAAGTCTGTTCATCTGTTGATGGCTTTTTCTTTCCTAAACCAATGATCTTTGTTATTTTTTTCCCAGTTACTTTAGTCACAGTGCCCTTGGCTTCCGTTTTCGAACTTTTTTTCCTCTTCACTATTAAGAAAGCAGAAGTGTGTATTTAGTAGTGTGTGTACACCAACCAATAGAGAGAACCTGAATAAAAACCGAAGTTCAGACAAAAATATCCTATGCAAGAAGAACATTTGTACAAAAGTTGCAAATTTCAATGAGGCAAATATTATATGTCCTAATAACGTGTGTTATAAAAATCATGGCATTCTGAATGATAAAAGAAACAAAAATCCATCTTGCAACTTTATTTAGTCTAATCAAGCTTTAAGTCTCTTTCCACAACAGTCATAATCTAATTTAGGAGTATGACTGAGTACGTGTATATAAATTTAGCTCATATACACAGAAATAAAAATCCAGTCAGACATTTCTTCACTGCTTTCTTCAATGTTCCTAAACATTTTTCTCAAAATATTTCAGTAATTAAGTACACAAAAAAACCCAGAAAATGCTTGCTTAGCAAAATTACTTCTTTTATGTATAATTAGGTTAAGAGATCTTATCACAATGGACATTTTAGAAAGACAAGGCTCATGAATTAACTACTAAGAAATTAGTGGCATCAGTATGAATATTCAGTAGCTGTAAGTTGGCCGTTTTTGGAAAGAAAAAGCTCTGCTGAAAAGAGATATTTTGCTAACATCCAGTCTATGCTTCCACTAACTTCATTAGATACTAGGAATATTACCACTCTGAGAACTGGAGCATGTTCAGCTGCTGAATGCAATATAGCAAGGACTATGGATATGGGTTTTAAAAGTACCCACCTGATTAAAATTCTAATACCTTTTTTTTAAAAAGATGAGTTTCTAAGACTAAACAGATTCAGAAAAAAACAGGCCTTTTATTTGCAAAACAGAACAAACAGAATAAACTTCAGAAACTGCATTCAGTGGCCTAAACTGGATTCCAGCAACAAAGCAGAAGTCTCTGCTAACTGACAGAGCAGCAAAAATTCCATCAGCTTGCCCTGATAAGTGATTTTGATGAGCAATTCATTTAAAATAGTTACTAATTGAGCTGCTCTATCTTTATCCTCTGCATATCAATTCATTCTGCAACAGGGAACACTTAGTGGTTATGGACTTGCACAAACTGAGGGAAACATGGGCAGAATGTTCACATGAGAAATGACTGTATGAACGGATGAGCTGGGAAGAAGAATGCATGGAAAACAGAGAAGCAGTTTGGGACTCACCATGGGATAATTTATCATACTTAATTTAATTGTTAGCAAACATGGAACAATATTTAGAAACTGTATCTGTAGCCAAGACTGTGCAAATTTGCCAGTGCTGAAGGGGAAAGAAAGGCAGCTCTGCAAGTGCCAAAAGCTGCCCCCCAGCCAACTCCAAGACATCCAGGTCTAATTATCTTTTTCAAGGGAAGGGTGTTCACAACTTACACTGTGCTCTCTAAACATGCAACAGGCTCCCTTGTTGGAGGGAGGAAGGCCACCCATCCAATCAGCTCATGAACCCCTGCCTGGGGGGCACAGAACCTGCCCTCAGTCAGACAGGTTTCCATCCCACACAGCAGCAGCCAAAGGCCAACTGGCTATTGAGGGGCAGATGAAAAGCATTGAAAAAAGCCAGAGACAGAAAATCTCATTTCTGTGAGACAGAAGCCCAAAGGAATCATTCCCACAAGCATGAACAGACAGTGGAATAACCCCATTCTAGTGTTTGTTTTTCTGTCCTGCCTTCCCTTTACATTGCTGGGGTTTTTTCCTGCAGAACTGAGAGGCAGCAGAAAGAAGGCCTTCATGACTTAATCTTTTTGAGTCTAAAGAATATACTAATTGCCCAATTGCCAGTGATTTTTTTCACAAAAGCCTTTTATTCTCATTTCCTTCCCCACAGCAAAGTGGGCAGCTGGTTGAGAGCAGAGCAGAGGCTGGTGGTTGGTGCCAGCTGGAGATGATCATTCTCTGAAGCCTCCCTTCCCTTAAACACTTCCTATCCATTTTAAAAATGCATAGCATAACTTTATCAAGGACACTTCAGCCTTCCTGCAGTCATTAATGCCCATTATTTTTCCTACTATGCATTGAAAGTCAAATTTCAAAAGCCACTGGTATTTTAGATGACCCTCCTTGAGGCACCTAAGCTGGGCTGCTTTTCCAGCTGCATCATCACACCTTCTGCAGCATACCTGAGCCACCAGGTACCTCTGGACATCATGGTCAAGACAGGTTTTGGGTCATAGATGATTCTCCACAGGTTTCAGAGTTTAATGAAAGCTTAATAGAAGATTTTAAAATGTGAAAAAAAAAAAAAAATGTACCACGACTTTCAGAAAACCACAGACCATGACATTGTCCCATACTGTTCAGAGATCTATAGAGCCAGGAAATGCTGGAGAATGAGCCAGGGAGGAGATAAGGGAAATGAGTCAAAAGGTGAGACAGTGCTGGCACCAAGGCCAGTATTGACAGTGTGCTCACTGCAGCTCACGTTACCCTTCACTTAACAGCAGCAGAAAAATGCCTTATCTAAGCTACACCTCTGCTATATGGCCAGTTAAGGAAGCCACAGAATTTCTTCTGCTTTGTGGAGGAGGGAAGGGGATAGGGAAGAGAGCATAAAGGTTGAGTGTATTAGATATAACTTGGCCAGAACCCCCTCTGGATTTCAGATTTACCTTTTTTAGATTTTAAGGACTACAGACATGCACAGCTCCAAAGTAGCATATGCAAAATTATATACACATGTACTCAAAAACTCACTGATATTGCATGACTATATATATTTTAATATAAATAATCATATGAAATATAACAATTTATATATGAAGGTAGCTGTGCACACACACACATGTATAAAAAAATATATATAAAATATGCATGATTCTTTCCTACTAATATTCAATGATAACTTTTTTGCTTAGAAGCATTACACCACTATTTATATGGCCACTATACAGCTACTAAAAATCCTGTTACTTGCCTATAGTGGTCGCCCAAGCTCTGAAAAACTGTACTTTTGAACACAGAAAAGGCCAAATCAAAATTTATATATTCTGTTTCCTTATACTAATTACATTGATTTTACCTGCACAATAACATCAAATGCCTTCTGTTACCGCCAAAATTTAAGGAATCCTTCTTGACATTCAGTTCAGCATTCAAGCTAAATTGAATCCTAATAAAACCATTCAAAAACTTTATGTTTTTGGAAAGATAAGAGCGAGGTATTTCCTTTTCTCTAAGCACACATTACTTACAGCAGACATACCTTGTTCTTTACCATTGCACACGGTAGTGATGCCATTTTCCACAGCACCTTCCCCATCTGAGCTTGGCCTGTCAAATGACAACTTCTGCAGGGGCAAAGAGACACAATGTCTGCACCTTCATAAAATCAAGTGTCATGAGTCCCTTTAAAAATATACTTACTATGAAATAAAACACACTTTTAAGCTCTCATCCACTTGGAAAAGAATTAGGAGATAGTAAAAACTTCAGTTTTAGAGGGTTTCGAAAATCACAGAAACAATAAAACGGCATATATTTGAAAGCGTATTAAAAACAGTGAAAAATTCATAATTCACCATATATTTTAATGCATTTTTAAATGTTGCAATAAAGAATTACGTGGCTCAGATATGAGTAAGGTAAAAGCTGGATCTTTAAAAATGCTTCATACATGCATTTGCAATTCCAACTTATCAGAAAATAGCATATTCCTACGAGGTGCTTAAGTGCTTTCAATACATGCAAGAAAGACTTAAAATAATTTTTTAGCACTGATTGTTCTGTAATGGTTATGCATGAGGTCTGGGTTGAAGTAGATAGAGCTTATGACAGCACAGTTTTGATGACCACATTACTCAGAAGTGGTGAAGCCATGAAGAAGATATTCAGATTACCACAGAAAAAGAATGAATGACAAGATAAATTACACCTTTTCATGGCATGCACTTTAGGAAAAAAAAAATATTTTTCAACACTTTAAGTTACTTCATCAATACTGTGCAGGTGTGTGCAAACAAACAAACACAACACCTTCTGCCTGTGAAACCAGGAAGTCTGGGCTGTCCTGGATCAGTTCCCAGGATCAAAGCAACATAACACCACAGGCAGTGGTGCACTTCCACCAGAGGGGTGGCACTTGCCATTAGGAACTGGGTGATGAAGCCTCTGTTAGTGGGATTTTTAAGCAGGGGCTGCAGAGAGATTTGCTCACATGGGTGCCTTAAAGGAGCAGGGCCTTAAGCTGGTGCTGGTAATGCACCAATCATTCACTGCAAAGCTGCTCACTTCCTAATTCATGCTCTCACATCCTGCTGAGTCAAGGCAGTGGAGTAGCCAAGTACCACGTGTGAGTAGCCAAGTTTCTCTATTGAGACACAAATGCTTGGAAGGGTCTGCCAAAAAATGACCTCAGCATGCCCAGGGACTCAGCATTCAAGGACTAACTTCCCCAAAATAAGAGACTTTCCCTTAAAACCCTGGTATAATCTTCATTTATTCTTCCTCAAGAGTGACACCCCTGCTTGCTCTTTGCATCTGTTGGAGACCATCTCTGCATCTCAGCACAAGTATCAGACCCATTAATCTGCACCCTTCTATCTATGGCTGAAGAGAAGCTGGACCCAAGCCAGCCTGCTGGTTGTTCATGGCCAAACAAACTGACATGGCAGAAACCTCAACTCTGCAGGATGTGTGCACATATCCAAACAAACCAACACAACACAGCGACTGTGTGCCTGAAACAGCAACACAAGGAAACAAGGATTTACATCCAGTGCCTACCAGTGTCTCTTTGAGTAATCATAAGGAATTTGGAATTCACCATTTGATAACTTTACCTTTTCCAGCTCTATTTTGTGTACTGGAGAACTAGACAATGGCCCATCAGAGTCTACAGCTCCCGTACAGTTGCTGCACACATCTTTTATAACCTTGGGAGACAAAGCAAAACTTATTAATTATTCATAAAATACAAAACAGAGACATTAGAAATTATATATGGATGTGAAAAGAGATGGGAAGGAGAATCACACAGACTAGGTTGGCAAGTGTCAGGCAGGCTGACACTACAACTCTCCATGCTCCCTCCCTAAGTCATTTCATGGATGACCTGAAGGAGACATAAAGTCTAGAGGTGGAAGGTTTCAGTTTCTAGACAGACGAAGCTCCAAGGCTCTCCTAAGTGAAGAAACCAACAGCACTGCTGATTTCCATGAGCTAAATTTGCAATATGAGCTGACACCATCAACCTAATTTAATGACAATGATGAGAAAATGGGATCCAAGGTACCTCAAAAGCCAGTGGACAAGAGTTTTGTATAATACACTACACAGATGCTCTTTTTTTGCTATCAGAGAACTAATGAAATGCTGATCAACTTAGAGTTAGTACTGCACAGTGGTATTTTGTGGCATTTTTGTATTATAATTGCATATTAACTTAAGACTTAAAGGTCAAAGTAACAGTAAATATGTTTGTAGCAAATGGAAATGGCACTTTCTGTTCCTAAAAAGTTAAAAATCTTGAACCAGGAATTTGCTGATATTTTCACGGAATTTGAAGAACTTAAAAACCTGAAATTACGTAAATGTAAAAATACACAATGAGTAAAGATGTTTGATGATTCCCCACGGCCATAGCTAAGGTTTTTATCTCCTGTGAGGTTACCACCAGCCCATTATCAGCCTGAAATTGCTTGTGCTGATGAGAACAGGCCCTCGATCGAAACTCATGCTGAGTTTCAAATGGAACAATTTTGATGTGGAAACTACTAAAAAGCAAAGGATGGCACCAAACAGTCCTTTCCCAGCACTTAAACTCCCTTTAAAGGTGAAGCTAATACAAATCCAATGTTTATGGGCTTACAAAGACCCTTATGCTACTCAGGAGCACATCATAAATTACAGACATTATACACCATAAAGAAAGAGAACCAGCACCATTTTACAGAGGGAGAAGCCAGGAACAAAAGAATGATGACATCACTCACTCAGTGACACATAAAAAAAGCAAAGCTGGGAGATGAAACTACACTTTGATTTCTGAGCTAGAATCTCAAAACACCTCAGCATCCTTTCCCGACTCTCTGACCTACCCTATATTTTTTTCAGGAAACAAGACCAGCCTTTCATGGCACTCAGTGTCCTTTGCAACACAAAATGTAGATTTATCTGTGGCAGAGCATTGGCACTTCAGAGTTGAACAAAACCCTGAATTCTCCAAAATCATAAGATTTTTTAATGTGTCTGGTTTTTTTGGTTTTGTTGGGGTTTTTTTTCAATCGCTGGTCCTCAGTATGGTGTAAATATGTAAATACACTGCTGTTTTCTCCCTAGAGAAATGTGACTGTACAGTTTCTGGGAATGTTCATTTCTGTCTCCTGCATGACCCTGATTCAATGGCTTATGTTTTCAGCATCTGCTCACACCACACAGTTAGTTAATTTTGGCAAAGGCAGATTGTAATGAGAGTTACAGACAGAACAGAGGGAAATGATTTGGCAGCACTAACTCAATAGTATGTGCTAAGTCATGCACTCAAGTAAATCCGGTTCTTATCATACCCCACATATTTAAGGAGAAGCTGAAGTGTTTAATTGGGTTGTAATTAAATTTTGATTTAAAAAATGACACATTGTCAAAAGGGAGTTGGTGGCAGGATCTAAAGTAAATGCATATTCAAGGGCCCAACACTTCATTTGGGTTCAAAAGGTTCACTGGCAAAGACTTGCTCATCACCTTCTATGTGCAATATAATTGTGTTCAGTGCACAGCACAAAACTCATTCTTCTCCACCTCACCAGGATGAAATGTCTTTAATATATAATGGTTGCCTGGATGCACTCTCTATAATTACGTTTGCAGACAGCTGCCATTAAAAATCTGGTTTTCACATGCATATAGCTTTAGCTCAAAACTTTAAGGATAAAACATTCCACCAGTATTGCCAACTTGCATAATTTCAATCACAAGACTTAAAAGTTCTTGTCAGTTTTTTCTATGTCCCATCTTCTGGAGCCATAAGAAAACAAAAGATCACTATTTTCATTAAAAAGTAATTGTGAGTGAGAGTGAGGAATGGAGTTCAGCAAACTTTTATCCATTGCAATGAAATGTGTAAAAATATGAATAAATGTATTTCAATAGCTCCAAAACCAGAAAGGAATAAAAAAAAAAAAGGAATCCCCAAAAGTGTTATTTTTAATAAAATGACATCATGTGGAAGGCTGCACTAAGAATACCTTGTAATGGCAAGTATTCCATTAATAGCTTAAGTTTTCTCACACATTAGAGAAAGGAAATAATTCTCTTTTTCTCACCACAAATGCCTTTGAACATTACAGGTACACTCACAGTGCAGTCCGCCAGGAAAATCAAACTGAGATCATAAACAGACTATCTATTGGAATATTTAAAATGTATGAGCAAATGTAATCAGAAAGCTGAAGACCCTGTATTTCTTTGGGTAACCTCAAAACTAAATATGTTTAAAATAATCTTTTGCTATTCCATTGCAAGACTCTTAAGTACCACAATTACCATTACAGTGTTATAATTAGCAGACTTCAGAACAGCCACTTTCAAATGCAGACCTGGAAAAAGCTTCTGCAACCTGAACTGTACTATTATTCCTTATTTATAGAATTATAGAATCTTTTAGTTGGAAAAGACCCCTAAGATGGAGTCCAACTGTTAAGCCAGCACTGCCAAATCCACCACTAAACCATGTCCCTTAGTGCCACATCTACACAGTATTTTAAATATCTCAAGGGACTGACTCCACCACTTTCCTTGGCAGCCTGTTCCTTTCAGTGAAGAAATTTTCCTAATAGCCAATCTAAACCTCCCCTGGTGAAACTTGAGATCATTTTCTCTTTTCCTGTCACAGGTTACCTGGGAGAAGATCCCCACCTGGCTGCAGCCTTCTTTCAGGGAGCTGTAGAGAACACAAAGGTCCCCCCTGAACCTCCTTTTCTCCAGGTTAAACAGCCTCAGGTCCCTCAGCTGCTCCTAATCAGACTTGGGCTTTGGACCTTGAATCCCCAGGTGGATCAGGACATATATCAGAGTACAGCATTGAGTGCAGTGATGTAAGGCACAGAGGGGAGATATCTGCAGGTAGGAAGCTGGAAAGATTCCCTGCCCCAAGCCATGGTTAAAGTCAGTGGAATTTCTGCCACACGGTGTGTCTGGAATATTTCTCTCTTTAAAACTATCTTGCTACAGAAGCACTAACATTTACTATAAAAAAATTTCATATCTACATTCACCTACAAATTTCTTTAATTCCTGTATCTTATTTTAAAAGACATACTAGGACTGGAAACAAAATACTTGCCCAACATTTATTCTTTCTACATGCGAACTCAGAGACAGTAAATTAGATTTTTCTGGCTACTTTAAAGTTCCAAGCTCCAGATAAAAAGCTACTGGCTCTGTAGTAAAACCAGAAAGCCAGCTGCTTGCCAGCGAGTCCCTGCAGCACAGAAACTGAACAAATTCTGAGTAAAAGTACATTTGTAGATAGTTCCTTATGGTTGATCTCTTTGGGACCTGATGAGGAATAAGACTAAAAGTTGTCCTGTGCTTGATGAGCTTGCAGACCTCTCTCCTGGTGGATACCATGGGTGAGCTCAAGCTACAGGCTGCCTACCACAGGGATGTGATTACAGCATTTTGTATCACCTTGTGTTCTCATGGAACTCACATGAGAAGCTTGCACTTTTAATATGATCGAGTTCAAGACAGAAAGCTGACAGCCTGACTGCACATTTGCTTTACTTTATGTAATCAGGCCAGAAATCCAGCCAGCCACCCACCCACTTGTCCCCCTCTGCCCACATGTTTCGTAAACACTGGAATTGCTAGAAATGGGATGGGCTGTATCCCTTGGCTCTGCCACTTAACTCTGGAAATAGGAATATGGCAAAGCTGAAATCTGCTTAAGTGCAACACAGCAGAGGGAAAAGGGTTTGGCTCCAGATATAAGTCAGTATTTCCCGTTCCTGAAACACTCCTTTTTCACTGCTGGAAGAGTGCTGGCTTTCTGGGACTCTCTGTCATTTTGGCATGACTAAATCCTCATTTTCTCTCTCTTGTGGACTGTTTCATATGACATATGTTAGTGTCAAAACCCTCCTCCTTAGGAGAGCAGCAAAACTCTTAGTCTTTTGCAGAGAAGAAATGCCCCAAGGAGTTTACCTAGAGGAAAATCTTAGGCAGGAAGGGCAGAAATTATTCCCATCATAGCCTATGCTTTAAGTCTCAAAAAGAAACACCCTTTACCTTCTGTACTGGAAAGCATTATTTTCAGGTAACCTTCAGCCTGCAAAGATTAATCTTTCTGCCTTACTGCCATTTGTCTGAGGAAAGTGAGGATGAGATTCTGGCAGACTAGCAGTCAGTAAGCCTGCTCTTAGTGCCTGTGTATCCCCTTAGAAATACTTTTCTGTCTTACTCAACTAAGACAAGCCCTGTACCATTTCTCCTGCGTTATTGCCATGAAGTCCACTGCCATCCATGGCCACTGCATCAGGCAGAGCCCAGGGAGGAGGCACTCCCCAGAGGCTGGGGAGGGTGGCAGGAGGCACTGCTGCTCCAAGGCAGAGGTGCCCTGTGCCAGGGGAGCTGCATCCCCAGCCTTGGTGGTGCAGAGATGACATCTCACTTTAGCTGTGAGTCTGAGCTAGGTGTGATTTAAGTAATTTTCCATCCAAAGCTGTGAGTAGGAGAGAGGCAGAACAGTATCTAGTGGTGAAAGTCCCAGCCCTCCTGGATTCTGCTCTGACTGCGACAGCTTGCATTTGTGATTTTAGCCAGGAAACCCAAAGAAAAAACATCACTGAGGAAACAAGTAAATAGGATGTTTGTGGTTCTGTATTCATTGGTGGATTGGTTGGGGTTTTTTAATTTACATATACATCTGGTTCTTTTAAATAATGTATTGTTTTTCACGGTGCTGATCACACACAGACACACAGACTCTGCCTCACAGCCAAGCTGGGATCCTCTGGCTCTGCCCACTGGCAGAGTCCTGCTTCTGGTCAAAACTCCCACATGCAGCTTAGTCCATCACCTCTGCAGGTCAGGCCCTAAAGAGCTCTTATACAAACTCACTGACCTTGCTGTGACTTGAAGTCTGAGGTATTTTAAACCATCTGTTTGAGACAATAGGGGTGTAATTCCTGGGAGGTTTAATTTAGTTTGCACAGCCTTTGCTGATGATGGGCAGTGGAGAAAGAACCTGGCCTGACTGTCTTGGGTCACAGTACATTCTTTAAGTTTCTTACAAATTAACAAACACTGCATGGAAATCACTAGTAACAAGTATGCATCCCCAAAACCACTTTTTTTAGTCAGTTTTAAGGCTTAGCCATTCAGCACTTGACTCTACTCAGCTACAAAATGGAGATAATAACCTCTTTGGGGAGCATTACATAAGCCAAGAAAGCAATGTTTGAAGTGTTGAAGACCTCTAGCTGGAAATTCCCATAGAAAACAAAGGCAGACACACAATGTTTACAGTTACAAGCTCTATTTTATGCTGATATAAACTGGCTAAAGAACAGCTCTGTCAGTAGTTTAGTCTTCAGTAAAACTGTCCACATAAAGACTGGAGGCCAGAAGTTACTGGACTCTTCACTAAACTCAGGGCAGTGAAAAAAAAGAGATGTTTTCAAAGACTTTCATGAGAGACAACATGCAGTTAATCAGAGAGAAAAACTGGGTAGGTGAACCAGCTAAACAACCCTACAAGGAATGTTGCAGGGCCTTTGGATGACTGGATATAGTCCCAACCATGATTTTATTCTCTCTTCAGGGCAAAACATCCCCCTTATTATGACAAGTTCAGAACTGACTGAGCATAGTCAAAATGATAGATGAAGAAATGTCTCCTTATGGCTGGAAGATTCACTGCTCAATTACAGACCCCCAGCTGAAGAGATTGCTGCACAGTTGGCAGAGCAACATAAAATGAAGTTAACAAAGGGTGTCTGATGTTAGGGAAAAATGAAAATCAAAGCCAGTACTCCAGAATGATAGATTACATGTCTCACATGATATACCAGAAACACATTTTTGCAGGAGGAATGTTAGGAGGAAGAGAAGGCCTTGGGACCAGTCACCATGACCATTTACTTCTTCTACAATGAGTTACTTCAACTTAATTTCTGTGGCATCCATGTATTTTTAATACTGAGTGAAGTTTTCTGTGGCCTAGTCTGAGGGTTCTGCACACAGAGCATGTTCATCTGAACGTGCAAATGAAGCCACTGAGCAAGCATCTTCTTGTTAGTGCTTTTATTTTTAATGCAGCTTTTCCCAGGGATGCTAACAAATAAGTGTAGCTTTCACACAGACAAGCAGTCTGTTGGATGTGCTGAGGAAAACAGGAAAATTTCAGACCTTTCTTGACCACAAAAGGGTGCAGAGATGCATGTATACTCGAGCATGCATGGAAAAAGATCATTTTGGGGTCAGAGTGTGTAACTGCACACATTTTTTTCATGTACATTTTTGTGGGAACATTTTTGTTGCCCACCATATTACCAAGATGATCTCAGCTCTAGCCTGAATTTATACTAGCTTTGCTCCTTCCTCTGAAATCTTGACAGGCTCTTTGGTGACATCAACTATCTGTTTTCATCAAGCATTTGTTAGCTGGTAAATCTGAAACTCCCTTTGTGGTTTCCAGTCTAGACTTCAATTTGCACTATGTTTATCAGCTGGGGCTTTTTTTGGTGTCATCTTTACAAAAAACCAGTCTAAAGTATTCTGCATCAATTCAGAATTTGTCTTCCAGTAGATATTTTAAAATTGTTTACTTAATAAACATATTCTATACTGATTACATACATGTATTGGAAAAAAATAATTTGGTTTAGCTTTCAAATGACAATCTGGCCCCCAAAAACATTTTTGAGCCTTTTAGGATCAAGTGCAAAACTTCAATGTGACACTTAACGTTTGAATTCATGAGAACCCATTGCTCCTGGGTGATAACCTGCCTCAAATGGCACATACTGGTGCAGTATCTTTGACCAAGAAGGCATCTAATGTTCTAAAAATGTGGCTGCAGGGTCCTTTTTCATTGGCAGTATCTGGATCTGCCCATTTTATTAACTACAGAAATCACATGTAAGGGACAGAGCACAGGGAAGGACTGACAGGGTGGGAAAGCTCAAATCTCCCAAGATGAAGCAGTGACCTCTTCCATAGTGTAAGAATGTCTTACACAAAGCCACACGTGATTTTCAGAAGCTAATTTTGAGTAAGGCTTGAATGATCAAAACATAACTGCTTAATAATAATGAAAAATCCTTAAAATTTGATGTATTTTAAAAAATAAAAAAGCAATGGTTCTTTTATTTCTCCAAAGGCCATACTTCTTTTGGAAAACACTGGACCTGTTTCAAGAGCTGCACAGATCGCTTCTGGTTAGCTATGGGACAGGAAATCTGTACTGCAGAAGCAAAGGGCTGAAGCAGCACTGAGGACTTGGAAGTTGAGTCCAGTAACACTGCCATGTACTTGAAAGATTTCATTAATAGAGAGCTCTGCAGCATGAAGGAGCTAAATAAAGTGCTGTCAGACTGTCTCCAAATGCTTTGCAGACACACAGAATACACAACTGTGTGAACATGCAACTGCACAAAATCTCTCTTTTATTTCTCATTTTGAAGCAGCAGGAATGCATCTGGGATATGGAAATTCTAGTAGTGCTCTGTCTGCCTGTGTGGGGATGCTTTATATACAATTTTAAAAAATAAAACGATTTTTATGAAAGAACGTCTGATAGATGCCAATGAGTTCAGTATTACTGAACCCAAATTTAGAACAACACAGGAAATAAGGGTGCAGTTACCATGATCTAATTACAGCGGAATTCCCTTGGAAGGGAATATGACTTATGAACTTCTTTTCATTCCAATCAGTAGTCTTGAAATGCTAGCTGAACTAGAGGGACACTTGCATGACTTTAAAATTTTGAACAAGATACTGATGTTAGAAGAAGCCCAATAAATACATGACTGGGATTAGTTGCTATTAAAATGACAATAGAGAGAGCATTTGCTAAGCTTGGAGACAAAGTCACAGTCAAAATCAAACACACATAAACCACAAACCCCCAAAAGGTAAATTCAAATATTGCAAAATAGGAAATTACAGATTAATTTTCCATTTAGTACATTAGCCCACAGCAGAATTTATACCGCTTAAGCTGCATTTTGTGTCTCCCTCTTCTGCAGAAAAACTATCTGCCATCAGGAAATTCCTATGTGTTTAATTCAATTGTATTTGGAAAAATACAATTTATTCTTAGAAAAATAAGTACCATATAAGGTTAGATCAGAGCACAGCATGGAGAATGCCTCATGAGTCTGATGCATTCAGACTTAAACATGTCTTTAAAAGACTGGATTTCAAGGTCTTAAAACAGTTGCTACTGCAACTGCAGTGATAGTTTCCCACACTACTTCACTGACCTCCACCTTTGAGACTGGCAAAGTCCAACATAAATACTAGTAATCTGGTTAGGATCTGTAACTGCAGCCCTTGCCTTGGGATTTTCCATGTTTGCAGACATTGAACAGAGAGGAACGGAAGATGACAAAATCCTATTTTCTCAGCAGTCTGCATTCCCAGGACAAACCATAACAGATGATACCTTGCTAAACCAGAATTAGGAAACTTGAATGGCCTTCAGGCATCTGAAGGGTTTTTCTCTATCCAGAGTAATTCAAACAGGTATTTCTTCAGAGAATCTTCTTTTTAAAAAGGTGACACCATGCCAAAAATAATATGGGTGCCAGTTGCCTCCACCTGAGGTAATTTGAACCTTCCACTTACCACCAGTGTGCCCTAACCACCAAATCTTTCTGGAAAATGAACTGGAGAAGAAGATGGAAGGGAATTTGCCACCTCTCCTCTCTCTGCCTATTGTGCTATTAGGAATGAAAACCATCACAGCAGCAGCACTGGGGAATTTCCTGAGGAATTGCTTCGAGGGCTGAACTTAAAGTCTGAAATTCTGCAGTCCCAAATTAGATGGGATTTAAGTGGTCTGGATTTGTGTGGAAGTTACAGTCTGTGTCTCAGTTTGTAACAGCAACTGAGCAACGTGAGCACTTTGTGGGTAGAAAAACCCCTGTTCAGAAAACCCCCTTACCTTTAGCCACTGCTCTGCCTGCTCTTTGCTCTGCACTGCCAGAACCAGGGCATCCGCTCCTTGGTGAGAGATTTTCAGCTCATGCTTCTTCTTTTTGCTGTCTTTGGGAATATAGGTGATACTGCAGTCATTCAGGAGCAGCTCCATCTGGGGCTGCTGGTCCTTGGAGCTTTTGTAACACTAAATAAACATAAGGGAAGTTCCAGAGTTAGATATTACCTTTCTGAACCTTGGGGGAAAGCTCTTATTACGTAGAAATGCTATATTTTTAATTCATAAAATTCTGAATACATTTTACACATCCCTTTACCACATACCACAGAGTTCAGCCAGAGCGAACTCATCCAGTCTGTAAAGCAAAATTACTTCCAGACTGACAATAATAGATGGCTTTTATTGCAGGACAGGTACAACATATGGAGAGCATTAAGAGTCTCTGTGTTATCCTTATGACTCAACCTTGACCGTGATCAGGTAGGAAAAGGGTGATTTAGGATATCTGTTCACATGTAGCAGCAGAATAAACTTGTAACTTAACAACTTTAAAGCCCCAATGTTTACCTTGCCCTCCAGTGACAGACCAGCATATGAAGGCAATCTACATCAGTGCCTACATACTGCAATTGCAAAGGCACATGCCTTACCCATCTGTTCATTTTCTTGAGATAAGTAAAAAAGAAAAAAAAAAATCATGGAAAGTAGGTAAAATCACACTTTTTCAGTTAATACAATCTAATAGTCCCTGCACAAATATCTATGTTACTTTTTTTTTATAAACTGCTGGCTACAATGATGTACTTACATTTTTTCCCTCATTAGTAAATGCTGTCAGTGAACAGCCATTTCATGCTGATGATCTGTTGGAACTGGTGATCTGGAGACAGAGGGTTCCTCTTTACATCACTTGTCCTACAGACCCAGTCTCCATTCCCACCTTCCAACACATCAGTACAGCTGAGGCTCCCAAAGCAGCTGCAGTGCCAGACTGCAGAACAGTTTAACTCTCTATATGAATGGGCAGCTATTTCATATACTTGTGTAAATTGGGCTTTCACTCACACAAATAAGCACTAAGGCCAAAAAGACATCTGATGATAAAGGGGTCTCTGACAATCAACAAGACTAACTAGTATCTGCATACAAAGAACAGCTGAGCATTTATGTGAATAGAGAAAAGCACATGAACTTCTGCATGTTTGCAGCAGTATTCATGCCAGGATGCAATTGTCAGGAAGACAGTAGCTGATAAAAGCATGTTAGAAACACTACAAGTTAGGCTGAGCAAATACAGCCAACTCTAAACCAGCCTCTGCAGATCACTGACAAACCTTCCCTCTCCGAAGTCCATGAATATCAAAGTTTCTCCAATTTGGTCAGATTTTAAATTTGCAACATTTAAAAAATACAAAGTTTTCAAGCCATGAAATGTTGAAGATATACAACATTATTCACTTCAAGAACAAATAAACAGCTTGTAAATAATTTTATATTAATCTAAATATTTTATTTATAATTATATATTGCTAAAAACGAAGCATGTATATATTAAAAGACTTTAAGTGAAAAATGAGTCCCTAACAGATTTAAGTGAAAAGCAATTCCCCACTAAAAGTTATTTCTGTCTAATTCTAATTAAAATATTTTTGTTTTATGATGACAGCTGCATTGGTGACATAAGCAATTACTAATCCCTAAGAACACATATTTGTTTTACTTGCATATCTCATAAGTTAACTGTCCAAGTCCTCCTTCAAACAATAAACCAATCTTGTCTAACTTGGTCGTTAAGACTCCTATTGTGATTTTGTTTTCTTAATCCCCATTATAGAATTACTGTAAGATGATCCCTATAGGGAAAAAAGCTTTTCAGACCACACATGTGAGTAAAGGAAATGAAAATATAAAAAATAACATATTTTTATATGGAACAATAAATGTAATTTTAGATCAAATGCTGTATGACTTCAGGGAAAAATCTGTTTCTCTGTCTCTTTCTTTCCTTTCTTCAAGTTGTTATCAGATGGTCCTGAAATCTGACATGATACTGATACATGGTGATAAAAATGTGCATTAAGGATAATGGCATTATAAGAACATAATAAAAGCTGAATCATTATGAACTTTTTTTTCAACATTTAAATACAGGAGAGTACAAAAATTAAAGCTACTGCAAACTAGCAAATTCCTTCCAACTGTATTTTCAGAAATCTCTTACCTCCATTTCACATCCTGCTATTTTCTATACTGCCATAAGCACAAATGTACTTGGAAAGCGAATACACCTAATCTGCATTGTACCACTGTAGAATAGAGAGGTTCTACAGAAGATGTTCTATGACCTGTTAATCAGCTTTTAACATTTGGGATATTGCAGTAATTGTTAGTTATGTAATTAGGTACAATGGCTGGAAGCACCATATCAGAAGGCAGGAGCACCAACGACCCCAACTTATTGATTAACATAAGCATTAGTTTGTTCACAATGACACACAGTAAGTGTTTCCCTCAATTAAGGTCTCTTTTCAGAAAACAAAAATACATCTATGAGCAGATAATTCACGGAATCTTTCACTGGTGCCTCCAATCAGAAAGAAGCATAACGGATTTGCTTAAGGAATAAATACATCCACTTGTTTCTGTCCCTTTTACAATGCAGCTGTGCATCATGTGAATACTGCATCGTAATTACTGCAGAACAGATGGCAAAGGTTTAGTTTAAAGTGTATACATTACCACAGCATATGCTGCCAAGTGAATTCTCAGTCCAACAAGGGACTTTTCTCTCCAGCAGTCTGATCCAACAGTTCACACACAGAGCTCCCTATGAGATTTTTTTGTCCGCAGGGAATGAAAGATTGGATTTACAGTTTCAGTAACATTTTTTTCCAAATTAAATATTTTAAAAGATAATGGGCCAGACGTTCTTTCCAATGTCAGAGAACTGCTGGGGTTCAAGTTCTAAGTGGCTAAATGATATACTTAAAATTTCAGTGCTTTTCTGCTTCTTGGGTAAATCATGACTGAACTCTTTGGTAAGGTTACTGCAGACTTGGCCACCGTTTTCAGAACATGTTCCAAAAATCAGATTCCTGTAAAAATAAATACATCATCTAAAAGGTACAAAGAAAATACAGCTAGCTAAAAATAAAAATTACCAGTAGTTTGTTTTCTTTGATAACACACAGTAGTTTGGTCCATTGCCCAAATCGTTTTTTTCTAAGAAGGAAGGCACAGATTTTGGCATCCTTCACCAGATCCATAGAGGCTTCCTCAGAAGGCCACTGATGTCTCATTTTCTTCCCCTTTCCATCCTCCTCCTCTTCATCGTAGGATTCGTAAGAGCTGCTCATAGCATCTGAGTCATAATCTTCAATAAAAGTGTAGAAGTGTTAGGTTAAAACACTTAGCCATGAAGCACATTGAAATAACTGAAAACCTCAAGATGGTTCATTTTAAGTGAAAGTTTTTGAAAGCCAGCCATGAAAAAGTCACTGTTTCAGTGCTTAGTAATATCAATGCATAAAGTTAATTACATAAAAGATACTTTGCCAATATGAAACTTTATAAAAGACCCATACAGACACCTTGTGAATTTTAATGAAACAATAAGCTGGGAATACATAGCTAGAACTTCAGGTAGTGTTTCATTATCTTCAGAGTATTATTTGACAGCTTCGTTTTTTGTGATTCTTTCACAGAGAAACATCCTCATCTTCCTTTAGTACACCACATCAAGACACAAACACCCCATATGGCAAAGGTCATATAAATATATTATGGGGCAGTGTCTACCCACCATAACATTTCATATAATTGCCAAATACAGCCCCTGTACTGCTACAATTAACATTCAACAGACGATGCTGTCCCCTGAACTACAGATTCTGATGGAGGTAAAAGCAATGTGCAAAAATCTTCTGTTCTGTGCTTAGCCTCAGCTACTTAATCCTGCTCCAAGTTTGGTGATGGATTAAGTTTTAATTAAACTGTTTTTCTTCAGGCCTTTCATTTTCAACAATGAAGACAGATCTAGCAGTAGCCCCAACTAGCAAGCTATTTTGCTATTACCACAGAACCCTCTCTCCCACCATCCATACTTATTTGTTTATGTGGGTATATGTATGTAAAGCCCTTCAGATGAAAACACCAGAAAGCTTGTTATCCACTGACACGTGTTCACACGGAGGAAAACTGACTGGAATATTCTTAAAAGCTGAAATTTCAACAGAACGTTTCATGTAGACTTTGATATATTTTTAGGCCAGAAGGTGGAGGAAAATCTCTTGTTTGCTTTAGCTAGGTAATTAGGAAACAAGTAGGACGTAGGAAGGAGAATTGGAAAGACTGGGAAGAGGACAAGAGGGCGGATTGCTGGAAAGCTCATTCTGCACCAGTTCCTCCCTATGTGCATAGTCAGAATGGAACATACCTCACATGTCTGAATCAAAATTAGATATTCTGATCCATTTTGTGTTTTCATAAAAGCAGATGAAACAGTATATGCACAGCCCAAACTGAAATGAAAGTAAAACTTACAGCCCTGGAAGTTTATTTTTAACATTGAATTGCCATTTTCTGGTCAATTGTGCTACAGGGTGTTTGGTTTGGGGCAGGTCCATATGGCCAAGTGGTAAAAGCCTCAGATGATTATCAGCGGGAAAACACTCCAATTTTTCACTTGCATTACAAAAAATCAAGGGGAGGGTGGAAAAACTTAGAGAAATATTTCAACTGACAGATTTGGAAACGTTTATTCCTGAGCATTTATTTTTGCATATTTCTTTAAAAGAATATATAAGATCTAGTAGAACTTGCTGCTTCATCCTTTCTACCCCTCAAGGAGGAAAAAAGCACAAACAATCCCCCCCCTCCGCCCCATCCAGAACCAAACCAAAACATTCTCCCAGCTCCAACTTCTTTCAGAGCAGCTTTCCACAAACCTTCACACAGAAACATCAGGAAATGCTTGAGAGATCATTGGCCAGTCACAAACAGGCAGTAGCATGCCAATGCCAGCCTGCTGGGTGCAGAGACTGAACGATTCACGGGGAGCTACCGAATACAAAACATAAGGTCTGATCATTAAATCAGCTTCTGCAAAAAGATCTGCCAAAGGCACGGGCTGTGGGACAAGCTGCCATAAACTAAAGTTGTCATCCCTCTGGGAACTTCTTTTCAGCTCTTAGCTTTTCCTTTTCAAAAATGTAATTAGTGCCCATAACCTCCTCACGCTTTCTTCATATTCAGTTGTGACCTTTGTTGCAGCTATGCCAATGTCACAATGTTCACGTTGATGTTTGGTCCCTTTCTACAATATTCTTTTACCTCATTTGTGATTTTGCCTTGGTTTTTGCAAAAAAGTAATTCTGAATTTTATTTTTTTTATTATATATATATTTTTATTTTTTTTAGGTAAGAAGTAGAAGTAATAACTCGCTGCCCATATGTTGAGATATGGATACACTATTCTGGTGGAATTTTTCTATATCATTACTGAGATTTTTGCATTGCTTTTGAATGCAAGAGTGTCTGAGGGTTAAATTTTACCAGATGAACTTGAAACTTAACTGTACTGGGGGGCACAATCTTCAAGTATATTCTTCCCAAGAGAGTGGAGCTGGGTCAAAATTACAGGTCATCCCTTTGCCCTATACAGAAAAGTTGATTTTCTTCTGACTGTAAGTCCCATGCAACAATCTTGCCTTATTACTAACAAATTTACTTGGTTAAATCATTGGTTTTTCCTCACAACATTGAAGCCTATTATTTTCTTACAGCAAGTTCTACCAGTTTCCAGAAAAAAAAATAATTGTAGAAAGTGCTGATTGGGACTTCACAGTAGCAAGTGAAATTCTGCATGTTTAATAACCTACAGCTATTTCCTATGTGGCTCAAAAGCATTCCAAGTGCAGATTTCCTGTTAGCCATAAGCTGTATGCTCAGCACAGGGACTCTGCTGGCACTGCAGTTGCAGTTTTGTCCAAATCTCTGTTTCTAGGGGGATGAAAGCCAACAGGAGCTACTGAGACTCCCATCCTGACCCAGGCTAATGGGATCTTTGAGGACCTGTTGCCATATCCTGCCCATTAAATTCTCCTCATGTCTCCCTTTTTGGTTTGTGGGACTCTTGAACAGATGAAGAGCTTCTTGTGTGACTCACACCAGGAAGGATGCCCACCCTGAAGTGCTCATATCATCTCTGATGAAACTTGGCTCCTCTTTACCACATCCTGCTTCTACTGCTTGTTCTCCAAACTGCTCTATCGCATCCAAAACAAGGTTTCCAGGCTCTGAGACACAAACTAGCATGTGGAGAAAAATGTGTCTCTCTCCAAAACAAAGCACATTTATTAAGTCTATAAAAGTCTCAGAGGATAAGGATGCACTGATACATGTTCCAGTGCTGCTAATCTACCAGGTTTTTGCATTTGACACTTTCTGATTAATCTGACTTCTTTTTGGCATTGGTTTTCACCTTCACTTTCACAAAAAATTCCCACTGTTATGGGGTGAAAATCACAGTGGACTTTCATATTATTTGCAATAGTGTATTCCTAAAACTAATCTGTATTAATTTAGGTATATTGTACACATCAGTAGCTTCTAATACAGAGAGAGTTATCAGACAAGTCATACACATTTTTGCTTTCAACTACATGCAAGCACTTATTTACAAACCAATTAGAGGGACTTGGGAAAGTTATGGATTATTTCACTTTCATGACCATGTTCTGCAATTTTCTTCAGTGCTTGTTTACTTTTACAGGTAAGACACATTATGTAAGTCTCCTTGCTATTAATAACATTACAAAAATATTCCATAGGAATATATACTCAAAATAATTATAGCTATCCCAACGGATGCATTCTTGCACTTCTACTTCAAGCACTTTTTTCTATTGTCTTCTCCATCTCAAATACTCCAAACAGCTATGGTTATAACTTTTAATACACTTTGGTAGCTGATTTTTATTACCACATAACTAAATTTAGTGGATGTTTTGCATGAGCAAAGATATATTCCTAATTGCACTGTGAATTTAAAAGCAACTTCATTACCAGTGAAGTGAGGAATTCTTTTAACACAATTTTTAAGATATGATAAAATTCAGAACATAAGAAAATTTAACTACATCTCAGCAAGTGAGATGCTAAATCACACTAACAGAGCTTTAAATGTCTGGATATATTTTTTTAAATTATGGAATTATTAATGAACTTTTAAGCCTGATTTCCTAAATATGTTTATGCATTTAAATAGTTAAGTACAATAAGAAATCGGCTTCATACTTTGTCTTGTTTTTCCCTAGGTGATTTTTTAGCAGTGCTATTAATATTTGCACTATTAATATTCTTCTGCCTGAGCACGGCTCTTGTTAAACAACAAAACCCAAGTCACAAGCTCACTAGGTTACAGGGTGTAGCAGGACCACCCTGCAGCAATTCAAGGGAGGAAATGAAGAGAAGAGTGATTCTGCTGCTCTTCTAAGTCCATGTGTTATTTCATTTGCTTTCCAGCACATGACTCTCTTTCTTATCTTGAATTTCTCAGTTTAATTAAAAGCTGCTAGATAGCATCAGTTTGTGCAGTATACAGATGAATAGTATTTTAGTTTTAAGGTGACTCCTATGCATATTTTAAGAACAGAGAGATAATTTAAAATAATTAAAATGGCTTTAAAATATGGGAAGATATGTCTTTAATCTCTGGACCATAGAAAATAATGATTAGTGATAAATCAGCCCTACACAAGTAATGAATTACCCCAGTCAATAAAAAAGCAGTAAAAAGATGGTACATAATATGCTGTTGACTGACCTTGTGTAAAGGCCACAGTAATCATTTCAGTGTTTCATCAGGGTGCTCTCAGCACAGCTCCACTGAACTGCAGAGGTCTTTGGGGAAGTATTTGGGTGTGAAAAAGAACATTTGGGTGTTGCAGAAGGACATTCTGCTAGACAGCCAGAGGCAGTCCTTTGCCTACTGCCCTGAATGAGTGGTCACAAAAGTACTGTCTGGGCATCACACATGGCTTGTGGGAACTGCTGTAACCAGTTCATCCCTTTCCACAATGTGTCATCAGAAGTGCTGCAAATCACATCTTTCCAATAATTCCCTTTTTTTATTTTTATTTGTCTATTTTAGCAAGCAATTCAGTGCGATGGAAGCACTGCAGACAGATGAGCAGGCCAGTAACAGCTTCTGAGGCCTCTACTTTCATAGTGTGATAAATTGAGAGGGTTTTACTCTGGGCAATATTTAACCCTGGACTCCTGGTCCAATGCCCCACTCTGGGCAATATTTAACCCTGGACTCCTGGTCCAATACCCCCATCATCTGTGGTTCAAAGCAGTCTAAAACGTTAATGGCTAATTTGGACCCTCTGCCTCCAACAGCTGCTGAAACCTGTTCACATGCTCCTCACTAGAGCACCAAGTTTAGTTGTCTGTAAAAGGAGCCTGGTTTGAGCACATCAAACGAGTTCTGCAAAACAATCCAATGCATGGCAAGTGAGGATAACCAGAACTGGCCCAAACTGTCAAAGTAATGCTTACAATAGATCCACCACAGCACCAACAGAGATGGAGTTCTCAAGTAATAAAAAAGCTGAAAGACACTGGAATTACCAATTGCTCAGGAACTGCCTGGAAAGAGCTTACTCACTGGAAGTGATGTACTCAGGAGCCTTCCCAGGACTAAGTGGCACTGCCTCTTCATAATAGCCCTCAGGAAGGGAAGATGTTGGCAGTGGTGGAGGCCCATTATCTGGTGGCTAAATGAACAAGAAAAGAAAAAGTGATTACAGACCAACAGGGTGTTAAATTAAACATGGACAGAACATCTGCTCATGATCAGTGCCAATGCAACCAGCTTCATAAACCCTGCTCTTGTGACTATTTCTTATGTCAATTATCTCTAAAGGCCAGGCTCTGGAGGGCTCAATTAGATGTTCTGCAAGGTAGCATCTTTTAGATGAGAAGTAAGCCCAAATCTCAAGTTCCTCCTATGTTGTTATAATTAAACAATAATGAGTAAAGGTTGAGACTTGAAGCAGTAAAGGAACTTAATTATGATCATAATTAAGTTTTTTAAATTTTTAAATGTATCGTTATTGTCCAGACCTTTACCTCTAAACATGATAAGGAAACAAAACTTTCTTGCATGTCCTCCAACTGAGTCCTTTGGAGATGATAAAACACTGTAGAATCCTACTTGTCATTGGTAAGGATGGCAAAATCAATATAACAGCTACATTAAAAGAATTTTACTCTACAACAGCATTAAGTGGTGAAAATGCTGAAAAGATATAGTTCTCCATTTAAGAACTGGAAATCTAATGGGTCTATGTAGGAAAGAGATTTCTATGCATAGACCACTTTACAGTTTTAAGGCTTATTTATTAGTATTTTACACCTAAAATAATTCATGTTACAGCAGCAAACAGCAGTTTGGTTGGACACTTTAGAAAAGTTAAATAGCCTGGGCTGGCAGAGACTAAGGAGAGAAAATTTAACATATTTCCATGATAGGTGTTTTCTCAATGGCAAATCAATTCTTTATATACATATTAATGGTTTTAATGCTATTTCTACATAGTGAAAAGTGAGCTACAAACAAGGAAAAGTTTGAAACATCAAGAAACTATTACATGATAAAATAAATATGCCAAATACTAGGTCAAATTCTAAAATGCTTCTTTTAAATATAAACCTGTTTTAAATTTAAAACTGACCAACTGTTGGTATGTTGATATAACAACATAGTAAATTTAGTACTCTGTGACTCCTTCCATATGACTTTACTGTTGTATATCCTTAACAAGTACCAAAAAACCTGTATTTTATAGAACCCATTCATATTTGTTTTTTAAGTTTTTAGTTTCATATTTATGTGTTAGAGAAAATACTGAAGCCTTTTTTCAGCACCAATGGTTTACTGCATAATTACAAAAATTTAACTTGCAAATAGAGTCGCATTCCTGCAGTAATACTTTTTCAATACATTTTCTTTTTTATATATTTTTTTTTATGTAACAACAGAGATGCAGCCATATTTGTCTGTGCTGGACTGATCCAGTGTAAACTAAGGGAATGAACAGAGATACTGAGGAGATAAACTGGTCAGACACTTTTGGACTGTACCTCAGGTGAGCTGACCAGTCTAGCAGAGCCTTCTTCCACATCACACAGATGAGGCCACAGCGACCATGCTCCTCTTTTGCTACAGACCTGAAGTTACCTGGGAGGAACCTGAGCTTTAATAACATGTGCCATTAACTGTAGTGAAATTACTTCTGTGGGCACTTTCAGGGCTGGATTCATCTTTGACTATTTCAAAGCTAGACATCTCCAAATCTCATTGCTGATTACACACCTACGCCAGTCACCTAATTCTTAACACCATCACTAAGATGAGTCCCACTCTTAGAGTGCTCTGTACTTAAATTTGTATCAAGTAGGTTATTCTACCTTGCAGGTAAGTGCTTGTGCATTCCCAGTGTGCAGGCAGCCAAGGAGCTAGTGACTAACCCTGCCCTTCAGCTCATCCAGCATGGATTTACCTTTGTACACCAAGTAAAACGAGAAACTTTTTCATGAACAATGAACTGATTCACGACTGAACACAGAAATTCCTGGTCAGATTGAAATTTACACCAATATTACTTCTAATATCAAATGATACAGCCAACTTCTTACATCACAATCAATTACAAATTACAGTTGGCAATTACTGTTACCTACAATGTGAACCAAATGAGATTTCCTCACAGATCAGCTTTGCTAGAGAAATTATCTGTCAAAGGAGCAAAATAAAGAAAAAATATGACTTTTAGTGTAGTAACCCTGTAATTTTGCTGGAAAAAAATCAAATTGACAACCTACACATCATGACAAAATAAATTAGTCTTTCAAGGTTAGCTGCTGGTTCACAACAGGCATAAGGGACATTAAAATTATTACATGTTTGTTACTGTTGGAAAATTGACAACAATTATGAATTGTTCTACACATATCACCTCTGTGTGACCTGAGGTGCTAGACACAAGAAGCAGAACTGCCTCCAAAGACTTGGTTTTCCCCCTTCACACAAGTGGAGAGAACCTTGTTTTCATTAGTTGTGGTCCCAGTTTTTACCTGGGGCAGTATAGATTCATACCACCTTTTTCATTATACAAATTAATTTTTTGGTCTAGTCTTAAACCTTTTTTTCCATCAGGTGTATACAATATATGAAATTCCTACCATTACTGAACCTCATTCACCCAGGAAATACATGTCCTGAGTCATTCCAATTTTGACTTGACACACAACTGAGGTTTCAAAGCTCTATTTTATCCGGGGACAAATGCAGGCTCCAATAAAGATCAGGAGGGAAAAAAAAAAAAAAAAGGATCCTTGTTTTTAGACAAAATGTTATTCAGAAAGAAAGAAAAAAGGAAATGAAACACAAATGGTGCTTGTCTGATTTCAACCCTGCTGGAGCACCAGTTACTTCATACAGCTGGGGCGGGCTGGGCTATGCAGCCAACGTCAACACAGATGGAACCCATTGCTGAATTAACTGGGCCCTCCTCTCTGAAATGCATTTTGCAGTGCTTGCCATAACAAAGTTGAAAACAATTATAAAAAATATTTTTTTGAAAGGGAGAAACAGAAACATCCAACATCAAATACTTTCTGATATAAGTGGGGCTGCTTTAATATTAAAAAAGCCCTCACAATTGATTAAATGCAAAATAAAAATATCTCACTCAAATCTGTACCATAAAATGTATTTGTGTGCATTCTGGTATTAGTTACTAATATTTATAGTTCTTTAATGTTTTTACTATTTCTAGTTGTATTGTTTCATTTATTCCACTCAGCAATTTTTAATGGAAGAATTTTGATGAAGTTATGAATTATGAATTAGGTTTTTATTAAATAACTTTGCAATAGTTTACCTGAAAAAATGAAAAGGCCATAAAACCCACAAAAGTATTTACACATTCTGTAAAAAGAAACACTAGAACGTGTAGCTTCAGTGGTACCAGGAGGAAAGATCTAGTAACCTGCAAGGAAGGCAGCATGAATTTCTCCCCTTTTGTTGTTGTTGTTGTAGTTGTTTTGGGTTGTTTGTTTGGGGGGTGGTTGTTGTTTTTTGGGTTTTGTTTTGTTTTAATGACAGGCATCAGAGAAGAAACGTAGAGAATGTTATCTTGCCTCTCAAGATAAACCACCTCTCTCAGTCACAGGAATAAGAACTGAGAAAAGAAATTGACATTACTTTTATCTCCTTGGAGGAAAAGGGACATAGATGCGATATGTCCAGAATAACAACAGTGAAAATGAAACGATATTGATGAAGATGTTTGTCAGGTCCTGGGTTTGAGACCAACTGAGAGATGTATTAATTGAAACCAGGAAGCTGATGAGGTGATCATTACACTACAGAATTGAGATCTCTGATGAAATTAGAGACCGGATTGTGCACAGGATGCCCAATTCCAGCTTACAGGATTGATTGTTAAGAGAAAGAAACAAAATGGTAAAATTTGTTATCCTACTGGACTCTGAAACAGACTTACATGGATATTTTAATTTAATGGCATATTATGATCCTCCCCTCCACCTGCGCACCTGTATTCCACAGAACACGAATAAACTCTTTCTTCCTTTATCCAAAGAGATACATTACTTTATTTTCCCCCTTCTGTCCAAAGGTACTGAGCAAGATAGACAATAATTTTTGCTCTATCTGATAATCTGGTGACAATATGGAAAGCAGTCTGAAAGACAAAGGAATGTAAATGTCAGAGGCCTGAGGATATAAAGTCATTTTATACCCCAGTGAAGACTCTCACTCTGTAGAAAATAGAAAGAAATACCTTCCTTTATGTAACGATTCAGGATGTGGAGATTTCCAGTGCAAAGCAGTGAGTTTAGAAGAGCCTGTCAGTAACCCGTGCTGCAGGCAATCACTGCCAGCAACTCAAGTGCCACACTTCCATGTGTGTTATTACATCAACCACCAGTTTGGATCCAGCTGGACCCTGGAGCCAGCTGATACATAACCCCTCAATGCTGAAGGCAGCAACATGAGAACAGAAAAGGGGTCACACGCTGGGGATGTCTAAGAAAGCTGTTCAGGAGCCAGCAGGCAAATTTGGGCTGTCAAGAGGAAACTTTGACATGGGCACATGCCATTTGCTCTGGAGCAAGCTTAGACCTGACCTTGACACAACCCCACCTGCATCTTCAGCCTGGAGGGGGAGAGGAAGAGTACGCACAATCTATGATCCCTAACTCCACATGTGAAAAAAATGGGTGCCCAGAAAGCAAGATGAACCAACAAACTGAGTAGAATACAATTCACAAAATTACTGAGGATACATTTCAATCAAGTTTTTTTTGTAACACTGTAAGGGTTGGAAACTGGGCATTAGTACTTGCCATGCACTTGGTATGACAGCCCTTAAATAAATTCAAAATTGTGCTAAAGAGAAATCACTATTTATTGCCAGCAGGAGGACCTGGATGGACCTTGGATTTATTTAGGAAAAAAGTGCTGACTTTGTGGGACCTTAAGATCATATCAAACTGTGCAATATTAGCCCGAGTGTGCACAAGGAAAAGCTGAGAAATATTCTTCATTTACCTCTGCTTCATATTCTAAGGTTATTATTTCTGAGCTTGTCAGCTGCAGCCCACAAAACCAGGAGCCAAATCATATGAAGTCTAACAACCTATCTTCTCAGCTTCTGAGCACAAAGACAGCAAAACCAGCCAGACAGCTACAAAACATTTTGGGATGAAGTAACCCTGTCAGTCCCACCAGAAGGGGGATAACAGGGTCACAGGCTGCTGGTGTAGTCCTACCTGACCATCTATGCAGTTACAGCACATGCAACTATAGCACACACCTCTACAATGCCAGTGCTACCAGGAAACAAACAGAAGGAGTTCCCTGAACAATCAACATCCAGAGTCTGACGTGATGGGAGGCTCAGCAATATGAACCCCATGAACAGCAGAACTGGTCACCCATCAGCTCCTGTAGGGCTGAACAGATGAGGGCAAGGGGGAAGGTAGTGGAAGTGATCACCAGGCAGAGGATGAGTGTAAGCTCAAGTGGAGCTTCTCCTTAGGGGGTGATCCTCCACAGGGACTTGAGCAGGTTTAAGGTTAAGAACAGAAGGCACACACTTGGCAGGCTGTCCTCCAGGGAGTGGAGGAACATCTGACACAGCCCGACAGCGTGTCTGCTGACTCGGGGGTGAATGCCTAATTAAAGGTATCACTGGAAAAGTGCTTAGCATGTACAGTGACTACAAACAGATCACAGCCTCAGAAAGCACAGCCTGATGATGAGAAAGAGATCTGAACAGACTTGCTTGCATTAAAGAATGAATCAGGGCGTCCTATGGCTCCACAGTTTGATCTGAAGATTGTCTGGAGAGCATTTACACATGTACCTCACCAGGAGCTGAGTTACTACTTCACAAGACACAACACATCTGCTCAGGCACCTGAACAACCCCTTCACCTAACAAACAGGAAGGCAAAGATGGCAATGAAAAGGATCAAGTGGAAACAGTAACAGAACAACATAGTATATTGCCCCAATAGAAAAACCAGTTGGCTCTTGCATCTCTGACAGCACTGTCAGTCTGTGTCCAGACACAAATTATCTCAGTTCTTGCTGCTGTATACAATTACATTTGAGATAGTAAATAAAACCAAAAAGACTAGAGCATGGAATGCACCACTGAAAGGACAGGTAGCTGGAAAGATTTACACCCAAACTCTGTGGAAGGCTGGAGTGAAAATAAACTCCATACTCAATGGAAGGAACAGAAGATCTAACAAAATAATTAAAAGTGAAAGCGAATGAGCCAGTAACAAAAACAAGGTATTTCTGTATCATTCATAATTTATAATAAAAGAGTATTACACAGCCAGTTGGAAGCATCACTCAGACAAAACAATAGACTTGACTCATGTCAAGCAAAGGGTCTGTGTGTACCAAGAAATGAAATGGGCTTTAATTAATGCTAGGGAACACTTTCATACATATTAATGAGAAAGATTAATCGGAATTTCAAGCAGCATGGGGCTCAGTCAGAGTTGTTTATTGTGACTGTGCTCAAAGGAGTGTCTGTATTCCCCAGAAAAGACAAAATCACCTTTCTCTTCCAGGAGTTAATAAACTCATCCAAGTGTGTGACACAGCAGTGAGGACAAGGCAGTACAGTGATGAAAGTGTAGGCAATGCCATTTCCACTGGAACAATATTGTCTAAGGGCCTGGGGAGTGCATCAAATTAAAACAAGAGGAGACTTGGTACTTACTGGCCTAATTCCTTCCCCATGTATTTATGCACAGAACATTAATGAGCATGATCAGGAAAGCAAAAAAATCTGGTCCCTAACTATCAACACAGCGAGGGGGGTTTATGGCTAGGTATAGCACAGAAACAAGAAATGAAAAACCTGAGGTCAGAAGTGTGAGCATGCTACAATAAATGGTGGGAAAATAACCTCTGAAATCTGTGGCATTAGTAATTTAATAATTTTCTTATAAGAAGGACAAAGATCACTAGTATCTAGTTAAAAAAAAAGACAAAAGGGCAAATAGCTTCACAATGATCTTAAAAAGAATTTGGTAAAGAAGTTCAATTCTACTCTAACTCATCCAGTTTAAATGTAAATGCCAATTAAAGGCAACTGAGAACAGCTCATTCTGGCAGCTTAGACAGGAGGAAAGTTTTGAAATATGGTGATGTGTATTGCTATAAAGGTATGCTATAAATTAACTGAGAAGGTAATTGCTTTAACTAAAAACTTTTCTGTGGTACCATTTGCAAATGTGAAATAAATGATCAGCAATAATTTATCAATGTCAGTTATGGAAAACCAGAATGGCAAACTAGAGTGCCCTGCAAAAAATGGATAACACAAAAAAGAGGTGGTATACATTTCTTCATCCTTTTTTCTTATGCAATCACATATTATATTCCACAATCCCAGTGTGCCCAGGTGGCAAGAAGGCCAATGGCACCTGACCCGGATCAGCAATAGCGTGGCCAACAGGACCAGGGCAGTGATTGTCCTCCTGTACTTGGCACTGGTGAGGTCACACCTCAAATCCTTCTGGGCCCCTCATGACAAGAAAGACATTGAGGTGCTGGAGTGAGTCCAGAGAAGGGCAACAGAGCTGGGAAAGGGTCTGGAACACAAGTATTAGGGGCTGAGAGAGCTGGGGATGTTCAGCCTGGAGAAAAGGAGGCTCAGGAGGGACTCCATCCCTCACCTGAAAGGAGGTTGTAGCCAGGTGGGGTCAGTCTCTTCTCCCAAGTAACAAGCAACAGGACAAATATAACAGTCTCAAGTCATGCCAGGGGAGGTTCGGATATTAAGAGAAATGTATTCACCAGAAGGGTGGTCGAGCACTGAGGAAGGCTGCCCAGGGAAGCAGTGAAGTCACCACCACTGGAGCTGTTTAAAGTCATGTAAATGTGGCATGTGGAGACATGGTTTAGTGGTAGCTTTAGGCCAACTCAATGACCTTAAAGATCTTTTACAACCCAAATGATTCTATGTCCAGAAGACTACTGTTCTGGTCACTTATGATCAAAGTACATGTTGCTCATAGCAGGTGCTTGGGGGAAATATTGGTATTGTTCACTAGCATTAAACCATAGCTCAGAATGAAACTGTTAGAGCCTTTCTTATATACAGCAGAATGAAAAGAAACCTGAGAGGAATATGATTGGGATTACAAAGGGTATCTGAGGAAGGAAGGACATGTACCACGGTGAGGTGAAAAGGATATACTTAAACACACAAAGACCGACAAAGAACACTGGGATGGTGGAACAACTTTAAAACTGAAATAGTAGGTTAAAGAAACCCAAATGCTAGTAAATGGATTTTGTCAGGTCTTTGAAAGGGTTAATATTTTATCATTGCCTGCAGTAAGAGTAATTCTACTGACAATTTTAAAAGGCCTCTTTACTTGTTCCTTCATTATGGAAGAACTTGCTCAGACCTGTTCAATCTGAAGGTATAGCCAGCTCTGAATGAAACAAATGAATATTTGTTAAATTTGTTTTTGTGGCTTTTGACTCCTCTTTAAGGAAAGAACCTGAAAATTAATACTGTTTTAAGATCATCTTTAAAGAGGAACAGAGAATAACAACTGTTTTTCAGTGTTAGAAGAAAAAGGTAGATGAAACAGAGATTCCCAAGTACCCACCTGACACATGGACCCCTTGCTTCTGTTATGGCACTTTTCTCAAGGCACACTTTGGAAAAACCTCAAAAACTGGCACTTTTTTGGTTGCTGTGCAAAGAATGATTAACATAATTGGTGATATATCACCTCAAAAATCCCTTCAATTTCCAGGTGATTTTTCTTCTTCTCCAAGGACACTGCCTCCTTTCAGCATTAACTAATAAATATCTAAGAGTTTACCTGACAGGCAGCCAGATAAAGGGAGGCTGTCAAATAATTTCTCCACAATAGGAAACCCATTTATATGAAGCACTCCTACAGAGTGACTGTGCATTGTGCAGGAATGGGTTGGAGGAAGATGACCCATTCTTTTGATTCATATCTGCAGGGTTCTGGAATTTTACTGAGCATTTGTTGCGGTTAAATAACTATTAAATTGTCAATATTCCAAGAAAAACAAAATATACACTCGACTTCACTGCGAAAATCATGCAAAATAGCTAAGTGTGCTGTTTGTGTTTGATTTTGTTGGACAGCACAGTGCAATGAAATCACCAACTGTCAGATGTAACATGACAACCAAATGCTTGGAGGCTAGAAGTATTCTGTCACTGTCATGCTGTGGATAATTTATGCCAGGAATCCTCAGGCACATCTGAGCAGCGGGACACACCAGATATTATCCTACTCAGTGGAAAATGTACTTCAAGGCAACTTGGTGATAGTGCAATGATGGGATCCCAGGTGTTAAACCACCATCAGCACTTGGAAGCAGCAGAGCCTTGGCTCTGTTACTCCTCCAAACCCATCACTGAGCACTGCTTCGTGCCTGTCCAGAGCAGGGCAAAGCCAGAAACACAGCTGCTGATGTAGATAGAGGTGGATGAGGCAGGCTGAAGACAAGCCCTGGAAGAGAGCAGGTTCAGGGAGAAGGAAGGACTCAATTACAAACACAGTGACCTCCTGCTCTGCAGCTGACCCAAACAAAGCCTCAGAGCCGCTGGCACTGCATCCCTGCTGGCAAACTCAAAGTAATGCACCCAGACAAGTGATGTCTCAGCTCTGCAGAGGGACTCAGCGTTGCCCTTAAGCTTCACATCCTTTATCTGCAGCATTTACTTTGCCAGCCACCTACAAGAGCTGCACACACAGACTAAACCAAGAGGGGATTTGGGCTTTCTATGCTTGACAGAAAGTCTCCTAGACCAGATGTAGCCAATGAAATGTATTCAAAAGAGAACTACTAAGAGACTGTGTGCTTAGTGATTTTCTTAATTCAAGTATACTTAAGATCCAACTTTGTCCCTCAGCTTTGTCCCTTCAAAGCCCACTGAGTCCAGGAAAACTCTCTAGGCTTTAATGTGTTTGAATAATGGAGACTTCATTTAAACTATTAACAGTATGTCTCTTAATAAAATGAATTTAATACTCTTTGTTCATGGGCTGATAAATAACAAAACTGATAGAAGATTTGGCCTGAGCAAATATGCAGGTCTATTTACAGATTTACAAAGGAAACCTTGCACAGCACCTGCCCACACATAATTCTGGCTCCTGGCACTACTTTAAGGAGTATTGAATTCCTTCCCACCCACACATCTTTACATAAGTAGAAACTTAAACACCAATTCAGACTAAACATTTTTGAATGCAGAAATCCTTGAGTGACATAAAGAGAAACAGTGGTGTAAATGAACCTTTAATTTTCATCACATTCAATAACCGATGGGCTAAACCCAGAGATTTTGAAACAGTGTATAGTTTATTTGAAGTTATTGATTCCCACTTGCAGTAAATCCCTATGCTCCATCAGCACAATGTGTTTTCATTGGAGGCTGAGACCATCACTAGATGTTACTTAGCAAGTGGAAAAAATTTTCTGTCCTGAATAGCTGTCAAAAAGAAGTGCCATACAGAATGACTTCCAACTTGCCCTGTGAAGAAGGGCAACCAGCAGCAGCAGCATACTCAAGCCTCTGGTGGGCCCAGGGAATCTTTTCCACTCAGCTATGAACACACAGTCTATGAAAAGTGGCTAGGAAAGGTAGCTCAGTGTTTATATCACTGCAATTATGGACAGTTTTCCTCGAGATTGGCATCAGCTACAAATTTTTAGGACTCCATTGATTCAGGGTGGTTTGAAAACCACCATGCAAGAGAAGTAATGGATGGGAAAATTAGATCTTGGCCACTGTCACTAATGGACTGTGTATAAGAAAAGAAAGATAATATGACAGTATCTGAACATATCAATAATAATAAGGGTTTAAGAGACATCTAATAGCAAAAGGTTTCCAAGAAACAGCTGATGATCAATTCCATCATATCAATGTGACTTCAGGAGAAGAATTCAAAGTCAGACTGGGGTCTGAGCTTACCATAGTGCTCAAAGGACAAAAAGCTGATAGTTTTGTCTTTCCCTTCTGATTCCTCCTGGTCTTCTGCAGGACAGCAGCAGTCTGTCATCCTTGTCACAAATTACAACACACTACCACAGTAAAGCATCACCACTCACAACTTCTATTTGGATATTGCAAGACAATGAGAGGCTTGGGACATCTCCTGGCTTGTCACAGAGTGGCACTGACACCAGAAAGGGAGGTGAAATCCACCACTGCCTGACAGCAGAAACAGAATTGCAGAAACACTGGCAAAAATCAGCTTCTAACACTATGGAAAAACTTGATGAATTCACTGAGGTGAAAACATCCGCTGTGTTACAGGCAGATCACAAGGGAAGGCCATGTTCAAATTCCACTTTGCCAGACTCAACATGGGAAGACCACACTGCAGACCAGCCAGCTCTAAGTGTCAACTTCCATGGTAATTCCCACAGTATCTCAGAGAAATATTTTTGTTATTAAAAAATCCAAAATGAACTACTGCAAAAACCACTGCTGACCTCCTGGACCTAATTCATAC
Source organism: Phylloscopus whistleri (assembly GCA_017589585.1). Taxonomy (NCBI): domain Eukaryota; kingdom Metazoa; phylum Chordata; class Aves; order Passeriformes; family Phylloscopidae; genus Phylloscopus; species Phylloscopus whistleri. The sequence goes on along the minus strand of JADMLD010001629.1, from coordinate 1,360,045 downwards.
TTCACACTATTTCACTTGCTGCAGCTGTACCAACTTTAGGGGAATTTACACATTAGTGTATGAGAAAGGAAAAGGAGATGGGTCGTCTTAAGAAAAACAACTTGAATCTTCAGAGCCAAACTAAACCCACACAAATATAAAAGAATGAGAATCTCAGTTGGTTTCAGTTTATGAAGGTGGTACCTGAAGTCTGCATTTCAAAGGCATGTGCATTTTGCATAATTTTCCTGCCTCTTCTGAACCCTTTCCCTTGTAATTTATGCTGTATGTATTTTGAATTAAATAAAAATAATCAGTTTCTGGCACTATTAACCATGAAATGGATTCTTTGAGTTTCACTGCATATTAATAAGACTTCTTTTGCATCCATTAAATATATGCATAATTAATTTACAGTCACAAACCTAAAGCTGGCATTGCTTAGAAAGAAAGTAAGATTAAGGTATTCCATACAATACATGTTAGTAGTGGTTTTCAACTTTTTTCTGCTGTCCATAGCATTTTACAAAAAGCCGGCCAGGAGTTAGATTTGATAAATTAGTTCTTATGTTTATAAGAAGTTACTGGTTTATATATCCCTCAGGACCAGGCATAAATGTGATAACAAAACAACACACTAAAATGAGGCAGAACATCAGCCATCCAGTTACTCTGGCCCTGTAAGCTGCATCTGTGCTTCCTGATTCAATGAATGTGGGTCTCCATGGATGGTACTTATCATTGTGCACAAAATTTTCCACACAAGAATGAAGAGATGGATACTTTATCAGCATCAGTTCAACCTTCAACATGCTAAACCACGATATGCTTACAATTCTCTATAAAAACTGAAAATATTTCCTTCGTGATATTTACAGTAGTAGATGAGAGAATGAGAGAAGCATTGAAACTTGTTTACTTTTTTTTTTCTATAACAAGACAGCTGCTCCCAACTGGAGGATTGAATTACAGATCTCAATCTTTGCTAAAAACACCTCTAAGATTAAGTGCATCTGCTTGATCTGAAGGGAATTTCCTACTCAGAGACCAGGCAGGAAAGGCACTAAAGACTTTATTCAAAACAAAGGAAGTATTCTTCCTTCATTTTAAAACTCTACACCTTCATTTTTCAGCTACTGAAAGGAGTCCTCTCGTTAGGCTTGCTCCAGGAAATGTTACCAATAAAAGTGTAAGAAGCTGTCTGGGACCTGTGGGCTTGGTCAGGCCAAGCTCCAACATAGCACAGGTCAACCTTTGAAATGAAGGCTATGTTGCTCAGACTTTTGTCTGAAATTTGAAAATCTCCAAGGATTGCCATTCCACAGCCCTTGCAGGTGACCTATTCCCAGGCTTACTGCACCACAGGGAATTTTTTGACGTCTTTTCTGCAGGCTGAACCGAATTTCCTCAACCAAAGCAGAGGTGAGAGGAATAATTATTTCTCTGGACCTGAAGGCTCTTTTGCCTTGCAACCATTTCTGTTAGAACTTACCATAAATACATTCTCTCTTGTATATATTTATATAATTAAGTATTACACTCACCAGCCACTGCTGAGGTATTTCTGGCAGAGGCATTTGAGGAGGCGCCGGCAAACTGTTGGCAACTTCTTGCTTCTGGACATGTTCTTTAATTTCTAAACCTGTGGAAGAGCAACAAACATCACTTAATACCTTGGTAGATGCAAATGGGATATTTTTTCCACATGTGGATCCCATGTCTGACTGTCACACACTGAAATCTGGCATGCAGTTCTGATCACAGACCACCTCCCAAGGGCAGTTACTGAGGCAGGACTGGAAGAATGCTGGGAATTCAGGAATTTAATCAACCAGAACAAACACATACTTGCTCTATATGATAATGACATATATGCTGTTTGGATCAACAAATACCAGACATTGAAAAAAATTACAGGAAATCATTCTGAACTGCCCATCCATCTCAAACTCAAAGACTTAAACAACATTCAAATATGCTGCCAGGTGCCTGCCAGTTAAGAACATTTATTGGGGGAATATACCACATTTGAAAACATCCCAGTGGCACCATACAGTGAATAAAACATAGCCTGTGGCCCGTATGTGACTGGCTGCCTTTTTTCAGTGAAGAGGAACAACAGTTGTTCCCATGGCACATTTTGGATGGGCAAAGGCATCATGCAGAAACAAGCCCCAAACCATCTTTCATTCCAAAAGAATGGAGAAGAGGGCAGAGCCCCCACCTGCCTGCTTTTCCTGGCAGTGATGGTGACAGCTCTTTGGCCAAGCCCACAATGCCCATGTTCCCTGGGCTCCCTGCTGCCACCACCACCTCTGATCATGGAGCTATGGTGTGAGTCTAAGTCCCAGGGGATGCAGGATCCTGTGACACTGCTGAGGGACACTGCTGTAACCAATTCACCATTAACAGAAATGCACACTGAGCATATTTGCCCACCATTTCCTTCTTACTAATTTTTTATTTTAATAACCTCGTGGTTTTCCAGGTGAATTTGAAAAGGAAAAAGAATGAATGTAAAAGCTGTTTTGAGGGTTCTTTGTGTCATTTTTGCATCTCCCTCACAGGAGAAAAGCGGAATGACCAACTCACTCTGTGTTTTTGGCACAATAATTTAAATCACAGTTGAATTCCCTTCACAGAAACAGGATATGGTTTATTCTTCTACATATCAAAAGAAAATTAGGGTGCATCTCCTCAGTGTTCTGGCAAAAATTCAGTCCATGGATTGTACCCTGCTTAACCCTAGAATGAATTTAGTTCCTAGTATTTAGTTGCATTTTTAAAATATATATTTACATAGTCAAGTGGATGACTTTTGGTCAAGATCATATAATTCTCAAAAATATAATCAATGATGAAACGTTTCTTGTCATAATATCCCAGTCCCACTGGCTGTGAAGTCATGGGTTGAAAAACAACACTGATATATTAAACTGTCTCTAAAGACTGCAGTTTCTTCTTTCTTCCTACTAATCCTAAGAGTGATTAGTCTCGGGAAACTTTTTTTTTTTTTTTTTTCCAGTTTAACTTTCACACATTGCTCTTTACATAGGATGAGTGATGAGTCCATATTATGACTGCCATCCATATCCAAGTGTCCCATGCCTTCCATAACAAGCTGAAGTCATATATGAAGGGATTTTTACTGAAAAAATCCCAAACTATTCCAAGTGAATACTATTGACTCTGTAAAACTATTTTTCCCCATTTTCATCTATGTGTTTAAATAAGAAACTGATCCAACATTTTACTTCTTCTTCCAACTTACACTGCAAAAGGAGTACTACAGGTTTAGGGCATCAGGTCCCGTTAAGGAAAACAGGCAATGTTGACAGTCATATTAAATGACTAAATCCAGCAACACTTCCTGCTCCAAAATAAACTCTTTGTGTCTTTGTTTTTTAGAAGAAAGTCTGAGCTTTAGCATGAAATGCCAAGTGTTTTCTTCAGACCTACAATCCACCGGGCATGCCAAGGCACAGGAAGAAAAATAAGGTTTATAGTTCTGCCAGCTATTCAGAGTAACCACTGGTTTGGATGCAGAGCAGAGGCCAAGCAGCTGCAACCTGAAGAACACATCTGCCTGGCCCAGTTCTCCCTGCTTGATAGATATTAGATGAAGAAAACGGTGGGCATTTGGGGGAGATTGAACAAAACAAGGCAAAAGATTTCTAAAGAATTCCCCAAGTAAGAACTCACTCAATTTGAAGTGTTTTAATGAAACCAAATCAGCCCATCACAACAATTTCCACCTTTACAAAGAAAAATATAATTGTTAATTTCCAGATGTTCTAACAAAGCCAGCCAGTTCCCAGTTCCCCAGACCCATCATTACCAGTCCCCATTTATCTTACATGGTTTTCTCCAGCGATCAAAAAATCCTGTTGGACTGACCCTGTTGATTTTTGCAAATGCAACTAAAGAGCTTGAACTCAGCATAGTCCTCAAGCCTCTTAAACCGTGCCAGCAACCCAAGAGCTCTCCTGGAGTTGTGTGGGTGGAGTAAAACAACAATTTGAAAAACAGACTCCAAATGATAGTTCATCTTAGTTACAGAGTACTGTGGGTTTATGTATCTTTTATTGCTTTTAATTTTAATGAAGAGATGAATAGTTTCAAAGGGATGGGAGTACTGAATGTTACAACTGATAAAAAAAGCAGCAGGGTCGGCTCCAGTAAAGTACATGACTCCCTGGGTAGTTTCACACACGCTCCAGGCCAGGATGTGATGGCAAAGCTCCCAAGGAGGCAGTTCCTCTCCTTCCCTGCCTTGTTCCTGTCCCTGCACCAACCTCTCCTTTCAGCCAGGATAAGCATGTGTGTGGCCTTAGGTTGAACCAGACCAGGGAAGTGACACTGGTTAAGACTAAACCACCAAAAAAAAAAAAGCAAATAATGTTTGTGCTAGCAGAAAGGAAGAAGCAATACAGGAGTAGCCTGGGGAAAGAAACTGGATGCTTTTTTAGAGGCCAAGCTGGCTTAAATTCTATTCTATTACATAAACTAGTTTATAGACATAAAAAGCATAGTCCTATGATCTCTTATTTAACTGAACTATGGGGTTTCCTTAATAATAGTTTGAACTAGAGCATATCTTTTAGCAAAATATTCCATCTTGATAAGATGCCAGCAATGGCATGCAGAACGTGCTAAGTTCTTCCATTAGTTCATAGCTTCAATGCTCAAAACATGTGCTTTATTTCCACTTTGAAACAAACATTCAGCCATTGCTCTTACTGTTGTGTAAGTCTAGGAGCTTGTTCTCAGTCATTCCTTTTCTACATAAAGATTAATGATGACACATCATTTTGAAGGCATATTTCTTTTACAACTTTTCTTTGAAATGTCTACATTTGATCTCCTTGAATGAAGGCACTAGAGATGGGTAAAATGTTCCAGTAACAACTGCACTGAGCAAAGCCCTACCACTTAATACATGGATCTCCTTGGGATCTTGGTGATGGATGGCTCCTGTAATTGGATGAAATGGATCTTGTTACAGAGCCTGCAATAGGCTTTAAAACCTAAATGGTAGGTGCTGAATAGTGGAAAGCTATGGTTGAGGTCTTCTTATCTGTTACCACATGTAGAGACACAGACTGAACACACCTAGGAAGGTGTCCTGGCACACAGAAACTGATATTCACACAGTTAAGACCTCTCACCCTCAAAGTGATTTTGACCTGTCTAGAGGGAGCAGATCTTTGTGCGAGCTAACTCCCACATCATGCCTAGGAACTGATGGAGGAGACAAGTCAGCTCAGGCCAAACCAATGCAAGGATCATTCCATAATTTAACAGCACAAATAATTGAGCTCTAGAGTCCAGAAACATATTCAGCACTGTGAAATGGAAGGTTTTTCATCCTGGAACACCATCCACAATCCCAAAAGAAAGAATGTGACAACCTTCCCCCATGTTTTCAAAGTTGGCAACAGAATGACACCTGACTTCTAAAAAAGCCAAATGTTTTTCTTAATAAATCTAGCCATAAAGATTGCAAGAAGAGCACACAGTGTCAGCTCAGCATTGCTGAAGTTATTTTCAACCCCAGTAAAATACAGCTGTTTCTAAACATACCAAATCGCAGGTTCACACCTACAGATTTTTGGGGAGTTTGGTGCATTTTGATGAGCTTTTGGAGCATGAAGACTCCTTCCACAATATAAGAAATTGTTATCTGCCTTGTTCTCTCAGGATGAAGTAGAAATAGTGCTGGGTCTTTAAGAATGTCAAAATGGAAAAGAGGACAATCATTACTTTAAAGATCTCCTTGGACTCGAGTCCCATGGCAAAAACTATTTCTTTAATAAATGGGGGCAACACTGCATCAAACAAGACCATATTTTTTTGCACTAGAGAAGAAACACATCAGGAGAAATACAGCTGCTCACAATGTGGCATTTCTCTTCAACAAACTCTGGTATTTTTCAAAAATCTAAACTGGGCGTTTACACTGGCAGTAGTTCTGTCAAATGTAGTGGAGACAGAGGTCTTAGAGCCCAGATGTCACTGCATACAGGAATATGTGGTAAAAAATATAAGAGTACTGTTAGGAAAACTAGTGAGGAATGTTCTTCACTAAATCTCTGTGGAAAGGTTCCTGTACACAGTACATCACTTATGTTGCACTCAGTTCCATAATCTTGATGGAGACAAGCAATTGTGCAATAAAAATGGTTTTAGATAGGAAGAAAACAAGAAAGTAGGTCTAATTGCAAAATGCAATCCAAACATTCTGACAACCATTTCCTATCTCTGGCTTGGCACCCCTGTATCAGTTATGCACCAGACTCCACCTCAGTATCAAGCCTTTTGATGGATTTGGGTCATTTGACACAGATGAAACAGTGCTGTGGCCAGCACTCCCTGACATCAAAACTCACAAAGAGCATTACTGGCACAAATTAAATGAAGTAGCCACTCCACCAGCAGAAGTGAAAACATTCTACCGAGGAAATAATTCTGTGGCTGGGTTCACCCATGTGCACCCAACATAGTTCTAAGTGTGCCTTTTGCTGTATTTTACTGCTGGACACAAAGGAAAGCATTCAGGAAAGTTACACTTTGGCTTCACCCTGTCTTTCTGTCTTGCTTCAATTTAGGGCTTGTCTTCAGCTCTTAAAGTTATTTCACCGAGCACAGACTTATTCTGTGCACTCTGCAAGCAAGAAAACACACCCCAACACTGACCTTTTGATGACTGTATCCTCAGGAGAATGTTAGTTATTACTGCCTTCTTCTCCCTGACAGTGGAAGTTAGATATTCATGGTCCAGAAGTTCAAGAAACAGGCGCAGCTCAACTATTAACTCTTCCATGGCTGAACGACAAAAGAAAAAAAAAATAGAATTACTTTTTCTGAAAAGTCCCATTGGAAAAAAAAAAAAGGTAAGAGTTAATTCTCATTTACCCACATTCATAGTTATTTTCTAGTATTTCTTAAAAATGTATGGTCCTCCCTGATGAAAAGAGACTTTAACATTATTAAACATTAATAGAACCAACAGAATAATCCATTAGTGAGCACTGCAGGCATTTAGAGCATTTATTTACAAACTGAAAAATCTAGCGTTTCACATGCCACATGATGAAGCCATCACCAGACAAGTTACATGCAGGAATGGTGGCCCCTGACACTCTGGTTCCTCTCTTTTCTTCATTTGCCACTCTGGTTCCCCTCCCATTAACAAACTGCAAAATTTCCAACTGCAGAACAGATTTAAGACTTGGTAAAATTTCTAGATACCACTGGTATTTTAATGAATCTTTCCTCCATCTTTTTTCTTCTGTTTGCTGTGGTAAGAAAGACCAGGTATTCTTCTTTTTTTTTTTTTTTTGCAGTGATTTTTCTTTTTTATGATCTCCAATGACAAGCTCCCAATCTCTCACAATTTTCTTATCACTCCCCAGATTTCATGTGATGCATTCATTACACATTTCATCCTATTCTATTATTCCAGATCTCAAAGCTTTCTGACTTGCTCTGGAAAAAATTGCATTCCTTCTCTCTATTCCCAGTGCTTCTCATTTTTTTTATCAATGAACTTCATAAGCACAGTTCTCCTTTTCTCCTTTCAAGTTATCCCTAAAGTCTTGCACCTTCCTAAGAACCGCAGTAGTTCAGACCATACACACAAACACCTTTGTTACAGCCTGATCATATGATATCTCTTCAGCAGCTTTATGAGGAAACCCATGGTATTGAACCATATTTGCATGCCTCAGTTGTCTCATAATTCTGAGATTCTCTGGTCCCTTCGCTTAAGGCAATGTACTATTTATAGTTTTGTATCCTCATTCCAAAATGCCTCCACTTAATTTTTTTCTCTACTTTTCTCTACTTTTTATTCTCACATTTGTTTTTATAGTCTTTTCAAGACCTAACTGGGCAACTGCTGCTAAGCCCCTTCAGACCTCTAAAAGGTACATTCTTTGCTGCTTACTCCCTTAACAGCTCTTCCCTACTCCTAAAACCTTTAGGTTTACCAAGGTTTACCCAAGTGAATCTGGAATCCTTTCTTCCATTTCTGAGAATGTGTCTGGATGTTTAAACAACCCTTATTTGAGATGCATTTGCTTTATCCTACATTTCACAACAGCAGAGTGCAGGGAAGCCTGCAGATGTCAGCTACACTCCTGCAAGGCACTCATGGCCTATTCTTGTCTCCCAGAAAATCAGATTTTCCCATGCATTTGGAGACTGTACCTACGCTCTGACTGCTCTGGCAAAGCCAACAAACTACTGGGAGCAAGCGCAGAAGATGTGTCAGTCAGCAATAACAGGGCATGAAAACACCTTAACAAAGAAATCCCTGAAGTGTTTTTCATATATATTTGAAGTATTCATATATATTCACATATATGAAAAAGTATTCTTCATATATATGTGCTTGAGACCCTTAGCCCTTAATTTTCTCAAAGACACTATTCATTTGTACATACAATTCCATCCTGCCCAAGTTTTTCTTGGTGATGGTATTTTTTTATTCAACTGAGCAGTAGCACTGCCATTACATAAACTGTCCACATTTTCATGAATTATGTTTCCCAAAGATTTTCACAATATATTGGCAGAAAGAGGGTATTTAAAATGACAGGAAAACTGTCTGCGTCAGTTCACAATGTAGCTCATGAAAAACATCCCATGGCTACAATGGTAAATTTTTTTGCCATCACATTTGTAGCTGTCTGAGCTCTCTAGTAGTCTGTCAGAAATCCAAATATTTCACAACAACCTTATTACTTCCAGAGTTGCTCAAATTATGAAACAACATATATACAGCATACAACTTTCTGAAGCACAAAGGCATAGGTTCAGATTTGCAAAGCACTAAGTGATCATGACACTCTAGGAGAAATAAAAAGGCCATATGACAAAAAGAAAAAAAAAAGAAAAAAAGAAAAAAAAACACCCAAATAATCAGCTTTTATTTTTTTTCTCAAATTATACAGTTTAGAGATAAGATGTATATTCCATTCTGTGTATAGAGGTCTCCATCTTTTAAGTATGCTTTGAATATAAAATGCATTAATATTGTTCATTTTAGTTACAGAATATATGAATATTTTAATAGTTACTTGATGGGATATATGCTTTCAAAAGCTATCATTACCATACAATCTAGGCAATCATTGTGAAACCTAATCAGTATGCAGCACAAGAAATTTATATTTTTCATGTAGTTCTACAGCCATATTTATTGTTAGTAATTGCAGTTACTGTTAGTAATTGCATGTATTACTGCACTAATATTTCTTTGCAATGGCATGTTTCCTGATTTCTTTACGGCAAGGGACTGTAAATAAGCTAAAAGGGAGCTCTCCCTTCACCTCTTCACCAAAGAATACCACATGCCACAGCCACAGTGGCATACAGTCATTTCTTTGCTGAGAACCTTCACTTCTAGGGAGGGGAAAAAGGATGAAAGCATCAGATACGTTTGATATGCAAAGTGTACACAACTGTGTGAAGTTATTAAAAATTATCAGATCCTTGTCCTCAGGATCTTATAATCTAATATAAACAGATGGATTGCACAACGAGAAATGAAAACAGAGGGAGTTACCAGGGAAGGAGACAGGGAAGCAAGAGGACAAGAGAGATGAAGCTGCTACTGAAGAAACTTCTGGGACCTGGCACCTGCCCAAATCTCTCCTGACTGTACCATAAACGTGTGGCTTTTCTCTATGTCTTTGGAGGAAATCTGCATTGCACTCCCTGGTGACCTACAATGACCAGCCCACCAAAGGTACTGCAAGCAATTTAAGTGCCCCAGCAGAGGATATAAAAAACAAAGCTTTGGTTAGGACAGATAAGAGGATGGGAAGATGAACCTGATACCAGTGAGGCAATAGCTGAAAACATGCCAAAACACCTCCTTAGCAACACATTGACATTCACTGCCTGTGCCCAGGGCCTGGTGGCCAGCACTGAGGTTCAAAGGCAGAGAGGGCATCACCAAGGAACACAGAGCATGGCAGGGCTCCCTCCTCCTGCCTTGGAAAGCTCACAGGTGTACCACACTTCCAGCAAGCAGCCATCAACGCTAATTCACAATTTCAGTGCGACAACAGAATGAAATTGTTAGCAGCTGTTAAAAAATGCCAGATGTGAACACTTAGACGTTGTTTCTAGCAGGACCAAATTAGGGATGTATTTTCTTTTGTGGGACTTAATAGCATCGTAAATATCAAAGTGTGAAGGAAGAAATTTTTGAATTTCACTTCGTATATGCATTGATGTCAAACATCCAAAAGGAAGGAGGGGAAACACTGTTCCCAGATAGCAAGAAACACTCCACATATCTTAAAAGCATACTTTCCTCTGTTAGTACTTTTGCTGCTTAAGGAAAGAGCAGAAATACTGCCATAGACTGTATTGCAATAAAGTACTGAAAAGTCATCTTTCCAAGATGGCAACAAATAAACTTGTATGTTCAGGGGAAGAAACAAGTTTCCCTGTTGTCAATTCTTGGCTGATTTTCTGGATTAAAAAAATCTTATTTTCTCCTTCCTAGAAATGTGATGATGGGCTCACAAAAAAATGGAATTAAATAACAGAAAATCTACGTATTTTCAGTATGCAATCATTATTTCTTAAATGGAGACTCAAAAGGAGTGAATGATGCAAGTCCCAAAGAAAAACATACTCCTCCAGTGAGAGATTACCCTTGGAAATCTGACATCTGAAAGAATAATAATCAGAAAAGGGCTCTCAAAAAGGGGCCAATTTATTTGACAGTTTTGGCTGTATTATCATTGCCAAAGGAATTACTGGTAAGTGGCAGGTGGTGAAAGGCAGGGTGGAGCCCAGGAATGGTAATCACAACAGTAAACTGATTTTAGCTTGACTGAGGAGCAAAATCACATTCCCTATTAAATGATGAGAAGTCTATTCTATGCTCAATAGGAATTATAGGCCCCTAATGGGCTGCTGTAATTGCCATTCACAAATAAAAAAACAATGATAAATCCAGAAGGGTTTCCAAGACCAGCTCTCAGGAGTTTCAAAGTTTTTCAAATGGCAGCACATAAAAACTATATACACAAGCCAGCAACAGAATACACCAAGGTAAAAATAATCAGGATAAGGCAATTACATCACACTGCAGAGTTTGTTCCAAACCAGAACTAAAACCAAATGGGACTAAAAATGCATGATGATGTAATTATTCCAAGTCTATGTTTACTGGTACTAGCCTATAACCATTTTTTAAAAGAATATAGTTTTCACTTGCAGTTGATTAGAAAAAAATCACAGGGGCAGTTCTATACTACACACATGATTTCAAGGTTGCTTAAACCAGAAGAAATTACAAGAATGAGCTCATTAGAAAAATGGCCAGATTGTTTTTGGTCAGTCCTAGCAATTACCACAGTATTTGCCACAGCACAAATGACCTGAAAGTGTTTTTCAGTTAACTAATATACACTAGTGAACTTTTAAAGAAAATAAGTATACAAATATATAATAGAAATATGAATTGAGCTCAATTTTTTAGATCCTATTGATCGGTTCCTTGAACACTGCTGAATCAAATTTCTCAGTGCTTACATTTTCTGTTCTCTGTTTAGTTTGTCATTTGCAGAAGTTGAAGGCTAGAACAGAGACCCACTACAAGAAATCACCTAATCTGACTTTGTACACAATACAGGCCAGATAATTTCACCTTGCTATCCCTCTGTTTGTGGAGAGATGTGTATTTACATGAAGTATAACTTCCAGGAAAGCAAAAATTCTGTGTCAGAATTTTGAGTCCCAAGTTGCATGGGAGGTGATCCCACTTGACTTCGCCAAATTTGACAGGATTAATGGGTAATATTGAGGCCAATCTTCAACCTATATATAAAAACTTCTTGAAACAGAGACTCTCCCAATCTTTCAAGAAAACCTCATTGGTATTTGGGTACACAAGCAACACTGTAGAAACCACATACATTCTCATTTAAAATAAAAAGCAGAATGTGAACTTCATGTTTATATACATTTCTCTTGAAATAGCGTCACTATCCTTAGTTTTGGATGCTGTAATATGAATATTTTATTAAAAAGCTCATAACAGACTACTGCTGAGGAAACCATGGCTGTTTTTTATAAAGCTATAAATATCAGGGACACTACAATGAATGCAAAGCCACAAGGAGACAAAAATCTTAGTGATGAAAAATACAAAATCACTTTGACTCCCACTCAATCCTATAACACAGTTACAAATATCCTGTATCCAGCAATTAATAAAAAAGCTCCTTTCATGACTATTTTATCATTATCCAGGAAAATATTTTCACACAGAAGCACACAAAATCTGAAAGCAGGCAGTGAGAGCATATTTAGCAGTAGGAAAAGTTCTTAATTTTTTCAATATGCTACCAGAAACTAGTTGACATATTTGAAAACCGTATTAAAATCCCCTCCCCCAAGAAATGAAAAGTGTTGCTGCTTGAGGAACACCCTGTGAGGAGACAGGACTTCTCACTTGGTGAGTTTTCTCTTGGTTGCACTTGCCCTTCTCTGCTGCCCTGAGAACCATAATTTACTAGATGTGATGGATACCTGATAAATATGCTAGATCCTGCTTCAGAAAGTGAAGATGATCAGCTGGGGGATACATGGGATTAGAGTAAAGAGTGGTAGTGTGTTAAAAAGCAGTGAACCCAAAATAGTGAATGAAGCACTAGAGATGAAGAACTAGTATGAAGCAAGTAAAACATACATAAGGATTTCCATTAGAATGTTTTAGCATAAAAATAATTACACCTCTCTAAAAACTGGCAAAAAATATATTTTGTTTAGAATTTGGCACTCTCCAGCCTGTCACAAAGATTCTTTCCAGATAGCTTGGGGCAAGAGAGGCAAAATGCATCTACCAAAAACTTCTTGTCTCATGCATATTTATGATCAACCTCAATGAATGTCAAGGGATCACTTCAGCCACAACCCACATGTATTCCTCTTTCTTCTCTCTGCTTCAGTTCTCAAGGAATTGGCTTTTATAAAACCAGCTTTCCAAAAAAGCTATCAGAGCTCCAAATGCTACTGTTACAATACCTGGGTGACAAAACAAGAGGTGGGAAGGCATTAAGGAATGTTTGGACAAGAAACAAGCTGCCAAAAATCCTGCTCCCTCACTGAATCCTACAGCCATGCCAAAAATCCTACAGCCCTGCAATGAGTGACAGCAATGCTGGGGTGTAATCCATTAGCATAGGGTGGATGGATAAAGGGTTTATTTTTTAAAGTGCAGACCAGTGTTTAAGCAAGGCCACAGACTTTGGAGAGGAATGTCTGCTTTTAAGCAAGTTCACAGACTCAGAGAAAAAAAAAGAACTAAAAACAGAGAAAGAAAAAAGAAAAAATGAGAAATAAAAAAGAGAAAAAAAAAGAAAAAAAAGAAAAATAAGAAAAAAATCATTACTCTTAAAGGCATTTATTTTTTATTTAAGTACCAATTATCTACATGGAACTCATAATACAATAAGCTAGCCAAAAAGAAAAAAAAAATGCTGATAACTCACTAAATAAACTTGCAGTGGACTTTATAAAGTTGTTCAAGACTATATCTAAAAGTATGTTTTCCATATGAGATTTCTTTTATTCCCAAATAAATGTAACATACTTTGTAAAGCACATGAACATGGATTTCACTCTCACTGCATGCCCAAGAGGCTGAGAAAGTCTCACCCTCCTGCCTCTGTGCTCTCTGTTGAGTTTTCTTTTTGGACTCCCATCACCCTTCTGCAGCAGGAAATTGAAATTTCTTGCATTTAAGCATCTCCGAAAGTATCAGCTGACATCGCCCCACCAGGACAAGACATTCCAGGTCCTGTCTGCTGGCTCCTGCATTATCTCACCTCCTCCCTCTCTCCAAACCACAAAAGATAAGCAGCCACTACAGAATTAATGAACAGGCTCCCATTCCACAAAAGAAAAGCAGTTCCCTCTGATGACGAGGACAGAAAATCTGTGGTAGGAGGTGAAAGTCTGCGCCTGTCTCCAAACCCCAGGGGAAACAAGTGACCACTGGCAGTAAAAAAAAATTTAAGCACTGCAGCACCCCTTGGGAGTTCTTCACTTGGGCCCTCAGCTGAACACAGATCCCTTTTAAGGGTAGAATTTCTTTCAAAGTTATGAATAATTACATATCCAGAAGAAATGTGAGACAGTAAATTAAGGACGTTAATGGAATGGAGAAACAGAATAGCAAAGCAATGACAAAGAAATACAAATATGGCAATGGTAGGAACTACACATTATAATTTGGTATTTCTGTATTGAGCAATACAATTTTATTATCCACATCAAATAGCAAACTTAAAAATTGTTCAAGTCCAGAATCTCATCCATATGAGCATTACAACTGAAGAACAGTTTTTGCTTTGTGAATCTGGAGTTCCAGACTTCCAGTGTGCTAAATTAGAGCCAGACATGAGATAATACTGCATTTTATAAGAATATATAAAGAAGACCTCACATTTGTACGTGAAGATGGAAAACAACCCATTTTTTTCTGTCCTACAACACTTTTTCATATGACAGTATTCACTGCTGGGTTCATTATGCAATGAGCAACTTCTGCCATACATTGATTATTGTCTGATGCCTTCCCCAAGGAGAGAAGCTTGTTCTGCATTCTCTGTCTGGCTTTTGAAAATTTCTATGAATAGATGTACACATTGATATAGATGACACACGATCCATAAAGTCATGCAATACATTCTCTATTGAAAACAGCAATATATGCCTTTCAACAGCAGATTCATCTAGCTGTGATAAAGCAGGGAAGCTGTAATTCTAAAATGGGGAATTTCAATTCCCTCTACCCCTCAGGTGAATTCTCTGAAATACACCAATGTCTCTCTGATTTTTCCTCCTTCATGTTTCACCTTCATGATTACTATGAAGACAGGAAAATTAAATAAACTTGTAACTTTATTGTTTCTGAAAATAAATAATAATAAAAAAGGAAGAAAAAAAAAAGAAAAAAAAAGAAAAAAAAAAAAAAAAAAGAAAAAAAAAGAAAAATTGAGTTCAGCCAGCCTGAGGCAAATTATTCCTTTCAGTTCCTTCACTCAGCACACTTCTGCAGCATGCCAAAGGAGACAGACCAAGGTTCCCAATCAACCCTCCCATGCCAAACACAGAGAGTGCTGGAAGCCTGGATTTGATCCATGTGCTCTGGGCTTGGACAGGGGCTGCTTACAGGAGGGCAACAGCAAACACCCTGACCACAGAGATCAGCCAGGACTGGGATCCACACTTGCTAATGGAGCTCCACAGAGCAACCTTCAAGGCCCCTCTTTGTCTCTATTTGTTAATAAGTGATCAAAGGTAACACTTTCTCTCTAAAAGAAGATAAAGTCAGAAAGTACATTTCAGAAAACTGTGAATACCTAGGTCTCTGTATTTTCTTACAATAGGAGAATCAGAATTAAAACAAGTGCACTTTCATATATTTGTTAGAAAAGACGAGGTGCTAAAGAATATACTAATAAGAAGTTGGTCCAACAAGTCAACTGAAATTTTGCCACCTGAGCTACGGACTGTACTGGAATTCAAAATGCTATTTTGTCACAAAATCTCATTTCCTGCCTTTAAAAATATACAGAAACCTCATCATTTAAATAGTCCAGCATGGGATGCTGGAAGTGATGGTGAGAGTTTTAAACAATGGCAGCAGTACACGAGAGGCTCATTGTCCTAGCAGGACATGGGCAATACTCCTGTGATGGGACCTGAAACTGAGCATGCTGAAGAGAGGAGCACAAATGCTCTGGCATGATTTTTGTAACTGGATTTAGACCCCACAATACCAAGTAAGAAGTTGTCACCATGTCACCAACGTACCATTTGAAATACACTAATTGCAAAGCTGAATTATTTTCAATATCCATTGTATTGATTATTTTCATCTGCAGTACTGATGAGGCAGAAAACAAGACATATTCAGAAGACAAAAAATAAATAAATATTTCTCCTCGCAACAAAAAAAGAAAAGAAAAAAACCCCTTATTTAAAACTTTGGGTTTTTATCTGGCGTACTTCACACAGTTTCACTAAATTAATTCAGTGCAACCTTGGACATGCAGCAAATACTTGTATTTTACAGAGATTTCATTTTAATTATGGCTGTGCTCTGAATTTATCATGAAACCAGAAAACATATGTTTAAGAAACAGTAATAAACTGCTGTCAACACCTTTCTCTCAGGCTGTTCCAGCCACCTTTCCTCTTCTATCCAATCAGCCTTGCACCTCTTTGGAATACAGACTGTGCTAGACACTTACCTACAAGATCCCAGGGAAAATTTACCTCCATGGCTTGCACTCCCCTTGTATCATTTTCTGTTTTCTGGACATTATCTAGTTTTTTTACATCTGGTCACGATGCCCCATATGTTTGGAACAGCCTCCCTTTTCCCTGCCAAGTAGCCTCCCTCTCTCCTATGAAATCTCTCTTTCTTTCAGCATTTCCTTCAGCAATAATCCTCACCTTTCCCCTTGACCAACAGTTGCACCATGTCTCGTCATGCAGCTGGTTTTTTTATCTACCTTTGGGTCAGACCCTGCAAACGTTTTCCCATGGTTAAAAAACCTCCCAATCCTTCCGATCAGTTTCACTAACCAAAGCAGCAGAATAAGTTCAGAGAGAGAGAAAAAAAAAGTGTTTTAATTATTAACATCTAAAAGGCACTAACTTCATTCCTATGCAAAAGGAGCAAAGCAGACAAACAGTCAGATGTCTGTTCCTCCTGCCAGCAGTGGGAGAATGCAGCTCTGAGGATGGGAGACCAGGGCAGCTGCCAGAACATATCCTGGCACCAGCATGGGCACTGCCTGGCCAGCTGTGCCAGCTCCGTCCTCCCCCTCACACCTGGCCCTTTCCAACAGAGAGGTGGTATTTATAAAAAATAAACTTATTATTCCATATTCCAAGAACATTTCTAAGCTCTAAGGACAAATGTCCAAAATGTTACCATTACCAGTGGCTCTCACTCACTCTGTGTCTGGCTGCATTTCTTCAGGTCAAGGAGATAATTTATTGTTTGTAAAAAGTGCTGCCATGGGACCAAACAGCACAAGCAACACCAGCTCCTCATTGTTACAGCATCTAAAAACTTCCTATCAGGCCACAGGATAGAAGAAAAGCACTTTACCTACATCCTCGGCATATTTTCTCTGTGACTGCCCACTTGTGTCAGCTGACGAATACCATAAATATAAAAATGGACCATTGGGTTCAGAACAAACCCCTATATTCAAACTACACAGCAAGCACAACTTCAGCACACTTCAGCAGTATCACTTGGGCAGGGAAGCCACATTTTATGACTAAGGGGTTCACTGTATGTCCATTCGTCCTCACCAAAGTTCTGTCACAGCTGAGGGAATACCCTGATCAACATGAGCTTCACCAAGGGTCGGGTGTGCCCTCAGTGCCATGCCTTGTTTGTCTGGATGAGATCCTGGATGGGTTGTTTAACCACATCTGCCAAAAGGTGTTCCCCAGTTTTTCCCATATTCCTGAGTAACAAAGAAGATGCACTGCCAAATGTCCTCCCACTGAGATCTCAAAGGCAAAAACCCAGCACTCTCCCTCAAGAAAAGAAGCAAAACAGCAACGATTAGAGTTTATAGCAAGTTTGCACATTTTCCTGAGTTTACGTGCTTTGTTTTTCACAGACTCATAACCCAACTAGGAAACCACAGACTGATGCATCTGTTGGTCTCGGTTATTATCAAAAATGTGCTGACTCTCCATAGAAGTTATCCCATTGCATCATAGCACAAACAACGGGTGTCAGGCCCGTGTCTGGCAGCTGAGCCCTCCCTGGGAGGATCCCTCCCAGGCTGGGACTGACCAGCTGGGGTGGCCGGGCAGCGGCCGGGCCCTGCCCGCTCCGCCCGGCACAGCCGCTCACAGAGATAAAAGCCATCCACGGCCAGCATTTGCATCCTGGCCTCATCTCACCATCTGCTGCTGCTGCTGCTCACTTGAAAATTAATACAGTGGCTGCTTGAACCAGAAGCTAATGCTGCATCTGTCCTCGTTAGGTCATTATTAGGCTACACATGCCACCCTCTTTGCAACTCAAATGGGGTGACAGTGGCCTCTAATCTGACAGCATCTGTCCTCCATCAAGAGAGACCAAATTGTAGACCCTGAAACAAATTGGACTGAATCTTCCTCCTATTCTGTGCTCCTTTACTTTCCCCTTCTTCTTCCCCCATACACTTTAATCAGAGTTAAAAAGTAAATTATTAAAGTGTACATCTCTTTCAAAGAACATAAGGTGTTTCCCATGCAAAAGTACAGAAAACTCAGGACTGGTCTTGCCTGTATAAATTACATCTCCCAGTCCAATTTCTAGGTGCTGTTCATGGCTGTTAAAGAAACAAGTGAAATTGCATTTTATCAGCTTGATCATTTATTCCTAATAATTTCCTATTTGCATCTGATTTGCACTGCATGAAGAAAAGCAAAATGTGAGAAGAATCAAGCATATATATTGAGGTTACAATTTTCATACAAATCTTAATTCTGTGGCCATTAATCCAGAGAAAGTCTCAGCGAGACATTCCCTATACATAAATTGCAACATACTGATTTCAGAGAAGGACTAATTACACAGGCTTCAGGGGCAATAATCTGAGATAGAAATCTGTCCTCTTTTTTCCCATGGAAGACACACTAGAAACTTCTTACAGGAACATCATCAAATGGAACATTTTCAAAATCCTCCTAGTAAAATGTATTTTACCCTACGTGCATTTTTCACTTTAGAAATTAATTCAATTTAGAAATTATTTACAATAAGAAAGCGAGCAGTCAAATCCACTTTAGTAGGTTCTAGGGGAATTCTAGCAACAAAAAACCAAAGCCCAAGACATTTCTTTCCTGTTCAAAGCACTTTGAAAATGAAGTGAAGAAACTGCTAAGATGAATGTTTGCAACCATTTTTTTCTTAAAAGCTAAAGTTTGAGAACCACGGCTATAGCTAATAAACTTCTAAAACTAAAAAGGAAAAAAAACCAAAAACCCAAAACCAAAACCCAAACCCAAACCCAAACATTAGAAAGGATGAAACATTCTGTCGCTGTAGGACACGAAATGAGGACACGGACTCTGGTTTTCAGAAGGCTGTGTGAGACTCGAAGTCTGAACTTTATTTTTCAAACCTGCCTTATATGCTTTTTTACAATGAGCCCACCTAAGAGGTGGGATCCTTTGGCCCATTGGTCACCCCAAAGGGCTATCAAACGAAATCCCTCCTTTGGGAAAGAATGGAGAAAAACAAGATAGTTTATAATAATATGCTCCTGTTTACAACAGGTGCCTGTGGGAAAAGAATTTCCCGAAACCAAAACATGGCAGGCACAAGCTGTGGCTACAACATTCCATCATGTTCTAGTCCTTTCTAGATCTGTCCCCATATTTGCAGGGGCTCAGGACAGATATAAATACATTTGCAATAAAATAATGCTAGGCGACCTTGTTCACCTCCTAGAAGCAAGAAATGGACAGACAATTGGCAAAAGGCAGAAAAGACCAGGAGAAAAATAGAAATTATTTAAATAAATCCTTGTTTTGGAGCATTTGAGAATGGCAGAAAGGTGCTTCAAAAAGGCCATGTGGTCCTCATGAAATGGAAGGAACATGAGAAGAAAAACAAGAGAATGATGGGTCATTCACAGTCCATGAACCTTTACAGCATTCCTTGAAGAAAAACAGAAAGGTTTATCTCAGTTAAGTAGCTTGTTTATAGGAAAGACGCAAACGTGTGCTTGGGATAAGGCTTTTTGTCTTCTTTGCTTCTTTAATCTGTTTTTAATCTGTTTTCTCATGATTACACTTTTTTTTTTTTTTAACCACAAGTTTCCTTAAGAGAAATATGAAGAAAGGCAAAATCAGCTTACACTTTCTTTTCATTCCAGATGGCAAAGTGATGAAAACTGACTAATAGCTAAATCAAGAAATTATGATGATGAAGGCATGGATTCTAAAAAAAGCCTTTGCAATTTTTCAAGCCAGAGAAACAGGAGAGCAGATAGCTCCTAACTTTTAGAAAGGAGTGTTCATTCTCAAGGCACTGGAGACTACTCCCTTTTCCTACTGTCCTTTTGGGTTACAAAGCAGCACTCTGTGGTTTGCAGATGGGAGACTGAGGCAGGCTTAGTACCACAAAGACTGTCACAGAGCATAACTTGGCACTGCCACCAAACGAAGCAGCCATGGGCGCCTTTCCCAAACCACAGCTTTCCCCAAGCCCAGGCTGTCGTTTCTGCCTCTTCTCTGGGCTGGCATGCCTGCTTGTGCAGCCACAGGATGGACTGAAGCAGGGGTCTGATACAGCCTTTAAGAGCAATACCAACTCATGCTGGAGTAACTTCATGGTGGAACACAACCATAGACATACTTGTACCTAAATTAATGCTCCATGGAGCTTCCAGGGCTGTAGTCAAAAACCCAGGCTGTTTTGAAATTCCTTTTATCTTAGGATGAGGCAGTACTGGGGTAATGAAAGAATCATGTCACCCTCTGTGTCCTGTTTCCTGACATGTCACAAGGAGTGACAGGACACATCGAGGGCTGGTGCCCAACCACACTGCACGCTTGGGCAGTTCTGTGCACATCCCGGTATTTCTCTCACGGGGACACCAGTGAAAAATTGGAAAAAATTCATGTTCTGCAGTTCTCCAAAGCCACAAATTTGGTGTCAATCTAACTGCTGTGCTATAACCCCAAATTAGCACTACAGACCAAATATATACATGTTGAATGTATAACACTGAATGTTTGAGATGGAATCTCAGATCCAAAAAGCCTCTGTCTAATGATTCCCAATAATGGTAAAGTTCTCCCAGTGTCAACGGCTGCTGAGATAATCTAACTCTTAGCACATATGAAAATCCAAATCAAGCTGTGGCCCTCTCAAGATAATGTGACTAATTTTATCCTTTTTTGACAGTGTTGTCTATTTTTGGCTTTGGCTTTGTAATGAAAATGTGGATCTAAATCATGTGACCTGAATGTGGAAAGTTCTTATTGAACTGTTGAAGAAGAGAAACATTTTGTTAATCTTAAAAAAGCCCCAACTCTTATATAGTAAATCATTAGATAATTGCATTAGAAAATAATTAAATAAATCGTTAAAACCATATAGAATTTACTATTATGCTATTAATAACTTTAATAACATTAAATTTTACTAAGAACTTTCTACACAACTGTGCAGGTTTTCCCGACTCTGCAGGACTGTCCCAGCCCTGTGGATGGAGGCAGATCCCACTGGCAGGAGCTGCCTCTGCACAAGCCACAGCATGGCCTGACCAGATGTGCAGATGTTAATAAATAATAATAACGATGATGATGATGATGGCAGAACCATGTAAGCATTCATGACTTTCTAGTTTCCAGCCTCTCCTCGACCTACAATGCCAAACTTGCTCAGATGGCTGGCCAGAAGTCAGGGGCTGACAGCCATCCTGGCAGCGCTCTCGGCCCCCAGGGCCCTGCACCTAATTACCCTGACATGGAGCAGAAGGATGCTGAGCCACTGCCAAGCAGGAGGTGTGGGCTCAGAGGGACACCCAATCTCCCTGACCCAAGGAGTCTGGCCTGGAAGGACAATCACAGGTCACCTTGGGCTCCAGACCTACATTCCTGGCTTGCACGAGCCTGCAGGCAAATGGATTACCTAGGTCCAGGAGTAGGGAGGAACAGGATTGGATTGCAAGCCAAGCCAGAGATTATTTGCAGCATGGATTAATTAAAACTATTTGGATTTCATTTTTTAACCTCTCATACTGAGAAAGAATAAATGCTCCAGAATAAAAATATTCAACCATGCCAACACACTACCCCAGTGGTGGCTGCAGATGCCAGGGCACAGACTGGACATACGTGGCCAGTGTCACCCTCTTACACGATGACACTAGCAAACAATTAATGAAACTGTATCCCACTATAACAGCTTATCCTAAAAGCCTAAAACAAGAAGAACATGGAGAAATAAAACAATAGGTGAAAATTATCGTCATATTTAAGCAAACTGCATGCACAAGTCTGAAATGTTCATTAAAAAATTCCAATGGTCTCAGTTCCACAGCCCTGAGAGACTATATGTTGATATAATGGAAGAGCAAGGATGGAAGGGGGCTTGGGGTAAAAGTCAGCAGGTGTAATTATTATCTGGAAAATTCTAAGGCACTTACTCTTCAGAGCACTGCATGAATATTCATTAAGCCTCCCAGATTAGGAGGCTTCAGTCTGAGTGTTGGTATCTTCCCTCTATGGATAAAAAAAACCAAGGCATAAATGCCCAGTATCAAATATCTAACTGGAACTGGAGGATTGCTCTTTCTCCATAGTCTCATCAAGTTTTTTACCAATTATCTTTCTCTAAGGTAAAAAGAGCAACAGCTAAGTGACTGTGGAGAAAAGCAATTGCCCAAGACCACTACAAAAATAAATGGCAAAACAGAGGTGAATTCAGAGCTCTGGAAACTCAGCGCAGTACCCTGCTCCTTTGGGAGCACTACTTAAGTGTAGCAAATCGTGAGCTAATAATATCACTCTTTCGAGCTCTGGTAACAGTTTCCCAAAGCTTGCTCTGTGAGGCCACAGCTCAGTGATCCATGTAGCAGATCAATGGAGCAGGGCTGTCAGCAGAGCTTCAAATTAAAAGCTAAAAGAAAAGGGTTCATTGAGCACTTGACATAAATTTTAGGTTCAACAACGGTGCCTTAAAAACACTGCTCATTGCCAATCATCACAGTCAGGTGGCACTTTTCAGAATATATATCAGCTTTAGAAAGCAACATTTTGTCAGGGAGTGTCCTGCAAGCCCCATAAGTTCTGATTTGCAGAATTTGGAGCTGAGGACCACCAGAGCAAACACTTCCTGGTGCAGAAGTTAGAGACAGGCACCTATGCAAGTGTAAGCTAGAGAAGCCTCAGCCACACACCAGGGCAACAGTTTTGCCTAAAGAAACTTCAATACCATCTCAGAAACCTATCTGGAGAACAAACAATCCTGGCTACGGAGCCTGTATGGAAAGCCTAGGAAGCAGACAGATGATACGCTGTGCCCCAACACTCTGCTCCTCCAAAATTAGAGGACTAGAAGAAAGATACCAGAGGACTAAGCAGACATGCTTCTGGTTCTTCATGGATCCATGAGATGCACTGAAGCGAATGATACCTCCTGGGGGGCTTTTTATCACCTTGTCATTGGAGATAAAAATAATACTCTTTATGTCTTTTAAAACACATATATGAAAGCAACATAGGAATTCTTGTGTATGCCATCCAACTGTAAAGCAGTTTTTCAGCTATAGAAATCTGGAAGCACAACAAGAAGTAAAACGTAGCTGAGCAGAGTATGATCCCAAAGGTCTGTCACCAGGCAATCCAACCTTTCTGTCTAACTTGTTCAGTCATTTCTAACTTTCCCTGCATAAGACAATAAGGAATTGTTATTTATCCTAATTTATACTATATTCCTTTGAGTAAAGGACACAGGACAGGCCATTGGTAACTTGGCAGGGTTTAATCTTCTAGGTGGTCTAAGTAATGGTGAAGTTTTTCCAAATGAACAAATAAATATCTATCTTCTGCTCTTTCCCACTTAAATAATATGAAGCTAAATAACATAAGAACTTTAAAGAGAGTAAACACAATTCAAAGAGAAGAACTGATAGGATACAAATGGTAGAAACTTGAAAAATGCAACCGAAAAGGATAAACATAAAATACCAGCAATGGTGCAAAGAATGTGTATTTTGCTGATAATTCTGTCCATAGGGTAGGACACAGACCAGACAGGGTTATCAGTTTCCAAGGAGTTAATAAGCAACTTCCCAGAAGTCTGGATATGCCAAGGTGACCAAAATGATGGGATGAAGCATGCTCTTTTGGTGCATTTGTTAGAAAGCTGGATCTCTGGCAACAGTGCACTCAGACATGGACAGACAGGAGAAAAAGGTTGCATCTGCTTTGGCAGGATCTTAGCAATATTTGAATCCGTCATCACAAATTGTCCCTGTTTCTGCCCCTACACTGGAGCACCAATACATGGTGCCAGTGAATCAGCAGACAAGTCAAGAGCGAAGCTGAGTTCAAGGAATAGTCTGGGTCATAGTTTATTTGCTTATTATTCGGGGTGTCACTAAAATTCTTTTCTAATTTACACGTGTTTTCCAAGGGCATTGAATCTTCATGTTGTCTTAAGAGTTTTAGCACCTCATAAGGAGCCTCTCTGCTGTCTTTTGGTTTTGGACAGGCAGCAGCCTAATTTGTCTTCTCAAAATTTTATTTATTCTCTTGGCAAAATCTTATTTATTGTTGGACACTTGGTATTGAGATCAGCCTTCTTAGAACACAAGTGTGTGTACACAGCCCAAACCCCTGCAGAGTTTACAGTCCAAACATTCACTCAGCAGAAAATCCTCATTAGCTCTGTTTCATCCCTGTCTCCTACCCCCTATTTATTTTGGCATTGTACAAGAACATGCCGTATTCCTGAAAACAGAAGTCTCCTTTATAGTAGGATTTAGGTACATTAAAGCAGGTAAAGTATGATTTTGACAAACATTAATGTAATAGTCTGGTGGGAGTACAGCTGTCCAGCTGTGCTTGTCACAGAAAGATGCTGAACTGTGTGCCAGAGCCATCACCTTCACCATGGCAGCAAGAGAGGTGGAAGCAAAGGAGCTCCCATCCCAGAACTATGAAGTTCCCCTGTTTGTAACACCACATTCCTGTTAACAGGGCAGTTGTGAGAGCCTCCAGTGAAAGGTAGTTTATAGGAACACACAGATCACTGCCAAGGGTCAGGTCTGATGGAGGTATGTCTTGGTGTACTCTTACTCCTCCTTAGAAGGAGGAGGTTGTGAAGGGTTAAATGGCCATTTCCTCAGCAGGAATCACATGCTATGATGAAGATCCAGTGCTCTTCTGCACCTCCTCAACCACTCTTCTCTCTTCTCCTCAAGAAAATGAGAAACTGCCACACCAAGAAGCGGTATTTACAATATGCCAAGCACAAATACCATGTGGGGTGGTGAGAGAGCTCCTCTGAGAACCAAAGACCTCTTCAGAAGTCTTCTATCAAGAAAAAATTTAAGTGTCCCACCAACCTGAGGTACTAAGATAAGAGTCAGAAGGTCCTCTCATTTATAGCCAGTGTTTCCAGAGCCATTTTAGAAAAAGATGCTCTAGAAACTTACCACAAAAATTACCAGCAAATATCCACTTCTTGGCAGCCTTGTGTATTTGGAGAGGTCTTTTATTTAGTTTAAAAAAATAAATTACTAAATAAATATACATGTTATTACTCACATCCAGGAGGAAGTGTGACTTTTCAGGAAAAATGAATTTTCTTCTCAGGCAGTTTCCAATAAGAGCTCAGAAGAATGAGTATAATACAAGTCAGATTTATTAGAAGTAAATTAAAATCATCTGTCATAGGAAACTTCTTTTTTCTCGTATAAACTTTTGTTCTGAAGCAGAAATAAATTCAATTGTATTCAAAACAAAATAAATAAAAGCTTTTGTAACTTATGCTATCTTCTCATTTGTAGTATTTATGATAAACACAAGGTATTTATTTTTGGAAGGTAAAAAATGAACACTGCCATTATTTTAGTCTATTTTGTGCCTTTTTAATGGCCATCCATTTCATTCTTTTCAAATGCCTATTAATTTTTGGCATTAGAATTCTTTGAAGTAATTTTGTAAATAGAAAGACACTTAAGTCTGTGTCTTTACATCATTATTTTATGTACTTTTCTAAACATGAATTTTGTTGATTCCTTTTTAAAATCCCCAGAAGTTCAAAGTTTTCAGTATTTTTGAGAACTGGCCCCTATTATTAGTTAAAATATCATTATATATTAACCTGCTTGGAAACTAGAGCCTCTTCACTTAATCATAAACACTAGAGCTAAAATCTGACCTAAGTAATCTGCCAAATGCTGCGCAGGAGCTGGTGCCAGTTAGGATGACAATCTAGCTCTCTCTGTTTTCAGGGCTGGATTTTATCCAGGTTGTGATTTTTTCTTTGAGTTATATTTTTTCTAAACTAATTTGGGGCATTTTGCCTTTGGCTTGGAACATTTTCTAAATAATACAAAACCATCAATTTGGACACAGTGTCAATGCCATAATGTACTACTTTTATATGGTTTCATGAAAAAAAATCCCCGTTACATCAGAGACAATTGTAATAAAAGAAACAGTCCTAAAATATCTTCTTGCTTCCAGGCATGTGGGAAATGTCACTCTGAACAGACCTGAAGAACCTATAACAAACACAAAAGTTAACTTGGATCCTTTTCCTCTGGCACATCTCCCTAGAAAATGCAATTCCTTGCTCCTACCCCAGTGTGATTGTAGGTTGTTGTGAAAGGGTGGAGCTGCTCTGTTCCCACTTTCTGCTGTGGGTTTCTGGCTTTTCCTTCCATCGAGGACTAGACTCAGCAGTGCAGTGCACCTCGACTGAGTGTAAAAGGAAGGATTCTTTTTCCTTGAGTAAGAGCCATCTCACCCTGTGGCTGCACAACTGTTAGGTCTGGTGTACTCATCATGAATCCAACCAAGTCCCTGGTAAAACAATCCAATCAGGTGCTGTAATCTTCAGGGCTGCTGACTTTAATTTTAAATTTACTTGGGAGTAACTCAAACTGCTTTTTGCTCTTGCTAATGTCTTACTCTGAGGTTGAAAATGCAATCTTTCGACAGTCAGGTTTAATCACAAAACCCATTTAAACGTTCAACAAGTCACTCTTATTTCAAGAGACTGCTTTGCTAACATTAAGATATAGAAAATTCAGAGCTGTCTCCATGGAAGTGACTTCTAGATTTTCATTAAATACTTCCTACTAGTGCTTTTATATTAGGCCACTCTGTCTTGGAACTACAGGCCTGATGATGGTACAGGTTGCATTTCCTCAGGCACAAAACAACTCTGCTGGAAACTGAGCTTCTCTCCTACAGACCCTTCTGAGCACTTCATGCACAAAGATACAGCCATGCCTTGGAACCACCCTTTGTGCTGCAGGGCCAGTGCTGACTTTTTTTTTTTTTTTTTTTTTTTTTTTTTTTTTTTTTTTTTTTTTGTCAGTGATGTAGTTGCTAAGGAAAATAAAGGAAAAAAAATCTCGAAGTGAAAAGCATAATTTCAAAATAGTAATAGAATTAGATCTGAGAGGTTCTGGGGGAGACTTGTTGCAGGGTAGATGACACCTGGATAACCTTCATCCTTACCAGCTGTTAAGGTTTGCTCCTACAAGATATTAAGGAAAACACACCTGTCACAGCCATAATAATCTGAACTCATGTGACTTTTTTCAGAACATGCTTCTTCTGGACTCAGCTACTCAGACATTCAGACCTTCTTTTGGGTCCTCAGAAGGCTGGTAACATGTTCTGGCAGAAAGGCATTCTTTCACGCAAATGCAGCAGGACACATACTGACAGATTCATTCATTCCCATTGTTTTCTGTAAACGCCCTGTCTGCTCCTCCTCACTCAAGGAGGCAGAGCTTGATGTTCTGCATCAAGCAGAACAGAAAACAGAAGGTTTTCTCCATCTCCTTTAGTCTTAGTGGCTGAAAAGTGACATGAGACCCTCACATCTTTCTGTCACAGAATCACAGAATGGTTGGGGTTGGAAGAAATCTCCGGAGATCACTTAGTCCAACCCCCTGTTCAAGCAGCGTCACCCAGAGCAGGTTGCACAGGGCTCCAGAGAAGGAGACTGCAGCTTGGTTCACTCCTCTTTCAACCTCAGCCCAAAGAAGATTTTCTGTGTATTCAAATGGAACTTTCTGTGTTTCAGTCTGTGCCTGTTGCCCCTACCCTGTCTCTGGGCACCACTGAAAAGAGCCTGACCCCATCTTCATGACACCTGCCCTTAGGACATTTTTATGGACCTTTAAGATTCCCCTCAATATCCTCAAGGCTGAACAGGCCCAGCTCCCTCAGCCTTTCCTCAAAAGGGAAATACTCCAGGCTCCAGGGAGATGCCCTATGGCTGTAAAGATCCCACCCTGTTAAATGACTTCAATTTCCAAAGACATTTATTTCTACCTTTTTTTTTTTTTTTTGCATCTATAATGGCAAATGTGAGCGGTGTTTTTAAGTTTAATAATTTAAGTTAATTTAACTGAATTATAAACAGAGAACTTTCTGCAGAAGGCCCGTGTCTGCAGAACAAGTCTTTTGTTGACAGTTACAACATATTGACAATACTTTTACTATTTTCATTATACTAATACCCAGAAGATTGCAAAAGAGTGAAATGAACTGAGGTTTTACTATAGCTCCAAAGACAGTACCACTACTTGCAGGACTAGATACTCAGGTTGATTTTTCCACATATAATCTCATCTGCCTCTAGCATTTATCTTAATGTTAGGAGAGATCCAGTTCTTACATCCCTTCCATTCTGGATCAAAGCCACATTCATCTCAAGATTTCACCCACATACAGATATTGTAATTATACTGAAGGTTATTCTATTGTGTCTGAAATACATCTTGGTCATGAAAACTGAAGTCTTACTTCTAAAAGCCTGGCAGGCATAGCACTTTAATGTAAGGGAACACTCCAAAAAATACTCTCCACTAGAAGACCTCAAACATGATACAGACAAAATTTTTTTCTAGGTAAAGAAACTTTTTTTACATCCTAGAAAGTTACATTATTTGTTATTTATATACTTAATTATGCCCACTACAGATATATTTTCTGCATCAGTTGCAGCAAAAGCATTTTACTATAGATGCCTATCAATAATTAGGTAAGACTTCCAGCTCATTTCACACTAGCTAGAAACAGCCTCAGTCATGTTAATAACTTTGAGGTTGGCTGAATTTCAACTAATAACCTAAAGATGAATAGATGTAGGTATCCAATTACTGTGTCCCTTCAAACGAACACTAACAGAATACTTATCTTTGTATTCAGACAGGAAAAGGGGAAAAAAATTAGCCAGGTTGGCAGAGGCCATTTATTTGGTATCTGTCTGAACTAAATAGTAGATTTATTACTCTAAAGAATAGTCTGAAAATTAGAATTGCCATGAAGTCAAAAACATATAAAATTGTAATCCAATTCCAAAATTTTACTATAATCTTTGAAATTACATGCTTGACTAAATTGTCAAATTTTAAAAGTCCAGGAAAGGCTTGGTGGCCAATCAAAAAGATATTTAGTAAAAGCAAGCTGTTATACAGGATAATAATCCTAACAGATGCCAGTGGTGACTGTGTGGTCTGTCCAACTTTCTTCTTCTTCAGCATCTACTGAAACAGTACACGGATTATTTCACATTCTGTTTTGAAACAGAAATATTTTATGATTAAATTGCTTTTAAGAGAAAAAAAAGTATTTGGTAAATATGAACTGCAACAATGAAAAAGCTGCAAAGATTGTTAATGATGTGACTACTAGTTAAAATAACTGCTGATTTTATGGCACCAAAATTGGAGAAATGAAACCTAAAAATAAAAAAATGGAGAGATTATGATCTACTAATATATATTTTAAAAGACAAATTTTGAAGTAAATACAGCTTTTTTTAAACACCAATAGATAGTCTAAGATTGTTTGCTCTTGTTTTCCCCAACTTAATTTGCTTAAGTTTTATAAAAGTCTTGCTATTACCAGATGTATTTCCTTCTTACTCCTCCAGTGAGAAACAAGATACCTATCCTATGTGATGATACAGAAGAGTGCAAAATGGTGAATAATTAATAATTTATCATAACTGGACTAAAGGCATCAACAATTTATGACAAAATATGAATATGCTGAGCAAATCAGTTTTCCCTAGAGTTCTGTTAATTTAAAAAAAAACCCTACAAATTAGAAACCACTTCTCTGTATTGCATAATTGTGCCCATATGCATTCGCTGCTCATGAAACCCAGGTCCCTGCTGCTGCTGCTGTCCCTGGCAGATGGGACACCTGCTCTGCAGACCAGTGTTACAAGTGTATTTTAATCACAGGAGCACATGGGAAGGTACATTAAACCCCAAAGGCATCCTATATGTGTCCCAGTGGCACACATATCAGACAGATACCACATAACAAGAAAATCAAAATCTCAAGTTTTCTGTTCAGTCTCAAGGTCTAAGAGAGCCAAGGAAGGAAGGATCATTTCCCTGCTGGTAGCCAAGGAGTGACCCTCAGTGACAAGAACTCAGTGTAACTCCAGCTCTGTAAGGTGATCCAAAATGGGATAACCCTGCTCAGTTCCTGGTGGTTTTCAAGCTTCATTCCTCTGTAAATCAGGAACCAGTGGCTTCAGTGATCAGATAGGGGAGGCTGGAAATTTAGATTGCAACATTTTAGTCTCAGGTTCTTCACGTTCTTCCAGTACAGCCTATGTTGACTTTATTTAAGGTCTCTGACAACTGTGACACATTGACACCTTCTTTCCATAAGTGTTGCAATGCACCGAAGCCCTCTGATTACTGATGGAAGTGGTCAGACTGCCAACATGCCTCTTCAAAACCATCACATCTAACACCTAACACAGCCTGCTTCTCAGAAAGGACACCAGAGCCAAACCACTGACAATGCAACTTCTGCACAAATAAAATGATCCAACAATTCCTGAAAAATAGGCCCTTGTGTGCCATGTTTGTTAGCTGACATAACAAAGTAAATTCACCAACTCTTTGAAGACATTGAGTTTAACCACGTAAGATTCTGTTAACTTTCATGCATTTACTTCTTACTTTACTCTGATTTACAAGAAGATCCAGCTGTATTCCTGACATACTTAACACTGTGGCAGCAAGAAACCAGTTCCTTAACCCTTTGCACTTGTGTGTTCTTTCATTCCTCATCTCAGCCCTTCTGGAAAAGTGCAGCATCAGTGACAAGATTCTGTTTGTTAGGAATTGTTAATGCTTACTGCCAAAAAACACACACATATTTTGCTAGGCAGCAAACTTAATAGAAAAAACATCATGTTATTTATGCCAGAATCATGTAGGCCACATTAAACATTTTGACATGGTGGTTCACATTGACATTTAAATATTAAGAAAGAGGAGTGAGATTTTTTGATATTATTACACTCTCATAATTTCCAGGGAGCACTAGGTACATTCTTGGACCTTTTGTTAAACATAAAAATTGTATCCTACATCATCTTTCTGTTACTTCCCTGAAAAACTAAGCTTGATGTTAGAAAACTAATATGTATTTATAACTGGTTTTTGTAACTTTTTAAGGAAAGAGACAATAAATTTTTGCAATTATTTCTAAACAAATTTATCTAAACAAAGCTACTAACAAAACAGGGCAGTCCATTTCTTCATATCAAATCAAACCATCCATCTTCATGTAAATACAGAAAAAAAGTCAGAAAGTTCCCCATGGATGAATCCCTCCTTACAGAGAATCTATCATTTGAAAAGCAAAAATTACAGGAATCTCCTAGAGAGTGAATATCCTCTAACTATTCAAAAAAAAAAAATTAGAATCCTACTTTTTGCAACAAAGAAAAAATTATTACTCTTACCTCATTATTACTAAGACATTAGTATGGCTTTTTCAAAACATTCCAGTGGCCTTCCAAACTGCAAAACCTGCCAAATTCTTTGACTCAGTTGCCATAAAACATTTCTAAATTGCTGGAACCAGATCCAAATTTTGTTTTATAAAAGTATAAAAAGGATATGAGTAAAACCGTGACTTGATTCATTGTGAATGTAACATATGTTAAAGGGTTTCCGGGTCCTGTTACTCATTATGAGAAAATAGTGATCCAGATACGCAGATATATTATGGTGGCTCCACAGATTTAGTCTCATCCTATTGTTTTTGGTGGTTTTCCCTTTCATCTAATCATCTGCATCTGGATTTTCCCTAAGTAAACCCATGTATTCCAAAACCAAGTAAATGAAAGCAGTTCCATCAACAAAAGTGTGTACTTTCTCTAGTAATAACCACATGCTTTTCTCTTTGTCAACACAGCAAATTGGACCACAGAGAAAACAAACTTTTGGAATTCTCAACAATGCAGCTATATTACTATGACATTTGGAGCACTTTTATCATTTGAGAAGACAATAATGTGACTTACAATTGAATTTATACTCAGGTTGTACAAAGAGGTAGAAAAGATTCTCAAGGGTGTTTTTTTTTATTATTTTATTCAGAATATTTCAGTTTTCTGTGAGTTTTACAGCTTAGCAAATATTTACAGGCTGTTAATTCCTTCCATATAATCAACCAAGCAACCACCGTGATACTTATACTTAAATATCTGATAAAACATGTCTTTTGCTGCAGGAACATCTGCAGCACTGCTCAGAGGACTAACCGGGTTCAGGTGTGGGATTTCTACCATGTACACATAAGATAACTCCTGCCTTTCCAGATGGGCTTTGCAAGAGCTTCTGGGAGCAAATCTCCATAGGTTCACTGTCTGCCTTCAGGCACATGCAGGAAATTCTGGGAATGCACAGATAGAGTAACAACTCTGCAGCTCAGCTCATCCTGGCTGGGAAGCAGCAAGAACAGCAGCCCAGCCAATGATCCCACTCAGCTCTTTCCTTATCTGCTCACGTTGAGCTCCTTGCCTACCCTGAAAGCAGCTCCAAGCTCCATTCAGAGGGTTTTGGGAAGTGTGTTTGGGAAGTGAACTAGACAATACCTGGGCAAGTATAGGAGTGAAGCCTGCAAAAGGATCAGCAGCTAATTCCTATTCATCTGCCCTTCTGGAGTCTCAGCAGTCTCAGACCTGCAGCTTAATGGAGGTAACACAAAGCTCAATATTTATGGCACAGTTGTTTTGTTTCGTTGGTTGGTTTTGTTTTTTTGTTTTGTTTCTTGTTTAAACTAAAGACTGGAATTACAGACAAGTATAAAACAAGTTGAATTCTTACTACAGATTGTGATGTTCCTGCAAAGTGCAACCGCGTTTTCTGAATTTCAGGAAGAGTCTTTCAGAGAGTTCAAATTTGGGCAGTGCTGGGGGAGTTAGGGCTGTTTTGACCTCATTTGTACAGAATAGCATTTCCATGCTTTTAGCGTCAGTTTTCAAAAAAGCACAGGGTGCTTTCTTTTTGGGTTTTGTTTTTTTTTTTTCCGGTTAGTATTTTTAACTTTCAAACAAAGCCAAAAGTGATCCACTGCTTTGGAGCACTTTGTGGGAGGGAGGTGTTGCTAAAAAATATCCCAAGATCCTCTTCAAAATAAACCCTGCAATCTCTTCCGCCCCACCACTTGTGGGTTTGTTTATGCCAGCACACTGAATTTTTTTTTTAATTTATTTTTTAGTTTCTTTTTTCCTATTTGACTGTAATGTAGAACAAATATTTACTCTCAAACAGAAACATAAAGCCAATGCATTCTTTGAATTGTTTTGCTGACTCTGTTCCTTCCACAACATAGTTTGGTTTTTAATGCTCACCACCCATATCAAGCTGCTCTTAGGCAGAAGCACAAGAAACTCCAGGATTTCACTTAATATTCAGTATTCCTCTCACTAAGGAATGGTGGTGTCATATTTCAGCTTTTGCCTTGTCTTTGCCATTGTCATGTGTCTCTGTGTGTTTTTTAAGACACAATTTAGGCAGAATATATTTCTGTGGGCCTCAGAGCAGCAAACGCTTTTAGCAAATAGAAAGAGGATGACAATAGGGAAAATTGAAAGGAAGAACCAAAAAGGGAAAAATACTAGCAAGCAGGGTGTGATTGTCACTACAAATTCTCATTTTCAGTCTAAAATGTTTATAAAAAGTGGAATCTTAGCAATTATATCTGGGTGTTTTTGTTTTTGTAGCTAAGTGATTATATTTGACACAGCTTGAAGCCAGTTATGTTTATACAAGCGCGTGGGTTTAAGATGGAGAACTGAAGTTTGCCAAAAGCCATCGAACCGTAAAAGTCACTGAAAGTTTTCATCTTACACCAGAAGAGGAGAAACACAGATACTGGTGCTGTGCTCTAACCAGATAGCTGAAAGAGAAAGTTGGGATTTTGCTGGTCATATTTCCTTAGAAATGGTATTCCCACAATACTTCAAAGAAAACCCTTTTTGTACTAAAGCCAGTTCTAAAGCAGCAGCCATCAGAGGAAGCAGGATGAGACAACAGAAGCAGGGGGGAGGAAGGACAGACCGCAACGCCAGAAGGAGATGTCTGCTCAGTCAGAGCCTCTCCAACATTCCCTCCTTTAAACACTCAGTTGGATATTTTCCTCCTGAAGACCTAGGCTTTAATTAGCACAGACTTCTACACCACTCTGGGCAGACTGACTGTTGCAAGCCGTGTCCCTCACAGGCTGGGTCCGAGGAGGCTGAGCTGACTCAGGACAACCATGGGTTCTCACCAGGGAGCAAAAAGTGCAACTAAAAACTGAAAGGAAACAGTAAGCACGTCCCAGCCTGACAGCAGATGGTTTTCAAATTCTGGCCATTTGAGAGGCAAAGGGGAGGGAGAGAAAGGGAAGGTATTGCTGTTGAGATGACAAAGCAACCAATCCTGCAGCTGCTTTCAAGGGTGAAGAGGTGAAGTACATGTCAATTTTGCTACGACTGTAGAATTGAATTTCAACACAATAAAAGAAGAAGAAAAAGAACAGAATAATTCCAAATATAAAGTTCTATGGAAGTGCAGCTTTGGGTGAACATGAAACTGTGATTTGAGAACTATGAATATTATAAGTGAAGCAATGGTATTTTAGCTTTCCAAGAGGTCAAAACTATTTTTCATTAGTTACTTACTGTATGACCATCATACTGTATTTACGAAGGAGAAACAGAAGCTGTCAGGTCACTGGAGAGAGCAGCCAGGAAATCCAAGCTACCCTCATGAAAAATGTCCTTCACTACTGTTTAAGTTTACTTTGTTCAGACATCATTAAGCATTAGCATGAGGAAAGACTAATCTTTTGCATGAGAAAGGGTTAAAAAAATATGAGATTGCACACAACATAAATAGTTTGTGTTCAATCGAAGAAAATGGCTAAAAGTAACATTGAGGAAGTGATGCTGTTCATCATTCTCATCCTAGGTAAGACCAGATATCTCATTCCGCATAGAAATCAGTACAACCTTTTACCTGGCAATCAAACCCAACCTTCAAACTGTTAACCTAAGAAAGAGTGTTTCTAACAGTCATTATCAATCTTCTCTTTTGAGTCTTAAGTCCATTGTCTTTGGTTCTACCCAGAAAATATATGGGGAACATGCTGCTTTTCTCTTTATCAAGCCTTAATATTTTAACAAGCCTTAGCATCATAACAAGACTATTGTGACACCTCTCCTCATTTTTCTCTCTGCTAAACAATTGAAATCTCTTCCCCAACGTCTCACAGGTTGCATCCTCAGAATTTCTGAGTATTTCTTTTGCTTTTGTACTGAAATCTCTTTTATGGTCCAAATTATCCCTCAAGTACAGCACCCCACATGAGACACTGCTCTAGATGAGGCCCTCTCAAGGTTGTTTGGGCCCGAGGATTATTTGACATCCCTTCCAGACAACACTCCCACTAAAGTGTTTGCCTGTTACCCTGGCAAAGGCTTGCCATCCGTCCTTCAGCCTTGGCCAAGACGTGGCCACCACATCTCACACCTTGGAGTGTATACATGAAGGTAGGTAATGCATGAAAGGTAACATTTTTACCTTAAATTACGTAAACATGGGTAAGGGAGGGCAGGGATGACATTTTATAATGTTACTGGCCTTCAGCCTCTGCATAAGCAAAAAAACACCATTAAAAAACTCTTCAGGGTTTCATCACCAAATTCATCATACCAAAGATGAAAAACAAGTGGGGAACATTGACCCTAATTGCCTAGAATAATAAACCTTTTTGTCATCTGGGAATGAGACAAGATGACAAAAAAGCTCCAAATATCCCAGCTGGTGGTTGTCTGAAGAAACTGCTTTGCTCCAGGTTGAGACCCCTTCTCACACGCCAAGATTCTGCAGAAGGCTTGCCAACTCCTCCACCATGGTCTAAAAGTCAGTTTTATGAGAAGCAAAATGATGGAAAGGGAAGGATTTGCAAGTGGATAATACAAATGATGTGCTTAGGAGTCCAGGAACAACCTTCAGCCTGGACTTGCTACGCTTCTGCCCAAGCACTGTATGAGTAACAGTGTCAGCACAGGGGGAAAAAAATGACATAATCCAACACCTCCTGATATTACTGCACATCACTTTAATCAGAGAAACAGCTCTGTGTCTGCCTGAAGTATTAGCAGTGACAATATATATATAGTTCAGCTGATCTTTCCCTTTCACAATAAAAAAGTTGTGATGAGGAAACACAGCTCTGCTAATACGACAAATTAGGAGGTTGTAAAGAAGCGGACACTAATTATGGAGCAGAAATAATGGGTTATTTGCTCCTTTCTGTCAGTCCTTAATTGTTACATAAGTTCAGGCAGGAGAAAAAAAGACAGAAGGAAGAGACACTATACAGGCCCTTCACAATCAGCTCATCTCAACAGAACGACACGGATCTCTTAAGGCTTGGACATACCTTGGCACAGCTGTCAAGGATATCCCCCTCCCTGCCCCACCATACATGGAAGCTGAACCAGCCTTATTTCATCTGCTGAGCCATTGTGGCTGGAAGAGTCATGTTAATGCAAAAGATCCCTGTTTCTCGTTAGTATTTAAATGCCAAGCAGTGCAGCAGCTGAATCATAAGTAGTTCAGCCATGCAGGGGTGGAATTAACTTCAGCTGGCCAAGAAGGGTACAAGGAGAGCTCTTAACCAAGAGTTTGACAGGCTTAGCAGTAAAGAAGCCTGTGCAGAGCTCATCCTAAGATCCTCCTTTTCTTTCGTAGTTTATCATGATACAATTTTCACAGGAAATAAGTGATCCTCATTAAAGATTTAGATCTAATCATGTTGAGTTCTATTTTAGTGGAAAAAAAATCAAGTTCTTAAGGAATCTCTTTGATGCACATCAAGGAGTAGCAGTTTAATTTAGAGAGCAGCTGTAACATATTCAAATAATAAAAATCGAGAAAAGTCAGGACAAAAGGTAATTCTGACATTGTTAAAGAGTTTAAATTCCAAAGCTATTTCTCTACTTCGCTTTTCAGATTGGCATGAGATAAATCATATAGTCTGTGAGAGGCCAAGATGTACAATTGAATATAAATAAAAAAACTCCTGTTGATGTTCTCTCTACTTCTCCCCTTCCTTTCTCCAAGATGCTTGCAGGGTGCCTTCATCTTAACTATTTCCTGATTAGAGAACTTGCGATCCCTTAGGCCAGGCTGGATGTTCTCCTTGAAATGAGTCACCAACACTGAGAAAACAATAACTGGAGTCACTCTCTGAGATATTGAGATGACTTTCAGTGCAGTCTGTTCAAGTGAAAGAAGCACACATGAGTGTGCAAGTAGGTATTTCAAATCAGATGGTTATTTCTGGTTTTCTTTTTCATCCCTGCCTTTCCTGAAAGCTGTGGTTTTACAAAAAGTTGAAGTTAACCCCAGCTTCTGCTGAGAGGGACTGATGTCATCCCTGATCTCTCATTTTCATGACTTCCTTTGGGCCGAAATTAGCATTTTTGGGCCATGGGTGAGCCAGAGGAGGGCATGGAGCCAGCTCACCACGTGCCAGTGAGAGCTTCTCTTGGTGCCTCTGCAGGGCAAGAGCAAGGAAGGGAGAACGAGCTGGATCTCATCTCACAGTAGCAGCCTACATTTAGATTTAAAGTCACTGTGAAACAGCACAGCGCAGATGTCACACAATGGTAACACTGCACATGGTCTAGTCCTATACATGTGTGTGTATAAAGATGTACATATATATATATATATATATCTATATAAATATATCTCCACACAGTTATACATGTACATACGTGACTATCCTCATGTTGCTGTGGGTGGAAGCATGACAGCTCCCAGAGGAAAAGTGGTGGGAGAAAACATCTCTGCCTCCTGGGTCAAGGCACTCAGGGTAGGGCAGGAAGGCTGCAGCTCACTCCCAGCTCCTCAGAGAACAGCCCCTATTCCTGTGGGGTTTCCCTTGTTTATCTGAAGGACTCAGTAGCTATGCGGGAGCAAAAACAAGGCTGGTTTTATTATGCAGTATGCTCAGCTTCTTGGAGCATGTGTGACTTGGACAGAGAAATTTGGGGCTGCATAGAACATATTGTAATAAAACACCTGAAGGAAAACATGGTAATTATTAGAAACACATGCAAAACACTTCTGTGTATTACATGTGAAACAGATTCAGATGCTCTAACCTGCTGGAATTACCAGAGGCAATGTCACCAATAGCCTAAATGTTGTAATTATTTTCAAATGAAAGCAAAAGCTTCAAGTAGGCTCACCTTTAGCTTTCTCCTCCCTGGGGCAGTGCATTCCCAGCAGGGGTGTTATCCTGCATCTCTGTGGAAAGCATTATCTTCTCTGATAATAATGCAGCTTTTAACTGTGTTTTTAAAAACTACAAGGCAACCCTGCAAAGTCCATTCTGAACAATTCTGTGAGAATTAAACAGTCCCTGCAGTCTTTCATGTTTTAGATTAGGGACATTGTTTATTTTGCCTTCTGAAATTTGGTTTAAGGTCAATAAATACAACATCAGCAGAGATTATATTTTCTTACATAAATAATGAACCAATGGGCTATCATAACTACCCTTTCCTTTTATATTTTTTGATTTGTGCTCCTAGATGATAATTAAATAAAAGAGAGTGCAACTGGATAAAGCAAAAGTTGTAACAGAGGAATGCATACAGTTATTCACGTCTCACATTCCAAAGGGAATTATTTAATTTTTTGGTGTAGTTTAACCCTCAGGACATTGTTCTCCAGGTGAAATTGAACACATTACAGTTTCTACTACAGTCTCTTTTCCTAGAAGTAAGATTCAAGCATATTATACAACCCTTACAGAAGCAGACTGCATAGATGCCCTTACACTGTAGGAAGAATTTAATAAAGCTGTTTATTGGAAAAAATAGTTGACAAGCATTTTGATTTGTGCTGACATGTGACAACCAAGAGGAGTGACCAATTTAAAAAATACCTTCTGGCAAGGTTTTGAAATCCACAAGCAGCATGGCAAATTAAAGTATTAAACAACAAAACAAAACAAAACCAATCCACCACCATCACCACCAAAAAAAAAAAAAATCCCAAACAATAAACCCCAATACTCAAATAAAAAGAAAGAATCCATACTCTTTAAGGATGGAGTATGGAAAGGTAGAAAGTTTTGGTGTTTTCTGTTTATGAGAAAAAAATGTAAATGCATCTGAAATGATAAGAAGAAATCTCTGCTGGAGGCTTTTAGAATTCCCCTGCAATGGGTTACATATATTGTATTTCTATATTTTGTATGTATAATATATGTATAAATACATGTATTGTATTTATATATATTCATATATACAACCTGCTGTTCATAACACAATTTAAGTACCTGTGTCTTTTTTTACACCACAACTCACACTCAGCTAAACCAATTTAGCAACTGGAAACACAACCCAGTTTACTTAGTGCTTCTGTTTCTACATCAAAATCCAGCTCAGGAAAAGCTGAAAATCCTCACCAGGACTCAGGAAAAGTGGGAAAGCTTCCCTAAATTAAGCAGAGAAGCATCAGGTCCCCTGTAAAGACCCAGGGGTATGTGTCACACAGGAATCTCAGTGCCAGGGATGAGGCAGGACAGGTAGACATAGATTTGAGTATCCTTGCACAGCATGGCTTGTCTCAGACATCCTCCACTGACCCAAGAAGAACAACTGGTGTATACTTGTATATGTATATGTATATGTATATGTATATGTATATGTATATACACATAGCAAGACAGATAAATACAAGCATATTCTGTAGAATATCAGAATAGCCACAAAAGGAATGATGGGCAACAGCTAGTCATCTTTAAAAAAGCTGGGGTCAATTCTCCCCAGATATATTTGTGATCAGCAAACGAGGTTGCTTGAATTAAAAAATTTAGAAGTTTCCACCATTTTGCAACTGAGAGCCTCTCTCACTGTAGGCTTGTTGAATAGTACATGGTTTTATTCCAGAATTACATCTGCAATACATTTCACTAGATTAGTCCAGACCTCACTACATTGCAGGGGAGAAGACTAGTTACAAAGTAGTTTTAAGTCAAGAAATCCTATTCAATGTTGTATTTATTAATATGTTTGTAAAGACATATAAGCACCTATGTGCTATATGGTTGCTAGCCCAGACCAATTTCTTCTAAATCAAGGTCAATAGTGAAAGGGAGGCATCTCCAGAGGGTTGCTTCTTGCACCTAAAATCCTTAATCCCTGCCCAGTCCTTTACATTTTGTTGCATTTAAGGTCTTTAACTGTCAAAGAAATCAGCAGTTCTCTGAACAGAAAAGTCAGGAGAGCTGTGTAAATATATTTACAACCAATCTCTTCCTACCAACACCTGCAGCACCTTGTGGTATTTTGCGAGGGATCCTGGATACAGTTTTGAAGAAAGCATAGAAGTATTTTGCAAGGCTTGATGCTCTCATTTAGTTCTACCTTGCCTTTCTGATTAATATAGAAAGCTACCATAAACTCCAGCTGCTCAATGTATCACAAGCCCTTGTAAAGAACACATAAATGGACACTTGCCTAAATTAAACAGCAACCACGTGGTGGTCTGCACTGAGTGAATGTGATGTGTTTATGAACAGCACTTTCTAAAATACACTCTATCTCTCCAACTTTTAATAATATTTAACTTATCTCCTTCTTTCAACAAAAACTATTTAGGTGAAACAATACAGGAATAATCAAGACGTTCCAAACACTAATGAATCTTTCTGGGAGGTCACCTACCATACAAGCAACATGGAGCCACACAGCAATGATTCAGCCTGCAGCAGTGATGGAGAACTGCATTCCTTACAAAAATAGCTTAAGCTTATTAAGTGTTTGAACTATTTTTAAGACTTAAACAGCAACAAGAAGTCAGACAAAGGCTGATACCAGTAAACAAATATCAACAAAGAAATAGAGAACATGGGTTGTGTGCACTGTCTGCCTTAGGGGAAAACGAAGGAACTTCACAAGGTGCTCTGCATCTTCAGAAGTCTGCAGTTCCACTGGGACTTCTGGCATGGTAATAGACACATTGACACAATAGACACTCTGAACTTTTCCACTGGATTCAATGCAAGCACACGTGTATAACAAACTCTGCCTGGTTGCATCTCAAGGGCAAACCCATTTTATAGGTGTTCATTTCCTACTGGAGTCATTTGAGTGCTGTTGTAGTTTTACAGTTTCCAGCCATCTCTATTTAAATCTCTTCTACATTCTATGGAAATTATTGCCCTATTACACTACCTCAGAATGATAAATATATAAAATATATTCAATATGCAATATGATATTAAAAAAAACCCAAAACAAAACAACTGAGTTTGATATAAAAAGCAGCCTCACAATACAATATTCCATATACAGACTTCTCCTGAAGAAAGGCATATTTCTCAATTATCTGTATCTATACTTCCTGGTCTAACCTCAAATATAATTATAAAAGAATCAGGTTTTGGAAATAAATCCAAACCACTGGTCCTCCCCGGGCTTCCTATCAAAATCCCAAATCCCTGATATTGTTTAAATGTAAGATTCATCTTTAAATAGATTAATAAATTATTGGTTACACCCAGATACTTCAACTTCCCAGAAAACACAGCCTTTAATGTGCACCTTTTTCAAAGACACAAGGAAAAATACTTTCCCAGATTCTATCTGTAGTTTCCCATGTGATGGCTTCCAA
Organism: Phylloscopus whistleri; assembly: GCA_017589585.1. NCBI lineage: Eukaryota > Metazoa > Chordata > Aves > Passeriformes > Phylloscopidae > Phylloscopus > Phylloscopus whistleri. Next base: position 1,318,292 of record JADMLD010001629.1, on the reverse strand, counting down.
GCCACTAGACAATCAGTTTCTTTTCCTGTCTTGAGAACATGTTTTATTTTGATGGCAATTTTATTTGTTGTTTTAAAATTTTAAACAGTGGCAATAAAACTAATTATTTTTAGTTTATTGAAGATTAAGAACCTCAGTTACTCAAATGCACAACATCTTAATTAGGTAGGCACGGAGAGCAGCAGCCTAAATAAAAAAAGTCTCACAGCTGAATCTACTCACATTTGGTATGCAAATAATTTTATATGTGACCAATATGGCAAACTACTCATAAATCAGAAAACTAAAATTATACAGCAATGCCCAGAAGTACACCACTAAGAATTTTATATCATTAACCTCATATACTGAGAATCTCTCTGTCATCCTTCCTGCATTTCCAGTCTCTTTCCAAAGATGTTTTCCCTGAATACCATAAGCCATCAAAGCCCTGAAATAGGGCAAAGATGTTGTGACAGACCTTTTTGTAAGCACTAACTAAACCCAAAGCAGGAGTACACTTATGTATGCAAATGCAAAGAATGATTATCTTGTTTTAAGCCTCCTGAATAAATTCCTTTAATTGAGAAGAATTGCTCATTTTATAGGGTTGAAAGCTGAGGCAGGCCATTTGAGCTTTAGCAGTGACATTACCCTGACTAAATGCCAGTGCTTACAAAGCAGTCATCTGTATCTCAGCTAGTTGCCCTAGGCTCAATGCACAGTCAATGGAGAAATTTAGGCTTCCTAAAATAGATGCCTAGAATAGATCAGATTAATCACATCCTAGAGAAGCCAATTTGTATCCCCTGATTGTACTGAAAGTCTACTGGGAAGGAGCTCAGCTGTAGACCTGCTCTGCCATGCATGGCTCAAATCAGGCAGAATGCATCCCACTGTAAGTGCCTATCAGCTTTCACATGCCTTTCATTTGGAAATCTGATCCCATGTTTACTAAAATGAAAGTGAAAAGGAGCTTTCTCATTACAGTAACATATTTAAATATAGTTAGAAAGTTGTTTCGTGGTTTTACTCACATATATTTACTTGTGCTATGATTATTTATCATTTTCACATCATCTTTTAACCGCGCCTAACCAGTTTTGCTGAGAAGTGAGAGAAATATCTAGACTTGCATTTTCTAAAGAACCTTTTAACTGGCACCACAGAGAGCCAGAGTGAAGATCCCAGAGAGCCTCCTCAGTTTCAGACTCACTCAGCATTCACATGAGGCTGTTGTTACAAGTGCCAGGGACAGGCAGGACTTGTGAACATATGATGACGCTTAGTTTCATATTCCCATTTTTTCAACAGATGGTCTGAGTGAGTGCTTTTCTTAGAGCCTTGCAAGTACCATTAGTTGAGTCCTAATTTAGATGTGAATAGATTAAAACAAACTGTTTATCTTCAGTTAGGAAGCACATTTCCAAATGCTAATCTTCAAAATTGGTAAATGTAACATAACTTGATAAAAATACATTCTCATTTCACTTTAACTTTGGCTTCCTCCTGTCACAGACTCATCATGGTCTTTTTCTCCATGCCTCAAAACTGGTGTGAAAAACGTAACAGATGTGATGGATAAATGAAAGATTTCATCCCACTGTCCTAAGAAGAGGGAGGACGGAAAGAAAGCACTTTTCACTCATAGCTGACACCCATCTATCAAGAACAGCAAACACGACAGGCAGCCACAAACACAATGAAAATGGTTTTAACAAACAGCATGCCTCTTCCCTCAAGTCCCACAGATAAGCAGGGTTTGCACAGCACTCAGTACCTTTGCTTTTCCTAACCTACCAACAACAGTTCTGTCACAGCAATTTTGTTCCAGTCCCAGAGTACACTGAATAATGCAGTTAAATATTCCCTTACTACCCCCCTGGATATCTGATTTAGATAAGCATTTTATTTCACAAATTTTATTTTCACTCTGCCTTTGGTTGCACATGTCAAGTTGCATTCTGTCTTTGAAGGACAGTGATTGAAAATAATCTGAAGTGAAATCCCCTACATAATTTCTACCCACGATCTTCTGATAAGAAAGCAGACCCAAACAAGTTCCCATCAGCAAGATTCTACATTGAGGGACTGAAAATCTCCATGATGGAGCACCTTGGTCTCATTTCTTACAATGCAGACACTTGCTCATTTGTCTTCTAAAGCAATTTGTCAGGATACTGACCCTACCCAAAACTCATCACACATGAAAATTAACAATAGACATGGGTACTCAATCAAAGAGCAAGGCAAGGATAAAAAAAAAAAAGGATGGCAAAAGTCATATATAGACCATAGGGTACCATTCAGACATGGATCCAAAATATTTCCAGTGTGGGGCAGACTGTTGCTTAAGAACAAGCATAAGCATAAACAATAACTAATGGTTGCTTTGGGGTAGGATATGTTCAAGTGAAGTGTGCAGACAAACCAGTTTAATGTTTTTAAAGTCCAGCAGATATATTGTCATCTTTGGACTTGCAGCTAGATTAAGGTCATTCTATGTTGCTAAGTGCCCTGTACGAGTAGATGCTGACAGATGATCATTTGAAAAAGCAGCTATCAGTCACAATCAATACATCATTCTAAATCTTCCCTTCAGAAGTTACTATTTTTAATCTGGAAAATGACACCAATCTGACCTAACAAGTAAAATCCTATAACTGTATAGCAAAAGAGCAGTGGGACATTATTTAGCCAGAATACACAGTTCGTGCTTTGAGAGATTCTGAAAATGGATGTATATATGAAGAAGATAGAAAAAACCCTGTGGGAAGATAAAGAAGCTAGGGTAATATGAAACTACCCAAATTAATCCACTTACTAGTCTTAATACACATTTTACAGTTGTTTTGCTAGCTTAATAATGCCATTTCTTAGCTCTCACACTGAGCAGATGGGATGCAGGCCCCTGATCCTTAAATTAGAAACCATGCAACTTTATGCTGACAAAATGTTTAATCATCCAGGACATAAAGTCTACCACTGTCAGAATTTGAATTCAGTGACATAATTCCATGGTGTGATCAGATAAAGAAAGGAAAATAATGGGATTTTCAAAAGCCCAGATTCTAGTAATCTTTGTTACTAGTAACAAGTTGGCAGACAAGCAGAATGAAAACAAGATAATGGCAGCAGACAATGAAAATTCTCAATACTCTCCACTCAAAGGGCTCTCTGCTGGTGTTCAGTGTTTCCCAGCAGTCCTATTATTAGGGTCCCGAAGTCCCTGATCTTTCTGGTATTAGTTAATGGCAAAAACTCACTTGCCTACAGGCAGACAGGGTTATTGTTGACAAGAATTTTAATTCTTAAGCTTAGGAAGGAGGAAGCATCACCTGGTTATAATGCCAAATTAAAAACTGAATAAAATTATTTAATTCTGTATTGGGTTTACTACAGTATAAATAATAATTCCATAAGAAAATGCACTTTACATCTGAAATCAGCAACCAATGAACATTTGTTTTTCCAGGTGGCCTTTATTAATTCTGTACTTAACAGTTTGAAATGGCATTTTCCCCTTCTGCTTTGGACAACTTCCACTGGTGTATGTGAAGTTTCCTCCTTACAAAAATCTCACCAGGAAGAAAATCTCACTTCAGTAAAGAAACAGGGGCAAAAGGAATTAAATATTTTCCTAGGTAGGCTTACTTCATATGGTCCAACAACTACAATTTTGGAGAACTATGCCTCTAATAACAATTTCTCCAATCCAAGCAAAAACCTTCTTGCCATGCCCTTTGTCTGCTTTTATGTAGTTACACCCTGGCAACTCTCATCACAAGGTGCAGTTGCTCAATATTACTTTTGTATTACTGAACTATACAAAAATGCTCTTTATTACTGATTGTAACCAAACAACCCCGTGAAGTGCTATGGTACACACAGAGCCATGTCTCATTCCACCCCTCCTAGAGCTGGTAAGAGCCTCCTGGAATTAGACACATACTCTTGTTTCCTCATTGCACTGCGTGCAACTGAACTGAATAGGGGAGGATTATTTTGGTATGAGCTGAACTGATCCGGGATGGTCAGCTCTTACAGCTGACCTTGGTGAAGGCAATCAAAAAGAAGTGCACATTTATTTATGTGGAGGGTCTCAGCATGTCCCACATCAGTGAGAAGACCTGCACAGCTTTTCTCTGCCAGCTCACTGAGAGGAGGGCACAGTCTGTAACTTCAATAGCAAATAGTAGAGCACTGAGTGGCACCACTCATGCAAGGAGTGTAAAACAGCAGGTGAGATGTTTGCTGCAGACTGCCTGGCACGAGGGGCAGGTGAGGTAACCCCTGCAAACTGCAGTTCAAAGGTGCTGCAGCAAAAGGTCTTAGGGATGTAACACCTGGCATTATGTCAGAAAGGTTTCAAGGTAAAGTAGATAAAAGCTTGTGTATCCCAGAATTTAGGAGTGTTCCTAAAGTCATTAGCATTGCAAGAGTTAAAAAGAAAGCTTAAAAAGCAGAGGTGGCAACACAAATAAATGGAAAAGATGCTAAAGGATTCTTGCATGCTTCTCTCCCTTCCTTGCACTTCATTAGAGAAGAGTGTGGGTTTGTACTGAAATCTCAGGAGTGCTGAGGCACTAGCAGGGCTGATGAGAGAGGTGACCAGTGTACCAAAATCTTTACAACTTTATTATGCATTTCTTTCAAGCATTCAGGCAGCCTGTCAGTCCTCTCCTTCCCTTTGCACCCTGAACATCTTCCATTTCCAGTTCCTACTGCTTGTCCAGTTTCATGAAGTCATTAGATTTTAATGAGTTATTGACATATAAAGAGCTGCTCTAAGGTATCAAGTGCTTTATAAGTCACTGATGACAACTTGCTAGAAGGGCTGTGCTTCTTTTGCTCTCTATATATAGCTCAAACTATAGCTGGAGCAGAGGGCATACTCCTGCACCTTTGGTCCTGGCTGAGGATGGGCCATCCAAGTGATGCCTCCTGGCCAAAAACTAGTCCACAATCACACCTTGGAAAGCAGCATCATTTCATAAATCTTTACTTTTACATTATTTACATGTAGGTCTTGCTCTGGGTTGTTCAGATCCTGTCTCACAGAGGGAAACACTTAGACCTCAGTAGGAAACAGCCCTTCCCTTCAGCAATGTGCAGGGAACGGGCTGGGCTCGTTCACAAATAATGCTTCCAAGTTACCTCCCCGAAGCAAAAGAAGAACTTAACTAGTGTCAGTGCAAAGACTGAGACTACTTAAACCCTGAAACCAAGCTAAGGTTTTATCCCTATTTGGCAGAGTACTTTTTCTTTATTTGGCTGGTTTTCTTTAAAGCTGACAGAAAACCCCAGAACAGCTGGGTTTTTTTTAAGAGCTGGTATGTCAAGAAACCTAGACCAAATGACCCCAAGTCTTGATGATGGATTTCACCCTTTGCTCCCATAAAGTACAAGAAACTTCAGGGCAATCTGAGTTTGCACTTATAACCTGGAGCCTGTAGGTGTGCTGACCATAAACCAGACAGGAATCTCAAGTGCAAGAACAACAGAGCAAGTTCCATAATGCCTTAAAAGATGTTATTGTGGTAGGGGAAAAAAAAAAGTTTTGAAGGATTTAAAAAGGGATGAGGAAGTCTAGAAATCCCCAAACACCATACCTCTTCAAGACAACTTTTGCTTTCCTTTGAATATAATCAGTATTCTATTTGTTTCTTTGGCACAGTCAGTCATTTGGGCCTTCTGTACACATATCACTTGCCCTTGGGTTGTATGTAGAGAGAGCTGCTGTTTACAGAAGAGCCCTCACTACAACTTATTTTTTACACTCAGACCACTTTTAAAAGTTACATAGTTGGACTATAAGCAAGAGGACAGAAAAATGAAAGATCTTAAAAAAATGAGGTCAAAGCAGGGGACAGCTCTCAGCAAGATTTTCCACATATGCAAAACCTAGACTCAGTGTTTTGCAAACAACAATAAAGAGGAAGATCCAAAGGGATGTGAAGGAAATTGCAGTGTTGAGACGCTGCGAGGCTCAGTCATTGCAGACAGACAGACAGGAACAGAAGTCAGTTGGAGACTAATGGAAACTTGAGTCAGACTAAAATCAACTGTTGCACTCTTGAGCCTTGTTGAATACAATTTGCTCCAGATTAGCTCTGGAATAATGCTCAGGATGTGGCTGTCACAAGGGAGAAGGTGTCATGATGGCCACAAGCTGCAGGAGTAGAGGCTGGTGGGTGCTGAGTTGCACTCAATCCCACTGCCCATGTCACTGACAAAAATATTAAACAAGACTGGTCCCAAAACCAACCCCTGGGGAACAGCACTCGTCATTCATTTACTTAAAGTCTAGTGCTCACATAAACACTTTTCTAGGCTCCAGGGAAAGAAGACCAAGAAGCTGAAAAAAGCAAACCAAGGACAGCAGAAAGCCCCAGAGAAGATGAAAAGTTCACAAGCCACAGGAACAGACAAATTTTCCCAGAGAGAGAACAACTCTTCCTTTCCCCAGAGAACACTTGTTTTGTTTATCTGAGGTTTTTGGTGTGTGCTTTCAGCTGACTGCATGTTTGGGGGCTTGTTTTCATTAATTTCTGAAGTGAGAGACCTTAAGATTTTTTGATTTGGGTTTGTTTTTCTAAGGTCTCCAACTGTTTTTTTTTTCCCTTTTAAATGAAACCTTACTTGTTAAATATCCCCTTTTTCAGCAGAAATAGCTAACCTTGGAAATAGGATTGTTTTTGTAACCAGGTGGGGTCCCACCCATCTGCACTCAGCATTATTCATACTGGCCCTCATCCAGAATTTTCCCCAAGACTCTTCAGGGTGGATTTCATTCCTGTTAAGCTCAAAACAAAATGCTGTGGCCTGACCTAGCCCCTTGTCTCCTCTTAGCTCTCCTGGTTCTTCCTGAAGGACCCACCATGCACCCATCATTCCTCTCTGAGGAGAATTTTCATGGTCCTAATGACAAACACATGGTGCAGACAGAGGGACCAGGCAAGGAGAAGAGTTCTCTATATTCTCAGAAGCTCTTCAGTCTGAATACTTTTTCCCCCTTCCAAGAACCAGATCTTTTAATTTTCCAAAGGGTAATCTTTTGATAATGCTATGTATTAAGAGAGCTGAGAATCACTTGAGCTTTCTAAAATTTCCAGATATTTACTTTCTTCAGCCTGATCTCTCACAGCCAGCAACAAATCCAGTATTTCACTCTATTCCCTAGCATGGACTGCATTACACGAATAAAATCCACTCTCTGAGGGGCAATTTCTTTCAGTTTGATCTATGCCAAGATGCAGCAGCACAACATCTGAGTGGCCCCTGTGCAGCTCAGCTCCCAACCACCACTGCCCTGGTGACACTCGGCAGCCCTGCTCCTTAACTCATCCCTCTGCCTTTTGCATTATCTCTCCTATTTTAAACTCCTGCCATTTTATCACTTCCTCATTGTGGCCCACCTTGCTTTCAGGGATGAAACCATGTCTTTTTGCTTGGTCTGATCCACAGCAGGTAGCCAGCTGGTTTGCTGCAATCTCATGAAGCAGGAGCCCCCAAACAATGACACAGAACTCAGCATCTCAGACCAACTCCTGCTGGCAGCTTTCCCTCTCCTCCTCATCCTGCTGCTGAAATGGGACTGCTCATGGCTTTGGACTCTTAAAACCTCTCTACCAAGTGTTTGTGCAGCTGTAGTGCCTGGCTGCTGGAACCAGAAGATGGACAACAGGCAGCAAGTTTTGGGCAGGCTCCTGCCCCCAGGTTTGCTGGTCTGTGGGGCAGGGACTGAGCACTGCAGCCACTGCCCTGCCTGGTGCCACTGCAGCAGCTGGGGCTATAAAGCCTGTCAAACTGACACAGCACACACTGAGGAAAAGCACAAAAGTAATTATTTCCATAACCAGCTAGCCAGTTCATGTGATTTCTTTTTTCCTGACAGAGTAGATAACCTTTTGCTAAATGTATTTCACATTTTATGTGCATTTTCCTTGCACCTGCTATTGCTCATCTCTTATGGCATTTCAAACTTGCTTGCCCAGATCTGGTACCAAGATGGCTTCTGCCAAGAACTGGCTGGTTAAAACCCACAGAAACCACAGATCACACCCTGCTGTTGGCCATCAACATTAACAGTTTATTTATTAGCAATTAGCCATTTTTCTCAGAAAACCTGTGTGACAAAGGCAGCTCTAGCATATCACCTACACATATACACACTCTTTATTTATCTATCTACATATTCATTTGTATTTATCACATACACACACAAACATATCACTGTGAAGGCAGCTAGAATTACACATACAGCAGCAATTCTGCCTGTCCCCATTGCTTCTTGCTCTCCCATCTACCTGTCAGCAAGGACTGTGCCTGCAAGCAAGTCAGGCACGAAGTGACAACCTGTCAACCTGTCACTGCACTGAGCTCAGGAAAGGAAAGCCAGAAAGTTTTATCTATTGCAGACAGCAAGAAAAGGAGAGCAAAGGAATTTGAAAACTGCAGTGAGCTTGGTGTAACAATGAAAAAATGTTAGAACACAAAATGTTTTAAATTTTAGTAAAACTCCATAACCAGACCAAGGTCAAGAGGGAAAACCAACCAACCAAATAGAAAGCAAAGCAAACCAGCCACTTACAGGGTGTTAATAATGTTTTGCATGCTGAAAAGGGAAACGTTGCAGCTGATCAGCTGACTTTGGCTGGTACATTATGAACTTGCCTCTGGAAGAGACCTAGAGTAGCCTGCAAAGGCACACATGATCCCACACACACACACGCACACACACACACAAAAAAAAAAAAAAAAAAAAAACCAAAAAAACCAAAAAAAAAAAAAAAAAAAAAAACCAAAAAAAACCCCCACTTAATCTGAGAAAGCTATGTTATTTCATTTAAGAATCAGAGAAATCTGAAAACACTTATTTATTCTATAACACTCGAATTAATCTAACTGCATAAATTCCTTTGTAAAAATAATGTGGAGGATTAGAATGGGACTGAAGAGCATCACCTGAGAAAGGCTGAAGCTGCAATTGCTTGTGAATGAGTTGCCATTGCCATTGAAATGTAGTTAAAGTCTCTTCCACTGCTTTACAATCATCATCTTTTATTAATCAGCCCAACAGCACATGGCAAAAATAGAAATCTGCCTACAAAGCTGGCACATATGGGAAAAGCTCACTCCTGGTTGTTTTATTTTAAACAAACCCTACAGTAGCTCCCATTGTTTGTTTGTTTTTCCCCCTAGACTAGACAGCATGTGGCTTATGAGCCACACTGATAGATGTGATAAAGCTCCTGCCAGATCTGATTGATGACGGCACTAGGAAGTGCTGTGAAGGTCACGGTGTAATTCTCTCTTTGCAGCTGCTCCTGGCAAAAATGGTACAGGAAAATAAAATCTGGATCCTCTAATTGCTAATAACGGGCAAATTCCGTCCCTACCTTGCCTTCCCCTCTCTTCCAATTTCTAGCAGGAATGCCATAAGCATGTGTAACCAAGGAGAGACCAGATAAGTTTCAAAGACATACTTAAACATCCTTTAATGGACCAAAAAAAAAAAAAAAATCTATCCACAGCAACTGGCCAAATATTGAGCTTTTATACTTTGAAGACAGTGCAGAGTAGTTTAACATGAAAGCTGCGTATGAAAGAGCTTTTACTATTTGCTCTTCTGCAAAACTGAGATAACATGCCACTACATATTCCCTGTGAAGGAGTGCTATCTCTGATAACGTGAATATATGAACTAAGCTCCTTTCCCAAAGTCTATTCATTTTAAATGAACAAGGCAGGCATGCTCACTAGAAGTGGCTACTAGCAAGCCAGAGCATCAGTCAGTCAAGTGGGACACCAAAATCCTCTTTTCCAGAAATGTTGAGATGTGATGAGGACACTGATAAGAGACTTTGGGGAATTCACAAGCATGATATAATGACAGTCCCCTAATGAATAATATATATTCAGCGTAACTCATAGCAATTACCTCACATACAGTGTTGTATTTCTTGGGGGTAAGATGTTGTTATCTTTGAGATATCAGCTACATTACAGATTAAATTTGAAACCACTTGTGTACTCTTTTCTGGCACTATTAATGGATGGAAATATTTTTATTCTGCATTTTGTACTAACAAAGATTTTGGCACAATATGGCCATTACCAACATCTGTCTTAGAGAAAGATAGTCTTTATCATTCAGCTCAAAACTACATAATGGCACAGAGATCTTGGCAGCAGAAATCCCTCAGATAGTCAAAAAATCCCACCACTATGTCACCATAAAAGGAATAATACATTGATTTTTTTTTTTCCTTTTTCAGTTTAGGAAAGAGATTTAGAAAAGACAGGCCTACCAGTTTGCTACTTTTATTGTCAAACATACGCCATCAATCTTTAAAATACCAATACTTGTAAAAAGCAGTATCCATCTATACAAGATCCAAGTGATAAAAAAAAAATCCTCTTAGGAGTTTCTTCCCTAGATTTCTTGATGAACACTGGCAAAATATACAATAGATATTGATTTATCCTTTTCACAGCCTCCTGTATTCTCCAAGGCATACTCTAAGAGAGGTAACCACCAGCAGTTCATTTGGACATTGCTGTGTTAAGGGTGCTCAGCACCTTTGGCAGTCAAACCTTACTACACACACCAAGTCATGACTGACTTTTTGCTAGGGTGGCAAAGGGGGAACTGATGGCAGTTCTGCCATTCAAGTTTTAATTTCTTGCCACATCTCTGGAAAATAGAGATTATGTCCCAAAAAACTGTTACCTGCTATGAGATTTCCTCCACTGCACAAACCCAAATTATGCTCCTGCAATACTATTCATTACCATCACTCATAGCAGCATGTCTTTCATGACCTGGAGAATTAACTTCTGATCACAGAATATCATAGAACAGTTTGGGTTCAGAGGGACCTTAAAGATCATCTAGTAGAGTAAGAGCAATCTAATCTACACATAGTGTTTTAGAGCACTGATGCACTACAAATGGCAGACCTTTGTGTGCATAGACAGGTTGGTGCAGTGAGACAGTCGTGCTGGAGTAACCCCTGCACTCTGAGCTCAGGGTCACCCCCGTGCCATTGCAGCTACGTGCCTTCCTACCTGCTCATGCTCTGGGGACAGACTGTTCTCGGTATTGCTTCAAGCAGACACTCCCCAGAAAGACATCTGGCATGGTCTTGAAAACTTAAATTGCTCTAAGGTCAGCTTAGGGTGCTTCATAGTAGGAAAACTAATTCTTAAAACTAACTCCTTCTAGACAACCCTTATTGATGGAGGAGTACATTCATGATCTGGCTTTTTCGGTCCTTCACTAAAAGCTCACAGTTCACAGTACCTGCACTCCTCTGGCTGACTTCCACATTTCTATTACTCTTGTTGGGTTTGATTATTAAGAGTTCAACTGTGAGCCTAAGAACCCTTTACACTAGAAGTATATTAATCTGGAATAATACCTACTGAGTGTGTAACACAGTCACCCGCCCAGCCCAGACAGTCAGTTTCTATACCAGATGAAACACTATTTGTCAATGAAATGATGAGTCAGGGAAGTCAGAACCATACCAGTAGCTAAGTGTCATTCACATCTAAAACCAGTTGAACTGCATAGCTGGAAGGGATGCATAATTTTCTGGAAATATTCTCACAGGACGCTTTTCTGTGACTAACCCATAACAGCATGAGTGGAGTAAACTGTACAGGAGTTTGGAAGCTCAAGTCTTTGCATCCCACCCTCCCACCTCAGCAGGAGATCTCCTGCAAATGAATATAAAGTACATCCCTTCCTCCTCCTCCTCCTCCTCGACCCCTCCTCAGGAAACAAAGAGCACAGCTCTGAACAAAGCAGTTAACCAGGCAGGCTCCTGGATACCACACTCCCACGGACTGACCTATCAGACACAAAACTTCTGAAAATGGATGGAAATTAAATTGGTCGACTCCAGATAGCATCAACCAGCCCTGAACTGCTGGCTCTTTGTCCTGAGGCAATGTCACAAGGGAGACAGGCAGCAAGCAGCAGGGCAAGACAATTCCTGGCCTTACAGCAAGTTGTCTTTGCACCACTGAAAGGAACAGCACAATTAGTCATACGTGTACCAAACACAGCCTGGCCCACTGAGACTTCAATATTTGATTTTGGGGTTTATGTCTCAGACAGTATCTCTTAAAATCTGAGAGCTTTAGGAGAGGAAAAGGAAAATCATTCTTCACTAAGATTGTAAAATTTTAAAATAGCGTGAGTGGTTGATCTATTGAAGTCTTGCATTTTACCCCCTTCCTTGTTGGCACTGCTTCAATACAAAATTTCAACCCCACAGACCTTCAAAATCCCTTTATGCAAAAATCTACCCACAGGAACACAACATAACACTTTTTCCTTTGATGACAAATTTCCTAGGAAATACCAAACAGTGCCACATATCACCTAAGGCAGTGAGTATCTGTTCATTGTTCTGTTTGCCGGCTTGTCACTGCAACCACTGGCTGACACACAAAGAAAAGTGTGGATCCTTCTTTTCCAAATCCTTTTCAAATTCTTCTTAAACCCATGTGGTGCCCTATAGCCCTAGAAACACAGGATGCTCTCCCTCTGGCTCTAATGTAGCATTTGCTCTTCTTATACATCAGTTCTAAAATGAAAAATGGTTTGTTCAAAACAAGAAAGTAATTGTGCAGCTCTTCCTGTGGAAACCACCAGGAGGCATAAGGGATGAGGGAAGGGCACCAAGTGCCCATGTAGGAGAGCATTGATGGATAGATCCATCTGGCTGCCAAGCTGTCTCTTGTGCCCCTGCACCGACCATTCTCAGAAAGGCACACAAAAAAGGTTCACAGTGCTATTATTTTCATGAATGAAAAGAGTGGCCCTGTAACACTTGGAGCAAACGTAGCAGAGCACCTTCAAGGGCGAGACACTAGTTAAGGAATAATCATTAATTGTTATGGATACCTCTGAGAATTGAACCAAGCCGTGCCATGACATTTTTTTCCCCAAGGAACGAAACAAAGAGCTGCACAAAGAACAGCAGAATCTGTCATCTTAAGAAGCTCTGGACCTGAAGCACATTATTTAATTGGATTTCTCTGGCTTTGAGATTTATCATTTCATAGTTGGATCTCAGCCGCAAACTTCAGTAATACAATAAACAGAACAGGCACACCAAGTGTTTGCATCAAACGGATCACAAAGGATCCAGAGGGGACACGAGCTAAATACTTCTCTGTTTCTCACATGTGCCTTGTCTTGCCTTTCAGAGTGTGCTTTACTCAGCTGCATTGTCCTTTAGGGCAGGTGAATGCCTGGGTTGCCGAGGGATGCCTGCCTGAATCCACTCACCTCCTGCCACTCCAGGGCTTTCAGGTTATGGAGCGACTGCTGCTTTTGGACGTTTATCTGGCTCTTTTGCCGCCCACTGTTTTCCTACCGCCTAAATCTTTGGCAAGTTTCCTCTAAGCCCTCCACACGAGACACATACCGCGCGCAGAACCGACAAACTTGAGTTTCCAAAAAACCTCTCAGTGGAAGAAATCGAACCACGTCGCCGTGACCTGTCCCCCCCCAGCCTCCAATGGCAGGCTCGAACCTCCGTTCAACAGGAAATCAAGGACGGGGTCGGCCCGGGAAGCCAGCAGGACGGATCTGGAAAGATGGTTCTGTTCGCCTTTGCCCTGACTGACTCCAGGACTGTAACATGATGCAATCCCTCGGCTATGATGAAACAGGATCAAATGGCCAAGCCTGTGGGGAGACCACCTCTGCCCACCCCAAACGGCAGAAAATAAGGAAGCTCGCGGTGGTACAAAGCAGCACCGCGGCTGCCTGGCCGTGCCTTTCCCGGGGAGGGATGCGAGTTTCGGGATGGCGGACAGAGGGCTGCGTTCCGGAGGATCTCGGCCGGGTTCCTGCCCTTCGAAAGCCCAGGCAGGGGCCGCCACCGCCCGATAACCCTGTTCCCTCCCAGCTCTTTCCATGTGCTCCTCCCGGCCAAGAAAACGAGTTAGACTTTTTTTCCTATTTTTTTTTTTTTTTCCCTAGTCAGCCCACAGCTTTCCAAGCACGGGGCTGCCTGAAGCAACAGCGAAGCAGCGGCTGAAAAAGCCCATTTCTGAATCCAGCCCTTCCCCTCCCTCTTCTATCCTCCTGTGCTGCCCCTCGGCCCGCGGAGCTGGGCAGGGATGCTGCCCGGGGCGGGCGGGGAGCGAGCGCGGCCGGAGCCCTCCCTCCTACCTTAGCGGCCGTCCTGCGGCGGCTGCCGGCACAAAGCGGCCGAGCGCGGCTCCTCCCGCCGCTCCTCCCGCAGCCCCGCTCTGCCGCCGAGCGCAGCCAGCGCCGCGCCGGGAGGGGACAGCGGGGAGGGGACGGCGGGGCGGGAGCGGCCGCCCGCTCCCACCGCCCCCGGGCCCGGGCCCGCCCCGCGGGGAGGGGACAGCGCCGAGGCGGAGCCAGCGGAACAAAGGCGGGGGGGGCTGCGGCAGCCCCCGGGCAGGGGCAGGATGGGGCAGGTGAGCTGAAGTGCTTCTCGCGAGGCAGATGCTGGCAGATCAAACCTGGGCTTCTTGCCTCGAAGAAAAGCCTCCCTGGAGTCGGAGGCTTGTTCCCCGAGTAAATGCTGGAATACTGAGATATCACAGCGGGAGCCTCAGCGCAGCCCATGCCCTCCCCATTCCTGCCCAGGAGATGCTGTGACCTGGGCACCGAGCATTGGAGGAATAACATGGATTTGGGGCATAATGAGCATGTCTGCATTTATCTAAAATCTAAGCTCTTTTGTTGAAATTGTGTAAAATCATGCACAAACCCCAACAAGAAGTTAACACCTGGTTCCATCATCTTAGTTTGGCAGAAATTGGAAATGTGAGGTCACAGAAGAATGTCACTAAAGGAAGAACATTAGTTAAGGCAACTTTGTCTTTAGTCCAGCTGAGTGTCAGAACTCCTATTCTATAACTTCAGCTCTAACAGTTGGATGCACAAGTGTGCTCCTGTGAGAAATATTTGGGGAACACTGGACACGCAAGTGCACAGTTCTGTACAAGCTTGTAGCTTACTTCGTTACCATAGAGTATGCAATTTGTTAAGCACCTTGAATTTTGATTAATAAAATTCGGCCAGGTTTAATGTGCTCTTCTGTCCTGTTTCATCATCCTTAGTCATTCCAAGAAGGTGATACCAAATGTAACAGGTTTGACCAGGGAAAATTCTATTTAGTCAGCATATACAGTGTGTGGCCACTTAGGATATGCATGAGATCTCTGCAGCCTCAAACAGGAGAGCTGAATTCACAGCCCAACCTTTCCAACAAATATTACTTAGCCTAAAATCTCACTTTCAGATGCTCTCTTTCTTGTATGCCTTTGGGTATGGGCAGGGAAGGACTTGCCTACTGGATGAGCTATTCCAGCAGCAGCCTGCTCCTGCCTGCCTTTTTGTATTCTGCTTGTTGGGAGTTGGCAAGGGGAGGCTTTGGAGTACTTAGAAGTGCTGATTTTCAGGCAATAGCAGAGTACTTAGCCAGTCTTGAAGAAATTAAACCATAGCTCCTCTTCTCCACGGTTCAATTGCTTGCAGCTATTGCTCTCTTTGAGCTACTTAATTTGTATCATGACCTGTAAAATATGATCTCTAGGGAGAACAATCCAGTACTTTGCTGTAAAAGCACAGCCCTTGGCTGCTGTGGTGCATGCAGTGCAATCTGCACAGTACCACTGGTTTGTATGTTTGCAGTGAGCACTTCCAGCATTTGCTGGCTTTACTGCCTCTAGTTTTTTAAAAAAATTTAATGCACGCATCACATTAAGTAACACTCTAGCCTCTGCCTGTCCTAAGATGTGCTGAGGTCTGTAAACAGGGTGCTTGATTCTAGCAACACTTCAGAGTGTTTCTTCCACAGAAATGTCCTGAAGAAGTTAGGAAGCTGATCAGCAGACAAGCACAGATGAGAGAGAGTCATCACAAGACCAGCAAGAAAATAAGCACTTTATGCCCTCTGTCAGATATGAAAGTGAGATAGCTTATGAATTTGTCCTTAGGCTGTTGGAGCGATTGGTAAACACTTCATGTCTTGTGGTGGTAACTCCATGGGGACTGAATAATGGGCCATGTATCATGAAGACAATCATCAGACAGCACAAGCTGTTCCTCATGGACAAACTCTCTCTCAGGCTGAAGGGCTCAAAAGGACTTTTTTTTTTTCTTATTTGAAATCTTAGTTTTAACAATGCTACACTTCAAAATGGCATTACTCCCCTACTTTTTGGGTTGTACATATGCATTCCACAAGCTACTTCAGCTGCAAAATACAACTTATTGATTCATTGACTTTCTTTCCCATGAATCTTATATAGAACAGCATATAATTCACCTAGAACACAATATCATCAAAATAAATCAAATGTTTCCTAAGGAATTGCTTGTGTGGAAACTGAAGTCACATCATTAATAGGAAATCTGTGGTCCACAGTAACCGTATGTCATACTTTGCACCCAATAAACTTCTTAAACTAATCATCTTTTAACACAAAGTAACAGGAAGCAAATCTGTGTCTATGTCAAAGGTCCCTATTTGAAATACATGTTCTCCAGCTTGAAAAAGCACATTTTAGTTTTAAGACCAAATATTCATGCAGTGTTCCAAACTGTCTTTATTCTCAATAATCCACTATACAGTTCCACTCTATCAAGGGTAACTTCATCACTGCAGAAATAATCTTCACAAGCTTTAGGCAGGACTTGGTGAAGCTTAGTCATGGGGATCCCTTATCTTCCTGTAATCTTCTTAGCACTGGTTACCACAAAAGAAAAGAAAATAATCAGAGCAAAGAAAAATAAAATAATCAAGTAGTCCCAGCAGTAAGGTATCCAAATAGAGTTGTTTACAAGACTGGGACTTTAACTGTCAGATAATCTGTAGTGTGTTGAAACAGAAAAGTCATGACAATAACTGACCATATTTATTATCTTAAGGACATGCTTAAAAGAGTTATTTATGCATATTTTAAGATGTTTTATCCCTTGGAAAATCAACATTGGATGAAATCTGAGAAACACAGGAATGAGAAAAAAAAATCTCCAACCATTTGTTGTGATTTATGTCTTGTAAGGTACTCCAAGCAATTTGGATTTGGCTCACTTAAGTATAAAAAGGCAGGAAAACAGTATTTTAGGCATTTAGAAGTAAGGGTCAGTTTTTAAAGACGCATTCAATTCCACTTCAAATCTGCCTTGGACTGAGTCCATAACCTGACAACTCCCTAGTTTAAGAGGCCCCAAAAACTCAGCAACATCCTATTGAGAAAACAAGTGTAAGAAAACTATTGGATACTGTAATTGATGACTGGTATTCTGTAAAAGTCTGCTCAATACTTTTCAGTAAGACCTTTCAACAACGTACCTGTACAAGATTGTGGGGTTTTTTTTGTTGTTGTTGTGTTTTTTTTCAGTACCCTGAAGTGAAATCATAGCTGTAAGGAAAAGTCTGTATGTTTCTGATATTTGGTATCAGAAAGACTGTGAAATCATTTGTCTCTTTGGATTGTATTTTTCTTTTATTTGGAAGGGGGGTTGAGCAGACAAAAAAAAAAAATCCTAGAATTGGCAAAATATTGACTTGATGTGAGACCCCACACTGCCCTGTGACACTGGTGTGTCAGGCAGGGGAAGTGAAGCTCCCTGGAGCAAACATTGCTGCAGCTGCCTCCTGATGTGTCCCACCTCCTGCCCTCAAGTCATGTTGCCAGGGGGAATGGATGGTCTCAGGGAACAGGGAAAAGCAGGCAAAAATACTGTGCAGTCTGGGCTGTCAGAAGATGGAGTGACATTACAGCAATTGCCACTCTCTTCAGTAAAACATATTGATGGCAGGATTTCAAATGCACGAGGCAAGTTACAGCTTTTTAGAACAGAAGTCTTCTTCTGTTACTTTGAAGCCATAATTTCTCAGTAAGGAAAACATCACTGTTTTTGCAGTTGTCTCAGACATTCAAGGCATTTACAGACTAGGAATAAATGTATTTTACAAATAGAAAAAGCTTCTTGAAAGGGTATTTTTCCCTTTCTTATCATATAGTGTGATTCTATTACAGCAGAAACTATTGTTATTAGAACCTAATAGTCAGCATCTTTTTGATTTTAAGAGTATCATGAGTTATTTCTTCTTGGGCCCAACAGAATTTTCAGGTCCACTGGGAGGGAAAAGTAATTATACTTCAGATGCACTTGAAAAAAATTCTTTCAGGAATCTTACAGTGCTGAGTACAAAAGGACTTATACAGCAGAAATGCCACTCACCTTTGTGCAAAAAGCAAATTTGAAAAAGTGTGCATTATAGAAACTTCAAGAGGAGGGATTATGCTGCTTTTCTGTAATGCACAGATAGGTCATCTGTGTAACACAACTATCTGCAAGTAAATTCACAGAGATGTAAGTATTTTATATTAGGTTCTTGATTTTTGAATCAGGGCAAAGGAGGGGAAAAATAAAAAAGGATAATATAAATTTTACAGAATCCTAATGTGGAGGTAAAAATAGCTACTTCCCACTTATATTCTTCTGTTTGAACTAAACACAGGCAAACAATCCTTCCTTCTGATTTCAGTTTTGGAAGAAATTCTGTATAACCTGACCTTTGTGCTCCGGTGCAGGTACGAATGCCAGTGATTGCAGTGGGATTAGCATTTAGTTACTGACATTTTCAAAATACTATGCTAACATCCTTTTATTAAATGCATATTAAACCCTCATAACCACTGAAAAGTAGCTCTGCCTTTGGGTATTACTAACTTGAAAAAAAATTCTCTTGTAATTTTACTCCTTATAAATTTAAATTTTATGTTAAAGTTGAATTCAATAGCGGAAGATTTCCTCTAAGGCTTGCCTCCTTGCCCCTGCTTTCTTTGAATTCAAGCAACATTGGGCCAAAAATGGAATCCTATTGAAACATAAATTTTAGCTTCTATTCTGTATTTTTATTGTCTCCTGTGCCATTTACAATGGTGTAAATTATTTCAGTAGTCTTTGATTATTTTATTATTTTTGTTGCACTATAAAAATAATCAGTTATCATACTCAAAAAAGGGATTAAGACAAAAAATGCAATTTGAAGAATTTGATCCTTATACAGCAACTCATACAGTCCTCCTGGCACTTCCATCTGTCAAAAACTAATTGTCAGATGGAAAATGTCTGTTATAAAATTGAGGAAAAATGGGGAGCTCAAAGTGTTTATGCTCCACATCCATAACTTGCGAGAATTTTTTTTTAAAGTCTGAATAGGAAAATTGTCAAGTGACATGAAGAGTTTTAACCCCGTTCCTCAAGTGAATTATTCCAGGTCAGAGAACTGAAAGGAAGTTCAGACAGGCCATTACCAACCTCAGTTGTTTAATTTGCTATCAATCATGGTGCCTTCTTAATTATCAGTTCATAGAAAAAAAAAATGGTACTAGTGTGAGAACTAATAATGAATCATGTCAGAGTTCAGAGTTGTGTCCACTTGCATGGAAAAAAAAAAACCCAAAAAACAAAACCCCAGCAATTTGCAAAAGTGAGGTTAGGTCAAGCAATGCATCAGCATAATGTAGATTTGTAATAAAAAAAGTCAAAGATATCCTTAGCTTTCTTCTTCCCCAACACTCATTGTCCCCCCATACCCTCCCAAAAATAAAAAATAAAATAAAAAAAATTAAAAATAAAAATTAAAAAAAAAAAGAAGAAGAAAAAAAAAGTAATAGTACTTGACATAACATGGCAAATAGGAAGCCTTTATTCTGTCAGACCATTCCTGAACACAAGGTACAGTGGGCTAAGACAAATTTGCAGGAGAACTATCAAGGGCAAAGAAAGGTTTTGATCTTTAAAGAAATAAAAAACACTGCAATTTTTAGTGGAGAGACTAGGTAGAGGATGTAACAAACGAATGTATCATAGCAAATGGAAAAAATACAGGTCAACAGCAAATCATCCATGATACAAATGTAACCAGATTCAAAACCAGAAATCAACTGTATCCAGACTTGTAACAAAAGACAAATACATAATAGCTGGGACACTAATGCCCAAATTATGATACATTTACCTGTGTGGGACATGCTGCTTTTGCCTGGTTTTGGTTTCCTCCTGATCACTCCGGAGCTGCTGCTTGTCCAGACTGGCAGGGAAAGACTGGCTGGTCCCACCTGCTTGGGTGCTGCAGACGTCTGTCCAAGCACTACAAACATATGGATCCTCCCTACTTACACCTCTCTACCCGTGTGCACAGGTGTCAAACACCGAGGGGAAGGGAGAAAACCTCCTAAGTCATGAAAGTAGCAGCATTTAGAACTAACTTCCCCGAGCTGTAACTCACAGAGATGGTGGTTGTGAGGAGGGATTAACAACCTGCTGCAACAACACAACAAACTGCAGTTTGCTGTGGGTGCTCCATTGCCTGGGAGTTAAACTACTGAGATCTCGCTTTTCATGGCCATGCACTTGTACTGAGTGCCACCTTTCCTAACATGGCTTTTCACAGCACCTCCTATGAGCCTTTAAAGTTACAGCCATACCTCAGAGACAGCTTGGATATTAGGAAGGGATGCGAGCCTCCATTATAAATTTATATGTACAAGAGAGTTGCATCTGCCATAGTGATATTAATTAATAACAGTCATATCTTCTTTTTTTTTTCCCAGATACTCAAGATATATGAAAAATGGTAACCATAACTGTGACCTATCAAGTAATCACACTGGTCAAAGGTCAGCTGAGGTCTTAGGAAGCTTATAAAATGACCCTGTCCCTTTTCTCACACACAAATCAAAGGGGCAGGAGAATATGAATATAAGGACACTCTAAAGCTCATGCACCATAGTTGAGTGCCAGACAGAAGTGCCTTGGATCTCATCTATCTCATCTGCAAATAACAGAACAGCATTTTCCTGCAGATATGTGAAAAGGTTAGTCAAATAATTGGTCTGTCTTGGTCAGACTTGGGAAATGTCAAATAGATGGCTCTTCAAAATCAAAATGCAGAATGTAAGGCCAGGCATCTCTCTTTGTCTGAAATGTATCTTTTTTGCTCATGTAAAATTAGCTTTGTCTCAGAGAGTTATTAGATTCTAGGTACTATCTCACAAATATGTATTTTCTTGTTTCTGCAATTACAGGTTTCAGAGTTCTCCCCTGAACCATGATGAAAAGAAACAGCAGAAGGTCAGACAAAAATGTCCAGCCTTCTCAGACAGCTATAATGGTAACCTGGCATGCCTGGTTTCCTATTGTTGGTCAGATATTCCTTCATCAACCACAAACCCCCACATATTCCTTTTTCTCAAAGGAATGAAAAAACGCTGTCTCTTTCATTGCTGAGTTTGAGACATGTCTTCTTTAAAATACATGAGGTGAGAATTAGGTCATACATAGGGTTGACATGAGCAGCTGAGACGTACAGCTCAGATCCAAGAATGAAAATGCAATCTCTGACAGAATTCCCTTGCTTCTTGTATACATATCAAAATAAGTTTCTCCAAGAGCTATATTGATCCTTTTGAGCTGCATAGCCATATCCATACTTACAAAAATGCTGAAAGGCAGAGTGTCCTTGAAAACAAGACTATAGAACAGTAACTTAATAACTCTAAAGAGCATTATCTGAAAAACAGCCTATGATTTGTTGAGACTCAATTTTTTACTGCCAACACCAGACCACACTATCAGATGGAACATTCTGGCAAAGTCTTATCTCATTACTCTGAATGCCTTTTCCATTTCATAATACTGTATAAGATTAGCATATGGAACCCTATTAAAAGAAACCTGAATATTTACTATGCACATGTCAGTCTATCCACATTTAATTAGACACTCAAAGTTCCTGAAAGAAAACTACATGACTGAAATTCCAATTTGCAATTTTTAAATGGGGAAAACATGATAGATTTTAGAAACAGAAATCTTGTTTTCTCTGGTATACCACGGTCTAGTTTATGGAGATTAGGTGATGTACAGACAACTTAACAGTGAAGTAAATTACAATGCTACTCACTTTATGGCCCTTTTACAATGGTATATTTGGCTGGTGTGAAATCCAGCACACAGTATCACACTGTAAAATGTGAACTTAGGCTAGAGAGCATAACTGAATAGGTCACTGCACCATATGACAGTAGATGCTTTAAATATAGAGTGATACACTGGCATGTATCATGTGAAAAAATGAACAGCTTACCAAGCTGTGCCACCTTTGCACAGAACAGACATCTACAGACCATTTCAAACTTTCATGGAAATGAAGTAAGGACACACAAGAGTACTTGTTCATCTAAAGTCAGCAAAGGTTTTGTGTATGGAAGCCAAAATTCCTTTTTGGTTTTGGCTGGTAGTAGGAATGTAAGTTGATAAACTGACTGTCTTCTAAAACATTTTTGCGTGTTTGGCACTGAATGCATGCCTGTTTAGTGAATAGTATAACGAGCAAAAAAATTACTGTGTTAGGGAGTTTTGTGAGATCTGTGCAACTCAAAGTACTTTCCTGATTGCTTGAAAGTGATTTGGTAACATGGTCTAGGAACAGCCAGTGGTAGTTCAGACTGGTATTCAACTGACTTGATAAAAACTGGCTTATTTCCCCCAACAGACTGTAGGCATAGAATTAATTTCATCCAAGATTACATAGCCTGCCATGTGAACTTCTGCA
Organism: Phylloscopus whistleri; assembly: GCA_017589585.1. Taxonomy (NCBI): domain Eukaryota; kingdom Metazoa; phylum Chordata; class Aves; order Passeriformes; family Phylloscopidae; genus Phylloscopus; species Phylloscopus whistleri. The sequence continues at coordinate 1,295,670 of JADMLD010001629.1, read as the reverse complement.
GAGGGATTGCCTTTCTTTATATTCAGTGGACAGGAATATGATAGGGGCAATTCACCTCACATTTTGAACATTAAGATATGAATGAAGAGTGTTTTTTCTCTTCACTGACCATAAAAGGAAGCACAGAATGACAAAGGAGTTTGTCAGCAAATATAGAAAGAGGGAGGGGTACAGCTCCTAATAGAGTTGGGCATTGTGATAAGAACTTATGCTCATGAGCTAAAAAGTCTAGATGGGGGTATGTAAAACAAGAGTTGTACCTGATTTAGCTCAGACAGGACAAGGACCTTTAAAGAGCCACTTTTGAGGCTTGACATTATACCAGATGAACTGTCTCAAAGCAGTGTAAATGGGTCAAACAGCTCACCTGAGCTCACCATCCTCACTTGCCATCAGCCACACATCTGCTGGTGGGTAAAACAGCAGAGCAGCACAGAGCTGTTGATTGCCTGTGGTGCTCAGTAATGCACTTTTTCCTTACAGCATAGGTTGAATCCTACCAGTATAAAAGCTGCTGTGGTTACGAAATTTTCAAATGATTTATGAAAATCCATACTGAACCTGATCTACACTGATACATGGATTTCTTTGCTCAACCTGCAATTTTCTTAATCACTGAGAAGATGCCTGTAATCAATATGATGTCCCAGAAATGCGTCAATGAGAAGAGTGGTCACTGCCAATGTCAAACTTCCTCATAATAGCTCTCCAACCAATTGTTCTCCTGGATTTATTTTTTCACAGTTGCAATGGACCCTGCTGGTCACATTTAGGATTGCCTCATTTCAATGGGCTGCCAGGTACCAGAAAATAATGCAACAAGCTGTTCTGAGGTTGAGGCATGGATGTGGTCTACACGTGATCAGGAGCTGTCATTTGAAACTGGCTAATGGTTCTCTACAGAGGCTGATGGTTCTGTACATCACCAGTGAAGCAACTTTTCCTTGGTGAGACATGACAGTTGCTTGATGCATTGTTTAAATCAAGACCAATTTTACAGTAACTTGACATTCAGAGGTACACTCAGCGCTCTCCTCAGTGAGCAAATTTAATGCAAATTAGATATTATTTACATTAATATCACAGGAAGACCCTATCCAGAGCAGCAATATGATCTAAAAAATTATACACACATTAGCAAAGTCATTCAGTTATGTCTTTGTTTTAATGAATTTTTTTAAACATTTGTATCATCAGACAAAACATTTATGTCATGAGAAAATATTTATTTCCAACAGCATGGACTTTGAAAGTTAGTTGGAAGAAGGCATGTTCAATGCTATGATTTTTCCAATGCTGGGTCAGTTGAAATAGTGTGTGGTAGTGCATATATTAACCAGTTACCTTAAGGAAATGCGAGAAGACATAGTGAAGTAGGAGGTGAGTACAAACATCCAAGGCAGTAAAAATGCAGAATACTGACACATGGCTGAAAAATGTACTTTTTGTAATGCTCATTTAGTATCACACAAAACTAGCAACTCACTTTAAAACATTCTTTGTCAGCAACCATACCTCTGACCAAATGATACTATTAAATTTAATACAGTCTTTCAGCTGGAAGAGATATTAAGGTCTAACACTGATATCAAATGCTTAGATTTTGTTAGCTTTGCTTGTTATTTAAAATAGTTTCAAGGTACTGCACCAGTATCACATAGTTTGTTGTTTTTTTTCAAATTGACTTGTACAGAAACATGCAATTAGTAATGCATGAGGGCTTTATGTATTTGATTCTAATTGTCTGTGTTATTGATAGAGCACACCAAGCTTTATTTGTTACATTTTATGCTGAACTGTTCCACTTCCACATCTACCAAATGCCATCACAGTTCTCATGGCTTACTGTGTCAAGCTGGAAAGTTGAGAAAGTAAGAATGCCTTCACTTAGGACATATATTAATGAAAATAATTCTTGTATAGATAGATATATCTATCTACATAGTGATTAAGATTACATGGTATTTTATCAGCATGAAATGTAAAAAACCCATTCTTCAAACACCCCAACCTAGTAGGAAAACACAGTCAACTGGCACAATACACTCTTAAACCAGTTTTGTATAAGGCTTCAGTTTTCCTGATGAATGGGACTAAATCTTAGTAGGTCTGTATACATTTTAGTAACTATAACCGTTTTATGTCACAATATATTCTTAATAAAATAAAAACTCTGGTGTTGTAATTAAAGATAGCTAGTTACCTTCTAGACAAATATGATCTTTTAAAGAGTACGCTGTGTTTAAATATAAGAAGTAGAATTAAGGTGCTTCCGTATTTCTGCTTTCATTCTTAAAAAGTACCACAGATAAACAGCTGCAATAATTGCTTGTGGATATGCTTTTCTTTGGCTTTTACCAGATTCTTAATAGCATCTGATCCCCCCGCTGGAAAATTTCTATAATAATTACTTAATTGATTCTGTAAAAATTGCATTATAAAACTGAATGGAACAAAATGTTGGATGCATTTCCTGTGTACAGCTACACTTTTTTTTTCTTCCTTTCAGAATTTCCATTTGCATCGAGCAACAAATGCAAGCAACAATAAATTTAAAGCTAGATTTTTTGCACATTGTAAACTGGGTAGGACCAGGAGTTACTGACAAAACCAGCTGGAAACGCAAGATTAGCAAATTCTCTGTATCCCAACACATTACCATCTAATCTGTCTTGTTTCCCCAACACATACTAACACAATGAAGCTGGACAATGGTTCAACAGCAAGTGCATGTGATAGTTCTGGCAAGACTATTTTTGTTTTGATTAAGCACATATTTTATCCGGGAGGGTTTAGAAAAGCAGGGCCTTTTTCTTCAGGTCATTCCGCTTCCAAAGTGCCAGACGATCAAATTCCTCAATACTCATTTTGAAGACTTCTTGGAACTCCTCAGGGGACAAATGCCTCTTGAAAATGAAAATACAAACGATATCATTAAGCTTGTCTGTGCACAGGAATATTTCTGCCCTAAGTTTTAAAACACACCACAAAATAATGCATTAGGGTTTGCATTTAAATTCCAAAATTGTTTCTGGAAAAGACAGCATCAAAACCAAATGACCTCAGAGTAGCTGGGAAATGAAATTATTGATGGCAGTAGTGACTTTTGAAAAAAAGTAATCTTTTCAATATAGTTCTAACTGAGCAGAAACCATGGGTTTTGGGTAAAAATATGTTTATCCAGGGTGCCTGATGACAGGCACATTGAGACAAATTTAAGTTATTCCAGGACTTTAGAGACATTGATAACAATGTAATTTTGGAGTTGGTTTTGTTTTGCCTTGATCTTTAATTAGAGCAGTGGACACCACACTGGTCCACTAATAGCAACCTTGTAACAAAGGAGAGAGCACACTGCTAAATTCTGAAATCCAAAATGTGCTTATCCATGGGGAGAGACTCTACTCAGAAGTTCAGGCTGGATAAAATAGGGGGGGGGTTAAATGTTGAGAAATACACTTCCATTTGATGTTTTCATGCTTTCATATTAAAAAAAAGATATTGAGAAAAGGGGAAGAAATCCAACATAAAGAATTGGAAGGAGGTAGGATAACAATTCCCTAGTAATTATTAGCATCCACATAGAAAAGGTAGAAAAGGTAAATATGTGAATGAATTTGTAAGTCAAATTTCACTTTCCATTTATTAACAAAGACTTAATATTTGTAATGCAATTTACTCAAGAAAACTAAATAAATTGTTTTTAAGAAGTCATTATATATAATTACTTTGAATGGTTATCATGGGTCCTTGTTTCTTAAGAAAGGACAGCCTTGTGTTTTTTTCCCCTTGAGATTCCAAATATTCAGAACAACAGTGACTAAGATCTTGGAACTCAGCCTTCATTTTTCATTTGACAAATGACAGCAACCCACCATAAGTGCTGCTCATAGCATGGAACAAATACACCATGCATATTTAGCACAGGAGATCATTTTCTGCATGAAAATAAGCAACATCTGACAATGTTTTTTAGAAACAATCTCTCACTGACAGAATTTATTTCTATTGGGCTCAGAAAGAAGTAACTTCTCTCTGCATTGGTTTTTTAAGATATTCCTGGTAATCCAGTAGACATATGCAAGTTTAACTTTAGCAAGTTTAACTTCTCACAGCAATGTACATGTCTGTAGGCTGAAGGATTGAAAAAGTAGTCTGGATGAGCAAAGTGTGTAATATTTTATTTTACTTTCTAGATTGTAGATAAGACTTGAGACATCTCCTCACTCAGGAAAAAGCAGTGGCAAACTGTAGTTCTTACTCAAAGAGAAAATCAGAAAACCTATATACCCTTGCAGGTAAAGCTACCTTGCCAACCTTCCAAAACCATAGAAAATTACATATAACTTTAAAAGGACTATGTTTTCACCATTTTTCTTTTCCTGGGGTAATTTATACCACGTATTATGAGAAACTTGCTGCAGTCTCATCAGATTTGTTCCAGTACTGAAGGTCAATGCAGGAAAATTCAATGAGCCCTAAATCATCCTTTGCTCCAGGGTGCCAGACATTTGCTACATATTCCCCTTCTAATGAAGCTTGCCACCCATCTCAGTACAAGCTGTGCAATTCCCCCTTCCCTCTCCAATGCTGTACTTTGCCATTTATCCTTTTGCTTTGCCCTCAGGCTTAGTCAGCTTTCAATTCATATGCAGCTATCCAAGCCAGAATAAATTAGTTGTGCACTGTGCTCCTCTGCCTGTGCCCAGATGACACCACCTTCATTCTTTGCATATACTCATTTTCTATTTCTTATACCTAAGTTTTGTTTTATAACAGCACCATTTTTTTTCCTCCTCACAGAATGTCTCATTTGGTGCTGCCTGATCTAAAAGCAGTTGACAGTTTCCAGCCCAGGGACAAAGTGACTGAGATGGGGAAAACATAAACTCACTTATTTCCACATCCATTCAATCAGAGTTTCTTTGCTTTTAGTTTTCTTCCACATATGCCCTCATCTCAAGGACTAACAAACTGACTCCCATACTAGCAGTTTCTTACTCCATCAGTGCTTTATCCACATGCAAAAATAATTCTGGCAGAAGGGAACATTTTCCCTTTGGTCTGAACTCTCTCTGAGAATGTCAGTCTGTCCCCAGTGTAACAACATTATTTCCTGCTGTTGTCTCTGCATCTTAGAAGATTTCACCATACCCTTCTTAAGCACCATGGGCTCTAGATTTGGGACTGACCCTAGAAGCAGCAATGACTTAAGTTCTGTCTTCAAATCTGGAATATAACCTTAGTCCCAGAAAGATGTCATTGACCTGGCAAAGCTTCAGATAAAAGCAACACGAATAATCATGGGTAGCAGTTTGATTTATGAAGAAAGACTAAAAGGCCTAAGTATGTCTAAGCTCAGCCAAATGATGACTAAGGTAAAATATGGTAATATCTACAAGTATTTGAAGGTCTAAACACCAGGGAAGTATGTGAGAAGTTTATGGTCACCTTTTATACTTTTCTACGTATATGTGATGCTAAATTTGGCCTGCATTATTGTTGGGACTTTCCTAATAGCTTTCCTTAAAGCTTTGAAACCTAGAGCTCTTCTCAAACCTAAAGGCAGAAAATATGCACCAGTAAGATATCCTGGACTGATTCATCTTTCTTCTCAGCTATTGGAATATTAATTTGTCTTATCTGAAGCATTACCTTCTCATTAGTCAAACAAAAGAAGGGAAATTGAAAACCATGAGCAGGGAATGTGAAAGATATTCTTCTTGAGGTATGAGAGAATATGTGTGAAGCTGTGCTTTACAAGGCCAAGAACATGATTTCCTTTTTCTTTTTTCAGTAATGGATCAGCTTAAAATATCCAGCTATGTTAATAATGCATCACTGGGCCATTTAAGGAAGGACTGGCCAAACTTACTAGTAAAAGCAACTTCATTCCTTTTTTTTACTGGAGTTGGCCTTGTTTACATAGGAAGTCTGGGTGTTTTACAGTGTGCTAGTAAGTGATTCCTAATTCCCTTTGTGACAGTTTGGCCATATTCAGGCAGCTTAACTCAATCTCTTTTTCTGCTCTGTACCAACAGCAAAGTTGGGCACACTGCAGACACTGAGGAGAGTAGAGAGGGCCTCCCAAGGTCCTGTTTTGCCCACACTCTGAACTCACTGCATGTAAGTGAGGTCATTTTGGAAGCTACATAATGATGCTAACATGATGCTATTTGAAAACTTTGCTAAAAGATAAGGTAAGCAGTTTAAAGATGATTCTTCACTACAATGACTGCTGTACTGGACCTCACAGCATCAGAATATCAGAATATGTATAACATTTGTTATACAGTTAAGTGTGATATTGCTATAATAGAAAGGACTATGGCATCATGTTGTTTTGATAAAATTGTATTAATCTGAGGCTTTTATTAGGATATACAGAGCTAAGCAAGAGCTGAGCTAAACCTCTCCACTGCATTGCAACCACTAGAACAGAAAATCCTCACCCTCTATGAAACATGAACATTAAAATGAGCAGTACAGACATGACCTCATTTTTTACTGTCTCAGAACAAAAGTAATTAACTGCACGTTCAAATACTTGCTCCACATGTTATCTCAGAAAGAAGTGGTGATTTTCACAATAAATTAATGAGGCTTGTCTCTATTTCTGTGGTCTGCTAAAAAGCCAGTAATAATTCTAAATAGAGTTATAATCTTTATTTAATTCAACAAGATTTATTTTCCCCAAGAATAATTTAGTTTTTAATGAAAATTAAGAGATGCTCAAAGCTAATACCTAGTGTCATGGTTTCACCCCAGCTGGCAACCCAAACAGTCATTCATTCATTCCCCCACTAGTGGGATCAGGGAAAGAATTGGAAGGGTGAAAGCTGGAAAACTCATGTGTTTAGATAAAGACAGTTTAACAGGGAAAGAAAAAGCCACATATACAAGCAAAGCAAAACAAGGAATTAATTCACTGTTTCCCATGGCAGGTGCTCAGCCATCACCAGGAGAGCAGGGCCCATCATGCATAGCAGTTACTCAGGAAGACAAAAACTCCCAATGTTCCCCCTTCCTTCTACCCCCCAGTCATACACTTATACATGAGCATGATATCACGTGGTCTGGATTATCCCATTTGTCACTTTGGGTCACCTGTCCTGGCTGTGTCTCCTCCCAGCCTCCCATTCACCTCCAACTTCCCTGCCAGAGTGGAGTGTGAAAAGCAGAAAAGGGTTTGGCTCTGTGTGAACTCTGCTCAGCAATAACAAAAACATCTCTGTGTTATCAACCCTGTGCTCAGCACAAATCCAAAACACAGCCCCATACCAGCCATTGTGAAGAAAACGACCCCAGCCAAAACCAACACTCAGGAACATGGCATTAGTATGAATAAGTCACAGGAAGATAAAGCTGCAGTTCACCTGCAGCCATCCTGCACTACATGGTGACCAGGGGTGCTTCACAAGCATCTCTGTTCTGTGTCAGTAACTGGATGGGAGTCCTCATGTGAAAACCTGCTGGTACAGGAAGCTCAGAGATATCTTACTTCCTCATGAGTCAATACTGAACCAATGAAAGAACTCAGTGGATGGCAGCAGGTGATGAGTTGAAGACTAGAAAAATCAAGGTCCTAATTCCTAGAGGAATTTAAAACCTCATTTGCTCTTTGTTTTGCTATATTCATGGGAAATGTCAACTGAGCACTACACTGCCTTTCCTTGAATCTGTAGTGACCCTTTCAGCCAGTCTCTGAGGCACTACTGTGGACTCTGTTTTATAGAGAGTAATTTTAAGTAGTTGTCTACTTCAATTCGTTTTTATTCAAAGTCCTTGCAACACTTCCAACTCCTGATTCACAAAATCCAGAAATAAAACCTACAGGATCCTCAGAGATTTCAGTATGAAAAATACTCAAGTAAACAGGGATTCATTGAGAAAGGTTTATTCACAGGTAAGAGAGCGTTCATGTAAATAACCAAGCCTTAGCTCTTCAACTTGGTGCACAAGCTTTGCTGCTGAGATACAATCTTTTCCTATAGTTAGATTCAGGATTGTAGAAGTAGCTCAGCATTTAGAAAATAACATCTTCTTCTCCTCTCTAATTTTTCTCTTCTTCACTGCCCTTCAATTCCCTTTTCTCATGCCTCTCAAGGGTAGCCCAAATAAAACTCTCAGATGGCAAATCAAAATTTGCTGGATTTTTTTTTCTATTGACTTTTGAATCCTCATTTTGCTTTCAGAAGGTTTGCACTCTTCACCCCTCTTTCTGAGGCTCAGCAGGCTTTTCAGAGGTTTCTTCTAAGCCTGCTGCATGGCTAATTACAAAGCTGTAATTAGCCATGTGCCACATTCCCAAGGGAGTATTGAATGCTATGCTCATCTACAGCCTAATTAAGCTTCATGCTCAATAAATATTTGAAACTATTAAGTAATTATGTGATCGGGGAGGGAAAGTTAAGAAATGGCATGAATTGCCACCTAATGAACTTTAGAAGGTGTCAAAAGATGACTAAAGCAGCTCTGCTGATCAGGGGATAAGGCAGCAGGCACCTGCAGTTACTCCAGATAAGGGCAATTAGTGGCAACACAAATAGTGTTTGCGAGCCCTTGTGCAGCCAAGCCTGGCAGGAGCTGTAGCTCCCCCTCCACACAGCAATGTGGGGCCCCAGAAAGGTTCCCAGGAAAGGCTGTGTAACACAAGCAGTGAGGAAAGGAGTCTGAGACCCTTCCCCATGCCCATATCACCCCAAGCACCTCTACAAGGTTCCTGGATCTGTGGCTGCATCTCGTTCAGTATTTCAGGGTACCATGAAGTCTCACAGAGAAGCTGCATTCCACTCAGCACTACCACTGCTGTTCCAATCTAACCTCCAGGGAAATACCACCATGCACACTGAAAATCTTCTGCAAGAGCATTGTACAGTCAGTTTTTCTCCCAGCTGAGTCATCCATAAAGGTACAAAAAGCTGGGACAATGTAAGTATTTTTCTCAGATATATGGATATATTATCTAAATAGCATACACACAGAACCTCTCTGATGATAATCTATGCCACCATCCTGTCATTCAAACGAGCTTTTTCATTACTGACATTAAGTCATTGCTTCCAGCTGATGGCTGATAAAAAATGCTGTATAACTAAGAAAATAATTAATAAATAAAAACAAAACTTGGAATCCATAATAAACTATGAAAATATAAAGAAGATCATGAGTTTCAAAAATTTCATTTGTTTTAGGCACAAAATACCTTATTCTTAAAGCAGATTTTCCAGTTTCCCTTAGTTTGGACTATAGTGCACCTGTAATATAAATGTTCCACATCTAATCTCTGTTCACTCCTACAGTGTTTCCACTCACACAGAAATTACTTTTCACATCATATCACATCAATTCTAATACATATTTTCATTTTATAATGGCTGCTTTTGTAAAAGGCTTTGAAATCTGATATAAACATGCTTCACTGATCACAACACAAGCACATACCTAGAATGAGAAACACCACACATGTATTTTTCAAGTTAAACAGTGTGAAGTAGTTCTACTGAAGTCAGTGACCCGCACTTTTCCACCTCAGGTTATGATGAGCTTTATTGTGAAGTGAGCCCATAACCTCACACCCAGCCCCAAACTACAAACTGTAAAACATACAGCATTCCAGTTTTGCTCTCGTTTTCTCCATCTGAGCTCCAGTGGAGGTGGGAGACACAATGCTACTTGTATGAACGACATCCAGGAGCTTGGGCTCTTAGAAATCCAGGCTCAGTTACTGGAAACAAGTCCTAAAATGGTTGAAGCCCAAATGGCTGGAACCCAGGGTGATTGTTGAATGAAAACTAGTGGAAAAAATGTTATTCCTAAAGCAGATCCAGACAAGCAGTTCCAGGAGGAAAAGCATGTTTGACTTAAAGTGAGTGCTCTGTTCAAATAAGACTGCACCCATGTTTAAATCTCTCATTTCTGTTTACAAGAGAACAAGGTGGCAAATGGAAGTTTGCTACTTGACATTCCAGAGTACTTTTTCCTTAGCAATTGTCTCAGTTAAACAAAGAATGAACAGGCTTAAACAAAAAGAGGAATAATTTACTTTCTACTGCATTTGATAGGCATGAATGGATAATGCTTTTAAGCTTTGACATTCAAAAGAAACAGCTAAAAACCTAAGATGCATTAAGATAAGAAAATCAAGTGAAAACACTAAAACATGGTTTCCAAATGGAAAATCCTAACTATATTGGCTTTCAAAACTACCAGCCTGTGACCACAAAAGAAATCTTATACTCTGTGATAAAAGCAACTGCAGAAGGAAAAAAAAATATAAATCTGTGCAGTTGGGCATGAACTATCAATTTGAATGTGCAAGCACTGAACCACACTGTTGTGACTGAAGAACAGGCAAACAATATCCAAGCTAGGATAAAAGTATCAGATGCATGCTTTTACGAGCCCAAGGCTCAAATGATAAAGGTATTCAAGTACTTAAAAGAGGTTTCAAGATATTTGAAAGTGTCTGTAAGCCCAACTTTCTTTGAGAAGCAGCAGGTAAGGAATGTGCCAATGTATACCATCCAAAGGTGATGTGTTAGTCCTGAAAACTCAGGACCTAGGTTATCCAAAATAGGGAAGTTTGGTTTAGGACACTTACATTTTAACTGTTGCATATAAAAAATAAACTGATAAAAAGTTCCAAGATAGACCAAATTGTCTATGTTTATTCAAATGCTATTGCAGCAAATTCACCAAATAATCATGTTTTGTAATTATACTATATCTTCACAGAATATACCAGTCTTACAGAGGTCTTCAAAGCAGGCCAACGTTAAAGACAAAACAGACCATGTTGCTCAAGGCCTTGTCCAGCTGTGTTTTGCATGCCTTCAGGGGTAGAGACTCCACAGCCTCTTGGGCAACCTGATCACTGCACTAACCTTCCAGTGAGGAACATCCCCCTTGTATTCAATTGTCATTTCCTTTCCTGCAACTTGTGACTGTTGCCTCTTGGTTTTCCAGTGCCACCTTCTGGGAAAGGTATGTTCTGCCCTGTAACCCCTTCACTGCAAAGATGAGCTGCTGATTCATTTTCAGCTTGTTTCCCATCAACATCATCAGGAACTTCTCCTCAGAGCTGTTCCCCCCATCTTGTTCTGATGAATAGAGTTACTTGGTCACAAGGGCAAGAATGTGGATTTATCTTCACTGAATTTCATGAAGTGTCTGTCCACCATTCCTGCAGCCTGGCCAGGTCCTCTGAACAGAGGCTCTGCTCACTGAAGCATCAGTTGCAGCTCCCTCAAGTTCATGTCACCTGCAGACATGGTGAGGGTGCAATTCCTCTTCTCCACCCAGCTTGTACAATCCACCCCTGTGTTACTGCTTTGTTGTTCTGCAATGTTATGTGAATGAACTTGTTCTTCACCATTTCCTGTTAGAATAGCTCATGGGAATGCTGCTCTGTTCATCTAACATTACAATAAACAGCACTGTGGTAGAGAGTAACTCCTAAAAAAATTCCTTGGCCAAATCCTTATCTACTGTAAATTCCTTGCATTTCTAATCAGCTTATACAAAAGTGAGATCCAGGCTATTTATTCAAAAACCAACGTGCCAGTAATGTATTTAAAAATCAGCAGGCTGCTCATTATAACCAGCTCTTGGTGCTGCATGTATTAGTTCACAGTTGGCACAAACATCTCCTCAGAAGAGCACAAGGAACTGGGTACTTCTGTCTCACTGCTGAGTTAAGACAAGCAAACAAAAACATGCTGAGTGTTTTCTACGCTTAGTTATATGTACTTTTGAGGAAAGAATGACTATTATTTGAATGCATTTATTACCAGTTGAGCCTTCCTAATCTCTAGATACCTCTTGGGCTTAGAAAATACGCATTTTTACAGGAAAATATTTTTTATAATCCTTGAAATAAATTTCTTGCACAACAGTGTAATCAAAAAACCACTCACAATGGGAGTGAAGTTAGGAAAACACTACCACCCATTAAACCCCCACCCTCCTATGGTCCTTGAACATTTGCCAAGGTTTCGTTGTAGCCTCCCTTAATTTGACCCCAGGAGCTAATACCATTGACTTGAGTTCACTTTTCATGATAGGAACATTCAATATTGGAGACTTTCCTTGGAAGAGTGAATCATAGACAAACAATAGTGCCCCTTCCATGACATCTATGATGGATCATTCAAAGTGCATAACAGTTTTACAAAGAGGAGGCTGCCTCAAGAGGTCAAATTGTGAGACAGCGGTTAAACAAATTGACCTCATGCAAATTTAGTCAACCTTATTGCTCCTAAGTCAACCAGGAAGTCAGAAACATCACATGTGAGAGAGATATTCTGTTGATACCAGACACAGTAAGACTCTTTTCAGGTTTGACAGCTGGTATGAAGCACAGAAGCTCTAGGGCTCCTTTCACTGACACCACCTGTACCCTGGCCACAGCCAGAAAACCCAGGAGCTTGCTCTGATTTGCAGCAGCAACAGGTGAGGCTTCAGCCCACAGAAATAATCAGAATAAAACTGCCATATGAGAATATGTTGGGTTTTTTTTCTTAGGAGATATATCACTCTACAGAGATATTTTTTCCTAGATATATCACTCTACAGTTTGGATGATATATGGACTTAGCACTGCTACCATTTCTGTAGGCAAAATCCAGCCCTTTCACAAGTGACATTGGATGTGCAGGATGGAAACAGAACATCAGCTGGAAACCAATTCAGACTGGAAAGAGCACTTGTCTCTTAGAGATCATAAGCATTGAATCACACCCTCTAGCAAGTGTGAAATGGACCTCAAGAAAGAGTGAAATCTAACCTTAGTACAAGCTTTCAGTGTTCCCAGTGGTGTCCCCCAAAAGCCTGAAGATACCAAGATATGTTAAGTTGGCCCTCTACTAACAGACAGTCGTCTGTATCCACATTTCTAACCCTGGTTTCCTTCTGTGCAAACCTATAAACCCACATAGTCCTGGGCTCCCTGAGTCCTGGGGTCCTGCCCAAGCCTGAAATCTGCTGAGTGCACAAGTCAATAATTAAGTTACTATCTCCTACTTCTGCCACAAAAGGGAAATAATGATAAGCTGCTTTTCTATGCAAAGCTACTTATTTCCAGCAATTCTGTAATACAGAAGAAGGGGTCAGGAAAGAGGGGAAGAGGCTGACAGGGAAGGCAATGGTTTGTGCCTGTCACTCAACTCTGTATATGGTTTGAATGTGTAGATGAGCAACTGCCTCTGTTCTTACAGTAGTTACAGTGCTATTAAAACTCTGCTAATTTAATTATTTAAAAAAACTACCAATCCCTATTAAATGTAAGACAGTCTACAAAGGACCTTCCTGCAGACACACGTGTTTAACATAGTGCAGCAATCAGCAGGATTGGCCTGGTCCCCTCACTGCTTTTCTGGTGCAGGTTTGAAGCAGATCTTGTTTATTGTTCTTTTTTGCAAACCTCTGTGAGATCTTTGAAGTGGTTGGGCTCCTTGAGCCAACAGGCCCTGTGCTGCACCTGGTGTGAGGCAGACTGAACAGCTCCAAAGTTAAACAAACAGCAATCCCAGCTGAGGATGGTGTATGAGTTACAGATAATGGCAGCCAGGGCAGGCATGATCCATCCAAAGCAAACTATATGTTGTCTTAAAAAAGCAATTTAGAGCTGCATTTGCTATTCAGACCAGTCTGCTGTGTTTAAACAAAGAATCTATTCTTTAACACACACATACACATGTGTGTATGTACATATATGAAAGAATCCTTTACAGGACATGTCCAGAGGAGCATCCCTCCAACTCCCTGCTCCTTTTTCCAGAATCATCATGCTTTTTAGTATTTCCATCATGCCTTGCTATAAACCACACTTAAAACAGCACATAATTGAGGCTCTCTTTTCTTTACAATCAAATCAACACTACTTGTTGGAAAATCAAGTGACAAGCACATTCAAGTATTCAAAAGCATAACACCAATTTCAAAACATACTTCATGTATGCAAATTTGGTAAATTAATTGCTTTTAAAAATTAATCTTTAATGAGGAACTTTCTGCTCCTTCAAATTTTTCTTCTTTTCTTGTTTTAAAAGTAATTTTTATTTCTTCTTTTCTTGTCATATTATCAAGTTCAAAATACTGTAAATTTATTAAAATACAGATCTCCCTAAAGGTCCCATATTGCTATCACTTTTTTTTTTTTTTTTTATTTATCTCTTCTTCTTAATAGTAGTTCACAGAAAGATAGGTTAGTTGTTATTGATCAGTCAAAAAAAATCAACCTTGGGAATTTTGCTTGAATATCAACTTCAGGATTTGATCTCTGGAAACTCAGATTTCTGTTATGATAGATTATATCTGTATTTCTCTGTCCTAAGTGAGATGTGGATGGTACAGCAAAGCTGTAGTAGAGTGACCACAGATCACACAGCCAAAGAGGCTGAATAAGACAACAGACCAAACATAGGTCCATGTATTTTCAGGATAAATGGAGCCTTTTCATAATATTTAGGTTATTCTATGAGGATGTTTTTATATGAATTAAAACCAAAACAAACTCCACGTTTTCCCACTCCCCACCTGAACTTCCAATACCTTGTAAAGTCATCCAAAACTGATGGGTTTCATTGGTATCTTTGTAAAACATTTGGTCAGACATTTGCCAGGATTTTTGGCAATTTTTTTAGTTAAACTACCTACATACTGACTTTTTTGAAAAAAAAATGTAATACATGATGTTACTCCTCTCTTCTCTCTTCTTTGTTGCTATTACTGAGGCACAGGGACATCCAGGATAGTAAGCAAACAGGAGAAATGCTTGCAAAACTGTCGAGAAAATGTTATTCCTACCTCCAGCCTGGTCCTGTCCACATCCTTAGGCAATTTCACACGAACTCGGTTTGTTACAATAAGTGTTTCATAAGGATAAATCTGTTAAAAAGACAAGAGCATATGAATTCCAGCTGAATCCAGTTCTGAGGCATGGAAATGGTGGAATGGGGAACTTACTAAAAAACGGTACATACTTGCATCCTGATTTGATAAATATTTCACAGAGACAAAAATTAACAAAATAAAATAAAAGAAAGGAACCCATGTAACCTTGCTAGGAAGTGCTGAATCTGATTGTTCTTCCAGTGTTGGAAAAGCCCTTCTTACCTTGTATTCTGCAAAAGAATGAGAACAGGTTCACAGTTTAGAATTTATAGCCATTTTTTGGTGTTACCACAATGAACATTTAGGTACATCACAAATGTGCTATGCTAGTACATTTCTCTCTTCTCAGCAGCTGTTGGATAACTGCATGCATAGTAAGAATTTGACCCCCATGCCCTGAATGCCTATAACACTGTCTATTACCAAAGCAATTGTCCTGGAAATCAAAGGCTTATTACAGAAAATCCATCTCCCGATGCCATTGGGTTACACGGTGAGTATGTCTGGCAAAATTGGGTCTCTCTTTTTACAGGAAGCTTATGTGCAGAGTTAAGTCAGTCTGTCATCCAAAACTCCTGCCCTTATTGTTCTTTACTGAAAATAGTTAAAATATATGGATTATTAAAGGCATGTCAGTTTGGAAACATATACGAAAACGACTGAGATAATATGATACTACAAGATGCTGACATCCTGCACTTGGGCTGACTGAAGTGGGAATAACAATAGGGAAGAGAAGATGATTTGGGGATGTGGTAACAATGACTCCTGGATCTACACTAGCACAAGGGAATTCTAGTTATGTCAGTGTATGACTATATACAACATTACTATCACAATGTTATCTATTCACAATGGTGACTAAATGCTACCAGGACAGCCATGGCTATCATTGTTTCACAGACCTCTTTATGGTCTGAAATTAAATCAGAGATTGAGTCTACTTTTCAAAACCTGTACTTTAACCTATTCAAACAGAGACAAAGATTTTTATCAACACACAGTCATGAAGTGAAGCATTAGAGTAAGATTTTTAAAATGAGTTAAACTGTCTTGGAAATAAAAATTTTCAGCTCTTTTGAAAATTGCAACCCAAGTTCCATATTAAGTGCACAGTCCACTTAAAACTGCAATAAAAGAAAATACTGCAAATAAATTCTGCTTTTTGAACTCTGCACATTTTAATCACACTGTAGCACAACCAAGAAGCACAATGGACTTTTTCCAACTAGACTTGAAGGAATGATTATCTTAAATTTCCTCCTGGCTTTGATATGAGACCAACACCACAAGGCTGTTGCCACATATCAAGGATCCTGCTATTGACTCAGCTTGGTTGCACCACCCTATGATGCAAGACTTCTGTCAGGCCTTTAGGTTGGGCCAAGTAAAAAGAAGATTCTCTGTGATAAACATGATACTGAGCTGTGTCTCTGGCTAGCCATTATTACGTGAACTACAGGAAGAGTTCAGAATCCTAACCTTTATGGCAATATTTTTATTAAAATCCTCAAAAGGTGAAAACACAAGGGAAGTGGAAATGATATTGCAAAAAAAAAAAAAATGTACCTTTCATCCCCCAGCTTGCCTCCTGGTCTGTTTCATATTGGCCCATTGTTTCAGGCTGACAGAGAAAGAAAGAAAGAAGCAATGTTGCAGCAAAACACACAAAAACTCCACTCTGAACATTGTTGAGAGAAAAAAGTAACACATAGAACCAAAATACAGATCCTTGCGTGAGAGAAAGAGAAATAAGTCTCATTCAAATCTGACCCATTTGCTCAAGTAAGCAAGGTAACACTGAAACTGTCACTTCTCTGTGATGCTGATGTGTTACTGCCATCATCAGAAATGACTTCTGCTGCACTGCAACTTCTCTCCTTCTGCCCTCTGCTTCACACTGCTGGTGCCACTGAGTAGGGAGAACTTTACACGTGCCATGTATGTGCTTTGTTTGAACCACTGTCTTATTCCTTTGACAAATGCTATGATGAAAAACAGTACAGGAAGACAGAAAAGCACTATTACATGATTTTTTTTTCCCCAAGTCTCATTTTTGCCTGCTAGGGTATCAATGGTGTGCACGGCCATGCCCACAATAACCTGCACAGCTCCTTGTTGTTTGCTTTGGGGGTTTTATTTATGCAGCACTAGGATGGCTGATTAAAAATAACAAACCACAAAAGCTGGTATGAGCCTGCAATCCAAACAGAGGACATCCATTCTGAGAGGAATTTTGTGCCTCAAGGATTTGACCATGAGCAACCTTTTCAACTCTTAAACAGGTTTAGGATTCTTTATATGGGACTGATGCTGCCATCTGCTGCTTTCCCATCACATTGCAAGGCATCCTGAGTGCTTGGCCTCGTCTCTGGGAAGCCTTGGGATGGTTTTGGTGCCTCACCAGTGCAGTGGCTGGGCACAACCCAGTGTCGTGCTCGCTTCAGGTTACTGGCAACACCTATTCTGAAATGTCAGAAAAAACCCTCTCTTGTCTCACAGGTGAGGTTAGTTTTATATGGACCCTTTTAAATTCGTAAATACTATTCAATAAAATTTCAGTGTCAGTTCCTTTCTTCAGAGAAGAATTCAAGAAACCAGGTAGTGAAGCAACATGGGCATAATTAGTCCTGTAATATTAACTCAAAGGGATGGACATTTCAGCAGCTACCAAAAAATCCATTCAGCTACTCCTTGGTAATTTCTTTCTTGTAGCTCCTTCCAGATGACTCTCAGTTTGACTCTTGTGTCACTGGAGAAGTTTAACCCTCCTCATGTGCTTTTGCAGGTTTCACATCTTCCTTTGGCGAAAGAAGGGAGTTTGGACAAGGTCCTCTCCATGCAAATTGGACACAAATCAACTCTTCAAAAGGTAGGTGCACTGTGCATCTATGTATTGACAGCTCATTACTATAAACCATAGTGTTTTCTCACCTAACAGTACTAAGCCAAGAACTGAGAATTCATAATGCTAGATGCCAGAGAGAGAAAGGCCACATTATCAAAGCTTTCTTTTTATTAAAAGCTAAAAAAGTTGCAAAAAAGTGTTAAAAAACCCAATTCCTAGTCTCTTCTGATCATAATTTTGTTAGACAATTTTATTTCTAGATTGCTGCCTGTCATTCAATCTTCATTGATCCCTCCCTTAAAAGTACAATGGCTGTCTGTGAATACACACACCACACACAGACACACATTCATACTAGAAAAAACAGAACAGATGGTTCAAGGCATGCAATGGATGTGGGCTGCTCCACCTCTGCTCTAAAGATCATTACTTGCCTAATTATAGGCCTGTCTCTATCATTAATTCAAGCTATCCTAGGATTAATATGTGCAGCCTGTACATCTTAGATCTTCGTTTATTTTGGGAGGAGAATCAAGATTCCCAATGCTCATGATGCACACAATTAAAGGGAGAAGCCTCAGTCAGTCTTACCCTTTCAGTCAGACAAACTGTAACCCACATTGGGAATGAGTCTGTCATACAGGGCTGGCAGCCAAAACACCTTTGAAGTGTTATTACTGTGTAGATTTTCAACTAGTTACTGAGCTGTCTATTTATGAGACCTTATTTCCTGGAGAATGTATTCAAATGTGTACCCACCTGATGTAAGCCATTCTTTCCATAGCCAGGTAGAGAAGCAGACTTAGAATATGGAAATCCTGCAAAAGACATGCAAATGCAAGTATTCTATCAATGAGATGCAATGTAACTGATGTATGCTCATCTTTTCTCCACATTTCATGCACATGAACATGTGTAACAATATCTAGAAACAGCAGCATGCCAAGGGCACAACGTGGAGGGAGTTGTGGGGCTTATGTTATAGAAGCCTCAAGCACCTATGTGCTGCAAAGCTTCTGCTTTGAGAGATTGTGAAATCTCTGCCTTCCAACTTGGTGTTAAATCCTGACTTGAAATTGGGATTAAAGGAATTTAGATCATCACTTCTGAATGTGCTATGTGAGTCCTGGGTTATGGTTTTGTTTCTTAAAAAAGATGGGTGATACCCTAACACTTAAAAAATAAAAACTTTCTTTTTTCTTTCTGTAAAGCTTCTCTTGGAAAAAAGCAAAAATGAAGATATAGGAGTGGATAAAGTAAACCAGCCAGAGTATATACATCCAAGTGAAAGAAAGT
The DNA here is from genome assembly GCA_017589585.1 of Phylloscopus whistleri. Classification (NCBI taxonomy): domain Eukaryota; kingdom Metazoa; phylum Chordata; class Aves; order Passeriformes; family Phylloscopidae; genus Phylloscopus; species Phylloscopus whistleri. The sequence continues at coordinate 1,276,631 of JADMLD010001629.1, read as the reverse complement.
TTTAAGATGGAGAAAACTGGCAAAGTGTATGAATAAATGATGTAACACAATGATGAAACTGTGTGTGGTCATTATGAGATAACTGAAATGCCTTAATTTTATTATTAAGACTCTAATAATTTAAAAGTTAAACAGTAGAAGAACAGACATGTGTAATAAACATTCCTGATTCCAGTATAGGAGATTATGTAAAACTGATGCAAACTGTTACAAAGTCAGATAGCTCAAAGAACTGAATGTACAATACTTCTTTCTGTCAAAATTGTTAGCAGTCTGTGTCCAAAGAGGAATGCAGGAAGGGAATCCAGACCCCACTGGATTAATAAATACCCTAAGGAGATTATTAGGAATAAGCATACAGAAAGAAAAAACAAAAGATGGATCAGCAGAGAGCTCAAAATGTGCTGAGATAAACTGAAAACTGCCAGAAGTCAAGCTGAGTTAAACACTGAAAATGATATTAAAACAAATAGCAAAAGTTTCTCCAGCTATCCAAATAAAAAGAGAACAAGGAAAGAAGGAATGGGATCACTGGGAGTTGCACTGTGTCAGTACTCAGCACTCAGCAAAGGTGCAAGACAACCCAGGTAGGGCTCGAGCCCATGTTCATCCATGGAACAGAAAGTGGAGTACTGAGGAAGAATGAAAAGCTAATGGAATAAGGGTAGGCCGGTGAATCACTGCCATGGTGGAAAAAAAATAAAATTCAAAGCACTTAATGTATTTAAACAGGGAGCAATAAGCTCATACTGAATTGCATGCCAAATACCTCCTACCATTATAGAAGGGCAACTACAGTTTTTATATTTTAGAGAGGAAAAATAACGAAAAAAACCCTTATAAATGCCTGTTATGTGAATGGTAGTACCACCAGAGAGCAAAGAGTATAATACCTGTGCAACAGAATGCCTGTGTCTGCAACAAAGCTATCATCTCTGCTCCTGCCTGGAAAAAGCTGCTATGTTGGACATCAGTGTGCAGACCAATCTCTTGGCCTTTTGGCTACAGAGGAGAAGGGCGAGTGAGTTTTGTTCTGTCGCTAAACAGTACTGAGTCCCGGAGGAGCGATGCCCCAAGGACACGTTCTCAGCAGAGCCCAGCCGGGAGCGGCGCTGCCCCGGAGCCGCCGGGCTGAGCCGCACCCGCGGCTCCGGCGACACCGCGCGGCCGCCCGGGAGAAGCGGAGCGCAGAACGGAGCCGGAACGGCCCCGAAGGCGGCACCGAGAGCCGCTGACTCCACCAGCCTTCCTCTCTAGTTAGACACTATCTGAACAGCAGCTACCCTCTGCAGGGATACGGCTCCTGCTTTGTCCAGAACGACATTCACTCCCGTCTGAAGCTGCCTCTCAGCACATCAAGGACACACGAACGTGCCTTCCTAGATCTCTTCTTTCCTAAATACACAACGCTTAAAATCATGAATTATGGTAAATGATTAACTATTACACATCTGCAGATACAGAAACAAGACCCATTTTCACAGTGGATGTAAGGAAATACAAGCTCCACTCTTGCCTGTTGATTGCACAAGCCTCACACTGATGTGCTGTGTTGTTAGTTGTGTTCTTCTGGGCATTTAAGTAATCGTAATGTGGCAAAATGTCTTCTAGAGCAAAACAAGCCTTCTCTGGTTTGCTCAGAGGCTGGACAGAGAAATGCAGGGCTTTTTGCTCAGTATATCTGGACACATCACTACCAATTCACAGCCTGCTAACTCCCTCCACTCTGCATGTAATCACTTGGCACCAAACCTATACCTAACAAGTTTATTTGCTCTTATAGTCACTGACTATGTCACAGGGATGGGGCTGAAAGCCAGAGTCCTCAAGCACAAGTGCAAGAGGTAGAGATGCTACTCTTCTGTGGCCAAGGCGGGGCAGGGGGGGCATGTGACAGACTATAAATATTCAGAACTAAATAGAGAAACACTGAATAGAGAAGGAATTACTTAGGATGTCCACAGGTATTAAAACAGGTAAGTGAATAAAAGGATAATGGAAGGAAAAGTGTAAACTTCAGGAAGGTAAAACTTCCTCAATGTCATTTCCCTGTGGCTGCTAATTGGGTAATGTGGTTAACTTTCATGAGGGACAGAGAAATGCTGATAAAAAGGAATGGAAAATGAACTACAGAACCTATATTGGCATGAATGTGATACTGACCCTGACACAGAGGTGTGAATTATCTATTGCATTTCTAGTTTTAATAGTTCCACATTCCCAAGATAACCAAAAATACGAAAGAAATGCTAGTATAGCAGAGCAACAGGTACAGCAACATTCTCAGGGGAAAAAATGAGCACCATATGCTGTTTCTGTGTAACACTTCTTGGTGTGCTATGTACTTCTCTCTGTTTAAAATCGGTACTTAAGGACTGTCTCTTTAAACATGTAGATGTAGAAGAGCATCAGATCTACTCCATAAAGCTTCCAGACATACCCCATGTGTGTATGACAATGACAGACTTGGTTTTCCCTGCACAGGAATCCTGCAATACACCTTGTGTACAATGTTTGTGATTTCTAGTGAGGATTAAGTTATCAAATCCCTTTAAGCTAAACCAGTGAGACTGATGATCTAAAATAACTTTTCTTCTTTATCTTGTTACAGCCTTGTGACAGACTTAGTAGCATCTGTTTTCCCTCTTCCTTGCATAGCTAAGCCATAATTTCCTTAATATAAGTTGATGGAGCCAACTATCACATTACCAAAATGCCCACAAGACTTGACATCCTAACCCTGCTGCCAGACATGCCTTGCATTGGGTGCATTCTTTTGGAAAACTGCTTCCCCAGCTTGTTTACCCTGGATGACCTGCTACTGCTGCATGGTGTAAAGTGGAGGAGGCAGGGAGAGGAATGTCCCAGTTATCTCTTAAAATTCATTAAACTTATTTTTTTGTCACATATGTAACTTAAAAGTAAAATACAGGCCCAATACTTACGCTTCTGACTGACTGAAATGTGTAATAAGAAATGTGTAGACTGTGCTTTTGGTACTGACAGCTGGCACAGGCATATGGTTTCCAGGCTAGTACTGAGTTACAAAATCATTCCCTTTCCCACCTGGAATATTTCTGTGACCTTGTAACTGTGAGTGATAACAAAGGAAAAAAAAAAAAAAAAGCCTAATTTCATCTCTGGCACAACGAAATTTTTATGCATATCATGATAAAGAAATGGCTCCATCCATATTCAAAACACATAGTTTGTGTCAAGGACTAACTAGCACAAATGAAAAATCTGCTTGATACTGCCATCCTATCTACTGAAAATAGGTATCATATAATAAATGGGCACTTTTATGAGGAGTGGGTTTTTGTGGTAAGGAATCTCTGCTCTCCAAAGAGACTCATTTACACCGTCAATGCTGCTTCTTTCACTAACATGAAATTATAAATAGTTTTATCATCAAAGTCTGGAGGCCCTGAAGGCTCACAAGCCATGGCAGAACAAACTGGGTGTAATTATGGCAGAGATGAAGCACAGAGGCAGGCAGGGAGCCGTGTCCTTGGCCACAGCACTCACGGGAGTAGCCGGCGGTGGTGCCCTCCTGCGCCCTGTCGCTGCCGGCAGTGAGGGACAGCGACCGCGTCTCCGAGTCCGGGGAGTTGGTTCTGGTGTCCATATCCCCTTTCAGGATCAGCCAACTGGTCTTTAGCTGCAGAGAGGAAAAGGCTGTCATAAGATACAGGATTTAACACCTGAAGGCAGCTCTCCCACCTCAGCTGTCTCAGATGCCTCGTGAACTGCTTGTCTGTTTATGCTCGCTGCAGCTCGTACCATCCATTATCAAACGATAAAAACTGACTGTATGATGACTTAGACATCACAACTACCAGAAACTTTTAATTTTCAGTTGGGCTGAGGATAGTTTCTCTGTTCATGAAGCTGCCCACTGTGCCCCACTTTAGAAGATGCCCTATGTCATTTTCTTAAAACTAATCTGTTCTTGACATTTTTCTTCTAGGTTAATATGCACCCTAAGTCTGCAGGATGAGCTGAATCATAAATGTAGATATTGAGACTGACTGAAAATCCATGAGTTTATTGCTCTTAATCTCAATATCCTTACTTCTCTTTACTGTAGAATGTACATTCTAAACCCTTTGGGTGAGAGATTAAGCTTTTCAATGTCTTTTTGGAAAAACCTTAAAGTAGTAATGATTATTTCAACTATTTAAAAGAATACCTTTACATATGTATGTGTTTTAAAAATGAGTTACTTCAAGAATAATCAATACTTCCTTTTGTTCTTTCTTCATTACCTTCTTACTGTCCTGATCCAAGCTTCCATCCTCCCCTTCTGATCTTCTTGCTGCTGTAAGATTAAATTAATTTTAAAATTTTGAACAGAATGCATCTTATTTTTTTGTCTTCTGTTTTGACTGTAGTTATGTTCCAAATATTTTTAAGAGGGGGAGAAAATCAATTAAAAAAAAAAAGTGTGACAGAAAACTTGATGTGTAGAGCTATGGTTTCACAGAATTAATAAAATAATTTTGAAATTATTACAGTAATACTCATCCTTCACGTATACAGTGAATTTAGAGAATCTATTCCTGATGGATTTTGAACCTGCATTTTCAAGACAAAACTACTTTTGTGAATGACTGGTGGGAAAAAGAATTGTACATCATAATTCAGGACAAATTTCTATGACTACCACTCATAGGGAAGCCATTTCCCCCTTTTTTGTTACAATGGCTATGGAAGAACAAGTAGTCACACAAATATTTTGTAGTAGCACACCTGGATCACCTGGGTTCCCAAAGAGGGTAGACAATCATGGTAAAGAAAATTATGACCAACTTGGCATTGCCTCTTTATAAAATCTACAAGAGAGATTGTGTCAGACTCTAAAATTAGAAATTCTTGACTAACCAATTTTTATGACTGTATTTTCCTCTTCTGCCCATATTGTCCTCTCAAAGAGTGTTTCCCAAAAAACGTTGCTGGTGTTTTACCATTGGGTTACTTCCTTGTAACTTTCTAACTTGTTGAGAAGAAAACTGAAAACCTACAAGCTCTTCATTAGATAGTTCCCAATTCTCAAATGTATTTCTTCCTTGTCTTTTATTTCCCAGGGTATTGTTCCAGATACCAAGTTACACTCAAGAATTTTACAGAAAGTTTTATGCCAAATTTCACAGAATTTCAGGTAAGTTCTTAAAATTTGAGCCCTTCTTGCCTTTGTATCCCTCTGGGTAGTTTGGGGAGAGTTTTAATGGTGCAAAACTGGAATAATGGAAGGACATAACATAACTTTAAGCCCATGAGAAACGAATGTAACAAGGGGGTTGTCTGCAGTACCTGAGAAAAATGGCCCTGTGCAATGAAATGCAATGTAGACAGAAAATGTAACTATTATTAAGAGAAAGATTATACAAAAGTTAAGGCTCATATGAGATTCATAGAGACAGAGACTGAAAGACTAAATTGCATCACTAGAAGTGCTGCAAAACTCCCAGCAAGTTGGGAAAAACTCTGCCCTCTCCAGTTCCCCAGCCATCATGTCTGCAGAGGATCTACCCTGCATCTAAACAACACAGGTGAAAGGCCACCACCAAAAGCATTTCAGTGTTATTCTGATGCAATTTCTGGTGCCATCACACTGCTCACATCCAGACTTTAACTGGTTTTGCTGAGGAGGTGGTGGTTAAAAAACAACAAATTGCCATAAGGAAAAAATCTGTAGGTTAGAGGTGAAAATCTGAAGAGGGTTTGGCTGCTTCCCCCCTGCCCCTTCAATTTAGAGTGGGAAAAAAAAAAAAAAAAAAAAAAAAAAAGGGTTAGAAAATACAAACAGCATTATGAAAAAACACAAGGTTTTCACAGTTATCTCATAGCATCCTGACAAGGGTATTTTCCCAAGATGGCAAGCTGCTTCTCAGAGGAATAAATAGGAAGGGGAATATTCAAATATGACATATGATGAATAAAGTCCCTACATTACAAGAAGGACCTAAACCTGGTTCACAGATATTTTTGGAGCACACCCTAAACTGCGAGTCAACAAGTTATTTCTTGTTATGTGTACGGACCTTGCTCTCATTAAATCAAAAATCTGTATAGAGAATCTGATGCATTTTTGGAAATTTTATTTTTGTTTCAAGACATTGATATTTTTAAAGGAAAAAAAGCCCAGGCTTGATTCAAGATTTCTATTCAGAAATCTCAAAAGTTCCACAAGGTCTTGAGAGTGTCTGGCTCTAAAGAGATGCAGAGGATTTACAACCAAAATCAGTGAGGGCCATGAAGGCCAGCCCCTCCCAAGTTCCCAAGAAGGCTTCATATCACACACTGCTGGCAGATAAATCCAAGTGCCCTGGATTCCATCAGTACTGAGCATTAGCTTCACCACCACAAGGGATGCTGGGTTCTGCCATGAATCCCAATGTGATTTCAAAACTTTTTTAGTAACTTTGAATGATGCTCAAATATTTCTAAAACACAAACACACACAACCACGCAGGCTTCTACACTCTTCACTTTCCAACCCCAGCTCTGAGCCTGATCTCTTGCATGTCCCATTTTTCCCCCACCTTTTTTTCATTCTGAAGTCGGTTGTTTATAATAGAAACACAGAAGCTGTAGCTACAGCAAATCTGTTGGGTGCTGATGTAACTAAAACCTTTTAAAGCCAAATGTTTTGGAAGCTTCTTGCACTTCTTGTTTTAAAGAACATTTTTGTGCTTGTTTGTTCAAACTTGGTCTCTTCAACAAAGGAATGTTCTCTGGCTCCTTTTCAGCATGAATTAGTTCGGTGTCCCATTAGCTTGAGGAGCTGAATCATGTGTTCATGCTTTAGCTGGGAGTTCTTCCAGAACAAAAGATAAATATTTTTAAATTTGATTTTAATTTATATTATTTTTATTGGAAGGAAAGTTTATTGATTTTTGTTGTTTCTGGATTTTATGGTTTTTTGTGTTTTTTTTTTTTTAGTTAAGAGTAAATTATGTTTTTCCCTCTGGTAGAAAAAAAATAGTATTTCCAACACAATCTTTCAGAATACCTATAATCTAGCAAAGCAAGTTTAAAACATATATTCTTGTTAACCTATTGAGATTGCTGACTTGCTAGTTTAATTCTCTGCTCACTTTAGTGATTATGAGGACAACTCCATACAGCAGTGCAAAACTGACATAATCCAGACTTCAACAGACAGCAAACAGATATAAAAATGCCCAGCCTGCAAATATAAAGCTGTTGCTTAGAATCCTCTTTGCAAACCAAAAGTATCTATAAAATTAAATTACACAGCCAGTATACAGGATATGAGAGTCCTATCATCAGCCTCTCATTCAGTAAATGAGTGAAACTATGCTGACACTAGATGATTGTTACTTTCATTTGTTCATGATTTTTCCAAACACCATTACAATAAACATGTTTTGTTGTCTGTATTCTTTTTTTTGCTCAGCCTGAGAAGTTGTGTCTCATGATTTATATTGAGGAGCAGGCACAGATGGGCAGGAGAGAGCAAACAGTGTGTAGAACAGCAGTCAGAGTGTAGCACAGCAGTTTATGTGGCACTTGTTATCAGCTCTAAATCATCACAACATATCAGAACACCAGTATCCCAGTTTTGGAGAACTTACTGTATCCTCGGACATCATGGCATACAAAACGCTACTTAACTTTCATGTTACTTTTTCTCCTTTTCTATTTGAGGTTGTAGGGGCATAATGAAATACAAAGACTACAGCAAAGACACATAGATAAAACTGCAACAGAGAAAAGCAGACTGTACCATGCTGTTTGTAGATAGGAGGTTTCCTATAGATGTTATCTTTCGCGCCAGTGTCTGAGGAAGAGGAAAGAGAAAGGAAAGAATGAAAGAGTAAGCAAGCAGTTCAGACCACACTGCTCTTGTCTCCTCTCAGCAACAATAACAACGCAAAAACTTCAGCAAAGACTACACATTCATTCAGTAGTTTGCCATTCACTGGTTATTAAAAGACAATGGAACTTCACCCATCATATGCTGAAAACCTTTATACCTACCTACACAACATAATCCCCCCTAAGTCCCTCAAAATGCTTGAGTGGCATCCATTTGGTGATATGTGGGTGGTTCCATCTGCACCACCAGTACATACTTCACAGACAGCAAAAAGAAACTGGCACACTTGCCACTATTTAAAATTCATATAGGAGTACAACAGACTACTACAACTGTCACACTCGGAAAAGGATTTTCTCCATTATTTACAAATAAAGTGTACATATTCAGGTATGAATGTTTATACTGGAAATCAACCTATTCTTTTAGGAAATCCTGTAATTTTTCTTTACTTTGAATTGTATAGCTAACTTGGACTTCCAGGAATTTTCTGGAAGCCCTCAGAGCCACAGTCTAGGGTTCCCATATCACAGACATCAGATTTACTTGGTACTATGGACCTGAGCAGATACAATTCCTAATTGTGGTCTGTTTATAGAAACATCAACCACAGAAGGTAAATAAGAATAAATAAATTATTACAGTGGAGAGGTAGAGGTGTTCAGCAGTCAAAAAGCTAAATGGTGTGGATGTAAGTTTAATGTTCTTGTTGACTGAACTTGAAAACAGTAGAGTACAAAGATAGCCACAATGAGCCTCCTGCAGTTCTGAAGTCTTCCAGCTTCTTTTAAAGTTTATGTTAATATTCCTTAAAATCAGACAATAGACTGATAAGAATAAACAAACAAACAAACAAAAAAAACCCCTTCAATCATTCCTCCTGCACACAAATTCAATACATCTATGCAGTTATGCCACTATAAATTATAGGATCTTAGAATCATTAAGGCTAAAAAAGACCACTTAAGATCATCTAGTTCAGCCACCAACCCAGCGCTGCTGTAACTTTACACTCTTGGTAACATTTTTCATTCTGTGCCTTCTATAAAGCAATTTTTTTAACATATAGGTACATGAGCACACAGCTTTCTTTTATTTTTGAGATGAAGTTTAACAAGAGATATTCACTTAGTAGACATTTTCTCTTTCTGCACTTCGAAATACACAAATCAATGCCAAAAAAAAAAAATTACATTCAGAAGAGAATAAAACAGGTGCCAGAAATTGAAGATCAAAAGCTAAGCAGTTAATGCCTACCTGGAATATGGAAATGCCTAGGAGCCTGCTGATAGACAGAAGGTGAAGATTTGCTGTCAGAGTACATGGATAAGCTTGGAGTGCTCCGACCACTTTCACTGCCTCCAAGGGGAAGAGCAAAGAAAGCAGATAAAAGAAAAATGGAAAGCAAAGTAGAGTATTTCAAGCATAAAAGCTTGTTTAGAATGACTTGTTAATCCAACAGTTTTAAATATATGGTTTTTGTAAAACCCATTATTTTTCAGCATAGTATACTGGCTCAGACTCCAAACACCTCATCACAAATTACTATCTGATAGATATCAGATAAGGATGCCCTACTTCGAAGTGAAAACTTCTCTTTTAATGATGCTTTTACAAAGAAAATCAAAGGATAAGAACATTCAGAATCTTGCAATGTGTTTTGCATAGCCTTAACTGAATAATCTACTGATCAAGCATTTTAGAAGTTTAATGCTATGGCTCGTAGCCTGCCCCTGAAACTAGTAATATATAATTCAGTAGTGTTTAAATTATCTCAAAGCAGGACTAGACCAAAATATAAACATTATGGTTAAGTCAAAAAATCCTGCATATATCAGTGACAAAAAGAGATGCTGGAATTCGGCTTTCAATTGCAAACTTTTCCCACAGGTAACATGCCACAGCATTTTTATGCAAACAAGGTTGGATTATCAAGTCATGGATCTATAATGCCATAGTCACTTCATCAAATTTCAAGATATACATAGGACTTTTCCATAATCATTTTTCCACTTGTTTTGTCAAATGCTTATTAGGTGCCATTCATCTCCTCTTGGCTTATTTCCCTGAAGCACACTCTATGGCATTATAGTGCTGCTTGGCAAACAAAAAAGTAAAGCTCTACTTTTTTGGGACTTGGAAAATCCTTTTAGCTTACAGCACTGTAAAGCAACTGGAAGCAAACATGACATTTATTCTTACATCAAATGATTGTTAATTTGCTGCTACTGTTTTAGTGTGGATGAAGCACAAATTTAATGGCTAGTAATGATGAAGTTGTAGCAAGTTTCTTTGGGGTAAAGAAAGTGCAGAAGCTCAGGGCATTACATCTGCAACTGAGTTCTGCTTTCATGAAGTGGATGTTTCCTAACCACAGAGCTACTGGGTTACCAGAGCTGTCGAGGCCATGCCCATGGAGGAGGTTTCTGCTGACAAGCAGTGGGTGCATGGCCATCCCATCCCACTGTCACCAAAGCCAGCCTTGCCGTGCACCACTGAGGTCAAGGGGACAGTGCCACTGAGCTCAGCAGGAGCAGAGACAGGACAGACAGGTCAGGAGAGCGTGCTGTGTTATCTCATGACAATGCACTAACAAATCCATCCTAAAATTTGTGCCTGTAGTGTTCACACTAGACAAAAAATTAAAACTCGAAAGCTATTGAGCTGCGACCACTTGTGACTTCTTGTTGACAGTGACTTCTTTTTGAAAAAGTGTAATCTGGGACACTGAAAGATTGACATCCCAACTACAGGTGCTGATAGCCTGTAGGCCTTCCAAAATGCAAAGCAAAAATTATGGAATTACGGAGAATCTGGTGCATCACCATGAGCTTGCAGACAACTAGCCCTCAGACAAGAAACCAGCGTTATTCATATTCTTGATTCCTACTTTGTTCTTGGAAGGAAAAAAAGTGGGGACTAGTTTTCACTCTACATCTACGAATTCCCTCTTTCTTTGCTGCTTGCTGCCCAGATTCCTGCCCATCCCTGTTAAATAGAAGAAGCCTCTGTGTCACTGGTAGATAGATACATATTAGAATAAGGTTCCTTACATCTCTGAAATTCTTAAAAATTTTGTAACATCCTTCATCAAATAAGATACTGTTATTGGAGTTTTCTAATTTAAACAGAAATGAAAGTTCTCAGACAATTTCCACAGTGTAATAATTCCTCATTTACTTAAAAATTAACACATTATTAAAATGTCTATTCATATATGATCTGCATGAATAACCACTTCATTGAGCAGTGACCCAAGGTGCTGGTATCATACACCCACAGAAAGTCATTCTTCAGTGACAGGGTAGAGTGTCAGCAAGGAATCAGGAAGAAGCATTAATTAAGAGGAATAAACTTGTAGGAACACAAGATATAAGTGCAAGTACCAGGGGACAGGGAATCTAAAAATTGGTCAGTGCAAGGATCATCTGTGTGGAGCAGTTTGCAAAGCCATCACCTCTAACTTGCTCAAAATGGAAGAATTAAGGATGAAATGATGGAAAAGGTTCTTCTTGGATCCCACTCATACAAACTGATGCACATTTGAACTTTAATTCTGCCACTAATTTGAACAAATATGTGAGTAGTTGTATTTCACATTTTGCATACAAAAATAAGTTTTTAATAATAAAGCAAACTGAAGACCCATGTAGAAAGTTAATGAGTAGGAAGTACAGACAGCTGCTTAAGCTAGGCTATAATTTAAACCTCTAAAATGAGTCTCTGCCAATAAACTATGTATTTTAAGGTTTGCCTAGTACAGACTGAAGAAGAACTTCAAATAAAATCTCAGAGAAAAGACAACTACCAGAGAGAGCAATTTTTCAAACTTTTGGGTTTGCCTTCTGCCATAAGCAGCCACAGGCTGTGATCCTCTCTACTGATCAGTGAAGAGCAAAAAACCAGAATCCTGAACTCTTCCCTGGATGTTGTTTAACTTGGAAAGAATCTGGGAAGGCTTACTTTGAACTTGACTGTAAACCACAAAAACTTCCTTGTGTCTTTTGGTTGCTGACAGGGCAAGGGTGTACTTTTAACCCTGTGTGTGCAGAGCCAACTGACCAGGGCTCAGACCATGCTACATTTTCAAGGGACTGTCAGGAAAAGTATAATATTGCTTATATCTCCCCTACTTAGTCAGCTTTTATCTTATCTGTGAGGATGGGAAAATTTAAAATAAGTTATAGTAAGAGCTATCTAAGTTCAGGACTGAAGAACAAACAGATGCCACTGGTTTAATGAGGGAGCTGTCCAAGCCTACTCACAAAACTGGACCCTTTTAATAACTCTGCACACGGTGTATTGTATCAGAAAAAGTTTTTTGAAGTTCAATGACTAATTCTTTTTAAGTTTTCAAAGCAAAAACAAAGGGCTTTGGAACCTGTGCTCCTGCACTACAAAGGCAAGATAATTTCCACCATGTTTTAAGCAAACATTTTTTCAGCAGGGCTCAGCACACTCAAAGAGTCCATCACCTCAAAAGGAACTGCAACAGCAAGCATAGGGGCTTGGAATATCACAGCTGTGACTTGCAAGGGCACGAACTGTGAAGCTTTCTTGAAGTGAGGTTGTCACAGGAATTATTTTGAAGACAAAAAAACCTTAAAAGGGCACAACCAAATAATTTGCCTTCATGATAAATAGCAGCTCATCCCATTATACTTCATGGGAGCAGAACACTGACGGAAGAACAGGAACTTAGTAATCATATTTGTCACTGGAAAAAATGATGAACCCTGTCATTCTCAGGAAGAATATGCAGTGACCTCAGTGAAACCTTCCAAAAGGAAGATTTTGCTTGTCTTAATTTCCCTGGGGTAGTAATGCATCTGTCTACTGGAAGCATAAAGAAACCTCTTTTATGACATATGTGGAGTGCTGGTTTTAAAAAGATTACTTCTAGTATAGTAAAGCAGTGTATTATTTTCGGATCTTATGTTTTCTTTTTTTTTTTTTTTTTAATAAGCAGGATTTAACTTTCTTAAAACTGAAGTGGCAATATTAAGGTTGGTCTGGACACAAACCAACTATTGCTACAATCCCACTCTTCCCACACTAACCACTTTGAAGAGAAAAAAAGAGCACACCCACATCATCAAAAGGCTCCTTAAGATTAGGAAAAAAACACATTCTGGAACTCCAAATTCAGAGACCTTGAGGAGGATGAAGCAAATCTTCTGACTCATTTTGGACAGAGACATTAACTCAGTGTAAACCAGTGAATAATCTATTCAACCTTGGCAGGGCTCAGGATTATCTACTTAGGAAAATTATAAAAAGGTTCACCTGCCTCACAGGAATACTGTGAGGCACTGTAAGGTACTGTCTGCAAAATATTTTAGCTCCTTGATGAATTGCAAAATATTATCATTTTGATCACATTACTAATAATTATTTGGGCACAAGGAGGTACCACTTGACAATTCCTTCATCCAAACAGCAGCACTCAATAACTGCTGCTGCTCTGAGAAACAGCAGGTAGCACTGAGCAGAAACTCATTTGCACAGGAGAGCTGCCAAGTCACTGCCAACAGGACTTTGAGAAAGAGCTTTCCATACACTGAAATTGTGTGCTGCAGCACACCAAAGAAGTTTCTCTTACTCAGTACATCAGGTTGGATAATACCATCCAAAATGAAAGGACAGATTAAAAAAAAAACAAAAACCAACAGTTCAAGCAGTGCCTCAGAGAATACCAGGGATTGTGCCAGCCTTTCAAGAAACTTGTGGGAGGCTGACTGCTTTTGGTCATGGAAAAGAGTTTTGCAGGTAGCCTCTAAAACAAGAAACACTTTAATCTCATCAGCTCTTCCCTCCAAAATTTTCTCTCAAGGATCATCTTTGGATGTCTCAAGCTTGATTTTTTCCTGTTTATCCCAGTGAAATTCATCTGACTTTGGGCAGCACCAGGGCCCAACGAAGATGCATTAGTTGTTATTATTCCAAAGACAGTGAGTACCTGCTATTCACTTAAATGTACAAGTCTGGCTCCTGCAGAGGGTCATTCCATTTTCTTTACTTTGGTTACAACCTCAAGAACAACAGCCATATTCATATCAGAGAGTATATGAGAGTCATGGAACAGGCATTGAAAGTGTTTGCCATTCATGAGGCCTCTCAGTTCATATTGTTACTAGAGAAGACAGACTCAGGGGAAGACAAATGTGGTAGGTGAATGCCTTCTCTCTCAGACATTTAACTAAATGATTAAAAAAAAGCCTTTGCCTCAAAGGTTCTTGGCATTCCTCAGCACTGCCTCATCCACAACATGGAGTTTGCTAGAAGTTAATATCCACTGCAAAAAAAAACCCAACTAAAGGCAAGGAGAACAGATTCAGTTAATGTTTTATAAGATATGGCACAGATTAATTGATAGTCAGTGCAGCTGCACTGATGTAACCAGCTGCCATAATTTTTGGCAATGCTACAAATAATACAAAGAATAACTAAATGTAGGTTGGAAGGTTGGATCATCCTATGTTGTACCAAATGTGTAAGCTTATACTATTTAGCATCACCAAAAAGGGTAAAGTTATTTTAGAACTAACAGACTTAAATATTTCCCTTCCTCAATTTCATTATAAAATCTCTTTTCCTCCCTCTACCCCTTGGAAAGACACTGAACACTCACTGAAAAAGCAAAAATAAAACACCCCATACCCACTCGGTTTGTAAAACTTACACAGTACATCAAGGAAGCACTTGCACAAAATTAAGACAAATTTTATCCAAGTGGAAGCCATGCTTGCACAGACATAAAAGTGAAACACAGCTGAATAAATCTACATTATCACAGCACGGTTTTGCATTCCTGGACCTTACCTTTGAAGAAAGGGATGTAATGATGTCTGAATGTAGATGTAAGGCTTGGGTGTTGGGGCAGGGAGATGCAGCTACTGGTACCAAGACTGTGAGTACCAGCTGGGGGCAACAGAGAGTAAGTGAAAATAAACTATTTAGTTCACTTACTGAAAGCCACAAATTACAATGCCATCCTTTTTTTTTCAGGAACATTTTCCTCCTGATGCTTAGAAAACATAACAGTTTACATTTAAGCCTTCATCTTTCTCTGGTTATTGCTAAAAAACATGCCAGTGGCCACGCTATGGGGTCGGCCAAGGGACAGGGGCTTTCTGCAGACAGAAAGGGCATCACCCAAAATGCTGCAACGCATCAGAAAATATTCCAGAAAAGGCACCACAAAAAGCATGGCTGCACTCAGGGGAAAACCTGCATATTAAAAAGCTGCAAGAGGGAATGAGAAATGCTCATAATGGATCTAATGAAATGAAATGGGAAGAGCCTTGTCTCTGCAGAGAACTGTGCCACAAGCGGGTCCAGTTCTCACTGTCGGCGCTGCACACTCGTAGGATTTACAATGCACCAGGGCACTCCAGTGCACGGCTAATTTAAGTATTGGAAGAAACATCCTGAAGTTATTTCAGCTCTGAAAGTTAGACACGTGATTAAATACCTTGAAAAATATTCTCAAGTCATCTCTGCTTCGCTGCAATAATGTCCTGATAACATAGCTTAGAGGACTAGTGGCAATTATTAAAAATGGTGATTATGAAGACTATCTTCTAACTTTTAAAGCATTAGAATTTATTTGGAATCCCTTTTGTCTTTCCTCCTTGCTTTAAAACTGGACTACTAAGATTAGGCATGACAGGTACAAGACTTTGAGAGATTAATGTCACTCTAATAGATTTTTTTATACTCCACCTCATTTCCATTTTGTCAAAGACTTTGTGTAGTACAAATATTCAATTCCTGTAAAAACTGTTTCTGGCAGCTTTAAAATCTTCATTTCCCCTGGAAAGATTAAGAACTTGCAAATTTTCAAACTAGTTTAGAATTATAATGTATCCCCAATGAAATTAAAAGACAACAAAAAAATAATATAAATGCTCTGTGTTCTTCATCTGAATGACGGAGTAGATAAAAAATACAATTAATTTTGTGCAATTTCACTGATTATTTTCAAAGGATAAAACCCTGTACAGAGCCCAAACATGAATGGGTTTTTTTACAGCATTCCCATGCAAAGGTCAAAAGGAGATGATCCCCCCTATCTGTGTGATAAGAGCACCAACACAGCTGTTACTACAGCCCAAAGCTACAAAAAACACTCTGTAAACTTCTCAACTAAAGCAACTTGGACTTCAAAATCGAGCCATCAGAATCAGTCATTCCTCCAGCTCTTGCACTGTGGAGAGGGGACATGAACCCTGTGGTACAAGAACGCAACACAAAGTAACTCAATCACCCTCTTGGCTTTGTGTGCATTCACTGCTACTGTGCCACACCTTGGAAGAGCTGTGGATTGAGTGTGTACCTTCAGGCAGGATGAGACCAGGACTAAGTCCCTTAAACCCTCTTATCTTGTGTCTACACAAAATCAATTTTTCTTAAGCTCCTTGTTTTGTTTTCTTGGATGCACGCTCCTGAAACACTTGTTTCCTTCCTCCCCACGGAACTCGCTTTTCACCGTAAATAAATCACTGCAATGAACTGCTATTCCACCTTAAACCCCTGTCTGGTGGAGTCAATTCTACTTACAATAGAACACAAAGTAACAGAAAAATCCAGAGAATAAGTAAGGCTGCTTTTCAATTACCTGGTCTGCTGTAATGCTGAGGAGAATGGGAGGTGGGGGTGTACCGACCATAGCCCAGGGAGCCAGCAGAGCTAGGACTTGATGTCCTGTACTGCTTGAAAGATCTGTCATCTTGGTCACCCTTAGAGGAAGAGAGGAAATACATGTTATTAGAGAAGTGACTTCTCAAACAGGCAGAATATGCCATCTCAGGTGTTTCTGTGCTGTGCAGACAGGAGTCGATGCTGCCCTAAGATTCCATGCAATCCTAATGAAATGAGGTGGCTTTTAGCACCTCCACCCAGAGTGTGACTGAAACAGCCCTGCCAAGTACCAGAGATAGGTCATGTTGCCAGGAAAGTCAGCACAGACATAAATTTTAAATTACAGGGTAATTTGAACAGAACTGTAAAAGTGTTGTTTCAGGACAGTGTAATTTCCTGAACAAATAGAAGTGGGTGGAAGATGAGCTCAGGTCAGCATGACAGCATTATGGTCACTTTGTATCCATATGCATAATGGTTACAGACAACACAAAAATCAGCATTTGCTGGTTTCACTACATCAGAAACTGACTGTGTATAAATTGCCCACTGTACCATGGTCATTACCCTAAGAAACCCAACATTAACACACGTGTAGCATTAGCATTAATATTGCACCACTGTGCAGAGCCAATCACACAACCCAATTCCCACTAAACCCTTGGCTTCAAACACTTAAAACCACATACACACAACTCCAAGCCTCTGATTTTTCAACAGCTAGTTAAACTGTAACTTGTAAGTAGGGTCTTCCTAACAGTAAAAGCACTACTGAGTGAAATAGATGGGAAAGTGACTTTGTGTAAACTAGCTACAAAAGCAAATTCAAATTTCCCCTATTTTAAGACACGTTAGAATTGGCCTGAGTTAACTTCATATTAGAATAAATCAATGTAACCTGCAGATGCTCCTTTATGGAAAGTCATACTCGAAAAAATGCTTCCCCTCTCCTATTCCAGCAGGAAAGAGTGAAGCTATGCTATACTGTATCATGAATATGGGGATGCCTTTAGGCATCTGTGTGATTCCCACCGGATCATTTATCATTTAAACAAACATTTAAACATCCTGCTTAGCCATACCATCGTCTCCCAAACTCCTATCAGAACAACTTAATTATGTCCATACATTCATCTTCAGATGAATTTGGCTTCTCTGGGACTACCATTGACTCCACAGAGATGTACAATATTCTCACATCATCAGGTTTTTCCTGTGGAAAAGATATGCTCTGTACCTTCAATATCACCCCAGACCCTACCAGCTGCATTTTCAAAAGTGGAAAATCAGTTTAGTATGGTGGCCAGCAGCATTATTGCTTTAATATCAAGTTCAGAAGTAATGATACAAAAAGCTAAGAACAACTGATGCCTTCCCAAGCATGCAGTGTTCTGTAGGCATTCTGCCACCAACTTCTCTATGTCCAGCTCGAGATGTTTCCTTCCCAATGTTCCTACAGTGTGTAATACCCACTCTAACCTTTGTGAAGAGAATTACAAGCAGTATTGCAATGGCTCTACAAAATCTCATAATGATATTTGAATATCCTATGAGTGTCAGCTAATGGTCTGTGATGTGTCCAACTGTATGACACAGTGGAACTCTCCTCTAACAAAAATCCCTGCAACAAAACTGGTGACAAGTTTGCAGATGATGATGCCCGAGCACCCCATCACAGACTCCTTAAAAAGAGACAGCAAGCACAGAGAAGCTGGATAACATGGGAGTATACACAAATCATGGCAGCCCCAACCTCCACACCAGCATCACTTTTGGAACTTAATATTGGCAATTTGGTAACTGAGTTTAAAGGAAATTATTATAATCTTCCAAAACACCAAGTTTTCATATTGTTTCAGACCTTACCTTTGTGTACCTTGTGTCTCTGCAACGAACAGTCATTCTAGTTCATGTAACCAAATATTACAAAAACATTCTTTTATTTTTGAATTATGAAATAAATTACATCTCTACTGGTTAACTTCTCTGTTAACCAGTTCTTAAAGTGATTTACAGTCCTTAATTCTCCATGATTACCAAAATTTTGCATTACATAAAATTGGTATAATGGAGAAATTAGCTAGACCCATGATATGTAATTGAGTTACTATCTGGGAAAATACATGAAATGTTTTCACTGCTTCCAAAGTGATGTTTCTTGAAACAACAACTAGCTTAATTAATGCACATCAAAATACACAGACCTAGAAGTTCAGGTATGTGCAAATGATTTTAAAGTAGGTGTACACAAATAGTATAAGTAGTTTAACTATTTGTGAAATAAAAAAAAATGAGAAGAAAAAAAGAAATCTATGCTGAGCATTAATTCAAATCAGTTCATATGGGCAGCTTTAAATGTAAACATAAATCATATTTCCCAATATAATTTATTTAGTAGAGCTTGAAGAAGTGACCACCATACAACCTTTATTTTGGAAAGCAGAAACACGGATGACAGTGGAGACTGATGCATACAGATGACAATCCAGAAGCAGAGCACGTATTGAACACAAGTAACACTTTGAAAATCATAAATTATAAACCCCATGCACTGTAGAGGCAAGGGGCAAACCCCACATTTCAGACACTGCTGGTTATCAATATGACCAGGTTTATGCATCACAAAATGGGTCAGAATAGGAGAACAAAGGCATTGGGGATTACCTCAGTAGGTGTTGGAGAGAGCAACTGAGGTGACTGCAAACAGCAACACACAACAAATTAGTGATACAAATTCATGCATGATGTTACTCGTGAGAAGAATTACTCTTAAAATATCACTATCCATGTATAACACATGATACAGTTAGGAAAAACACCTGTCAATTAAGTTAGGGCAGTTTTTATTATTATCTGTTTTTAATGAAGTACATAAGGACCAATATATAAATAATTTCATGTTAGTCTTTTACCGATTTTTCTACTAAAAAATTCTGGGGTCTGGTGAGGCCAGTCAGAGAAGGGCAATAGGGAACTCCCAGTTAAAGCAACTGCCTGAAACTACACACAAGCCCTAACTAAATCTGCACTGAAGGACCTCCAAAATCAGGACTAGAGCTGACCATTTTAAGGGAAAGAAAAACATCTGCACTATTTTCAATTAAACATCATGTAATTTGACAATTTGCTGCTCATTTTCCCTTCCAAATGAAACACTATGTTTGGTTAGTTGAGCTAATCAACTGAAAGTATTGAAGCTGCAGGTAAGCAGCCAGGATGCTGAGACTTGGGAGACAGGATTTTTTTTCCCCGGTAATATCAAGGATAATAAATATTTGGAGCACCAGGAAATATGCATGTTGGATTGTAAATGCAGCCCATGCTTGGTCTGTGCACCTCTGCTAAGTCTGGATGTCACCACGCACTTGAGGGTCACAACCATTACCAGCAGCAACAAATTCTGACAGAAAGGAAGTGATTATGTTCTGCAGGTTCAGGGTGAGGCAGCAGCTTTTGATGTTGTGAAATCAGAAACTGAATACCATGTAAACCCTTTACCAAATAACATTTAATTATTTTTGAATACCTTACAGTGGAGCTACCATGGCTCAGCACTGTGCAGAGAGGGCTTGGAAGAAAGTCTGCAAAACTTAACATATGCACTGCACTTCAGCTGACAGTGGTACTGAGACCTTAGTGGTACTGATTAAGTGTAAAAGGTGCAAGTGATAGTATGACTAGGGCTATTATAAATATCATGACTAATAATTATAGCATTTATTTCTGCCCATTCACTTACACCTGGAGAGAAAAAAGCAGACTTCCATGCTAGACTGTATGTATCTTGCTCATATCTAGGATATTGTAAAGGTTTAATTTGTAGAAATGTAGCTAAAATTATAAAAGCAATCAGAAAGTCAAATGAAATGTAGGCATGTTCAGAGAAGAAAAGCTAACTTGCATGACAGGAGTTATATACAAATGTTTCACAAAGCCCAGAATCAGTATTAGTTTATTAGTATGTTGGTATCATGTTAAATTAAATTTCATTAGCACAAACTGTATCATATCAGCTCTGCATATGAAAAGGTTGAAGTGCATGCATGACATGAGGATGAAGTTAAGTAAGGGACAGTTGAAAGAAATTTGAACACAGGAAAGTGATACCATTGTTGTGTTACCAAAATAACATGGTACACTTTGATTAAAAAAAAAAAAATCATGAAAGACATTTGGCTTTGCTTCTCATTTTTGCATTATAATTAGCAATGGCTCCTGTTTCCTACCACATGCAGAACTACTCCCATGGAAAAAAAGAATTAATTACATGTCATCTCTTTAAAAAATGATCACAGAAAGCAATGTTTTAATTTCTACAAACTAAAAAATGAAATGAGCAGAAATGAACATCTTGGGTTTGGTTGTTGTTATTTTTTTTTTTGGAAGGCATTGTGAATGAATGGATGACATGACTCAATTAACTAGAGCTATAAAAGTTACATTTTTTTAAAAAAAAGTTATGCACATGTTAATAGTTTCTGACAAGATGTTCAATGATGCACATAAAACCTGAAACTCATAGTAAAAATAATACCCATGTTTCAGTACCTCCCCGTAACTATGCCTGTCATCTGAAGAGTAACTGATATATGGAGAATAGGAGATCATATCTGGGCGGTCAATGTTATAGATGGCTTTATTTTTAGGAAGAGCAGCCAAGTCCCTGTAGTCAAGAATTTCATCTCCAAGCTTTGCCTAAGAAAAGGAGGAAAGAAAGCAGTGAGAATAAGAAAGAATACGAGCAGCATGCAATCAGACAAGGAAAGATAAATGTAGGTAGAAAAGTCATAACCATAATACACCACTTTTTGTGTTTGTGAACATTTAAATCTCTTGTATTTATTACACAATGCTAAATATTACTGCTGTTTTCTTTTATATACTGTTGCTTTCTACGTTGTCACTGGCATCTGGCTAACAGGAGTAGCATGGCATCATTCCAATCCCCTGGTTATATCCCACTTACTCCTGGATGCACAAACAGATACAGGGGACAGATATTGCAGTCTTTTTCACGCAAAACACACTGAATTTTGAAGTGATTTTGGTGTGCAGAATTCCCCTGCTGTAAGCAGTAGGGAATGATCAAATATGTATTTCCAGCATATACTCTCCAGATGCTGAAAAGCATTAATCAGCTCTTTGATCTTTCCCATTCAGTTGTGTCCCACAGCTTCACCTCCTTTCCTGACTATGTCTAAACAGCCCTTAATTATGGGTCACAAACCAGCAGATGATGGATTTGCACTATGGTGGAAGATCACAGATGCCACTTCAGTAAAGTTCAAATCCTCTCATGAGACTCACACAGCCAACAGAGGGAAAGGACTGTGCTGGTCCCTGTTCTCCTCCTACTACACATATTCCAAAAGCATAACTTATCATCAAGCTGCCACATTTGCACAGATTAGCCTTAGGATAATTGCACCAGAGCTGTATCCAGCACATACTATGTTGTAGATATGGTGACAAGTTGGCCACGTTGAGAGTGGAGAAATGGGCAGCATAATTGTCTCATTCCCACTTCAAGTTTTGCAGAACGATAAGCTCTTTGTTGGCAACAAAATGATGAGCAAATCTTGCTGTGCTCTGAAAATCTCAGTATGATCAGCTATAAAACTGTAATAATGTTTTCCACATGCAAAAGTACAAAACTATCCAGGATTTATGTGTGTAGTAATTGTGTTTTTCCTTAGTATGAGCTAAGAAAAGTTCAACAGATTTTCCAGAGGAGTTTTCTATCAGGTTAAGAATCCAGGAAAGCTTTAGTCTGACAACTTTCAGTTATCCCTTTTTCTAAAACAATGCATGAATCTGTGCAAACATAAACCACATGAAAAGAAAGAAGATTACTCTTAAATAAGAAAGTAGAATCAAGCTGCTGTAACCATCACATATTCCCATCTCAAAACTAATGAAAAAATGTGTTTCAACCAAGTCTGTGATTTTTCAGCCATCTACAAATCTCACTTTCTTTGCAGCTCCTTTAAGAAGCTAAAGAGCAATGAAATACCCCTTTAATGAGAATAAGTCCCTCCCTACTGAGTAGCCAGTGGAGAGCTTTAATTCAGAGACAGGTAAAGATCTGTCTGTCCCATTTGTCTCAGAAATACTTTGGGCAGCATTATACCTACAAGGAAGGCCAAAGAGGCTGTGATTTCACTTAAGGTATCCAGGCTTTAGTTATTATTCTAGTGAATCCAAAGTATATCAGAATTGGGAATATTTAAATGGGAATTACAGTCACTTTGACTCTCCATCTAGATGTGCAACTTCCTGTTAAATTTCAGATCTGTCAGAGGAGTAAAGCTATCTTGTTATGTAATTCCTTTCAGTTTAGATATAAAAATGTGGGCAAATTTGGATGAAGAAACACCTTAGGGATGTTGCTTTCTAAACACTCAATTCTCCAAACATTGAGTCTACACTGTATTTTTATTTTATTTCTTTCACCTACACTCAATTATGTGAATGGAGTTCAAATCTGCTCAGGAAAGCTCAAATTACAGCTGAGAGGCTTCAAGCCATTTCTTGAGTAATTTGGTATTTTGGATTCTGGTAAAACCACGCTGTAAGTATAGAGTATCTATTTCATTTGCAATATGTAATTTTACAATCGTATAATTGTGAATATGGTCTGTATAAAAATATAGTGTGATTTCTGTTCCTTGTATGAGAGCACATATAAAATAGCTATGTAAACTAATGCAAGCCTTCCAGTTGGATATATTAGGTTGGAGCACCTAATTCTGTCTTAATAAAATTAAGCAAAGTATAAAGAAGAGCTTTTATTTAAACTTTATTTAATGGCAAAATTTAGAAATCGACTAATTTTTAATTAGGGACTTGAGGGGCTGCCAGCACTAGGGCAAATTTCAGTCTGGATATAATGAAGTCATCCCTACAGGTCATGAAAAGATGCCCATTAACTTCAAAAGGCACTGGCCTGTGCCCTCTCTCAGTGCAAGAAGACACCAAGGTCTGTTATCAGCAGATGAAGAAGTTTTATGGCTTTAGTAAACCATCTGTATGAAGCACATTCACATTTATGTCAAAAAACCCTTTCTTCCCTCCCCCACACCACCACAGCCCAGAACCACACAAGTCCTGCAATGTTCAGCATTGCTCTCAGTGTCTCTGGAAGTGTAAGCACCAGGAACTCATGGGTCTAAGACTGAAAACTGTTTTCTCTGAACTCTTTTGTCCATGAAATACTTCCCAGAGCTCATCAGCTGGGAAGGTATGGTTTTACTACAGGTTTTAATGATCTGAATCTCTGCTACTGCTGTGTGCACCATCCCACCCTGTTCTGCCTTCTACATCAGCATTACAAGTCATGTAGACAGCCTGGGCTTTTTTGTTTGCCTCTTTGGTCGTCTGGAGGTTTTTCCTGGGTTATTGCTTAGCTCAGTCTGGCCTCAAATTTGACTGCATATCTCTGTGTACACACTAGTATTAGCAGCAAAGAGGAGATGGGAAGACATGGCCAGGGAGAGACAGGGCCACACGTGGGTGGGACCTTCCTTTCAGTGGCAGCAAGAATTAAGGTTTGGCAAAACCAGCCACAAAAGCACACAAGATAAATCTTGAGCATGCCTGTATGTCATAACACTCCTGTAACAGAAAACACATGTAAAAACAGATAGCCAAGGGACTATTGTGATAATCCAGAATTCAGTAACATGTTTTTAATTCTTTTTACTTTCGCGTTTGTGAAAGCCAAAATAAAATTTAATCAATCAATCAAAATCAAGTTTTGACAATTAAGCGGTGAGAGATGGGACAGATAGAACAAGAATTTGCACTCCTCTGGGGAATTTTTTTTCTGACTCATATTTGCTAGGCAGCTTTATTCTTTCCCAGCCCCAGCTTTATATTGCAGTAACAAACACCAGAGTTTTGTGCTGATTTAATGATAGCCTTTAAAAACAAACAAACAAACAAAAACAGAAAAGGAGAATGGAGGTTTGTCCTTGACTTTTAACAGCTGGGGAAGCATATTTAAAGTTGTAACCACCAACATCAATAAAACCAGTACCATCCTGCAGTTAGATAAATGTCTCTAAGAACATATAAATCTTTGGAGAATTCTCATGCTTAAAAACATAATGAGATGGTGCACGCTTGAAAAATAGAGCTCATCTGGCCAAAGAAAGTGCTTACATAATAATAGGCTCCCAGCACAATGAACTGTCTTCACAATGACATTTCTTGGCTGGTAATATACCACTGGAATTCACCCACACTCAGAATCACTGATAAGCATTTAAAGAAGGGGCACTTGTTCCACTGCAAGTTCAATCTTACTCAGATAAAGAGCATATTGTATTCAAAATAACTTTTATCTGAGGAAAAAGCACCAGTCAGGATCCAAAACACTCTTTTGCTTGTCTCTGTGTAGGAGATAAAAGCCCTTAATATTTGTATAATAACCTCTCTGGAAGTCAACTGCACCTCCAGCAATTTTCTCACTATATGGTTCTAACTGATGAGGATGACCTGCATACCTGAGGGATACTTGGCCAGGAGAAAGAAAAGCCCTGGAAATGCTGAAGCCCTGCAAGAGATATCCGTATGGATCATACTACATTTGCATTTTTTATCTATTGCTGGTAGCCTTGAGAACTTGGCCATGAACACTACACTAGAGCAATCTTAATCTTGTATTGAAAAAAAAAATCCTAAGATTTAACTATACTTGTTATTTTAAATTCTCTCAATGAGCTTTCCAGAGTGCTTTGTAAACCATAAACAACCATAAACCTCTGAGCAAGGGAGTGGCATTTGGCAAGGCCAGAGTCCTGCAACCACACACGAGTGTTTTCATAGGCAATCAGATGCAGGCTCAGGAGCTCAATTTAAACAGGTTGTGTTCAAATCTAAGCTTGTAATCTACCTGTGGGCTGTACTGTTTACTTAAACTTTTCAGAAAGAACTGTGGTATTCTGCATGCTTTGGTATAAGCCAGCTCTAGCTGTAGTGTAAGTGCTACAAACACTCCACAAAAAACAGGAGGAAAATGCCAGAATTCTGTTACAGCAAATGCAGTATTCAAATATTCTAAACTCGAGAAAATAATTTCATTTTAGAGGAATCACCAACTTCAGTGGGTTGGAGACACTAACTTTCCATATAACCTGCTAAACTGTAGGAGGAAGCACGAGGTTTTCCCCATCCCACAGAACAAATTTCACTGGGAAATACTCACATAGATCACACGGCTTGGGGAACCTGATGTACTTGAAGCAGGTACAGAAATAATACTCTCAGAGGAAGTCCTAGTTTCCTATGGCAGGAGAAGTGAAATAGACAGGAAATACAGGAGAGTCAAAGATAATATAACTTATTTCAAAAAAAGCATAAAACACATTAAATTTAATTCAATTTTTACCACTTAAAAATGACATATAGAGAGCTCAAAACATGGAGTTAAAAGTAAAAGAATACTTGCAGACAATGTAACTTTTTAAAATTCAAGAACTGTTTTACACTTGGCTTTCTTATCCCTGCTCTTCAGAACAAAATGGCCCAGAGCATTTCTGGGGTGCCAGTGCAGCCTTTGGGCACTATCAGAGACAGGTCAAGTTACAAGAGGATAGTGGCAACATTTTTACTCCAAGGTGAAGCCACCAAACCATTCTAAATTGTGTCTGAAACACGTCACACTGCCATGCCATTCACTCACAGTAAACACATGAAAAAGGACCTGGGGAATGATCATTTAAGACAGACAGTCTAATTAAACACCTCTTCTTCATAATTAAAGCAATTATCAGTTTTCCAGAACTTGCGTAAATGACATGAAAGCGTCACTAATACACTGATGTCATGTACAAACCATATTTCTCTTTCATGAGGTTCCTACAAGATACCCAATGCAAAAGAGAAAAATAACTTTAGAAAATTGCACTATTCCAATCTTTTGTACCCTGTCAAAGTCAAAAAGTTTTGGATTGAGCTCAGGATTCCCAAATAAAGCTTCAGAGCTTCTTTCTGTGTCCTGAGCATGGTCATGAGCATCTGGCCTAAGGCAGCCAAGCCTGAGCAGAGGGGTTGGACACAATGACCTCCAGATGTTCCCTTCAAGCTCAGGGTCTTTCCAAGGGCAGAGTCCTTTTTTTCCTGACACCCCTTGGAAGAGCCCAATCAGGGCATCCCCTTGGCACCAAGAGGTTACTGGAGTTCGCAGAATGAGCCTTGCATATTTCCAGCAACTTCTTTGAACTGCCCAAATGGAAACCAGTAACAAATGGTTTTCTTCAAGGGTCTGTTTAGCATCTTCATCCATGACCCAGGCAGTGGGATTGAGCACATCCTTGGCAAACCTACAGATAATGCCCAGCTGTGTGGTGGGGACAACAAGCTGGAGGGAAGGGATGCCATCCAGAGGGATCCTGATAGGCCTGGGAAGTGGAGCCATGCAAACCTTATGAAATTCAACAAGGCCAAGTTCAAGGTCCTGCAGCTGGGTCAGGGAAATCTCCAATACCACCTCCACAAACTGGGTGGTGAAGGGAGAAGAAGGACTTGGAGGATACTGGTGGCTAAAGAATTGGATATGAGATATCCCACATCTCACACATGTCCTTTATTCTCTTCATGATCCATTATCCTTTCTAGCATCCTCATCCATGCCTGCTCCCAGCTTTTTCAATAAAACTTCAACCTTTGTTGACTCTATTGCCTCTGCTAGTTCGTTTTCTGTACTACATATTTTGTTCTTCTTCCACCTTTTTCCCTATATGCCTTTTAATAAACCTTTCTTTCCCATGCTGCTTTGATTTCTCCTGTCTTTTCCAGCATCCTCCCTTCTGCTTAAAATCTCACTCTCCCATCATCTTTCTTTATGCTGTCACTCTCTTTCACAACTTCTTTTTCCCCTCCACTCTATCTCCAAAGTTTTGGAGCATGCTGCCACTTTCTTCTTTTGCCTTTGTCACCTACTTTAATTACATGCTGTTCATATATCTATATATAGGAAGATAACTGAAAACCAACAAATTGCAAGGTCGAAGAGTACATTTCTCAACCAGTAGATCCCATTCCAGACTTTACAAGTTGTGTTGAAAAGTTCATTATTACTCTCTTTGAAATGGCATCCTTCCTTCTGGTTTTATTTTTTCAATAACGGACATAAAGATCAGAAAATAGGAAAAGCTCCAGGAAAAAGAAAAACTGCTAGGCTTGGGTAAATTATTTGATATTCAGAGCTTGTCATAAAGAACACCAGAGCAATCACTTCCCCAACACACGGGTACAAAAACTACAGCCAAGATCCTTTAGGGTAAAGCCCAAACAATTTTTTTTCCCAAACTATAATTTAGTCAAAGTTGGACTTTCTAACACATCAGATTTAACAATCTTTTTATGGATGCTGCCTGCTGTTCTGACTTGTCCCATGTGTCTTCCTCCAAGCCTTGAACCAAAGCAGAGCTTTTTTGAACAAGGATACCAAGGGTACCACTTGGAGCATCAGAGAACATCAGAAGTGAAAAACCCACACTTGGCCTCTACATTAAATAAGATAGCTGTAATTCATTCCCATCACTTCATAAGGATCATTAATTCTTCATGTCCTAGGGACAGCTTATTTATTTGCTAATCCTGTAATCATTCAAGTTGCCAGAATTGCCCCCTTTTCCCCTTGCACAGAATGAGGTGCACAATCATCCAACTTAAGGAGGTACTTAAAGCCAGAGATTAAAATAAATTGTGACTGGCTTGCCAACACTTCAGAAACAAATAATAAAACAGAAACTCCAAGGAGATTTTTCTTTTTTCTGTAAAAACAAATAAAGTTAAAGTCCTTTGATCTTTTAAGTTTAGAGCCAGATGAAAAGAGAAGAGTTCATGAACTGATAACATCATAATCAGACAGAAGTTAAAAATTAACTTTTTTTCTTATTCGTATTTTTTGACATTTTTTTTCCTTATTCAGCATATATGTATATCTATATATATCTTAGGCCAACATTCTCCTTAATCTGTAGTTTAATCACTGATTAAAAGCAGAATATTTATATTACATGATTACATTTCATTAGCCAACTAGATTACCATAATTTAAAATTTAAAATTACAGTAGTGAAAAATCCATGCCTGCTGCAAAGAAAAAAAAAAAAAAAAAAAAGGACGGAATAATATGTCAACTGAATAACACTGGATAAAAATACTGAGGTTTACCTTGTTTTTTTCTTCAGCCTTTGCAGCCTGTCTACAAACTGGATGCCAAATGGATGTTCCTGTAAAGTAAATTTAAAGGTCTGCTTAATTCAGTTCCATGAAAAGAACCTTAAAAAGTTCAAAATATGAACCTTATTAAACCCTCCTAGAAGGTTTTACAAGACACAGGTTACTAACTACTTCCTCTGGTAGTGCACAATACTCTCAGAGGTCAAGATGACAACCTCTCAATACCAGTGAACCTGATCACAGATATTTGAAAGACTTCAGAAAGCTGCATGTACCTGAATATGGCAAATCAACATCAAAACCTGAGTCTTAGAAAGTGTGATAGGGGATCTCTGAAGCTCCACCAGTCCAACCTCCTGCTCAGGGCAGGCTCCATTACAGCAGGTAGGGCTGGCCAGATGGGCTTTGCCTATCTCCAAGGATGGAGATCCCACTGCATCTCTGGGCAAATGGTTTCATGGTAATATATTTCTTTATATACAGTTAGAATTTTCTGCACTCTTCTAATACATACTCCTGCAATAGTTGGGCTTGGGTGACACACAGTAACACGCCGTGGTGGGATGGAACGGCACTGTGCCGTGTAACCCTAGCTGAAAATCCAGTCTGTCTATCATTTATTCACTGTCCTGATCTTGCACTTCCCATATGTTTGTCTCTTGTAAGTCAGCTACAAAGGAACTGCATAAATTCCTCCATCCTGGAGGAAGCAGGAGATACTGAATGAACCAATTCCTTATTGCATACAGCTATTGAAACGAGGATCTTGATGAGATATAAGTAAACAATGAGTGTGAGATCTGAACTTGAATAGTTTTGCACTAGTCACAAACGAAAAAAAAATTTAAAACTTTAACATTATGCTGAAAATAGTGTTCAGTAGAAGTGGAATGTGTATAATGGTACAAAATAAAATAATTATTTGCATGTTTTAATACTAAGAAGGAACCTTTATGTTTATGCCAGTCTGAGCTCAGATGTGCCACAGACTAAAGCTCCAGAGCTAAACTACATGAGTGCACTGCAACTTCTGCCTGACTGAACTGGAATCTGAGAACCTTTGCATAATAAATATTTAATGTTTATACTGGGTGGAGAGTATCAAGAAGAGTTATAGGAAATGCTTTGTTTTCACAGCAGTTTGATAGTTTTCTAACAAGTGGATTTTGGAAACAAGATAGAAACATTTCCCAGAAGACAGATGGAGATCATTAGAACTTATTTCACAAAACAACCCAGATGAACCCAGACTCCTGCAGTAAGAATACCTATAAGTATAGATCAGATAAATTATGTTCACTAAGTTACTGATTTTTTTTGTTACTGAACGATTAAGAAATATTGTCTTCCACTTAAAAGTGGATCTGAGCTTGCCCCATTTGTCCCATGAATTGCTTCAAATTATCCCAAAGGATTTAGAAGCATTTAGATCACTTGTGTTTTAATGTTGCTATTTTTTGGGTTTTTTTTTTTAACTACTCCTGTCTATAGCCAAGCAACACTGTGTGGGAAACTTTACCACACTGAAGAAAACCAGTCCTTTCACCCAAAAGCTCTCTGTTGGATGACCACTGAAGATTTCTGCTAAGGAATATGCAACACCTAAAGTAACTTTACAGTAGTTTATTAAGAGGATGAAGAACACATTATAAAACCCTGGGCTCCAACAGTTTTTATTATTTAACAGGTTAGGCAGTCCAAATCACTGACCACAGATCTTTCATGGCATTAACACCAGTTTCTAATGGAAATTGCTCTCCATGTGAGGACAAAAAGGGTATGACAGTAAGTTGGTGTAAACATTCCATGCATCAGAAAGTACAGTTAGATGGATCCAAATTAATAGAACCTGAGCATAGCTTCCTATTATGTGAACTAGTAATCAGAACAAAACCTAACAAATATCTACCCTTACAACAAATGGAACTTATAAAGAAGATTGCCCTGCAAACAAGTTTCAGAAGGTTTGAAATCTAGAAACAAATTTGTAGTTTGATATACTTTTTTAAAGCACTGACTTCATATGAGATTTTAGAACTGCTAAGATCCTTTCCAGCTGGAAGAACTGCAGCATTTTCTGGCTCCTGAGGGAAATTTCATGAGCACAGACAAGTATCACTATGTCCTCTAATGAGCTAGTTCTTGTTGCAAACCAAAGTGACAATAAAATTATCATTTAAAATAAAGTATTAAACCGTAATTAGATATTACTGAGACAACTGTTGTGTTTTAAATAAAGTCTAACTTTTCCAGCCTAAGGAAAAATTTCAAAGTATGCTTCTAGAAAACCATGGACAATGGCAAAGTTGTAAACACAGATCTGGGCAGGCATGTGATTTTAGGATAATACAGCAGCCTTGCAGCTCCCACATCTTACTGAGTTTCTCTCTTCTGTTTTCCTCTGAAAAGATACTGCCAGTCAAAGACATATGCAAAAGGCTTTTTCTCTGGTGTTTTCCCCTGTATGTAACTGTGAAAGTAGTTTTCTTTGATCGGTTTAGTAGAGCTAGAAGTTGCTACACAGGAAGGATTTCAGCTCACATTTATGTTAAATGAATTTTTTTCCATTGCATACGTTATTGAATAAGTCCTTCTGTGACACTGAATTTCTCCCGTGCAAGCCCATGGTGTTGGCAAGCAGGTGTGGGCAAGAGAGCCAAGTGTAACTGTTTAATTTTTTGTTTGATTTACCTTGAAGATACATTTCTTCTCCTTCTGCAAACATCTGATTGCACCTGACACATCGTGCGCAGGTTGGGTGATAATGCTTTTCTCCTGCCTGTTTGGACAGAAGGTACAGATGATTAAGCATATTGATCAATTTAGCAGTTTTTCTTTCATTCTCTTGAATATGAATAATTTAATTAGTTAATAACAATTACTTCAACAGTCTCCTGCAACCCCAATGTTAATTTTTCATTCTAGACAATTCATGCTTTAAAATGTAATTACAGTCTTGCCTACACAAAGTAAAAAAAAAGTTTATGTGCAATAGTTAAGTCTCTGAATTTACAGGATAGAAACAAATTTATGCAATGAACACATTTTCCCTGTAAACCAAGTGCAGGGTAGCTTAGGACTTACCTCCACGAGGAATTTGGGAGGTCATAACCTTGAGTATGGATTTGCAACTCAACCATATGTTCACCATGCATCAACTGAATACATAATCTTAATGCTCAGCAAAAACCATTCTGTGCAAGGAATGTTTGTAGCTGCTTTGAAAGTCTCTTGCAGGTAAGTTGTACTGAAGAGTTTCCAAGAGGAATGTGTGTAGCCTGCCACAGGACTGTAAGTCCAGAGCAGGCAGTTTTGGGTACTGTGCACTGACACCCTCACACAGACAAGCCAAGAGTTTTGCCATCTCTTCAGAGATTAGTCCACATAAATTAATACCACTGTTTTCATTGATTGGAATGAGAACAGCACTGAGCCCTCAATTTGCTCAGAACTGCTTAGTAACTTACCAATTTTCATATATTTAAATTCTCAATTACCTGCAACGTTGGCTTAAGCCAGTGACAAAAACAGCATGGAGTGGTGCTCTGCTAAGTGAACAGCAAGGACCAGTCCCTCCAAACTGCACTCCCACCCCATCTTTCAGATGGCATTCACAAAACAAGAGTTCAACATTCCAAAGACAGCTCTTGCACATGCTCCCAGCTCTCCTCACTCTTCAAAGTCCCCACAGAACTGAAAGCCAGATCTTGGCATCTTCTTTCTCCTCTTTGAACTCACACTCTTCCATGCTAGACAGAACTGCCCATGGTTTAAATGGCTTAATGTCAATGCCATTTCCACTAGAAACAAAAACCAGGAGACCAAGTAACTCTACAGCTTAGAGCTAATGTAAAATAGGTTTAACTTAAGATTGAGCTAAGCCTGATTCCAGCAGAAATTCTCCTGAAGTAAAAGATATGCAAATTTGGGCCATGTAGAATGTTTCATAACCTGTTTACCTGAAAAACATTAGAAGTGCTACTAGGATTGTGGGTGCCTTTCAGAAACCACTATCAACTATCACCCCACTGCCTTCAGCATGTAAATAGGCTCTCACAGCACTGCACTGTAAATCCCCTTCTATCAATGTAGAAATTTAGCCCTGTTACTACAAAGGTGACTTTTCTAACTCCTTCTTATTCACTAAATTTTAAAGCTTTCAGAGGCGTTTATATAAAAGTATGTCATCTGGGTATGGGGGCTATTTTGCCACTTACAATATCAATCCCAGGAATGCAGTAAATCTAGGTTAAAGAATCTCTGGGTTTACTGCATCAGTGTTAATTTGTTAACTTGATTCACTCCTGAAAACCTGCTGCAGCATTTCAGATTGGCAATAAAGAGCAACATATCACATCAGAATTGCCATTTTGAAAACAGCTCTGCTCCAGTTCGTTCTTTTTATGTTATCATTTTGCAACTTTAGACATAGAAGATGATCACTACTATCTGTGATGACACCTTTAAAGTACCAGACCACAAAGTATCAGTATTGAGCTTAAACTTCAGGTTTAAAACTGCTTGCCTTAGTGCAGGCATTTAAGCACAGAAGAGTATTTAATTATCACCAGATAAACTTATGTTTGGCATATAAAATTGAAAAGAAATACAATTTCCCCTGGAAGTGCACAAGCATTGCTAATGGAATGCACAGCCTCAATAACTCAACTGATCTAGCACAAATGATACAATTCCCTGGCTATCCTTCTCTAAGGGAATTCAATTACTTCTTTGCTAAAATAAGCTGCCAGGACAGATTCTCAGATAACCTGGATGCACCACAGAACAAAGTCTATTTCCCTCAATTTAAAGTACAACCAAATATATAATTTTAATTAACTTAGTGAATTCACTTTCATAATCAGTAATATCAACTCAGTACAGAATGGCACAGAAAGACCCCACAGATACAACTGTAACAGAAAAATTAAGGGAAAAAAGTATAGTGATCCTTTTGCTGATGATCACACCAGGAGAACTCCAATGGATTTTGCATAATTATCTCTGAATTAAAATGGCGCAAACTCAAAAATTTTCATCTAAGTGCTGACAGTGGCTTTTGTCACCCCTTTTAAATTTATTTTTATTTTGTCCTTCTTCTAATCAAAGCACAGGAGACAAGACATAGCAGACACTTCACCACTTGGAAGTATTTAAAAAAAGACCACACCACACTTCTAAATGAGAGATGGTAGCTGAACCTGATGCTAGCCAGCTGATGCAGGAATTAACTATTTATTGATATGTATATGCAGCTACCCTGATTAGATATCAAATTATATTCAAACCTAGGACCTGAGTCTGAATCATAGAGTCCCCTGGGTAAATGCCAAGGAGGCTTTCATCAGTGCCCCTTTCTCCTGTCCCTTCAATTTCAGCGGCTTGGTCTCATAGGTGAACAATTGGTTCCAGCAGAACTTAGCTATTTTATGAGCTTAGGGTAGCACACATTTTATGGTTTTGGTTTAGTTGTAATAAAGGTCTCATTTTTTCTCTTCTTGCTTATATTGATGTGAGGTAGTGCAATGCAGCAAACAAATTCCTAACCATATGGTTACTTCTTTGCACAGTTTGAAAGCTTACTTTGACAGATTGTTGTCTCAGTGTTTAATAAAATACCAACACACACACACAGCACAGAAGAAGGGACATTCATTGCTGAGAGCTCTCTTGTGGTTGTGGCAGAATAGGTTCTGAAAAACCTCCTCAATATCCTACATTTGCTTCAAGACTGCACCAGGTCTTCGTGCCCAGGAATCCAGATGTGAAGGTAGTATTACTGTGAAGATCAATTTGAAGACTAATTTTCAGCTGAGATTACCTCAAACCTGAACAACAAAGTGTGTCCTTAGTAATACAGTGCATTACCAACAATTTAATTTTTCTTCAACTGACCATGAACCAGCTTTCTACAATCACAGAGTTGCACTCTTAGTGTGTAACTTAAACAGAGTCAAAACAGTCCTCAACACTCTGAGACAAAGTATTATGAGGTACTTCTTTCCCTTTAGGTATAAGAGACCCCTTTGAATGTGAAGCCCCTGCTGCAGAGAAGGAAGAGCCTTCTGGGCTGATCAACACAAGGATGTTTTACCAGGGGAGCCACAGACCTCCTGCAGTCCTTGCCCCGAGCACAGGGAACATTGCAGTGCTGCAACCTGTCCCACAGCGCATCGACAGACAAACCCATGCTTCACTTAAAGCAGGACCAGAGAGCTCTGCAACAAGGTACATACAACCACCTTTTCTCATTTCATGGAACTTGCAGGCTTGAACTAAGGAGAATAAAGTTGATGTGACAAATGTGAAATCACATCATTCAAAACACAATGTGAAGACAGTAAGGGGTGGTACTTTAAAGTCTTCAAAGGAGTACGATCACCAGGCCTGAAAAACATGCAGCACTAGCAAAACTAGAGTAATTCAAACCAAAAGGAATAGCCTTAACTAGTTAAGTTTGAGTTTTAAATTAGCTGTCATCACCCAGGAAAAATATATTACATTACTGCAGACAGCTCCACAAAAATCTCTGCTCATTTTCTGGCTATAGCTGCCATAACTGATGAAGTGGTAGAATATATAAAAGATGATATGCACAATAACTGTAACTCTACCACAATGACATTGCCTGTCTGGTCTCTCATGCTTTTTCTAGAAGTGTGATTGATATAATTTTTTACTGCAGTTGATCAGTGACAATTGCTTATGGATTGACGCATGAGAAATTGAGCAGCCTAAAGCTCAGAGTGTGAGCTGAGTCCTGGAACAAAGACTCAAGATTTCTGATGTCTGATTCATCATGAAAGTGCAAGTACATCCTATCTCACTGCATTACTCAATTAAGTAGTTAGTAAAGGGAAGACAAAGTACAGAAAATCATTTAATATAGTAGATAAAATTACAACTATCTGATTCTTCTCCTGAGAATTAAAAGCTACTAGTAAATTTTTCTCCTGTAAAAATGAAAAAATAATAACAATAAAAACCCCTATATTGTTATTAAAATGCATAGGGGTAATTGACATTTTTTATTGCTGGGAGTAAAATTTTGTGGAAGTGACAAAAGGTTAGATTGCTGCAATGATTCAATCATATCAAAGCGTATTTTCCATCTTGAGTGTATAATACAATATAGTTGCTATAATAGTTCCTCATCACCACTAAGTGTTGTCTATTGCAGTAGATCCAAATCCTGTCAACCTCTAAAATCCCCAATTCAAGTCCTCACTGTACCCTATGCTGAATAGAAATAATGAAAAACAGCCTACAAAACACTGAGCTGGTGGGTATGCCAAGGCATGGTGCAGCTGCCTGACCCACAAACAAAGCCCACAGCAGACTGGTATAAAGCATTCTCAGTTAAAAGCTTTTCACATGGAACAAATTTGTTGGAGAGTTGTCATCACCAGACAACCACCTGTCCAAGCAAAGGGAAACAGAATAAAGCACAAAACCACTGACAGTCAATAAGCCTTCACATCAGGCAGCTTCTCAACCTGAAACAAAGTATTAAAGATTTTCTAGAAGATAAAGGACTTGACTACTGTTGCTTTTTAAGTGGAGGGAAGTTACTATTTGTATGGGATGGGAAGGGGGAAAATACTTAGGCAATGTAGGGACTGGTGAAAGTGTGAAACTTTGAGTAGACAATAATTTTTTCTCTTTTTCATATTTTGTCTCTATTTCCTACATAATGTCCATTCACATGGACATTCCCATTTGTTCACTAAAGGGCACTCATAAAGGTAAACTTTACAGTACAGGCAACAGAAATATAATTCAGTTTAAAGCCAGGAAGTGTGAAAGTGACCACAGAATGACAGAATAATTCATCTAATCCAACCTCCTGCTCAAATTAAGGTTGATACCCAATTCAGAATCAGTCTGCCCAGGAATTTTTTCAGTTCAATACTGAAAAATTGCAAGGATGGAGACTGCACAACCTCTGAGAATATTGCTCCAATGGATAGTATTTATTCTATTCTTAGTTATTCTTAGTGATTTTTTTTTCCCTTTCTATCCAGTTAGAACCTTCCTTCTTTAAATGTATGACAGTTATCTCCTGCCCTCCCACCATGTGCCTCAGTAAGGTGCTTGTCTCCATATCCTCAAGAGGCTCCTCACAGGTACAGGAACACTACAATTGGTGCCATTAAAGCCATTCCCTTCCTAGGCTGAACAAGTTCAGCTCCCTGAGCATCTCCTTAGGATATGTGCTTCAGCCCCTCAACTATCATGGTTGTCCTCCACCAAACTCACATTGCCAGTTTTTGCACTCTGTGGAAGACTTCCTTGAAATCTACTGGCTCTGTTCTGCCCCCATTATCTATCATTTTCTACCTGCTTCATTATCTACTATTTCAAACTCAACACTGAGGAGCATGTACCTTCACTTTTTTTTTTTTTCCAGAGTATATAAATTAAAAAGGTGGAAAATCACTGAACTTCTTCAGTGGATATTTAATTCATCCTGTTTATACTTCTTCATCCATTCCACAAATGATTGTTTTTACTGAGATATTAAACAATTATGTGAATAAATTGTGGTTTTTCTTAGGTGCCAGGAATGTACAGGGAACTGATAAGGAAGCACTGGTATAAAAAGGAACTCCACATATTATCTTTAAGACACTTAATTTTTTTGAATGAGATAAAGCATTTTGTTGTTAAATAGCTCAATCAGTCACGGCATTGATTTATAAAGGCAAATTCACAATTTCTGTAAGTAAATGCAGTTTCCTGACTTTGGCTGAGATAAGGTTTTAATAATTAATAATTTTAATAATTTAAATTTTTAATTTAAATAATTTAATAATTATTTAAATAATTTTAAATAAACAAAAATTTAATAATTTTAATAATTCTTGCTCCCAGAACTATATTAGATATTATCTAATAACTCTGACTTAACAGCACAGAACTGGCTTAGAAAATTTTCCTATCAAGTTATTCCACCAATTAGGCAAACCCAATCAGGGGTTGTTCTTGCTTATTCCCACGTGTTAATACAACCCTCCTGCTCTTGGCCAGCTCTTCAACCCACATTGCACAATGTGCATTTAATCCAAAAGGCTGTATAAAATCTAGGGCTCAAATGTTTGTCCTGTCTTTCTCTCAGGAGCACCACAAAGAAGGTGCACTGCACCATCAAATGTTATCAATGGATGCACACACTGATACCTCTGCTACTGCATCCACATTGTGGCATATTATGAGGACTATACTGGCTTCCATAAACTGAATTCTAAGGGGTATATTCAAATTAGAGTGATGCTATTCAGAAAATAACCTTTGTGCTTGGAACAGAACACTCTGTTCAGTTACCAGCTTTAAGTGGAATCACATAGAATCTCCACTCATATTTCTAGCACAGCCAGAGTCTTGCATATGCAACAGAAGGACTCAAAGAATTACTCAGTAATAGTTGTATACAGTAATGGCTAAGTTAGTAAACAGCTGTCATATCATCCATTGGGTTTGAAGGGACAGACAACATTGTCAAGGCAGAGGTATTTGGCAAAATATCTATTGTTTCTGTCATACAACAGTGCTGAGGAGAAAAAAGTGTGAGAGCCAGAAGTTAAAGACAGAATTCTGCAGAGAAAATCTCTCCCTAATTCTCTTAGTCACAGTGGACCTGACTCACCACTGACTCACTTCAACAGCGTGCCAGGGCAAATGAACCATTTTCATCAAGATTTACACCACTGTAAATGCAATGTAATGGTTTGCATCAATCATTCTCCTCATCTTCTCCCTACTGGATTCATTTATCATCCTACTGGATGCCAAGAAACAGTCACATGAAATGTTCACTACACACACCTGCAGCATTACCTACAGCTTTAGCAATCTCACATGTACAGTTATTTCACGTTGTCTGGGTTCTGGCTCATCCTGCTGTGCTTTGCAGAGCCTTGAGAATTCCCACCCCCATTTGAGTCATTTTAATTGCTTCCCACACACTCCTCATTCTTCCAGGTATAAGGTGCAGATCAAACATACCAACCAGAACATCTATTCAGAATGGTAACAACGTACTATAATGCTGGACTCTCAGAAGGAGAAGTTTCTAATGGTTGTGGGAAAAAATAAAAGTAATTTAAAAAACCGTAAAGGGGATAATTGGGAAAAAACAATAGAAGGAAAAAGAGCACTATTACAACTGTAATCTCATTGTGTGATATCTGCAAACAAGTTCTGGCTCAGGAGCAAAATTCAGCCCTGCCACAATCAGGTAAAACCTGGAAAAGGACAACATTGTATTTTTTTTCTACAGAATTTGGTAAATGTTCTTGTAAATCAAAATGTCTGTCATACCCAAAACCACTGATTTTGCACTCAGTTGTTTTTGTTATGGAGTGAGCGATCTGCCCTCTTTTGTCTTTTTCTTCTCAGCTTTGCAATTTTTCTTGCCACCCACTGAGACTGGAAGAGGCTTCTGTTTTCCATCTGCTCAACAAATCTCCTTTATTTCTTTTCCACTTTCCTTTCCCACTCCTTAAAACCCACCTAGGGGCCAAGACAAGCTGCAGCTGGCTCTCACTTATGCCAGCTCTTGATAGGAGAGAGGGAGTGAAGAAGGAGAAAGATGACTTGCAGACACATTCCCCTAATCTTCAACTTTGCAGCTGTGTACTTAGCACACCCATTTCAGATGGGAAGAATAAAACTCTACCAACACTGAGCAGCCCTGGAGAAACAGCCTGATTTATCAGCGGAAGCCAGCACAGCTCTTTTCAAGCTGAACGTGGTGATCTGGGCTGTAACCATCTAAGAACAGAAGCTGTCTCTCATTCTGTGCCTGAATAAGAACTGCTATTCTGGATCACCAGATTTACCTGGGAGTGGAAATCCTGCTGTCACTTGCAGAACTGACATCAACAATCCTTCCTGAAAGTAGGAAGTTTCTACTTTCAGACCTAATCCACATATTTCCAGTACAATGTACCATTGAGAAGTTCTTACTTTGGAGAGGGAAGAAATTTGAAAAAGTACAAAAAATGCTGAAGGTTAGTAGGAGGAAAAAAATCTTAAAGCGACAAGAAACGAGTCACAGGCTGCTCTCCTGCTATTAGCAGACATGCTGAACTGTTTTCATGTGAGCCAGAGCATCCTGGAGATACTTTATCAACAAAGGCAACTGTCACTGAGTGCACTTATTGCTGCACCACTGCCATGGTTACAGGATAGAGCTGCAGGCAGGGGCTTCTGCTGCTGACTGGGCCAAGGGAGGCTCCAGGGCTTTGCAGAGCTGTGCAACAGCAGCATTCCCCTGATGTGGGTCAGAGGACCACCAGGAAGGAAAGAATAATTGGATGAGGGACTGAAGACATCCATGAGGTGCAACGTTTCACACTGTAAGAACACCCAAATGCTGGCAAATAGCACTGGATATCAATGCATCACCACAGCAACACATGGCTCAGAGAGGCAGTGTAGCTGCCACACTGTGCACTGCTGGGGTCTGAGGCTCAGGATGTATCAGGGTGACTACTGGACTCGCTCATTTGATCCTTTAGTCAGTCAATTCAGATAATTTAAGACAGTTAACTGGTAGTAGATTTTTGTGTGAGGAAAGGCAATGGACACCACAAGTCTGCCAGGCTCCAAAATCAAACTGTGCACTAAAACTAACACACACAAACCCACACAGGCACAAACACACAGCAGCACTACTGAGGACTTTCCTCATGCATGTGGGAGGAATTCTCAACAGAAAAGCAAGTAAGCAGCTGAGAAAGGAAATAAAAAAACCCTCACAAAACCTGCAACAGTCATTACTTCTTCTCTATCGACCAGCTTCCCTCAAGTCCTAAACTTTTCTATGTTATTCAGAAATAGTTTGCAGAACCCCTTGCTCTGGTAAAAATATAAGTTATATGCTATCATCAAACAGTACTCAGTGCTCTTCAATAAACCTAACGAATTATTTACAGCATAAAAGCTATGCAAAGAGTTTGGTTTAATGTACAGTTTTCTCCTAACACATTAACAATTTGTGAGTTTTTAGCAGTTCAGATAATAAATACAGATAAGTGTAGCTCTGTATTTCTGGAGAGAAGAGGTGGCTAAAAAGGGAAAGGCTGAAAGTGGGAGAAAGATGAGGTGATTTAATCGAGACCAATATAACTGGGCTACAGAAAAGGCTAAAAGATAAGAAAAAAAAATTTGCATTGTTATTTGCTTGCTGATAGTACTTTTAATGATGCCTGTTTTAAAGCAGAAAGTCTAGGTCAGCTGTCAACACTTTCCCAGTCAAATTCAGATACAACGCACTGATGATCAGCCTGCCTCTGCAAGCCGGCAGCCCCAGATAAATGCAAGTGGCACCAAACCAGAGACCATCCCCAAGCTGCAAACTGCCTTGCATCTCAGCAAACACTGTGCATTCAAAGGGCTAGTTAACATTTCCTACCTTAGCTGGTCTCCTTTCGCAAAAGCTAATGATGATTTATTTAGATGTGTCCTTCCAACAATTTTCCTTCTTCTCTGTTGAAGGGAGAAAACTGGCGCAGAGAGCAGTTTCTAAGGAAGGTGGCACTGACACTTGGATCCTTTTGCTGCTCTGCCAGCCTTCCCGAGGCTGCCCATGCTCAGGGAGCCCTTTGCTCGTACCGACGGAGCCACGTTATTGCAGGTTTCACTATTAATTCTATAGAATAAGCTGCTCAAGCACCTTTCACACCTCAGTAGGTCCTGTTATTAATGAAACAGCAGGGTAACAGACATTGCAGAATGAACCATTCTTCCACACTGCAGGCAGAAATTTGTACTCCCTGCTGTAGAGAATTAGTATCGTCTCTCTGCTGTACTGAGACTCTTGCAAAGGGAAAGGCAATCAATTTACAAAGTGGATATGGCTGCAAACAAAATCAGCTCAACCCTAGGGCAATGCAAAACACAAACTACGAAAAATAATATTCATGTTTTTATTAATAAGTCACTGAGGTATAAGTGACATTTAATTGACATATAAATTACTGACATTTCTAGTCTCATTCCTGCCTAGTGACTACTGCATTTGTTCCCTTATTTCAAAATAACATATGGTTGTGATTAATAGACTTTAAAAACATATATTGATTATGTTTTTCTAGACATTTACACATACATGTAAACTAGCAAAATGCTAACCCTTTCCTCCCCCACATAAACTGAATGCCCTTCTGCCATGTTAGGATGTCAGATACTGAACATAAAGATGGTTCCAACTGCTGTAAGTAATTTTCAACAGCACTTGTAACACACATTTACACCACAGTCATTT
The DNA here is from genome assembly GCA_017589585.1 of Phylloscopus whistleri. NCBI lineage: Eukaryota > Metazoa > Chordata > Aves > Passeriformes > Phylloscopidae > Phylloscopus > Phylloscopus whistleri. The sequence continues at coordinate 1,234,680 of JADMLD010001629.1, read as the reverse complement.
AGCTGTGAGTTGTGGGACAGTTGTAGATAAAATGGAGTGCTGAAAATAGCCCTGAGGGGTATTTTGGCCACTGATGGGATGCAGTTGCCTATCCAAGCAAACATGACCCCCTCACAGGCTATATTGTGTTTGCCATTAAAATATCCCCAGAAGATTATCTTTGGATATGGAGGCTTCCTCTAACAATGTAGGAAACCACCAGCTGAAACAGCAGATGAAGAGAATCCCTCCTCTCAAAGTAATATCTCATTATTGGCTGTCAGTGTTAAAGAACTCACAGAAAAAAATTGCACCAGTGTGGGATATACCAGGAAAGTACTTTCTTTAGAAATGGTGGAAGGGGTTACTATCACTGCACAAGGTAGTGGTGAGGGGTTGTCTGGAGTACAGTGCTCATCCATGCTGAGAGAAGGTGGTTCCAGTTAGGAACCCACAGTGAGAAAATCCACCAGCATCACAAGAAAAGCCTGGAGCTGACTTTATGAGCAGAGAATTGGGTTCACTCAGTTTTGCAAAACTAAGAGTAAGACTAATCTTGATAAATTCTCCTTGGAGTTCACCAGTTGAAGGGGACAACATTTTAAAAAAAGTTTTAAAAAAAAAAATCTATCTTATCCAAAGCACTTTTAACTATTTTAATGTGGACCACTTTAAAATAGAGAGATGCTGGAACTGACATGCTGTTTGCAAGTATCAAATGTTAAGGAAACCCAGGAACGCCTCCCAGGGAGGACAAGGAGGAGTCACTGGCTGTCACACAGCTTTGTCATGCACCTCATGTCAAGCTTTCCAAACCTTTTACACAACCTGCTGTGTGGGAAGGACCGGGAGACAGACAACACATCTCTGCCTCCCCAGCAAAATGCAGCTAAAAGACTGATTAAAAATGAGGAAACAAATGGAAAGTGTTTTCTTGACTGAAAGGGGTTTAAAGCAGGCTCTGAATTATCTTAAGAAATATTGTATATTTAAAAAAAAAGACAATTACTTTTTTTTTAGGATATGCTCATTAGCACAAATTGAAATTTTAGCCAATAAATTACTGCTTGTAGTAGAAAAAAAGGAGAAAAATATATTTAGTGCTAAATGCAGAGAAATAGATTGCAACACGACAAAAGGGAAATGGCTGGTTGTAAAAAATCAATGGCTTGTTATTTTAAAATGTGTGTTATTGCATGATCATAACTATTGCAAGACTGGCAGCAGAGGTACAGCATAAGCACTGAAGTAAACCCTTTCTCTCTCTAGAGCTTTTCAGGCACAATGCATTTTAAGTCAAACTACAAAAGTAAACTCTTGCTCCTCACTTAAGCTGGCAGGTTTATCAATATATATGGTCAGGGATAAAACAACACAACTTCTAGGAGAGGATTGATTTGCATTTAAAAGTGTTCTGTATGCATTACAAACAAAGCAAATCTTGCCCACAAATGAACTGGTAGGTAGGTTTTCTTTTTAAAAAGAAACAAACAAACAAAAACAAAATCATTGCTTTTAAAAGCAGTAAAATATATCACCTCCATAAATGAATTCTTTTATAGCTTTTACAGTACAAGTTCCCTGGGAGAGTGGGTGGAAGCAAGCCAAGGTGGACTGGAGGGAGGGGAAGAAAGAAACTAGAAAGGAATTATAAACAAAGCTATCCTGTGTTTAAGCCCATTTACTACATGGAATGAATCTGGCCCTCAGAAGATGGGCTGAGAGAAGAATTTAGGTAACTAAATCATCATTGCATTTGGCTGACAACCTACAAAAACAGTCATATTTTTGTAGCTTATCAGTAACTCACACTAGTTGACTCTCCCTTCCTTTCTGCTGAATAAACACTTAAAATGAACAAGTGTTGGAAAGGGAGACAATATTATAAAATCTGGGCACAGAATAATTCTGGAAGCAGCTGTCCTCCCAACATTATCACAGAAATCAGAGATGGAAAAAATCCTATTAGGTCATATAGTCCCTCCCTTTGTCATTGCAGGACTGTTCCCTAACATAGATTTTTCCAGTGCCTTGTCCAATCTTGTTACAAGACTTTCTAAGTGATAGTTTCCAGCAGCTCCCTTGGGAGAGTATTCCTCTGCTTAATAAGTATTGCTGTCAAGATTTCCCCCCACTTTAGGAGCAATTTGCTCTATTATTTCTGTGTTTCTCCAGATAATATTCAAGATGGTAAAAAGAAATACTGATGTTTTGAAAAATGTGCCAGTATTCCAGACAATTCCACAAATAACAACACGTCCTACAACAAAAGAACAGGCATGATAACTACCCTGTATTTTTTCTGTCCTCCTGACCAGGAGATACACGAACATAACAATTAGCCTGCTAGTGACACATAGACATGGAGTTTCAACAGCAAGACTAGAGAGAGAGAGAGAGAGAGAGAGAGAGAAAAGATCAGCCCCAGTCCCAAGCCTTTTGAACAAGTCTATCTGCTGCACACAAACAACAAATGCCTTAACCACATTAGCTACAGTCTCTGCATCCTTCCAAATCTGTTTGCTCACGCCATGACTTTTTGTTTGGCTTCCCACTGAAATGAGGTGTGGGCATTACCCCCTCAGCCAGCTGCTCTCCACGGTCCACACCGAAACTCAATGGCTGTTTAAGTGATCCCTTACACAGTCCCAAAGACTCATGGAAATCTGGGCTGATCACCATGGAGGAAGGCTCACAGTGTGAGTCACTGCTTGGAAACAGGCAGTGGGAATGTAAAGAAAGCTCTTGAGATATGTCATGGGAAAACAGAGGGGATGGGAGCTGACATCTTGGGAGATGGCATGAGGAACAGGACCTACCGTGACAGCAGAATGCTAGGACGTGTGACATGCACCCATGTTCAACCTTCATTACCTTTGTTGCACCACAAACTAACAAACTATTTTGTACAATTCTATAGAAAAAATGGTTACAGATCATAAAACATCCAGGTTGTTCTAACAAGTGTCCAGACATTAAATGTCATTGCAACCATTCAAATCCATTTCCTGCTCCATCCTAACTTCAACCTTTGTCTTCTGTTTCACAATGATGCTTTCTGTGCTTTTACAGGTGGTGAAAGTCCTTTCTCCTCACGTATTTTTTTAAAGGCTTCAGAATCTTGCATCAGTATTTTTTCCACAGTTAAATTCCAAAGACCAAGGAATGCAGCTCCCAGCCTGAACCAGTAAGATGAGAATCAGTGCTAGAGAGCTGTCCTTAGAGCAACACCAGAGAATGGAAAGGAGAGGGGCACACACACACTGACCAAAACCATCATATGTAATCTGCCACAGTAATATTCCTACAGTAGCTTTCAAAAATTAGCTTTTCCCAAGTTTGTTACTGGCCCATCTACAATAAAAACAAGGAACTGTCTTCCTATTCAGTACACTCTCAGCAAGCAGTAAGAAGAATCAACTACAGTCACATGCTCCCAGGTCCCACAAATCACACTTGGTACTGTTACTATGCAGATCTTTAAGACTTTTTTTTTTTTCTTTTTATTACTCATAGAGACAGCGAGGACCCAGTTCTTAATCACATCACACCACATGCTACTGTTTAACCATACTGCAGGTAAAGTATTACCACATAAAAAGAGCATTCTTGCACATATTTCAAGGCAAGAACCAGGACAGAAAAACACAATATCGTGAAGCCAAGAGTCAATACAGAAACTGGAGCTTCTATTCTCCTATCTCAGTATTAATCACTTGTAAACTGCTCTGAGTAAGTGCATTCCAAATTTGCTACAGCTTTAACTCCTCTCTGCATTCACCTCTCTGAATTACCTTCACTTTCAAATCTCACCTCCTTTTATTCCCTTTCACTCAGTCTCAATGGCTGACACCTCTGGAAACATGTAACAGCTTCCACTGGTCACCTTTTACATTTTTGAAGGTTTTAAGCTGTTTTCTTTTGTTTTGCCTCTTCCAGTTGAGACAACTGTGTGCAAAAAAGTCAGAAAACTGTCTTAATACTCTTTCAAATTTCCTTTTAGAAATCTCTTCTGGAGAGGTCTGTAAAAACATTTGTTAATGGAAAGGTCTCTCATGCCTATGTTAACACCATATCATCCCACCCAATACAGATTACCATCCTAGTATGGATACTCATCAGTTCCTAACAAATTATAATTATCCACCACTTGGATAATTAAATCTTTGTGTGACTCCAAGCAGATCTTTTTCTGGAAGCCCTTTGGGACTTCTCCAGGCTTTCTTAGCTGATGAAGAGAAAAGAGTGAACTGAGCAACTCTTCCTGACTCAAGCACTGCCTGAACTTCACAGGGAAAAGCAGAAAGATAACTGATGACAGGGTAACAACACACTTAGATCCAAGGATAAACTTTATTCAGTTCAAAGAAATATATTCATTTTGGGACACTGGACCAGTTATATGGAAATTTTTGCATTATGTATAAACATACACCTACACTAAACAACCTCCTGCTTCTTAGAACAGTAAGTGCAAAAAAATCTCTGCTGCACAGTTCATTTCTGGGTGCAAAAACATAATTCAAATAATTCATTTTACTTTTCAACAGTGTCATCCTATCTTTGGGGAACATAAAAGAGAATCAAAAAGCAGAAATTACAAATGAATTTAGTGCAAGTTTTAAAATGTGCCTGATAACACATTCATTTATTACTTCTGCTGCCTGAACATTCTCCAGTACCATAAATATCCATTTAGGGAGTTTATGTATTACCAAACCATTAACAGAAGAAACAAAAAAACTCGATTACAGAAGTTGTTCCTGGTATTTATTAAAAGTAATATTAAGCTGTTGCATTAACACATAGACAACACATACAAAAAGAGCATAGGACTCTTTTTGTACACTTTGAGATGTGCTTGAACGACAGGCTCTCCTTACCTCGAGCACTCTTCCTGTGATGTACTTTTCACAGTTGTCACACCTGATACCAAACTTGGCGTGATAGTCTGTTTCACAGTATGGAACCCCATCCCTAGGGAAGAACAACAGGCTTACAGATGTTGTTTTATATAAACTTAGTTTACTGGGAGATTATGCATCTAAAATCTGTCAATGTCTCAACACTTCATAGGGTATTTATGGGCCTTCCTGCCTCCCAAGTATCTTGTAGTTATTAATATTGTAAAAAGCTGAATAGTAATGAAAAACTATTTTGCACCACTTTTCTCCTTTGTTGCTAAACTCAGCCATCAGCCTTGTAACAACACTCAGTTTCTGAGACCCTCACACCACCTGTTTGATCACGTTACCCATTAATTTCTTTCACGTGTTTCCCCCTCCGTGGAAAAGAGAGTTATTTCTACACATTACTCTTCCCCTCTTATCATCTATTTCATCCAACTGATGTATCATCTGATATATGTATTACCTAATCCTTTAGCTGAGACTGCAGAGAGTAATTTCTCAAAATTCTTGTCTGTCAACCAAGTTTTGATAAACATTTAAATCTACTGGCACTCTTGACTGGATTTGCTTAAAGACAGTCATGGATCAAACATCTTGGGAATGTGCTCCACAGAAGCCAGCAATGACTACAAGAATTCAGCCTGAGCAGCAGTGTGTTCATGCATGATGTGATAGCTACTTCACCACCACCAGTGAGTTGAGATACCATTTGGAGATATGAAGAAAAAAACCTGGAGTCTCAGCTATTATTTTAAAGTGTCAAGACCAGAACATTTGGACTACTGCCCTGAAAAGAACCTGTTAATTTTACATTTTACAATTTTACTAAGTTGTGCATGTAGACCATTAAACTGATGAATGAAAACAAATTGCTCTAAGAAGAAACTGGCGATTCTTCTTCTGTTTCAAGTTCAAGTTAAACATCATTAAACATATTTTGTTTGTTATACTAAAGTAGCCCATGATTTATTATGGGACACATTTATTAGCAGAGGCATAATTTTATCAGACATTTCTGGAGAAACAAAGAAATTAATTTTATAGCATGAAAGTTGGATTTCTTAGAGACTAACCTATAAGTTATCACAATAATTAAATGAATTAATTAAAGGCAGGATGTTTCGTCTCCTGAGTTATTTTGTTTGGCATTTAGCCTTTTTAAAAAGAAGATTTTGCAATAACTATGTCTTTATAATTTAGGGGGGGTCATATTAAATAATAGGTAAAAAAAACCACTGCACTAAACAGCAGACAGCATAACATTGAGACAATGCAAAACCTTATTTAAGAACACCCTTCTAATAAATATTGTTCTCCAGTGCAAGCTGTGAAATTAAATGTTGGCCAGTGAAAGGCCTGCACATCACTGGCCTGATGAAAGTGTTGACAAAGGACGTGGTCTGTGTGCATACTTGGTGCTGTTTCTCAGTGCTGTCATCACATTCAGTCCAAATCTCACAACATGAGGGTCTGGACCAGCACAAAAGAATGGTATGTACACCCTTAATGAATTTCTGGCTAACATTTCTTCTTATCTAATACATACAGAAAGAACAGTACCTGCTTGTTGACATTACAGCATCACAGAGAGCAAAACCATAGGTAACTAAGGGCATACATTTGGGTCTTGGAAACACATTCCACCTGCTGCCTCTCTGTAGCATAGCTGCTTTGTCAAGTCCCATTCCAGGTAAATGGAAAAATGTGACTTCTACTTTTCTCCATTTCATTTTTTAAAATACAATTTAGATAACATTTAGACAATAATCTCTAATAACTTAGATATCTCTGAACATATATATTAAAAAATAAAGGGTATGCAATGATAAATTAATTATTTGGCATTAAAAGGATGCTGAAAAGAGGTGAAAATACTACTTACTTGCTGATATACTCTGCATTCAGTAGCTTGCCACATGTATTGCACTTAAAACAGCCCAAATGCCAGTGTTTGTCCAAGGCGACCAAGGACTGACCATTTTTTATCTCTGAACCACAACCCCCACAGTCTGCAAGAGAAAAACCCAAATGAGTGAATCATATTCTTAAGTGGTCATGCAGCAGTTGATTATGGCAGCACCAGGATCCATCAGGGTCCCAGTAACAGCTCACAAGGGCTCCACAGCTCACTGCACTGCTCACTGATGGATGGCAAGAGTTGCTGCCCTTTGAAAGCTCTGACATTGCTAACAGAATGCATCATTCAAAGAAAAAAGCTGATGACTTCAGTTTCCTATTGACTTAGGCTTTATTTTAATTAATTTAAACTGTTTAAAAAATACAAAGTTTTGCTGATTAAGTTTTCCAAGCATCGCAAATCAGCCTGATAAAAGAAACAAAGAGAAAAACAAGTAACTGATTCTTTATGTTAGCCTCTGCCTTTGGATCTGCAAGCTCTACTTATTTCAAAATTCTTTTTGCAACCATTAAAAAAAAATCCAAGCTGAAATTCTGTTATGAAATTTCCTGTAACCAGTAAAAACACAGCAATACTTAAGAGGCATTAGTGACATTTCAATATGTGAAAGGGATGGATGTCTATGTATTTAGTCTCTGTAAAAATCCACTTATATAAAGCTCCAAGAGGAGCTAACAAAAAATACATGTAAAACATATGATAACTGGGTAACACAGGTTAGTCTACGTGGGTTAAACAGGCTGTAGGTGAACTAGCTATACTCCCCAGAAAGAGTAACTGAGAACAAGACTGTCTGGGGGTTTGGTTGCCTTTTTTTAACAATGGAAGATTTTGACTAAGCTAGTAAAAGCCAAATCTACACTTGATTTCCACATGAACAGTGCACCAGTGAGTGCCCTCTTTAGAGATGTTACGTAGACATGGGATTTGGATCTGGTTTTCTGTATCCCATATGAACCCTCTAACATCCCACAAGGTCCTTCTCTCATTCACTCTTCACCCTACAGATTTCCTGCCTATGTATGATTCTCTTACTAAATGTCAAAATAGTCAGAATATGTGGAAAAAAAGGGATAAATGCCAGTGATAAATTGATTCTAGTACCAGTATCTCAGTAATCTTTCTAATCCTCCATAAAATATCTTCCATCTCATGTGGAAAAATACATAGCATTTCTAGGAATTCTTCAGGTATACTAACAATTTTCTAGAGAAAAGACAATACCTGAAAGACACTTAATCATTCAGAAATGCCAGGAGATAAAAAAAACCCACAACAATGTCTTACATAGAAGAGAAATCTATGCAAAAGCATTAGAAAGATTTATCTAGTTATTAAGAAAGAACTCTCAACCTAGGATCTCATTAAAACCATTGAACAGTCCTCTTAAAAACTTTCTGATTTAAGACTGTATTTAGTTGGTTACATGACCCCAATGAGACAGTGTTAGTGAAACTGTAAATGTTTCACTTCTGAGCACACACTGATAAAGCACAGTTTGTATTTTCCTTTGGTGGATTTGGAATGTATTGAGGGAGCAATAATGTGTCTCTTTAATGTGACCCTCTAGAGCACCAATACGTGGAAACAAGCCTAGCACAAAAGCATGTACACTACAGATCAGAACATTTGAGCTTTGCTAATAAAAAAGAACATTTGGGTCCGTGCCTGGTTTTAGTCCCTGCAGTATTCTGCAGTATCTACTGTTTAACTGCAATCAGAAATTTGTTTGTGATCTCCCCTGTACTGGAGATTCATCTGGAAATCTAATTTAATCTCACTGCTTGAGGGTTTATTTCACAAACTGAATACAACATCATGTGCTCAGATGTCATTCACCTTTCATCTGGCTTAAGCCTGGGTGGGCAGAAGTGCAGCATTTTGTGAGCTACTTTTTTTTTTATTCCCAACTGCTGTTTTCTCTGTAAAGTGCCAGATAATTACAAACAAATATTGTGGTTGCTATGCCAACAGTGCCTACTGATGCAGTGTCCTTGTCTTCCCATCTTGGATGCAGCATCCTTTGGTGACTCAACTAATTTCAAGCAATAACTCTGCAGAACATATCAATTTGCTGCTACATGTTGACATTCTTCCTTGAGTACTCTCTCAAAATCAACACTGCAACACGAGGTTTTCAGAGCTACTGTTTTACAAACCAAAACAAAACAAAACAGAGAGGTAGGTACTTATATAATAAAAATACAAGGACTCAGGCAGAAAGCAAGTATTATACATTATTCATTTCTTCCAAATGGAAGGCATGAAGGAGGTTAGAAGCAAAAGAGGAGGATGAAAACAGAAGGACTTGTCAGAGGGGGCGGTGATGTTGGGAGCTCAGTGGGTCCAAAGAGATGTTCTGAAAGCACTGTCGAGATAAATGGGCTGCTGAACAGCACACGTGGTACACACCAGACAGTTCTGAGACAGGAGCAAGCCCAGTGTAACAGTGGGTCAATGTACTACTCGTTCCTTGAAGAAGTTTGCCTGAAGTCATATTTTTGTGCACTACTAACAAGAGTTGCTTGTTTAAAGCATTCAGGTCTTTTCCAAGAAAGCTGTTGTCAGGAGTTACACCATTCACTGCTCTAAGTAATTTGGGGAAAAGTTAAACTGTTATTTTCCAAGGTCAGGTTTTGCCACAAAGATGTGTTCCCAGCACTGTTTCCCTCTGAGGCAAGTGGTGTGCTCTGGGAAGACTCAGTGCAGCGACCCAAGAGAGCCAGAGAAGTGCAATGACAAGAAAAACTCTCCACAGTGTGCATGTGCACAGAGAAAGGAAATGTAAATACATTAAAGGATTCTGTATCACAGATAACCAAATGAACTTGTTCTGTCAGTACTCAGCCAGGTAGATAATGCCCATTACAGTCAAACGTATTTTTCACATACGACAAGGAGACAGCAAAGATGGCCAAGGAGGAGCCATCTCTGGAATGAGTGACAAGAGAAAGCACCTAAGAGAAGGACAATCTATCCCCAAAAGAGAATGACATTACCAAGAGTAATCAGTAGAGCATCTCACAGAGCATTCACACAGCACCTTTTGCTGATGAACTGTAGAAAGGAGATGGTGAAAACTTCTGTGCAGAAATGTGGGGGGAAAAGAAAACAGAATAAAAAATGAGAGATTTCTCCCAGAAGTGGGCTAGATTCCTTATGCAGAAATCTCAGCAATCCATGGAGCCCTTCCTCAGCCATGCTGAATCCAGCTTGATGTAACAGTATGAAAATTTTTTTCTGTCTTTGCTGTTTAATTGAGTTGCTGCTGCTGCTGAATTGAATAAAGGTAGTGGTGGACTCTTAAAGCATGGTGGCACTTCACGAGCAAAACAGCAGAGGAACAGTTCAGAACACCACCTCTCTATGATCTACTGCAAAAAAGTTGGTGTGAAAAGACCACATTTCTTTCCCGTAGTGTTTGTCTCTTCTGATGGTGCACAATAGTCTGAGGTCAAGGTGAATGCCCCACACTGACATTTCATACATTAAACCCCTTGCTGTGTAGGATTTAGCCACACAGTCCTGCCACTGATATTTTCTGAAGCAAGACTGGAACACTTACAAATCAGTATATCTCACATTGTCTTTTATTTGAGATGGACTTGGACTAAATCCTCAAAAATATTAGCATCTGTATCATGTTTTTCTCCAAATAATTTGATTTAGTTCATTTTAATCAAACCTTTGAGAGGTCCAAGGTATTGTTAATCCTATAACAGCACCATCTGTGTTTCTTTTTAATATCAGACTTACTTGAAAAACCACCTATACTTTTTCACGTGGCTATCTTGTATTTCATGAGACCTCTTACACATCAGAAATACCAGTTATATATACTGGTGTAAAATTCTGTTCTTTAAACCTGTGAAGTTCTTTAAACTAAGAAGTACTGACTGAAAAGAGCAAAAATCCGTACTTACTTCGCAGGTTCTGTACAGGGAAAGAGCCAGTGCTGCTGGAAGGGGGCAGGGAACACTTCTGGCAGATGCACTCCTTCCCATTAAAAGTTACCCGGTCACCCGCAGGGAAAGGCAACCTACAACAGCAGAAAGAAAACCAAACTGGTTACAGTCTCACGCCTTTATTGAAATTAAATATCTTTCCATAAAGGAACTGATTATACTCTGGCTTCTTTTTCTCTGCTTGCCCAGTTCTTGTTCAGTTTTCCAGCCACTTAGAGGTTTAAGTATCAAAGGAACATATCAAACAGACAGCTTCAAATGCAGATGGTTACAACTTCTTAGTAAAAAAAATAATGCCTAAAGATACAAAAACACAGTGAGCACTCAAGTCTGAATTGTTGTGTATTTAGGAAACGTAGTATCAGCCAGGGTTCATCACTAACAGGATCAGTTACAGGATGAAAATAATATTGGCATTACAGGGAGTTAAATAGATGCAAATGCAGCTGCTTTTATGTTGTTAAATAGCTGCACAAGAGTGATGACTTTTATACACTAAAAACCAGCACTTGCCCTCACAACTCCTACCACATCAAAGTCCTTGTGCTCAGAAAGCAAATGTTAGTGAACTCTCAAAGGGAAAAACCTATCCCAGTTATAAAACCCACAGTGTCTACATTACTTGTTTTCCCTACTCAACAACAGCTCTCCTTACACTTAATTAAATCATTCCTTTTTATCAACGTCCTTAAAACAAAAGCTCTCTGCTGTGCACTTCCTTGTCTGGGCACAGAAACCACTAAGGCTTTTTCTCTAAGGGAACCAGATGGACAAATCACTTCAGATGCAGCAAAGGATGGTGAGGATTTAGAAACACATTTCACTCCACCCAAAGCTCATGTCCAACTAAATCCCTATCCAAGCTATCAAAATATGGCTTAAATGGGGCACAAACATAACACACATCTTCTGCCTCATGGTGAAGTCCATCTGATCAGACTACCTCATCAACATTTCATTAAAACTCTGCCTGACATTCCCCCACGAATGCTATCAAATTCATACCAACTGCAAGGCTGTCTTCACTAAGAAAGCTACACAGATACTTTATGTTAAACTTAAAAATTATTTTGTTCTCTAAACTACCTAAGAGAAGCTCATTATACATTTGAATTACATCTAAAAAATCTTTTGTTACTTAGAAAAAGAGCAAAAACAATGCTGTCCTTTGTTTCTTGTATAATGGTACTAAAATACATTTGAAACCAGCTAAACAAGTGTTCAACACTGCCATCCATTTTGGACCATTGGTGATAATTTAAAAAAATCATGAGGACACACAGAGTGTAAATATTATCTTTTTTGATATCTGCTGATGAATTCTGCTTTTCACTTTTCTCTCTTTCTCAAGTTTTTATAGTTCAAAAACTTGCTACCTTGTCACTTAACTGAAGTTACAGTAAGGGAAAATACTTTATGGAAATAACCTTTAATACTGCCTTACTATTTGACCCAACTAAATGATCTGTGTGTGACTCTGGTACAACGAGGTCCAACACCATGTTAAGTGGTGGCCTAATAGACCCAGGAGGCCTAAATTTCCATCTGTTTCAAAGTGGATTTTGTACCCTGAGTTTTAGTCAATAACCTAACCAGAAGATGCACTCCAGTGAGCAAATCTGTCCTGTCTTGCAGCAATGCAGCAGCAGGAAGCTTCTGTGTTATATATTAAAAAAAACCCTCCCAATGCTGTCTTTTTAGGTCAAAACTGTTGTCTGCAACAGATTTTGATACTTCTTTAAAGACAGAGATGCTTCTAATACATGGAATAATAAATGAGCTTTATAAACTCACAGAAGAGTTGAAGTTGGAAAGGACCTCTGAAGGTCATCTGGACCAGCCCAAAGCTTATTCAAATGAACATACATACATTTGAATAAAAATTAGTAAATGGGATACACTTCTATATAGATTATACAAATTCATGACTAATTACCAAAAACTGTCTCAAAAACAGAGTGATACAATTCAAATGCTGTCCTAGTTTTCTATTGCAATGTGAAAGAAACCATTTAATCGTGTTCTGATTTCAGCAAAATATTACAAAATCAAGCCTAGAACCTAGCACTACTAATTGATCTGGAAAGACACAAGCCAAGGGATTTCAACCATTCCAGAACCGAGACAAGACCCTGAACAAGAATCAATCTCCTGTGTGTTTTCAGGAAGATAGCTCATCTTGATTTACAGATACACACAGACTTATTATAACCACTGCTAATCTGCTCCAAATAACACCCCCAAAAAACAAGCACCCTGCTCCACTGATACCATCAAACAACCACCCTCACTGCCATACAACCACCCTATGCACAGTTGCATGCCCAGAGCAGGACAGCACCTTAAGGCAACTCTGTTTTGCCACAGTCTCTATGGGAACCAAGGGTGGGTTCAGCTCATGACCCTGCTGGGCTCTCATGAGATGTCTCAGTAAAATACCAGGCTCTGCACCATTAATAATCCTGGGGATGGTGACGTGCTGGAGCTGTGAGCAATCCACTGCTCTAAAGAATGACTGTGACTACTGAACAATCTTATTCAGGAGATATGTTATCCCTGAGTCAGGAAGATATATTTACTTTACCTCTCCCTACTGCTCCTTATAGTATAGGGATAAAATAAGGATAAAGATCCAGCTGAACTTCCAGCTCAGCACAGAAACTCATCTCAAACAGATGCACCAAGCAGCAGCTGAAATAGAAACAGGGACCACCCACTCCAAATTGGCTCATCCCATCACTGTCTAAACAAGTAGACAATCTAAAGGGAAATAAATTAAAACTAGAAGAGAAGAACAGGATTATTGACCTCCTATGGCACAAAGACAGAACAAGGCAGACGACATCTCCAAACATGCCAAAGCTCATAGATACCATGGCAAGTCACAGACTCTCCTTAGATGGGAGGGCATGTAAGGGGTTTCCTAGCCCACAAAAATACAGTACTTGTATTTTCTAAGAGTTCAGTAGCTAATAACCATGCCTTTCCATTCCAATGGGAGAGGGCAACAATTTTGATTCTTTATCGTTCTCTAACTATGCAAGACATCTTGCTCTAAAAAAACCCCAGTGAAATATTCCTTGGAGCTGTCCACCCCAAGGTGCAGACAGACGTTTCCTCCACTCACAAGTCTTCTAAACCCATAAATAAGTCTCAAAATTTGTTCCGCTGTCTTGTTCACTGGGAATTCATACCCAACACATTTGACAGTTTTCCTGCCAGCTGACCTCTCCCTTTCACAAGCAGCTCTGCTCAAGCATTTCTGTGCCAGTATGAGTGAAGGCACAACAGAAGGTGGTAACAGTCAATTAACAAGGTTTCAGTTTCTGAGCTCTCTAAGTTGTGAGCAGGACTATATATAGGCTAAGAGCAGCATATCTGCCTTCAAATACAATGATATCTCACCACCAGTCACCCACTGAACACTGCTAGGTATTGCAAAAACCAGGATAGGGTTTTAATTAGCTACTTATCCTTTAATAAATATTCAGTGAGATTTTCACAGTAGGATGATCTATTTTTAAAATGAGAATTAAGAGCATTTTTAAAGCAGCTCTCCCAAATGACTTGTAGAATTTTAATACATCTATGATTCATTTCCCAACAAATTTTGTTTTATCCACCTGCCTACAATATTTGCAAACCCAGAAAAAGATCTGGAGGTGACCAACAAAACTATATTGTAAAACATTAAATCACCATCAGCCTAATCCAGGGTAACTGTGTGGTGATACCAAAAGGTCAGGTCCTGGTCTTGTCTTTCTCTGCACCACACCTCAATCTATGCAGCTGTGGGCAAGTCATTCAAACTTCCTGGAAGGGACAAAAGAAAATATTCTTTTTTTTTTTTTTTTTTTTCAGAGCAGATGGATGGCCATCTATTCTTTAAATTGCTGATCTGACTCTGTGGCTGAACAGTCAACAAAATTTGATATATGAAAATTAATAGAAGCCTGTGCTCAGGCTGTGGAGGGAGCAAAGCTATTAATTTCAGTAGGTGGCTGCAGTTACACCAGGTCAGGTGTAATGTCAGACTGCACCTAAGGACCAGCAGGATTAAATTCTGCTCTAACTTGTACCTGATACAATCACATCCCTCAAGGTGCTCCATGGGGATGAATTCCCACGGATTAAAATGATGATACAAAATGGACATTGAGTGCTACCATCTACACAAATTTCAGCAAGGGAAAATGCTAAATCCTGCAAGCAGTGATGAAAACCCCAGTGCACCACAGGAATTAATCAGCTGGAAAGCATAAGAAGATGTGGGGGTCCCAGTGGACACCATGTTGTACATCAGCCAGCAGCACGTCCCCACAGCAATTGACCAGCCATGTCCTGGAAGGCATTAGTGTAGCCAGCAGATCCAGGGATGTGATCTTCCCTGCTGTTCATCATTTAAGAGACTGCAGCAGGCACCACCTTGGGCTCCTCAGGACAAGATTTACTGGAGGGAGATGAGGGAAGGTGGCCAGGTCCAGAGCTGCAGCACAGGACACACGGGCAGGCAGGGCTGCAGGAGATGTACCTGCTCAGGGGAGATTGTGTTGCTGTCTAAAACTACCTGATGCCATGTACACAAAATTGGAGCCACACTCTTCTCAGAGGTAAAGAGTGAAAGGACAAGAGGCAGCAGACACAAGCAGGAACATGGGAAATGTCAACTCAATATACGGAGAAAAAAATTACCATGAGCTTGTTGAATGCTGGAACACACTGTTCAGAGTCTGTTGGAACTCCATCCTTAGAAATATGTTAAAGGAATGCCATCAGCTGCCTATTCAAACTGGACTTCCTTTGAGCCAGGGCTGGACCACTACAGATCCTTTCCATCCTATGTTATTCTAGGGCTATAGGGACGCTCCATAGAGAACTAAAGAATCCTAGAATCACTAAGGTTGTAAAAGACCTCCACAGTCATCAAGTCCAATCTTTGACCAAACACCACCATGCCAGTGCCATGTCTACTGATTTAGTGAACACACAAGGGATGGTGACCCCATCACTTCCCTGGGCATCCTGTTCCAATGCTTAACCCCCTTTTCAGCAAAGAAACTTTTCCTACTATCCAATCTGAACCTCCTTTGGCACAACACAAAGACATTGCCCCTGTCCATCACTGGTCGCCTGGAGGAAGCAGCAACCCCCATCACTCTACAACCTCCTTCCAGGCAGTTGCAGAGAACAGTAAGTACCTCCTGATCCTCCTTTTCTCCAGGTTAACTGTGGTAGTCGAGATGGACACTGCACTCAAGGTGCTTCATTAAAAACATCAGAAGACTCCAAGTATCAGCACCTTATTATTCAAAACTCTCCCATACCTTTTCTCTGTATCTTCCCATGGGCAGCTCCACACAGCTCTGGCTCTTTCTTTCTTTCTTCTCCAGTTCTGGCTCGCTCCTTCCCATCCCTTGCACAGCCACCTAACCCTGTCTGTCCTACGTGCAGTGTCTTACCCCTTTAGTCCCTCACACAATCTCCTGTCCCTTCCTCCGCACAGCACAGCCAGCAACTGACTCCCTCCCAGCTCACTCTTTATCACACCCACAGCTGAGAGGGCAAGGCTATTCCCACTCCAGGATAATTAACACAGCTGCAACATATCAAGGGCAAGGCTGCCTTCAGCAGGCTCTCCATCCGTCTCCCCACAGTTAACAACTCCAGTACCCTCAGCTGCTCCTCACAGTACCTGCATTCCAGACCCTTCCTCTAAAGAGCAGCAGACCTAAACCTGAGGAGCAGCACACCACCAGCCCTTTGCTCAGGAACAACCACATATTGATAAATATATTTGGTTTAGAATCAAAATGCCAAGAACACTCAGGCTGATTTCAAAATCTTGGTCTCAACACCCTAGGTTTCTACAATACCTAGCAGTGTTCAGTGGGTGACTGGTGGTGAGATAAAGAAGACCACTCCATGAGATGCCTTAAGTGCTGCTTAAGTGAGAACCAAACCATTTCCAAATTCAGCAGCACTAAAAAAAGTGAGCAAATAAAAAGGTTTAGCATATTCAAAATGTCTGTCAAGATTGCTATGTTTAAGAAGAAACTGAATTTCAGCTTTCTGAAATCCTTTTCTTTTTTTCTTTCTTTTTATATTCAACTTCATGGCCAAAGGGAATTACATTCTTGAAGACAGTAAAAATACAAATGGGTTGAAAGAGGTTTTATAGCTGGGTTTGGCAGGCAACCCCTTGAAGAATATGTATCTGCCTCTTTCCCCTCCAAATACTATTCACCTCTACATGGCACATGCTCAGCTTCTGTCAGGATGGTGTTTTAAAAGAGAACTTCTTGATCTCAGAAAAACTTAAATATAAAAATTCTGCAAAGCAAATACAAACCTGTTTCCTTATTAATCTGGGATGTATGTGCTAATCTATGCTCCACCTAAGGGTCAAATTGTTCTATCTTTATCATTTACATGTCACAATTTTTTTCCAACTTTTAAGTACAAGAATACTGAAACTAAAAGGGTAACTATTACACACACTCCTCCAACTGGGTACATAAACACCACCCCCTCCAACTTTACTAATTACAATAATACCCTAAAATCAAATCCCATTTTTTTGATATTCAGTGAACACACAGCCCACAAGTAACAGAAATCACACTCTAAGTACCACATTAGAGGGACAATACATCTTAAATATGCTTCCTAAATCTATATGACTTATTAACACACTAAGATGCCTCCTGAAAAATTCATTTTCTGAGCATTATCACAGGTATGACAACCCATTTTTTTCTGAAAGAGTCAATGTCCTGCCCTTTCCCATCCTACATAAGAGCCACACTGTCCTGACTGTGACAGCCATGTAAGAAGTATTTGCACAATTTTAATGAAACTAAGCTTCCATTGCTACAGCCAGCCTCAATTTTCTCCCTCTATTTCACTTTTACAAACACATGAAGCTTTTGAAGGAAATGTTTTTGGCAACCCTCTGGAGGACACAGCTCTTTCCAATTAATGAAGCTGTAAGAAGATTGCTCAGCCACTTCCTGGGAATTCAGAGTAAGCTTTTAATCTGCAACAATTTTCAATCTATGTTGTTATTCTTTCACTCATTCCTACTTTTAGACATTATCATCACAAAATACAACAGCAGAAGAAATGTTTCACTAGACTACAACAGCACTGGAAGAAGAAGGGATTAAGCCTTCAATCTTTACTCTAGCAGAGCAAATACACAATTTAAACCTGATTTTTTTAAGAGCCACTTGGTTAAAACAAGATAGAGAGAAACAATCAAATAAGATGACATGATATATTGTACTTTACCCAGTTTTTCTCTGAATACTAATTCTTTTATTGTTCTTCAGACTTTAGCTTGTGGCAGCCCTGAGCAGTAGCATCTGACTCCCAAGAGATGCCCAGGGATGAGCTGGATTTCTGACACTCCAGCTTTTTCACAGAGGAGGGCAGCAGGCTACAAATGCAGCACAGAGGGCACAAGCAATACACCTCCCTGTGACACTGGGCCATGTGGCACCCAACAGTAGTAATATCAGAAGACAACTGGGCTTGGATTGCTGACTTTTTCCCACTGCTCCTGCTAGCTAGGTTTTCTCACTGATGCTACCATACACTTCCCACATGTTTCTATTCAAACCTCATCTTCTGTGAAAATAAGGGAAAAAAAAAAAAAAAAGGAGTTGCTACTGACACTGGTTTACTATGCAATGTAGAAACAGTTTAGAAGTGTTACTTCAGCAGCTACAGAAATAGGGGTTGCAGAAGTGCTCGTTTAAAAGAATTTAATGATCCTGCAGCATTCTGGAGAAATGTGTCATGAGTGCAAAATGCCTTCTGCTGCCAGTGTTTTCATGCTGAAGATGGTAAGAGCCTGGCTTGGTTTCCATGAGAGCAGGATCAGCCCCACTGGCAGGCAGTCACCACCTCTCAAACTCACACCATTCTGGAGGTTAGATTTCTAACACAGCACCCACATGAAAGTCTGGCTGTAAAAGGTAATGCCAAATGCAGTTGGCATCATCCACCAACTACTACTGACAGTGTGCTTTAGCACAGTATTTAAGGTTTCCTCCCATCTGTAAGAAATGAGGGCACAAACGGTTCTCCTGACTCTCCCCACCAAGGAAAAAGGCAATGTAGAGAGCTTTACACCATTTCCCCTGTTTTATTATTACTGTTTTTTAAACAAACAAACAAGTTCCTTCTTTTGGCTTAAACAACACATCTTTATAATAGTCTACCAACCTTATTTTTACTGAGGATATCAGTCATTAAAATAAATGCTGATGATGTTTAGATAGGACACTCTTCTCCATAAAAAACACAGGTTATGTCTGGCTTGATATGACAGGGGTAATTGGAGCTGATTTAAAGCATATAAACACATGACAGGATTCTTCTGCTGCTCTGCACCACAAATCAGTGTTACAACCCCCCTGGGAGACACTAATTGAATCCTGCTAGTCAGCAGGGCATTAGCTGGCTCTGATGAAGACAGTATGAATTTGTGTGTCCTTCCAAGAAAAGCAACAGAAGCAGATCTCTCTACTGAACAACTACAAACAGTGAAATAGCATTTAATACAACTATTTAGTTATACAGAAGGTTAGGGAACATCTTTGATTTTATTTTTTTCACAATATATTATTGTATCAGGAACTTCATTTTTAAAAGCTTTATCACATCATTATCATACATAGTATTTGCAGCATGAATAATTTCACAGTGCTGCAACTTAACTCACCTGAAGCTAAATTGTTAGGTACTTAGTATAAATATTTTAGTCACAAGAAAAATCATTCAGAATTTCCAGAGAGACAAAATAAACTGTATCACCAACCTCCAAACTATCAGCTGAAGGACTGACTAAATACAGCAGGAGTTGGTATATCCAATGGCCTGAAACCCAAGGCAGGTAGTTTCTAAGTATAGTAACACACAGTTAAATAAATTTCCTCTAAGCTCTAGTGGTGTGACTGAGGATACAAGCATATTTAGCCAGAAAAATAGAATCAACCAGGTTTTTTGACTTCTCTTAAATGAAGTACCTTGCTTTACAGAAGGTACTAGTGCTGATAATAAAGGTACCAAAAATTAACTGTGCTTATCTGCAGAGTTGTAATACTGCCAGGCTGCAGGCCAAGAGCACATAAAGCCAGCAGTTAACACACAAGATCCAATTGAAATAATTTTTCCTACTATTAAAAGAAAAAATAAAAGAAGAAAAAGAATTTAGGATTATTTCTTATCTTTACTCTTCATGTTTGTTTAAAGTATCCAAAAGGAAAAATGTCCTATTGAACACAGCAAAGCTTAGACAGGATTTAATATAACAACAGCTTGTCAATCTTAGTCTTCCCCTTATCGTGACTATTATTATTATTCATGCAATTGCTTTATTTAATTGAGATTCTGTCACTCGCCACGGCAGTTCTGGAATATGAAGTCCTGCTCCTGCATCAGCACAGGAGGATTTCTGAGCTCAGCAGCTCCATGGGCAGGCAGGCAGACAGCCACAGTGACGTGGTTTGGGACTGCACAGTCAGGCACCATGAGGCAGCAGCACACAGAGCATCTGACCTGTGCTGCACCAGTGCCCTGTTGGGCTTTGAAACCCTTTCAAAGTGGGGTTGCCTCTCTAGTACTCTTAAAAGCTCAAGTTTAGGCAGAGAAAGTATGGCAGCATTTCCATTTGCTCCAAACTGCTAAAATGGAGTGTTTTCTGAAGGTTTCTTCATGAAGTCTTCAACAGATATGTTTGTGCTATTTCTACACGAGGATTAAGATACAGGTCAAAATTACATCAGTCCCTTGTGTTGCTGAGTTTGGGACCCACGTGGGAAATGATCCCACTGAACTACACTGGGCTTTAGTTGTAGCCTGCTGAGGACTCAGCCACTGGCATTGGAATCCTTTGTAACTTCAGGCCAACAAATGACAAAACAGCAGACAGCAGAGAAATAAGGCAACACTGGGGGCAAAACATCCTACAATGAAGAGAGTGAAAACCTCACACATAATATAAGAAAGAAAAACACATTTGGAAAAAAGAGAGATACTCAAAAAATATGAATATTTTTTCTTTTAATTCTGCAATTTTTTTACAGAGTAACAGAAAACCCTATTTCCAGGCTATAGGTTTGAATGCCTGGCATTCAGGGCATTCTGGCATCAGAAACACAACTTTATGTAGAAAACCTACCTGCAGACAGCACACACAAAACAGTCTGGGTGATAGGTTTTCCCCAGTGCTGAGACCACTTCTCCCTCAATGAATTCATCACAACTGAAGCATCGTGTGCCATAGAGTCTCTGGTAGTCCAAAGTACAGATGTAGTCTCCCTGTCTCACAAAAAATCCTCCTTGAGCCAGGTCACATCCACATGCTGTAGAAAGAGAAAAGGCAGATTCAGAAGGCAAGAAACAAATGCTCTAAGATTAGGCTGATTTTTCACCTGTCATCTCAATTGTTCCTAGTGGAGTATTTAAGCACTTCAATGTATGGGCTTATGATCACAGAACAGATGTGCATGAAAGACACTACTCTTATAGTAAATTACATTAGTCATGTATTTTGGAGACTAATAGCCTGGACTTATTTAATGTAAAAATGTCAACCTCAGTGCAACCTTTGTGAGTACAAAGTTAAAGTCTGTAGGAGTTGAGTTCAGGGTTACCATACACAACACCTAACATATTAAAGAGGTTAAAAGAAATGCATAAAGGATATAAACCTTTAAAATCTAAAGCACCAGTGTTACAAAGAAACATCTCTGACAGGTTACAAGTGTTTGATACTCCTCCTGGACACAAAAGGGGTTTTAGTACTGCTGTCCCTAAACATGGGGGCTGATGCTCATAGCAACTGCCGCAGGTTTTCACAAGTTAAATCAGTTTAAATCAGCTCTCATGTTTGCCTGATGAACATCACTCACCACGTATGAACTGGAGGCATCTCCAGATTCATCTGCTCCCAGCAAAAGTATGGTTTTAGTCCTAAATGCCAATTTCTATTTTCTGAACTAAATCTGTAGGAAAGGGTTAAAGTTGATTAACCAAAGGCTTGTGAGGCTGTTCAGGGGTTTTCCTCATTGCACCAGGGATGCAGCTAGGCTGTAATTGTGAGAACATCTAAGATGGGAAAGGAGAGATACAATGGTCTGGTGAAGTCATACAGAAATAGCAGACATGTAGAACGTGACCATCATCCACATTGACCAGAATCTTTGAAAACAGACTTGACTTGATTTAAAAGAGAGCTGGACTTCAAAGTGGTTATTCTGCTGCTGAGTTGACTACTCCTTTACTACAAGTCACAGCACCACACTTGTTACTACTTTCTTCTGCTCCTGTTCATGTAGGAATGAGTTCCCATCAGCAAATGGTGTTTACAGTCAAACGATGCTGAACCACAGCAGTGTCACTACTCACACACAGCCCACAGAAAAGGAGTGGGAATGTTGCTTATTAAATCTGGGTTGCATGTACAAAACATTGCAGACTTGCTCAGTGCCCTGGTCCCAAAATAGCAGAAGTAGCCACACTTCTAAAATTCAAGACTGAGATTGACACTTAGGTACCTGAGAGTCCACAGGCACTTTGATATCTAAACATAAAGCTTGCCAACTCACACCCAAGCCTGTTTGCAGTGTAAGAATCAGTCATCTTGCACCTAAACTACAAGAACAGAGTCCAACATTGGTGCCCAAGGCACAAAGTAACACATACAGAGCAGAAACCCCAAGAAAGCAGAGGATCCAGATCATTCGTTCAAAATTACATCCAATCACCCTCTCTTTTTTATAGTCTTTGTTAACTGTAGCACAGGGGGCCTGGGCTCAAGGCCCTCTTTGAACCCTCTGTGGGTTCATCCCTGTGTGGGATTTCAGCGCTCATCATTCTCCTAGAGATGGCACTGACTGCTAAGAGTCAGAAAACAACAATCATGCTAGAAGTGTATTAGTGCATGGCCAAGAACTGAAGAACTATGTGTTCTCATCTTTCCTATAATTCAAAATAATTCCAATTATACTGCATGTGTCATGGACAACATGAATTAGATAATTTATATTTCAATACATTGTTCATGTTCTCTATCTCACAGGCTTAACACATTTGCTTTAACATTTCTCTTTCTCATCCATGCTCTCATTTTTATGAAGGACAGGCTTTTTGAACAGACTTTCCAAAAATCTGGCACAACTTGCTGGATATCATGAGCTTCCTTCAGCCTATATATTTCAGCTAGCTACTGGTGTCACAGAAGCAGAGCTCAACTATGGATTTAAGATGATGCTGAGCAGCATGCTGAGATGATACTGATGCTCTAGAGCAGTTCTAAATTGCATCATACAGTGTTTGAACTTGCAAAGTGGATCACAAGAGAAAAAAAAGGACATAACTGCATTTCTGAAAAGAGGAGGGCGGGGTTATGTCCCTACATACGTTTCTTACATTTTGCACAAGCAAATCTGTATTTATCATATAAATGGAAGCCCAGAAGGCTCTGTCTCACTGCAGCTGAGAGCTCTGGTGCAAGGTTTGGGGCACATGGGGTCAGCAAGAGTCCTGCCACTGGCATTTGGTGGCACTCTGTCTCACCCTGAGGGTATTGGCCTGTCTCTGTTCTGTCACTAATGTTACAAATACTCCAAAGTTGTGAACAACTCCAAAGCAGTTTGCACAAATATACTCAATTCTGGCTTCTCAGGAAACCCTGCAGTGAAACTGCTCACCCAAAGAGAGACAGAAAAACAAGTTGTTGGGACTTCAAAACAGAAGTGAGTTTGGCATCCTCTCACCAGGCCCCTTGCTGCATCTTCATCACTTCAGCCTCCCCTTTTGCAAAGAGTGGCTGAATGAACATCACTGCACCACCAGCTCTGCTCCACAGGCTCCACTTGAATCACAAACCCTTGCCTGCTCCTGCACTCTCTGAACCATCTGATCCAATTTAACTTGACATCCAGCTGACCAGAGAAGAACAGAGGGATTCCAGTTAAATACTGGCCTGGATAATAAAATAGTCATGGTTTAAAGCCGAGAAGAGCAGCTCTGAAAAGAGACCCACTGGCCTCCTCTTAGGTGAGATGCTGTGCCCCTTGCCTGCAACTTATGTGGACACTGCCCATCTGAGATGAACCTGCAGAGACAAGAAACAAGGAAGCGAAAGCTGAAGGAAGTCTAGAGAGAATGTCTGAAGGCAGCTACCAGATCTTACACTCCTAGGACAGGAAATCAGCGTTATGTCATATCCACTCCTACCTAGCATTTGTCTTCCCAAAGGAGTATCTGGAGGAAGGGTTATTTATAACCTAGAAACAGTTTTCAACAATTTCTGGCGTTCATCTTGGTGATAAAAGAAAAGCACTGCAAACACAGCAATTATATTAATGAAAAGACTAACAAAGAGTAACTCATTTTCTTATCTTGGTATTACCCTGCATAAAAGGCAATGCCTTCTCCTGAGCAGTTATAAGCTTTAGGAGAAATTTTTAAGTAGTGAATAAATAAGTGTTTGACTCTTATTCTTATGGTATTTAGCAGCAAGCCAGGATGTGCTACAGGACTTGAGAAGGACAATATCCAGACCATTCTTAGGGAGGATATCTCCGGGTGGCTTCTCTTAGAGCTGGATAATTCCACTCTTCAAGATGGTTTGCAGTTACCTGACAACAAAATACTTCATATATAGATGTGAGGGGTTCCTCTACAGGTTTAGAAACAGACTACTTTTTTCCCTAGCATGGTGTCTGTAACAGCACCTGAAGCACTGGAATTTATGCAGTGTGTAATGGTAATGGTTTTAAACTAAAATAGGTGCAATTTAGACAGGATATATGGAAGAATTTATTTTTTTTAAGTGAGACTGGTGAGACACTGGAACAAGTCATCCAGAGAGGTGATAGATGGTCCATCTCTGGAAACATTTAAAGCAGGGTTGGACAGTGCCCTGAGCAAACTAATTTAGTTGAAGATATTGCTGCTCATTCCAGGGGAGTTTGGACTAGATGACCTTTAAATGTCCCTTCTGTTATACTATGATTTTATAAAAATAAATAGCAGTAAATCAATTAATCAATGCACTTTAAGCATGCTGCTATCCACTACTGTATGCCATCAGTATTCCATTTGCAGTGTACAAATATAAAATGCATCTATTTTTTGTGCTGGCAAATGAGCCTACTGAAAGTAGATTAATTTTTTGGCTGTGTGCTGGGCCTAAAAACCAGCTGTGTCCTGAGTTGCTTGGGGGATGCTATGCCTGCTGTGCTGCTGCACATTGCATCAGGCTGCAGCAGCAGCATGCACTGCAGGTCTTGCCCCCCACCAGTGCTGTTCTGCTGTCAGTTTGCCAGACCATCAAGTGGTTTGCTTACATGCAACTGCACATATCAAGTCTATCTTTTTCCCCTCATATTTTCTGCCTGATGTAAGTTAAATAAAATTTTTCTTCCTCAGCATTGTGGTTTTATGTCCATTTCTGGAACTTTCCTCCATCCGTGAGATGGATGCCACTGGCTGACTATGATCCCAAGAATGACACGTAGCACACTGCTGATATTATTCTCTTTTGGCAGCTAAATTGTATGTCTTCATATAGCATTGATGAAGTCTGGGATCCCATTCTCCAAAAGCCCATAATTGTATGTGGAACATTTCACTATGCCTGTGAGAAGGAATCACAACCACCTGGCAAACTTCCACTGCTACAGCTTTGACTGAAGTTCAAACTGAACTGCAATTAATCTGAAGCAGTCTAAGCTCATTTCCAGCAGATGGCTGTGACTGTGATACTCCTTCTTGCATGGTCTGGTGTGGTAAGTCCAGATAAGCTTTTCACAAAGCTTTTGGGGAAGTCTTGCCCCAGCTCCAAGTTTGCTGGCCATACAAATATTGGCATGGGAATATCACCTTTTAGTTAATTCACACCTGAACCTTCAGTCTACTGGTAAGCAGCACTAAGACAGAAGGAAACTTGCAATGGGGTATATAAACCATACAATTCAATCACTCTTCTGTGCATGAGTTATCATATCAACTGTCTTTCCAAACACATCTGTGAAATCAAGAATACTCAAGCCTGTCAGTCATTGGCAGTGTATTAGCAACAATATCTAAAATACCATCTATAATCTCAAGGACTTGAATGACATCTCATTTTGTTACTGTCCAGGGCAAACAAAAGCAACATGCAGCCCCAGAAAAGTCTTGGACAGACCTACTGGCTTCCTCTCCAGCTTCCAATCAGGAAATGCAGGAAGACAGACAGGTCTGATGGAAGAAAGCCAGCAACTTTTGGGAGCAGAAAAGATACAGAGAACTGTGGAAATATATCATACCCTGCAACACTTCACCAAGCATATGCAGCACTGATAACGCTATAAAGGATACAGAGTACAATGCACTACACAAGCTCCCAGGCTACACTGGCCATGATGCCCATAAATTAATTTGTGGAGTAAACACTTCAGTGCAGGAAAACCTATTGAGATTCAGAATGCTCTTATGAGACTGACAAAACATTAGAGGGCACCAATTAAAATGAAGAAGAGTTTGGGAAGTTCATAGTGCATAGTTCCTGTGCACTATGTACCTTGACTCCTATAATAAATGGGAACCACACATCAACTAATTTTTCATTAGAAAGTGTATTTTCCATTCTCCTTCTGGAGAGCACAATTTCCCAATAGCCTAGAGACAGCGTTACTGCCCTATAAAAGCTCTCCCATAGTCTTAGAGGTGAGCAAAGTCCTCACAGCACTAGGTATGTGGCTGTTTCAAACTACCAAATTAATCCCCAGGAAAACTGGAAAAAATGTCTCATTTATACTGACTTCTTGTTTTAGGGACTCAATCTGGTTATATGAAATTTACTAGAATGCTAAAGAAATTCAAGAAACAGAGTAATGTGCTTTAACCCATTTTCAACCTAATAGCATCTTAAGTGTTTATGATAAAATACTGCTGTCATTTGGCAGACTAATTAAAACAGGTTTTTTAAAACAATAAAATAAAACAAAACCCAGAACTCCCCCCAAAAAAAACAAAACCCAACATGTAAAGCAACAACACCAAATATTTTCAGATTTTCTTTAACAGTGCTTTGGGTGCCAGTTCCAGGTTTGCAAATTAATTCCCTGCTCTATTCACAGATATGGCAGATGGTCTCGTGTTAATGAGTTGCAGAAAGTGGGAGGTGGAATAACACCACTGTGGCAGTGATGAATTTTGTGCAACAACTCTCTCTGGGTCTCAATGCAGTCATCACATCACCTCAGTGCACTGAAATGCCCAGTAGCTACTCCAGAGTGCTGCCGTATCCCTGCTGTGTCCTCAAGGGAAAGAGCATCACACAGTCTGTAAGTCCCCTGCAAAAAGGCATCATTGCACTGACTTCTTTTTTTTTTTTTTTTTTTTTTTTTTTTTTTTTTTTTTTTTTGCACAGGGAAAACCTTATCCAAAAAGAGAACTTGAGTAATTAAAAAAGACTTACAGGCTTTTTTTAAATAATAGTGATAATTCTGTGACATTATCTAATGTGGGCTGAAACGATGTATGTTCAAAACTTCTTTAAATGAATATCTTTACTGCCAGCAAACTTACATAAATTTGAAAATCCTATCCTCTAATGAGCATTTAGCTTTCTACTATAACTTCTCATTCTACAGACTAGAAGGATGCAAATAAGGAGTAAATAAACTGGAAGACAGAAGCAACAGAGGTTTGGATTTCTTTGGTGGGTAGCTAGCTACCTTTTACTGAATGTTTTTATGATATTTTTTACCAGTACTCGAAAGCATGATTCCTCCCTTTTCATTTCACCATGGTTTACTAATATGATGTATTTATTAAATTTGTGAAAGATGTTCTTAAAAGATTCATCAGACTCTGGTTGAAATACATATGCCATGTTGCTAGAGTGCTGATGTGATGGGTATATGGCCAGGACATGAGGGGCTGCAGAAAGTTTTAATGAATCCAAAGAAAGGTTCCAACAGGAATGTAATTATAAAGAAAGGAAAATTATCCATTACTTTGTGACAGTGCAAGTTAGCTAACTGACGAAACCTTGTTCATGCTTTAATTATTGAGTTGTTTTTAGAAAATTAGTGATTAAAAATTTTAAAGTTCAGGTTTTAAAACTCCAACATAGAACCATTTGCCGCTACATTAAATTACTTTTGCACTGGCAAAAGTGATCATTATTATCATCATCATAATTTCAGTGAAATAAAAATTACAAGCAAACATGGCATTGGAAAGGCAGCCCTAACCTGCCACACTCTGCAACCTCGGAGAGCATTACATTGGAAGCAGTTTTTCCTGTTAATACTGACTTAACACGATCTGGGGTTGCAAACTCCTGAAGGACTCAGGAAGTGTTGCACATGTTGCTGAGAGTGACTGATGAATAAGAGTCCCTACACTATCCCTCAGTGCCCATGACACCAGAAATACCAGAAATCCCTACTGCCTGGCAAAAATCTGGGACTCGGAAATCTTACAAATGAGCTTCCCGTAAATGATTCCCACTTGGAAATGTGAAACCCTCTAGCTATGTTCAAATGTGAGTCCCTCAGATTACTCAGCATAGCTTTGAACATATTTATATCCTAGCAGATACATTTGATCTAACCAACAAATAACTCCTATTGCCAAGTTACTCCATGCTTTTAATATTTTCACTGAATATTGTGTCTTAGCCCTTCCCATTAATAGGACTTCCTGATAAATCATACAACTCTGGGTTCTGTTGCATGTTCTACTGAGAAAATGGTAAAGAAGTGATATATCCAGACCTGGGCCTTTACACAATTCCTAGGACACTGCAGGGTCACAGAAACACTAATCCCCAGAACCACATACCCTAATATATGCCGAAGATGTGATAAATTCTAGCAGATTAATTTAAAAAATCATGAAAATTAATTGGGGGAAAAGTATACTTGCAACCGCCAGCTGTGCCAGCAGGGAAGACTGCAGCACCCATAGCAAGACAGCAACCAGGAGAATTTTGATTAGGGGTAAAACAAGATACATACAAGATACAATGAAGCAGGTGTAGCACAGAGGTCATGTTCTTACCTCTATAGCTCAGACTGGAAGTTTATTTCCTTTCATCAAGACAAACCAGGAAAGGACTCAGATGTGAGTTATAGTTTTTCTCACATATGTACAGGGAATACTCTTTAGCAAGACAGAATGGATTCTCCCTGTTTAAATTGGTCATTGCCACTTTGAAAAAGTCAGGATACTATCAAAACACAGAAAATTAAATACTTGCCAAATACTAATAAAACAGGGTAATTTCTATGCTTATCAAAGATCTAAGAGGCTAGCCAAGATAATATAACTACAGCACCTACATCTCTCCTATCTACAATTCTGTGTTAACCTGTCTCTACTGGGTCTACTAAATCACACTGTTGCAAACAAGCTCCAAGTTAATATTTGTCTAGTATCATCCACTCCATTAAATGCAGTCCTGACCTGAACACACACCCTCAGAACAGTTTATATTCAACACCTTTTTTTTTTTTTAATTTGACAGTCTAAGTTATTAATATTTTATTGCTTTAGTAATTTTCCTTGGTGCTTTTATTACAGTGCTAACAAATAAAAAAATAATTAGCAAACACGGGAACCAAAGCCCTTGAACTCTAATGAAACTTTGCTGTACAATATCAAAGACACCTGCTTCATTATAACAGTAATTTTTATAAAACCTGATTAAAATGGGATATATTTTAAACTAAAAATTAAGTAAAAATTTGAAGTGAGGTTAGATGACATGTTCCCTACAGCATTTTATAAGCAGATTAGATGTGCAGCTAAATAGGAAATAACTTATACAAATAGATATGAGTACAAACCTTATTTATAATGCCTATTTACTTCCCCAGGTCCCATTAAACTTTGATACTGAGCAGAACTAGTAGATGCTCCCAGTACTGCTGTTACATTTTTTAATATGGATGTGTCTCTTAGTCTTGAATAATAAAAGAGTTTTTCTTCTTTTAAAAACTTTGAATTGTTTAGAATCGTTATCTGGGGAATGTAAGAAGAACTGCATGGGCATTAGTGACTTTATAATAACCTTCCTTGGTTATGTAATTTAATTTGAATACAAAAGGCATCTATATAATTGCTGTTACTATCCTGAAACTCATAGTCCTCGTAAGAAAGGTTGACCAGAGAAGTTGTGGCTGTCCCACTCCTGGGAAGAGTTCAAGGCTGGATGGGGCTTTGAGCAACCTGGTCTAGTGGAAGGTGTCCTTCTTCATGGCAGGGTTGTTGCAATGAGGTGATCTTTAAAGTCCTTCCTAACCCAAACCATTCTATGAATAATGAGACAGCAGTATGGCAATACACAAAACTGCCTTTCCACACTAAGAAAAAAAGGAAACAATTCATTCAATCAATGTATTTGACCCTCTGAAACCTCATAGTTTATTCAAAACTATCAAAGAAATAGTTTCAAATTTCCCACATATTCAAAAAGGTGTGACTTCTTCCAGTATAGTATCATCTGTCACTGATGAGGTCATTCAAACAGACCTCAAATATCTCTAGACATCACACCATGGTCATTTCTCATTCTTATCCATGGGCTCTTTTTCAGTTTGCATTTTCCATCACTGTACAGCTGTAAATTCTGTGAGAGAGACCAAATTTTCCTGCAGCTTTATACATATTAAATGTTTTCTGATGCAGGCTGCAAGATGATTTACTACAAAGACAGTCAACCAAGCAGGCAGGCCACACATGGGATTATCTGTCCTGGGCAGTCCTGCAGCTGCACTGGATGCTGGACACACAGACTCTTTCCACATGCCATCTTTGGTGGATGAGGTGAGACAGGACAAACTGCATTGCTGAGTAGCATCAAAATAAATGCACCACAGGGAGGAATCAACAATAAGATAAATACATTCCCAGAATCATCACCCTGCCCGTGCACAGCAGGGGTCATGGCACAAAACTCTCCTCCAAGGCCAAAAGCAGACTGACTGACCAGAATTGAATACCCTTTTTTTGCTAAATCCTAACACGTAAACTGTATTCTTTCATCCATTAAATTAAAAATCTAAGTGATATTTGCCTAACCTGATTTTTCTCCTTTTATGTAGCTAGTGAAATGTATATTCAGTGCTCTGTTCTGTTCCAAAGCTCTTCTCACGTAACAACACGGCAAATCTATATTACAAAGCAACTTACTCTTCTTAAGTAACAAATAAACCCAGAAACAAAACAAAAGCAGACACCAGAAGAATTCCAGAAAACTGATGGAAAGCCTTGAAAGGTGATAAAAGAAATTATGGCATTTAAATAATGAGAGAAAACCCTCAAACCAACCATGAGTGCAAACTTAACAAAATGATTAGTAAGGAGGAGTTCATGAGCCCTGACACCAAGCAGCAGTTTAATCACACCTCTCTGACACTCTCCTGTGCCAGCTGAGAGACTGACAGGTGGCTGACAGATGCTACCCTGCTACCTCGTTAACATTGTGATTTTTTTCCTCATTTTATCCAAGATCTGCCGGAAGCGAAAAAACTCCTTATCTCTTACAGACAGGGGCAATGCAGCCTCTACAGTGCATTCATCATCTTCCTCTGCATGGGGGTGGAAAAAAGCCTCTGCACTGCCTAAATTTGGGATCAGTGAATCGGTTTAGTGACCACATGCTGCATTTGCTGGTGACCTGGCATCATCTAAATGGAGATGGCCTATAAAACCAAAAGTTGGATGTACAGTTCTGTCTTACTCCCTCCATAGGATTTGTCTTTTCTCAAGCCAATCTGTTAAAAATAAAGGGGGCTTGGATCTCATCAAGATAATCATATGGAGCAAATACCAGAATGTTACTGAGGCTTCATGTAGGAGACAAGACTCCTGAATAACAGATCAGCTGCTCTTTTCCTGACTTAGGTCTGAAAAACTAATTTAATAGTGAAATTTGCTGTAAGAACAGTCGGCTTTAAAAGAACTTAAAAGATGCATGTATGGGCTGTGATGTCTTAAGCTTTAGCTTTCATATTTTCCGGATCCTGTACTGCACTGGTATATAACTCTGAACTTCATATAAAGTGTTCAAATTCTCTTCACAGTGTAGTTAGACCAAATAATCCTTTTCCAGCCCAAGAACCAAGGACACCATTGCAGCTTCAGACCCAAAAAGTATAAACAGCAGTGAATTGAGGAGAGCAATCTGGGAGGATGGGACTTCATAACCTGAAGCTGTAGCTGGACAATTAACCCCATTATGTAAATGGACCAAAACTTATCCAAGTGTGAAAACGTGTGACCCATTGTCCATCTTGGGTGCAGCCTCAGCCAGGCTCTTGTACTGACCAAGGTGTATCCTTTGAAGGCCTTTTTAATAAATACCCACTTTATTCCTTTAACACTGTCTAGCTTCTGTTCTAGGTAGCCTCTCAAGGCATCAGCTGTGTTCTTCTTTACATACTAATCTCTCCCGAATAGATGACCAAAATATTTTTGCTGTTTAGGAAAGTGCAGTATGCTTATTTTCCTTGCTGTGCAATTTTGCAAAGAACACAATTATTGAGCTGAACATATAGTCCTGTCTTCCTATCTCATTAAAAAGTGCCTCAGTTATTAGCAGTATGTACTTAATCCCATGGGATTTTTAAAAATATCAGCATAGCTAACAGGTAGTGACAGTTTTCTTTCTAGTATTTCCTCTAAAGAGGAGTAGAAATAGTTAGAGTAACACATCTGGAACTAGAGACATGCTCATGTTTCTAGACTGAGCTACAAGGATTAATAAATGTCATTTGAAGCACTGGTTAATAAAGGAGTAAACAGGTTGTTCAGTAAACATCAGTACAAAACATTTATGTACTTGTACATTTAAAACAAATTAGATCTTTGCAGCTTCCAGATAAGTTTTCAAATGTAATGATACTTTCAAGCAAGTGTCTACAGAAGGGGTGTAGTATCAGATAATTCCCTTTTCCTGTGACCATCCTTCTGCTATTCATGTGACAATATTAGATCACCAGGCACCAACCTGGCGCAAACCAAGTCATTACCCCCCAAAAATGCAAAAGCACAGAGGGTCACACTGGAATTTAAAGATCACAGTCCAACACAAGAGAACCTGAGCAGATGTGGCCAGGGCCCACCCCATGGCATGCATTAGAGAGCTGGAAGAGAGAGAACTTCTGAGTTTCTTTGCAAATGTTAATTCTCTCCTAGCCCTGCACTGTTCTCCCAAACTGCTCTTCTTCCTGACATCCCAATTCTATAGTAAACTCCAATATGGATATAAACAGTATTACATCCATTGAAAACATACTCCAGTTCTGGGACTTAGGATGTTTATAATCTCACAGAAAGGTGCCAGAGATTTCACAGTAAATCCTTTCAGGCATGGATTGGATTGTAAAATAGTCCTTGTGAAGTCTCCAGGAACATTAAGTCATATACCATCTGCTAATGCCCTACTCATAGAACCAGCAGTCACACTTACCTTTGCAAACAAAGCATTTAATATGGAAATATTTGTTCTGAACTCTCAAAACTTCTCCTTTGCATGGTTTTCCACAGGTATTGCAGAGAATTGCAGTACTTGATGGCTTCTCCAGCTGGCTATGTACAGCCTGTGGTTGTGAAACTGCAGGGGGAAACAAAAAGTAGAGCGTTTTAAAGGCCATAGATGCATCTTCTGTAAGATCTACAAGCAATGACAATTAACACCTAGGACAAATCAGGTCAAGCAGACTAAAACTTTAACTTCTGGGATTGGCCAGCACAGGAGAAAAGATCTGCCAAAAAGTTGAGCAAGCCAACCCCGTTATTTCATAACT
The DNA here is from genome assembly GCA_017589585.1 of Phylloscopus whistleri. Lineage (NCBI taxonomy): Eukaryota > Metazoa > Chordata > Aves > Passeriformes > Phylloscopidae > Phylloscopus > Phylloscopus whistleri. The sequence continues at coordinate 1,201,085 of JADMLD010001629.1, read as the reverse complement.
TTGAAAGCTTTTGACTGAACACAACTGACTGACTGACTTCAAACATAAATCAGAATTCCTTATAGAAGAAAGAACCCACATGATCAAGTCTTGAGAGCCTGAATTTCAAAAAAATGCTTTGTCACATTTTCAAGAAATCAAAACTATAGAAAAAAGCTATACTTTTTATTCAAAATATATTTAATGGGACTTGGTAACTCTTACACTGTGAGCTACTGATCTTTAAAGTTCATAGTAAATGACTTTTTTCTGATTTTAAAGCAGAAATAAAGTTCTGTAGATGTTTTCAGTACTTCTGAAACACTGACATCCATAAATAGCACACATATCTGATCACTAAACAAAGTTTTCTGTCATTTTGTAAGGAAACCACAATTTCAAGAGGTTAGGTTAATCTAGGTTAGTGAAAATTAAGTGAATTAAAAATTTGCTGCCATCTTGTGATGTAAATTAGAAATTGCATTTTTTCTGCTGTTAATAACATGAGATAAATTGGCATTTCAATGTGTTATGTGGAACAGGTGAGATATGACCTTATTTGTGCAATCCTGCTGCAGCACTTGCATCAATTTTTTATCACAGTATACTTAGGAGGCAAGAGAAGAAACATCAAGGCAGTTAATTATAAAGGAGCTGCAGTGTAACTCAACAGATCTGGCTTTTTCCCTGTGTGAAGAACTAGTAACAGGAAAGCATATAAATCCTTTTAAGTAAATGACATATTTAATGACATTTTCTTCTGTAACTTGGCATGCTTACTCAAAGGCTGGATTGCTTATCTCAAAGTGATTTTGTTTAAATTTCAGCTACAAAATAAACTCACCAACCAACCAACCAAGGATGGAGTTCAAGATGGAGCAACTTCTCATACACCAATAGGCTTAAGCAAAAAAGGCCTCTCCACATCCACTGAGTTGAAGGAGTCAGTATTTCAGTAAGATGCTAAGCTTCCCCTCCCACACACTCTTCCAGGGGACTTGCTGCAAGTTTTACCCAAAACAGCACTTTCTACTGCAACTAAAGTGGTTTGGGTTTTTGTTTTTACCCCGAAGATACAAGGGCTTGAGCTTTTCATGGCATTATTCACCACCCACTAGCATTTTGTCTTGTCTGCTAAAATTACATGTTCTGTGGTGGTCAAAGAAGTCCTGCTCAAGGCACTGTGAAATTTGGAGCAATTACTGAAGGCCTGGTTATAATTAAGGACATCTCCAATAAAAACAACATAAGCACACCAGGCAACTGGAAGTTTATAGAAAGGCGGATGCCCAAACTTACACAGAGCAAGCAGCACAGATCGCTCAGGCTACTATGAGGGTCTGTTTTATTCCTCAAATAAAAACAGAGAAAACTATGAACTCTGCAATACTTTACTTTTGACACAAGAATTTCTTAGTAACTGTAACCTGCCCAAAACAAACGACCCACCCTGAAAAAGAATCAACCCTGTAAGAAACCAAAACAAAGTATTTTCCCGAGTTAGTTACTAGAGTAGCTACTAAAAAGTTTGCAACTATCAATAAAAGTTTGCTCTCTCACGATTTGCTAACAAGCATCAAATTCATAGCATGTAACTCATGAACGACTTGACCACAGCCAGAACATTTGGGCCTGAATAGTTGCATTTTAAATATAAAATTCTGATTGGAACAATTGAACAGCTGACTTTTCTTCACACTCAACTATTCCCATGTTTCAGCCTTTCAGAACAGCATCTCTCCAGAGGCATCTGTGCCTGGCCAGTGTAGAAAGCTGCCAGCTCATGCTGTGGTGTGCCCCACAGGCCAGAGGAACCCGGCTCAGGAATTCCAGCTGCAATGCAGAGCAGGGCCAGGAGGAACCCAGGAGCACTGCCGGAGAGCCCTGGGGCAGCCCACCCCACCCCACCAAACCCCCCTTCCCTAAAGTGACAACAGCCTCACATTTCCAGAGAAAACACTGCTTTTACATTTGCTTTCTCGCCCCCGGGAGTCCAAAGCTACACTTTATGCAAAGCAGCAGAACATTGAAAATTGTTGCAAAGTTTGGTTCGCTTTCTGGCAATGGCTGCAAACTGACAATGTGGCAGAAAACAGAAAAAAATTGTTTTCCAAAAAGTATTTGGTGCTCATGTCCAGAGCTACAGGGCAGGACTTCACACATTTCCTTCTCTTTGAGTCTCTAAATCAAGGTTCAGAATTAAAAAAAACCTCAGCAACTCAGCTATAAAAGAAATTAAAAAGGAAAATATTTAGAGGGGTTTTTTTAATTGTTTGAAATTTCTTTTGGAAATTTTCTATTAATCTTGAAGTAACACAAAGCATATTTAAAATATACACTGCAGACAAAGAAGTAATTATTTTTCTTTTCTCTGAACAGGTACACTGTTCAGAACCAAGCTACTAAGTATTTCACACAAAACCCCAGTGGGAATACAGTGCCTCTGAGATCTTCTGAAGAAAGTTTAAAACAATTTTTCATCTAGCACAACAAAATCATATTAATAATAATTATTAATTAATAATTAAAAATAATTAATCACATACTAGTTTATATTTTAAAACATTAACACTTAATATGGTTTGGGTTGAAATTTCAACTGCTGACAATTCTGAGAAACTAATTCTACTAGGGAACTTCACATTTTAACTTACGTTTCCAACCATATTTAAGGAGATACGCTTATAACAATTTTCAGTATTCTACCTTTATGCTTTTATGTATCAAAATCAATTTTCAAAGCAGCAGAAGAAGCAATTAACATATTTAATAAATGAAATAATGAATTACTGATGTAATGTAATGATCTGAGACTACTCATCGGATCATAACTAACTAGTTCATATAACTAGTTCATAACTAGTTCATTATAAATTAAATGCTCCCATTATATCCTAATTTGTAGAAATTTCCTTCTTAACTTTAAGTTACTTCTTCTAAACCAAAATACAACTGAATACCCAATTCTCTAAATTTGCCTTTCTCCCAGACTACATTCTGCTCCAGCAGAGGTATGTTCATGAATCCTTAAACCCTAAAAGGATCTGACTGCACTCACTTTTTGACAAGGACAAAAACTGGCAAGGAATGAAAGAGCAGTTTCCACAGGACTTTTTGTGCAAGGCTTGTCTGCTGGGGACATTACTGCCAATATTCTTGCCAATTGTCCAGTGCTCACACATCTCTGATGTCAAGACTCAGCCTGTCTCCACCAGGCTACACAGTAGATAATTCTGCTTAGCTCTGGACCAAGTAGGGCACATTAACTAGGAACAGTTTGCTGAAGAATGGTCAAATAAGATAAACTCCTCAGACTCACTTCTATACTGCTTACTCTAGATGTGCACTTGCTTCATGTACCACGGGGAAGGAGGGACAGTGGCATTGCTTATTATTAAAGCTGCATTACACATCTTGTGGCTGCTGTCAAGTGGTGTTTTCAGTGTGCTTATAACTTTTGCAGATTCACAGAATATCCTGAGATGGAAGGGACTGACAGGGATCATCAAGTCCAACTCTTGGTCCTACACAGGACCATCCCTAAGAATCACAGTATTTGCCTGAGAGCTTTGACAAACTTTAATCACTTACATAAACATTACCTGCACTTGATGATCTCGAACTCATTTCTTGTCTCTTTCAGACAAAATGTTTAAGCCTTTCGTAAAAGTGGAAAAGATTAATATATAATATATTGGTTTTCAACATTAAAAAAAAAGCAGAGCACCTTGCTTGTGGAAGTATTTGGATCAAAGGCTGCAGCCTTACCTCGATGAACACTGTGACAGGTACACTGGATTCATGAAAATACACAGCTTGTGGTAAAAAAACGATTCCTTTGACTAAGCCCAGCTCCTTCAGCATTGCTAGACTAAGCAGGATTTAAGAGCTGTGGGGACTGGGAAAAGGTGCCAGAGATAAGGAACAGACTTGGGTGAGACAGGAATGCTTTGGAAACAGAACAAGACAAGCTGATGGTGGTGACACAAAGGAGAGGATTCACAAGTCCCTGGTCATGCTCTGCTCAGGACCCTAGGATAGAAAATGTCACCTTCTCTCTGCTGCAAGGGAAAACAAACTCTTGGCAAAAGATCCAGTCTAGGATTGGTCTACGCAGAAGATTACAAACTCCTTTGCTATCAGGCTCTCCAACAGATAAATGAGAAATCTTCATGGTAGATTACAGACCTGATGAAGAAACACGTCCAGAAACTGCAGAATTTGGCACAGCCCTAATGCTTTTTTCCAGTTTGTTGTGTTTTGTTTCAACTCTGCACAGCAACCTACAGAAGCCATTTCTGAGCTTGGAAATCAAGTACTGAAAATTAAGAAGTGTCATGCTTAAGAATGAACACTTAATCTCGAATCAAATGTCAACTATAAAGTTTAACGATAAAGACTTCCACCTTCTTTGTTTACTATACAGACATAATCATGGTCACATAACTCATTTGCGCCACATCATTTAACTCTGTTCTAAAAAATCAGTTTAACAGATTTACTGCTCTTGGTGATTAAAGAAGCCCAAAATGATAAAGGGCCAAATGACACAATTTGATATTATAATCTCAGAATCCTTGAATGATCTGGGTTGGAAGGGACTTTAAAGGTCACCTAGTTCCAACCCTCCTGCAGTGGCAGGGACATCTTCCTCTACACTACGTTGCTCAAAGCCCCATCCAACCTGTCCTTCTGTGATACAGACATTTTAAAGAGTACTGTTTCTAAACAAAGGTGCAATTTGAGTGGAGAGACAAGAGTTGTGTGAAAACAAATTTTATTCCTAATATTTGCAATCCCCCCAATTACCTCTCAACACAGGGAAGGCGATAATTCCTCACCAAGATTCCTGGAAGGATAGTGCAGAACCAGAGCCTAAAGGCAACAATGAAAGGAAAACCAAAGGGCCTGGAGGGTGAATGGCACCTTCCCTCCTTTTTGTGGGTTGTTCTGGGGCTTTTTTTATTTTTTATTGTGTTCTGGAGGTCGGGTTAAAAAAAGTGCAGGCCTTTCATTTCAGGCTCAAACAAATACCAAATCATTGGCCTGCACCCTCCATCAGCGGAAAAGATCCAACTATTTTCTTTAGCAACTATCAGCACTACAGCTCCCCTATAAATCTACAACCTTTTGCTTCATGAGATGAAAACATATTTTTGAGGGGAAAAACATTAGACATCAATATTTAAAACTACAATTATCAGCTGTTTAGTTCATAATAATGTTCAGCTTTTTCAACAAAGGCAAAAGCCACATTCCAACTCTGAACCAAAACCACACAGCACTGGTAAGGGATATTATTATGCATGAAGGAAGTACCAGCAAATTGTCTTTGTGTTGACACTGAAACCTTTCATCTCTATAGCTAGAGGTGGTTACTGAAAATCAAAATAAACAAATATGAGACTCAAATGCCATTTACTTACTAAGTATTTGAGAAACAGGACAGAATTATTGATTGCTGACATGCTGTATCAAGTGATTTGGGGAGGGTGAGGTTCACAGAAGCCCAGAGGGGAATTAAATTTGCAATCTTTCTGGAGCAGGATTAAAGGAGACGCACACAAGTACTGCTGGAATTAAGAGACTGGAGTTTAATCGTTGTTTTAACAAACCCTTCTCGTGTCAACTGAGTCAAAACACTCAGGGCTGAATTTAAAAACATCCAGATGAAAATAAGGAAAGAAGCACTTAAGTGCTTCTAAATATCCCAGTGAAGCATTATTCCCACTGCAGAGCTAGCCCCTGCTCTCTCCCTGTCTTGTGTGTGTTGAAAATCCAGTGACAAGCAGCTGTGCTAATGTGAGGATAACACAGAAATACATAATACAGTAACACATGCAGTGATCAGAGAACTACCTGGCTGTCAGCTGTACATTTAATTTAACTAAGGAGGTTGGGGTTTTTTTACTCCTAAAAACTGGTGATTCATTATGGAGCCTTGTGGGGGCCTAAGACTCCATTGGTCCTTTCCACAGAAAAGATGAGAAAAAGAGTAATTGTGTAATAGGAACTCCACAAGCTCTTCCCATCCATCCTGCCAATCCCACCAGGCAGTGGGGAAGAGCAATTCCCTGGCCCCAGCCCTGCCTAAGGAGTGGATGTGTTAGATGTTCTGGAACAGAATATTAAATAACTGGTAGTAACTTGGTTTACCCTATTTTTCAATTAGCATCTTGTGTTGAATGACTTTACAAATGTGTTTCCCTGCTCTATGGTGCCTTCTCACTATAATGCCCTGCTTTTATGTATGTCTCACGAGAAACCAGAAGATCAGGAGGACAAAGGGAAAGAAGTTTTGCTGTCAATGTCCATATTACATGATCCCTCAAGCCCTCCAGCTGGCCACACAGAAGGCTGAAGTGTCCCAGGCCAGCACAAACTCGCTGCCTTTCCCAACAGTGCTTTTCTGCACCAAGAGGGTCTGGGCACCCCCCCAGAAGTGCTCACTGCGCTCTCCAAGACCTCTGCAGTGGCTCCTACAGCAAAGCACTGTTATTTTCTCTTTAGTTCCTGTATTAAAAGAGAAAATATTCACTAAATTTGATAAATCTCTATGTCAATAGGTCTCAATTTAATTCTTCCACCTTGTCCAAAAATACAAAGTATAATGCTTCAAGAACTGTGTTCCTTTTTGAAATGTACACCTGCTTCTACTACATATAAGCATCTCCAACACTGCCTTTCCAAGGCATGTCTTTTCCAGCACTTCCTACTCATCATCATCATCAAAACAGAAACCCACAGCTGATATAGGGCACACAGCACAACTGAGGTGACCTCTGCTTTTACTGCCAATTACTGAGTTTATGGGACCAGAGGCAAAGGTGATGTGATCCAGCAGGATGTGAACAAACCATGCGCAAGAGGTGCAACACAGCTCCAGTATTCACACAAGAGTTTCAAATCTCACCATATGCTCTGTGCTAAACTCACATCACATAAACAAATCTAGCACAAGCTAACCTCCTGCCCTCGCTATTATAATAAAATATTTACTGAATTCAAACACAGCTCATAAAAATCTCTGCTGAATTTGAGTAACAGCTACTGCAGCATTGTAAAGGCTATTTTTGTACAGGTTCAGCTGGATTGCAATGAGGTAGGATATAGAAACAACACTCCAAGATATCTGCATAAAGAAATAGGGGCTTTTTTCCCCATTATAGACTAATATAAATTCTGAAGTCAATTTCAATTTTAAAAAATTAGGTAAGTTTTCAAATAGAGCTGTCAGCTAACCACCAGAACCATTATCATTTCCAAATCATCATTCATATAATTAAAGGAACACAAAACATAATTTACAATAAATGTTTAATCATCTTTCCCCACTCGGCTGTGTTTCCACATAAACGCAGTGTTGCTACTCTCAGGACAGCATCAGTTATTTAATTACCACAGCCCCAGATGAAAAACAAGTCATTTCAGGTCCAGGCTGACCAAAACGCGGAGTCATCCCACTGTACCTGTATCTTCGGGCATTCCTGCATTAACTTCCCCCAGGAGCACCGCTGTTAGTGGGGATCGGGATCCTCAGCGTGCGCTGCCACAGCCACCACAGCCACCACAGCCACCACAGCCACCCCAGCACACCCGGGGTCAGATGACTCCTGCAGCACCCACGCACAGGCGGGAGCAGCGCCAACCTCGCCGTCACCACCGTGTAAAAATAGCGTCCTACAGAAGCCGAAATACTGTCACGTCCATGGGGGGTGGCACCTCTGGCAGGGTCCCGGCGGGACCGGATGCAGGACGTGCCAGCAAGGGGTGTCCTTGCCTCAGGTGATACAGGAGCCGCTTCAGGGCGGTGCCGGGCACCTGGGGAGAAAGGCTGAAAGAACTAAAACCTGCAAACTCCTTGCCACAAATTAGAAATACACGCTGAAGTAGCAGGGAAACCCCTTTAGACATCCCCCAAACACGGTGGTCCTTTCCCCCTGGTGCAGGAGGGCACAGCACCGATGTCAGAAGGAGATGATGTAAGCAGCGAGATGCTCTCACTGTGCGATACCTGGCAGCCAAAAATCTCTCCCCTGATTGCTCATATGGAGTTGGAATGTGTATCACTGGAATAACAGTGATGTGTTGAGCTATTTAAAGCACTACATGGGAACAGAACGAGCATTTCTATAAGGACTCTGACTTCAGAAATCTATATGGTGAGTACACCACTGCCCTGGGCCATGCCAGAAATGGTCTATACCTTTAAATAGCCCTCAGCTGACACGGCCTGAGACCCAGAGCAGAGATCTGAAGATCCCAGGTTCTGCACACAGAATCCAAACTATGAACTACTCAATTTTAAAAAATCTTCTATGTGCATTATCTTGCAGCAAGTGCCTTTTGACATGAAACTCCTATGTCAGCTTTTTATTTTGTTCCATATTGTTGTGCTGCTTGCGTGAAGCCAAATCCATCCTCACACTCTTTTGGATCACCATCAGCCACCCTGGCTGAGCTCTCCAGATATTTGCAGGATTTGGCCTACTTAAGTTTTTCCCAGCAGCTACTTCATCTTGGCAGAAACACAAAGGGCACTTTGCTAAATGGCAATACTCTGAAGGCACGTAAATTAATAGGCAGGAAAAGTGAAAGGGCTTTCACTCTAACACAGCCTTTCCCTCTGCTTGCCAGGCTTCCAAGGCTAAATGCTTGGTAACTTGCATTTTAACATTGTATGATCATAATGCAGTCACACAGTGCATGATTGGTATTTACAATTCGTGGTGTGATCCCTGAGCCTCCCCTGCAGTCTCTCCACTTGGCTACAGCAAAGGAGAAATCACACTCGAGGAGCTCAGAGGGTTTTCGTGGTGTTTCTGAGAAACTCCATCACCACTCACGGGCTTCACAGGCACAAAGCATGAGGCCATTGCACTTCGTTAGCATGATGGGCTGGCTTGAGGGAGCGTGACAAGGGACAGCAGTGGCAGCAGCACAAGTGAGAGATCAGAGACCTCCTGCTGCAAATGATCCAGAAAAACGTGTGGCTTTAACCTGATTTCTCAAATCAACACAGACCAAACACCTGTAACTCCACTGTTTTAACAGTCATAACAGCACACTGCCCTTGCTACAGAAAAGGACAGGACACTTGGCTCCTCTTAAAATCTCAAGTGAAATCCTGGTCACCACAGCAGTGGTCTCGCCCACCCTCTCTTTGTTTCAGGTCTGCTTTTTCCAAGGTTACACTGCCCAGGTCAATGCCATCACCAACATCTTTGCGAACAGCAACCAGACACCAATGAATTTAGGCCACTCTGAAACGGATTAGTTAGCTGCAAAATCTTTACAACCAGTGGTACCATGAGTGATAAAGGACATTTTAAAAAGATTTCAGACCCATTCCTAATTAACTCATGCTTCTTTCCTGTACTCACTGCCCTCTTCCCCAGTGTAAGCTAAAGTGAATGTCAGTAGTAACAGGACAGGTCATAGTTTAGTTTTAGGTAGTTCCTGCAATGAACAAGGAGTTAGACTTGATGACTTCCAGTTTGAGATATTCCAACAGGATTCTATGACTCTAGGAAGGTGACAGTACATAATCTAACCCTGCTCCTGTTTTTCCTGTTCTTCACAGCCCTTCATGAGGCCCATTTTGAGCTTTTTCTACAGTCTGTCTCTGCAAATATTTTGGAATGATTATTGTATTAAATGTAGAAGAACGCAGAGTTTGTTCTTCACTACAAAATACGGAAGTATTTTCTAACAAAGAGTTTTTAAAAAAATGAGAGTTATAGCACCACCTGAGATTCAGGGACTTTGCAATACAACAGTTATGTACCTGTTAGCTTGCAGCAACTCGTATGTTGCTTGGGATTAGCATATTGGTTTAAATTTTAGGTTGCCCTGTGTGGAGTCAGGAGTTGGACTCAACAATCCCCATGGGTCCCTTCCAACTGTACTGTAACGGGAGCCTTCCTGATTTTATAAAACTATGTTCCTGGACTTTATGTCACTCAAGTCTCTAGTCAATCATGTATCCATCTATTTAATAGCAAATGGAGACTACAGAGTTCAGTCTCAATGCAGATTAAGATATTAGCTTTTCATAAATAATCTCTAATTAATGAATTTTACTTTGAAAATGCTGGAAAAATGCAAGAAATCATATTTCCTAGTTTGGGGTGGTTTTTTTACATTTAAAGATGTATTTTCTTCTAAGTTGCTAAAACTGGTTGCAGTGCCACTTCACATTATTTTTGATTTTTGTAGTTTTGATCCAGGTTAGTGATAATTTGGATTTTCTACTGCGGATGATACAATCAGAAACAAAGAGAGGCACTGCTCTCTTCTCTGTGGTGACCACTGACAGGCAGGACTTGAGAAAATGGCCTGAAGTTGTGTCAGGGGAGGTTTAGGCTGGATATTACAGAAAGGTTCTTCACCCAGGGGGTAGTTGGGCACTGGAACAGGCTGCTCAGGGAAGGGATCAGAGCACTAAATCTACAGAGCTCAAAAAGTATTCGGACAACGCTCTGGGGCACATGGTGTGACTCATGGGAATGGTGCTGTGCAGGGCTAAGACATGGAACTTTGAGGATCCTTGTGTGTCCTTTCCAACTTAGGATACTCTATTGTATGAAAAATACAATAAAATTAAATATACCTCTCTATATAAATTGATACAGATTTCAGTAATATTTTATCACTAGGACAAAAATAAAATTAAGTAATAGATGTTTCCTTCTAATTATTACAATTTATTAATTGAACTGCTGTATTCCTAGTAGCTGTGTCCAAAGTTGGAACTACTGCTGAATGGCCCATGCCCCAAGCATTCATGACAAACCCATGGCAGAAGTGAAAATGAGCAGGAAAAGGGCAAACGAATTCAGTAAATGGTGCCTCTAAAACTAAACCCATGTCTTCCAACTTTCTGCCCAGCCTCTTTTGCATGAATCCCATTTCTGCTGGGAATGAAGTTGCAAAACCACCCAACTCTGTCCTCAGTGACCTGTTGCCTGCCACCAAAACCTGTCCTGCTCAGAAACAGCCTGAGTTTAAACTTCTGGCTCTCAAACACTTCCATCCTCAAGTCCATGCATGAAATAACACTTCTCAGTAACTGCAGAGCAATGACCCACGTGCACGGTCATCTTTAATGGAAACACATATAAGCAGGTCAGAGACAGTGGGCTCTTGTACAAGTCACTGAATTAGAGAACCTGCTTTAGCAGGGAGCTTGGACTGGATGAACTCCAGAGACTCCTTCCAACCTCAACCATTCTGTGATTCTGTGAATCCTGCATATTTATGAAGCAAGAAAAATCAGGCTGAGGATCCACTCTGAGCTCTGACAGAGAGCAGGCAGCTGTGTTTGTTCCAGAGGTAACTTGGTCATGAGTCCTTCTCTGCTCCTTGCTATCACTTGGGAATAAAGAGCTTCTTTCAGCCCTGAAATCCATGATGACAGCCCTTGACTGCTGGCCAGCAAGTTGGATGAATAAAAGCAGAACTTCTCCCACTCCCAGCTCCCTTTTCCAAGGGGGACCTGTCTATGGCAGACCTAGATCCAGACCAAAGCTGGCATCAGCCCCCTATGCTCCCCCAGGTAGAATCTTGTATTCTTCAGAAAACTGTGCACCCAAAATACTGAGCAGAAATCAAACATAAACCCCACAAAGCCTTTAGCAGAGATTCTATAGTGGGAAACAGTGGTGTATCAAACCTAAAAACAGGGTGCAATAAAATGCTTAGAGAACTGAAAAATACACACACTGCCCCAGAATGAGGTGAGAGTACATCCAGAATTCAGTCTGCAAAGTGACCCAGGTCAGAGGATAAAGGGATAGGGTCTGGTTAGCAGCAGAGAGACAACAAGATGGTCTCTCATTGATGGTCCCGCAGGTCACACACCCTCAGGAATGAACCTGCTACACAGGGACTCTGCTGACCTCATGAAACTCATAGGGATCACCAGTAAAATGGAGCAGACATCAGATAAGGAAAGATCTGCTTAAGCAGAGGTCATAGGCTACAATTTAGCTCAGAGAAAACCTGTCATTTAATAAGGATAGGGCAAGCAATTAACAAAAGGTATTAGTTTCTAAAAGATCAGGCACTACAAGGGACTTTTCACAAAAAGGACTCCAGAAAGCGACAGGGAAACTGTATACCCAGTGGTGAGCTTGGATAATGGGATGTATTGTATTAAGGGAAGACATCCTGGCTGCAACAGAAAAGGTGCTGTAACAAGAACCATCCAGGAAAAAATCAGAATCCAAGCCCAGCATTTTATGGGAGGGAAATCAAAGAAGCAGAACAAGGCAATAAACATCAGTTGGTGTGGCCAAAAATTGCACATGGTAGGCATAAGACTTAGAAAAACTCATTTATAACTTTGAATATGGGAAGATTTAAACTACAATTTGGAGTTTAGGGGATCATGAGTGGTGCAAGAACGATGACAGGCACTGCAAAGACGCCAAGATAACTTTTGGGTATTTCTTGTGGGACTAAATTAATTCATGGAGAATGTTTTCAAGGGAGGATTCTTCTGTGTGGGCTGATGCTACATGCACACAAAGAGAAAAAGGGATTACTAAATTTTAATTTATCACTGTTTTTTATATATAAAAGTACCATTTTAATTGTCTGGATTTTTAATCAAGGGAAAGTGCTTAAATAAAGAGTAAACAGAAGTATTACCTAAAGAATTGGACAGACTTAAAGGATCTTTATTGCATTGCTCTCTTCTGAAAAGTTACACAGACACTGCCATAATTCTGCAATCACCAGCTACCTATCATACAAAATTATCAAATGGTGATGTGGATTGGGTGCTATTCAGAAAAAAAAAAAAGATTCAACCTCTCGTGTTTTAATTAGAAACAATAAATTTAACTTTGAAGGTTTCTTACAAAAAAAAAAAAAGCATACAACCCACCCCCACCACCCCCCAAAATAGGACATTTTGAGAGTTAAGAAACCTGGGTCTATGTCTAAGAGAACTTATGTGCCTGAAATGCCACACACATAAGTCCAAAAACTGCAAGGCTGGAAACTCCTCCTCAACACATTCAAAGGCAGGGTAAGCTGAGTTTTCACTTCCCATTTCCCAGCTGACCATGGCCAACCGTGGGAAAGTACATTTGACTTCCACATGTGGTGGAAACAGCTATGTGTGCTTGTTTGCAGCTTTGTCCTTTGTGAGTGTGGGTACCGAGTGCTTTACTCGGTGTTGCCCAGCAGATCTGAGAGGTTTCCATTTGAAGAGTTACCTTCCTTGTTTTCCATGAAACAACAGCTCTGTGACCACAGAGACCTTTCTGAGTCCTTGTCACTTTTGTTGGATACACTCATCCCACAAGCCTGGGATGCTTTTCCACAAACCCTGCAGCTCAGTCCAGCTATGGTGATGACATGACCGGGACAGTTTAGAGAAGCTACGCAGAGACAACCCTGTGCAAAATTGACTATCATCTTCAGATTGGGACCACCTGAACAAGTGGCAAGGTGAGTTTTACACCAGTAGATCCAATAGGGAACAATGGGTGCAAACTCCTCTTCCTCAGAGGCTCAAGCAGCTGCAAGTCCCACCCTGGTGTTTTCACAGATAGCTCTGCTCAGGTTTGCAAAGGAGAAAGACACTGAAAATCATATTTAGGATTTAGACTGCAAATCCCAAGTGAAAAGCCCTGAAGAAGAAATCTGCCCCAAGAGGGGAGAGGGGATTTCAGACACATCCTCTTCTGTACACTCTGCGTCCTGCGCACACAGGCGCAGCTCCCAGCGCTTTAATCCTTGCCTTCAGCCCACAGTGACCATGCCAGAGAACATTTTTCTGTCTGCTTTCCAAATCCCATTCTCTGTGAAGGGATGTAGCTGCAAAGCAGCAGGTCAGATCCAAATCCTACTTAAATACATTCATTTTAGTTGATGATCACTGAGGAATTTGTCAACAACGTGGAGTGCTGTTTTGAAGTAAAAAGAAGTCATCATTGGAAATGTGATGCTGTCACACTTAACCCTGTTCCCAGTAAGGTCCACCAGTAAAACCATTATTGATCTGGCTGAAGAATTTCATCAGCATTCATTTCTGAATTCTGTCAAGTTTTGATCTTAGCAGTCGGCTCATCACAACCAGAAAGTTCAGCCTTTCCCCTGCTTGCCTGAGGTTACAATTCAGTAACCCATCAGTAGCATCTGAAATGCAATTACATCTCTCAGCTCACTTTAATTCCAAGAAACAAAGCAGATTCTTTTTCTTGGAGTGTGTCTAAATTAATGGATATTCTTTATTGCTCCAAAATCTGTATATCTATTACTGTTCTGTACTTCCCTGCTGCCTGATGATCACTTCTAGCACTTCCACTAGTTACCCAAACCATATTCCTGCCTGTTCCCTCATCTTTAGGGCATTCTTTTTCGGAGAGCCGTGACCCAATACCAGAAACTGTCACTGTGGTGCTATTTCCTGCCCCCAGGTCTGTAGCACCTGCTGGGTGCACGCCTGCTCTGCATCACTCTTCACACAGGCATCTGCTCCATCTGTATCCTCAAATGGGAGAGGGGGACAAGCACATTCCCTGGCTTGGAAATGACCAAATGTTTGCAACTGGGGAAAAACAGTGTAGAAGGAATTTCCATGGCTCATTTGTCTTTCCATTCCCTGGTACAAACAGAGTAAAAGTAACAACAATGATGCCTGTTTGTTAAAGCAACACCAAAAAGCAAAAGCAAGATAAAATAATATAGAAAGCAATAGTTCATTTTGCTAGCCAAGGCACAATACATCGTCCTCCAATCATTAATTAATATAATTTACTAACCTTCTACTAACACTATATGAAATATGTTTCTAAAAGTACTACAAATAATAATTTTAAGTACCTTTGCAAAGGCCCTTTCCTTTTTATATTGTAGTCTACACCATAAAAAATGGCTAAAATAATTACTTTGAAATATAAAACTGAACTCCTTTTATTTGCTCTGCTTAATTTGGCATTAGAAAGGGATTAGCTCTTGCTTTATTGAAATCAGAGAGTTAATTCAAATATACATAGATACTGATGTTATTGAAGTTCTGGTGCTAAAGTCACACTACCTCACACAGTGCAAATTAGTTATCTTTGGTGAATTTGTCACAGTGTAAGAATTTCTTCGTAGATTCCGTTAACACCCATACAAATCTAATTCTGCTCCATCCCCATCAGACGCACCAGCACATTGCCTCCCTTTTCACATTCAGGCTACACAATTTCTGCAATCAATTATCTCTTGACACAGCATTCATAAGTAGCAATGTGTTACATTCACACAAACACGACCCCAGAGCCTTCAGCTACAGTGCTACTTCTTGCACAGCTCTGCAACTAACAGTTCTATTACCAACAGGAACATTTTTGAGGTATCTATACAACATGCTTTTAGACAAAGTTTTGAGCTGCTTAATTTCCAAACCACCACCTCATTCAGAATGCAAATCAGTTCTAGTTCAAAATAAATATTTCATTCTGAAGATTTATAGATTCACCTTTTACAGACAGAAGGGGAAGCAGCAACATTATCTGATAAAATGATATTTATAAAAAGAAAGGTATTGTATAGCATTTTTCCCAGGTAATGTGCAGAAATGCAATTCAGTGAAGGACAGACGAAAATCCAAAGCCAAATTCCACACTAACCTCTCTCGCCTGATTTCAACAGGGTTGAAACATGAAGTATCTTTATTGTGTCAAGTGAACAGTAGTGTGGTCAGGAGATCCTGAAGCACATTATTCCCCATCCAGCCTCTGAACCTGGTTAATTCCTCACATTTTACACAAAACATACAATTAATCTAAAATTGTAGCCAAGGCCTGTTGAGCACCAAGAACCTTTATTTCCCTCTGTCTCAAGAGAAGCCTGTATCTCTGTCCCTAGCAGAGAAAAGCCTAGCAAGTCACTGCAATGTGGAGCTTGAGAGCCCCCTGGGCAGATGTAGGTCACTCCTCCTCACAAGGGCAAGGAAACCAGGAGCTTCATCTGGCTGCAAGCTGCTCCAATTGCCAATAATCCTACCAGTTTGAGACTTTAATAACAGCCTCCTAAGACGGCAGTGACGCAGGATGCTGCCCCTTGACCTACATGCTGCCGAAGTCAGACTTGGGCTGTTGGGCCATCAGGGACACAGCTGCTCAAGGACCCAGCTTGTGCCACAACACATTCTAGCACATCCCCTTCTTGCTGACTGCCTGGCTCTGAGGCTGTTTGCACTCATGGTCCTCCCACCTTAAGCACTTCAGGCTCCCTTCCACTACCCCACACCGGATGGTCGCTTACATACGGGTTTGGTCGCCACACCAACAGCTGCTCTTGGGGCAGTTTGCTTTATGTAGAAGCTTTATGTAGAAGCAGGACAAATTATGCACAGTCCAATCTGGGGGACCATGGGGTGCAGGGATGTGTCCACACACAGCCAGCAAGAATCCAATAAGCATATGCAGCCCCACCAAACCCATGCACAGTTTAAGAACAGATGACAAGCTATGGCACTGCTCTACCCCCAGAGAAAAACAGAAAAATGACAGTTTCATTTAAAGAGAATCCCTTTAGTTTAATGCAACACACAGAACAAGCGATCCATGCTACCGCAGCACATTTCCAGCGTTTATTTCCAAAATAGAGGATAAACAAAGATAAATCTCTTCCCAGTCCAATATACTCCTAAAGTAAATGATGACTCACATGGTAAATACCCTTTCTATCACATCCCACTTCTCTCTATCATTTGGAGTGGCAGCCCTGCTCTCACTGAATTAAAGAAAGACAATTCTGCTTTGTAATGAATGAAATCAACATTCTCTTCTGTATGACTTGTTTTTCTGCACTGCTAAGCACTATCATTATCTGGACTTTAAAACTTCTTCATTTTAAAAGTAGAAACAGGCCTGAATTTCAAAAAGTTATTTTGCTTTTCAAGGTGCTCTCTTAAAATACAGATGTGACTGTAGCACTGAGCAAAGTACCTAAGAAAAACATAGTCTAATACAGTTACACAGATCAAGCTGGAAGCAATGAGTATTAATTTCATCCTCAAAGCACGATATGCAACTCCCTGAAAAGACTGATGGGTTCCTCAGGGTATGAAAAAATTACATGACGCAGTTGAATTATCTCAGCAATACAGTTTCTTACATAAAAGAGCAAGGAAAAGGACATAGTAAGGGCTAACGAGTGAAATAAGCAGAGAACTAGGAACAATTCCTTAATGCAATCCAATCCTTACCTATGTAATAAATTTAGCTACAGCTGTCACTGGGGCTGTGGAAAATGTGACATCTTGTGGAAATGCTTCTCTCTACTGACCCCTAACTAGCTCACCCAACCAGTGAGACCTTAGGTGCCAAAAGCAGAAAATTCTGAATTAGCCACCATGACTTGCAGAAATCCTTAATTTGACCTAGCTTCCAGAACCAGTCATTCTGAAAACATTTTTCATACTGTCAATCACAAATCAGTCCCAACTCTTTAAGTGACTCTCTTAGTAACATTTGCTGTATCACTAAGCATTAGAAATTCTGCTATCTCAATTTTAGTCCCCCTTCCAAGGCTGAGCTGAAACAGTTGAAAACAGTTGAAACAGTTTTCAACTCCGGTCTGAATTTCAGTCTGGCAGAGAACAAGTATTTCCACGTATGCTCCAAGCCATACAAGCTTGATGACCCCCATGATGTCACAGGTTCCCTGTCTGACACCCTCCTAGAGCCCAGGGCAGACAGGTTTTAACGTCTTGCATTGCACCACTGAGTTGATAACAACAAATGCTTTTAGGCACCTTCATATTTCCACAGCACTGTGAGTAAGACTAACATGTCATCTTTTCCAATGGCAGCTGTGATCTTCAAAGGAACAAGTTTTCAGTTCTTCCCTCTATGCAAACATGAGCTTTATACAAATAGAGAGATCAGGTAACTCTTCAGCCTTCCATTGTTTTCTAGAGTTTCCTGAAATGCTACTGCCAATAGCAATGCAAATTTTATCAGAAGAGTTAGTAACTCCCAAACAAAATCACTCAATGAGAGCACTGTATATGATACAATGTGCAAATATATTTTATTCAAAGCAAAGATGTAATATTTAATGGTTTGAACATTTCTCTTGGGCAAAAATTAACAATGTGTGGTATTGCATAATAAAAATTAAACATCTTTAATCTCTAGCTTTAAAATTAGGCACTGGAAGAAGAAATTCTCCTTATGCTTATTTTCAAAATTTTCAAACTCTTACTTCCAGATGCTGATTATGCGTTCAGGATATAACCAAATATTAAATACATGTGCAAAATGTATCTTTAATGCAGACTTATATAAAGACTTTACAGACTAAGTGAAGAATAAAGGAAGAAGAAAAACAAAGGATAAAAAACAAAGCTGCCTCTTTTAGGGGAAGATTTGTAAAACAACAGAAAACCTCTGCACACAAATACCTGGGAACTGCTGGCCAACACAGATGTGGTACTGAGGAAAAAAAAAGGATCAGGGAAAATGCAAACCCCACCAATTACTATTTTCAGTAGTAGGAGAACAACAACAGGTTCTCTAGAGTTGAGAAATAGCAGATCTCTGCCTGATCTTGGGCCCTGCTATTCATACAAAATAGGCCTTTCTTCATATTATTTTCTTCAGAAAATGTAATTTTGCAAGGAATATCTGCTGTCAATTCTCCTTCTTAACCAAAATAATAAAAAGTGGCACAAAAACTAGCTAACCATTTAAAAAAAAAGAGTAATACTGTGTCATTCTCCAATTGTCATCTAAAAATATAGGATTTTTTTGATAAATATTCTTTTGTCAAAGCAGCGTCATGTAGGTTTTCTATAACATAGCAATAATATTATCTTGATTTAGAAATACACCCTTAACACAAGGCCATTCAGTAGGGCTCTTGAGAAAGCTGCAGAATCCCTGCACCTCTAGTTCAAGAATATTTTCTGCTGCACTTCACATTTGGCTCTTTTAAATCTCTATTTAACTTTCTTTCCAGTTGCAGGTCAAATCTGCCACCTAACTCCTGCCTTCAGTGCCATTACTGACAGTCTGCTAGGGTGGTTATATCCATACAGGTGTAATCAACACATTTACAAACTGATTAGGTTAATTTCAGCTGTGAGTTCCACTTAGCATCAGGTAAGGGCAAAGGAAAATTGCTGGAAGTCATCTCTTTGTCCTCCAGACAGGCAGCCTAAGTGTCCAACTCTACAGCACTACAGCAGCAGTTCCCAAAGATGCTCCAGCAGACTGACAGATTTCCCACTTCCATATTTGGTCTGTTAATAATTACCAGAAACTGGAAAAAGACAGAAAATAAGCTCATCATTATCACTCTGAAACCTACTGAGATGGAGTTTTCCATTCATTTTGAATGTTCTCTTTTCAGCCAGTGAGATTACATTCGTACAAAGGTAGAATTATAACAATCACTTTAAAGTTTATTATTCTACTCACACAGTAAGATTTAATTAATTTTATTTAAAGCACTAATCCAAAACCTTTCAAACACATCAGACCTACTCAAAAGCCTTAATACTTACATGCTAAACCTCAACTTTGGCACACGTCAATCAATTTATTGGTTGTATGATTAGGTATGGACATAATTAGAAAATGTAATAAAATAAAGTTTGCTTTTTCAAACTTGAAATTGCTCTATCTTTAAATAGAAGCTCCTTTTTCTCAGTATGTTTTGCTATCATTTTACAGACAGTTTTATACTACTGAGATTATATGTCTCCTATCTAGGAATTTCTTATATATTTTACATTCACTCAAAAAGAAAATAATGGTCCCAAGATTCAACTTTAAATCAAGACACTATCTCAAAATTGGTCTAGCTGTACTAACAACATATTAAATTATAATGAGAAGCTGTATACTCTACTGTGCAGCAAATCCACAGACCATTAGAAATTTATTCTCAGGTCAGCTGTACAAGAGATTAGATCTTTTAATTATCTGTCACAGAATGGGAGTTAGGAGCCTTGAATCCATTCAGCTGTTCAGTTTGTGACCTGTAGAAATAAATCTGACCTCTTACAAAGCACATGTAAGCACCACACACACTCTGAGGCATAGCAATGGTTTTAAAATCACCATGTAACTCTGGCACAACACTGTGCTTCAGAATAACTCAGCTTCCACTGGCAATGTATGTGAGCCTCTGTTTTTTGGAAGTGCTGCACAAGAGTCCCAGAAGCATTGTCCTGCTGTCCTGCTTTAGCTTTAAATGTAATTTTAATCATGCCAAAGTCAAGTTTAGCACTCCCACACACTATATTTAGAACCAGAATAATTTAGGCTGGAAGGCACCTCTGGAGGTCATTTAGTCCAGCCTCCTCCTCAGCACAAATCCCTCTAGATCAGGTTGCCCAGGGCCTCGTCCCGTCCAAATCTCAAACCTCCAAGGATGTAAGGCTGCCACTTTCCCTGCTCCAGTACTTCACAGTCTTCTTGGGAATTTTGTTTCCTCTTGTACTTGCCATGTTGCATGCTGCCATGGGGTTGACTCCTGTCCTTTTGCCATGCACCTCTGAGCAGAGCCTGGGTTCCCTCTCTCCAGCCCAGCAGTGGGACACAAAGACACTGATGCTCTCCCTCAGCCCCCCAAAGGAGCCTCGTTCCTTGCAGACCCACCTTGTACATCCAGCCTCTGCCCATCCAGGCAGCCTGTCCACAGCCCTGCTCCACTTCTTCCCAGTGCCAGGACCTTGGCATGACAGAAAGCAGATCTCTCCAAAATCCCTCTCTAACATGAACACCACCATGGGTGAGTGAGGACACAAACTTAAGGCAGGGTGATTAAAATCAGCTTCCAAACTCATATTTTGTATCATTTGAAAACTGAACTAGTGTTCAGTGCTGCTGAACACCTTTAACTCATAGCATCTTGCCCATCCAGGTTTTTTTACACTTCCATCATAGTATTATGTATCATAAAGAACAAACCAAAACTCTTCTGTCTGGATCTGCCATAAAGGAACTTGGGATGCCCTGAGGGGGGTGTCAACATTTCTCATCAGAACATGTAGCTTTAGACCACTGTATTCTACAAGAATAGAAACCAATACTATACTCATGTTTAAATGGCTAAATAAATGCCTTCCTTTCTTTTAGATATAAATGTCATAATTAATTTATTGTCCCACAGTGTTATCAGTCACAACAAATATGTAGATTTGCAGCAGCCTAATCCAAGGACTGACCCTACAAAGCAAATATTAGATACACAGTGCCCTTAGTGATCCCACCATAAAAAATTCACTGCAGAAATAGAGCAGCCAAAGAGTTTTTAAATCTATGCACAGATCAAACATACAAAGAAATGAAGGCAGCTTACAAAGTTACACATTTGACATTGCAATTTGCCTCAGAAGTAGAGATTTTGTTGAGACAATAAATACCAATCCCACCTAACAATATATCCTCAGGATCACAGGCATTACTGCACAGGTATCCAGTTTCCAGCCTCTACCCTGCCCAGGCTTCTTGCAATGTAAAGAACAGGCAATGTGATTAACACTGCTAATCTGGCTGCACTGTGAATTTTGGCTGACTCTTCCATATGGGAGCTCTGGGAGTTTTGACTGCAATATAAGAAGTATTGTTAAGCCTCAAAGTTCTATCACAGCCTTGAAATACTTGTTGTTTTAAATTAAGTACCATCCCTCAGAGATATGTGACTGTGCAGCAATCTGTTCTTTAGTTTTTTATTAGATTAATTTGGTTCTAGTTGTCATAGTTGCAGAAAAAGGTTAAAAGTTTTTAACATTCTAGAAAGTCTTCTCATCTCTTTCCAGTATGAACAACATAAACAAAATGCAAATGGTAAAGAAGAGGCTCCAATTTCTGTTCCAACTTATGATTATGAATTCCACTGCTTGTGATTTTTCCTTTAATGTTCTTGTGTGTGTGTATGGCCTAATTTATAGATCTCAGAGATATGCATAAGGATTTGGTTTCTGTTTTAGTCTGAAGTGACCTTCCCAGGGATGGCAGGGCAGTCTCCACTCACCAGCCAAGGAAAGGAAAAAAATTCAGGAAAAAAAGAAGAGAAAAAATACTCTCACAGCAAGTGATATTCCTCTTGGAAACAGCAAAAATGGCCACTTTGTTCCACTCACTGATTTTCTGGCTGTGGTGGGGTAACAGGACAGTGGTGACAAAATGCCCACAGCTGAGCATCTTGTACCAAACCAAGGCAGGGGCCAAAAGCATCTCACCAACATGGCTGGTACCAAGGGATCCAGAACTGGCCCCAAGCCCTCCATCACTTGGAACAAATCCTGAGCTGCTGGATCCATCTGTGTATCTTTTGCTATAATACCTCATTTTCCAGCCCGTAGGCAACTGACAGAGCAGATGTCACTGAAATGACTTAATGTATTAAGCTGCTATTTGTTTAATTCTGATGTGGAAAATGTGTCACACTCTAAATAGTTTAGTATGTTAATGTATCACTGCAGCAACCTACAGCAATCTTTAACCATTTTATTTTAGACTTATTTGCTTATTTTACTTTAAATCATAATTAAAACCTTTTTCTTGCTTCCTTTTAAGTGTACTTACTCTTAACTTCACCTCAAGCTGAATAAACAAAACTATTATCACAAATAAACATTTAACGTCCTAGGATATTTTATCTACAATTTATTTGCATTAAATTACAAAGGACAGATGCAGATAAAACTTTCAGTATAATATATTCCGTTAACAATCTGCAGCACAATAATTCATAAATGAAGGAGCTCTGGGAATAACAGCTTTAAGGAATAACAGCTTAATTTCTGTGTCTACATAAGAAAGCTGACCAAAGCTGTATTTCTAATGGGTCTCTGAGTAACAGTATTAAAATCTGAAATCTAAATATTCTTATTTGAACCAATTTTTTTCAAAAATTTTTCTTCAAAATTTTAATTCTAAGGTAAGACCAGATTTTAATAACAGATTTTAATGAAGTTTTATTTCTTATATAAATACATAGTTCCTTATGCTTCAATGGGATTATACGTGACAGTACAGCTAGTATTGAACCTGAAGATTGTTCATCTCAAAACCTTTTAAGGAATCAATTTTAGAATAATTTTTAAAACATTATGATGAGCAGTACAAATGAGGAATTCCAAGCTGTTAAGATGGATGCTGTACATTTCAAACTGAAGGAGCAATATGAAGCCTACTGAACTTCTCTGTGTATTCACAAGAGATGTTGCAGAGCCTTATTAGCCTGACAAACTCTAAGCATGTATTAGCAAAAATAATCCTCTTGCATGTAGCTGCAGCCCTCTGATAAGCCAGCAACCCTTGCATTAGCACTTCTGGTTCCTTGAGACTCTGGGCAGGAGTAAGACACATTTAGTTTGCCAGTGCCTTTCCCTCTTGATGTGGGTTGGGCATTGCACTATGACAGGACTTTCCTACAGGCACTGCAGCACTGGCTGCTGCTGCAACAGCAGGGTCATGTCAACAGCTCTGCAAATAACCCTCATGAACTTCTTAAACTGTAATGTAAAATCAAAACTGTGGAGTGCACTTTTAAAAATACAGCTTCTGAAACATGCTTCCAGCTAAAGGATAATGTTGTCTGACATTGAGGAATTCCTGCAAAGAAACACCTGTCTGCATTTTTCTGTACAGCAGGCTCATCTGACTTGATGGTGGGCAAACAGCCACTCCTCACTGAGACTGCAATGGGCCCTTGCACAAAGGGTGCAGGCACAACTCACTGTGAGACACCTCTGAACAAAGGCCAAACGTCATCAAAAGGCTTCTAACAACAAAAAAGCTGGAAGGAGTGTGTTCAGCAACAGGTAACCACCCTGGCTGGTCCCCAGCAGGCACCCCCAAGATCCCACATGGCCTGTCTGCTCCACCTCTCCTTGGAATAGTTCTCATTATGCATATGCTTTCCCCCCAACAATTAAATTATACCAGCAGTGACACTCTTCTGCAATGATGAAATGATCAAAACCTGCTGACAGAGAAATGAACAAAGGGATCTATGCTTCCAAACAGAGAGCAATAGGACACAATCAACACAGTGCACTTCGGTCAGATTTTTTAATATGGACTTGGTTGTCTCAATGTCTTTTGAAGAGGAGTGCCATGTGTGGCTTGGAGCAGGTTCCCTTTATCTAGACAAATGTACTCAGTAAAGAAGCTTGACTTGGTACCAGCCCCCAAAACTGAAATAACCTTCACCCCAACAACTCAGCTTTCAGATCACTGGGGGATACAAAAGCTGACATGTGCTATCAGTGTGACCTGGAATGGACCACAAATATGTTCTAAATTACCTATTGAATCCATGTGATTGTAACTAATGAAAGCTGCAGAAATTGAAAAATTGGAAAGTTGCCTCAAACCCCAGCTTCCCTACCCAGCTGGGAAAGGGAGATGGGTGAGCAGAGAGAAACCCAAGGCTTTTCTACTTTGCTGCACTTATCCGTAACAATGGCCTTTGGGGAAATATTAACTTAAGCCTGTCTCTAGAGGAAAAAGCTGCACATTATCTCTTTGCCACATTATGCCACCTTTAAAGAGCTTGAAAGGACTGGCAAGTGACAGTGACAGCTGCTGGCAGGGGTCTGCTGGGACAGGCGTCACTGTGGGCTGCACGGATTCCTTGGTGGGGCTGCACGCTCACAGCCTGGGTGCCAGCACATGCTGCCTTTTCCTACCATGTTAAAAACAAAACAAAACAAAACAACAACAAAAAAACCCAAAACATATTCCAGGGTTAGGTCCTAGGGAGGTTTGGGGTTTTTTCCTTTAAATATTTTACATGGGCAGTTTTATCTGATGGGTGACATCAGTTGCAATCTTGGTTTCTTTTTGAAATGAAATCTCCCCATGGATATGATCCAGAGAGAAACAAAAATCAAGGGCAGGAATATTTAGGCTGCCAGGGACACGGAGTTAGCAGCAGGAAACTGGCTTTGTTGCAGTTGGTTTTCTCAAGCTCAACTCTTCCCTCCCTCCTTGAGCCGCTGGACAAGCTAAGGACCAGATATTGTTTTCGAAACTTAGGGGAAGATGGCAAACAAATGAACCTTTCATTTTCCTTTCTTACATCTACAGACAAATGTCAGCCACTCATGCCAATGCCAAAAATAACCCAAAATGTATTAATTCTTACACATGTAAAATCAGAATGACCTGACAGAAGGAACATTTAATTCGGACTTCTGTATTTCAGACTCTTCTTGACTAATCCTACCCAACACAAGTCACAAATCTCTTCTCAGTCCTGCATGCACAAGCAAATCCCCCTCTCTTGTTTTGCAGTCAATTGATAAAAAATACTATTAGAAAGCTAAATATATTTACAAAAACATGAGCACCAATATACCATAATGAAATTCTACCAAAAAGAAACACTGACATCAGAGAACATAAATGTGATACATCCTACCAAAAAAGGAAGGGGCTCCTGCAAAATATGGCAAAAATTTCCTAAAGATAGGATGTTATCTTTTAGTTTGGGATTAAAAATAGTACAACTGTTTACCTATGACACAAAGCCAGAGACAACATCTCCTTCCAATAGTTTACAAACTATATAAACTGCACTCAGAAAAAACACAGGGAATATTAATATAACAGCAATTATCATAATAATGACATTATTTGTATTTTAAAGTTTTCCAATAATTTTTTGCATTATTGCTTTCTTTAAGCCATACCATTTCAGGATGCTTACAAAGAAGTGCATGAAACAAATTGACAAAAAGAGATTTTAACACTGACAGTGCAATTCAAGAGCCATGTTGGAAGCAGCCTAGAGACACAAAGGAGAGGAACATGGAGGGTGATCTGTTTATGGGTCAGCACAATGGATTTGAGGATGTGCAGCTCCTACTGCCCACCCAAAGTGCTCCCTCCCCACTGCACCAGTGCTATGCAGAGCTGCCAAGGTGAAATGCCAGGTAGCCTGTGACCAATCTGGCTCTTTAGCAAGTGTTAATTCTTCATGGTACCATAACATCAATGCAATGGAAATAATGTCCATATATTTTTTTTTTTTCCACAGCACAGTTACAATGATTTCCCTGGAAAATTCACAGAGGTTATCTAAATTTCAGTCTTTTGCCTTCCAGCACAAGAGACATGATCTGCCTTCCAGATCCACAGCACGGAGCCACATGGCAAGCTAAGGGTTGGAATCTTCCTTTAAAATGTCAAGGTTTGTTGTTTAACCACTACTAAAGTCTCTCTAAGCAACAATGTGGAACTCCTTAAAACAGATTCACAGATTCATTTATGGAAAAAAGAAGATTATTTTTTTAATTACAAAAATGTAAACCAGTACAGCATTTTCTAAGCACGCAGTGTAACCAGCACAGGAATGGACTATCAGGAGAAGTGATTGGTTCAATAGCTTTTATTGTCTTGAAAGCACACACCTCTTTTGCAAATAACTCAGTATTGGGATATATGAGTGAAAACAACCCCTTATACAGGAAGCAGGGGAGGATTAGATGGTCTATCAACTGAATTTGACCCATAATTTAGGCAGTGTCTCAAAAATAGTTCATGCAAGTAACTAGAATTAAAGATGGAATTCAGAACTGAACAATTTGTGCTTTTTGATGCCCACAGTCCAAACAGCTATACTGAAAGCATCCATCACTCTAATAAATACATAATTACTGACCATACAAAACACATATATGGTAGCAAAATTACGAGGATGGAAGCTGGGAGTGCCTCCAATATACAGGAGGCAGTATATATTTCTATATATTTCCAAAAATACTATTTACCCTCGGTTTTAGAAAGGCTCTGTGAAGCTTTGTCTTTTTAATTCTCAGCCGGACAGGTAAATCAAGCATCCAACCAACATTGTGGCAGTTTCTGACAGCTTTAGCTTAACAGCCAGGCTTCTTCTGCCAACTTAAATTTGCAGCTCGTGCTGTTCGCTGCTTTCTAAAACATGCACGACTACGGCACGCTTCTAGATCTATGTAGACCTTATGTGCTTCAGAGACAAGAGATAGAAAGCTCAGCCGAGCATTTCCTCAGAGCTGGCAGCACTCCCCTAACATCAATCTCATAAACTTCACAGGACACAGCCTGAGTTGTTCCCATCACAAGTCAGCTTTGACCTTGGGAAAAAACTCAGGCGTATCACAAGTTAAAATTATAGATCTATGGAAAGAAATGCAAAACGTGCCTATTGCTCCAGCAGTTTTTCTGAAAGTGCATCATATGACTTCAGACCAGAAGATGATTTAACCCCAAAGTTTAGCAGCAACAGAAGTTAAGGGTTCTCTGCACAACCTAGGCTTTAGTCTTGGGTCAAATCCTATTAATAATACAGACAACCAAACCTACAGCAGTGTCAGTGGGTAGCTCTATTAAGATATAAATAGAATTTTGTTAAGTTGGCTTTCTGCATTCAATGAAATTTATGCCGCACTACAAAAGAGAAGCTAAAATTCCTCATCTGCAGTGATGATCCCTTAGTACCATCTTGAAAAACATACAAAACCAAGATGGACACAGCCACTGTCATCATCAGTTCCCATCACCAGGACAATGGCACAGCTGGAAACAAGCAGGCTACACAGGCATTCAATCTGAGCTGGCAGAGTCTAATGATTTCAAATAATGACAATAAATGTCAGCAAATTGAAACACAATCTATTGTGTTTTATCATTACTAAAGGTCTCATGGCTCATACAGACAGAAGCCGTAAAGAAGATGCTAGAAAAGCTTTGGTTATGTTCTCACTGACAACACATTGAGGCAATCTGTGAGATGCTTGTTACCTTAGTTTGGTACCATGAAAACCTGTGGCTATTAGAACAAAGATGCTGAAATGATTGCACTTAATTCTGTACAAAGGCACATAAATAAATGCCCTCTTTTCAACGAGATGAAACACTGCAGTTCACAGTGATCTCACCTATGGGTGATGATACTTAGAACTTCTCAAAGTCTCAGCAGTGGAGAAGCCAGATTTTCACACTGAACTCCATGTCCCAGTTGAGGAGGGGCTCTGCAGCTGCACATACATAACCCCCAGGACGGGTCTGCATCTTTAGGCAATTGTTCAACACATTTGTGATACATAAACCCTGTTTCTCCATGGGGCCTGTTTCAGGAAAGCTTACCAATGTTCATACATGCAGCTGACACTAATTTTTCTCCAGTTTTCCAAGGCAGAAATGAGCCATCAAAATACCTCCAGGAAAAATGGTTGGTAAATGGCCACACAAAACATTCAAGATTAATCTGCCTGTGGCTCTCTGTAGCAGCACAACAGATGCTCTGCAGTCACAGTTAAGGACAGTTTCAGATACCCACCGAAAACTTTGGACCAGATGCCAACAGATCCAGCTGACTGCAGGTCAATCTTCAGTTTGGCAAGTGGTAGAGCAACCTGCCCTATTAAATTTTGAAAATCTCTTTGAAAGCTGGAGATTTCACAGCCCTTCTGCTACCCTCCTTGGTTCCCTCCTGGGTTCAAGCACTTTCACTGGGATTTCACTTTTCCTTATAACCAGCATGAACTTCTCCTGCTACCCCTTCTGACTGTTGCCTCTTGCCCTTTTCCTATGCCTTTGTGAGAGGAGCTTGGCTTCATCTCCCCTTCACCCACCCATCAGGGGGTTGATAAACGCAGTTCAATTCCCCTCTGTCTTGTCTTCTCTTTTCCAGGTGGATCCAGAGCAGACCTCTCCGCTCCCTCTCCCTGCCTGCCACACTCAAGAGAAGCACACAACAGCTTCCCCCATCACACTCACTGCACCAGTTCTGGTAGGTCCACTCTGTTGGAGTGGATGGGAACACAAGTGGGTGGGAACATCACAGCTGAGTTACATGATTAGTCATGGAAAGGTCAGTGCAAAACACCTCTCCTCCCTTATCACCAGTATTTACCCATCACCTGCACCCAGGAATGCTTCTGTCACTGCCTGAAGCCAGCGGCAGAGCACAGGGTTGAGTTTAGTTTGAGCAGGTGTCTTGGGTTATGGAACCAAAAATGTGTATTCTATTTCATCTGCTGAAAGCAGTTGGGGAATTGTTCTTCTTTATCTCTTGTAACTCTGGGAGGAGCAGGGCGGGTGCCTTTTGATAATGGGCCAACTGTTAAAACCAGGTGGGGCAGTGTTTCTTATCTCTTTTCACAATGGGCCATTAAGACTCCCCAAGCTGTTCTCCTCCCCAAAGCAGTACATCCACATTCCATCATCCTACTGTGAGATGCTCCACCCAGTGGGAGGCGCCAACCATTCCTACCTGGATAAAAACTGAGACATAGGAACAGAAGGTATCTGGCTTCACCAGATTCCTGGAGGAAGACTGGACCCTTCTCACCATCGCTGGACCCTTTTCACCATCACTGGACATTTTTTCTACAGGATCATCTCTACTCCAACAGAACCACATCTGCCACTCCAGGAGGACTCACCTTTGGACTGTTTCCAACACCCTGACCAACAGGGTTTCAGGCTATAGCTCTGACTCTGTCAGGGTTCTCCAAAATTGTTGTTTGTTTGTTTGCTTGTTTGTTTGGGCAGTTTTGTTTTCTACTACCTTTGTACTGTTAATATTCCTAGTAAAGAACTGTTTCCAAATTCCTATTTCCAAATCTTTGCCTGAAAGCCCTTAATTGCAAAATTATAATTTGGAGGCGGTGAGGGGTTTACATTCTCCATTCTAAGGGAAACTCCACCTTTCCCTGGCAGATACCTGTCTTTCCAAACCAAGACAGCAGGGCAGGAGCTGCCAAGCAAACGGAGGCTCAGAGCACAGGCAGAACCCCTGCAATTGGCAAGGCTGACGTGCACGCAGCCAGGTTAGCAGACAGCAGAACAGAGAGCATATGTGCGAGTCACAGGGGTGAGGTGCCGGAGCCAGTGCCAGACACGCGCGGTGCCGACATACGCGGCCCCAGCTGTTCTGACTGCCTTGTGTCCCAGCTAAGGCATTTGGCTGCAAACCCTTTTCCATGCCCATCTTCCTCTCATCAAGGGTAAACAGTGGCAACACAGCCATTTCTATGGTTTCCTTTGGTATACAGGACACAACTGTATTTGTGACCTTTAAGATTGGCTCCTCTGTATCTGTGTTGCATCTAAAACTGTAACCAAGTGATTGCCTTCATGCTGCAAAGCCAAAGGAAACACCACAGAAAGCCCTACAAGACTCCATAAAGCCAAACTTTCCAGCTGAACTCAATCAGATATCCTCAGTGGGCTCTTACAAGGTAAAGAACAGAAAAAAGCCTCTTTGGCTTGCCTGTCCCAGCTGAGTTTGCAATACCGAGAACACCATCAGGAAAAGAGAGGGGAAGAACTTGTAAACAGAGCAAAGCAAATGATGGTAACTGAGACAAAAACAAAAAGGAAACTGTAAAAGTATTTTTCATGACTTCTAGAGCATTTGCATTATTTTAAACTGCAAAATTCACAGCAATCTGGGGGATGGGGGGGATTTACAAATGTACTCAGTAAACTCTCTTGACAGAGGTAAAAATAAGTCAAGAAAAAAACAAAGTGGTCTCTGATCAAAAACTCCCCAAATTAATCCCTGCAAACAAGGCCACCCGTTCATCCAGTCCCACTCAGAGCTGCTCAACAGAGAAGATCCCAGTGTATATTTAGACATCAACTAGTAAACTGCCTTATGAATCACTTCTGAAATTTCCTTTATCCTAAGTCACATACTCTGTCATATAATCTCTAAGTCATATACTTAGGAGGAGAAGGAAGTATATGACCTATTTTTTAAAGTGACAAGAGCTCTTGCCTGACACTTAAGCAGAACAGGTTCTGTGGCTTGTTCTTCATATGATATGCATCAAACTTTAACTCTTACTTCACCATGAATTTCACCAAGTGTAGGTGAGGGATTTTTTTCCCACTGAAGCACAAATGAACTTTGCAAAAGAGGAAGAACCATATTTCATCCTCTTCTGAAGCATCATAGTGCCTTATGCTAGAAATGAACTGACAGAAGAGGTACTTGAAAACTTCCCAAGGAACTGGATGCTGTATTTGTGAGCAGCTACTACACAGTAACAACCAAAATTACACACTTGTTCTTCATATCCACCATGAGGAGCAACTGCAATCTGTTACTGTTTTACAATGACAGCATTACTTAAACCTAAAAATAACAGTTTGTAAGTAGAAAAAAAACCAACAACCTGTAATTAAGAACATTGAAATATTTTCAAAATATCACTAGTGATCTCCTGCAATTCAGGAATGTGTATTTTTCATGGCCAACTGCATTTAGACTTTGTTTTCTTTCATCTACAGATCAAGAAACTTGTCCTATAACAGCAGGAGAATCTTCAAAATATAGTTAATGATCAATTTGAATAATGCCAATAGAAGGATTTGATTTTACAGAGAAAGGGAAAGAAATGCTCCTAAAGCTACAGAAATATTCACTGAACAAAGTTTTTATTCATCTCACATTTCTTGTCTGAAATGGAAAAATAAATAACCATGTTTCATGCAAGACAATACTCCATCTAGATTTCAGAGCACGAACATCAACTAATAAGCTGTGAAAAAAAACATTCCAACATTTCAGACGGTAACAGTTATGGGCCTTGACACGCTGCTAATGGATCTTGACACAGGGAATAATCTAAATTCAGAAATGTTTGCCTTAAGGTTATATTTAAGGATGCAGAAAGCAAGTCAGCAAATTGTCCAATAATCTCCAAGGCCCATGTGCCGCCCTCCATCTGATGCTGGGATTGTGCAGAGACCCAGCTCTGCTGCCTGGGCCCCCTTTCATCCTGGCACTTCCAGAGCTCTGTTTCTAACAGCCCCATGCAGCACAAGCCCTTTTAGAATAAATATGTTTAATTCATTCTTGTGAGTGCTGGGTGTTTGGTTGGAGAACCCAAGGTCCAAAGGTGAGTTAATGGCACCAGCAAACCCCTACAGGACTGGAGAATGCAGCAGTGAACTTACAATGAACAGCAGTCAGGAGAGAGGAGTTTCCACTGCTAAAGCCTTAATTTGCGTAGTTAGAGGGGAATTGTTTGTCAAATTAAGCAGAACTAAAACTAGTATTTCTTCACTTCTCCTTGAATATTGGCCATCCCATTGCACGGAGGAAGAGAGAGAAAAGTTACCTCAGTAGCCATGCTTGTATGTCTCAATTTTCTCTACATTTCTTAGCCCTCTATGTTTTTATGTCAAAGATAGTTACTGGTGATTAAGTACATAAGCATTAATGTCCTGAGGAGCAAAACTGAAAGCATACTATTTGTACATGGTACTGCAGGGGCAGTCAGATGCAAACAGATACCAGGCCATACCAGCCCAGAAGGGTGCTCAGCACTGGACATCTGCTGCACTGAGAACAGGGAAGCGGGCAAGGAGACCTCACTCAGAAAGCCAAATATCTGAATTTTGTTAAGCAGAACTAGTCACCTTTCCAGAGATGGGCTGCAGCACTCAGGCAGCATGTGAAGGCCACTGGAAGACAGGATGTCCTGCAGTCTGGAGTTACCAGCTGATGTGACATCACCTGAGAATCTCTTCTGACCTACTTCACCCTCTCCTAACTGTGCTGCGTGTTTCCACCATCCAAGAACATGCTACCATATAAAAGATACATACACTCAGCTGAAACCATTTTCTTAAGAGCTGTAAAGAATCCTCCAAAACCATAACAAATCCCAAGATACGGCTTCCTGTTTTTTACAGTCTAAGAAATTAAATAGAGTCTTTGCAATTCAACCTCAGAGGAAGAAAATACCATCAGGAAATATAGGTAGAGGTTTATTTTTTCAGTGAAACTCGGCTAAAATGGCAATGAAATGAAGTCGTTCTGCTTTTGTTTAATTATGAAACATGTAGGATTGAATCTTATAAGGTGAACACATTATTAGTTCATTAGCTGGCAAACTCCAAAGCAAGCTGACCTCCTGGTGCTCCTGTCTAGAAATTCAATGCTCTTTTACCATTGCTCAGAATGAAGGCCTGAAAGAAAAATGCTGTATCTAAGTATAAAATATAGCACAGTCTGAAACAATCATAAGTATTGTCACTAGGGAGGATTCTTATCAGCATAGTTGCATGTGAACTTTGAAAAGGAATTAATCATCTCCAAGCTGCACTGGACCCTGTGTGACCAACCTGAGTAACCTCTTTTGTAACCAGAGCCACTACATTCCTGCTCCATTTGGGCTGTGACACTCGATTAGCTGTTCTCTGATCCATGCAATCAAATTGTCCCTTTAATATAATAGTTTAAAGACTAAATAGCCATGTGAATTTGTGTCATGACATTTAATCTAATCTAAGATAACTCACCTAGTATGTAATTAGCTCTGTGATTCCCTTTTTACACTTAAATAGTAGACATCATGTTACCCTATTTCTGGGAATTGAGGAGAACCTCATTTTCACAATCTCAAATATTTAACCTATTCTGTTATTCTTGCTATGATTTCAAGATGGCAAAGAACTGAATTATTACACTGAAAACCATATTAAAAACTCATAAAAGTACCCTTAGTATCTTAAAAGCACAACCATTTCATGTAAATCCCCCAGGTACAAAATCAAGTGAAGAGGCTCTTTCTTAGAAGCAGTTTCAGCCAAGACCAATCGTAAGTATATAAAAGACAGCTGAGAAAAATAATGTGTGGAAAAATCTAATTACAACATATATAATAAAGCATCTAAGCTGTGTCTTACTATACCAGATGATCATATGCTTTCTAGATTTAAAATTATAGCAGGAGTCTGCAGTCCATCAGGACAACGGCTCAGTGCATGTACTATTGAACTGGCTTTGTATTACCTATATCAATATATTACAAACTACATCACGTTTACCAAATATAAGCATTTCTATATCAAATGCTAAATCTTATGGTTAAAGTGGCAAAGCAGTGTCACAGCACTGCCTGAACCCCTCTTGATACAGACAGTGAATGATGTGCTGCCTTGGTACAAGAGGGGACAGAGACTGAGCAAAAGTTTCTGGAGTAATAAGACGGATCCACAGCGGATTGTTCCTTCTCAAGAGTAAAAGAAATATTGGGGATTTCTCCTAGATTACCAAATTATGCAGCAATTCGTTGGATCTTTTGTGGGGCTGATCTTAACACCCCACTGTACCCTTTTTTCTTTGCAGAACCAGAAGTATCTTCCTGTTACAGTAAACAGCAAACTTTGAATTAAAGCCTTTCCATAGTAACTTTGGTGGAAATCTTTTGGGAACAGCAATTTTAGACAAACCATGGCATTGAATTTGTTGTACAATACTTGCCCCATCAATGTTAATGGAAAATTTCCATTGATTTTACTGAGTAGATATGGGCTCCTCACATTTAAATTATCATGAGAATTGATTGCAGGTTGTTTACATAGCCCACACAGACACACAAAATCAAAATCTGGAAAGATCAAAGCTAACCCTATACTTAAACCCAAAACTCCTAAAACTGCCAGTTATTCTTTCAAATGAGACCTAAGAACTCTCAGGGGTTTTTTCCACTCTCTTTTTTCCCAGGATGTTATTTTTATCTTGGCACTGTTCATTTTTGCTATTTAATTTACACCGTGTTTGAAGCAATTACTGAGATAGAATTGTGTCAAGTCTTCGCTGCACTAACTTTTCTACTGCCTTTATAACTTTAGAATCTATTTAATTGACACTTAAAATATTATAGAGAGAAAAAATTGGACTCTAATATTTCCTCTACCAGGCTCAGTTCTACCACAATAGAATTTAAATATTTCTCAGTATTTCATGTTCCTCGGTTCAAAATTACAGCCAGGCAACCAAGGAAAGGATTCTGTACTGGCGTTTCACCAAAGCCAAAGGAGATATTACCATCCCTGTGAACTATCTCAATGCTCTTCAAAGACAGGAAACAGACTTGGGATTTCCACCGCAGTTCAAACTCCCTGCACCACACGCTTTGCTCTGCCCTGCACACCTGCCTTGGCCTGGGCGCTTCCACAGAGAGGACCAGCATGCTGGCAGTACGTGTTTCACCCACAGACCATATGAGAACGTGGACAATCAGCACACATGGAAGCACTTACGCCATCAACAAACACGAGGAAATGCCAGACTAGGTTTTCAGCTGAAATCTGCAGCAGGTGCCTGACCCCAGGTCACTGGCTGTCCTAACCGGGAGCTCGTTCTCCTCTCCGCACCAGGCTCCCACTGGGCTCGGTGCGAGGATGTGGTATGATTAAGCATGTTGACATACAGAGTCACCACATAATTGTAGCTATTCAGCCTCTCCCTGTTGTTGTGGTAGAGCGTATATTTAGCACTACAGTTACCCTCAGAAGCGAAATACACAACCAACTCCCACAGCCCCTCTCTCCTCTGCTCTCCTCTGTGCACAACCCTGCATTTGCCTTAAGGACTGTAATATTTTGCGACCAGCTGTGCTCTGAAGTAACCACCCCCCGCTGACACACAACGCAGATGAATGCTGAATCGCTAAAAAATACAGTTCCAAGTCAGTTCTTAAATCCTGCACGTATCACAGGATAAATTACTTTCGTATTGCTCTAGGTAAGTGGACTCCTCGGGCGGCAATCCTAGCTTGGGCTCCGTGGCACATCCCCGATATCCACCTTCTCTATCACCACAGTATCTCGGCCAGCAGAAAAGGCTGGGCTTTTTACCCAAATATCCCCCTCTGGAAAGCCGTGTGCTCCCACCCGGGATGCCGGGCGGGCCGGGGCACCAGCTGATGCCGCCCTCATCGCACCGCGGCTGCGGGGCCGCGGCAGCCCCGAGCCGCTGGGTACCGCCGCGGGGATGGACACAGGCCGGTCCAGCCCGTCCTGCGGGGCTCCGGCCGGGGCTGCGGGGGCCGCCCGGGGCGGGGCGGCTCCGCCGGAGCCCCCGCGCAGCTCCCGCCGCCCGCACCACGGCGGATCCGCAGCCCCTCCCGCCCGACAGCGCCGGAGGCTCCGGCAGCGCCCGAGGCTGCGGCAGCTCCCCCCGCGATGTGCGCACACACCGATTCTCGCATTTTCGGGTGGCTTTCGGGGAGCAGTTTTTATCCGGCTGCCGCTGCCCGCACCCCGCGCGGCAACGAGACGTACGCGAACCGGGCAGTGGCAAAGGTCACCCCGAAACATCGGGGGTCCCTCCCGGCCGTCCCCCGTGCCCGCCTACCTGTGCCGGTGCTCATGGCGCGCAGGAGGCTCCGCTGCCGCCGCCGCCCGTCACCGCGGCCCCGCGGGCGGCACCGTCCCCGCCCGCCGCCGCGCAGCGGGGCCGCGCCGCGCTCCGCCCCCGCCGCCAGGTGCCGGCACCCGCAGTCTCGGCTCGGCTCGGCTCGGCTCGGCACGGCACGGCACCTTGGGAAGTGTAGGCAGCCCCGCGCCGCCGCCCGCGGACTACATCCCCCTCCGTGCCTTGCTGCGGCCACGGGCGGCTCCGGCCCCGCCGCTTCTGCGGGCACAGCTGCTGCAGCACCCAGCCCCCGCCCCGCAGAAACTTCTCCCCAGGTCTCGGCTGGAGCCGCAGCCCGCTCGCACCTGCCGGCCGCCACCGCTCCGTCCGGCCTCCCTCGCCCTTGGGCTGAGATCTTCCTCTGCATTTTCCTGTCCCGCTTGCGCTCGGCTCGTGTGATGCCCGAGGAAAGCAAAGAGGCGCACAGGTGCTCCGGCACGTCCCCGAAGCGCCCGGGCAGTGACGATGAGGATGCTTGCGCTGTTCCTTAGCGCAGTCCCGACTCCCAGGCAGCGCTGCACCGCACGGAAGGTGTTGGCAGCAAGTCTGGGCGTTCAGCGGGGAAAAGCAGTGCTTTCTGGATCAGGTGAACTTTCACTCATCCTCTGGATTCGAAAGTACAAGGGCACACAATTACAATTAAAGCCATTTGTATATTAAATACCGATTTATTCAGTATTTAATTAATCTGAAAATTATTTTATTTCTGTGAGAATTGATGGGATTAAAAAAAAAAAAAACCCACCAACAAAACATCTGTTTTAACAAATATAAAAGCAGCCAGTGTGGTTGCATAAGCGTGCTGTACTGCACAGCTGCTCTGATGCTGATTTCAGACTGCGCTCAGGGCAGCTTGGGGTTACAGTAACAGCGTGAGGAAATAGGGGTGTGAAGACTCACTTTGCATTAGTATCAGTCTGATGATTACTCTCTGTTCCACTGACAGTTGCCTAAAAGTTATAACTTAATTAACAGTTGTAAGCTTAAAACCTACACAGCTTTCCCAACCTACACCTGAAACTGAAGAGAGATGAGCTCTCTAGCAGTGCTTACACAGTCACACTTTGACAGAGAATCATGGCCCTCGGTCCTGTGTAAGAATAGCAGGACCTTATGGCTCTTGTGTCATTTGTCTGATGTGCATGGGGACCCCCTGGACATAATCACTGCCATCAGGAAGAGCGTGGAGCTGCAATCCGAGCAGCCACAGGATCAGACAATTCAAACCAGTAACATACATTCCTGACAGCCACCATCAGGGTGCTGAGGGGATTTCCTGAGCCAGATGTGTGTTCTTTATTTAGAAGAACCTTCTGTGGATTTTCTTCTGTTGTCTTGTCCAGTTGCAGCTTGAACCCGTGCACGCTTCGAACAACCACAGCATCCTGTGCAGGGAATTTCACAGCTGAACTATCTGCTGTTGTTTTGAACCTGCTGTTGGCTGTTTTTACTTGATGCCTGCTCATTTTTGTAGTAGAAGAGAAAGCAAACATATAATTACCTGTTCACTTTCTCTGTGTCACTTATGAATTTACACTGCTCTATCAGATTCCAGCCTTCACTCCTACTCTAGTTAGTCATTCCTTAAAATGGGTGACTTGTAACTTCAGTACCATGCTGCTATCTGTCACTTTCTGTCATTTGTTCTGTAGTTTCATTGTTTGATTATCAACTTTGGTTTTAATCATGAAGTATCTTTGCATATAATGATCATCAGGAGTTCAAGGCAATCTCTGAGTGATGTTAGTGACACTAACCCTGTGGCTATACAAAAGTGTTGCTTTTAAAGCTAAATTAGACAGAACTCTTTTCTTGAACGTGGTGGGTGTACAATCCATATTGTAGGTAATGAAGAGGAAACTGCCTTGGGCTTGAAGGCTGTTAAAAGACAGTTTGATCCTTCTGCTGGGTGGCAGTGCAGAAGGAGAATGCATGCTAAAGCCTTTTGTAACTCATTGCATTGAGAACCCCAGAGCCATAAGAAATTTTCGGAAGTTTTTCCTACAAGTCATAGAGACAACTTAAAGGTCAGGGTTACTACACAAATGCTCACAGTGCCAACACAGTCCCAGGAAAACTAAGAAACAGGCCATAGACTTAAAATTTAGGGAAACTGAGAAACAGGCCATGGACTTAAAATTTCCCCTTGTTTAGGGTAATGCCACCTGCCACAAGCTTGATTAAAAGCTCCCGTGAATCACTGGAAAAATCATGGTCTGCTTCTGGTAAGATCCCATTATTCCAACCAATGAACAAGCGAGTAGTCAGCACTTAAAAGGTCTACTGTCTAAAAGTTATCTTCTCCAAGCTTGTCCAGGAAAAGACCTGCTTCAATGACTTTTGGAGATAGTTCAGTATCATGGATGACACAGATGACACAAGCATTACTTGGGAAGAGGTCACAGTTCAGTGCATGAGTGGTCTATGGCAAAAATAGTTGCCAGAGTTTATTTTAAATTCTGTTGGATTTGATGTTATCCTTGCTCTCCGGAAAGACTTTTGATGTCTCTTTCTCTGGGAAGCTGGCCTTGAAAGGGTTGATAGCAAAAGTGTGGTGAAAATGTTGGCTTCACAGTCAAAGTGAAACCATCCAGAAAGGGTTGCCAAGAAGGCTTAAACTAAACAATTTAAACTGAGCACTCAGTCTCACAGAGGAAATAGCTCGAATCTTTCAGGGCAACGATCCATCCTGAGAATGGGCAGATACACTCTTTGGGGTGCTGTAATATTCAGCTCCTTGTTACCAATCTCAGGCTAGTGGGCAATCATCTTTTGATTTTCATTTTTGGAAACAATCAGCTTGTTCAGGTAATGTGAAGAAGGCTGAAAAGTCAGCCTTTGACCCTGTCAGCATTGTGCACCACTTCTGTCATTACTGGGAATTCAGTTGGCACCTGGCAAACCTGATGATCCTGTTTCTTCCTTCACATCCTCAGTGTCATCCTGAATTCTTCTAAGACCATTGATTTTTTTTTTTTTGAGGAGCTTGAAAAATGCAATGCAAGACAAATTTACTTTTTAGCATGGAAGAGTTTTCTAAAATTTCTCCACTATTATTTGGACAATGTTATGGAAGAAATTTGCATTTTACTGTCCATGTGCATTTAAACTGTATGTCTTTCTTAAATACATCTTTGTGTCTTGCTATATTTTATTAATTGTATCAGGAAAATAAAACCTTTGCTATCTATTGAATTTGTAACCATCCCAGTTATCAGAAATGCATCCTCCTCACATAAGGGAATATATCTTTATGTATCTTCCCTCAGGTAAGGGAATATGTTTTCATGTAAAGAAGAAAAGGGTGAGCACTGTAAATGTAAAGGAAAAGAAAAAATTCTTTTAAAAAAATTCAGTTAAAAAAAGATTCAGCTGAAGCAAGGAAAAAAGGATTGTTTCTAATATTTCTGAAGTTTACAACTTCAGGGTGGTCGTGGTCTTCCAGGACAATAAAATTATTACTTTTATTTGGTTATTTGCCTGCCAAGTTTTTTAGGTCATTGCCATATAAGAGGGGTCATATTTTAAAAGCACCTCAATGGAGGGTCCAGTGAAAGAGAGAGAGGAACTAGGACTTCAGCACTGGGAATAAAGCAGAACCTTTATCTCTTCCAGAAAACCCAACAAAACAAACCAACCCAAATAAACCAACCAACCAAGCAAAACCACAAACAAACAGACAAAGCAAAACAAAAAAATTGTGAAAAAAGCCATTATCCATCCAGTTTCCAGAAGTGTTTTACATGCTAATCCAGACTATAGAAAACTGCAAATCCAAGCAATTGTTAAACCTGGTGAAGTTTTCCCTTGGCTTCATGTTCAAAGCTGATACAGTATCACAAGATTTTCAGGTCAAATACCAACCTGGAGAGAAACTTAAAACAACAATTTGTTTGTACCAGCTATGCTATATAGTTGTTAAAACCCTTCTGAAGTTGTCCTTAATGGATATGGAAAAAAAATCAGAAAAAAATGCATAAATTAGACCTGCTTTTGTAAATCTTACTGTGGAACTCTATTTCATGCCATTAAGTTCTTTTGTATAGACCTGAAAACTGAATTTAAGCTCCTAAGAATCTACAGTAATTTTTACTTTTTAACCTGAAATCTACTTTATAGGCTGATTTTCAATCTAAGCTGCTGTCTTTTGACAGCTGTTTTATCTTCTGGAAGACAAAAGAAATCTTGCAATTTACAGTAATGTATTTTGAAGTGCTTATGTTTTAAATGAGAAATTATCCTTCAATCGCATTCTATAAATTTACAGAAATATGCCATTTTCCTATTAATTCAAAAATAGAAATTCTTTTGTATCACAGAAGATTAAGAACCTGACATGACATGCTGTCATGACCCCTCTTTTGCTTTTCACTGATTCTCTTTCGTATGAAGAAAGCTCCCTAAACATCTCTGTGTTAAAAACATTTCTGCTTTTAATTTTCTGGTGTCATATACCTCTTAGGAATTCAGGACTGGGCTACTTTGCCTGGGTTACAGTCCTGTAACTAGACTTGAACTTCCCTAATTTTATGACTAATTCCATATTGAGTTATGAGCTTTTTGACATTAAAATTACTATATCACAGAATTACTGGTACTGGGGCAGCTGCCAAAATAAGTCACCCTTGTGTTTGCAACCAGTGACAGCAGTTACCTCTCCACCACCTTACTCTGTCTATTGTATTGGAGTGACATTGATAGTAAATAAAATATAAGGCAAGTCTGAAGCTCCAAAAGAGTAACAAACTGGGATCTTAAAATGAGATTCTGGGTATGGGAATAAATTGCCAGCTACTCACTGAGCCAGAAGCACACGTGTTTATAAATAATGAATTAGTGTGAAGCAGCCATAATGAAATAATAACATGACACTATATTAAGATGTCTGAGTTGCACTATCAAGATGTCAGTAATAACTTTTATACAAAGCTCCTCTCACACCTGTGGGAAGAATATAAACACTGCATCAGCAGCTATAACTTAGACATCCATTACCTGTTACAAACCTAAATGCATTATGATCAAATATGGTCAAATAAAACTCCCAGGCAAACTTTGAAGGCAGAAAGCGTGAAATAACATCAAAGGGAGCAATGGCTGAGGATGAAAGAAATCTTTGTTACGGCAAGACAATCAAGGACTGTTCTCTCATGTCAGCAGTCAGCATTTGGAAAGTTGGTCAGAACACATAAATTTTAGTATCACAGGCTGGTGCACGTGGCAGGAAGTCCAGCAGGTAGTGATGAGCATCCATACAGAATTCCTACACAAGGTTCCTACACACTGTAACAAACTCCTAGGTTACAGCAATGAAATGAGCAGAAATACAAATGCAGAGAAGGGTTTGGGGAAGAGCCAAAACAAGCCATGAATAATATAAAAGTCACTACACTTGCAAAAAACATTGGCAAAAATTTTAATTTGGGAATGGCAGATGAAGCTTGCAAGGATTTCAGTGCAATATCACACAGTCTGTGTACCCACTGATATCAATACTTATGACAGTAAACATGTAAATAACATTGTGCTTTCTGTAGTAAACAAGAAGAAACATAATGTGGTCCCTTTTGTTGCAGAGAGGTTAACACTTATTAGCATATTGTGATCCCTTGCAAATGTGACTCCTTGGAAAACCACTCTTTATGTGAAGCTACAGCTTCTCCTTTGGAGTAGATGTTGTTACAATCCATTGGCCTTGAATCAATTTAACTCTGTTTTGCAGCCCAGGCCGATGTATGCTGATTTCCCATTCCTTATCCTGCACTCCATATCTAACACTGTTCTTATGTAAAAAAAAAAAAAAGGCAAAAAACCAAAAAACCACACAATACACCCTCATGCCAGCAGAATATAAACTCCTCTGAGGTGATAAAATTCTCGTGTAGCCCTGTCTGTAAGTGAGGCTTTGCCTGGGAAGATGTGTGACAGTTTGCAGGAACTTGCAGCCCACTCTGGCAGTGAACATTCCTGAGACATCAGGCCCCAGAAAAATGCAGCTGTGACTGATACTTCTCTCTGTCTCTTCAGCTGCAACAAAGCTGAGCTGCACAATCAGTGTTGCTTTCCAGGCTTCACTAGGGGAAGGTCTCAGTCTGTATGAAATGGCCTGGTCCAAGCCTACCTAAAAGAGAACTTTAAGTTTACATGGGGATTGTGGATAACACATGCACTGATGTCAACTAGAAAACAAAGAAGGAACGGAGACATATTTCTTTTTTTTTTTCAAACATGGGAAAAAGTGGAAAAAATATCACTGAATATAATTAATGGACATGAAACATGCTGTGCATTTAATGGAGTGAGTCCAAAATATGTTAATGCTTATTAAAATTTTTGTGTTTAGCTGTATGGCCTTAAACTTAGTAGGAATGTTTTTATAGCATCCCCCCACACATTCACACCTTAACACCATTATTTTCTGTGGTGGCCAGTCCACGTACAGTTGACTTAATCAAAAAGTCCATAAATGAAATTGTAAGATGGTTCCAAGGCCATATTTCAGAGAGGAAGCATCTACAGTTTTCATGATTTTCAGATCCATATTGACAAAAGCTCTAATGTCTCAGATTTTCCCTGATAAATAAGAAATCTTTCCTCATATTTCTCAAGACTGAGGGTTGCACTATAGCTTTTAAAGATTTTATTTTTTCTATAAGAAGTACTGCCTCAAGCATACAAGGCTGGATACTTAAGCAGAAAATATTGTGCTTGTTATGTTTATGAGCACCTTTTAATATACTTAGTTCTGGTACCTGTGTCCAAATGGTCTAAAAAGATAAATGTGAGAGGAAAGTTGTTACTGGATATTATAACTTAAATCAACAGATAAAGCAGCAAAAAATGGACATGTAAACCCTTCTTCGGGTCTCAACTAGAGGGCAGCAGTAATTTGGAAAAAATCCAATTATTTTGCTAATATGAAGCAAAATCTTTTATGTGAAGACAGACTTTTATGGTTATTTTTGAAGTCAAAAGTATCACTATAGGATTTTCTCTACTGTAGACATTTTGGTGGTTGGAAATGCTGATCTCAAACTACAGGAAGACAGAACTTCGGGCTAGCTTGATCAAAGGGAAAACTCCTGACACTAAACCAAGTTGCACTTAGTGAATGGAACAGAGTTTATAGGATAATAAATTTAAAATCTGTGATTGTTTCTATCCTAATGGCTACCTATTGGTT
This sequence comes from Phylloscopus whistleri, assembly GCA_017589585.1. Taxonomy (NCBI): domain Eukaryota; kingdom Metazoa; phylum Chordata; class Aves; order Passeriformes; family Phylloscopidae; genus Phylloscopus; species Phylloscopus whistleri. The sequence goes on along the minus strand of JADMLD010001629.1, from coordinate 1,157,746 downwards.
TTTGTTTTCCAGATATTCCTTCAGGCATGTTCTTCCACAGAGCATTAGGAAAGCCAAAAGCAAGCTTTCATTCCTACTGAATCTATATTGAAATATCTTTTCTCCACTTTTTGAATGCCTAAGGAAGTCAAAATTTACTTTCTCAATGCCAAAACTAGCTCAGGAGATATTTGTATTCTACATATATTCAAGCTCCTATAAATAAATTTCCATGGCCCTGCACTTTTTAGCACTAAGCAGAATCACCAAACAGATGGGTAAAATTTCAGTTCTGCAAATTAAGTGTTTCAGTGTATGAAGGATTGTAAGTGCTTCTTTCTTGAAAGTCTTTTTATCCATCCAAGAAGTGCTCTGGCATGCTAGTAAAGAAAAGAGTTGAATATGTATATAGAAATATAAAAATACATTTCAAATAGTACACATTTATGCAAATCCTCAGAAGGGAGAGGAATTGAAGCAGAACTAAATATTCATTGCTCCTGCTCCTCCCCCTTCTTTTTTAAGATCAAGGAGCTGTGGCTTTCTACTCCACTCCTCAGAATAAACAGTTTTAAATAAACTGACATAGTTTTCTGTGCTTTAAAGGACAGCAGAAAAGCTGTGACAACCTCAGCAAGAAATCTTATTCCAGGAAAAAGCCTTGAGTGGTGCCCTTTTCTAAATGCTTAATGTGGGACTAGATGGTCTTGAAGGTCTCTTCCAACCTTGATGGACATGTGACACTATGAAAAGAGGAAAAGAGATATCAAATCCATTTGAACAGCATAGCAAATGATCTCTACTCAGTACATGATTATAATATTTTTTGTGGCTACCTATAAAAAAAGTTTCCTTAAGAATTAATTCTTATTTCCACCTGCCAGCTTCAAGCAGCTGAAAATAGTTAACCTTTAATTAAAAATCACGTCACCTAATTATAAAAGGAAGTACCTACTTTTCCTTTAATTCCTCTGTAATGCTGCAAAAGGTAGGGATTTAGCCTGTCAAGGGGGAAAAAATTTTTTTTTTGGAAAAGGGTGTTCTGTGGGAGTTTAAGTGTAAAGTGCCTAGAATACAGATTTTTTTTTTTCCCTTTTAATAGTTGGAGGCTGTAGATGAACAGAATTATTGTTTCCATGTCAACATATATTTCTTAATTTCTTGATACTTGGATGTTTTAGAGGCTCTATTTTCTAAGTGGTTTGTTAATTCCAGTACATAAGAGGAATTTAATTCCACTTGCAAGATGAAAGAAAAATAGGGAAAGCTCATTTCCTATGCTGAAGGTTGTGAATACAAGATCTCTCAGTGTATTTGGTTTGGAGTGATTGAGAAGGAATGTGTTTTCTGTGCTGCATGGAGCTCCAAAGTTTGTGCTTGATTTGGGGAGGCTGTTATTCCTATGGGGTAGAAAACAAATCCTGCTCAGCCATAATGTACAGACATTAAATGGTTAATCTAAGTGCTAGTGATTCTAAGTGGTAAGTGATAATTGCAATTTTAATTCTGAGCTGATGAGACTTTTAGAAGCTTCTCCTTCTCTGCTGTGGGAAGGCCTATGATCTGTGGCTGAGATGGAATTCTGAATCCAGTCATGACTGGACCCCTTTTTGCCTGCTGAGATTTGAATAAGGGCTTCCTTGGCTAGGAGCATGCTGGCTTTTTGGTCTGCAGATAAAAGTGTTTTCAAGGGAGTAACAGAGGCACCTGGGAGATGCTAAACTTGGGAGGAAGCTCTGTCAGGTGTGTGCCAATGGTCCTTCTTGTGCTCAGGAATAACAAGCTCAGTAACATTTATTATTAGCATTTGGTAACTGTAAGCAAATTTAGCCATTATGTAGTGGGCTGTGTAAATAGCTCAGGAACTGTGTAAGTGGTGTAACAGCTGGATGTTTTGACTCAGCATTTTCCTGCAGACTGTAAGGCGACAGCATTTCCGTACAGATGGGTGGCAGTATATTTTTCTTTTCATGTTTTCTGTTTTTCCTTTCTGAACCTGGCTATGGAGCTGGGATGGTGTTTTTTCAAGACCTGGGGGGAAGTAAAGCTATCTGGGTTTCAAGCAGGCAGATGCAAAGATGACAGGAGACCAGAAGAAAGCACTTCAGCTAGTTCTATATGCAGTTGCTGTGAAGAGATAACATGCTAATCAAAAGGAAACATATGGCTAAACCTATTTCTGTGGAAGTTGTGTGCAATCATAGCATGAACATAACACAACTAATATCCATATATGCTGATAATCTGTCTAGCATTAATATGATTGGGTAAGTTTGCTAAAGTGTCAGTACTCCAAGCTGAATGTTTTTTTTCCCATCTAGGGGCTCAGTTGATGTTTCTTTTTGAATTTGTGATACAGATTGTATTTCTTTTTAAGTGGGTGTACCTCTATTACTAGATGAAAGAGGAATCAACAGAGACTAATTTAGCCAAGACAGCAGTCAGTAGCTTGCATGATTTCAAATTTGCCATGCTAGATGTAAATGATGGATAATAACAATTTCAGCAAAACACAGAACAAACAGAATCTTTTTATGATTGATAACAGCAAGGGACAATAAGCTTGTTAACAAATATTGGACTTGGGATGAAAGAGATCAGACAGGAATTTAGTAAAATGTGTAGAAAGATCCCTTCTCACCTAAAACTGGTATTTCTGTCCCTTATCAGTGAATAATCAAATGAGTTATGCCTCAATATTTTTATGTTAAAGTTAGTCCCTTTGGCAGTGCACTGTTCCTTCATAGGAACAGCTGTGATGGAATAGTAGTTATGCTGAAAGGTATAAGTCAGCCTTAATATTAACACATATTGTTTTCCCTAAAACAAGCTGCTGAAGTGAGAAATGGTCAGAAAAACATGCAGTTGCAGAAGGGCAGACAAACAGGATGATGAAAAGCAATGCCTGAAAGAGACAATTAGAGGAAATGCCTTTATCAACACCCAATGTCCTCCCCAGCCTCCTGTCAGATTCTTTTAATAATTCTGAAGAGATTAGGGACAACCTGATCTCTAAAATAATAAGCAGGACCATCAAGTCTTCAGGTAATTTTACCAGTTAAAGAATTGACTAGAAGAAACAATTTTGAAGCCTATTTTTAGGAAATGAAACCTGAAACAGGTAGCACAATTCATAGTAATTAGAATTTAGTGTAAGGGATGTGGTTACTAATATGGAAACCAATCTGTGCTGGTTTTTTCCTGTTTGCTGCAATATATTGGTCTCTGGAGTTATTTCATGAGGACAGCTGTCTAATGATATTATACACTTAGAATTTTGGAATGTGGATTAGTACTGTTCCAATAAGACAACAGGAAGTCCAGGGCCAACTTTTGATGTCATTACCTTTAAGCTGAAAACTGTGTTTTTCTGATTTCCACCTAAACACCATGTCCATATACACCACCAAGAATTGAAGTACTGGCTGTGGTGTGATGAAATACCATGATGCAGGACTTCAAAGTAAAATCACAGAGGAAGCAGATTTCTGATCTAGTTGAAGATTACAGGGAGGAGGTGGATAAGACAACTTTTAAAGGTCCCTTCCAAGCCAAACTATTTTATGATAATATGGAAAAGGGAGTGAAGGAGCCTGGAGTTCAGTTGGTGCTATTTTGTTATGTGTTTCTTGAAGTGAGTTGCAGCTCTCTTGATTTCAGTACTCTAAAATAAAAATTAGCTGTATCTTTTAAGATTTTAGGGACATACTAATCAGTGGTAGATTCTACAATGATTGGGACTCAGAAATAGAGACTAGAAGATTATTATCCATTGGGAAAAATATAGGCTTAGATGACTCTTTGAGGCTTTTTTTCAAAACTACTTTGAATCACATTAAAAAAAGAGGAACATCAGTGAGGAACTGATGTAATAAAATGTGTTATCTTTAAATTTAAATATAATATTATAAAATATTATCTTTAAATATACATATAAGATAAATGTATAAAAATAAATGAGAAAACTTAGATATTTAAGAAACTCGTGGAAAATTAGTCAGTAAAGTGGTGACAGAAATGTGGTATGCTGTTGGCATAGTTACTGCATAAATTAATTACTCCTGAAGTGGCATGCATTGTGTACTGCATTATAGTGCAATATCAAATTAATTCCCTCTGGGAAGATTGGTTGGTTGTGATTTACACAATCACTTGAGTACCTTCCAGCTTCATAATTTCTGGGAAGATGGAGAGTTCCCAAGCACGCTGCAGGAACAGACTGCCTGATCAGTGTGAAGCAGCATTTATAATTCATGTTTATGTGGTGTGATGGGATGAAGGAAAATGAGAGCATGATTTATGATTAATACCTGATTTCTGATGTTTAAAGACAACTCTTGAGTACATGTTCCTCAAGATGGACTGGCAGGAGTCATAACTAAGGTCTCAAAAGCACTTGAAGGATCTGGTTTTGTTACTCCTGCTGGTAAGAGCTGTAGGAGGGCAGCAGTGCAGTGGGGACAGCCCATCACCTCTAACCCCACTGCTTTTGTGGGTCATTTAGGATATGGCACATGTATCAGTCTTGTTACACAGCAGATAAACTCTGTGTGCCTTCCACAACCGCCTTGCTCAACTCCCCAAACTAATATTTAATGTTGCATGATAGGTCTGCTAAATAATACACTTCTGCAATTTAATCCTGAGCATATTGGTGTAAATTTTTTGTTAAGCAATTTTTCATCAGTGTTTTTTGCAGCTGTAATGATAGCAAGAAATCTAATTTTTCAATCAAAAGCAAAGGGGTAACAAAGCCCTGTCCTGTATATGAAGAACAGTTTGTTACTTTTTTTCTGAACAATGCTTTTTTAACACAATGGCCTGGATGTGTCACTTGGAGCCTTTTAGTCACCCATGCAAAATGCCACAATGAATTATTACTTTGAAAAGCTGGAGTGTGTAAATGGATCTTCCAACACACTCGATACATTTTTGCTCTGCTTAATGAACTTCAGTAGCACAACTGCATTCTCAGGAATGTTTTTTCTTTAAAAAAAAAAAAAGTTTTGAAATTAACAGTATTGGTTAATAGACAACTTTTTGTACTGGCCACATGCAAGCCAGGCTGTGCAATCAACAGGAAAGATAAGAAGGTCAAACAGGAAGAGCTGTGCTGGAGTCAGTTTTGAGCAGAGCTGAGGAAGGCAGGGATCTGCCTGCTCTTTAGCAGCATGTTACAGCGGATCAGACCTGGAAAAGGTAGGAGAAGTCCTGTGCTCTATGTCTACGTTCTCCCTCTTTTGCTCTGTTTTAGGTCCTTGTGGTCTGGTATTTGACTGTGGGTTTGTTGTCAATGTGTTGGAATTGCAGCCAGTTAAAAGGGTAATTTTGGTAGTGTTCTGTTCTTTGGTGTGTCATAAGGAAATCACTGGAAAATATGTGTAAATGTGATCTGTCACAGTTATGAGGACCTGCTGGGATTTTCTGTGCTGCTCTGTTTCCCTCTTCTAGGTAGTGTGGTGTTAGCTGACCTGAGATTCAGTAGCAACAGCTCCTACTTTATTCCTCTGCATTATCTGCCACAGGCCAAATTCTGTCACATCTAGCAGTCAGAATGAGATTCACAGATGCTTTTTATAGTTTTCTAACAGTGATCTGATTTTTGTTTTAAAACATCCCTAGAGTTTATGCTTATTTTTAAGCAGTTACAAGATTTTGGATTTTAGTCTCCAATTTTCCATATTTAAACTTGGAAATTTTGGATGTATGGTGCTTTTAGAGCTGTGCTGAGGATGGAAAATATATTTCAGTGGTTCTGAGATTCAAAGAAGATTAATCATAGGGAGAGCTAAAGCTTTTAAAGGCATCTATTGCATCTCTGAAGCTTGCTAGGGCTTGTTTGTTTGTAGAACAGCTGGGAACAATGATACCACTTGCAACATTGTTTACTGAGAATTGCTAACTAAGCTAAAGTTACTTCCGTGATAAAGAGGTCAATCTTCCATTTTTGGAAAGCACTCACATTCCTAAGTTTGTTTACCCTGATTATAGATTTGCTTACCTTTATGTGGAATACATAAAAATTGTTGCTCATACAGAACCTAACATGGATTTTTTTTCTTACATTCATGCCTATGACTGAATTTCATAGAGATCAAGCCTGTGATTTACTCTCTAAGGAAAAAGTTTGTAATTATCTTGGCTTTAAGATGTTTGTAGCCTAATACAGAAATTGTGAAATGTTAATTGAAACTGGAAGGAAGGAATAGAATAACTATTCTAGTGTCAGTTTGAGAAAATGACCTAGATTAATTTAGGGCAGTATAGTTGCAAGACAGGTCTTTAGTAAGTCATTAGTACATTGTCCTGAGGCTCCTAGAGGGAAGATGATGAATGAAAAAAAATTATTGTGTTGCATACAGGTTTTAGGCAACTAGCTTGAATAAAGCCCATTTTATATACCAGGTCCTAGTCTCAAAAATCTACTTTTAGAGGGAGAGAGAGAATCTGGTTCAGTGAATGTTATTGGTTTTCTCCTACAACACCCTTTAAATGGGAATGAATTGGTGTTCCTGTCATCCACAATACCTCTTAAAATAAGAAAAAAAGGCAGGAGAGAAAAACAACCCTCAGCTTGGAAAATCTCAAACTATATGGGTTTTTTTTTCTGCTTAGCTGGGCTTTGAAAGCAGCAACAAAAAGGAAGTAAAGTAAAAAGGAAGCAGCAACACACAGAAAAGCGTGATAAAGGAATTATGCTATTTAACTTCCAGAAGGAAAAATAGTGTCTCATTTCCACCTGATGTTCAACAGCTCTTGATCCTGTCCTTTCCTGCCTACTGTGCCCTGGGAAGGGGCAGGGAAGGTGGAGTGACCTTCTGAGCCTCATGAGTCTGGACAGGGGCATGGGGCAGCACACAGAGCCATTGGACACACTCCCAGTGTCCAGGGAGGGAGGACACCAGTGCACCCAGGAGCACTCGAGGTGTTGAGCTGTCCAGCATCTGCCACTCCCCTCTCTGCTGCCTTGGAAACTGTGGGTCCCTGAGCTGTGGGGAGTGCCATGTCTTGGCCACATGGTTTTTATTTTGAGTAGAGGTTGGCTCTGGGTTCAGGAAAACAGGAAGATCATTAAATTTTATGGCCAACATCCTGCACCAAATTGGAATTTTTTGGTCAAGCCTCTAAGAGCATGAGAAAAATAGGTTTATCTAAATTATAAATAAAATGCTTAGTTGGTACATATAATCTAGACATAAATATTGATTGTAAGAACTAGTTAGAGATGACAAACTTTATATGGTGAGTGCTAGATCTTCAGTCTTGAAGATCTTAGTCTTGTATTTGTTGCTATCAACAACTGGTTAGTTGCTAACTTACTATTATACTTACTAGCATTATAGGTTTATGAAAAAAATCTCTAATAATGAGAGTGACTCAAGCACTGCAGTTTAATATTCTCTAAAGCTGCTTTATATTGGATGAATTTCTCTGGTTCTGTGCCATTAAATCTGCTTGAATTTGTGGTGGAACAGTTTAATAATTGAGAAAGCATCAGCATAATAAATAGGGTAATTATACTGTCGCTTTGCTTGTGTGTCTTGGGGTACTTACATGATAGTTAGAGGCGAATAATAAAAGTACAGAGACGTAATGTAAATTTCTATGAAATCTTTGTCACTTGGGACCAAATTTGTGTCATTTAGATGCCAGATAGACATTCAAAAGGGCCTAGGTAGACAAGGGGCCTAGCTACAAGGAAGTTTGCTATTTTGTTCTCAGTACTTACACAAAGCCACATGGGTTGACATTTGGTGATTAAGGCAAACATTAAAAAAGGGAAAGAGGATCTGTAGAGGAGAACACATCTACTAAAAATGTTTGAGGTTTGAGTTTTTCTTTTGTGCGTCTTGGAAGAACCCAGAGAAAACATATAAAAGGACATATCTGTTTTGCTTTTCTTTTACTCATTCTGATTTTTTCCCTTGGCTTAGGCTCTATGACTGAGTCTTCTTAAACAGATTATATCCATTTTGATTTTTTCAGATGTCCTACTTGCTCTTACAGCACCAAGCTTTCTAAGTTAATTCAGAGACCTGCATATATGTCACCCTTACCAAGAGAAGGGGATGTAGAAGACATGAAAAATTTTATCAGTATCTCTTCTTCCATTCAACTGAATTCTAATAATTCCAGTCAGAGTATGTTTGTTTTCCTAAATTATGTGCAGGATGATATTTTTGCTTGTGGATAGGAGCTTATGGAAAAAAATTAATAATCTGAACACTGAATTTCATTTCTGGGATTAAGGGTAATCCTGATCTAAAAATAACAACTGGCTTCGGATTCATAGAACAATGTAATTTAAACAACATTTGTTGGAACTAAATTATCATTAATACCAAAATATTTACATCTTCTTCAACAGGAGATACTATTATTTACAAAATATATGCAGGAATTTGAGTGTGAAAACTGGAACGCATTACATATAATCCTGGTACAGTAATGAAAAGAATGGTTTTAGCTACTGTCATTACTTCAAGGAAAAGATCAGCTATGTAAATGGAAAAACAGATCACTGGAAAGTGAGTTTGGCCTTTGGCAGGCCTGTATTTTTAATCATTTATAACTAGGTCATCAAGTCTGAGAGACAGTTTTTCAGTGTCAACCAAATATGTGAATGAAAATGTTCTTTTGTGAGAGAAGGGATAAAAATTACTTGTGTTTGAGTTGCCATCTGTGTTTCTTAGGTGTATATATGAATAGCTTTAGAGAGAGAACTGTGATGCAGCACCAAAAGCATCTTTTGAAAGACAGCCTCAGCACTCTGATAGGCACTTTTGAATAAATGGCAAAATGGGACAATGGAAACATTAAAGCACAATCCAGCCTAGATTTCTTCATACTTCATTAACTTGTGGTAGATATGGTTATGATTTAATTCTCTGAGCTGGTCATACAACCTGTAACTATACCTCATTAATTTTCTATAATTGCATAACTGGCCTCAGTCTATATATAGTTCCCTGTTTTTTCAAGAAGTGGGGTAAAGGTTTCAATGACTGTAAAAGAGTAGGAAAGTTGTGCAGACATATCCTGCCTTGTCCCGTGTACCTGCCTATCCTGGCAGGCTGCTGGAAGCTGTCGTGCTGTTCATGTTGGTACTTGGTTTGCTCAGGTTTAGGGATCTATGCTGTGAAGCTTGGAAGGCAGGTTGTGACAAAAAATACCACAGCCACGTGCTTTGGGACACCCCATTGCATGGTAAATGGAGAAGTGAGACATTTCTTGACCAGACTGACGGCAGAGCATAAGTGGATACTAGGTAACCAGGCATTAGTCTGAGGCTTTAGGAGAGCAGAAGTGCATCTTTCACCTACAGCTTCAGATTTAACCAATTTCTGCTGGAAAAAAAATGAGATGGAATTTGCCAGAGACACTCATCATGAATGTAGCTTGTTAATGAGTATGGCTGGAGTAAACACAGAGAAATCCAGATTAAATCCAAATGATAGGACTAAAGTAAAATCTGTCCTGTGGCTTTATGAAATCATTTAGAGGCATGTGGAAGCCCACTGAGGAGAGGGGTGTAAATATCAGTGGGCATGTTCTGGCTATGTGAGTCATGTCCTTTGCTGATGCTTTGGCTGGGGGTTTGGCTGCATCTTCCTGACCCTGAAGTAGCTTGTGCCCAAGAAATGGCATTGTAGGATGCCTCACCTCAGTGACTGGAGGGAGCAGTGAAGCTTGCAGTTACTTGTGCTCTGCTTCAATTTCTATTCCTTCTTCCTCATGATGCCAAATGGAGTCTTGCTGCCAGACTCAGCCTCCAGCTTCAGTAGGGCTTCACTTTTCTTCTTTGCTGCAAAGGAATGCTTGGATCCTTGGATGCCTGTCTTCCTGCACAGTGGGTTCCTGTGGAGGATTCATTCTTTAGCTGAATTTATATAAACCTTCTTTGTTGTTTGAATTCAGCATGCAGTACTTGTTCCATTTTTGTCACCTTTAGAAAATGATGTTTTTCCCCTGCAATTCCTCTGTTAATGTGAATGATGTTATCCCTGGGAGGCTCTGCTTTATAGCTGGCCAAGAATGAATAATTAGCAGTGGGCACAAGTACATTTCACTTCAGGCCTTGGATTGTCACTGTTAGCCAAGCCTATTGCTTTGTTCCCAAAGCAGTGATGCCACCTCATTGCAGGAGCTTTTTCTGGGATAAATTTGGGTGTTACACAACAGTTCCTTTGAAAGAAGCCTATAGGAAATTCTTTAATCCATATTACAATTAAAAATAACTCCTGAAGGAGTGGGACAGCTCTTGAATATGTTCATCTGTTCTGACTCTTATAAAAAATTGATTTTTTTTTTCCTTTTCAGGTTGTTGATAATGTTAATTGTGTCACTGTGAGGAACTTCAAATTATGGAGAGTTTGGCAGTGGTAGGTGGCACAGCTGTGCTCAACACTAACACCATTGTCCCTGCTCTGGAGGCAGAGCAAGACAGGAACTTGGAGAAGGAAGAAACAGAGCAGGGAATGTGCAGGTGTGACTGCGAACATGCAGGGAGCAATGCTGCCACCAGCACTCTCAGGGATGGAGTTGGGATGGACACGTTGCAAGAACAAACGGGTAAGACCTCAAACAATACATCCTGGTGCCTCTGCTCCCAACTTCTCCTTGTGCTTGAATTACTGTGTCTTTTAAATGGTGCACAAGCTGAGAACTGTCATGTGTTTTTCACAGAATCACAGAACCCAGATGGGCTTCTTTTGAAATACAACAAGCAGCTATGTTTCCTCCATAGAAACGCTGCATAGATTGGACTACTGAACAATCTACACCAAAATTCATTTGATGCAGGCAAATGGATTATCTTTTAGTAAGATAAGAGAAGATGAAAAATATCAGAACCCAAGAGCCAGGGTACTGAAATATAAGTTCTTTTTCTAGTACTTTTTGTTATACCTGTTAAGATTCAGAAGCCAACTTTCTATTTTAATAATTTTTTAAAGTTTCTTATTCATCAGAGGTATAGTACTACTTTGAGCAAAAGAAAACCTACTTTGTGGGGTAGAATCATGCAAGTCAGAAGGACCTTTTGGTTAGGGGAGTGGAGTGACATAGGTAGGTGGCAACGGCCAGGCTCTTAGTTTACAGTAGGCTGAAAGATCTTTCTTAATGTGAAAATTCTTCAAGCAATCATGGAAAAAAAAACTACTTAATTTAAAAGTATATGTGCTGTGACTTGCCCAATGTCTTTCTGTTCACAACTGCGATGCTTCTGACATCAAAAACCAGGTACAAGAATCCCAGGGCAGTATAAAGTTGCTCTTTAGCTTTCCAAGGAGTATGCAAGACATTCCACCAAGTAGGAGTTCATATTAAGTTTTTGAACCTAATTATAGTTCTTTAAACAGTTTAAACATATTCAAACTGTATTTATAGTAACTCTTACCCTTTTACTCAATTTAACAGCAAACTATTTTTTAAATTAAACTCCTGAGTAATTCAAATGCTTTCTTATAGCCTTTGCCTTTTCCTAAAAGTCACAGAAATGGATGTTAATGTCCAATAGATACCTTTCAAGGAAAGTTATAGTATTTTATATCAAAATAATAGTGAGAATAGTTCACATCACATATCAAAAACATATGCTAATTTATTGTGCTTGTCAACTACTTCATGATTATCAAAATGATAGCATGTTGTCAAAGTTTAGAAAACTTCTGGGTTTGTAATTGTGACTAAAAGCAGAAAAAGCAGAACTACAGGTAAGTCTGGCCCCAGAAGCTCTAGGGAACTTAAATTTAGAAAGTTTCCTAAATACAGTCAGCCTGCACTGTGGTGAGCTTACTATCAAATTTTTATTTAAAAACAAACATCATATAGTCCATATAAAGAAAATAAATAAAATCGCAACCCCAATGCTTCTGTCAAACACCCAACCAAAACCCTACAAAACTAAAGTGTTTGGGGATTTAAATTTTTAATCTGAGTATCTGCTAGTAATAGGCCTTAAAGGCAATGTTTTTAGTGCTTACTTCCTTCCTTTGTGAGGTGGGAAAACTCTGTTTTATGTATCCTTTTTTATTTGCATGGCTTTGTTCATGTAACATTCATAGAAGCACTTGAGGGAAGATGCAAAAGACTTGGAAATTACCATGCCCTGCTATATTACAGGTTTTTTTTTAAAAAGAAGAGGAGCTTCATAGGATAATGTCTTGGATACATGAGAATTGCCTCAGAAATTTTCTACTAAAAATGAAAGATCTATTTTACTTTTATTCTTAGAAATATGGAGCTTTGTCTTCACTGATATTCGCCCAGGGAGCCTTGAGAAAATGGAAGTGGTTGCAGTGGGTGTTTTATCAGCATGAAAATACATCATTCCCTGAAGGACAGGAAGAAATATGGGCTAAATGGAAAAAAAAGCAGATTACTATTAATACAAAACATACCTTTTTTGTGATATTTCTCTGAAACTTCAAATCACTTGATTTTACAGCAGCCCCTCACAATTATTACATACACAGACAAAGAGAAGAGTTCTTTTTCTCCATGTATTAATTGGTACAAGGCACAGCAATTTATTCAACTGAAGCATCAGTGGGAGGAATTTTTAGTATAGGTGAAAGGGAAGAGAAAATTAGGTTTGACCCTTGCTCCCTCCCAAATGAGAGTTCTGTTTCCTGAGGATCTGTCTTTCCACCAATTCTCCATCTTGAAATTTCACATGAAAATGATGCAATAAAGATTTAACTTCCCCCTCCAGCCCAGGAGGAAAGAAATATTCTGCAGATACTTTTTTTTTTGTGGGGTTTGGGAATGATAGAGCAGGAAAGGAAGAAAATTGTTATTCTCTCATAGAAATTATCTGATGCATCAAATGCTTTGAAAGCATGGGGTATTTTGTTGGGGTTTTTTTAAGTGTGATTTATATGACTTAGAAAAGCCACATAACCATTTCTTTCATTTATTGTAATAGACTGTTCTCCAAATGAAAAATGCATGAATGTCAGTTCAAGGACCCTTCCCAGTCAGGCAGAGAATTTTCCAACTGGTAAGGCATTTTTTCTATCCTATCTTTATATTATAATGCTTTTCTTATTGCTTACTTTTTGTTTTTGAGACAACTCAACTATGTAAACATTTGCAATCATCACTCCTGTAAGGTTTATAATGTATTTCATGACACTTGTGAAGTGACCAACTTGTACATAAAATTTTTTGAGAATTTTTCACAAAAGGAGGGAGCAACTGCTATAAAAACCAGAAATAATTTGTGTACTATATTGTACTGCTTAAAAAAAAAAAAAAAAGAGAGAGAAGCAAATAAAAAGTTTGCTTATTTTACATATGCTTTTCAATCCTTCAAATGTCTTATCTTATAAAGTTTGTGGCCTTCCCAGATATCTATATTTTTGGTTTTAATTCTGTATTTTCAGTGAAGTGTCAATTGAGTGCAGTTCTTCAGTAAGTGGGTTCAGTAGGCTTCACCTCCAGAGGGCTCATGGCAAGCACTGTGAATTGAGGGTCTTGGCACGTTTCCCTTCTTGTGCCACCAGAACCAGCACTGAGCTGTTCCCTGCTCTCTGGCTTGACCTGACAAATCACATCAGTGGCAGAGTCTTCCCTGGGCATATGGCTATTTCTAGTCAAATCACTTGTGCTTTATGCACCTGCTCGTCTTGCTGTGTACAGAATTTGTGTTCTTTGTAACTGCAGGTATGGGTCAGGGCTCACAGAAGCAGACAGGAGATTATAATGGAGTTTTAGACCATATTTCATCTCTGTAAGGCATTATTATAGGGATTTTTTTGACAGAAATAGCTTTATTTCTGTTGTTTTAATTCAATGTAACAATTATTCCATTAACATTAACTTTCTATAAAAGATTGTGTGTCTACCATTACATATTTACCTCAGAACCAATTTGATTATGTAAAACGAACATATACACTTTCAAGTTAGCCTTTTCTTGTGCAAGTATGTTTTATGTTTTCAGGTAAAATGAAAAGGTCAATAATTCTGCTCTAGCAATGATTTGAAACTGATTCAGAAACTCTCGTTTGTGTTCTTTCTACTAACAATTGACTATATGACCACAGCTTAAAGGGAGAGGTCTTGTAATTCAGTAACACAGGTTTATATCTCTGAGCCACCCTTCTTGACCTTAAAGTAATGAGTAATTTAGGTGCAAGTCATGGTAAAATTCCTGGAGACATGCATAGGAAGCCCTCTGAAAACAGATCAAGATACAGCATATTAGACTAGAATGTGAAAAACATCTCTTTTACCAGATCAAAGCGTGAAACTCAAAGGAGGTGGAATATTTTAGTATGCACAGCAGTCCCCTATTGCTGGAAGTGTGACCTATTTACATACTTTGCATTTGGAATTCTTCCTGACTGGGTATTATTGGCTTATATGTGCCCATCTGGGTGTCTGAAAACTTATGATTTACTGTTACTGAGCTAAATTAACAAATTAATGCAGAATGAAAGCAGCTTTATCAGAGATCCTCTTTATGTGAGAGAAGCTGGCTGGAGCTGTACCCTTAGCTGTAGTAAAAGCTTTTCATAAACAGATGCCAATAGCTTGGCAATAGGTATCTAGCTGCTTTCAGATGTGCTCAGAAAATCATCTAAGTGAGCTTTTAGTTGGACCATTGAATTTGGTGGGTGCTGTTCAACCAGCTTATTTGCGAAACAGCTTTTACAATATTCGAGTTATAAAAGCCTTCTGAAGTAGTGGGGATGACATGTCAAATAGCTGTGAATTTAAGATTAGTATGAAGGGTTGTAACATGCTGAACTATCCGTTATTGTTCAGGGTTTTTTTTGGTGATGCCAGTATCCGTTTGCTTTGATTTTTGAGATGCATGGAATATTTGGGAATCTGGGAATGTTTGCAATGCCCGGAGCTGTTTAAACTGACAAATTACCAATCTACTTGCTTTTTCCTTCCTTGTTTCCCCTTTTCCATCTATAAATATCAGTTGTCTCTCAAAATTGCTTCATGCTAGGCTCCTATGTCTACAGAAGAGAATAAAAAATGTACAATAAACATATAGTAGATCAGTGTTCTGTGTGCCTGTCTCTGAAACTGAAAAAATACATCTTAATGTGTATTCTATGATTTTGAGGCATTTTCTGGTTCTCCAAAGCTGATTCACAAAGCTCATAGTACTGAAAATTGGTATCCTCCTCCAGATATCTCCTTGAAGTTAACAATGGTAAAAAGAAAGAGTGGAAGTCCTGATCCCAGACTCCAAAGACAGCTCAGAGGGCAGCTCCGTCTTCTGGAAAACGACAACAAGGAGGTGATGACTGTCTTCAGTGTAAGTCAATTGCTTGGAAATTGTTTTATTTATTCAGATAATACCCTCTGTGCTACTGAAATAGTCTGCAAGATATTTGGGTCCTATTTCCATCTACATCCTGGGTGCTTGAGTTTGAGTGACCAGTTTCCTGTGGCTCAAAAACATTTAGAGGCTTTAGAAATATTGAATTATTGAAAAAGACTGGAACATCAAATCGATGTAAAATTAATAAACCCACCTTAATAAGTAATTGAATGTGTTTATTTTAAAAAATTTATGCTTTCATTTACATCAAGGGAAATAATGAGGCTTTGATTTATTTTATTTTGCCCTTGTACTGATTCATCACTTCAGTTTCTAGACACTTGGAGTTATTTGGCATGCTAATTTCCTGGGATGCTCACTGCTAAGCCAAAGAGGAAGTCTGAAAGAGAATAGCCTAAGCATTGGACTTCCTAGGGCTAAATGGCCATAACTTTAAATAGCATACAATTGTTGGCCAAATTTTATTACTGTCTTTAAATTTTTTGTATATGGGAAACCTGTCCTGTAAAACCAATGAGGTTTACTTTGAAGAAAGGTTAGTCTCCTCCTCCTTCTTGAAAAACAAGATCAGAATGATCTTAACCACTTAACCTCTGGTGTGTCTTTTTTGTGTGTGTGCCATGGGTTCCAGCCTCCTTCACTAGCAAACCAAACTGCTGAAATCTTAATTAGTTATGGTTTTGACTAATACAGACATGTGTTTCTACACCATTTTCCTTTCATGTGTTGTGACCACCCCACCACCAGGCTGCTGACTTTGCTGTTGTGGCTGTGCAGTCTGTACTTCTGCTTCTCTGCTCTGGATTTTGTTTAGAGGGAGATGGAGGAAGATGGGATTGGGAGGCAAAGGAAAAGAGCAAACAAATGGACTAGATTTGTGGCCTTGTTAGAAACAGACTGGAAAAGGCTCTGAAGGAAACAAGACTGATAATGTTAAGCTTTGTTAGAATGTTATTTTGATATTCAGCGGTGCATGAAGCCCCTGAGGCTGACATAGTTTAGCATGTGTTGGCAATTTATTAAGAGATTTCAGGCTCTCATTAATATTTAATCAAGTGTAGAAAGGTGCATGCAGAAGATCAAAGCAGTGATGAGACATGCCTGCTGAAGAAGCCTAGGTTGGACTTTTATATTTTAATGTGTCCAGATTGTGTGAATTGAAAATATGGATGTTAAACCGAATTAATTCAGAGATATTTTAAAATGGTGCTGTAACAGTCATAAAGTCAGTGGATCACCTTCATCTTACTCAGATTATAGAAAAAGTCTGAGGGACAATTTTGTCCCTGCTGTCTTGAGTTAGAATCAATTTCTTGATCAGTCCTTCAATTGTTTCATGCTGCATTTCAATTTTAATGTGATGGGAGCAAGGGTACAGTAGCATCACACCTGTTAGCTTTACATTTGATTTGTTCTCTGAGATAGTGATTCAGATACTTGTCTCATAAATTGCACAGATCTTTGTATTTCCCTGAAAGGCAATAGCCAGCATCATTGGGGACCCCTCTTTTTAAGCTGGAAACTGGAGTGCGACCAGATTCTTACATCTCTCTGTCTAGAATCCATCAAAATGTGGTTTTTTTTCACTTATTTGAAGGTTTATGGAGTTTTTCCTTTTAGCATTTCTGGAATAATTTAAAATCCATCATTGCCACTTACAATGATCATTGCTTATCTTTGTTAGAAGTGTAATTTAAAGTTATTCTAGCAACATGAACCAGTACAAATGAGGATAAAAAGATCTTACTGCATCTTTAAAAAAGAAAAGTAATACCTCAGTATATTTGTTTTAATCTAAAAATAATGAACTTGGAAAAAATATTAAATATCTCTTCTGGATAAAGACTGACAATACCAGAAAGCAGGTTCAAAGTTGCATCAAAGGAGCTGCATTTTTGTGTGTGTACAGAGCTCTGAGGGTGGCCTACATCAGGAGGTTGTAGAACCTAAAATTTTTCAGTGATGAAGTGAGAAATTTCAAGTTAAAAACCCCCCAACCTAGCTCCTTTCCACCATTTAATATGAATGCCCCCACATCTGGCAAAGGCATTTCCCAAGCTGTAATCCCCTCTGTGCAGAGGATATTCTTGGAAAGAACTACTATGTGCTTGCCTGTATATATATATTTGACTATATGGTTATACACAGACAGACATTTCTGAACTAGACAAACCTTCAGTCTCACTCAGTGTGGACTATTTACTCTGTAAATTTTAACCTCACTGAAACTGTCAGTACAATTGCTAAGCAAGAGTCAGATTAAAATTTGGCTCCCTGTATGTTGTAGGTGTATGTTAAAGAACAGTTATCTCATACAGATAAAATCCTGGATTATTTTTTAATCCTTAATGCATAGTATTTTAGCCTGAGTGTTACCTAGTGAGAGATTATGCTTAAATCTGGTGTAATTGTAATTAAAGTATTGTTTTTGATTTTAGGAGCTTTCTGCCAGACTCCTGTCAATTCACAGTGATCAAGATTTAATAGTGGTGACATTTAAAACTTTTGAAGAAATATGGAAGTTTCTAACCTACCACTCACTCGGTAAAGTTTCACTATAAAATAGTTCAGTATTGTAATTTGTAATCAATTTGTAATTTGTATTCAATTGCACACAATTTCTAGGAACTTGACCATAATTTTATAATTTATACACTGCGGATTAAGCAAAAATGGAGTTGTCTCCAACTCTCTGAAAGCTTGTATTTTTGTGTAATACTGTAAAATGGCAAAGAAAACAAATTGGGTTTTCTTTTTACTAGGTTTTATAAATCATTGCATGGAGAATTTATTCCTAGACCAGTCTTTCTGGCTGTATTCCCAAGAGGAGGAAGATACAGGCATTGAAGTCTGTATAAATGAAAAATCATTACATTTGATGTACAGAAGCTTGCTAGTACAGGAAGGTAAGTAAGACTGTACATGCTAAGGCTAGGTTCAGGGAAGTATGTTTATTCAAAATCCCCAAATCAGACATTAAGACCTATTCCAATACTTAATAAAGTTGAAGCTTGAATTTACTCACTCCAAATGCACATTGTAAAGAGAAAAGAAAGGAACAAACACAGATCAGGTTCAGGGAGATCATGAAGGGATTGAGGAAATTCATGTGCAGCTGGTGCATAAATGGATACCAAAAGGATTAGGGAGCGATGTACATTCCAACTTGCTTAATATTATTGCTGCTTCTGGAGATGTACAGAAGGATTATAAACTGTTGCCAGGCTCATGTGCTTCTCCTAAACAGCATCACCTGCTGGTACTGCCAGAGATAGGATGGGTGGATGATTTGTTTTTGCAATAGGAATGTACAGAATTGCAGCAGAGGGTTCTTTGCTTCATTAAGACATCATCTCTGCTTTGTTTGTTTGTTTTTGTTTTTTCTTGACTGAAAGACATACCAGACAGAAATGTATGAATATGTGACAATCAGCAAGAAAATTCTTGACCAAGTTCAGATTTTCAACTTCTAAATGAATATTACTGATGCTCCTGAAGTTTTAGGGCTTATATGAAACTAAAACATTACACAAAATGACATCTGCTCAACTGCTTTTGTTTTAGGATCTTTTTTTGTTTTAAATCCTGATAATACAATACAAAAGATGATTACAGACAATGAAACAACTTATTTTGAGACTGGGCCTTTTACTGAAGATGTAGCAGGTGGATCTTTGGATAGTGATGTGCCCACGTGGCCTAATGCTTCTCTGGAGCCATTGGAGCCTTTCCATCAGTAGGTACCTGACTCTGCCTACTTATTTCATATACATCTGATCACATATGCACATCTGCTTAGAGATGTCTTTCCCTGGGGCAGGGAAAAATAGCATGACCTTCTCAGTTTGGTTGGTTTTCCTGAAGTAGCAATACTTTTACTACTAATATTAATCAAAATGTGTGTCTGAAGTGTATGGGCAGTGCTGAAATTGAAAGCTAGTTGTGGGAGGGACACATCAGTTTTCATAGGTATTTTAAATATGACTGTTACTGTCATAACATTTAGTGAAGTGTTCTATACACTAACTTCACTTTCTTTTTTTGCTTTCAGATGGTTTCTCAAATGTTATTCAGATCCCGTTGACTTTTCATATAGAAATGAATCTAAATCCATGAGAAAAGTTGGTAAGAAACTTCAATCAAACATCAACCTTAGAATAACCCCAAATTTCCTCTATGCTTTTGCTAGAAAAGACTCTAAATTTTGTCCATTGTATTAGACTGGGGAAACAGCTTTTGAAATTAGTTTGCAGTAAAATTAATGAGAGTATAAATATGTCTGAGATTAAATTCTGAAGAGTCAAACTCTGAAGTCTTGTCTTCCCCTTTATCTTCCTAAATACTACACAAGGTAGTACAGAGTAATTGAGTTGAGGTTGCCTCAGAAAATGCACCAATGTAATTGTGGATCTATCCCATGTGTGCTGCTTTATCTCACACTGCCAGAGAAATAAAACTTATACAGATGGTTTGAGGTTAGAGAACAAATGTAGCTTATTTTCTTCCATGATGTCAGTTCTACTACTGTATTGACTAGTATATAACCATATTTATCCCATAGGGATTGTTTTAATTCTTTACTCTGGCCCAAGTTCAGAGCCCTTTGTAAGAGGGAGAGCAAGGACTTAAAAGATCTTTTTGCTGCTCCATCATGAAATCTGATAGAATTGTGAGAGCATTTTAGAAAACCGGGAAATAAGGATTTTATGCTATTTACAGATCTAATCATGAAACTAAACCAATGAGGTTTGGGTGCTTTAAATCTGGTCACAGCAGATTTTCAGCTCACAGGTTCCAAAATGTCTTTTGCTAAATACATTCTTCTGAATTGCTATTCTATTAAGTATATTTCTACTCTTAAATGACTTTATCTGCAAGTATTATTCATCTCTTTATTACACAGCAATGGGATCCTGTCTAGCTGTGGTGAATTATGAAAGTATTGTGTTGGAAGAGCTGAGTTTCCAGGAAGGGGATAAAATTGAGATCCTTGGCTACTTCATTGAATGCATGGAATGGTTTCTTGGAAGACATGTGTTTACTGGCCAAATAGGTTTTGTAAAGACAGGTCACGTTAAACTGGATTTACCTAGAAATAAGTGAGTAGTACATATTCACACCTCATAAACAAAAAGCAACTAGTATTAGCTTTAAAATTCTGAACATTAAATTCAAGATGTGAGAAGTTTTTTGGTTGTTGTGGGGGGATGGGTGGGGTTTTTTGTGTTTTGGGCTCTTTTGTTTTGTGGGTTTTTTTAAATTTGTTTGGATTTGGGTTTTTTTTGTTGTTGTTTTTGTTTGGGTTTGGGTTTTTTAATTGTTGCTGTTTTAATGTGAATTGTCATAGCATGTATCAGTCAAAACTGCAAAGGAATCATAATATGAAGTCTGCTTAAATATTTAAAGGTATTATTAGTCTGTAGCTGAGTTTCTTCCTGGGAAAAGAGGTTGCTGGAATTATTATATTGGTTCAGTTTCTATTCTTTGGCTCATAAGGTGCAAGCAGCTTTACCCTTGCAGAAGGTTCTCTCACTGGTCTCTCAAGATCTATGTTAAAGCATCCAAGTTCTAGTCTTTTGCTAGTACCCTCAGTTATATGCCTTAACTAGCTTCTAATGGGACCTTTTCTAATAGTTGCTAATAATGCAGACTGAAACCTCTAAAAAGGGTGTATTTCATCATGCATTGGCACCATGTAAATAGGCTGCTCTTATTAATATGCCTGAACTGTTTGCATGCTGAAACAAGAAGTTCTTAAATGCTGTTTGCAGGTCCATTTCATAAGTAACTTAGAGCTTCTATTAGCAAATCAATACCATAAAGTCCTTCAAGACTCATGCTTCTAATAAATACTCTCATAACATGCTATACAATGACACTGACATAAAGCTTACTCTGATATGGCAGAAACTGTTAGCTGTAAGCATAGTTACTATCAATTTATATGCATATTTTATGAATTGACTGAAACTAATTTTGAACACAGCACAGCCTATAATGTAAAGATTGCATTAGTTTCTCTAACAAGTTCACATTTGACTTATGCAGTGAGCTTAAGCCAAATCTGCTTTTAGGCACCTTTAAATGTACTCCTTTCCTTGCTAGACCACAAGATCTGGATTTTCTTGAAGCAGAAGAGCTATCTTTTTTTTCAAAAGAAAAAAATTTGGAAGAAGTAGTACATTTGTTGAAACAAACCTCTATCACAGATGTTTGCTCTGTGTACAGAATAGGTAAGTATGAGTTTTACTCCTTTGTACTGCACAAGATACATGTGTAGTTCCTGTATTCCTGTTATAAAATTATTGTTTCAATGACATCTCAGCATTTACACCTATTTTGAAATGACTTGGTATTCAATTGGATCTTTGATATGGCATGTAAAAATCCTTTATATTATCTTTTCTTTTTTTCTGCTGTTTCAAGACTTTTCCCAGTAGAGGATTTGTAAGTCTTTTTTTCTTTTTTTTCCTGAGTGGATTTAAACAACATGCTTTTAAACACTCTCTTATTGAGCTGCACAGATCTCCAAGCTTTTACATGACTGAATTATAAATTATAATTTCACATGGCTGCGTAATAAAAAGCAGTATGTTCACCCAAACACTGCTGGCTTTTCGTCTGGGGAAAGGTAGCACAGCATAATAATTATTGACAGTTAATACAAACACACTCCTCTTCATGCTTGATTTAATTTTTGAAGGTATCCAGAAGTAGCAAAATCTAGTCATAGAAACATCTCTGATACAGCTGTTATTTCTCTGTGCTGTGCATAAGCAGTTGGGGTAACTGGGATTTCACCTTTATAGGCTTACTGGAAGGCAGGCTGAAGTAATAGTCTTGCTGAACTGGAGAGGCAGTGATTTCTTATTCCACCACAGGCTGTTGCTGATGCATATGCTCCAATATCTAACAAAGTTTTATCACCATTAGTGCCATTCTGAGAGACAGGCCTGTAGGCTCCAGGTTGAAAGGAGCTGCTGTGTAGGTTGCAGTCAGTCACGTTGGTTTAATTCTGCAAGTCAGAGCTTGTGTGTGTGAGTGTGAACAATAACTAGGGCATGTCACACCTGCTGTGGCAATGTGCAAAATGCCTCCGTATCTCACCTCCTGTGCTCTAATGAGAAGCCTGGGAACAAAACCTCAAATCTCTGAGGTACTAAAGCATGTCCTGGGCTTAATGGACATACTGCTATTTTTGCTGTTGCTCATTTTTCACTACATCTCCTCCCTAATCTTTGTAAGTACCACCTTCTTTTGCATTTTCCCCAGCTCATAGTACCATCTTCACCACTTTTCTCTTAAACAGCTCAGTTGATTCTCATAACTCAACTTATCCAGAGAAATAATTTTCAGTATTCACTTGATACTTTGTTGTATGATCTGACTAAATGGATTTTCAAGTCCTCCATCTACATCAATCTACTGAGAAGTATTTACTTATGAGCACTTCCCTGATTAGATATTTAGAACATTAAGTTACAACTACTGTAAACATCTGTGGCTTTCATCCACCAAAGTCAGGAAAGCATTTATAAAAAGGAGATCCAGAAGTAAACAGTCAGTGAGAGGTCATTCTCAAAGGCGAGTAAAGTAGCTTTCCACTGGCTTAAATGGAGCTTAAACAGATCTGTGAGCCTCTGTATATGTTTTACATATCCTTCATGCCCTCAGAACCACTTCTATTGCATCAAGTGTATGAAAGACATTGAAAATATTCCTGAAATGCAGCATGACAACTGAAATGCCTTGAGAAATATCTGCTACACAAAATAGTAATTCTTAAATGCTCTACACAGGTGCTATGTTTAAATGTAAGCTAGATCTATAGTTATAATGTCTAGAGAATTAAGATAAATCCTTTAAAATAAGAGTGATTGATTGTTTTCACCCACCTGCTGTTGGAATGGCTACAAAATTCTGACACTTATCTGCACAAACAACCCTAAATAACTTCCCATCTCTCTCCCCATTACCCTGAGAGTGACACTAAAAATGTTAAGGGTTCCTTGCTCTCTCATTTTATGAGTGAGTTGTGAAGAATGGTCATACCTTTGCTGCCCACTTGTCTTTTAATGCAGCAGAAATGCCTCCCTCCTGCAGGACAAGTTGTCTTTAATTCTGACTGTGATATGTTCCCCACCTTACTGAGCAGAGGTAGCTGCTTGATGATAGCCATGTAGAAGAAGTGAATTGTGTCAGTAGGAGGATAAGTCCCTGTTAGCTTTGGGTCAGACATAGAATATTTTCTTCTAAATTTCCAGGATATATCAAATTCTTCTGACATAAAGAATTATCAGCTAAATATAGCCTTATTTTAGGAGATTTAAAACTGAAAAATAACCAAGATACTCTAGCTAATATAATTTTTTTTCTTTCTTACAGATGAATTAGAAGAACCTGAATTTCAGAAAACTCATGAATGTGGTAATACTTCATACAAATACAATTTTTACATAAAATTAATGAGACTTCTGATATTTGTGGTGTCTTTGCCAGCTATTCTCCTTCTAATGTCTCTTCACATGCTAATTTTCTTCTCTCATTTTTTGCTTTCTGAGATTTTGCTTTAACTCCTTCTTACTAGGTTTTCTAAGAGACATTGTACATTTTCATTGATATCAAATGTCTTTCTTGGGACTTGCTATCCAGCTGCAAATTGTATTACTTACTTTCACTGATGTGACACACATGCACCAGCTCCCAGCCCTTCCCCATTGTTTTTCAAGGCAAAATACTGCTTATGGGGCACCTGGCAACTGCTGAGTTTGAATTCCAGCAGATTTTTCTGTCTACTAGAAAACTCTGTCCCAGAAATAGATTTCCCAAAGGAGATATTTTGTTGAGGATGCAAAATTATTTCCCTTTGGCATTTTGTTGCTAAGCTGTCACTATCATTACTCATATTGTACTACATTTTCCTAAACAACAATTTTTATATTTATGATTCTGCTGCAGTTTCAGAAATGGGATTCTAAGGGAGATGAGCTCTAAATCTGTGACTTCAACAAGCTCCTGTTGATCTGCAGCTGTAAACTTAAGAACTGACTACGACTGCATACTCCATCCCTGATCCCTGCCCTATTAAATGGGCTGGAAAACAGTGGGAGGACTAAGAACTGATGGCATATCTGTCTTTATTATACTTGTAAGGTATCCAATGATGTTGTCACTAGGAGAATTTTGATCAATTTCCACATTAGTTGCCACAAATTGGTAATTTTGTGAAAGAAATCTGTCCCAGAGAATCAGAGCTGAAATTTGATTGGAAGAAGTTCTGTTACAAAATACACAGTTGTGGTAGGATAGGACAGGAGAACAGAACCTTTGCAGACACCCTAAAAACCCATGTGAGACTTCACCAGCTCAAATAGAACAGTGCTTCTCCCTGCCCTGGCTGACTTGCCTTAGCATGCTATCAGGACATGGGCCTTACTATAGTCTTCAGATACTACTATAGTAGACCCTTACTCTACTTGAATGGTTGAATTCCCACTTCCCTCACACCTTAAATCCAAACAGCATCCATGCCCTGACCCTGGGCCTTTTATCCAGCCTCCACTTCAGACCTTGGATCTTCCTAGATTTCCTTTTGCCTACCAGCTAGTCTGCATTGTATTTCTTTGGCAGGTCTCTTGTTCACGTACACATGGAGAGAACATAGACTATACACTGACTGTACTTTTTGAGTATATACAGACAAAAAGCAGTTTGACTTAATGCTGGATGTTGGTTGGATTAGTGTTGGATCAGGCTCAGGGCCTGGCTAGACCAGTGTACTGATCACTAACCTGCTTACTTGTGACAAGTTCTGTTTATTCCCACTCCTCCAGTCTCCCCACACTTCTTCATCCTCCTTGCTATATTTTTACACCTTTGGCTTGTCTCCTAGACATACTGTTAAGAAATCATGGTATGTTTACATAATGTTTTCATAACAGCATCTTCACTGACAAATGTTTTAGTTGGTCTATCAAAGGTCTTGGTGTGCATGCATACAGGAAGTTGTGGTCTCTAATTTATTTTTAAATTTCAGAAATTCCAGGCTCACCTTCTAGCCCGGGATCCACTAGCAAGAATGGCAAGATAGAAGAATTGCTGAAGAAATGCTTCAGAAATTTGGAGGCCACTCAAGCTGAAGAGTCAACTGCTGAAGGGAAGGAATCTGCTGGCTCTTCGAAGACTGAAATATTTCCTCTACCTGAAGGGCCTTGTTTCCACATATGTCGAGAAGATATTCAAGCATCTGACATCTTTGAGCCATTGTTACTCTTCTTAAATAGGAAAGAGTATGAGAGCAACTTCAAAAGCCTGTATGATTTCTCTTATTCATTTACCAATAGCATGTTTTTTGGATTTTCAGAAGAAGAAGAACTGGTTAGTTTTTTAAGATTAGCAAGGGAAGCAGCAAAGAAAGCAGGTCTGCCCTGGGCACTAGCAAGACTGTGCTTTCTCTTAGGCAGGCTCAGCGTCAAAAAGCTGAAGTTTTCTCAAGCTCGGGTGTATTTTGAGGAAGCATTGAGAGCAGTAGCTGGAGGGTTTAGTGATTTGTACTTTGTGATTGCTCTTTATACAAATCTAACTGTCATCTACTTGACCCAGAAGAACAGAGAAAAGTGTTCTCATATTTTTGACAAGACTGCAACACTTCTTATGGGGATTCCCAACTACATTTGCAGTGCTGACCTGGAGTCAGACATACTGAAGTATGCTCTGAAGAGGACAATTTTGAGCCAGAACAAACATGCAGAGGCAAGGGCGTGCTTTCTGCTGGCAAAACATTACAGTGCACGCAAACAACACCAAGAGGCACTGCCATTCTTGGAAAGATTTCAGCTGTTGCTCAATGATTTGGGTTTACCAAACAGTTTATCCAACAACTGTTACTTCAAACTGGCAGAATCCTACCATGAAAAGTGTTTGCCACACATTGTATTAAGTTGCATAAAGGTTACCTCTCCCCAGAGCTCCAGTACCTTAATGGATTCCCTGAAAAGGATTGACTTAGTCATCAAAAATTCTCCCAAACTATATGGCCTGAGAAAACTCAGACAAATATTCCCATCCCAAATTGCACCTTACCTCATACAAGCGCTTTCTTCTGTGTTTACTAATGAAGAGGAAGGACTGTGCAGCACTATCTATCTCAGCTTAGCAAAACTGTACAGCCACCACAAACAGTATGGAAAAGCCATTGCTTACATGATGAAAGCACTGGACTCTGCTTCTGCTAAGCCAGAGGAAACTATCAACTATTTGGTTTCACTTGCTTGGCTATACATTCTTTACAAGCAGTATGATGTGGCTTTAGCCATTTTAAATGCTGTTGTAGGCTCTGCACGGAGCAGTCCTCAGCAGCTCGGCATCACTTATAACATGCTTGGCATTGCTTTGAAAAGGACAAACAACACAAAAGAAGCTGCTGAGAGCTACTACAAAGCACTGTGTCTTTCAGAAGAGACTGAGATGACCCATAACCAAGCCATAGCCCTAGCTAATTTTGGGGCACTCTGCCTGCATGCAGCAGCTAGCAAGCTGGCAGAACATTATTTTATCAGGGCAGTTAAGCTATTCTCCAAGCTTCCAGTTATGGACTGTGGTCAAGACTTTATCCAAGTCCTCCTTCAGCTGGGTTGTTATTATGTTGGTGCAACTGAAAGAGAGAAAGGAAGGTTTTACTATGAATGGGCTTTTTTAGTTGCAATGGAGACAAGTCATCTGGAGAGTAAGTATATCTTTTATAAATTACAAAATGTACTCCATTTAGGAATGCTACTTATATAGGTATGGTTAGATCTGTATTTAGGAGATGCATATCTTACTTTGATATTCTTCCCACCATGCTCGAGGCAGCTTATGCAGGTAAGGTGACTCCGTTATTATTTTATTTTGGAAATGAAGTTTAACATAATCTCTAGCCTTTGTTAACTTTGGGGGTAAGTGAAATGGCAGTGGATACTCTTGTCATGAGTTCTATATTTTTCATTGTCTCTGCTGTAATATGTGAAATGCTGAAAATGAATAATTTTAAAATTAGTTAACTTTCATTTTAAAACAGAGATTCATATTTGCATTTCCAACCTATTCTCTTAGGTCAACTACAAGCCATTAAACTGCTGTGTCAGTTCTACAGTACAGTTGCTCCCAATGAGACTCAGTGTGTCATCTACAATGAATATCAACTATCTTTAGCCAGAAAGATGTCCAACAAAGTTCTGGAGGGACAAATTTTGGAAACCATTAGTCAGCTCTATTTGTCTTTAGGAACAGAAAGGTAAAACACGCTGAATGACTTTTCTTTCATTCTGATTTTAGCTTTTCCATCCTGCAAAGGATCTCAATTTGTGCAAAAGCTGAATATGACTGATTTTTTTTATTATTATTATTCTTTCTGCTTTGGTAATATGTTTTATCAGAATTGAAAAGTCCAGTGCTAATGGAGAATTTTCTTGTTTCTTTTTAAGTAACTATAATCTCTCAAGGGAGACAAGATGTTCTGCAGGGATTAGCACCACTTCAAAAACCAATTTATTTTTAAAATCTAAGTGAATACATTTAAAACCTATTATATGTTATGCAGCTCTTGATGGCTGCTTTATGAGGTGATTTGTTTTCAATGATTTTTGCAAGACTTTTTCTTTTAGGACACCAGAGGACATATTCCAAACAGGTCAGGCATTAAATTGCCTCTATGTAAGTGTTTCTCTTTGAGGAAGCGCTTTTATCAAAACTTACATAAGTACAAAGTTGATGTGCAAACCTGCATAGTTTTACTCTTCTGCAATCTCTATTTTGCTCTTATTTTCCAAATACCAATTTTTTCCTCTGATCTAATTGAAATAACAAATTGTACAAGTTAAATTATAGTAGCAAGTGCTGAGGAAACAGCTTCCTCTAAGAATATTTAAGTGTGTTTTTAAGGCTGCTTTGTCTGGTTTTTTTTCTTGCTGTACTTCAAGGAGTTGCTTTAGATTCAGATATTTTCAAGCTTGCCTCAGTAAGGATGAAAAAGATATTCTCAGTCGTGGAAAGAGAACAGATGCCTATTTTAGCTTTAAGTGGCTGTAGTCTGAGCATCTAATGTGCTTAGTAGGTCACCCAATTTATTTTGCTTTGTTAGGGCTTTAGAATCATATAGTTGGTGACGATCCTTTGGAGAGGCTGAAGACAAAGGAGTTGGTTAAGATTTCAAGCTGCCTAGAATTTGCAGAAAGTCTTCACTAGCTGGAGAAGCTGCTGCTTTGTGTGCTTGCAGTACATGGAATCTGTATATCCCAGGAACCTGGCTCCCAGATGTTGACTGTATAACCTTAGCATACTACCAGATAATAACACAAACTCAATATGGTGTTAGACCACAATATCCCAGTATTCCTCATGTTATCTGCCCTGACTAACAGGAAACTCAGCTCTTCCAACACCATAACTGCACAGGTCACATTATATTCTAATATGTTTGTGTCTTGTGCTCAGAAGAAAATGCATTGGGTCAAGGTGATGAGAGTCTAGCACAAGGTGGAGAAAGATTTAAGGTGTCTGGGCTTTCTATGTCTGGCATAAAGCACTATAACATCAATAAATCTGGTAATTTAAGTGCTTCTGGAACTGATCATGACATGTTCCATTCTCCTCTGCCCTACCACTTTTTTCCCTGTCTCCTGTTTTTTCAACAATTTCTGATTAGTCTGAATTGCACTTATGTCAGATGTACAAATGATTAAAAAAAAAAGATGTGAATTCTTTGACATTTTTAGGAAAAATCCATAAATGATAGAAGAGTTAAAGATGAGGAGAGACTTCTCTACTTCTTTTCTACTTCTCACAAGTTTGAGGTAGAGGAAGGACACACATAAACTATCTTGAAATAATATAAAATATAACAGGAAAAATGTATGAATAACATAATAATATATATATAATATCATTATATATATATATAACATATATATAAAATACATAGCAATATAATAGGTAAAAATCTAACAGGAAACATAGAACAAAAAAAAGAGGAAAAATAAGAGTTCTTTAGTTATTACTGTAATACAGCTGAGAAATTAGAATTGTGCCCTGAATAGGGGAAACAGGATGTCTTTTATAGTAACATTTCTTGCTATGAAGAAAACCATTTGCAATTCTGAAGAGCCCTTCTGTGAGTAGTGCTTTTCTCTGTTTCAGAGCCTACAGGTCAGCTCTGGAATATACCAAAAGAAGCCTTGGAATATTTATAGATCTCCAGAAAAAAGAGAAGGAGGCATATGCTTGGCTCCAGGCAGGAAAGATATATTATGTTCTGAGGCAGAATGAGCTTGTGGATCTTTATATTCAGGTATGTTGTCAACAATTTTACAGGCATGCACATGGTATCAGTGTTGTGCAGGTGGCATGGTAAGATTAAGTAATTAGATATAAAAATCCCATACGTTCTGCCAATTGATATTTTGATCATTCAGTGACACCATTCATGTAATGCTCAGCACATGAAGGGAAAGTCTCAGCATTTTCCACTGGTGGTCCATTTTGATCTGTTGCTTGATCCTGGAAGGATTTTGGGCAGTGACCTGTCTTAGTTCCTGTTAATTCTGTGTGTTTTTTTCAACACCATGTACCAGCTCTACAGCACCACAGCAATTATATGACACCTGCATGCTACAGGCTGGTGGGTAACAGAGAATAATACCGTTAGCAGGCTGGGTTGTGGGCCAGATTCCCTGGGAAACAGAGCAGCTTCTTTAGGAAGCATCTAAATTTTTCCTTCTGTGGCCATGCCTAGTATGACATGGAACCAGCTGGAACTGCTGTTGTCTTTTCACCTGTGAGAACAGAGGCATGTGTCTTGCACGCCTCTGTGCTCAGGTAGAAAGAAGGACTTGTATTAACTGAATGCAAATACAAAACTAAGGAAGACAAAGCCAGAGCTTTGAAGATTCACAGCAAAGATTCTTAACCTTGCCTTATGTAAAAGGCAAATTTTCATCACTATTTTCTCTATCAATAACTGAGGAGCCTGGTATTCTTGCTTTGCATGCTGTTTTTCATTAGATCTTTTTTGCTAACAAGACATGTATTTATCCAGAATAAATAGTAGACCTGCATTTTTTTACAGAAATGAGTTTACATGCTTTTAAATCTGCAGCTAGCAACATCTGTCTTACAATTTGAATTTATTTCTATGATATGTTTGATCTAATTCAAATTCACTACGTGGCAGCTATTAAATACACTGTTGTTTTTAGAAGACCATGTGCTGACAAAGACAGCAGGATACTATCTCCAGAAAAAGGAAACCAGGTTTTTGTTTCTTCTTCAGCATCTGCCAGTGGCTTGTTCAAAGAGAGGGTACCAAAAAAGAGCATGTTCACAGCAAATATAGCCTTTCTCATCATTATAATAGGAGAGATAATAAAAGATCTTTTAAAAGTTGCTAATACTTACGATATTTTACTCCATGGTTAAACAAGATTTAATTTCTTTCTTTCCTTCCCTATTCCTTGTTTTCTTTTCAGGTTGCTCAGGATGCTGCTCTTCACACAGGAGATCCAAATTTAAGAATGGAATTGTTTGAAGCTGCTGGAGACATATTTTTCAATGGTACTTGGGAAAAGGAGAAAGCAGTGACTTTCTACAGGGTTTGTGCAGTTTTTTCTGCTGCATTGATAGTTATGTACCTCCCACCATAGCAGGTATTCTACAAATGCTGAACGTAAAGCTGAACCTCTCAGCAAACTGTTTATAACCTATTGCAGCTGCATACTTGTCATGGTGTTAGTAGATACCACCTGTTTCAAATGCACTTCTGGCTGCAAGAACTGTTCTAAGCCACGAGAAAAACGAAACCAGAAATTACCTCATTTGATATAAATGAGAGCTGTCAGTGCACATCTTGGGGTCCAGCCATACCTAAGCTGATGTTGTGTTTTTCAGGACAGGGCTCTCCCGCTTGCTGTCCAGACTGGCAACAAAACCACTGAACTCAGATTATGCAATAAGTTGGTGGAACTGCTGATGAATCTGAAGGCTTATGAGGAGAGTCTGGAATATGCCAGAGTAGCTCTTGTCCTCAGTGTAAATTTAGGTAAGAATAATTTCCATTATATATGAGTGGTACCTCTAAAAATACAATAGAACTCTAAACTTAAAGTTTTCTTCCCTTGCATGCAATAATTTCTTGCCAGGATTTCATAACACTACTATAATTGCTATTTTTTGCTTCTGCTCAAGAATGAGCAATTTATTGCTTCCTCTTCTAACTTAGGATCAAATGGAAAACCTTTGGTAGAGCACAGAATCAAACCTGGAATTTTATGTCCAAACTGAGTGTGCTTCTAAGAGCTAAGATACAATACTCATGAATAATATAGTCTGAAGAGGATTTTGAGTGTCATATACTTTCAGATTTGCTCATTACTCTGATTGAGAGCCAACATAAGATGGAATCAAAAATGATAGGTCTTATTTCAAAATGAATATTCTCAAGTTTGGGAGCTGTTCAACTGATTAAGAACCTTCTTAATTGTCTGTACAAGCACAGACAGATCATTTTGATCAATCTGAAAATAATCTTCTTGTCATAAATTTTCATATAAAATATATATTGGGGTGTGTGATGGTTCTTGCTTTTTTTTTTTCTTTGCTAAGGTTGGGATTAATATATGGGAAATGTAGGTTTTCCTACATTTGGACTTGGATGTTTATTATTTCTTATTTACAGACTCATGAGCTGTGAGCTCTAACTAGTAAGTTAGAAAATGAAGGTAAAATGGAGTATTTCTAACTATTTCTAAGGTTATTTAAGTGATAATTACTCAATAAGGAGGTGACACCTATATTATTTATACTTTTGACCTAATAATGACCACCTAAGGCCTGCAATGGGGACCTTTTTCACCAATTACAGAAAACCACTCAAACCCATGAAGAAGGAAGAAGGATTTAGACAATGCACAAAATCTTCTATCTTGACTCATATGTATTACTGTATACTAAAATCTTAAATATAAGTTTGAGATCATACAATACTATTTAAACTACACACCCACAAACCCCATGCTATCGCTCAATCTTGGGAGCCTGTTGTAAGGCCTCAAGTCAAATCTGGTGCTTGCTTGAGGGTCAGCACCTTTTAACACAGCCTGAAATTTTCAGTCTCCAGGGTTCCTACAGGGTTAGGCAAGGGGCAGCCTTTATCCCCACTAACTTTCTTTCATTTCTTTCATAATAATCTGTTTGTATTCTTTGTAAGTATGCACAGTGTGTGTGTATATATATTCTAATGTGTACTTGGGAGATGAAGGTAGTTATTTCTTAGAATCCCAGACACTGTCAAATCCTATGGGAGGAAATTCAAAAATTCTATAGGATTTTTCTTGAAGGGCAGGTTTTGACTGTGTATCTCTTAAGCAAATGTGTTTTTATTCAACAAAAGCTCAGCAAATTCAATACAGGAATTTTTTAGAAGTAGCATAGATTTGAGTACTTTCTCTGTTTTTATCCTGACTCGTATGTTATCTCATCAGGAAATCAGCTAAATGAAAGAATAGCTTACCATCGCCTGGCAGCCATCCATCACCATTTGGGTCATTGTGAGCTAGCTGAACACTTCTATTTAAAGGCCTTGTCCCTCTGTTCCTCTCCTCTGGAGTCTGAGGAGGAAACACTCTATTATGTCAAGGTGTACTTGATCTTAGGAGACATTATATTCTATGACCTTAAGGTAAGAAATTTTAATAACTTGTGTAGCAAATTTTTATACTGAGTAATAGTACCATAGAATCAGATTTTGCCGTTTTCTGGTTTTGTGTGTTTGGAATGTAAACAGTAAAGTGGGAAAACCTCAAAAGCTCAGAATCTATATTATTCTTGTTAGATACTCACAAACCTGAGCTTTGCAGTCCTCTTGCACTGGTTGTACTATCTTTGGGCCTCTTATTTCAGGACCCCTTTGATGCAGCTGGCTATTACCACTTGGCACTTGCTGCTGCCATGGACCTTGGCAATAAAAAAGCTCAACTGAAGATTTACACCAGACTTGCTGTGATCTACCATAACTTCCTCGTGGATCGGGAAATGTCTCTCTTCTTCTACCAAAAGGCAAGAACCTTTGCAACAGAGCTGAATGTAAGGAGAATAAATTTAGCTCCTGATCAGTGTTACAAGAGTTCATAAGCATTTTGGAAAATACAACTGAACTACTGCAGAAGTACCAATGGAAATACTGCACTGGCTTTGTAGGAGGATGCAGACTGCATTCAGTGACTCATTATCTGTGTGCTGTAAGGTGGAGCTCCTCATCCCAGACTAAATTACCAGTTTATATGACAGTGAGCTACATTTCATTGTCTGTAAGATACACAGTCTTGTATATGTTAAGGATCTGTCTGTGAACTAAAACCAAAACCCAACAGTCGCTTTTTTTTTAACTACAAATTTCTTTCCTATATCTTTCTGCCTTGATGGATACTGGGAAATAATTATTGCATAGATGGAATGAAAAATAATTAATTAAGTGTTACAGAAGAAAAACTACTCAATATGAATTGTGGCTTCCTTTGCCTGACTTAGATTTATTACTTTTTTTTTTTTTTTTACATCAATAAATGTATCTGCACAAGCGTGTTGTTTGGGCTTGAGAATTGGTTTGACCCAACTAGCCAGGTACTACTGTTCATTATCTGTCAAATTCATCTACTGCAGTACATACAGGGCACTATTTAAGATTAATCTCCTAATTCAGGAAAACTTCCATACATATTGTAATAGGAACTAACTGGTTTGTAGAACCGAAGGCTCTACTACTAGGGGAGTAGTAGTTTTGTGGATTTCAATGGTAATGTGAAGGCAGAATTATTTCTTTCAGGAAAGGGAATGAAATATCGAAATCAGAGAACAAAGCCAAACAAATGCTCTGGAAAGGAGATATGAAGAAAAACAGTGAAATTGCAAAAATAGAGAAAATTTAGAAAGGAATTATTACAACTTGTCCTGGTTTAGGGCAAATTTGGGATGAAACCTTCCACTGGGGTTCCTCTGGAAAAGCAAACCCAAACGGCCCCTCCCCCAACCAGTCCAGGAAAAAACTACCTTGGAAAAAAGTGGAAAGAAGTATTTATTTAACAAACAAAGTGCCCACAAGCATAAAGAATGAATAATATGAAATAATGAAACCTTTTGTTGTTCTGAAATCAGATGGCAAATTCAGAAAGTCCTTGCTGGGGGTAGCTCAGCTCTCCCAGTCTCTTATCTGTCTTCCCAGAAGTCCAGGACCAGCTGGCCCACAGGTGCGAGCTTCCGGTGCTCCCCTGGGTTTTTCAGTCTAGATAGGGTTTAAACAGTCCCAATAAAAAGGCAAAAAAAACCAACTCCAGAGAACTTCTCTGTCACAGCTAGCTAAAACTAACTAAAGCCAAAGAGATCACTGTCCCACTGCTGTCCGTGCCTCAGATGAACGTATTACTGAGAATGACGGCATAGGAGTCAGGCAGATTTCTCAAAACAAACTGTGCGCTACTTCTCCCTCTTTCATCCCCGGAACCAGTCTTAAAGGAACAGAACTTAATATACAGAAACAACAGAGAGATACAAGCATCAAAAGGTCATCCCAGGAAAAAACCCGAAATGGCTGAGATGAAATTGAGAAGCAGTGAAAAGGACCAAAACTTGCCCAAATAGCTCTAATTCAAATCCTGAAATCAGGGAAGAAATGTAAATAAAGAGACAGGAGGAGAAACTGCAGACATGAAGTCTTACAATATAAAAATTAAAACATTTCAAAAGCCAGCAAAACAATTAAAAGCCAATGTGATGACAAGAAGTGCAGGGAAAGGCACCGAAGCTTGCCCAATTAATATTCATTGAAATAGCAAGATTTCGTTCCCTTTCCTGGAAGGAAAATCTTCCTTCCAGGAAAGGGAACGAAATCTTGAAATTGGAGAACAAAGCTGAACAACTGCTCTGGAAAGGAGATATGATGATAAGCAGTGAAATTGCAAAAACTGAGAAAATTTGCAAAAGGAATGATTACAAGCAAACGGCCTGAGTTGAATCGAGAAGCAGTGAAAAGGACCAAAACTAGCCAAAATGATTCCAATTCAAAGCCTGAAATCAGGGAAGAAATGTAAATAAAGAGACAGGAGGAGAAACTGCAGATGTGAAATCTTAAAATCTTTCATATAAAAATGAAAAAATTTCGAAAGCCAGCAAAAACATTAAAAGCAAATGGGATGACAAGAAGTGCAGGGAAAGGCACCGAAGTTGCTCATTAATCTTCATTGATATCTCAAGATTTAGTTCTCTTTTCTGAAAGGAAATCATTCTTTTTAGAATTAAAAGACACTCCAAACTGTGCATGTTCTGTATGTGTCTATGCAAAGGTGTGCAATCCTGTACCCTCTCGTGTATTAGCAGTTCACTTTGGAGTAATAGATTTCAGGGTTACGTTACCCCATTTTTGTATCTTTGAGGTGCTTGGAGAAGTTGAGCCCCTTTTTCTCTTGCTTTTCCCGGACCTCGAACCTCCGTTTTGGTCTGAACACTCTACCTTTTGTGGGCCCAGCCCAAGCGTCGGCCAGCCGAGCGCCTCTGGCCACGGGGTGGCAATGTCTAGCCTCGCATCAGTGCCTTCTGGCCCGCCAGCTTAACGAAGGAATCCGCGAACTTGGAAGTGTCCTGCTTTCTCCATCACCCTTGCGCCCAGCTAAAATTTCTTAAAACAAACCAAAAAACAACCCTAACAACCCCATGACCCACTCAAATAAGCCCCCTAGAAACGGATGCGCTAAAACTCTTTGAGACCCTTTACCAGGGCAAGCAAAACAGAGCTTTCACAAGTCAGCATCTGTTGCAAAGGAAATACACACTTAGAAAGGAAAAGAGCATTTGCAGATAGTAAAAAAAAATAAAAAATGAAGATAGTAATTTAAACTACTTTGAAAATCCTTTAACTGAGTTATCCACAAACAATCTGGAGAAAGTTGGCTGCTCTGAGGTACTATGCAGATTTATTTCGTAACAGGAAAACCGCTGTGCAAGTGCAGAGTACCGTGGTAGATAAGAAACCTACTGAATGAGGTTGGATACAGGCACATGCTCAAAATTCCTGGTATTATTTTTAAGTGGTCAACTTTTCATGTTTACTTGTTTTGCTAAGAGAAATCCTCCATGAATTCTTGTACAAAACTGGTGCCACAGTACTCTAGACAGTGACATTCAAAAATACTTAACCCAAGGAACTTAGATTTTTTTCTGAAGCTGTACCAAAGACATTAGCAGTTAGCAGCTTTTTTCTCAGTTAATACAAAATTGCCTGGCTGGTGTTATTCTCTGCTGAATGCTCAGGAAAAGTCCCTCTAAATATTTTGCTCTTAATGCTTTGCTGCCTTCATTTGGCCATTTCAGATAATAAAGGCATGAAAAATGTTTAATTTCATGAATATCTGTCTCACTCTGACATTTTAATCACTGGGTGGCAGGTTAAGTTGCCTTTGCACTGACATACTAAATGGAATGTATCTTTCCATGAAAAGACAAATTAAACACAATTACTCTGACTTACAATATTACAAAACATGTATGCCATTTAGATGCTGAATTACTCTAGAGAGTTTTGTGCTGGGAAATTCTCAAAAATTGTCAGCAGGTGTTTTTCCTGATGTAGCAGATGTACAAAATCTGTTCAAAGTAGCCTTTATTTGCCAAGTCAACAGAA
The DNA here is from genome assembly GCA_017589585.1 of Phylloscopus whistleri. NCBI lineage: Eukaryota > Metazoa > Chordata > Aves > Passeriformes > Phylloscopidae > Phylloscopus > Phylloscopus whistleri. Next base: position 1,120,757 of record JADMLD010001629.1, on the reverse strand, counting down.
GTGAATTTCACCATTGCATGGAAAATATCCAATTTTTTGGAAGTTGGAATGAGCATAATAACTGGACCATTTTTGCTTTTCTAAAAATAACACTGGTTCTTTCCAAATCTTTCCTGAAGTATATTTAATGCTGTGGGCTGATATTAGATACTTGGTGTTCTACCAGTCAGGTTATACACTGAGGGAGAGAGAAACTTCTCAGGATCCCATCCATTATTCCCGAGATGGAGAAAGACTTTACAAAGAACCATGGACCATTATCCTCCTGTTTGTATTTTGCTTAAGATGAAGACATATTTTTGTGTGCCTGCCTTTGCTAATATATGCCATGGATGCATGTTTGAGATGAAACACAGCTGTTTCTTTCTCTCCCTCAAGATTTAACCCAGTGCCAGCATAACAGTGTGCTTTTTGTAATATCAAAAAGCAAGACAGCAAGAGCATATGCGTGTTAGGAGGTGCAAGTGAACACCTAAGAAGTGACTGAAACTGAATGTGAACCCTAATGTTGGCTCCTTTTCTGGAGTTCTTATAAACCTTTGGTCATGAATGGGTGGAGGGTGGGTGATTTTAGGAGAATTGGGGACTTAGGTCTAGTGATACACCAAACCCCAAGTTATTTTCACATTTCTGTATAATTCCTCTTTAGCAATTCTTATCCATATAGTAACATACAAACCCTTCCAAATTCGGATACACTGTTCTTCAGTGGCAACGCAGCAAAGCATCTGTATTTCCTTGAAATTCAAGTGTAAGTGAATCCCTTTTAGTCTGCATTTCTTTAAAAAAAAATCTTCAGCCTTGAACAAGCTATTGTTTATTGAGGCAATTTCACTCCCAATTCACAGAATTGGTAGGGTAGGAAGGGAGCTCTGGAGATCATCCAGTCCAACCCCCTGCCAAGACAAGATCACCTAGAGTGGGTTACACAGGAACATGTCTAGGTTTGGAATGTCTCCGGAGAGGGAGACTCCATGACTTCCCTGGGGAGCTGTTCCAGTGCTGAGGTTCTTCCTCATGTTGAGGAGGAACTTCTAGTGTTGTATTTTATGTCCATTGTTCCTTGTCCTGTCACTGGGCACCACTGAAAAGAGTCTATCACCATCCCCTTGGCACCTGCCTTTGAGATATTTGTGTGCATTGATCAGATCCCTTCTCAGTCTTCCCATCTTAATTTAAACTTAAATTTCTGAGCATAACTGTAAAATGTGGTCAGGATTTGTCTTATGTTTTCAGAGTTGATATTCACATCATCACAGAATGGCTGAGGTTGGACATGGGGCAGGCATCTGGCTCAACCTCCCTGCACAAGCAGAGTCAACCGAGAGTACATTGCACAGGATTGTGTCCAGACAGTTCTTGCATATCTCCTGTGAGGGAGATTCCACATCTTCTCTGAGCAACCTATTCCGGTGCTCTGTCACCTGCACAGTAAAGGAGTCTTTCCTCATATTTAGGTGGAACTTCCTGTAAAATTAGTACTAACCATACAGAAACACCCAAATTGTAGAGACATGGGATAGTGAAATAAATACATCCACATTATCCATGAAGCTATTCCCTAGAAACTATTTCTTCTTGCCTTTTTTATTCTTGGCATAAATCTGCAGCTATTTCCTTGGTAGATTAAAGTGATATGCACTGCAAATTCCTTTAAATCTTGAATCTGTCTCATATTGGTTAAGACTTTTGTTGTATAAAGACATGGTTAAAATCATGCATTCTGGTACTGATGAATTGAACTCAAGAGAAAACACTTGTAAATTGCTTACTAAGTAATCTGAAAACTGTTTTTCTTTTATGCTCTGCTGTAGGTCTGTCGATTATACACTGTATAAAAGTTCTTTTTTCTGTTCTTCCTGCATACCAGAGATAACAGCAGTCTTACATGCAAACATACAGCTGAGTAAATAAGTTGTTCAGCATGAAATAATGATAATTAGATGATTATTATTTCTTTATTATCCAAGATATCCCATTTATTTTAACTTATTGATAACTACAGGTTTCTTAAAAGCTTGAAATATTTGCAACTACAGGAAATTTCAAGAAAATTGAGGTATGTGTCAAAAAGTATCTTAGCTTAAAAATCTCTACGAATGAATTTTAATTGATGTCTTTGTTTCTGACATTTTTTCTTCTTTCACAGTGGCATTTTTTGTGTAGAATCACTTTGCTGTTACGTATTTCCTTTTTCTGCCTACCAGTTGATCGATGTGTATAAAGCTGCATCTGTGACTTTCTGGGTCATTGAAAAGATGACACACTTTCTTACTAAATCAGAGAAAAGTTGTCCTTATTGCATCTTCTGCCAATTATGTTTGCTCTATTGCTTTCCTTTTTTAGACATTGTTTTTACTTTTATGTCTGCCAGGCTTTTCAACACTCTTGCTGGCTCCTGGGTGTCTGCCACATACCAGTTAACGTTGGAAAAAAATCAATCCTATTTCTAAGAATGAGTCTTAGAGAAAAGTGTACTAATTGGTCAATGTTTATTTTAGACCGAGCAAAGTCTGGTTACCTGTTCACTATTAAGCTTTAGTCACCAGGAACACTGATTTGCCAGGAAAGCAGAGGTTTTTTTAACAGTGTGCTTTCTTCTATCAAAAATTATTCTTGTCATAAGCTTTTAAAAAATTTTAACTTGCGTAGGAAAGATGTTTTGAAGCACGCTACCAAAATTCTGTGCCTACTGAGCAAGCTTCATCTACTTGCATCTTGCTGGGCTGAGCAGGCTCTGCCATGTGCACACTCTGTGTCCTGAAAAGGGTGAAGCAAAGAAACCTACAAGACTTCCAAGAGAAAGTAAAAGAAAAGCTGTGAGAAGTATGAACAAGGCTTATCCCCTGCTCAAAATGAGGAAAAATGCCATGGGAACTACTTTTGAAGATACTGCTACATAATGTCCAGGCTCCCATACTCACAGCAATTATATGTATTCAGAATTCTTTGCTGCTTTTTGTTAGGCACATCTTTTCTAATTAGCAAGGGGTAAAATCTAAAAGCAGTGCACTGAGCATGTTTCTCTATGGTTTTATTCTTTGTTAACGTGCAAATATCTGCAGTTTTGCAAGCTGCTTTTTTAGTGCTCATCAACTTTACTTCAAAATCTATACCTGGATTACCCAAATGTATTTGTGATTTTTTTCTGAACTGTGTTCTATTTTTAAATTATTTTTTTAAAACTAATCCTGTATTAAATATGATGGATATGGTCTATAGCAAGTTAAATCTAATATAAACTTTGAGCATTTAAAAATATTTATATTGCTGCCTTTGGACCTCTGCATTCACAAGTTAAGGTTTTATTTTACTCAGTTCCTGAGACATGGAATTCTGATTTGGACAATAAGCCACATTCTCAGTCCACATAAATCAGCCAAGCTCCATTAAAATAAAGCCCTTGATCTGGGTCAAATCAAGAATTTGAGATTGGCTAAAGGTCTACATCTAGTACAACATTCCCTTGCCATGGGAGATAAAAGCTGAATGCAGAGGTCCTGCAGAATGGCTCAAGTTGAATGGAATCATGGAAACAGTGAATGTGGGCTGAGAGGCTGAATCTTCCATCTGGGAGCAGCTCTGGTGTGTTTTCCCATGTGAGAGTCTGGAGAAGTGGGTTACGTGGGCAGGGATGAATGGGAGAGATTTCCTTATCCTTGTGTTTGCACTAAACCGTGAGGAGCTCTTCTCCACAGGATGTAAAAGTTTTGGCATATTCCTACACATCCTTCTTGTTTGTCCTTTCAGTGACCTTCCCCTCTCCTTTACTGCTCTACAAAATATTAAAGGTTCTACTGGAAAGTGGGCTGCAGAGTGGGACACATTTTACAGGATTTGGTTTATAAGACCCGTTAGAGAGGTGTGATTTTGGAAGAAGATCACAAGTGCATGCTCTAAAGCTAGTCTCTCACTTTCCTTATAGTTGAAGACCTTAGAGTTTGTTTTTTTTTTCTTCCTCTTCTGAAAAAAATCCATTATCCTTTATTGGCTTATTCATATTTATGTAATTAGAGTCTTCTCCCATTTCACAATTCCTAAGCCAACTTACTGTCTGCTTTGTTTACACTTCCATCAAGCTAATATTTGGATGATTTTACTGGACTATGAGTTTGACAATTTCTGCTTGGATTCTTCCTTAATTTGTCATTTTGTGCAGAAACCTCCCACAGTTAGTCTATCAGTTAGACTGCATGAAAAACTATCAATGTCAGGATAATTTTATTCTTAATTTAATTTTCAGTAGTGGGGAGTCAGGAAATTTTAAAAATGAGCCTTCAGTTTTCCTGAAATACAGGAAAATAAAAGGGAAACTGTGAATGATTTTTATTTCTCAAAAGTTATATTAAGCCATATTTTCTGTCATTCTTTTCTAATTTCAGAAATTGTAACTTAAAGCTGAAACCTTTCTTAATAGAAAGGTTTTGATTAGGTAAGCACATGTATTTTCTATATCACTCATCTAATTAATAATACACTGGAAAGATCTAACTAAATATACATCTAGGCTTTAATTAAATTATCAATGTGTATGGGATATTCTCCACTATGGTCTGTAGTAGTTTGGAGATCTCCAACATAGCAGAACCAGTCTCACACTTGTAGATCCTCTTTTTTTGCATTATTTTTTAGCTAATACAGTGTTACTTCACTGCTTCTAATGAGTTTATTTCCACTCTGTAAAAAACCCCAACCATAATCTCTAGAATAAATTATGCAACCAGTTCTTTTAGAGAACAACAGCAACAACAACAACAAAATTAAATCTGTGCATTGGACAAGCACAGAACTGCAATGAATTTTTAATATCTTCATTGCATCTTCAAAAATGGTATTTTTCCTGTCACAGTATTGATGAGTTATGCCATAGCAAGTGAAGATAAAGCCATCAAACTCACTCCTGAGCTACCAGTAACACAGTTTAAGCAAAGAGACTCAAATTGGTAACTGAAGATGTACATGCCAATAAGACTCAAAAATTCATTAGCTACACTTCCGCAGGAAGTCCTTGGTAAAAATTACATGTATCAAAAAAGTAATAAATGTACACGAAAAAGTACCAAAAGAATTACAAAAATATGGAAGATTGCAGAATTAAAATTTTGCGTAATATGCCTATTTTCCATGTCTTATGTACTTTTATTATTTTACTGCACATCAGAAAACCTTCAACTTTTTATTTTTTTGCAAATATACAATTCACATTAAGATTTTACTTTGAGTAAGTTGACTGAAGAATTTATTTTCATACAATGCAAGGAGGATTGGGACACTATGGAAGATACACGAAACAAAGATAATTACTTGTTAGACCTCAGGGAATAAAGTACCTAAGTTACAACCTTTGAGTTCCCCAGATCCATAGGTTCAGTGAGCTGAGTATAAATGTCTCAGATATGTTCACAATCTTGCCAAATGTCTGAACACAGGCATAAGAAAGAAGAATCTGTTAATTTTTACTATCATGTTTAGTTTCTGTGTCCTGTATCACAGGGTATGGTGTAATAACAGTGTTTGAAATAATCCATATCTTAAGGCAATACTTCTGAGTAAGTGGTGGAAAAAAAGGGGTTAAATTCATCCAACTTTAGAGAACATCAGAAACCAACCTGAAGCTATTTTCTTCCTTTCAAATTCTCAGTCTACTAAGTTGTAGCTCTTTGCTGGGTAAAGTATAATTTTTCATTTGGTCCATACTCTTCTGCACATTAAAATAATATTCATTCTTTAAATTCATCTTTCATTAATAAAAACAAACTAATAAAATCTCTGGAATAAAGCACCATGCAAATAAATTTTCATTATTATAGAGGCTTAAATCATGACTTAGAAGTAGGTTTATGTATTTATAACTGAACTTGAAAAGATCTTGTAACAAATTTATTTCACACATCCTTTTCCAAAGAATATATAAATTTGCTTCAATGCCAAGAGCCTACTCTTGGATGGAATTCTTTATTATTGTAGAGTCTAGGAGAAAACCATAAAGTCTCTGCAGTTTGGATTTGACAATAATTTTGGAATTTCTGGATTGCCATTGTCCTTATACTTTGAGAAACCTGTAGCAATCAAAGATCTCAGAAGTGGGATTTAATAAGACAAAGGCATCATATGTGTCACTGGCATAAAATTGACAGTAGGAAGTACCAAGATGATGGTAAAGTGTCTTTGAGCTCACCTGTCAGAGTTTCCCAGGATAAGTGCTTTAACTGGACAGTGGATGAAGGTGAAGTCATAAATGACAAATTTTGTAAAACACTGTCACTTCATACATCCTCTTGTGCAGGAATACATGATGTAAATACGTGATTTGTAAAGAATTTGAAAACAAACAGCTGGGACTTCACACTATCAAAATGGAAAGGATTTCAAACCAACCTTCTTTTGAAGAAATCTGGATATATATAATTTGCCTTTAATGGCAAATTGGAAGGGGCTAAACGCACTACTGAGGGCAGGATCAGAATTCAAATCTCTCCAAGAAAGGAAACTTGTGTTAAAGGCCTGTTATGGAAAATAGATGTGGAATGGGGAATAGCTGACTGGGTAGCAGAGGCGGATGGGGTATTGTGATGGGTGACAAGTCAGACGTTAATAAGCATTTTGGCTGTAGTACAAAAATGGCAGCAGAGATAAATTTATTCTCTGTTCAGTGAGATCTTGGGACTATATCCAGTTTAGGCACAACTCAACACAAGAAACATGTTGACAAATTAGAGTACAAAGAGGAACAATAAAATAGATAAGAAGTTTAGAAAATATGGACTTTGTGGAAGGAGAAATGTTTGTTTAGTCTAGATCAGACTGAGGGCAGATATAACAGGCTTGACAATGTAAAAGCCTTTTGGGTCCTCTCATCTGCAGGGGAAAGGAAAACAATTTATCCTGTATATTTTCATAATAGAAGGAGTACTTCATTAAAATACCAAGATCTATCACATATGGAGGGTCTTGTTCATCACACTTAAAAAAACCCCCCAGATTAGATAAATATTTTTTTTAATTTTTGATGTCCTGCTTGTAGGTATTTCTGCCTCAGGGCACCAGAGCTGCACTAGATCCCTAGAGATCCTTCTGATCCTTTGCATTTGCATGCTTTCAGGATTTAATTTGACAAAATAGAACAGTTTTAGCTGGAGGGATCAAAAGCCTTCCATCTGTAAATGTCCCAGACTATAGTGGATAGAGGCCAAAGGAGATGGTGATTCAGACTCTTTCATGTCTAGTTGTCCAACCACTAACTAAAAAGGCATTATTGCACTTGGTTGTGCTCTGTAGGAATAAACTGTGCTTACATCACTAGAGCAAGAGATAGGAGAAACCTGTTTTCTTTCAGATTTTTTAGGCTGTAGCCATGTCTTTGGCACTGTCAGTGCTAATGTGCTTGTGATCAGTGACAAAGCTGTAAGTGTTATGGGGTTTAATCAGTTTGAAGAGTTCAGGGGAGATTTTGAATGGTGGTTATACCAAAACACTGGATGGATGCTTAGTAAGGAATGACGTGTCCTACACTGACTGAATGGGCTTTGGTAAACCCAAGCTAAACAATAAAAATTCTTTTTGGAAGATTTAACTTTTTCATTGTATTATTCTTGTCCTCAGACAAGCTTAGTGCTTGTGAATGAAAGTAGATATGACAGCAAAAGAGACAGACATAATTTCTTTATCTGTACAGGCACAACACAGGCACAGCATGAAATACATGATGCTAAAAGGCTTTCTCAGTTTATGGTAGGATAGTTCAGTCTCCAGGCTGATGCAGAAACAACCACTTACCAAGACTGATGATTCTGCTATGGGTGCTTGTCCACTGGGAAATGAGATTGAGAGAGGAGTGTAGGCTAATGAACAGCTGTAACTAATATCTTGGACTATAAACCCATAATTTATAACAGAAATGTTACATCTATTGCATGTTACTGGTCTGTTCAGATACTTATTTCCACTACTAAAACATTTTTATAGGCAGAATTGTTTCATATGGACATTTTTATTTCAGCTGAATGCAAGATTCCCTAATGGTAACTGAAAAATTAAGCTACTTTCAACATTTTACAATATTTATCAGGAAGAATCAGATGTAACAGTGGGTGAAGCATGACACAATCTTTTCCAGTAATTTTTCTTGTTATTTCTTTCTTCTGGCTTACATTGCTTTTCTGTCCACTGCCCTCAATGAAAATACTTTGAAGTACTATTGTGTGAGTTAGACAGATGAACGGTCAGATATTTAGCACCTGACACCAAACCTCCAGAACTCCAAACTCATGCTTGTCAGCTGCTTAAAGCAATCTGAAACCCATAGACACTTATAATTTTGGCCACTAGATTCTCTTGACTGATGTTCTTCCTATGGTGTAACTTTAGTTTCTATACCATGAATAGCTCAAACTTCAAATCTAAGTCCCATCAGAATCTGCTAACAAGATATTCCTTTGCTTATTTTGATTGACAGCTCAATCCAGAAAGCAGTCTCAAACTTCCTTAATAAATCAATCTTTTAAAAATAGTAACAGCAACAGGTTGCCCTCCCTAATCATCGGGCACTGTTAATTTTGGGGAAGAGGTAATAGAAAATGGAGGAAGTTGTAACAGAATGTTCCAAACAGGTCAATAAGACTGTGAAATCACACAGCCTCTCTGGCTTTGTGGTTTCCCACAAACTGATGGATACCATTACTGAATATCTTAGTATTTCTTCAAATTGTCCCAGACAATTATATGTGGGCTTTGCAGTTCCAAAGGCAGGTCCTTATTGGAATAAAGGTTTTCTTTTGGAAGAAGTCCCACCTGTAAAACAGTGGGGCAATTTCCACACACCTACTTTTGCTGGGTCTCAGTTGTGTGTGAAGTATAATGATCCCAGTGTTGGAAACTTCCATTACACATTCAATTGACTTTGTTGATTATCGTATATTTGCCTTTCAGCTTTGGGCACTGTGGTTTGAAGTTGATGAAAACTCAGGCAAGCACCCTGAAGATGAAAAGACAACAGCTTTTTCAGTGACTACAGTATTTCTCCAGTAACACTGCAGAAGTTACAAAGGTGCACACAACCATTCCATGGTATCAAATCAGTAATATGTGCAATAAATTATTTGTATCACTCCATAACTCCAAAAATCTAGATTAATGAGAGCCTTCTCATGGTTAATTGGCAGAGTTCATGCTACTGTGCTAATTTTGTCACCTGAGAGATTTGTTGTAATTGAGTTTGGTATCCTATTTCATGTTATAAACCAAGAAATATACCCTAGAAAGTACACCATTTTTGGCCACTCGGTTTATCACTTTCATTGCCAAGGATAATATTTTCAAAATTGAAAAACATGCAGGCTTTCTTCTCATACTTGCTGAAAAAAAATTTCCACTGCTACACAAACACAAACACACCAGTGAGCACAAATCCGCAGTGAGGTAATGGCAAAGCTCAGAAGCAAGTCTGCAAGAACTGAGACTTGCTTATGTGAACAAAAAAAGTTAAATTTATAGGCTGGGGGCTGACTGCTGTCCTCCACAGGTGCTAGACATAATTTAGCAATAGATTTTTTTAATGATGGCATACATTTTTATTTGTTTGCTGTTATTTATAGAATATGCCTGTCACAAGACCTTGACCCTAATTACTATCTTCTGATTACTCTTGCTGAACTACTTTAATTTTAATGGATGGTCATATTTGTGCTTGAGACTAGTGGACTGAAAAGACAATGCTAAGGCTGTGGTTTCCAACCCTCACCTTTGCCCTTATATGCCTTAAGGCAGAATGTGGTCCTGGTTCTATTATTAAGAATAACCAGCCCATTACTATAAGCATGGATTGGAAATTATTTTTAAATATTTTTAATTAAAAATTACTTTCCTTTTGGTGAAAAAGTAAAGTATATAAAATACTGGGGAAATTATATATTTAGTATAATTTTTAATTTTAGAAATGTGCAGAATTTTTCCTCTTTCTATAGGACCAGGGATTTAGTGAGGAAGAGTGAGATCAATAAGCTGTGTTTTTATTAAATTTTAAATTGAAAATTCAATAATTCCAAATGTACCTCAAGGCAAAATGGCTATTACCACGCATATAAAAGGAGATGACTTCAAGAATATTTTGTCTGTGGGTTTCATAAAAACAGATTTCTGAGGTAAATTTATCTCTCACTAATGGAAAATTTCTGTGGATTTATGAGACATCTTGAGTCATGAAATGATACCAGGGCAGATTATATTTGTCCATGGAAAATCTTAAACCATGTCAAGAGGCCTAAGGGAAAGCAAAACAAATCCCATTTTTCTATAGGACAGAACTATGAAGCTGGTTGTGAGAATAACAGCTTGTGTAAATGAGTTTCTAACCTCTCACATAAACAGCTTCTGGGATCTCTACTAGTATTACCCAGACTGTAGCAGAGCAGACAACTCAGAGAACATATTCTCAAAGCCTGTAAAGAGAATCAAAAATTGCCCCCAGGAGGTCTGAAAAGAAATTCCTTCACACATATGTCTATATACTCTCATGTGTGTAGACAAAATTATCTCTGTAGAATGAAGACCATAATCCTCTTCCCTAAAATATCATAGTCTAATAGAAAAGGTGACAGAACTACTAAGAATTAGAAACAATAGCTAATGATAGATGTAGCCACAGAAAAAGTCACACCATACTGAAACTTCTAAATGAGTAAAACCCATATAATTAAAAAAACAATCAAAAACCCAAACTCAAACAAACACAAAACCATAAATCCCTCTCTTCCCCCTCCCCAAAACCAATCCAAAATAACCCCCCCCCCCCAAAATGACCATCGTAAGTACCATAGCATGGAACGCAGCACTATTTCCCAGAAATTTTCTGGCCACAGAAATTCAGAGTTTTGTTCTCCCTTTCCATTCAACAGTCTGGATGTCTTTGACCCAAGTTATACACAAATATATTTTTCAGGAGCTCTTTGGGAAGGAAGGCAAAGACTTTCCCTGTGACCTTACACAGTGATGTCCTAAAAATGTTTCCTGTGAACGAAGGTGTTACCCTTTGGTTCTTAGGGAAATGAAATATCCTACATTGCAAGAGTCTGGGGTGTATTGCCATGTAACCATGTCTGATCAGTTTTCTATCTGCAGGAAAACAAGATATATATTGACTTAGATATGTGTTGAATTAAAGGTAACACCCTCCCAAGCTCAGTTCAGCGCTGCTTTATCAGACTCTGAGAAATGAAGAATATGTTGCCAGCGAGTTGAGGATAATGTAGTTCAATTTTTTTTAAGATAATCTCTGCCTTCCTATGAAATCTATAGTGATACTGATGGAGTAAGGGATAACGAGACTAACACAAAGAGAAAATAAAAAGCATACCAAAAACCAGCTGCATGAACTTACTTCAAACTATGTATACAATCAAAAAATGGTAACAATTTTCTGTCTATAGCATGTCAGATAATTTCTAGGTCAAAACCAAAATGAAAGACTAGAATTCCTACTACAGCAAAATTTTCTGCTATGTCCACTGTAGCGTGGTCATTTCTTTGAATTATTATTGCATAGAATATTCTCCTATCTATGAGGGTAACAAACTCATCATTGAAGAGGCCTGGTGCAATGCCAAATCGAAGCAGTGTAAAAACTACAACAAACTTGAGTGAGTTCTTGAAAAAGGAAGCCTGTTGTAAGCAAAGTTGCTTCCTTATGGTATGGCTTCATTTGAATGGAAACATATTTCCACAATTAGAAGTTTTCATTAACTGCTACAGGCCTTAATGAAGCAGACAAGCTTAGATATCTCTAAGATATCTAAAGACACCTTCTTTGCTATCAGGAAAAACCATGGTTGCTAAACCTCAGGTAATCTGCTGATAAGTACTTCCTGAAGGACTTTCAGTAACATTCTTGAAAGAAACAGTGAGAAAAGAAACAACTACTATTTAGAATTAAAATGTGTATCAATGGATATCACACTGAGGATATTAAAGAGAAAGCTGGCAAAGATAATCCAAGTCTTGCTTGTGTTTTCTACAGGAGAGAGATCAGAACAGTTCAAAGTCCTTAATTTCATACACACACACTGAAATAATTTTAGGTTCTTGCTTTCTGAAATTATACTTTCTTCCATCCCACAATCTGATTGGTATCATGAGTTTGGTGCTGGTGCAGTGGAATGGAATTGATGACACAGAAGGATCCCTGCCCAACTTGAGTGAGTCTATGTAATCAATTTTTAGCTAACACATATTTTTCTGCCTCTCTGCTAATCCTTGCTATGGAGGATATGTTCCTTTCTTAAGGGAAGGTATATTCCTTGCATTTTAAAAGACACAACCCTTTGAATGCAAATAAAATGACTAATGCTTCTTAAGCTCACAGTGGTTCCCTGCAGTAACTTAAATGAGGGGCTGTTAGTTCATCTGTGTCTGAAAACCAAAACCAGGCGGATTAGCTTGTTAGAGTTCTCACAAAACATAGCTATGAGTTATGATCATGGTGGGGAATATATTTCTTTTTCAGTTGCCCTTTTTTAAGCTTCTCTTTCAGCTGTTTCATTATATTGGGATTTTAGAAAATAGTTGCACCTAATCTCTTTCTAAAAAGTCTTACTGAAAAGAGGGAAGGAGCAGATGTTATTTTCAAATGTGAAAATCTAGCTAAAAAGATGAAACACAAGTTTGCTAGCAACAATTCATAAACCCCAAACATTCTTCAACTCTGCTGTCTGACAGAAGCCAAATTTGAAAAACAGTTAGAACAGGAAAAAGAGATATTGGTCTCCTTCTAAAAGCATATTCTTCAAGGATAAATGAATTAATGTAAGATGTTTGCTGGTCACTGTTCTCTGTGTGTACATGAAATGCCTAGTGAAACAAACTCATCAAAATAATTTGGCATAAAGATACCAACAGTGTGGATGGTCATTGGCTTTATTAGAGAACAGGCAGCTCGATATCCAGCTTGGTCAGGACAGGACAACTGTATGTAAGCCAAGAAGAAAAGCTTTATCTGTGTAAGGAAGTTTTAACAGGAAAATGACACATATTGCATTTCAACTCATAAATGCACTGATTTGTTGTAAAGAGCTTCTGCTCTGACAGTTCTGGTGTCAGAAGAAAGCAGCAGAACTGTGCTTTGAGTCCCTCTCCTGTTGATGCTGGAGTCAGTGGGAACACCTCCACTGCTGTGAGAGAGTGGATATGCTGGATTGTCCAGCATGCTTTAGGAATGCTCTAGAACCCCCTCCAATTTCTTTGAATTTGATAAGCAGTGTGGATGCTCAGTGCCTGACAGAAATTCCTGAAAATGTTCATCAGGACCCATCACAGCAACATCTTTGCACTGTACAACATTTCTCCACTGTAACTGCTGTGGTGCCTGCCCTGCCTCAACCCTCAGCTGTCGGGCAGTTGCCAGACCTGCTTTGCCTTTACTGGGACTACGGAGACTACAAAGTAAACTCTCACTACAGAGCTCTGGAGCTCACTAACTGAATCAAACTTCATTGGCAGTAATATACAATCTGGGTCTTGGATACGTATATAGTATTAACTTCACCAGTTTTATCAGGGATGTAGGTATCTATCTACAGGACTGGGATAAAAAACAACCATTAGATGAGCATAAGTTTTGATTCTGACCAGATTCACTTTTATTAGAAATGAAATAATGGAGTCTGGATAGTGTCACTTTGGGGGGCTCCCAAGCTGTTACCTTTATATAGCTTATCTGATTGCCATCTAAACCAAGGGAAAGATTGATGGTGTCTTATGTGAAAGATGAACTAAATCCTTTTCAAGCTCTCAAATGAAACAAGACACAAGACATGTGATGATTCCTCTCCCCTAATTTCAAGGTCTGAATTCAACTGTCTAAATATCAATGCAGATTGTGTTTTTTAGCACTTTAATATATTCAAGATGTTTGCAAGGCTGCCAGGAAAATGGGGTATATGAGAGAGCTATGCTCTTCTGCAGTGCCAGTGCCCTTTTGCAGGCCAGATAGAATGCAGCTCATATGGCAATAGATCCATATGTGTGCAACTGCACTGAGCCATAAGTAGTGGCAAAGGACATGTCTACATGTAACTCAAGTATCCAGGATAATCTTAATATTAATGGAATTAATATATCAGTAAAATACACAGAATTATTTCCCTAATCTGAAAGTAGACACCCACATTTGATTAAATTAACTGCACCTTGAATTTAATGGATAATATTCATGAAATGTACTAAATTTTCTGCTTGTCTTGAACTAAACATTCTGCCATTCTATAACTCCAAGTCCATAACAATAAAAAAGTTAAGAGCCTCTGTTTTGCATTTGATAACCAACACTGAGTTGAAGTTTTCATTTTTCTGCCAGCACCTCCAGGGTCATCCATAAGGATTTTCTCTCCTCAGAGAACTGTAATGGCTCTCTAGATCACATAATTTTCTGTATCTCCTGCAACAGTTTCATTGTAACCATAGGCTTAGGTATCTAAGAGGGAGACTTCAGACTGAAGAAACAGACTTTCTAATATGACATCAAAGTTCCCTATACATTTTTACCTTTGCACTAGATAACTCAGTTTGATCTCTCTAGTTGTGTCTTGAAAGCTGCATTTGTATTCTGGAAGTTGTGTGTATTGTGGAAATTTCAGCCTGCTTGCATAGTAAAGAACCTACTTACCAGCCATTGACTTAAAGGTTTCTGAAATTGTGAGGTGCTTTCAACTCAGACACTACACAGACTTAGGTATTCATCTCCCCAGATTTGCAGAGAAATGCAGGCTCAGAGGGGCTAAAATCTGGATGGCAGCTGTGATCTCAAAGGACTGCTGTGAAAGGGTGGTAGTGATTCAGAAGACAACAGCCTTCCTTCCAAGTGCCCAGTGGGCTTCAAAGAGGCCCTGTACTGCTGAGAAAGATAAACCTGACTCTTGGTGGCCTGTGGTCAATCAAAGATCTTTTTGAACATTTCACAAGGGAGAAGACCCTGACCTCAGTGTCCTGGACAGGTTATATAACACTAGTAAAACCAAGTCCAGAACATTTTGGGTCTAGTTTTGAGTTTTGCATTTTGCACTCAGAGTTAGGTGCCAGGATTTCTCCTGGTGTGCTCTGGATTGAAATGAGCTCTACAAACCAAAAGCTGCATTGGACTTGGCCCTAAGTTCAGCTTCCTTCTAGATCTGCTGTCAGCTGTGCATTGGGAAATTCACCCGCAGCAGATGGGCTTTTGTTCTAGTTTGGTTTTGATGCTGTCAGGTGAGTGGGAGTTATATGAACTCCAAAGACTGAAGTGGAAATCAAAAAGCAACCAAAATCCCAAGTGATCCTGTCCATGAGCAGATGTTTTTAGACCATGGTCATCAAAAAGCCTGTATAAGAAAACATTAACTACAATAGAAAAACAGATTGTTGGCACTTTGTGAGTGTCAAGAAAAGAGAGTTACAAAAATGAGGAAAGAACATTTTGGTGTTGCTAAATCATGCTTATTTACTAAATATTGATACCAGATGACTTCTCATTTTGTTGATAAAAACATTTCAACATGATAAATTCTTTCATCTAAATGTTTTTTTGAACATATTATAACATGAAGAACACTTAACAGGAGAAAAATAACAGGAAGAACACATTGGTTTATATAAGAACAAGCAAAATGTTGAGCATGATATGTAGGGACAACCATCATCACAATTCATTGGGTTAGCTATACCCTGTGGATCCAACAAACAGACTTGATTGCAGTCCCAATCCAAATACTGATTGGAAGGAGAATGGATTGAGAGCTCCTCTTGAGGAAAAGATTTGGGGGTGTTGGTGGATGAAAAGGGACCTCTATAAATTATAAATTATATAATTTTTGTGAGTGAAGTTCATCACATCCAAATCAGACCTCTGGTATAAGAGTCACCTCTTTAAATGTGGGGAGTGAATAAGGCAGAGGATGGATGGGAGAAACGAGGAGAGAGATTCTTCAAGAAGCCAGATGAGAGACAAAGGTAACATTAAACAAAGTAGTTCTGATGAGAAAACCTCTCAAGAACCTGGGGAAGTCCTACTGACAGGTTAGATGGAGAGCCAGGAGGAGCTCCTCGCACCCTCTGGGTGAGAATGGCACACAGTTCTTTTTCTTGCTTTCAGCATGAGTTCTCCAATCCTTATACTGCTATATAAAATATTACTGAATCTTCATCTCCTTCAGATCTTCTGAAGAGAAGATTTAGGCCAATACACAGTCCAGGATTATACCCAGATGCCTCAGTGCAGAAGCTATTTTAGTCCTGGGTTTGTTTCACTGCAGTGACTCCCACCTGGCAATGTCACACTTGACCAGTTTTGGGGATTTTCAGCCACCTGGTTGTGAGGAACTCCATCCCCTGTCAGTTGCTCATGTCTTCATAGCACTGACACCAAACACCAAACACCTCATCTACTGCCTTGGAAAACTGAAGTTCATCCTAATCCTACTAAGGGTGCAGTGCCTTCTTCCTTTTTTAAGCATAGAAGGAAGGGCTGGGGAGAGTGGGACTGGAACTCTGAGGCTCTTTGACCTGGTTGGATGGCAGTCCAGTGGAGAAAAGGGGACTATTTGGGACCTGAGTGGTTCACTGCTGCTGTTCCTGAACACCAAGAAACTGGCAGAACCATAAAAGAACTGTCCTTGCAACTCAACCTGCCAAAAATGTCCAATGTTAAAAGATTTGTCTGTGCACCAGTAGAGAGGGAATTTTTGAATCCCCATTCTCCCTTGCAACAACAAACATTGCATTACTTGTTCATTTTAAGATTTAATCTCAACTGCAAATACTGATACATTCATCTTGTTCTCTTCCATATGTAGTCACTGCGCTTTCCTAACAACTCTGAAATGCAGCTGCTCCATGACAAGTAAAGGATGAGGAAACAGGCATGCATTACTCCTTGACTAGTAAAATTTTCCAAAGACTGGGCCAGGAGCACAGAGAAGTCCTGGGGATAGCAGTAAATATACATTCCCTTGGGTTCTTCAGAGTGGAGAGAAGACAAGCATCTCCTCTTTTTCCTCCCTTATGTAAAAAAAAAACAAACAAAAAACAAAAAAACAAACAACAAAACCCTTAAAACACCCATGTTTCCAAACACATATTATGCTCCAATTTCACTGTAGCAATATGATTCAGTAATTTCATTATGCAAATTCCTCTAATTTAAAGTGCCTATTCTTTATTCTTCTTTTACCTAGTCATCACTAAAAAAAGCCATAATGGTTTTAACTTATTTGGATAAAGCACACTAGTAAAAGAATTTGGTGAGAGTACTGATTAAACCCATTATTTTTTTCAGCATGAAACGTTGTGGGAGATTTCCTATACAAGGCAGCTCTTGGCCCCAAATGGAAGAGGAGTGTGAAGCAGACGTGAAAGAGGTACACCTCCCATCTGTCTTTCACTGGGGCTTTGATGACAATACACAGAATTTCAACAGGCCTCTGTGTGGAGGGGGTGGCTAGCAGAAAGCCCTGTCCTGAGCACTGGTGAGTTTTCACAGATAGTCATCCATGGAGACAAACCAGAGAAAAGTGATTCATGAGCTGGAATAACACGATCTTGAGGAGTACTACAGTTTGTGCTACAGTGTTTCTTCACACTGCACACATCTGTCACAAACAGGCTCATGAAATCATTTGCTATTTGCTTTATCTGCAGAAACATTCTTTGTGTGCTGACATCACACAAAACGTGCCAGGGTAAGCAAATGCAACCCTGCGGCAAACAGCTTGGACCAACAGTAACACCTGTCTTTTTAACTTGCTCTGGCCAATTACTCGACAGGGCTGAGCTAATAAAAATGCTCATAGGTTGGGTGAGAAGGGGTAACAATCACTTCTGCAATCAGCCCTTTCACTCAGAGCTATTCTGAATCACACGGTTGGGCTGAGCGCTCCAGTTTAAAACAGTGATGGTAGGATGTGAGAAAACTGCTGCTTCCAAATCAGCAGCACCATCTACCACGGGAAGTCACTTTCTTTACTTTTTTCCAAGGACCTGTTTTAAGTCACCACAAGTGAGAGGAAACTGGCCCTTTAGACTGACCTTATCTTCTCCACACTTGTCCCCACATTCTCCTCTTTATGGTTTCCCTCATCCTATCAACCTCCCTATCCTGGCTTTTGGGCTCTGCTAGCTCCTCTCTTCTGCCATCATTCCATCTTCACAGGGAAAACTGAGGCTGCTTTATAATTTTCCTCATTATGCTTATGTTGCTTTTTATTTAATTCCTCAGAAGTAGTTCTACTTACCTTTAAGTTTTAGGCCTCTGACTTAACCCAAAATTTCCAACTCTTATAATTTTATGGCAAATCTTGAAATTTGTGGTATTTTTCTTCAAACACTAACTACTGTAGTAATCTGAGACTTTCCATTCCATAATAAAACAATTTTCCAGTTCTCATTTCACAGAGGGGAGCTCAAAAACACAACTCCCAGGCTTATAAAAAGAAGACTATAAATGCACATCCCCCAAATACAGGTTTAAATTCATAACTAGGAAAAGACTAAGGAGTTTGAAAACTTGAGGTTGGAAAGACTCTACCTCACTTCAGCAATCTTCCTTTGGACTGATTGTTTAATTAGAAAAATTTGATGAGAAAAGCATCATATACTCTAGGCGAGAACCATTTTTATGGTAAATCCCCTAACCCTTTTCAAGTTAAATTGAACAATTTGTCCTTTCATGAATTAAAGAGAAGAAAGTTTTCTTCATAAATGTAAACTTTTGATGTCTAGAATTAATTCTATATTTGTTTCTCTAATTAATTCTAAAATTCTATTCCAGTCTTCCAATCCCCATCCCTCTTGGTACCCACCCTGCAGACCCTCCCACAGAAAGATTGGCAGATATCCATTGACATCCACACCATCCTTCCACAAAGCCAAACCACCATAAAAAGATTCATAAAATCTGCAGGCCCCTGAACCTTGTTACTCTGCCAACAAGGAAAAAACCAGTCACATAAAATGGGATGGTATCAAGAAAAAAACCCAAAACATTAGGAAAGAGATGGAAAACAGAAGAAGGTTGATTTTGGGATGTTTTAGAAAATATGTACAGTTATATACTGAACACAGAGTGATACCAATAATAATAGTACAAAGGTAGCAAGCTGGGTTAATACATGGAATCTGCATTTCTAAAAGAACAACTAATTTACAGTAAGTCTTTTCTTACTTGCTGAATAGAATATAATACAGTCAGTATAGCTCTATTCACAGTATATCCTCCTCTTGGCAAGATTCTCTAATCTTGCCAATCCTTCCAGGAGATAATACATGCCATCTGGAGGAAATGTTTCTCTTTTCCCCACCCTTCCATCTGTTATATATTTCTCTTTGATCCCCCCACCCTCAGCACTTTATCCTCTGATCATCCCTAGACCTCAGACTCTAGCTGTACAACCATCTTCACTTTCAGTCTCACTGTATTTCTCTTTGGGTTTTGCCTTGTGGTTTTATCACACTACTGCAGCTCCTAGCCTGCAATAGTCTGAGAGGAATCTTCCTTAATTTCTAGTTCCAATCTGTCTCTTTCTTCCTTTTATCTTGAAAATGTGAGTGGGCTTCCTGAACTCATTTAAGGACTTCTGCTATCCAATCATATACTCTTTAATCAGGCCGATTGTCTGCATTATGGTGACACAAGCAGAAATAAAGTAGGAAGGGAATTCAAGATCCTACCTATCCAAGATAGGATCTGTTCTTTCTAGAGCAATTTCTGAACAATAACTATATAAGCTTTCTTACAAACAAGATATTTAAAAACAGAGATTCCACATATTGTCCACAAACTCAGTTCCAGTCCTTTGCTATCTTTATACTTAAAAATACACTTTACACTGAAGACGATCTTTGTAGCACTTGTCCTAAAATTCCCTAGCAGCATTTTGAGTCTTTTCCTTCTTGAGCTATCCCAGTGAACACAAATAATAGATTGTTTCTGTCAGCAACTTTTTACATATCTAAATACCCTTATCCTGTCCCTTTTCTGTCTTCCTTTGTCCTAACTAAACAATTTCCTGTCTTTAAAGCTTAGCTTTAAATCATATTTCTAAACCTCTAATGATTTTACATTTTTGTGGATTTTCTCCGACTGATTCATGTACTACTTTTTAAGCAGCAAATGCAAATCTAGACACTGAATTCCAACTGAGACCTTACCAGCAATGAGAAAGAGGAAACAGGAGAGGTGAGGTGGTGGGGTCTCTCACAAGCTTGCAAACTTACATGGGGAACTCTGTTGAGCCAGTCAGTCTCTGTTTCACTACTGGATTGCTCATTACTTGTGCCACAGTGTAGCACTCTGCAGTTGCTCTTACTGAATTGCATCTTATTTAGCAGAAACACTTCTCCATTTAAAGAAATAATTGTAAATTTCAATTCTTCTCTTTTGTCTTGCACTCAGCTGAAGGAACCATAACAGTGTTCGGCTCAAGACATGTTCCTATGGAACATCCAACATAATTTGTGATGGACTTTGAAGGACTGATGACTATTTGGACAGCAGAATTCCAAGAAGTGGAATTGTGAAGTTTTACCCAGATGCTAATTTCACTGTTTGCTTACAAAAATATTATCAAAGATATTAGTAACACCAGTATGTATTCCAGTGTATATTTATTATATTATTTATTACACCCACATTATTAGCTTATAAGCCTTCAGAAGACCATAAAGTAATAAACAGATATTGAGATTAAGAACATACCTTGTCTCACAAGCCTTATTTCATCCACAAGAAAATAATAAGTATTGTAGATTGTGTAAAATCTGTGGGTGTAATAAGAAATATTAGTAATACCCATATGTATTCCAGTGTAGATAGAATATTTACCTCCAACACCACAACACCAAAGCCAAGTCGCTGTTCTTGACCAGAAAGGACAGAGAACTGAAATTGTCTCCTACAGCTCAGGAAAAAAGCCTGAAATTTTGCTACTTGGATGTTATGGAGGGGGAAAAGAAAGGTCTTTTCTTTCCTTCTCCATTATTCCCTCCTCAAACACTTATTTTGTTCTATCCTTTTCTCTTTATAAACACCATCACACATGAAACAGCTCTTCAAAACAAGTTGTCTTGCTTTGTTCCTCTGGACACCTTCCGTTTTTATGAATCAGTATTTTCCAATAAAAAAAAAAAGATTATTTTGTTCCCAAACACCTGCTCAAAAAATACACTTATCTTTTGACTGCAGAATAACTTAACAATAAAGTCTGAGATACAATTCCCCCTTCCACAGCCACAAAAAAAGCCTGTTAAGACTGTGGCGAAATTTATAGCTTATGATTTCTAGGTCAGTTCTGTTATTAACAGCCTCAATTTCCTCTCCTTAAACATACTAACACAAACTGTTCTTTTGGCTGGAGAGGGAGTGAAGAACAGAGCAGGCTGTGGCATTTCCTTCAGATCATCCTGTCTCTGTGCCAAAAGCCCACCTTTTTTCTCCTGTGCCAAATGCAGTGAGTTCAGAGTAATTGAATACATGTTAGAGGAGAAAAAGCTCTGGATTTTTTACTTTGCTTTCAGTATACTTTAAGAGTATTTCTTGAACAGACTTTCTGATTAATTAACATTTCCAAAGATTATTTATTGGCATCAGTTTCAGGCAGAACACAAAAAAGAAAAATGACCTCTGCTTTTCAATTACTATTAGGGGGTGGAGGAAAGAGAAATAAATTTCCCTTAAAAGTATATTTCTAGGGCACAGCTTGCCTGGCTTATGAAGACAGCTGAGAAAGTTCTCACTTTGTTTGAACTGATGTGTTTGTGAAAGTCTTATTTCTCCTCCCACCTCTTCTTTTCTTCTTCAGTGTCCAGTCTTGAAAACAAACTGACAGATGTTCTCTTGGATCAGCTTATGAGACTTGCAATGTCAGGAGTGCAAACAGACTTTTGCTGTTTAGTTCAGGAAATGAGATGCAGACAATCTGATAAATAAACAGTGTTTATTACTCCAGATTAAAGTACACTTTGGATTTCTTTTCAAAATACTCCTACGAGGAACCGAGGATGAATATTAAACATGTGCTCCTAATTTAGAGATCTCAATGGCAAGGTCCGAGGGTCTTTAACTTACACGATTTATATGGTTAGGTTGTAACAGCAGTGAGTGTTTCTGATCTTTAACCATACTAAAGAAACAACAAGAAATTTGATTTACATAGAAATTCACTCCAAAGAAACTTACAAGACTTGTGAATACACCAAGATGAATTAGAATAATAGGATTTAGGACGGTGTGTGAATTGGAACACTTTGTGACTTTAACTAAGAGACACACAGAGATTTAAAGAGCTGGCACATAATTATCCCGAATGGATTGGGACAAGACAGAGTGGAAAACCTTCTTCTACTAAAGCAGTTAAGTATGCATTTTAATGGTGACTGGCTCATAAATTTAGATTTAGATATCATTTAAATGGCACTTCCATTACCAGAAGCATCTAGATTCCCAGAACAGCACTAAAGCATCATTTAGCTTTTAGTTCTGTGTGATGTCATGTGCCACCCTATTGCTCTGTCATGGCTGTGTTACCTGCCCAGCACAGAAGAACCCAGCATCCATGGCTCTGATGACACATATGCTGCCAGGCACAAGCAGGAACAGCCAGGGACCTGCCCTGAGTGTATGCCAGGAGATGCAAACAAGCAAGCACGAAAGGACAATTAACTTCATAAAAAGGCAACAAGGATCTCTTTCCTACTGTGAGAACGAAAAGAGAAGAGTTCAGAATTCACTAGGTGAGTTTTGGAGCTAACTCTTGGTATTCTATTAAGGGCATGTTGACTGCATGCTCTGCTCTCCTTTGGGACTTGCAAAAAAAACAATTTGGGCCTCAAGAGAGAAAACAGAGACCCACTGAGTCACCAGTAACATTTGCTGCACTGCTTTGGATTTGTCTTGAGGTGCCTCCCTTCTCTTCCTTTCCAGCTCTGCAGTAAAGCATCATTTCCACCAGACAGAGGTGATTCAGAACCCATGAAACGGACATTTTTCCAAGTCATGGAGAACTGTTACTGAATGAGTTATCATTTAAACAGCTTCTAGTGCCACATTTGAATTCTGAATAAATTCAAATTCTAGTGAAAGGTGTTCAACAAATGTCTATGAGCCAAGAAAATTTACTCACTGTTCCCAAGAGGAACACACCCAATACTTGCTGTGAGTTTCATTTTTATTCCTAAGCTTAGTTTCTGCATCACTCGTTTTTTTGGAATAAGGAGTTTTGGGGAGAAAAGTATCCCATACTATACCTATGCTTATCTGAGAGAAATAATTTAATCTGTTATATTTTGGTTACAAGAAATTAGCAGAAAAGGCCTTTTCATATTTATTTATTTTACTTTTTAATCCTAAATGAATGAGATGCAGACTGATAAGCTAATTAGGAAAAAAATCTGTGAAACTCCTTACACTCATCCTACATGCCAAACTCCATTAAAGGTGGCTGTATTTACCTGTTGATATTGACCCTGTTTTCTTATACTGTGTTTGAAGTCTCCAAGTGTGACTACAGAGATAACAACAGGAATCCAACAGAACTGTGAAATAAATAGTCTGTAGTCCAGTACTAGTAAAAGGAGTACCTCACAGACTCTTTTGTATTTACTATTCTTTACTTTGTAGTTTGAAGCATTTTTCCCAATCTCTTTCTTGTAACTGTCATTGTAAATAACTAAAATATTCACCTATCTTACACACAGTGCTCTTGTTTCCTTCTGATCCATGTTTCAGGCCAAACACTTTTCACTTTTATTAGTCTGTTTCCTTAAAGGGCGAGTTTATATCAAAACACTGACATTTTTAATATTTTAGATATTGCACTATAAAGTCATTTAGGTAAACCTTACCTTTTCAAAGTGTTGCAAAATGTGTGCTACAGCAAAATCTTATAGTTTTCTTATCACAAGACATGCCACATCTTTAACTATGATGTATACCTTTTTTTTTGTCATGACTGCTGCTGCTTGGAATATCCAAAGTTTGGAGCAATATCCATAGGTTTGGACCAACTCTGCCCCTATAACAGAGGGAACAAAAAAACACTAGCTCACTAACTGTAGTGGGGGATTCTGGCTGCTGCCTACTGCATTCAAGAGATCCTTTATTAGAACACAGTATGGTGATTTCAACCCTATAGCCTGATGCAGCTCTGTAAACTGTGCCTACTTAAACCTAGTTCATAGGATCCCATCAGAAGGCTTGAGGTAGAACCTTGCAGGAGTTTAATCCCTTGCATGAAAAAGAGGGCAAGGGGAACTGCAGGCAGAAACCAAGGTTGGATGTGTCATATGCAGCAAGATTTCCAAAGTTTGGTATAGTCTATGGGTGAGCTATGCCAGAGGTCCTTTTTCTGAAGTCAGCTTAACTTTTTTGAAAGCCAGCTCAACCCATACTTGGAATAATTAATTTGAAAGTTACACCTAGTTAAAGTTGTGATTACCTTAGAGCAAAAGTGAGTATTTTCTTGATAAAGACGGCATGCATGGGCAAGATTTACTCTGCATGTTATGAAGACTGTGGAGGTGACTAGTTGACAGAGCTCGACAGATGCTCCCTTACACCTGTCTTACTGAATACATTGTGATTAATAATAGATTAAAAAAAATCCCATACCTCAAATATTAAGGTTTTGGCAATACTTCCAACTACTATTATAGAGAAGCTGCCAAATCTTTTGTTGAAGCAAATGACGGTGGGGAGCCCAGCAGATCCCCTTTGGCAGTAGGAAAGTGTCTCCTACAAGGTGCCGTGATGCCACGCAGAACAAGTAGCTACAAGGACTATGCTCAGCTACTTGTGTCTCTGCTCCGACACCTGCAAAGAGGGATTAGTGTCCAAGAGCGTGTTTAACATTACTACAGAGACCAAACTAAGAGAGGCCAAACTTCGGTTACCCTTCGGTGGCAGTGGAGACAAGCGCCCCTTTTAACGTGACATTAGAGACAAGCACGAGGGAAGGCAAAGCGGCTGCCCCTGCACTCACAGAGGTCACAAGCGCTCACATGTAATACATTCGCATTTGTTCATGCCACGTCGGGCACCCACAGCTGCTGGTGTTCTGCGGATGGCCGCAGCCCGCCTCACGCCGGGGCTGTCCCCGCTCGGGGCGGTGATTTGCCAGCAGACGGGCCGCTCTGCCCCTCAGCGCCCAGATGAGGGGAGCGGACCCTCCCCGCTCTGTCCGTCCGGCCGGCCGTCCCGCCCGGGGTGGAGCCTGCCCGCCCGGGGCTGCCGGTGCTGCTGGAGGCGGCGGGCCCGTCCCACATATAACTCTGCCGCGCTGCCGCTGCCTTCCCACTGCGTCCCGCTCCGCCTGCCCTCGGCGCTCCGTGCCATGGCTCGGCGCCTCAGCCCGGCCAGCTGAGTCCTGGGAGCCGCCGCGTCCTGCGGGGACCGAGCCGGCCGTGACTCCGCGGCCTGCTCCGGCCTGCTACCCTCCGCCCGCTGCGCCGTCCCGCTCGGCCCGCAGAAGCGCTGCCCGGGGCAGAACGCCGTCCTGCCCGAGTGTGCATTAAACCCGCCTTCCCCCTCCCTCGCCGCGATCGCACCTTCCCGCCTCCTGCCCCGGGGCCGGGCGGGCTCGCACCCCGTGCTCCGCCGCCGCTGTCCCCGCCGAGGATGCGGGTGTCGCTGCTGAGCCCGCTGCTCCTGCTGTCCCTCAGCGCCGGCCCGCACGCCGCGGAGCTCCCGCTCGCCCGCGCCAAGTGCCCGGCCCGCTGCGATGTCTCCAAGTGCCCCAGCCCCAGCTGCCCCAGCGGGTACGTCCCCGACCGCTGCGGCTGCTGCCTCATCTGCGCCGCGGGCGAGGGGGACTCCTGCGGCCGCAAGGAGGACCCGCCCTGCGGGGACAGCCTCGACTGCCGCTACCCCATGGGCAAGCGCTTCGCCAAGGGCGTCTGCCAGTGCAAGCTGAGCGCCCAGGTGTGCGGCAGCGACGGCCGGACCTACGATAACATCTGCCAGCTGAAGGCGGTGAGCCGCAAGGCGCTGCAGCACGGGCTGCCCGGCGTCGCCCAGGTCCAGAAGGGAGCCTGTGAATCGGGTAGGAGCATGGTGGGACCTGCCGCGGGGCGAGGGGTGGGAGACCGGGCTTCCAGGGTGAAGAAAGTCATGATTTTCAGTGGTCTGGGAGGACTGGGTGGCTCTAGGGACTCTAAAAACTTCCAAGGACATGGCACCTCACCCAGCTGCTACTGACACCGCTGGTGTGCGGAATGGATGCTCAGGTGCTTTCTGAGCAACAGAACTTCTCCTCGATGCTCAGCCTGGGGTTGGGCTGGGGTTTGGGAAGGTTTCTCCCGGTACCATGGCTGTGGATGCCTCGGTAAGGTGCAGGTTGCCGCCGCAGTGCTCCTGGGACAAGAGGCGGACGCACTTGGCAGATGGGAGCGAGGTAGGTGGAGGTCGCTCGGCTGCCAGGGCAGGGCAGCGGCCACGTCCTCAGCCGTGGCCTCTTCTGGGGGCAGGGCAGCGGTAGAAGCCTGCTCCCGTCCTGCCAGTGCCCCCTTGGCTCCCCACATGGGCAGTGACGGCCGCGGTGCTGGGCGGCATCACCCGTGCAGGTGGCAGGGCAGAGCGGCACAGCCTGCACAGAGCGGGGCCCCGGCAGCGCCGGAGCTCCGGCACCGTCCGGGCCGTGCTTGGGGTGTTAATCGGATTGACCCGACAGGAGAATCAGGAAACGCCTCCAAAAACCTGTCAGTGCAGAAAAAGCACCGAGTGTTAGGTAAACTATCTAAAACTTTTGCCTGGTTTGCTTTCTTCACCAAAGGATTTTGTAGTCTTGTAGAGCCCTAAGTAGGGGAAAAAGGCATGAGATCCTCCTTTATAGTGTAAAATATTGATACTCAGGCTATCAAATGATCTTCTGGTTGTAGTAAAGTGTTGAGGCCTTTGCTCAGATGCTGTGATATGCTATCACAATTTCTGGCTTGATGATTTAACTTTGGAAAGTTTAGTAATCTCTTAAGCTACTAATTTCCTTTTAGTATTAAAATATGTCACTTTATGGAAGTGTTAATGCTGGCAGTATCTTTCCACATACTTACTGATATTTTAAGAGTTTGCTTCTGCTACCTTTCCCACAGAGTTCCTGGAAAGAGAAGTTCTATGCTTAATGGAGTTTTAAATCATGCATTAGTGTTTCCATTATGTCAGGTGAACCACTAACCATCCTGTTTATTCATAGCAACCTAGCCAAAATGATTGGGACAGTTCAGAAGGAAGAGGGCTGTGGCTGTAGCCTTTCTGTGAATAGGGGATCTTTCATCTATATTCTTTGGAAAGGGATCTTTGGAAAGGGTAAACCAGTTCAGAGAGGGAGGATATTCAAATTATATTCCTGGAGTTCCTTTCAGAGTATTTTGTCAGAGCCAAGAATTGTTCCACATGCCAGCCTGAAGCTGCAATGTTCAATCTCTCCAGTATTTTGTAGTTGTGAATTGGTTTTTGCCTATACCTTTTCACATCAGCATCTGTTAACTTTAGTACTCCTAAAACTTGGTTGAAACTGATCCACATGAAATAATCAAAATGTTTAACTAAAATGAGTGAACTAGCCTGCATGTGAGAGCTTGCTGAGTGCTTGGCATTTGGTATATATGACATTTTCTTTAAAGAATCCTCCTGAATCTAATGTTAACAGGCTTAGGAATTTGGAGCTGTGAGGCAGAGGAACTTTTTTTTCCAAGCAACTATTTTAGTGTTCACTTTATTTTGGCTTTAATTTTTTTCTTTTTTTTTTGTCTCAGAAAACCTCTGCTTAGATGAAGCATCTGGTTCTCTGTTAAGATTTAATTTTTTTATTCAGTTCTACAGCTGCACAAACTGAAGCTCAAAGAAACCGAGTGTCTTGCCCAAGGTCAGACTGAGTTGGTGGTTGAGCCAGGAATAGAACTCAATTATGGTGTTTTTTTGTTTGTTTTGTTGTTTTGGTTTTTTTTAACAATAACATGCAATGGCTGTAATGAGAGGCTTGGAAGAAAGTTGACAGTTGTTGTCAAATTTCTTTTTCTCCTGTTCTTGCCTGGCCTCAGATGACTCAGAGTTTGAAGGGATAAGCTAGTTATGAAGTAAATGCAGTTTTACTTAACCATCCATATATTAAAACAATCTCAGCTAACAGAAGCCTCACATAGTGTGACTCGAGCCCTCTTTAGAACATGCACAGACCCAAAGTAGCTCCTGAAATGTCTGTTCCTCTCCTTTTCCAGTTGCTTATGTTGATGCTGAGTTGGATTCTGACTGATAAACCCAGATAGGTTGAGAAACTTAGCTGTGGTTTCCTGGTGACAGCAGTCTGGTGAATAGAGATGCACGAAACATAGGTAGTAAAGGATGCAGGAAGGAAGGGAGGAATCAGCTGACCAGGATTACTGAGTGATAATTAAAAATATAACAGAATTTAAAATGTTTCCTTGTTGAATTCCTGGATTAGTTTGAAGAGCACCACACCAAATTGCAAGTTCTGCACATAGTGTACTAAATGGGGTGTGTACTGCATGGAGGTCCAGGAGCTCCACAACTGATGCTCTACAATGTGCCAGTGCCCAGGGGCTTCTCAGAGATACTAACAGGAGCAGTCTGCAGAAATCCTGAGCAAAGTTAAACTCACTGCTACAAATACTGGGGTTTTTTGAAACTTTTTTCAGTGCTAGGTGCCTTTATATATGGGACTATATTGTGAGGCAGCTAGTTTTTTTTTTTCTGCCTTCTGTCACCTACTGTGATAATGACAAGCTATTACAAGATAGTGTGTAAGTAATGGCAGAAATACTTGTGCAGGACAACCTCTGTAATCAAAAATCTATCTTTACAGAGCCCTGTTTCTCAGGGCAGCAAGTGTAAGTTTTAACAATGCCACATATCAGTCTGCCAGGATGTTAAACATCTCACTCAGAGGATTCACTTGGTCACCAAGTGCCATCTGCAGTCAATCTACTTGTTTCTTGAACAAAGGACTGGCTTTGATCTCTCAGTACAACTTAGTACAGTTAAATTCCCTTAAAGGTTATTTTGCAAATAGCTTCTGTGAAGAGAGTTAAAATGTCCGAAGATTTGTATTTTCTTACCTAAGTTATGGAAGCAAAAAACCTTTTTTTTTTTTTTTAAATTACAGGTGCTCTTTTGTCAATAGAAAAAGGAAAATTAAAAGCTTAATTAGAAAACCCTTGAGGCTGGACTTGACACTCATCATTTACTGTCACCTGAAGTCACTCTCAGGAAGGGGTCATGATGTTAAGACTCACCCAAGTCAGTCAGATCTTTGCAAGATATGAGCCTAAAAGTTCGCTTTCTAAGAGAATGTTTGAAACACAGTTAATGCATGAGCAGGGTCATTGCACACAGTTCTGTGTGGGGTGTGTGGAGTGTGCCTGTACATAACCTTGAAGATACAGAGGAACAACTGAGTATATGATTACTTGCATTTCTGAGAAGTTGGCCCAGTAAGGGATAGAAGTCTCCTGCTGGTGTTTTTGTCATCGAAGCCTTAAATCTGCCTGCAGCTGTATTTAGGGAAATGTACTGCAAGGTATTAGCTGGAAACACAAACTATGGTCAGATTCCTGTACCACTTGTTTTCCTTATGCCTGAGTTGGTTTGAGTTACTGCAGGTGAGGATGGATAGTGTACAGTGTTTGGTGTACAATTCAGAGTAGAGCACTTCACTCTGTAAAGAATAGGTAACAGGAAAGGGATATTCTTGTTGCATCTCCTGATGAGGGTCACTTGGAAGGGAGGAATACCAAGCATGTAAAGTCACTGTGGTATCTGTGCTAGAAGGCTTGTGCCAGTCTGTCTCTGTCTGGTCCTTGTGATTGCTGCATTGCACAAGAAAGCCACTTTGGTATTGGTTCACCAGATTGTTTTCATCTGTGCACGGTAGACATCCATTGTATAAACAAGTAGCCTGAACCATAATGTGGCATTAAACTCACCAAGGCTTTATGGTCAGTGCACAGCTATGCAACTTGATCTTAGTGCTGAATTCATCAGAAAAGCTGCCCATGAACCTATGTTTCCAGCAGATGTTTCTGTTTTTTAAGCAGAGACATTATAATCTTTTATTTGTCTTTCATTTCTTTCCATGAAAGCACAGTAGGGACAATGTTTATCCCTGGTGATCAGATCTGCCAGGTTGCAGTCCTCCCTTAGACATAATAATTTTGCTGAATGCACAGATCTTTTCTGAAGCTGGTTTTAAAAGGGGATGGGGAAACAGCCTTAAAAGAATGAGTTTTCCAGGCTCAGAAATTCTTAATGAATATAAAATTGTGGATTTTAATGCAATGTATTGTCTTTGAGAAAGCAGTGAATGTGATTTGATTTAATTCTACTGGGACTAAGTTGGCAGATATTCAGAAATGTTCAGTCTTTTGCAGATGTAAATTGGTCTGGTTTTATTGTCTTCAGTGGGATTATAATGATTATTTCTGCTCATTTTTTTCCAGTTCTCTTCATACTAGGTTAACTCTACAGGTTTGTTGGCATTGTTCCTGGTTTACAGCAGTGTTAATGAGATTGAAATGGGTCTATTGTCTCTTCAAGAAAGTAAATACCCACTATTGAAAGAACCCATAGCCTGTAGATAACATCACTATCCAGGAAAAATCTTAAACTGATAATAAGGCTACTCCTACCTGAAAAGCACTTAGCTTTAGCCATTTAAGTTCTGTGTAGTTGGAGCCCATAAAATTGGAAACATAAGATCACATTTTAGAAAATAGGCTGAAAATCTATAATTCCAGTTTATGCACTTACATTGAAATCTGGATTTTGAGTGTGTTCTGTGAGAGGAGCTGGAGACCTGAAGATCTAATCCCTTAGTTGAAATGATAGGCTCAAAGTTCAAGGCTGCTGAAAATCTGGTTGATTTGTGGCTATGGAGCAAATCAGGAAAATTTAGGTTTTTTGACTAAGAAATGCACAGACAGCTAAGGACTCATACAGTATAAATTTGGTTTTGTTTCAAATACAACCTGGTTGCAGCACCTTTAAAATCTTCGTTATGCAACAGATGGCTAATCGGATTAAATTATGTCTATTTGCCAAGATAAATTAGATTTTGGTAGTGTGAAATGATTTTGAACACCAGTAATAACATGGAAAATAATGCACATTATTAAGAGACCTTTGAAAAACTACGTGGCAAATCTCTGAGGGTCAAAATCCACAAAGGTGCTGTGAGCTCAGAGCTGTTACATACTCAGGGCAGCAGAGATCTGAGGGTTGTGTGGGACTCCACAAGGCAGCAGGACTTTGGAGGGGGGAGATACATATTTAACTTTCTCTTTTAGTAAGGACAGTAGCAGCAGCTAGTTTCTACCAACTGATGAAAATTAAAGGATAGATTCTCCCTCTACAGTTATAACACTTGTATTCAGGCTGACATTATACAGTATACTCAGTGTTGGATTTGCTTCCTTCTTCAGTTTCCCAGGCTTCAGTTCGTCACTTTTGAAGTATATTGAGAACTTCTGATGAAAACCATCAATTTGATAATTATGCACTAAAATGCTGTTAATAATAACCAACACTTCAGTTCTTTTAAGTAGTGCTGTATGTGTGAGAGTAAATGTGAGTGTGCAATTACATCTTCCACGTCCATAGTTTGAGTTCTGGCACATCATATAAAGTGTTTAAAGGTTCTCATCACTGCCAGCTTGCAGAAAGTGATTCAAGAAAGATTAGGTTCTATGAAGGCATCTCAGCCTTGTAAGTCAGTTTTCACCAGTGTTTGGTCCCCACCAGACAAGAGGAAAAACAGCTCATCTCTGATCAGCCCAGATCTTCAGGCACACCTTTCTTATAAAGCCTGAGTGTCTGTTATTCTTGATCCTCCTTTGTTTCAGATTTCCCTTTAATATTGGTGCAGATTTGGATTTTCTTTCAGGTTTGAGCATTCTTGTCTTCTAACCCCAGCAGGGAGGTTCAGGCTTCTACTTAGACAGAGAAATGTTTTCACTGTGGTATGAAAAGAAGACAAGCACTTTTTCAGTTTTAGTCTCCTCTCTGTATTGCTGCATTTTATTTTCTTCACCTTTTTTTTTCATGTTATATCCATTAGCTCTTTCAGATAATTTCTCTTTGCCTCCTCCAAATCCTACCTGGAAAGCCACTGCCACCCATGATATTTGCCTGGTGGCTAGCCAGGAGTGGTGCAGACCTGAGGTTTTCGGCAGGCATCCTCCTGTGCTTTTGGCCTGGGCAGAACAGTTGAGCACTTAGAAGATGTAAATGGATTTAGTTGCTCTAACTCATACAGAGCTCTGCTGATTTACACCAACTGAAAGGCTGCATTCATCACAGTTCTGTGCCAGTTTATCAGCTGCCTTTCACTGATGCATGGTCGTGTCTGTTGAGGTAATCGTGATGGCAATGTTATATCCTGTCAGGGAACAGTTGCTGTGGAGGCAAATGTTCAAAGTGATGTCAGTAGACTTCAAAGGATATACTGCATAACCAGGCAAGCTGCTTGGGAACTGAAGGTAGGATAACTCTTCAGTTGCCTAGTAAGCAAAATAAATAATAGTATATTGTGGTTACATTGGACTCTCCTCTGTGATTCCTGTTTGCGGTGTCTCTTTTAAACTAAGCACCAAAACAAGCACATTCAGTTGGCTGGAGGGATTTTTTAGAGTGCGTGAGAATGTACACAGAAATAATAGACTGAATCTAGTCCTGCCAAGCTGTTCCTTTTGTTTATTTGGTATCACATAAATCTAGCTTGCTAAATTTAAGCAGCGTTTCTTTTCATTCAGAAGTAAATCCTTTGTCCAGTAACAGGATAAAGAACTTGCAGACTTCTGTGAAGAAATTCCTGATCTTCTTGATCTGGTTTCTTCAACTCATTTGCTTCCTTTGGTAGATCCCATAGTTAATTTTAAAGCTTCAGGCTGTGAACACAAAAGATTGCTATTTGAGTGTGGTGATACATCCCTATCATATGCTTTACCTGTGTGGTAATATGGCTCTGTGTATCAGGGACTG
Organism: Phylloscopus whistleri; assembly: GCA_017589585.1. Taxonomy (NCBI): domain Eukaryota; kingdom Metazoa; phylum Chordata; class Aves; order Passeriformes; family Phylloscopidae; genus Phylloscopus; species Phylloscopus whistleri. Next base: position 1,087,759 of record JADMLD010001629.1, on the reverse strand, counting down.
CAGAGAGTATGTCATTTAGCACAAGCAGTGCTGTTCCTTTGGGATGTTGTGATGCTGGAATCCAGGATGCTGTGGGCTTTCCCTCCCTCTTTAAGATGTTAATTTCACACTAATACATTCAGTCTTAGTGAATGCTGCTTATAGTGCTGTTTAATGTAGTACCATACTGGCTTTTGTCAGATATTTTAGTAATCTATTGCTGGGCCCAGCTGCATGTGACAGCTTAAATGTGAATTTTCAGAAAATTTTAGGTGCAAAGGTTGTAATTTAAAGCAGGTTTCTAATGTGTCTACTTAAACAATTAGAATTTAAGTTCTAATTGTGGCTCCCAAATTCTGCAGCTGTGTTACTCAGCACTTGTTAAACCATATCTGGAATACTGCATCCAGTTTTGGATCCCTCAGTGGAAGAAAGGCATTGACAAACTGGAGTGAGTTCAGAAGGTCACGAGGATGGGTGGGGGGGAACTGGACATGTCTCCTGCGAGGAGAAACTGAGGGTACTGGTCTTGTTCAGCCCTGGGAAGAGAGAGCTTCAGGAGGACATGAGAGCAGCCTCCCTGTGTGCCAGGTCCATACAGAGGTGCATAATGGGAGGGTGAGAGAAAAGGGGCATGAGCTGGAACATGAGCTCAACAAGTTCAGACTTGATGTAAGAAAAACTTATGCATCATGGGGGACAGTGAAGCAGTGGGACAAGTTTCCCAGGCAGCTTCTGGAGTGTCCATCCTTGGAGTTTTGCAAGTCCCAACTCTGTTTCCCTTTGTAGCTGATGCAGCTTTGAGCAGGAGGCAGAACTAGAGACCTCCTAAGGTCCTTTCCTGCCTGACCTATCTTATGACCCTATGTGTCTTGGATAATAACAAGTAGTTGTCCTCAAAAAAATGCTCAAGACACAGCTTGTAGACTTCCAAAGAAAAGAACTTAGAGCTAAGTGATGCTGATGTTTAATTTTCTCAGGATCACACAGCATGCTAGGTAAGTTTTGAACAATCTTAATTACTTTGATTCCTTTTCTAGTACTGTTTGGAAACTTCTCTAGTTTCTAGAAGAAGCAGACTGATGGAAGGCAGGTTTATCTTACCTACTTGATAAAAAGAAAATGTATTGTCTTACTAACATATCCAATTCTTTCTGCTAGTATAGGTCACCTACAGTCCAGCAGCCCAAGATACAAATTCAACTTCATAGCTGATGTGGTCGAAAAGATTGCACCTGCAGTTGTGCACATTGAACTTTTCCTCAGGTAACACTTTCAATTCTTTGTTTTAATTACATTGTTTAACAAATGCCTACAGCGTAGTAACTTTCCTTTTGAATTTGTGACATTCACAAAATATTCTAAAACATCACTGCAGGCCCATTTCTCCAGAGAAACACACATTTGTGTGTTTTGTTCCTGTTCAGTAGATTTATTCTAATGGGCTTACAGTGCTATACAATATATACTACCCTAAAATAAGTCTAATCTCATCTTTGGAGGTCTCTTCAGCCTTCACTAAAGTGTTTTGCTTGTTGGACTGTATTTGTTATCTCAGTTTAAATACATACAAACACACACACATATACATGTATATAAATATATATCTCTGTGTGTGTATTCAGGCAGTAAGCTGGAAAAAATGGCTTGTTGTTACTTTTTCAATTTTGAATGAGAGATGATTTTATTTGGGCAGGAAGGGCATTAAGAGGTAGAATGTTGAGGAGATGTAGTCTATTAAACAGAAATGTAGAAATGTCTTCTGATGGAAAAGAAATGCACGAAGTTTCTTGACCAGAATATTCAGGATGCTGAAGCTGGAGCTAAGGTGGCAAGATCAACACTGAGTGCTCAAAACAACCTGGGAGATTTAAATATGACTCCTCAGAACAACCTGATGTCAGAACAAATTACTGCAAATATTGCATGTGAATACCTTTCTTCCTGGAGTCCTCTCAATTTCCACAGATAGAAGAATTTCTTGGAGAATTTTTTAGGCTCTTTTAATATGAAAAATAGAGATAATCAAGTGTATCAGGAGATGTAATTTTAGGCACATGGTGATTGGTCCTTTGAGAGGATGTTACAGCTGAAGATGCTTAAGATCTTTGCATGTGTAGTTAAGATTGTTTGTTCTTTCCCTATAAGTAAATGTTTGCCCAGCAGCTTGCTGGGTGCTACTATTGAGACTACTTTTTCCTGGGATTTGCTCCAATCGTTTATTGCTAAATAGCCCAGAACTTTCAAATTCTATCCTAACCAGGACCATGTCTTGGAAGAAAGACTTTCTGGACCTTTTCTTATCTTCTGCTATGCAGGCACTTTATGTTCCTAAGGTCATTGCAGCAGTTGTTCACAGAGAAAATTGCCTTGAACAGTTTGTAAAGTCTTTTACCTTTCTGTATTAAACCACATGTTGTTTCCTAGGAATTTTTACCTATTGTTAGTGTTTTTCATTTTTTCTTTCACATTCCTAGTAGTTTTGGTTTCCAGGCATGCTTTTCCCACCCTGTCTTCACTTGGGCTTCATGATCCCCTTAGACCTCATTTCTCCCTTTATGCCTCTGTCCAGCTTCAAGGCTCCTTCTGCCCCTTTTCCCATTAGATGATCAGTTCATTTTTCAGCTTTATTATTTCCTGTCATTGTTCTCTTCCAGTACAGAATCAATAACCAATATGATCAGGTGGGCTCCTTCTCCTTCCTTTTTTGTCACCTATCCTCTGCAAGGAACTCTAAAAAGACAGAATTGGAAAGCAAAGGAAAAGGACCCTGCTGATTGTAAACCTCAGTTCCTATCTCCCTGACTGATTAAAACCAGTCACAATTTTCAGGAAGGGATCCTTTCTTTGCATTTCTTTTTAAATTTAATTCTCAGGGTGAAAGGTGGTAAATGTCATCTAATATAATCTTCTCTTAAGTTGGTTTCCCTTATGACACAGAATTGCTTGCTTTTTGTACAGGCACCCTCTCTTTGGTCGAAATGTCCCCCTTTCCAGTGGATCTGGGTTTATTATGTCTGATTCTGGTTTAATTGTGACCAATGCCCACGTGGTGTCAAGCACAAATGCAATATCAGGGAGACAACAACTGAAGGTACAGCTCCAGGATGGAGATACCTATGAAGCAACCATCAAAGACATTGACAAGAAATCTGACATTGCAACAATAAAGATTCACCCTAAGGTGAGTGACATAAACAGAAAAATGACTTCATTTGGGAACTCTATTTCAATTTCACTTAGTACAAAGTGATTGACTAGAATATATGTTTAAGGATTCCTTAGAAATATCTGTGGAAAATAATGTACTGAAATACAGACCTGAAATTTTTCATATCTTGGAATTAAATTACTTTGTCTTCTGTGCTAGGAACCGTAAAAAACAAAGAAGGAAAAGAAATGCCACTCATTTAATATTTGGCAAAATTCTGCTATCTTTACTTAAATACCCAGGCTAATCTTTCTAAGCTTTGTGCCAGTAGGCATGGACTACAAGGTGGGGCATAATGCAGAGAGAGTGGCAGTCAATGACTGGTCAATGGTTGGTTTGTATGCTGCTTCTAGGAGGAGGGAACAATCTGTTGGAAAACAGGGAAATTTTGATGCCCTTTTTTTCTCTGTGAAATTGCAAGGAACTACAGATAGTTGTTTGTTTTTGAGCAAAGTTAAAACCAGCAACCCTCCTAGCATAAGTTTTGGGCATAGGATAGTGAGTGGCTCTTTCATTAATGTAATGGAAAGTGTTTGCTCCTAACTTTTTGCTAGTTTTTGATCTTTGCAATCAGGTTATTTTCAAGTATGAACTAATGCTTATTTTTTTTTCTCTCTGTGTTTACGTAAGAAAAAGCTACCAGTATTGTTACTGGGACACTCTGCTGATCTGAGGCCAGGAGAATTTGTGGTGGCAATTGGAAGTCCATTTGCCTTACAGAACACTGTGACAACAGGTATTGTCAGCACTGCTCAGCGAGACGGCAAAGAGCTGGGCCTGCGGGACTCGGACATGGATTACATCCAGACAGATGCTATTATTAATGTAAGCATGAGGCATGGCATGGGTTTCACTTCACAGTCCATCCCCAGCTTTGCCTGCCCTGAGAGATGAATCCAAGCAGCTAAATACAAGCAGCTTTGTATAACGTCAGTGGAACTCTTGAAAAAATCTGTGCAGTGTCTGTAGGTTGTGTGCAGGCAGTGTTGTGAAGGGCGTGATAAATAAAAGTTCTCCCTTTGAGGTTGCCTGTGAGGATGCTGCATAGGTCAGACCCTTTTAATTCTGTAAATCTCATGCAGTAACATGGTTGTAATGATGCCTTCAGTGGCTACCTAGAGCAGAGGCTACACAGTGTTAAAGGAATAAAGTGGATATTTATTAAAAAGGCCTTCAAAGGATACACCTTGGGCAGTACAAGAGCCTGCCTGAGGCTACACCCAAGATGGACAACGGGTCACACATTTTCAGACTTTTATAAGTTTTGGTCCATTTACATATTGGGGTTAATTGTCCAACTACAGCTTCATCCATCCTCCCAGATTGCTCTCCTCAATTCACTGTTGTTTATACTTTTTGGGCCTGAAGCTGCAATGGTGTCCTTGGTTCTCGAGCTGGAAAAGGATTGTTTGGTCTAACTACACTGTGAGGAGAACTTGCTAACACTTTGTGTGAAGTTCAGAGTTATATACCAATGCAGTACAGAATCTGGAAAACATGAAAGCTAAAACTTAAGGCATCTATATCCACCAGCAGTAAATCAAAACATTTCTCTCTCTGCTTGCTGAGTTGCTCTGGTCAAGGAAGCTGTAGAATAGAGCCAAAATTTCTTTCATCTCCATCCATTAGAACCAGATGGAGTAGTCAAATTGAGAGTATGTGCTTCAGTTTAATGACAGGACACCCAGGTAAGAAGATAAGGAGAGGACTGGGGGTTTTTGTTTCTGTTTTTGTTTTCCCTTTGCACATCCCATAATCAAAACAAGAATCAAAGTGTAAAATAACATAAAGTTTGAGGTACAGTTTGGAACTAAGGATCCTAGCACTGCATGTTATGTAGAAATACATTAAAATAATGTTCCTTCAGAGCAGCTTGGAGTGATCCAAAGAGCTTAACTGAAGTCCTTGGGTGTGTGTTTACCTTATACTGCTTCTAAAAAGAGCACTGCACACATATCTGAGGTGGAAAATGGCCTGAAATTTTGTAGCTTAAATCTGTTACACATTGAAAGGAAAATATTTTCAGGATTTATTAATGTCAAATTTTACATAAAAAGAAATAACACTGAGTGTTTTACACATGCAAAGTGCTTCACAAATGGTTATTGTGACAGACTTGTTAAGAGAAATTGTATGGGGAGGAAAGAAGAGGGTAATTATTTTTTGTGCTAAGATGTGACATAAAAGTGAGCTTTTTCAAAAAGCTTTTGTATGACCCAGGAGCTGAACCTCTCCAGACATTTAATTGGAATTACTCTCTTCAGCTGTGCAAGGAGAATAAGGAAAACTTAGGCAAGATGGGGTTAGTTGGGAGCACACACTGAACTGGTGGCGGAGACAGAATTAGAACGTGGGATTCTTGACTTCTTGCCTATGCACATTTTTCAAGCTCAGACTCCTTCCTTATGTGTGTACTTAGACATTTGCTGCCCTCCAAAGCTAATGAGCAGGTTTAGACAAGGGTAGCAGAGTGTGTCATATAATGCTGGACCAAAGAAAGAGTGATAGCATATGAGGTGAGGAAAATGACACTAAGTTTGAATTGCTTTGCCATCTGAGACCACAAAATATGAATATGGTCCCTGGCATAAGGATGCTTTGTGCTTAGCTAATGCACTCGTTTTCTCATGAGAATGGGAGGAGTTTGAGAGTTGGTCTGTTCAGAGCATTCCTGTGGCTCATCCAAAACTTTCCTGCAGGAATGTGCATGCAGCTGCCTTTTGAGAAGTGCTGGGACAGCAGTAACATGGGGCAGGAGAAAACAGGGCCATAAGGTTCTAAATGGAGCTATGTTGCATGTGCTGAAGGTCTTTCATATCCTTCAAGCAGAAGACAAGTGAATGAGATGTGCTGAGCAAGACTGAAAAATCATTATCTTGATTTCTTTGTGCCAGTCAGACATAAAACTCAAGTGTGCAACCTCTGGTCACTGGAGATATATAATATAAGGAACTGATCTATTTGTTTAAATTTGAACTTTGAAGCTGTTTAATAAACTTTAAAGTCTATTTTATTCTCCTAAGAATCTATAAGGTTTGCCCAGTGCTATCTAAGTGTAAACAGTTTGTGTCTCACTTTTCTGTGATACATCACTTAGCTTTTGTTTGTTTTGAGTGGTAAGTTGCTGCTTTTGGCTGTTTTGCAAACCTACTTGAAAACCCTGGCCTCACTCAAAAACAAATTGTTGAGCCAGCACGAAGATGGACAAGCAACTTCCCCAACTCTCATTTCCTGTGGTCCTGTTGCATGTTTCCTTTAAAGGCCATTAGTTATTAGGTAATTTTGGGCTGCACAGGACTGCTCTATGCCTTCCCTAGAGAGGCATGTGTGTCTGTGGTTACTAAATCAATCCTTATGTAGCAGCTACCTCATAGCAATATGCTGTGATTAAATACGTAAAACACTGTATTCTGCTCCAGTGGAGAGTGACTTAGTGATACAAACCAAAGTGATGAATAGAACAAAAACTGTACAAGCACCTCACTGAGGTATAACTTCAAATAACAATTAATTATTTCAAAACCTTGTTCTGACAGGCTTTGGAAGAATCAAAATACTAGTTTTAGCTATTCAGTGTCTTAAACTTAGGGTCTGCCTTTTTGGAGTGGCTCCTAACTTAAAGCCTGTTTCTGAAAAGAAAAAAAGAAGCTATAATCATGAAGGGGTGAAGTGGTAGGATAAGACCTACGCCTAAGAAATTATCTCCTCTCTTTCATTTACTTATTATAATGAGTGTTACATTTCCAGCAGTGAAGTATTAATTTATTGTTCCCTTATGTCATTTTTACAGTATGGCAACTCTGGAGGACCTCTAGTTAATCTGGTAAGTCCATGTGACTTGGTTTTGTTGGTTGGTTTTGTTTCAAGAGCTAGTTTCAAGTTAGTGGGAGAATGTTTTGGAATCTTTTGGAAAGATTCATAGGTCATTCCAACTTCCATTCATTTAGCTAATGGTAGCCTGAAGCTAATGCAGAATATGCAAATTAGGTCTCAGTTCACACACCACAGGAAAACATTTCCACACTGAGCACAGAAAATTTTACATAGCAGTGAGGAATATGGGACCTGGGAGGAGCAGTTACACTCATTCACACTGTGAAAAAACCTGGGATGCACAACAGAGATGGGACCTGGTTAACCCACACAACTCTTTCCAAGTGGATTGCTTTAAATCAGCACTGGTTTTGCAGGTCAGTGACTTGTGGCTGTAGTGGTAGTAGTGACTCCACTGCCCACTTGGCAGAGGGAATCTCTTGCTGAGTGCTGGGATGGACCTTGGATGAACACACTGTACTGTAATCTCTCTGGCCATCACAGTTAAATGTGAAATGGATCATGAATCAAAGCCCAGATCCTCCCTTATAAGTAGTGTTTATTTCTTGAGTGATTACAACACTCTTAAAATTTCTTACACCAGCTTTTAACATGAAATGCTAGGCAGGGAGCTGAATCCTGTACTTAGGAACAAATTTAATTGGGTGTTGTCTCTCAACAGGATGGTGAAGTGATTGGGATTAACACCTTGAAGGTCACAGCTGGAATTTCTTTTGCTATTCCTTCAGACCGTATCACTCAATTTCTCACGGAGTCACATGACAAACAAAGTAAAGGTAAGGTCTGCAAGAAACAGTGACATCTTCCAATTATCCTGATCCTGGGATCTTGTTACTGAAAGGAGCAGCATCCTTTTCCATTACAAAGCATCACAGACTGGGAAATAGAAAACAATCTCTCAGAAGCTGGAGAGACTTTCTATTACTCACACCCCCAAAGAGCAGACAGTATCTGTATAAATATGGGAAATAGGGCCTCTGGGAATAGTGAGGACACAGATGAATCATGACTGTCTCAAATGATCTTGAGAACAGATGATCACTTGTTTGAGGAGTTTTATTCTCCTCTTTTCATTTATTGTCCAAGCAAAAAGATTAAAGTATATTGTAGAAAATAAGGTAAAAACTTTTTTAAGCACCTGTCCACAGGTGAGGTGTAGTCCATAGAACCTGACCTGTATTTTGTCATGGTCACGTATGTCACTGCTATATAATGAGATATTGTGACAGACTCTCAGGCCCTGGTGGAAGAAGGGCTGTTACTAATTCATGAAGAAATACGTGGGAAGATGGGAGAGAGGCAAATAGAAAGGCTTCTGCACCAGAGAGCATATAAATCTAAGTATATTGGCAATGACAACTGCAGTACTTTAGACTTCTTTTACATGCCTGCACTGTATCTGTCACCCTGTTCTAGATGTCATACTACAGGCTGCACAGCCAAAGCTCATCTAGTAATGCTGCATCCAGGCCAAACCTTCCTTACTCTTTTGCTTGCCAATTTATCTATCCACACCCTACTACTCATCTTTTACCATGAGTATTGGCTGTTGCTGCTTCTTTTCTTGGATCTTTTTGTTATTAATCTTGTCTTCTCCTGAGTTCATCCAGTTCCTAATGCCAGGATTGTTTCCCTACACCATTGTCCTCTCAGATACTGTTATTTCAGAAACTTTGCTTAGTCAGCAGTTTTAAAGTGATGCATCTGCTTGTTTGTATGAGAGCATCCAAACCTGATGGGTCCCCTCCTCTGTGTTTTCCTGAATTTCATAAATTATATTGTTTTCACTGTTGATTTGGAGGGAGGGGGAGGAGTAGATGAAAAGAATGTTGTTCATTATATGCTGAGAAGTGCATTTTAAAGTAACTGACATAATTTTGTTTCAGTCAACATGTCAAAAAAACTTATTTATTCACCCTGGTTAGTAACTTATTGTTGGTTTCTGAAACAAGCAGGTGTCTCATTAGTGATGTTGCTCTTTAGAACCAAACTGCTGGTCCCAATCCAGGGAGGAGGAATGGCTCAGCCTGCAGGCCTAGCCTGGAGGCATGATCTCAAGCCTTGTGCAGAACCCACCATCTCCTGGTAACTAGGGCTGGAAAGTTAGTGAAGCTTTGAGATGTCACCACTGGAATCAGTCACCTTACTCTTTCAGGCACCTTTACCTCCACAGAATAATGAGCTCAGCTAAGGGCCCAGAGAGAGCTTTGCCTGTGGAAGAACCCTAAGAAAAAATTGTGAAAGATTCAAGTTTATACCGTGATTCTAACATACAAATTTTTTTTTTTAATCATGCCACATAATTCCCTAATCAAAAGGATTCAGACTTTCTCTTAGTGTCAGTGTGACTGTCACTGCTTCAAATATCCTGGGACACAGGCAATGTTATTATTTATTTTTCAATTTTTTTTTTTTGCTTTTGCTTCTCTGAAGTACGTCTTAAAATTTTGCTATGGCAGAGTAGTCATTTAAAGCCCTTGATGCATAGAGAAGTTTCTGGGAGATATTTTCACCACATATTTGAGACTTAGTTTGCATTTTTTATGCCTTTAGTAATAGTTCTTATGTTTATTGTATAGTTGCTATTTTTTGGCATAATGAATTTATATAAGCAGAATTTTAGGGATGTTTTTATCATGTTTTCTTTCAGTTATGTTTCAGTAGTTTCAGTGGGATCCTCCCTTATGGTACAATTAGGTCATAGAAAGAAGTTTAGAGGTATTACTATTTTACTCTTAATATCATATTGCCTGAAGATGATAACACTCCCTTAGGATACCACTCTTTCCAGATTTATTCTGGCATAGTAGATACTCAAGTGTCCAATAAGCTAGACCATAGTCTTTTGAATCTTAGTTGATCAGATAACTGCTTTATATAGGAGGCATATATATATTTTTTAATCTCTTCTATTATATATAATTGCAAATATCTGATCTATTAAAGAGCAGGAGTGGAGAGCAGGGGAAAAGGAGAGCGTGTCATTTGAATGAAGAATTTGCACTGATTGTTATCTATGCATTCTATATTACCTAATGCATTGGTGTTATATAATAGCACCTAGTGTATTTTTGACCAAAGGTTTGCCACAGCCTTCATAGAGATATTTGTCTGTTGAATGGTCTGAAAGCCTTTGCTAATTTGGGGGTTACCAGTAATAGGGTTAATGTCCTTTTATAGTTAGGAAGTCTTAAATTGCTGCATGAAGTTGTGTCTCCATCTGTATCTCAGTTTTAACCAGCTGTGTATTCTGTGTTTATGTCTGGAAGTTAACTACGTACTTAATCATTGACTGGTTTTATTTCTTTTAAATTTTTTTTTTTAGGAATTTCTCCATTTTGGTCTTGGCTCTATCTAATTATAGTTTAGACTTGAGCAGAACAGTAGAACTATAAATTCTTTTACACACAGACACTTTAAAGTGGAAGTCAGTAAGTCAGCAATTTGACAAAATATTAAAGAGAAAATCCCTCCTAAAAGGTCAGTGTGGCCTCTAATGCAGTGTGAGCAGAAAAGTGAATAAACCTTGTTTCAGATGGACAAAGGGAAATGGGGGACTTCTGCATTGGCCATACTCAACAACTCACTTATAATCCTCATTTTACATCCCCAGGACCTTGTATTAGTTGTGTGGAAACAATATTCTTACCTTTGTATTTGAATGATTATTACTCATAATAATTACCACAAATCATGAGGGTTACTTAGGAGCCTTGCTGAGTATAGATTCAGACCACTGATTAAATTCAGCTGTGCAGTTTAAATGAAAGGATCATTGCACATAGTCCAGCGTTATAGGTTTGAGCTGTTTTCATGTTTTCTGTTTGGCAGTAGAATATTTTTCTAAAATGCTTTCAGAGCTGCTCATGTAATCTGCAAGATGATCTAGGTGCAAAAGGAATTAGCAGAAAAGTAGAGGTTTTGCCTGGCACTTGAGTAAGAAGTGCAGGATCCATTTCTTCACTTGGAAGACCTGTTGATATCCTGGCTCCACTGAAATCAGCTGCATTGGGTATAATTTTGTACCAGAATTACTCAAGCCCATAGAAGTTCGAGTACATGACCCCTTAATTTGGATTTATCAGTTCTTTTTGCTACAGTTTATAAGTGATAAATGTTTCTGCCTTCAATTGGTGTTTATCTGTCTAGTTTGTATCTCTATTGTTGTAAGCATCAATAAATGAAGTTTAACAGTAAGGCAAGTGCTTTCCTTACTGTGGAACAGAAATTTCTGTGAACAGTGAACTGCTTCTAGATACTTGGGGTCAGCTGCTTGTGACTTTATATTAATATTCAGCAGATTTAGGTTTAAACTTGTGGTTGAGGCTGTTTTGCTTGACTTTGTACCTCTGGAATCAGCGTTTAACCTGGCCCGATGTTTACAAAAATGAGATGAGATTTGAGACTTTCTCTTCTCTGCTGTGCTCCAGCTTTAAGCCACAATGGTTTCACATTTGCTAAACCTGATTCTTCTAACATGTGAACCTTCTTTTAACTACTGCTGGGACTGCACCCTTGTGATGTGCTCCTTAGATTTATGGTATCACTCTATTCCAGTTCTCCTAATTGTTATTTCTTTTGCCTCATGATTGCACAAATTGCCAGAATGACAGGTTTTGGGACTTTCTATTCACAGAGCAGATGTAATATGACAGTGATAGTTCCAGGTGCCACACACTGTTCTGCCCAACATCACCATGCCTATGCTTTGGGAATGATAAAACACTGCTACTGGTTGTCTGTGCCTGTTCAGTCTCTGCTGATACTTCAGATAAGATGGACAATTATATTCCCATTGTTGCTGAAAACTTCGGGTTTTGTTGAAGGTGTTTGACTTGGGATAAATTCAGTGGAATTGACTTCTATGACACAAAAGGACTGAATTGTTTTTACTTGTATTCTGACACACAAAATGTCTGGAGAGGGGAAGGAGAGGAGTGTATACTCTACTGCTAAAGTGGCTCACAGTTTTTAGTTTTACTGTATACAATAGCCTGCTACTCTTATACTATGAATTGCTATTTGCAGTATGGCAAACTTACTGCAGAGAAAAGGCAGAAGGCCTTTTTGAATTTCAGTGTGTGAACAGGAGTGAAATAATATTTTGACCTGTCCAAAGTTGAAGGTAGAATTAGAATTTTGGTTAGGAATAAGTCTGTAGATGCAAGATTTTTTTTTTTCCCCTAAAGCTTTATGTTTACATATATCATTAGCCACTGGGGAAATAATTCCCTTTATCGCTCATGTAATTTCTCCTGTGGTTTTTCATTCTTGCTATTTTGTTTCTTCCAAGTAAATTTCTTTTGTTTCTTCTTTCATTTTCATTTTTCATTCATGTAAACATTTCTAACTCAGGCTCCAGAGTGTCTTTGTGTTTCTGCAAATTTTGCCTCACAGGCAATGACCAGCATCAAATTGTTTAATGCAAAGAGAAAACTGTCACCAGAGATGCTGTCACTGATCTTATGAAGGGAATTTCATTATTTAACTGTCCACATTGCATGGACAGGGGGATTAATTTCAGGTAGGAGAATTATCGTGTCTGAATATTGTTACAAAGTGAAAAATTACATTTCTTCCATGGGGACTGGAGGAGCACCATGAGCTAGTTCATGGTCATGCCCAAAGCTCTTCAGATTTCAGATTTTAACAATTGAACTTCTTGACACTCTTACTATAGCCGATTTTGATCTTGCTAGTTTTACTTTAAAATAGAGAAGAGTCAAACATTTCTCAGCAAAGTAGGTATGACAGTTATGGATGCAAGATTTTTTAGAGTGTAGTAAATCCAATGTTTAGTAGTCAACATTTTCAGTGACCCCCCCCACAAAGTCCTTTATTTAGGAATATTTTTCTTGGAAAGAGTAAGAGCTAGAGAAGATTGTGTACTCCCTTTTTGCTCCTACGAGAACCTGGAGAAACTCAAAGATCTTGTGAAGTTGTTGTGCTGGAACAAGTAAGGGGAAATATTGTTTCATGCCGGATATAACTGAGTACTTCAGCACTTACTTCAGGAAGTCATCAAACTGCATTTTTTCACAAGACAGCTGTGCAATATCATGGCTTACTAAAAGCCAACTTCAGAAATGTGGTGTTCTTCCTGAAGGCGTGACTTCTCACCATTTAAAATTCCACAGAATCCTGGCAAATCATAGAATTATAGAATAGTTTCTGTTGGAAGGGGCCTTTAAAGGTCATCTAGTCCAACCCTCTGCACTGATCAGGGACACCTTTTATTTATCAGGTTGCTCACAGCTCCATCCAACCCCATCCAAATTGAATGTTGACAGCTGGGACATCTACCACTTCTCTGGGCAGCATGTTCCAATGTGTTACCACTCTCATCATAAAAAAAATTCTTCCTAATACCTACTGCAAATCTACCCTCTTTTAACTTGAAATCATTACCTTTTGTCCTGTCTTATAAGCCCTCTTTAAATACTGAAAGACCTCATTAAGGTGTCTCTGGAGCCTTCTCTAGGTGGAACAACCCCAATTCCCTCAGCCCATCTTCATAGCACGGGTGCTCCAGCCCTCTGAGTATTTTTGTGATCATTTGGCAAAGGTGTACATGTTTTGGGTTTTTTTTTTTAACTTGTTTTTTATTCTTTGGGGTAGAAATAACAAGCCATTTGCATTACAATGTGTGAATCTTTTGACTGCTCTTTCTCTGAAAAGTGGAAATTTAAATTTGTTTAGATTCCATTTCTACATTTTAATGAGAACATCATATGATTAAATTGTCTTCACCAGTTTCAGATTAAATGGTGGTTGGTTATGAAATTTTCCATTTACTGAATTCATGTGATACTAGATCACAGCAATTTCCTGAATTTCCTGAAGGAAAAGATACGGAGTGTGAATGAGCTTTCCCTCTTACCCTTAGTTGCAGGGAGAGGGATTGTCACTCTGTACACCAAGGCTAATAATAAAAAAGAAACTTCAGTACAGACGTGTGTGATTTTGTTTAGTTTTGTTCAAATCTGATACATTCCGTTTTAATTTTCAGGTATTTTGGCTCATTGGAGCAGTTATTTTTGTCAGTGTTTGCCCCAATTTCTTAAATATCCTCTGTGTTCCTTTCAGATGGGAAGAAACGTTTCATTGGCATCAGAATGCTGACAATAACACCTGCGTAAGTATCTTAGGAAGGTAGTTGCATGTTCATGCACACAAGGTGTGGTCAGTAGTGGTTCAGAACTTCTTTCATCTTTCGTTACAAATCTCCAGAGATCCAGAAGTGGGCATTTGGGTCTAGGAAATCTGCAGTCATTTAAATGATAGAGGTGAAAGCCATGTTCTGAGACCTGGAAATTCTCTAAATACTGATAGTGGTGGTTTATTGCTGAGGGAAAATTGGAAGAGCCTGAACAGATTTCGGTTCTTGACAAGGGCACTTGGAGTTACATCAGGTTTTAGGTGACATTTAAACAAAATGGTGCTTTCAGGTGACTCTGAGTGCCAATGACAGGTCAGCTGATGGAGAGTTTGGTGGTGTTTTATCAGTGCTAGTGGAGGCCCTATGGTGTGAGGTTTGGTGCCTAACCATTAACTAGAAAGAGCTGCTAAAGTGCCAAACTAAAGCTTTGTGCCTCCAGGTAACAAAGGCAGAAATGGACACTCTCCTCTGGCTCTTTACTGTGTTTTCCCTCTTACATTGCTTTGTGGCTTGCTGTTACCCAGTTATATTCTTGGATAATAAATGAGGGCTCTTGTGCTGATGTTCTTTCCCAGCAGTAGGCATGTTTCCAATGTGGCAGTAGACTGCACAATTAAACCAGACAATTTCCAGCTGGGGTTGTAGTAAAGCCATCTTTTTTTCTTGAGTTACACTCCTGCAGTCCTTCCTGAAGGGTCAGATCCTCAGCTGGAATGAATCAGTGTAATGGCATTAACATCACTGATGGAGAGAAACTCAGAATGTTTCTTTGCATAATTGTGAACATGATATGAGATTTCACTCCTTTTGGAGCATCTAAGAAAGCCATGTAAGATGTCTGCAGGCCTATTTTCAGAAAAAGACCACTTCCGTTGTTGTGTTTGCTTTAATTATTCAATTGTTAGCTTCCTCAGTACTAAATCAAATGAAGAGAAGATGTGTAGCCATTTTGGCTTGTTTTCCTTCTGTGGGACCCCAGTTTTTCATGGCAGACAGCCCAGTAATCCATCCTTGTTTTAAAATCTTTCTCTCTAGAAATGGGTTTTAATCCATACTGTACACAGACCTGAAATAATGTCATCATCTCTGAAATGAAAAGATGTTTGTAGAGGCTGTATTTTGCAGTGGGTTCCGGTCTTCTTTCTTTAGAAAGTGATGCACAAAAAATTGCTGATGACAATTGAGGAAACTGAAGTTTCCAGCTCTGATCTGTCTTCTTTCTGAAGTTATCAAAACCTCTATTGTTCTAGATAAAGACAAATAAAGAATGACTTGCAAAATAAAAGAAACAAAAAGAAATTAGCAAATTTCTGCCCTGTCACCAGCATTAATTCTTTGGGCAGAAAAACCTTTTGTCCCTGAAAATGCTCCTGTTGTTGTGCTCATGAACAAGGCCCCCTGTGCTACTGCTACAAAGAGCCAAAGTCAGATTCTTGGAGATGTACAAGACCATTAAATTTAGCATGCTTTGCACAGGTAAGGAGTTTTGCCTCTCTTAAAATCTATGTAATTTGTTTTAATCCAAGTTCCAATCTCCTATATTTTCATCACAGAACAGCAGGCAAATGATTAATTGTTAAGTCTCTTTCTTTTTGTCACAAAAAGTTTAAATAAATAAGAATATTTATGTGTTTTTGTAGTGCAATCAAATTCTGTATAACTTTGTTCTTCTTTTAGCTTGGTGGAGGAACTGAAGCACAGTAATGCTGATTTTCCTGATGTCAGAAGTGGAATTTACGTGCACGAAGTAGTTCCAAACTCACCTTCTCATAGGTAGGTACAGCACATTATTTTCTTCACCAAAATAAACCTCCAAAGAGATACTAGAAGTTAATATTTCTTTTTATATTCAAATATTTTCTCATACCAGGCTTGATCTGTATTTAAACAATTAAAAACTGTGCCTTTAGGTTTAAAATATTTGTGCTAAGATTCTGCTCACCTCTACAAAAATTAAGCATTTCACCATTTACTATTTACATCAGGGAATGGTTTAGGTTGGGAATGACCCTTAAGATCATCAAGTCCAACCATGAACTCAGAACTGCCAAGGCTACCAGTAAACCCTCTCCTTAAGTGCCACTTCTACCCATCTTTTAAATACCTCCAGGGGTGGTGAGACCACCACTTGGCTTGGCAGCCTACTGCCATGTGTGAAAACCCTTCCTGTGAAGGAATTTTTCCTGTAATCCAATCTAAACTTCCCCTCGAACAACTTAAGGACAACTTAGTTTCTTCTTGTCCTGTCACTTGTTACTTGGTAAAAGAGACTGCCACCCACCTCACTACAACCTTTAATGACATTATGAAACAATAACAGTGTGTAAATAAAAATAACACCCCAAATACAATGAACTAATTTGAGGAGTTTTGTGAAGTATGTTGAATATTAATAAGCAGAAACTTGATTAAGTTTAAGCAGCAAACAGAATAGCATTCACATAAGGTACTGTCAGAGCTGTTATCTGAGACAGTGCTTAATCTTAAAGCAAGAGACTGTTCTATGGAACAATTCCAAAATAAATATTTCTAAAAATGACTTTAGGAAAATCAAAAGTAATAAAAGCAGCTATTCAGGATTATATTTGAACAGCAAGGGAGAAATAATTTCTCAATACTTTAGCTGCTGCTCTTCACTTGTCTTGAAAATTTAGGGTTTAATTTTCAATTCTTGAAACACATATTGGTGGCATAAAGGCATGGTCTTACAAATGGACTGAGTAAAGTGAATCAATAATAGATAAAAGCCATTTCTGTTTCTCACTTGCTGCAGTTTTGTAGAAGACATGAAAAAATTGTTTTTGTTGTTTAGGAAGAAAATCCTCAGTGAAAAAATCTGAGCCATATTTTGCATTTAGCAAGTCCTACCTGTTACTCTTTCACGGTCAGAAGGCTGGAATTTCCCTTCAGTGGAGACTAAAACAAATAAAAAATTATTGCATTTGCAAAAGAGATGGTGAATAGCTTTGTACTTTTCCTCTGCATAGAATGCATCCTTACTGCCATTTTCTTGTCTTTGCAGAGGAGGGATCCAGGATGGAGATATTATTGTGAAGGTCAATGGGCGTCCTTTGATGACTTCCAGTGACCTGCAAGAGGCTGTGATGAATGAATCACCTCTACTACTTGAAGTTCGACGAGGAAATGATGACTTGCTATTTAATATTGAGCCTGAAATTGTCATGTAAATAGAATTGAGGAAACTCTCACCATAATTAAACTCACTTTTTCTGGAACACTAGATACCTCCTTTACAGCTACAGTAATTATACTTCCTGTTGACTAATGACAAGGTGGACTAACTTAATTGCCTGAGCCATTTCTGTACATAGTAGCTAGAATGACTTCAAAGATGCCATTTGTAGAAGATTTAATTTTCAAAGAAACTTAAGAATTTTGTTTGGGGGAGGAGGATTAAAACAAATTTTGGGTAGCTGGTACTTCCTGTACCTACAGATGCAGAGCAGATTCAGTTCTGCATATTGTAAGATCCAAATACTACTGGAAGTGTGGAAGTATATAAAAGGGGGAATTATTCTTAAACTACAGTCATAGCTTCAGCAGACCCAAGCTATTGCAGTGCAAATTGAGCTTTTTTTTTTCTTTTTATATAACTTTTTCAATGTGAACCTATTATTGGCAAATCTTGTATTTGTTATTAGTTTTTCTGTGCTCCATGTCGATGCAGGTCGATGAAATCTGTAAATATTGAAAGGAACAAAAATGGTATCAGGCTATAGAGTGTTACACCTAGGTCATGCGATTTTTGGAATATAGTAAATGATTCTTATAGAATTAATGCCTTATATATAAATCAAAACGATGTGCTGAACAAAGTTAAGTTTGAGAAAGTGCACAGTTTTTTAAGAATTTCATACAAACTTGTTTTGCATTTTTACTGGTAAGCTTCGATGTAAAATTGTTACACTACTTTTGGCTTTGACTGTGTATGTTTCTACTGTAAGGAAATTAAAGTTTACACAAATAAGTTGTTGATGTAGACCTTTTTTTAAACAAGTATGTCTTTCCTGCTTCTTCTGTCTGACTGGAATAGGCTCTCCCAAGAGAAAATTTTCTTACAGAGAATTGGACCCTGATGTTATGAAAATCCTTTGCATCCCTATGATGTAATTATTCTGCCCTAATTTAGACTGTGTTTAGAAATGCTTTGCACACAAGTCATTTATTTACACTGTTTTTCTACATTTATGAATTGTACTTTGATGTCACGTAGAGAGTATCAAGTTGGGATCCTGTTGTCTCCCTGTATGTGATGAGAAGCAGAAAGAAAGCACCAGCAACCTTGTTTTACAGCTAGAGCATGTGAGACTTCTGTGTAACAAACCCAGGAGAGAAATTGCTAAGAGCTAAATCCAGATCTCCTAGGTACCCCAAACCAAACAAGTATCTTCTCCCTTAGTGAACATTGCTTCATTTCTCAAAGAGTCAGAGGAATGTTTCTGTCTGGAGCATTTTCCACATCAAGCTGTGCTTTCTAGACCTGTTTCTCATGTCATAGTTTTATTGACGCAAAAAAAGGAACTAATCTTTGGAGCAGTTCCGTTAAGGTTGCCACCATGCCTAGACTTTCTGGTTATACCAACTCACTTATGTGTGACAAGCCTTGCATCTTCAGGTTTGCACAGTGCCAGACATGCAGAAAAGCACAATCTGTTCCCTCCTTGCTGTCTGACTGGGAGTGTTGTTATGAAGTTCAGAGGTGGATGGGATACCTTCCTCTTAAAAATGAAGTGTTACTTTCCATCAGAGAAATGTGATGTTCCTGTAATGATGGCTTCAGCCCCTGCTGTCACTACACAAAGAGCTGTTTTCACACCAAAAGAACAAAAGATGAACAAAAGATGAACAAAAAAGATGAACAAAAGACGCTTAGTTGTACCTGTTGAATATTCCAATTCCTTTGTATTAAGATAACAGCCTTAGCATCCAGACTTGCAAAAAGCCTTCTTGTGTTCTGAACTTAGGGTAGCTGTGGCATGGAGAAGGATGCTCTCATGGTTAAAGCTAAGCCTATCCCTCCATGTGTACGATGTTAGTACCACCATTTTACAGTTTATGAGGAGTGTCTGCTTGTAACCACTGATTAATATGAAAGAATTTAAAGTATTTCTGAGTTTGTTGCTATTTTTTCAGGTTTAGGCCAAGAAATTGTTTGCTGAGAAGACCTAGAGAGTGATTAGCTTATTTTACTGTAAAATAAGCTTTTTGTCTTCCAGTTAACAAATTGCTGATTTTGAAATAAATTGCATAAAAACTCCTAGTACAGAAATATTGGATAGAGACTGGAAGTGACACAGCAGCATTAAAAATTGAAAACACTGTTGGTGCTTGCCAAATGCCTTGGCCTTTTAATCAAGTCACTGTGTGGGGAGAGAAAGGCTATTTCCTTATTCATCAGAAAATGTTGCATTCCACCAGCAGTTCCTAGGTTTTGTAAACTTTCTCTGAAAACCTTGATGAACTCGCACATCACATTCAATGCTCTGCAAGTGCTGCTGCACTGTAGCAGATCTCCCTCCGAGGTAACAAAGGTCAGCTGAGGAGCTTTAGAAAGAAAGCACTGTCATTCCCTTTGGCTGCAGGAGCATCTGTGTCATTTCAGCTGTGGTGTGACCCTTGTCTGCTGAGATATGAGTAGACTTTATTAATTTCCACTTGTCCCCCTGACATCGGCCAGAACTGCAAAGGGTAATTACTCAAAGATAGGGTCAGCATCTTCTGATGCCAGCATTTAGCATTAAGTTTATGACTGAAACTTGATATCTCTGTTTCTTGGATAAAGGGAAGTAAAATGGCAGGTGGTGTCTCTTTAAAACAAAATAGTCTGGCAGTTTTTCTGTTGTAAGTGGTTACTGGCTGTGTCTCTTAAGAAAAAAAAAAAAGTGATCTTGATTTCTCAAAAGAACTGGACTGGCAACTCCAGCTTTTTCAAGTCAAACTGGTCATTGACCTCATTATTTCTGCAAGGCCTAATCAGCAAAATAAGGAGAGAGAGACCACCAGTTATGATAAGAAAGACATGAGTATTTCAGGACACTTCTTTGCTGCAGCCCAGCAAAGTCATCTGTGGTTGCTGCTCAGCCCTACACAAGCTAAGCCCTGTGGGGGAGCTCCCTCTCACCTGCCCTGCTCATGTGTGCCCACTGTGAAGCTGAGCAAGGCAATGACAACTTTTCAGGCTCAATGTTTGGTACAAAACAGGAATGAGAACACACCATGCAAAATAAAATACCATTCAGAAATGGAGACTGTGGCTAGGAAGACAAGGTATGGGTGGAGCAGGAAACAAGAAAACAACACAAAACAGAAAGAAAATAACCATATCCTGAGGGAAAAAAAAAAGAAGATATGTTGGTTAGTTTCTTTTATATAGCTAGGTGGGCATGACACTGGGCCAGACTGATGTACAGCTGCAAAAGTACTTGAAGGCCCCTTTTTGCAGGTATGGGACCTTATAATTCTCTACACTTAGAGCAGCTTAGGGTGGGTAACATCCCAGAGCATCAGTGACTCTCCCCAAGAGGAACCAGTAATGGAGAGAGAGCTTGAGGCTGTAGTCAATATGCCACAGACTTTGTCATCTTCCCTGAGCCCCACAGAGCTGCTCCAATGTCTGATTATTTGTAGCTCTCTGCTCCCCCACTACATGAATGCTCTAACACACTTGTACTTCTGATACCAACTAAAAAGCATCACTGGGAGAGAGAGAGGCACTTTTGAATTTGCAAACAAAGAAAAACAAGGGAATCCAGCACCTGTCAAGGAACTGTACAAGATGTGTGTGAGCCTCGGGTTTGCCAGGCTTTTACACTTGTTGATGTGTAATAGCAAGCTCCTGATTTGTAGGCTGTGGCTGCTGTGTTGTCCAGAGCACACTCATGGTCCAGCAGTTGTATCTGCTGCAACTCCAGGAATTTTGGCCTGTGGAGATCTGAAAAGGCTTGAAAACGCAGCAGAAATATGAATTGCTGGGGAACCCCAGTGTTCAGACAGAAAATCAGTGCAAGGCAGCTCTTCTGCACAACCTGCTCTCTGTGTGCTGTTGTGTGCATTCTGCCCAACCACACACCAACCAACAGTCCCTCCTTTCTGTACCTGTCCTGGGACTGCCTCTGCATCAGTGATTCTGTGCAAAGTTCTTCCCCACGGTGTTTGCCACAGGGGCTTTCACACCTCTGCGTTTTGCCCTCTGCAGCAGCTGCTCTGTTTGCCCTTCTCTGATGGCTTTGCACCAGCTATTCCATGCTTCCATATATCCCAGACAGCAGCCTCACACACTTTAAAGTCTGTTTTTACTGCTTGTTTCTTGCTTGAGGCTTTGTTGTTTTAGCAGAAATAAGGAAGAAGGAGGAATTTTTATTTCTTTCTTCCTGGGCTCTGGAATCTGGAATGCTGTGCTGAGCGTTTCAAGTCCTTTGCAAAATACAAAGGCAGTGGGTTGATGAGAAGTTTATTTAACCACAAGACACTGCAGGATAGAGATGGTGCTGCCTCTGTTTAGGCACCACCAGCCAGGAACTGGTGTTTGTAGACATGCAGGGCTGAGGGCGTACCCCAGGGAGGGTGTGCATGGACAGTATGGGTGTGCTTTCTGTGCCCACATATAGGACTAAAGTCTGAGGATTGCTTTGAAGTAGGAAGAAAACTTAAAAAGGGAAGAAAAAGAGTGTTTAGCATATTTTTAAAAATTTTATTCCCTTTATTTGCTTGGCTATCTGTAGTCTTCATTTAATTGGGCTTGGCTAGGAAATGCCTCCAGGTCTGTGTTTATTCTTATCCTTATTCCAACAGTAGCGGATTATTTTTGCAACTTTGCTGTTCTATAAATAGTAGATTTGGTCTTTTTTCAGGCTTTCCCAGTGCTAGTGTCAGCAGAACAGCTTGGTGGACCTTTGCTGTAGAAGAACTTTGCAGGTGATGCCCCGGGCTGTAAAGGCAGAAAGCAGAAACTACTGTCACTTAGGGTGGAGTTGCTTAGTAGACCTTGTTGGTTCAATTCTCTATCTTCTGTCAAACTGTAGACAAAACATTATATTGCATTTTTATACTCAAAAATGCAGATTATATTTACTAGCAGTGAACTAATGCTCAGGGAGAACAGAACACATACAGGAGAGGAACTTCAGTCTGCAACAATCACAAACAAAACAAAAAAAAAGGGAAGGATATATTTGGGTTTTTTCCTCTTTTGATTTTTATGCTCTGGGGAGAAAGGTCAGACAGTGCTCCCCCCATCCCCCCTTCCTCTTTCCCTCCCTTTCTCCCACAGAGACTGTGAGAATATGTCAATATTAAACAGCATTTTCCTTATAAAGATCTCTGGAGAATAACAGAAGCAACTTCTTGCTCTTTCTTTCTTCAACAAACACCAGCCAGGCCTTTACACACAGTCAACTGAAGCATAGTCAGGAAAAAACAAGTTCTTAAAGGCAGCAGTCGCCAAGGAAAATAATTGGGCAGCTTCAGGGTTTTGGTGACGCAGCTGCACAGCTGCTGAGTTCAATGACTCTCAGTTGCCTCCATCTGAAGTTGTGCTCCACTCTTGAAATGATTTTTACCTCCACTAGTATAAATAGCAGGGCAGGATGATTTGCTGCTTGCAGCCCCAGAAGCAACTTGGGATAAAATAAAAACACAACTGAACTGACTCACAAGAAAACAAAAACCTTCAAGTGTCTGCTCCGTAAGATCCTAAATGTCAGAGATAATGAAGTCAGAGAGTATAGTGCTCATGCTTTTGATGGTGATTCTCTTGACATCTTTGTTGGTCAAGAAGATGTGCAGCACTACAAGAGTAGTGCCAACTGCTCAGTTCTGCTTCTGTAGGAAGAAGTCCCTCTCAGGGTTGGTCCCACATGGACTGCTGGTCATTTCATCTGAGCTACCTGTCTAGATGCCCCTTAGCATCAAGGCAAAGAAACTGTAGCTTTCCTCGTCTCAGAAAGTAGAGGTTCAAAAGATTGTATCCTAAAAATATTTACTATAAAGCCTCCTTCCTCTGAAGAGGCCTCAGATAACCCAAACTGGTGTACATGACTGCACTGGACATATCCCAAGTTAGGTGACTTTCAGTGGATGTAAATAAATTTATAATCATAAGACAGTTTCAGAATAACAAAGGTTTAACCTTTGATTACTAGCTTAAATTCAATCCTAATTTTGAATGAGTGAATAAAAAAATCAACATTTTACCTTGTCCAGCAGAAGTAAGCCCTAAAGTTCTGTGACAAGGGGAGAAATGTACTTTCTGAGTGTAGTAATATGTGAAAATTCACAACATTGGGTAAGTTTATCTACAAGAGCAAATGGAGTAGTTTTTTCTACTGAAGGTAGCAAAATGTTGGTTCTTGACTTGTTTGGATGTTGAGTTTGCTCCCCTGTGACATGCCCACCACAGGCACCTACCTAAAATTATCAGTGTTTGAAATGCATTAATTACACTTGCATTTCTACTTTTACCACCAAAGCTGTTTCTTTCCTGCCTATAAATCCAGATGCAAGGAACAGAGGAAAATACACCTCAACCAGCAGAAATGTTCCCCAAACCCTTTTCTATGTACATAAAAATATCTGAGCTTGGAAGGCCATGATGTTGGTAGTCCTTGTGGCTGGACACCAGTGCTCTGTTTGCCTGTGCATGTCACCCACTGCCAGGTGTAGATCCCACTGGAAAATGAGCTATTGCTGATGTTAAGGGCATAAAACTGCCAGTTGTGTCTCTACAGAAAGACTTCAACATCTGAAATATGTTGCTCCTCTGGGGTTAAATGTTGCCCTTCTGGCCTGTAAATCTTACAGTGAAACTCCTCTTTTAGGGAAAAGCAGAGAAATTTTTGCAGCAGGTTAAGGGAGTTCTGATGTTTTGAAAAACTCTTTGCAGTTTCTCAGTGGTTTGGGATGTCAGATGTTATATGAAGAGGAAAACAATTGGGCAAAATCTGAGAAAGTGATGAGAGCTGCAATGATGTATATACCATGGTATATACAATGGTATATACCATTGTTTTGCGTGTTTTTTTTCCCCCAAAATGTCATTACACATGGTCTCTGTTTTTGCTGGTTTTATTTTTGAAGTAAATTTTCTGAGTGGTTCTGAGTTTTTTAAAGGAAAATATGACCTCTTGCTGATCCATGTCTTTAGTCATATTGGTAAAAAGGCTAAGCAACCAAAACCAAAACCTGAACACGGTATGAGGGAGCTACAACATTTTGGGGGGGGTTCAGGTTTTTTTTGGTTTTTTTTTGTTGTTTTTTTTTGGGGGGGGGGTTTGTTGTTGTTTGTTTGTTTGGGTTTTTTGTGTGTGTGTGGGGGGTTTTGTTTGGTTGGTTTTTGTTTTTGTTTTTTGGGGTTTTTTTGTGTGTGTGTGTGTTCTGTTTGGGTTTTTTTACTTCACATCTGTAGCATCAGCTGCAGAAAAAGGCACATGAGTAAATTCTGGCAAATTGAAAAAGAGCAGCCTCTGAAGGCAGCCCAGAAAAATTCTCTATATCACCACTACCTTTTAGAATTAAGCAAGCTTTCCTACAGATTATTTATGCCATTTAAACAATTTAATATTTGTGCTGAAAATAAAAATAGTAATCTTTACACATATTGCACTGGTTGGCATTACAAAATTTCCTTTAATTGGAACAATATTTGAAAACAAATTACTTTTGAAACTATTTTATTCTGAAACGTGGTAGGTAATTAAATAAAATGAGTGTTTGCTTAAGAAATGAAAGAAAAGTCCTTGTCTAAGACAACTTTTTAAGTGAGCAGTGGTTTCATAACACAACATTTATTTTACACATTACTGAGGAAATTTTACCCGACAGAGTGAATTGCTAATGCTGACAATCCTAGTGGCATGGACTCAGATTCTTGAATAAAAAACTAAGATATAAAGACTCTATAAAAACACCTGAAAGTTACTTTGTCAGCTAACAAAAGCCTCCTGTGGAATTTGGGTGGGTTTCTGAAATTCTGCTGACTGCTGCAGGCCAGGCATATATTTTCCTCTTTATGTAACTGTGAGAGTTTGCAATAGCAATAGCAATTGTTATTAATTACAACAGCTGGGCAGAAGTTATATCCCCCCCAGCTTGCTGTTACCCACCTCCATCTGTTTGAGAACATAATTCTGCAGGTGATAAATCAGCATAAAATATAGTTTTCTTTTCTCCTGAAAACTGATTCCTATTTACATTTACTTCCAATATGCAAAAAAATTGCTACAGTTATCATCTTGTTTAGGTCCATGACATTTGGGGGGTAAATGCAAAGAGATGCTTTATCTTCAGGTGGTCAGTGAGTAGGAGGTTATGCAGTTACAAAAAATCTCAGATTTTGAACAACTTTTGGCACATTTTTATTTTGTATGTGAAGCGTGGGCTTACAGTCAAAGATATATACCCTCTGTGAAATCAAGGCTCTGTGGTCTTTTCTATTTTTAGAGAAAAACAAGAAACGGGATGTCAAAGAGTGAAAAATGAGCTCCCCAGCATCCTGCTTTCATTATTAGCATGGAGGAAAATGAAGGAGAAGAGAAAAGCAATGGTGGCCTGAAGCTCAGCTTGCTCTTCCTGCCGTTCAGAGTGGTTGGATGATGCAGAGTTTTATATAACTGTGTGTGTCTTCACACAGTCCCATTCCCATGGCATTTGAGGTCCAGATTCTCCAGAAGATGTAGGTGGTATTTCATGAATACCTCATAGATTACATGAGTCGCTGTGTGTGGTACTTTATTTCCTAGAGACTGGCCATAAGACAAAATTTATATGTGTTTGGCAGTATCTAACACCACAGCACTGGTTTGTGTCCTGATTTAGGGGAGAAGGCATCAGAATGTAAACATCTTTATTGGAGGAAAGACTTCCCTCGGATTCATCTCGATGCTTCTAATTACAGAGGCACATTTTGAGGTTCATTTATCTCCCTACAAACACATCAGCAGCTCAGACAGAAAGAAAATAAAATAATTTACATCACAGGGCGCATAATGTCCAGAAGAAGGCAAGAAGATGGAAATTTTTCAAATTTTTAATGGCAGTTATACATAACTAATTTTAAAAATGCGGGTTTTGCTCCATATTAAGCATCTTTAGCTAAAATCACAACATTTTGAGAAACTACTTCATGTCCAGCCTTTGAATATGTATGAAATAGGAAAGATCTGCATGACATTAAGGCTAACTGCTTAGTGATGTGTAGCAGCAGCTCATTCCCACTGATCATTCCCCACCTCTAGTTGTGCCAACTTTAACAAATAGAAAGTCATATTGATCATAATGTACTACACAGGATAGGTTTGGTCAGATTGAAATTTTCCCCGAAAAGCAGAAAAGAAAAACTGAGCCACTGCAGGTCATTTAATTTTCTTTCGTGTGTGTGCAGAGATTAGGAGAATTAGAGAAGGGGGTGTTAGTGGCATAGAGGATATTCTGGGATAAACCTAAAATCTAATCCCATGGCTGTAGCAGTAGTATTTTGAAAAGTAATTTTTCAGCTGCTATGGTAAGTGTTTCTAAAAACAGAGGAGAAGTTTATTGTCTATTACAATAATGAATCAAAATGATTCTGCTCATTTTCCATGCTAAGTCTCAATAGCTTTGGTAAACACCATGTTGGCTCATTTGAAACTGGAGAGCGATTGACAGTGTAAGGTAACTTGAAAACCCTGAAAGAGAGAACAGGTAGATTAATTATCTCTGAAATTAATACTCATCTGCTCCTCAGTTCCAGTCACAGGAGTTGTGTCTGCTTAGCAAATAATCTGGCTGTGGGTCCAGCACAAATACACCATAGAAACCCAGGGCCTGATCCTAAAATCTGGGAAAGAAAACATGTGCTTGAAGATGAGCACATGATTAATGTATTGGTGAACGCTGAAATCTGGTCCATGCTGGAATTCTCATGTTTCCAGTATTAAAACCCCCCTTCCAAATCTCTGCAAGTGAGTAATCACAATTTGCCAGCTCAACACGTGAACTTCCACAGGTAGCAAGTTCATAGCAGTCCTGATCTTATGAGAGATGAAAACACAGCCCATACTTCTAATGAGCTCCAGGTTATATATACCACAAAATATACATGATGCATTCGTGTTGTGTGTGCATATGCAGTCTATACAAATGTAAGATCGAAAAGTAGAAATTAATATAAAAGAGAATATAAAAAATGTAAGAAGTATTCACCAGGGAAATCACAGATGAATTTTGTGGCTAGCAGACATTAAAAATATCTGACCAGGAATGAGAATCTCACACGAATGAGAATCATCCTCAAGGGAGGAGGCGGCTGTGGTAAATAAATCCTGACTTTATACAGATTACAAGTTTTCTGCAACTTACTTGAAAAGTGGGGGGGGGTTGCAGTTTTAATCTATTCCAGCCTGTGACTGATGTTGGACTGGTTGTTTAACTCCTCTGGTTCAGTTCTTGCATCTATTAGATCTAACTGGTAGCAATGCTAACCCAAAGCATTCTGAAAACTCAGGAAAATAAGATTATGCTATCAAAATGCAAATTCTCTCTCTACGTGATTTAGAACAACAAGACTCAATGAGCCTGTGTGGTCTGCAAGAAGGTCAATGTCTAAATGGACACTGGCTTCTCTCTGATACTCAGTCTCTTCACTGAAACCTTATCTCATGGCTGTGAACATGTGCTTTTATAGATGTTTGAATTTAGTGTCTCAGCAGGCTAAAGTCAACATGCCCATTAGTCAAGGTGTTGTCTCTAAGCATTGGAAAGTTTCATTTGGACAGATTTTTCAGCTGACAGTTTATATTTTAATAATTTTTTAATCCTGATAGGTCACTTTCTATTCTCCAACACATTTTGTTTTTCTGGGTTAAAGTCATACTCTGTTTCCCCTTTATTAGAAAGAGTCAGTGCTGGTGGTTTTGATTTTTTTTCCTTTGTAATTTTTATATGTTTTCTTTGTGTGTCAAGTCTTAAAGAGAACACTCTCCTAGGATATTAAGGTTCTTAAAATCAAAAGACAGAATAGTGAATATAAAATTAAAGTATTCCTTAGATAATTTCTTCTTTATCCTTCATAAGTTAGGGCCATACTTCATACCAAAGGAAAAACTCAAAGCTAATATGTCAAAACAAGATAAATCCTG
Organism: Phylloscopus whistleri; assembly: GCA_017589585.1. Taxonomy (NCBI): domain Eukaryota; kingdom Metazoa; phylum Chordata; class Aves; order Passeriformes; family Phylloscopidae; genus Phylloscopus; species Phylloscopus whistleri. The sequence continues at coordinate 1,059,444 of JADMLD010001629.1, read as the reverse complement.
TCTTGCCAGAAGATCTTCCACTTGTTTTTTTCCTTCTGAGATGAAGTGGCTGGTGCTGGGGTCAAAACTCAGAGAAGTTAAAACACAAGGATGCTCTCCAATTCCTATAGGGATTGGAGGAAAAAAAACCCAAATGCAAAAATTGTGCCTGTGTTGACAAATCTTACCTGCACAACCATAGCAAACATTTGTCTGAAAGGGTCAGGTTTTTTTGAAGACAGCCTCCATTATCAGCACCTACAATTAACTCAATGTTACAACAGCTAGGAAGAGGAAAAATCCCCGTAAACATCTTTATGCATTAACAATGTGTTCGGTTCTGGAAGGTCTGAAATATCTGGGAGCTGTTGGGGTGTTCGAATATGAAAAGCAGCTGAGGGTTTTAAGGTGTGCTAGAAACAGCTAGCTGCATATTACCTGTCAGCCTCCTTGTAAATCTGTTGGAAAGCAGAATATGCACAGGCTGGCTGATATTCCCTATTTTTAGGCATGGAATAATACAGCAGTAGACGATTTTAACGTAAGGCAAGTAATCTGTGCACTTCATACAGTATAAACTCATCAGGCAGCTATTTGGGTACTGGCAAGGCTTCTGAGAAAGCCAGTTTTGAGGGGGAAAATAGCAGACAAGATTTATTCCATTTTCTTTGATACCTCAAGATGCAAAAAAGCATCCAGCCTTACTGCTACTAAAGCCTTCAGAAGACCCTTTAGGGATCATACTAGAGTTGTGTGTTCTGTGCTTCACCACTAAAGTCAGGTTGTCAAATTAAATAACCTCTATCTTTTTTATCCCTGTCTTTCTACTCCCAGCCTTTGCCTCTTGCCAAATTGACTTTTCCAGATAAAGGCAACAGACAAGCTTGGGGAAACATCAAGCGAAGAAAAGGAGGATTTATGAACAGAAAAATACAAGAAATTCTAACTTTAACAAGAATAGCTACATTTTTATTATCTATATGAAATATTGTAAATCCCAGGAGGGAGATGCAGTGAGGCAAGATTTATTCATTAACTTATCATGAAATGTAGGTAAATAAGAAAGCTTCTTTACATGTTGGAAACCAGTATTTTCCTAAAAATAAACTTTTACATTTTGGGAAAAAAAACCCCAACATTATCTGATAAATTTTGGTGGACTTTATTTTCAGTTGTGACATGGAGAAGTAGTCTGAAAAAGACAAGTAGTAAATCCAGACACTCTTCCATATTTATTGCAAGTACAAACAAGGTACTAGTCTTTGTGGTAAGTTACAAGCTGTTGAGATCTGGTCTAAGAGCAACAAAGTCCTTTTGCATCTGTCATGAAATAGCTATAATATTTTATGTTAAGGAGTGACCTGGATTTGAGCCAAGTGGCCAGGTGGAAAATATACTGCCAGTTTTAGGATCTGTATAAATTATTAAGTTGACTTCTTCTGAAGAAACAAAGCTAGAAGTTTTCAGATCCCTCTGAAACATTGCAAGAATCAAATTACAGGTATATCAAACCAAAGGGAGGACAATCTAGTTCTGGCCTTACCTGGCTTGGCCTATCCTATTCAATTCTATCCTATTCTATTTTATGTTTTTCCATTCTGTCCTCACCTGACTTGAACCTACTGTGGTAATAAATAAAAATGTGACTATGCAGTCACTGGGTGTTATTCTCTAATGCCCTTCTCAAGGAATGCATACAGTTGGTAAAAATAATAGCATTATGTAATGGTCTGTACTTTTTAGCTAAATAAAACAGAGTAAGTTTAATGTCTAAGAAAATGTCCTCAAATCAGAGTTTTACCCTGAGCAGGATGAATTTCAGAACATCTTAGCCGTATCCTGAATTTTAATCACAGATTGAAAGAATCACTAAGGTTGGAGAAGTCCCCCAAGATCACTGAGTCCAACCATTAACCCAAGGCCATGAGTGTCACATCTACATTAAGTACCTCCAGGGATGGTGACTTCCTGGGGAGCCACTTCCAGTGCTTGATAACCCTTTCCATAATGAAATTTTTCCTAATACACAATCCTGTGGCATGACTTAAGGCTGTTTTGTCTTGTCCTGGAAGTGGTTATCTGGGAGAAGGAGCTGAACCCCACTGGCTACAACCTCCTTTCAGTGGTATTAGTGAGCAATTGTGTCCTTCCTGAGCCTCCTTCTCTCCAGACTAAACTCCCCCAGCTCCCTCAGCTGCTCATCATCAGACTTGTGCTCCAGACCCCTCACCAGCTCCATTGTCTTTCTCTGGCCACTCTCCAGCCCCTCAGTGTCTTTCTTGTTGTGAGGGGCCCAGAACTGGACACACAACTTGAGAAGTGACCTCACCAGTGCTGAGTACAGAGGGACTAGCATTTACTAAATGGTGAAGGCTTTCAGACTAAATAGAGGACCAATGCTGCTGTTGAAATGAGAAATATAAATCCACAAGTAACTAATTACTTGAAAGAGAAAACAGAGCACATAGTCCCACAGAAACAGCCTAGATGTCATATTACTTTTTTATTAGGTTAATGGAGGGGTATCTCAAGAATCAAAATAATAACCTTCAATTCAAAATACCAGATCCAATGAATAATTAGAATGAGATGCAATAGAAAAATCTTGTTGCAGTCTCTAATATCATAAGGGTTTGTCAGTCTACCTCTGATGTATAAATACAGAGCTAACAAAATCGTATTTTCAATACTGATGCAGCAGTAAGATAAAATTTAATCACACCAAAGCCAGTTTCATAACATTTATTTTGGAGCTGGATGTACTGATAGAAACATTCAACTTCAGTGTTGCCCCGTGCCTTTTATAGCCTGGAAACACATTTTTTGATACATAATGAAATAATTCTTATGACATCTCTTGCAACACTATCTCATTGTTCAAACGGGAATTGAATATGAAACAGATATCTCTTTTTAACTCTACAAATTGTGGCAACTGTTTTGTTACTGCAGATATTTTGTTCCTGTGGGAGAATCTCCCAATTAGTAGTGGCCTTTTGTAAGAATGATTTTAAGAATCTTTGGCTGAAAACTGGAAAAGTAACCCATAACATCATAACCTTGAGTCTTGAGCCTGTACTTACTTCTGCAATTAGATCAGATCTTTTTCCAGTTACTTTTCTAAATCCATTTATGGTGATACAGAAGGTAGTATAACCAATAATGGAAGTTTAAGAAGACTCCAGTAGAATAGCTTTAACCCAATCCTCAATTGCAAGTAATAAAATTCTATCTTTTAGTAAAGAGTTATCAGATCTCACAAAATAACCTTTACAACCCTACTTTCCAGTTCCAAATAAAGTAGATATAGTTCTGATAAGACTATTTTTAGGCTTTTCCTTTCTGGGGCATAAATGAATTCAAATTCCCTTTAGAAAACTAAACATTTACTGCTTCATGTACCACAGTGAATTGGGTCTCCTTTCCTACTGCGAACTGGAACTGCTTCAGAGCAACAGCTGACTCCTCTCTCTGTGTGCACAGCCTGTAGCCCAGGCACTTCTGAACTCTAAATAAGTGCATTGACTCACACATTCACTCTGACTTTGCCTGGGTTTGTGGTTTGATAGATTTCCCAAAAGCTTTGAGAATTTAGTCCGAGATTTTTTGCCTGCCTGGCATCTGGTTTAATGGACAAGCAAGAGTGTTGGAATACACTTTTTTTTTACTACTTCTCCCTCATCAATAGTAAAAGACTTCATCTGTAAAATTTTCTAAAAGGCCAGAGTGCAACAGTGGAGCCACAGAAGAAGTCGGTGAGCGTGGGTAGTCATGGACTGAGCAATTTTGGGGTCAGTCCTACGGCTTGCATAGAAACCCTCATCTCCACCTCCCATATCTGTTGAAGGCCTTGTCCCAGTGTGGGCTCTGAGCAGTGCCTGTCAGACCAGCCCATCCAGCAGATGTGCTGCACTCAGCCATGTGCTTACTCATTTAGAGGAAGAAGGGACAGCAATTGCTTCACTTTTGTACTTACTGGAACTTGGACACTATGGAAAGGTTCAGATTTTTTTGGTTGCTTTGTTGGTTGTTTTTTTCCATGTCTTTTATTTCTTCCTTTCCACATAGGGCAAGAATTTAGTTCCATTCAGACCAGTTGACCTTTAAGCTCTGAGCATGAGCTCTCATGAATTATAACAAATACATTATCTAACTGTACTGGAAATAAGAACTGGAAAAACTGGATTTTGTTACTCAGTGTCCTATCAGTTCTGTATGATTCCTGCCTCAAGGGAAAAAAACCCAAAAACCAGATTGGATTATGAGAACTGGGGTCTGAGAAGATGTCTCAGTTAAGAATTCTTAACTGAGATTAGATACAGGGGTCCAGCATTGCAATATTGAAATGCTTCTCAAGTGCCATCAGTCCTGAGAAACATTCAAACTTCAACCTACAGCTGCCTCTCTGCATCTATCCCATGTCAATGCAGCTGTGATAAGACTGGGACAAAAAGTCCCTGTGTACTTGTCAGCTTTAGAGCTCTTTTCCTTCCACTCAGCTTTCTTTTTATTTGTCATTAGTTACTGGGCATTTTTAGAGAGCTTTCACTAAGAGCAGTGCAAGTGAGCCCTGAATGGAAGAAAGTCTTAAATCAATGTGAAATGCTTTCAGAAAGAGGTGGTATATACATATCCTTTATTCTTTGTGGGTGGCTCCAGAGAATAATGAGCCTACTTTTTATACAGAGGCAAAAGGGCAAGACAGGGGAAAAAGTTTGACCCAACTGTAAGCATCACTGTAAGCAGCTCAGAGGGAGGAGGGTAATGCAAACATAGCTCCATAAGATGGAAGGCACTTTATTGAAAGCAGTTGGCAAGCAGAGAAATAGGATATTTTGGCACCATCAGAAACTTTATCAAGACTTAGCCATGTAAGGTTGCATTGATTGTTATTTATAGCATCAGCTTAGAGGGGGTATGGAAATTATACCAGGAACCTCATTAGTATCAGCATGAGAGCTGTGTCCAATCTTTCTGCTCTGGTGATTGTATTCATTCCATAGCACAGATAGAGCATGCAGCCAGGGAGAAATCTTCTCAGTGGCTTTCAGCCTTATTATGGAGGAAAAATGTAAAAATGGAGGGTAACTGCACTACTGACCAGCAAGACCTTTCTTTTCCTCTCTTTTTCCAGAGCCCCAGATGCATACTGCCACCCCCCCTGCCTTCCTCTCCAGTAGAAAGCAAATTTTTCTTTCCTTCACAAGTTAAACCATTGGAAAGCAGAAAGTTTCTAGAGATAAAGCTTTAAAAATCTGTTCTTATTTTTATCAGAAGGGAGTATATAATCAACTGAAACTGTCAAGGAATGACATATGCCATTCGCAGATATGCAAGTCATCTATTGTGTGGCAAAATCTGCCATGAATTGGTTTTAATTGTACACATCGTATTAATTTGAGAATTTGTCAGTCTTCCAGGAACTTATTTTCTTTAACTAGGTCATCTGATAGTGAGCCAAGTCAAAGAAGTGGCTGATTGATTGTTTAAACCAAGATGCTGCCAGTTCCTAATACTGCCTATATAATACAAGTACCAGTATAGGTGTCTCAGCTCTGATTTATGCCTAATTTTCAGGCAATCTGTATGTGCTGCAGTCTCATCTTGAATATTTGCTATACTCATATGTTTTGCTTCAAAAAGCCCTTTTTCAGGTCTGAGCAGCTGGTGTGTCTGTCCCACTAGATCTTGTCAAGGAAAAGCTGAAAGAGGCTTTGCTTTCAAAGGGTTTGAAGGACTGGTATTTATATTTGAGGGCTTTGGTACTCAGCTGGCTTGCAGACTGTATCATCAGAGAATTGTAGAAGGGGCAGATGGAACTTGAGGAGTCTCAGTTTATATAAAGAGCAGAGCTGCAAAAATGCTATTGAAAAGGAAAATCATGGCTTGAAGTGTAGAATTTTCCCCATGTGCTTACTACTGCTTATTGTCTGCACTTAATAACATATCCAGATTTTTTAAATTCAGACTCATTTGCAATCTGCCCTTATTCTGCTAGTTTTATATCAGGTAGAACAAGTGGAAAAAGACATGGAACAGGACTATAGTTTGAAATTCTGTGTTCCTGTGGGAGTCTGTTAATTTTCAAACATTGCAGTTCAGGCTCTAAGTGAACAACTGGGATAGAAGTTAACAGTCTGATGCTTTTCAGTATTAAACCTTAGCTGAATTGGATTTAAAGTTGTTGGGTTTCTGTAATCAAGGTTTATTTTGCGTTCTGTACTGTCCTTAATAATTTAATTTACTTATTGATAGTAAACTGAGTGATAAACCACACATGAAATACAGCCAGGTCTGTAATTGAAACATCTGATTCAACTTCTCTCTCCAATTTGGTGCAGGTACTCCTAATTGTTTTACCTCTGAATTTTTCTTCTCTGTGAATTAATTACTCAGGAAAACTTATCCTGACGGCCTCACTCATATCTGGAGTTCTATTTTGTTCAACCAGAGCATCCATCCAATTTTTTTCTCTCAGACTGAATGTTATTTTAGTATATTTTCTTGTCTTATGCTTTGGATATTACAGGAAAATCCAGAATGTCTGGACCATGAATATGTTATTTTCAGGTGAGATTTTTACATCCAAATTTGTTTTTCTCCTTTTTGATAAAGCTTTGATCAGATCTACCATTTGCAACTCTTCCCTTTAAGTCTTTATGAGGGCTAATTAGCTCTACTACAACATATGTACATTTGCATTGGCACTTTGAAATTTATTCTTCTTAATTCTTTCACATTATTATTAAAAATCAGACGGAGTAAGATCATATATTTTCAAATGGTGTTTGTTTTTTTTTTTTCCATTGCCACTGCAGAGTTCCTTCTGCATCATTTATCTCCAACACTGCTTCCTCTCCTGGACTTTATTACATTTGCAGACAAACTTGAGGATTCCTAGTAGGCACTTTTACCGAGAAATTACCTGCAATGTGCATTTTTCTGTAACTCTGAAAGAATGTCTTTTATTCCCTGCTAGTGTTTTATGGTGTTTCATTTAAGATTGGACTTCTGCAATCAGAAATTTCCAACCCCACAAAGACCTTTTAAACTTACTTTCTTGTAAGCTGTCAAGAGGTGACTGAAGTGGTGTAATCTTGCATTTTCTGGGCCACAACTGTTGAAAGGGGAATCACCCTGGTATTATCAAATGAGCTATTAAATAATGATAGAGGATTGCATGGTTTCTGGTGGCTGCACTAGAAGTGTAACAGACAGACATTAAACATCCTGTGCCTCCCCATTTGCATAAACATTGGTTTGGAAATCACTAAGGTCAGTAGTCTGCAAAATGCTCAGTAACCACCTGGCTGCCATCAGGGATTAAACATGCAAGGCCAGCTTCAGGGCATGAGGGAGATGTGGGTTCAGGATCGTGCCCAGGCTGTGACCAACACCTGCTTGTCACACAGCACTTGCCTAAGGGCAGAGGGAGGGGAGCAGAATATCAAAAGGACCAATAACAGGGATCTACAGCAGTGCTTTTGTGCCCTGCAAATCATCACTCCTCCTAGTTCCTCAAAAACTTAGGTGGAACACAGAATCATGAAAGAGAGGTTTCTTTCCTAGAAGAAAGTTATGTTCCCTACATAAATGCTTCTAAAGCCTCTGTCATGTACTTAGAATTGTTTAAGGATATTCCCTATGCCTAGTACCTGTACCAAAGTTAGAAAAAACAGCATTCTGCACTGACTCCATGGGAAATTAGAGCTTCCTAAGAAATATTCCAGTGGCTGAGAAATTAATATTTCCCTTTGTAACTGCTGTTGGGTACCCATTCAAGTGTTATCAGGGAGAGTGCAGAATTATGTATTAACTTCTGAAGTGACTCCTACTCTGAAGTAGGAGTTACGGGTATGAAATAGTTTAAAATATCTGTAGGGATTCCCACAGAGATAATGACAATCAAGCAGAGAAATTGATAAAGTAGGAATGGGGGAAAATGCTATTAGGGAAATTGGAAATCTGGGGTAATGTGGTGAGAAGAGACAGGCTGAAGAAGACAGGCTGAGTGTCTGGCAAATGTTATATAACTGAAATTATTCTAGCCAGCTTTGGGTAGAGAAGAGCCAAAACCCAGAGCAGGGTCTGGTAAGGACCGCCCAGAATGAAGAATTGGAATGGAAAAAACTTGTGAAGCACTTTCCAACTGTCCCAAATTCCTTTGTCAGTAATGTGAAGTGCTCTTTACAAATTGCCTTGGAAGGGGCTGGAAGTGGTGAGGTAGTGTCTAAGCTTCAGCATGTACCTTGCAGCTTCCATGCATGAGCAACCTGAATTGGAGGAAAGTTGAGTTCCTCAATATTTCTGCAGAGGGAAAAAATAAATTCTGTATATTCTCTGACTTTTTCCTAGTTTGCCTACCAGCACTAAGCCATTGTTAGAACACTCAGCTCATTTTCTCCAGAAAAGATGTTACCAGCAGAGCAGCTGAAGTGTTTCTGTGAAGCATCTAAAATTAAATCACGTGAAGCCATCTAATTTCTTATTTTCCCATTCCAGTAAAATCTGTTTTCTGGTTCAAAAATGTCTTGAGTGCCCTCAGCTTTTTATGACCTACATTCCATGAATTAGATAGTCTTGCCCTGCCCCTCTCATAAGTGACAGACACCCAAGGACAAAATGTCAATAATATTTTCCCAGAAATAGCAGTGATGCATGTCTGAGTCAGGGAGAGAGAAAGCAATGGGTGTATAAACAATACGAGCACAGAAAGATGAGAATGATGCAAGAGAATCTGACAGATTTTTTTTTGTTTTCATAGTTTTTCATAAACACTCAGTATATTCAATACTGAAATGGTGTTGTTTGCCTTTCAAAGTATTGGAGGTGAAATAACTATTTTTTCACCATTTTAAAGGTGTTTGACACCTTTTTTTTTTTTGCCTTCCCATAATTCTCTATTACGTAAAAGGGCAATTATTTTTACTGTTTAGCTCAAGTGAGTGATGATGCAATTCTAAATTTTTACCTGGGTACTTATTAATGATGTCTACTGGCATGACAAATATTAGATACATTGAAATATTCTAGTAGTGTTATTATTGAAGTTTTGAAGTAGAGTTTTGAAGCACAGTGAGATTTGAAGACAACCCAGAACAACCCAGAACAACCACAGTATAGTGGGTTGAAGCAGACGGCAGCCCAAAAACATGTAGCCTTAAATGTCTAAGCCTCCTTTTCTTTCTTGAGCCATGGGATTAAGATTTCACACTTTAGAACATGTAACTTTCTTGACAGTATGAGATTGAGATTGTGATATGAATGGATTTGGTGGTAGTGGGTAATCTGTTGGTTTTTTAGAACAAAAAGGCAGATTGTAGAATGCATCGTAGAATGACTTCAGTTGGAAGGGACCGTAAAGATCTTCTATTTCCAATTCTGCCCTGCCACAGACAGTGATTCCTTTCACTGGACCAGGTTGCTCAAAGCTCTAAAGAGTCCTTGAACACTTCCAGGGATGGGGCATCCACAACTTCTCTGCACAATCTATCCCAGTGTCTCGCCACCTTCACAGAAAAGCTCTTCCAAACACCGAAGCTTAACCTACTCTCCCGGTCCTGTCACAACAAGTTCCTGTAGTCTCTCTCAATCTTCCTTGTAGGCCCCCTCAGGTACCAGAAGGCCACAATTAGCCCATCCTGATGCCTTCTCTTCTCCAGGCTGGACAATCCCAAATGTCATAGCATTTCCTCATAGCCAACAGGTAAATAATGGAGTTTAGATGGCACAGAAAGAACAAAGGTATTTTTAGCAAAGTACTCTGTACTTTTGAGTAGCTAGTAACATCTTAAGTAGGATAGGAAAAGGGCAAATAATCAGTAATATGTTGTCCTTGTGTTATTCTACCATGAAAATATTCCCCTTTTTGAGATTCAGGCTATATCCTTCTATCATTCAGTGATAACTGATGTGGTTGAGGGAATCCTAATAGAAATTTCATTTCTGTGGTAAGGCATTAGCAACACTTAGGACAATGACTGGAAAATGACAGTGACTTAGGACATTGACTGGAAAATGTCAATGTGTGTGATAGTATTTGTCTCTGTAATCCCATTCACACTAAGGAGAACTGAGTGTAGACTGAGATAGTTCTTCCACTAATATTGGCAAATCAGTTGCACAGATTTCATCAGAATATGCTGGGTGGCTTCAGTGTCTGGCTGAAAAAGTATTAATTTGGAATTACAAAGTGCAACAGTCCATCCAGTGGTTTTCCATGACTGTTATACAGAGCCTTAACATCTTCTCTTCTGTATCCAAAAAAAGCAGTGTTTTGATTCTGTAATGTGTTTTGTAAACATTCTGCTTGTCACACTATAAAATATTTTTCTATTTTGAGCATAAGTTGTTTTTTTTTCAAATAAGCCAAGTAAATTGAGATACCAAATTTTGTTACATACACAGACAAGAAATTTAATGATATGGATCTACCCATAGGTTGTTTTCCTAAGAGAACTTTGATGCACCAGCATTTTTAATTCATTGACCCTCTGATTGCAAAGAATAAGTGTGTATGAAATTACATGGGCTCCCTTTGAAGAGCAGGGGAAAAACTGGACATCTTGGAAAATACATAACATATGTATTAAGCAAGGAGAAGCTTAATGCTAACCCATAGGAAAAACTAAGAATAAGGGGGTTTATGTGTTATGAATACTATCCCTCTCCAGAGCATAGAGTCTGGATTCAAGCCTACAGAATGATGTATCCATACATTTTAGAGTTTAGAGGGTCTTCTGTGGCTAGAGATTTACATCTGGTTTTTGAAAGAATAATGCTTCATGCTTTTCTTTAAAAATACTACTCTCAAGACAAAAGTGGTTCCCTTGTTTCATGAGCCTTATGCTTTAAGCTCTTACCAGGCCAGGAGCTGGGCCAGACAGGCACTGAATGAGGGGCATTCAGCTGTGCTGTTCATGCCAGAGAGCAGTGCTCTGGCCTCCTGGGCTGGGCTGGGCTGGGGAGAACTGGAGCTCTCCCTCTCCAATAAGCCAACAGGAATCCAAGGTCCAACAGGGAACAAAGCCAGAAGGAGTATGCAACTTGTGCCTGGTGTGAGGAGGGAGTCTTGTGTTTTGGTCCACTCTAGCAGAGATAAAAATCTGCACTGAAAATTTTTTGAAGAGAATATGGGAGGAAAATTTTTACTACATACACAAACAATATTCTGTCTTCTTCCAGATTAGGAATCTCTCTAAAGTGGACCTCCTTGGGCTGGAGGAATGGCTCCTGCCTTTATCCCAGATAGCCACAGGGCAGGAAGCATCTAGCCTGAGACATTTGGGCATTGTACCTTTGTTCTACCAAAGCCCTCTGTTCGTGGTATGAGCTCCTTGCTGGCTGTATCTGTCAGAGACTTGCCTAAATCTGCTCTAAACCAAGGACTGAATCCAGACCTCCTCAGTCTGGCCTACAGCCTTACTGCAAAGCCAGTATGATATATCTTAAAGCCACTGCTTTAATATGCAACCTGAGGACTCCTAAGTTTGTGAACCATTTCCTCCTCTGAAAATTGATCTCCCCAGATTGCCTCCACTTCAGAAAGGTGAAAAGATTTTCTAAGAAAATCCTAAATCAGCAGTGCTTGATTAGAATTCTAACAAGTCACCTTTCTGTTAGCCTTGCTGTAGGAAGCCTTGGAGAGCAAAGACAAAATATACCCTGCTTTAGCTCAAGCAGGCTTCAACTTTTCTGCTGTAAGCAAGAGGAAGAATTTAATTCCATGGAGCTGAGTTTTTGGTGTTTGATGCTGAGTGAAAAGGGAAGCTTTGTTGGCACTGGTGTGACACAGAGTGACTGTACAAAGCCAGAGGCCAAGCCAAACTGGAAAAAACAGTGACTGATTCTTCCTAACCTCAACTGTAGGTGAAATAGAGCTGCAATAGCACCTTAGATTTTTCCAACCACAAACAAATATCTGTGCTTTTTTTGGTTCATCATACCAAATCCAGAAAAAGCATCCAGAATGGTTTGTAATTTTCTTCTTTGGTTTCAAAAATAAAGAACTGAACATTGAACTGAACTATGGGCCATATAAATTCTGATATCCAGAATAAAATTTTTTAGACCAGGAACTATAAAAAGGAAATCTCATGTGACAAAAAGAAAATACACAGGGAACATTTCATATTTTAGGGAGTTGTATGTGTGAGCACATGCATAATAATCTTTTAAAACGCCACAGGCAAATCCAGAAACTAAAATCAGGCACTGAAATCTTAAGAAACCAATCTCTGAGCACAAGCATTTGCCTTCTATTGATATCAAACAGCATTTTCCACAAATCCACTGTCTCATCACTGTACTAAATAAATTAACAAAGGCCTGCCTATTTATTATTTTTCTACCAAATAATGATTTTTAGGCTATGCAGTATTCAAATTCTTGCATTGTGTTTTAGGCCATGTCCTACCTGGAGATTACTGTAATTATGAGTTAGATGACCAGATTGTGCAAATGCTCTTTGTCAGGTTCAGTGCAACATCAGTCAGATCTGAGCATTTGCCACCAAAACCTCACCAGAATTCACACTGAATATGGACATTTTTAGGCTTCATTTAGAGATGATGGAGCCATTGGTACAGTTAAACCACCAGAGGAAATAAAATTTCTGGCTTAGACAGCAGTGTCATCTTAAACCACAGTACCCATTTCTGACCAGGCCTCATGTCATATTTCTTATAAAAGAAATAGAGGTATTTCATCATATATCATTGCTGAGCACAGCAGGGTGCTGTCAAGCAGTTAAATAATTTATAACAGAAATAAATGGACATAATTTATACAGACCAGCTGTGAAGAAGAAAAATGCATTATAGATCACCAATGGGTTTCACAGCCACTATCTGGCAACAGCAAAGGATGAGGCTTAGGAAGCTGGGTATCAATTGCAGGCTAAAAATGTATGTTATGACTCTCAGCTTGTCACTTCATGTCTCACCTTCTCCAACATGTTCCTATGACTGCATTGATTCTTCTGGGCCTCTTATTCCAAGTAATTCATCCAGGCCCACTTTCCATCCTCCAGAAAAGATTTAGATCTTTGTTCACTCATTTTCAGTGTCATTCACTGGTCTCCCTTTGCCCCCTCTTCAATTCTTAGTAGACCATTTCTCCTCTGTGCTTCCTCCCATACAAGTTCATGTTTGAGCTTGATGTTTATTGCCTAGTTTCTATACCAAGAAGTCTGTCCCCAAAGAGAGGAAATCTGGAAGATGCCCTATTTCCAACTCTGAGAGACCAGCACTACAGGAGATGTGGGAAGATTAAGACTGTTCACTGAGACAGAACTGGTGCTGTTTAGCTTTTAAAACAGAAGCTGTTTCTGCTAAGTCCATTTCATCTATGATATCATAGAAGTTTATCTTGTAAAAACTTGTAGATTTGGTGTAAAGAAGTGAAAACATGCTTCATGTAAGAATCATAATTTTCACTGTGTTTCCAATATGTCATGTAGCATAGGCTTCTAGCTTCTCCAAGAAAATGTCTGTGTACTTTTAACATCACAAAAATTATTTAATTTTCTCAGTTTATTTCTTGAAGAAAGCTGGACAGTTGTGCAGTTTTGGCTGATACTTGCCAATAAAATTCAGCCTAAGGCTAAGCTACATGTAAAATTACAGCCCAAACCATTCAGGTCTGGCAAAGCTATATCCTGTTAAATACAGAGCCTTGTAAGTGGAAGTGTTAGTAATGTTTAATAGTAGGCAGTGCTACCAACCCCACCTCTAGGATATTTTAAATCTACTATTAGGTCTATAAATAAGATCATGCTAAAAGTAATACTAAAAGAGTAATAAACATATTTTTATCAAACTTGAAGTGTCATGAAAGGCTTTATGGCCTTAAGCTGATGTATAAATGTAGGTTCTGATCTTGCAGTATATCCTAAGTGGAGGCAGAAGTCAACACTTTTCAGTTGTGGTGTCAGTATTCCCACAAGACCGTGTTGGCAGCGCTTCACTACCTTGATCTGCTACATAAAATTTCTGTGGGAGTTCCTGTGCTCTGCAGTTCATGACCTGAAATCTCTGCTCCCACTGAAGTCAAGTCTCCCTGAGAGAGTATTGAGCAGTAACAAGGTAAGGACCTCTGTGTGTAGAAACGTTTTTACTGTAATGCTACCCGTGTAGTGCAGTTTGTCATGTTTTTATGATGAAAGAGCACAGGATCAGGGTGTACACATCCTGGGGGGAATAGGCAAGCAGCGTAATAATTAACATCTAGCAGACCTAAATTCTTTCTAAGTTGCTGGAAAGCAGCTGTTAAAGGGATTAAAACAAAGAAAAAAGAGCACAGTTGTTTCAGACAAATAGGTGTGCTAAGGTCTTCCAAAGTTTATGCTGAATTTGCAGTAGGCAAGAAAATGGAGAATGGAATGAAATGAAATATCAAGGATCAAAATGGGTTTGTTGGCAGAGAAAGCTGGTTTTTTTTTTCTGTCTCTCTCTTTTTTTACATATAGAATTCTCAGGAAAAACAAAACAAAACAAAACAAAACAAAAAGCAATAACATGGAGCAAAGAGAATTAACTATCTTGAAATGCCCATAATTGAAACTCAACTCTCATAGCTGCAACACCTTCCTCTTTACACGTCATGGTCAGTAAAGATACCCTTCCACCTCTCTGTGCCTCAGGCCCAAAGAAACCATATAAAGTTGTTCTACCAATTTTAGCTAATCCCCAGCCCTCTCAGGAGTTCCTAATGTCTTGTCTTTTTTTCATGTTAATTTTCTCTTTCCACCTTATGTTCTTGTGTAACAATTTTGGTTGCTTTAAAGGAGTTTATTTTGTCTACCTCAGGCTCCTATATTGCTTTTGTTATCTTACTGCACAGACAGTTGTAAGCACCAGCTACAAGGTCACAGCAGAAGCATCAGTTTATTGGATCAAAGTGTGTGTGATGAGATTTTGAGCCTGAGATGCCCTAGAGAGAGATGGAAACTAGGGGTTAGCAACTGAGACTGTTACTCTTTACTTCTTGCCAGTGTTGGGGATTTATTCTGCAGAATCAAAGTTAGAAAATGAGTGAACTCTACAGCCCCAAGCTTTGCTGATAATTATTTTCCTTCCTGAAGAAGTTGTAGACTGTATTTTACACCACCTGAAAGTGTCTCAGTGTGCTTATCCTGTGCAACAATGCTCACAGGGACAGAGGGAAGAAGAAATGAATACCATTAAATAAAAGGTTTGCTAGATAATTTATTGCTACTCTTACTTATATCCCTTATTATATTTAAGAAATTATGAGAGATTTCTAATTGCATTTGATGGAAATAATTTCTGCCCCTGCATTGCTCTTCAGATGCTATGTTGTGGGGTAATGGGTTTCTTGCTCCAGTGCGGAGGAGGATTTTCCTTATCTAGATCCAGAATTCCTGCCTCTATGGATCAGATTTTCAGTTGCCTCCACTTCTCTTATCAGTAAAGACAAAGGTGGAAAGAAATCAAGGAGAAATGAATTTTCAGCAATGGAGAAGTGTAACTACCTCTTTGACTGATGATTACAGAGTTGGACCTCTGAGAACAAACACCATTAAAAAAAATCTTCTGAAAAAGAACAGGTTTTAGTCCTTAGAACACAATAGAACTGTATTGAACACATCAAGGATGATCACACTAAACCAATTCTCCCTCAGAATGCCAACTTTCCTGAAGGTATTTAGAAGATAAACAAAAATAGAAATGAACTATTTTTCTAATAATGTAGATGAATGGAGCCCATATTTATGAATTCTTGAGGAAAATGAATAAAGACAATTTCATGCTGGCTCCTTGGCATAATGATAAAACAGAAGGTCTGTACTCTGTACTGAAAAGGGATATGACTATTCCTAGAATCCAGAGTCATCTCTTCAACCTGTCAGGCCTATTTTCCCTCTTCTTGCTGTGCTGGGAATGTTCGTTCTTCACACTCCTTGGGCTTTGTGTTCTCCTCGAAGTGACATCTCTGGTTAAATGGAGTGGCAGGATTAATACACACTTGGAATTCAGAATATTTGCTGAATCTGGACTTTATAATAGCATGGCATGGAGTCTCATTTCAGAAATGAATTGAAAAGGAGTAGGATAACTGCACTTTCAAGTAGGCTGGCAAGCAGACAGGGGACCATAAATCAAGGTTAATGATAATGGCAATGTTCCAGTTTGGAAGGGAAGATGAACATAAGGACTATTACAAGAATTGGTGCTAGGCCCAGCTTTACTAAAAGCCATTATTTATTATATTAATGGAAACTAAGGAACACTGAAGTCAGACCTTGCCAAAATCTACAGAAGAGGGAGAAGACATCTTGCCTAGCTTCATCTATCCGAGTCGTACTTGCTGAGAGCATTTTAGTTTTCTAAATTTTCTTGAAAAAAAGATAAAAACATACCTCAAAAGGTGACAAAATTAAGAGGAAGGATGTACTGTCTAGAAGCACCTTTCCACAAATTTAGGAAAAGTCCAGATGGCCATAGTAGTCACATCACTGAAGTATTTTCAGGATGAATAAATGCTATTAAATATGGAAAAAGGTTAAATTATGTTCTCCACCAGATTTTCTTTGGAACGAGATATATAGCTGGAGAAAGATATTTTGAAATCTTGGTGTCAATGAAGAAGTTTTAACACAAATCAAGAACTAAAAACTGTCTTTTAACATTGAAGAGTTCCAGAATCAAGTGGTTTTGTGCTTCATATGTGGATTTCAGATAGGTATTAAATAATTTAATTACAAATTACAATAAAAAAAAGTATGTTGAATTTGGAGAGTTAACAGTATTGAATGAGAAATCAATGAGTTAATTTAACAAAGAATTGGAAGTTCAAAAAGAGGGATTTTTTTGCCAAATTATGACTAAGAGAGAGAAGAAAACCTGCTGAAAGTATTTATTAAAGATGAAAACAGCAAGAGGAGTGATAGCCCAAGGGGCATGAGTAAGGAGGATGAACTCAGTGTAATATTAAGCTGAACGTTAAAACTATTGCTTGATACTAAATTTCTTCAGACTCAGAATTTGCTTTTTCCAAAAGGAAGGTGGGAGCCAAATAATCAGAGTTGTGCTTTTGAAGTTGTTGGTTTAGTTATTTTAACTGGTTTTACAAAACCAGTGAGTGCTATAGAGTGTGTTCCAATGCTACCAATGTTGTGGGCAAATCGGAAACGAAATGAAATACAGATGTGGTCCACCAAAGTCAGAATAAAAGATTTTCTGTCGATGGTATTATTAAGTTTTGATCACACCCAAGGAAAAATAAATGAGACAGAAGAAGCAATGAAATCAACACTCTAATTTAGTGGTTGTGTCCCTTCCCTGAAAGAGGCAAACACGCTCTTCTAATTTTACTGCATTTAGGAGTTTTGTGTCTTATTTCTAAGTATCCATAGTAATTGGACAAGATATTTAAACAGGTCTCACAGCAAGGACTGGAAAATGAGTCTGCCCTCATAAAGGAATATTTTAAACTGAAAAAAGAAGGATTATCTCTTGGCCTAGTGAATCTTTTATAACTCCAGTGAAAGCTGGCTGTCTAGAAGGGTGCATGAAGTCATCCTCCAACAGTTCAATGTTTAGATCCCATTCCTAGGACATGCGAATTTGATATTCCTTAGGCTAAGAAAACAACTGGAAATAGGTGTTCCACAGGCTGCATGAGTGCTCTGCCGACTGCATTAACAGATGACAAAACAACACTAGAACTGCCAAAACCTTTGCTGGCATTTCCATGAAGAATCTTACTCAGTAGACATCCTGAAAAAACCTGGAATATATAAGAGAGGTACGAGAATAGTCATAGTCTTCTGATGCAACTGGTGTGCTGGGCTTTCCTATGTTGTCAGTGCTAGAGCTTGTGTGGCTGGTGCTGACTGGGTGCATAAGTTACTGGTGAAAATGGAGACATTGAGGGGCTACCATTTTGCAATTACACAGCCTGTGCCACACATCTGACTTTTACTGGCAATTCTGAAAAACATGATGTGCTGACAACAGCATCTGCCTGGGAATTTGCTGGAAAAGAATGGTCACACAGACAATAAAATCTCCAGAGGTGATTTTCAGGAAGCAGGAGTGGAGGACTGGTGTCTCTGCAGGCTGCCTATTTGCACTACATCACCTCTGTTATTAATCCTGAAAACCTTGTCACTGTCTGGAAACTATTTGCTCTGGCTATATTCAGGACTTCTGGACCCCATTTCTACCTGGCCCAAAGCAATTCCCTACACTGCAGGTAGTCCATTAAACAACACACAATTTCTGTTTAGGGTTTTAAAAAAATAGCCTTTTGCTTTTTGCAGCTCTATTTGAATTTTTATTGACTGACTGTAGTAGACTATTATGTCACTTGTTCTGTAAAAATGCACAAGCCATGAATGACATCAGTGTCAGAGGTAAAAAGGAAAGGCCAAGGCCTGCAAAGGAGCTTAAGGTGTTTAAATCCAAAACATAGATCCGTGGATTTTTTCATACCTTTCAAAGAAATGGAATTCCCATCAGTGAACATGTCTAGATGTCTACATTTTTGGTGTTGGAAATATGGATTTCTTTCAAAATCCTGATAGCAGGTCAGTATCTAAGTCCTCCCAGGACTCCTAAGCTCCATACGTTTTTAAGTCTTCCTCATGATTTCCCTGTCCCCTGGGGCACACTCTCAGTATGTGTTCCAGTTCTGCCTGGAGGAAAGCTGGGAGAAGGAGGTAAAATCTCTAGTCTTTGACAATGCAATGATGAAGACACTCCATGCATGAAAATTTTCCCCATGTCTAGTTTGGCCCAGAAGTTTTTTCTGGGACTGTTTTTTCATGTAGGTCAGTGAAGCCTCTCCTGTCTGTAGCTCCCCTTCAGTCTTTAGTGAGCACCTTCCACAAAAGAATAAAATGCATGCCTAAGTGCCCACCAGTCTGTCAGGAGGGGATCCAAACCACGGGGTTGTTGGTGCACAGACCAGCTTTTGCTCTCTTGAGGTTTCTCAATGGAGAGTTTCACTGCGCAGAAGCTGTGGTGGAGAAAGTGGTGAAAAGTCTCTCTGTTTTCACTGGTAAGGCACTGTGCCCAGTTTATGGGCAATACAAACCTGGCCCCTCTGCCTCCATGAGTGCTGCAGTTGTGTGGACGTTTGGTGGTGAGGGAGATTTGCGTCTTTGCTTTGTGAGAAAACTGCTGGGCTAAGATGGGGCCTCATTCAAGGCAAAAGTCATCCTGGGTCTTAAGAAAGGGTATCAAACCCCTGCATTTTCAGGGATATGACAAGCAATCCATAGAACTGTGATGGAATGGAAAGCAGAAGATTTGGCCTGGGTTCTCCAAAATTTGGGAAGTTTTAGATCATGGCACTGAGCAGGAGCCCCTAATCACCGGCACAGGTGCTAGGCTAGTCTGAGTTAAAGTACCCACATAATAGCTTGTGATGCAGAAAAACATTGAGTCTCCAGCAGGAAAAATAGGCCATGGCTTTTAAGGATCAGGAAAACTGGATGCCTGGGTGGCAAACACATGAAAACCATCTGGAACATCATCAAGAGGGTTTTCCTGTTTCTTAACCAGGTATAGATACTATTACCTGTATCACAGCTCAGTCCAAGATGGATGTTTAAAAAGCTTTTGTGCAGGCTCAGATTGCACTTGATAGCTTCAAAACTCTGCAAGCAGCCTTGCCATTGTCTGCAGGGTGTGTTGAAAGTGAGGCTGAAGAAGTGGGGATTGAAACTGCATTCTTGGGGTGGGTGGATCCCTTGTCACCAGCTTTTGGCAAGGTTGCTGTGTCAAGGCTGTGCCTGCCGTCAAGTCTGCATTTTGAGACACTGTGTTCTTGTCTCAGATCTTCAGATATCCCTGATGTTTCATGTCATTACTAATGGCAAAAAACATCTCTGTCTTTTATTTCTATTAGAAACCTGCTGTCTAGCTCAAAACAGATCCTTGATTTTTTGAGCACTCTCTAGCATCTACCTGGACTACTGCTAAAATAAAAATCCATTTGCTTCTCTTTAAGTAATGCACTCAAATATGGTCTCTGCAAAATGCAATTTCCATCTAATACTTGGACTAGACCTCATGAAATAAGATGCTGAGAAAGATTTACGAGTCACTGCAGCTCAAGCTAATGTGCTGATAGCTGTGGAATTTCAGATGTTTAAATAAAAAGTACTCACAGCTGCAGCAGGAGTTTCCTAATTTGCCAAAAACCCTTAGAAAATAACCCTCCAAAATGGTAAGCAAAGGTTTAGACTATATATGTACACTTGATTTTTATACAGTTTTAAATAGTCCTTGCAAATGATTAAAAATAATTGTTGAAACATCTTTACCTGTAAAAATACTTCTGAGGGTAGAGCAAGCAAGCAAGAGTGAGATGGAGCTTTCTGTCTGCTCTGCCCCTGGGAATTCTCCTAGATGCATACACCTGATGGCACCTACTCTGCAGAATAGCTGCTAAAACCTCCAGAGTCCTCTGGGAAGTCTCTTATTGACTTACCCTCCATTGAGATTTCCCTTGGCTTCTAAGCACAGCATAAAGAGCATAACAGACCAGCTCCTGCCTTGAATAATCATTTGAAAGATTCAGCTAAAGGCTGCAACACCAATTTCATTATTAAAAATAATGGAGGATTTGATGCAATGGAAAGCTGATTTACAAATATGTCACATGCCAAATCCAACTTTCAGGTTCCTTGGTTTGCTTAATGTTATTTCAAGATGTCCAATGGACCATACACTATGTTGTTTTCTGCAGGAAAGACAGACTGCAATCCACTTTTATATGTTTCATCCTTATAGTAAGTGTCCAGAAGAAGGATAAAAAGCCATTTGAGAAGACAGGCAGTGCTTATAATCATGTAGCTAGGATTGTTTAAGAGTATTATTATTTTTCCAGTGTATATATGCTGGCATAATGCTGCTTTGGATACAGCTATGAATGTATATTAATAAAAACTTTTTTACCAGTATAATTCCTTGCCTGGCCAAAATCAGCTACACAAGTATAAGCATATGTATATAAGCACAACTGTGTTTATACCATTACCAGCTGCAGTTGAAGCCTCTTGTACAGGCAAACCCAAGCCCTTCAACTCTTCAGAATACACCAAAATGGCACCAGCCTTAATGTTTAGAGATTTGACCCTCTTTTGTAAACAAATTATAAATCACTTTAGTCCTCTGTGTTTGGGGAATAGTCTTTAAGTGAACATGTTTAAAGAGATGTCGTGTTTCCAACTGAGGTACTGGAAACATTTGATTTTTTTTTTGCGGTGTCTCAAAAACCAGTTGTGTCAAGCGTGCCAAGTGTTTGATGTTGGTTGTCTGACAGGAGAACTTAGAAATGTATTGTTTGGGCTGATTTTGGATAACACAATCATTTCCATGCTTTGATGAGTCCTTGATGTTGTAGTACTTTAGAGGAAGGATGACAACAACATCAAACTTCAGTCAAGGCCCTTCTATTATATTTCAGTTGTATATAGTCAGAAATCCAGCTTCAGGGTAATCATAGACTCCTAGAATGGTTTGGGTTGGAAGGCACGTCAAAAATATTCTAGTTCCAATCTCCTGCCATGGACAGGGAAATCTCCTACTAGATCAGCTTATTCAGAGCCCCATCCAGCCTGGTTGTGAACATATCCAGGGACTGGGAGTCCACAACCTCTCTGGGCAGCCTGTCCCTGTGTCTCACCACCCTTACAGTGAAGAATTTCTTCCTTTTATCCAATCCAATCCAATCCAATCCAATCCAATCCAATCCAATCCAATCCAATCCAATCCAATCCAATCCAATGCAATGCAATGCAATCCAATCCAATCTAATCCAATCCAATCCAATCCAATCCAATGCAACGCAATGCAATGCAATGCAATGCAATGCAATGCAATCCAATCCAATCCCCTCTTTCAGTCTGAAGCCATCCCCATTTGTCCTATCACTACATACCCTTGTCAAAACCCCTTTCCAGCTCTCCTTTATGCCCTCGAGGCACTGGAAGCTCCCCTAAGGTCTCCCTGGAGCCTTCTCCTCTCTGGGCTGAGCAACTCCAACTCTCTCAGACTGTCTTCACAGGAGACTTTCTCTAGCCCTCTGATCACAACCTGCATGTGGACTGGCTACCTCACACGTGGGCTCTTGGTGAGCACCATCCTATGAGAGAGCAGTAAACCCAGTAGTACTTCTGTACTAGTACACGGAGTTAATTTAGAACCAGAAACAACAGTTCCATGTCCAAATTATGAAAAATACACAGGGAAGAGATGCAACACAGAGACATGTCTGAACAATCTGTTGATTGAGCTGGTTGCCTGTCCAGCCATGGCATTATTCTCGACTTAGGTGATCCACTAATAGGGGAAGTTGGCTGTGAATGTGTTTACTGGTGAAGAAATGGGAATTTAAACTGGTAAAGCAGTGGGAATTTAACTCTTAATATAGAAAATTATTTTGCTTCTGTTCTTAGAAGTGGACATAAGTTAGATGTAAATCTATCTAATTGTTTTTTAATTTGCTGGTCGTTGGAGAAGGCAGTGCTTTTCAAGGCTTATCCCAAAGTTCATTGCAGTCTGTAAATGCTTCTCAACTGTTTTTCATGGGGTGTTTCTCCAGCCTCTTAGTAAGTCTGTGTTTGCAATGTCTCAGCTTCCATGATTCATTATATTGCTCAGACTTCACACTCTGAGATGGCATGAATATGTGATATCAGTTTAAGGAGAATAAAAATCGCTAGAGAATTGTTCTAAGGACATTTGGGACCACCTAGCATTACATGAGGTTATGTATTTTCAGTTCATTTTACTGCAGCCAGTCAGTACGTGTCATTCCGAGAAGATGCAGCTGAGTTAGGATGATTTCCAGTTCACTGTAGGTTTTTGGGAATTTGCTGCAACAAACGAATACTCAGTCTCTCCTAGGAGAAGGAACCTACCAGACATCACTGGGTGTGTGAAACAAATATCTTCCAAGGGATCAGCAACATCAGATGCTATTTGACCACTGATAAAACAAGACACAGGCAGTTCAGAACAGGCAGTAAATTTTATACTTTGCAAAACAAATGTCTTGTCAAGTGCAAATTCAGCATTTAATCAAAGCTTGTGGTCACAAGAAAGTTGTTAGCTTTGTCTTCCCTTGTTCCTTCTTTTTTTTTGTGAGTTGCTTTTATTAACATTGTCTTTGATATTTCCTAGAAACTCTTCTCATTTTCTTGCTATTTTTAAGAAGTATGCTGCTGTGAAAGTATTGCTGTGCAAAGCAGTCCAATGTCAAACTTCTCTTTGTTTTCAATATTTTAAAAATAGTTCTGTATTTAAATATCCTCTAGCACTGAAAACAATAACTGAGCCATTTTCTTTATGGTTCATATTGAAACAATGTACGTGATGCAGTACTCTACAGGACACTATATTTTATTCATTAGTTTAGTTTGAGAGAGTAGCTGTTTGATGTGCAGCTATTTCAAGCCTATTCTACTTTCTAAAATCCTTCTAATAAAATTGGATAGCCTCATGATATAAATATTTAATTTTAAAAATCCCCACACTTGTGATAATTTTTATTCTGTATTTTAACTTTCAAACTGTTCTTACATGCATGAAGAAACTGATGTTACTCTCATATAAACACGAAGACATTAACATTTATCTTCTACCTTCTAGTCAGCTTGTGTAAACACGTTTCAGTATAATTAACTAGTTTAATGTTTGGGACTGAGTTTGGGCATATGACAATGCTGTGTCTGCTCCTGTCTGTAGCTCTTGATAGAATAGCTAATTCGAGGCAGAAATTGCAGATTTCCTAATGAATTTACCAAACTTTGAGTCATAGCTCAAAGAAGGGAAGCATGGCACTGCCTGTCTCTGAGGGGCTGTGCAGGCATCACCCTGTTAGTTCCAGGCCCTTGTGTTCAGCACAGTGCTGGAGATGGTGAGTGTTGGGCTGGCACGACAGAGGGGGCTGGTGGTGACATGTGCCCAGTGCCACACCAGGCACCAGCAACCACTGGGCACTGTAGTCCTCTCACACAGCCTGTCCTGCCACCTGCACCAAGGACATTGGGAGCAGCTGTCATCCCCTTCAGGTGCAGCATCTGGACTTGTATCCTGAGCACAGACACCTGCCCTTCAAAGGCTCAACTCAGGGATGACATTTGAAGAGCAGCTGAAGGGAAAGAAGGCTGAAGCAAAACTGGCCCTTTAGGTCATATCCTAATGATTACAAACTGGGCTAAGGAATGAGAGATGTTGGGTGAGTTTCTCCCTTTTCCTTTTCCTTTTCCTTTTCCTTTTCCTTTTCCTTTTCCTTTTCCTTTTCCTTTTCCTTTTCCTTTTCCTTTTCCTTTTCCTTTTCCTTTTTTCCTTTTCCTTTTCCTTTTTTCCTTTTCCTTTTCCTTTTCCTTTTCCTTTTCTCCTTTTTCCTTTTCCTTTTCTCCTTTTCCTTTTCCTTTTCTCCTTTTCCTTTTCCTTTTCCTTTTCCTTTTCCTTTTCCTTTTCCTTTTCCTTTTCCTTTTCCTTTTCCTTTTCCTTTTCCTTTTCCTTTTCCTTTTCCTTTTCCTTTTCCCTTTCCTTTTCCTTTTCCTTTTCCTTTTCCTTTTCCTTTTCCTTTTCCTTTTCCTTTTTCCCTTTTCCTTTTTTCTTTTTTTCTTTTTTCTTTTTTCTTTTTTCTTTTTTCTTTTTTCTTTTTTCTTTTTTCTTTTTTCTTTTTTCTTTTTTCTTTTTTCTTTTTTTCTTTTTTTCTTTTTTCTTTTTTTTTTATTTTTTATTTTTATTTTTTTCTTTTTTATTTTTTTCTCTGTTCTTTTTTTTTTAAATTCTTTGGGGGATTTTCAATAATTCCTGCAGCCCAGGAGGGCTCCTGGCTGGGCTTTGCCTCATGCCGTTGTGTTGAGGCAAGCGTGGATGTGCAAGTGGGAGGCTTTACAGAGAAGTGAGCTACCAGTAAAACATAGCTTCTTCCAGGATTTACAGCAGCTGAATGAGAGTTTTCCACATCACACTTAAAAACTTAGATTACTGTTCAATTACAGCTGACTTTTCTGGAGGTAGCCTTTAACCCCTCTGCCTGTCTTTTTCTCTCTATAGAGTATATATACCTCCCTTCTTGTACCTCAAAGAGGGATTTAATATCTGTCTCATATTACCTCATCCCTTCCATCTTCCCACCAATAGATGATTGCTCCTGGGAGAAGCACTTAGGATTTTGTGTGGTCCAGTTTTGAAAGACTTTGGACACAAGAAACAGCCTCTTTCCCTATGGCACGGCTTCACATCCTACTTTGTTAAAGTGCTAGAAATTGTATTCCAGTTTAAATTTTCCTTTTTCCTAACTTTGTCCTGTGAGAGCCCATTTAATTATACCAAGCAACCAAGCCAAATTCTCATTCAGCCAAATTGGTGTTGGCTTAGTCTAACTCCCCCTGAGCTTGGAAAAGCAGCATGCATGTGGCAGAGTGGTAAAGCGAAGACATTCTCCTAATAGTGTCCAGTGGGTTTGCTGAGACCTGACCCCTCACACCTTGGCATGAACCTGAGGGAAAGCAAACAGCCTGGGCCCACATCTCCACTGCCCATCCAAATTTTCCATCAGTTTCGTTTCTTTTTTCTACAATCTGCTAAAAATGTTGATTTTTCTGTCTAAAATAAAATAAACCCCTCTAGTTTTTCATCCCATTGTTATTTACCACAAGTGAGACTGAATCACGTTTCTGCATTTCCCCTTCCTTTTTCACTTCCC
Organism: Phylloscopus whistleri; assembly: GCA_017589585.1. Lineage (NCBI taxonomy): Eukaryota > Metazoa > Chordata > Aves > Passeriformes > Phylloscopidae > Phylloscopus > Phylloscopus whistleri. The sequence goes on along the minus strand of JADMLD010001629.1, from coordinate 1,033,764 downwards.
AAGTCCAGGTTACAGGCAAATTTGAAATGCTCTGTGGCAGGCAGTAGGACAGCAGGCAGACACATGGAACATATGCTGAACATTTTGAATGGACTCTGGAAAGAAATTTAGAATTTATTAGAAGATGGAAACATTTTTGTTTCTAATGTGCAATTAGGGAATTAAAAATCTTTAAAGAAAATCCAAATAGTCAGGATAAAAAAATTCCAACAGCCTAATACCCCTAGAAACATCCAGGCCTGGCATTTAAATTAAGTATCTCTCTCTTTCAATGTGCGATCCTTTTCATTCTCCCGTCCACGGCCACAAAGCAATATTTAATGCCATTTTGTACAATAAGAAAATGCACACCTTCTGCTCTATGAAGGGTTCATTCACCCTTCTCTCCTACCCTTCCCAAAAACAGGGAAAGAGTTGCTTAAGAACTGACACTTTGTAAGAGAGGCTGTTTAACAAGAGTTGGGCAAGTTTGGATTTTTTCCAGAGCAATTCCTAGCACAGCAGCTGTGAGGGTCCTGTCAAAACACCAGCCTAAATCATTTACTTGCTGTCCTTTGCCATTCCTCTATCTGTGAGCAAACTAAAAATAGAGATGAACTACGGGGCTCCAAGTAACTACACTGAGTGTAGGATTTGAGATGATGGTGTGTATTTAACAAGAAATGTTTTATAATTGAAACAGAAATAGTAGGAGCTAAATATAGGCTTTTAAATTCATTTAGACTCTGGAGTTGGCAGGTTTTTCTTTATGGTATTTGTATGATTTCCTTATTTGAACCAACATGAAGTGATTTTAATTTTTTTTTTTTCAGACTGCAAGGATTTCAACGATCCAACATTTTTGGTACTCATCAGCATGGAATATCTGGCAAGTACAAGTCAAATTTTAAAATCAGCTTTTTTCCCCTTAGACAAAGTTCCTGTGATGAAATCAAACTGGGCAGTAGCGAACCCCTAAAAGGGTGACAGAGAGAAATATTTTTTTTTTTTTGCCAAATCTATTATCTTTGTTTAATTTTGATTAACAGGTCTGGGGTGGTGATTCTTTCACTCTGTTTGTAGAGGGACATGAGTTACTTCCTCCCACACTGATGCCAAGCCAGAAGTGCTCAGAGACAACAGAGTCTGCTGTGCACAATTTATTGCTGCCATGCCAAGCTAGAAAGTCCTCTTCTGTGATTTCCCCCTTGAAAAGCTTCTAAAGAAATCCCCCTTGAAAAGCTTCTAAAGAACACTGTGGATGTTCTCTAAATTCTCCTGGGCAAATTGGAAGCAGTCTCCTTTTCTGGAGGGCAGATGTTGCCTAGTCAGTGAAAAGCAAAAGCACATTGGGTTGTCATTGCCCATGGATACCTGGCGGCTGTGGGAAGTACAGGGTGTGAAAGAAAAGAAACCAGGATAATAAACCAGAAAAGAAACCAAGGTTTCTCAGTCCATCAATTTCCCAGTAAATGGGCAGAAAAATATCCTGAGTAGTCCCCTCACCTAGCTGTGGCTGCCTGTAAGACAGGAGTCAGCTCTCAGCTAATTGTCTCCCTCTAAGACTGGGAGAAAGAGGATTAATCCCATTGTGACACAGGATTAGTACTGCCCGTTGGAAGTGTGCCACTCTAGTGGATACTGAAAAAGCCTAGATGCCAGTTCAGAGTCTGAGAATCCTATTCAAAGAACAGAATTACCCAGAAAGACTCAAAGATCAATGTGGGCAAATAAATAACTTGAAAGTGTCCCTGTAGAAGAGGTTTTACACAACTTTTTCTTTCCAAAACAAATTATTTGGCTGAAGACACCAACACTTCAGTTCAATCTCAATAGAAATAAACAAAATATATTTTTTCATTAAAACCAGCGATTACTGAATAACAGGATTTAACTTCCCACCACATCCTGTTTCTAGCTGCAGGCCTTTTGAAAGTGCACCAGCGTCCCAGTGGCAGAAGTGGCATTGTTGTCTGAGCTCTCTGGTGAGAGAGCTTTCCAATAACAGCAAGTCTCATCTTCACCTCTCCATCAGGGCTGCCAGGGGGTGAGTTCAGAACTAAGTCAGGAGGGGCAAAGACATCACTGCATCATCTTTCAGCCCTTCGAAAAAAACAAAGAGCACATACTTGGCAGCACTTTAATTTCTATGGTTACTTATGAATAACAGCACAGCTGGGGAACTGTTGCTACAACCTACTAGCAGAGATCATTTAGGAGGTCAGACTTAAGCAGATCCATTAAAAAAGCACTGCTTTTTTCAGAGATAATAAAACCGAGGACTGTAGGTTGTACTCTTTATGTTACTATCAAGTGGATTATCCTGCTAGTCATAAATTTACCCTCATTGTTTCAAAAGCAGTAGGAGGAAGGATGGCTTTTTATTTAAGACACCAACCAGGGCTGATGATTTCTGGACAAAATCTTGACCAGGAGCATGATTCACTTGGATGTTGTCAGTCACAGATGTTGATGTCTCCCATGCTAATGAAGGCAAGTGCTTCAGGCAGCTTGGAGAGGCTTTCTGGCTGGGGACACCTGCATCAAGGCTTTGCTTTCTACCAAGGGCACAGTAACACAATTTTCCAGCAAAGTCCAGAAGAAATAATTGAGGAATCCCGAATCAGAATGATTTGGGAGCTCTGACACAGACTTCCTGTACAGCCTGGGTGAAATGACTGGTTTGTGCTTTCAGTTTTGATCTTTATTTTGTTTCTTAGTTATCAGGGCGGCAGTCATGAAGCCCTGGTAACTTCATTGCAATAAAATACATCTTTAATTGGTGGATAGACTTCAAAAGCCTTTTGGCCAAGGAAAAGTTATTGCTTTGTGTTTCACAATGTCCTAATCAGGAGGGAAATGAAGGCAAAAGTCACCCTTATTTTGTCTGCCATGCACTTACTGTGATCTCCTCTGAAGCAGATTCACTCCTAAACAGCCAGGCCTAAGGACTTTAGGTACTTATTTTACTTCTGCAAATTCAAAAATGCAGCATGTCATCAGGGAATGGAAAAACTGTTATTTTACATATTTATGGGTAGAATTTTAAAGGACACTATTACAAATATAAAATAATTACTAAACTTAGAATCACAGAACCATAAATCATAGAATAGTTTGGTTTGGGAGGGACCTTAAAGATCATCTTGCCCCACCCCTCCCCCCCAGCATGGGCAGGGATGTCACCCCCTGGATCAGGTTTCTGCATTAATGAGCCTGTGAGTCGGCCCACAGAAATGCACTGCTGCGTCAATGCAAATGTTGTGTTTTGACATTTTATTCAATGTAATGCAGGATTAGTATCGGAAAAAAACAAATGAAATCCATGTAAGTCCTTTTTCAGGACTCTTCTTTTTACATGCTGTCACTACACAGGCTGGAATAAGCACATCATCCCAAATAAAGCCACTGACATCAGTAGAGCTTCACCTGGGACAGATTTGGCTTACTTTTGCTAATTGCATCATTACCCTCAAGCTACACTGAACAATTCATTAGTGGCAGACAGCTGAATTTCTAAAAGTGTGTGTAACCCAACTCTAACAAACAGCACAGTAGAAACTACTCTCAGTAGCTCCTCTGGGCAACCAAGGACACCATGAAATTGAATAAATAAATATAAACAAAGAATGTTTTTCAATCTACTTCCCATCTGGAGTACTGGCTATTTTTTCAGCTCTTAAACTGAGGTACCTTTGCACTTTATTAAGACAATCCTCTACCTTTTGCCATCTCTGATGACCCCAGTTAATTTAAGAACATTTCTATAGATTAGAGATTTCCCTTTTCAGCACTTCTAAAGAATAAGCCAATCTGTCATGGGCTGCTAAATTTTGAAAGTTCCTGCTTAAGTCTTGTTGTTGTTGTTCTTGTCCAAGGGAAAGGTCGAAGTATGATTTTGATTTTTTTTTCATTTTTCCTAAATTTTTCTCACCTATTTTCACCTACCCATTAAATTCCTACAAATAATGAGGCATTGCTGGGCATGGCTCCTGGCTGAGTTGGGCTGAGCTGGCAGAGCAGTAGCTGGGCTGGGGTGACAGGGACAGCCAGCTATCCCCTGCAGCTCCCAGGGCCATTCCCCATGGTGGTGTCCTCATGCTGCTGCCCTGTCCTGGAGGACAGCAGAGCTCAGTGGCAGAGCTTGCCCTGTGCCTGCTGGCCTGGGTGCCTGACAGCCTTTCTGAACCTGCTTAATTTCCTAGCAGAGGCTTAACCTTGGAGTCTGCTGAGGCACCTTTCACTGGCAGGTACACACTGTGGTCCTTCTTCACTTTCGTCTCTAACACCACCTAGAAAGGAACAATATTGCTTCATCCCTTTTGTGCTAGACTCCACATAAACAGGATGTTTCCTACAGAACTTTCAGTTTGACTGATGTGTCTAATACCCAGTGTAGGACTTAATTAAATAAATATCTCCCATCCAAACAGTCTTAGTTGTTGGCTAAAGTTTCATTTCTTGAGACACAAAAAGTTACCTAATCCAAAATGTCGTGGTTCTTGTCCTCTTTCTTGCTTCTTTACTCATGGTCATACTTCTTCTCAGTAACAGTGCTTCAGGAGGAGAGGGACCATCACTCCATCAGTGAGATACTCTTCTTTCTCCATCACTCCATCAGTGGGATACTCTTCTTTCTCTCTTCACCTTGTGATGGCTGGAAATGGCAGAGGCTGTATGTAGATATTCACAGGCTTGTTTCTGGATCTCACCAGAGCTGGTTGGGTGTAAGTGCAGCAGATTTGGGGACATGTGAAATAGACCTACAGGTATGTGCCCTAACAAATATTCCAGCCTGGAAACAAATAACTTTTTTGTGTCTGCAGGAAATGCATTTCATCTCACCCCACCACAGACCTCTGAAATAGCTGTTATGAACTGTGTGCTGCAAGACCCTGTCTCTATTCAGTGATTATAAGGGCATTCTAGATGATCACCTCAGCTGCACCTTCAATAGATACCTAAGGCCAGGAGAGGCTGGTTCAGACACCAATCCCCTGCTGAATGCAGATCTAGGTGGGGGATGCTCAGCTCATCACTTGATTAAGTATCACAGATCATATCACAGATTTTCTCAAACAGATACTATCTACAGAGCAAAAATCTGAGATCAAATCTTCTGTTTCTCCAACATGTCTCTCTCCACTCCTATGTATTCAGCACCCTTTGGCCAATGCCCAGCTTGCAGACTGAGCCCAGGTTTTCCTTACAGCCTGACTTGCATTTGAGGAAGACCTACGTGTTCCAGTCCCAGAATCAGCATTTTCAAGTTTTTCAAGAGCTGGGGTTGTGCCCAGAGAAGTACACTGGGGACTGCATTTGTGAATATTCCTGGTAGATGCTGACTAAAGTGCACCTGCTGCTCAAACAGGTCCCTGTCGACATCCTGGTTGTGATCTGGGTTTTCTGTTGTCTCAGAAGTGCTGACTCATCAGAGCCTCTCCCATTATATGCTGGAGCAGTCTCCTGCTTTGTCCTGGAGTTTCTCCAGACCTTATCACTTCTAATAGCACAGGGTTTCCAGGAAAACAAATGATCCTTCATGAATGACCTCATAAGACAAGCATTTAATTGTCCTCCACCTCTGGTGAGCTACAAAAGTTCCATGGAAATAAAGGAGCTGAATCATCTTTTTCACAAATGTTTAACTTGATCCAGTCTATAAAAAAAGGATAAGAGTAGAAAAGATTTTTATAAACATACTGTACATGTCTGGTTTGTCCTGCTTTAGTAAAGTGTAAACAAGAACTAGAGAAGTGTTGACCAGCATTGGTAGAAAGCTTGTTCCTTATCTATCTATCTATCTATCTATCTATCTAATCTCAGTGTGTTCATTCTTCCTTTCTATCTACAGAGTTGATCAAGCAATTAAGTTTGGGGATAAAGGAAAGTCCATTAAGGACTAAATTAAGGATACAGCACTCTAAAACTGCGTGGAGACCATGATCAAGTAAGTTTGGAGGCAGCTAGTGCACAGCCAGGTGCTGTGAATCCCTAGCAAAAATCCCTAACAAACTCTCTGTGGTGTAGCTTTATCACCAAATGTTGTGTCTTCGTATAATTAGTGGAGTAAACTACAAGTAAAAGTTTATTTGACTCTTCATTTCTCTACTTCTTTATGTCTATTTCTTGTGTTAAGCTCTCTAAAGAATAATATTGCTTGTTCAAAGAAGCGACAGCAATGGCAGTTTCTCACTTCCTCTGATTCCAGGAGTAAAGACAAAAAAAAATCTCCTGCCTGTCCATTCAAACCAGCTGCTACAAGTCCAGCCATTGTAATACTTCTCTGCATTTAATACCTGTTTGCTAATTAAAGCTCTCAAGCAGCAATTAAGGTGATTAATGAAATGGACAACCCCAATATCAGACTAACTTTCCTTTTAAACACAGAAAGCATCCAGTGTGGTGAGTATAAACTGATAGCACTGTCAGTTGCAGTAATTGGTGAGGCCCTGGTCAGAAGCCCTGGTCACTGAGGGTGCAGTGCAGGTGTGCAGCCTAGCACACCTCTCAAGGACATCACAGAAGTGTTGTGCTGGGGGCTTTGTGGAGCACAGAAGGAGCTGGGAACCACGTACCAAACCTAAACATCTACTGCTGAGCTGTAGCTTTGCTTCTGACAGCTTGGGGTGCATTCAGGGCTGGCTTCAGCTTGCTCCAGCCAGAAGCATGTGGTGGGGACACTTCCCAGGGAAGTGCAGGTGGTGCTGAGAAGGGAGCTTGATGCTGTCCTTGCCTTCTCTGATTCAGTCACCTCCTTGCTGGCAGCATGGTTATAAAGGCTCAGCCCTTCCCACAGAGTGGGGCTGTGGACTTTGCACTCTCCTGGGTGTTCATCACCATCCTGGATTGGACTCAGTAGCTGCAGAGAGGAGCAGGGCTTTAGATGCACCTGTCTGCAGACTGGCTCCTATCACCAAGTCCTGCACTCTCTTGTTCACAATACACACACCTGCTTGTGCTCTTGCATTTTCAACCCACAGTTATGCCAGGCAGTTTTAAGTAATGTGATTACAGTGAGTTCGTTTAGTGCTTCAAAAATAAAGTAAAAATTAATACTGATACATTTAAAAGGTGCATTGGACAGTTTGAATTGAGACAGCAAATGGTTGTGCAACTTACAGCAGATTTCTTGCCATAATTATTTAATGAAAATAATTTTAGTTTGTTGTGTGAAATGGCTAAAAGATTTTAGGGGCCATTTAATAATTATGTACAGTCCCAGCAGATAAGTAGAACAGAAACAGAGCTTTTCAAAACTTTAAGAATCATAGCATGCAGCAATGGTAATTTGGCACAGAGCTTACACAATAGATTTAATTTTTTCTTAACAGAACAATAATTGAAAACTGACTTAGCCCCTTAAATAAACCAGTGACAGCTAGGAAAATCAGCAGATTGGCCCTTTGTGCCTGCTTATAGTAGATTTTGGCAGCAAGATAGTTGATGTAGTCTCTATAGAACACATCTATTATATCTTCCAGATGTGCTTGACCTTTATCTTGGATAAAAAAGCATCTTGCCATAGAAACGATCAATTTATGTACCCTTAGCCCAAGTCATCAGCTCCTTTAAGATGCTGAAAAACCCCTCTTGTGGTGGTAATGCTTCCACTGCCATTCTGTACAGACATCTAACTTGTGAGTGCCTAGATTTTCAAATGTGAGCACATAATTTAGATCAATGTGCCTGTAGAACCAATAGGAGGAAGATCTGTAACAGGAAAAGGGTTGGCCAGTGCTTGCAGAGGGACATTTGAGAGGTCCTTCCATTGCTAGCTGTTCACAGTGATGGAAGTGGAAAGAAAAATGGCAGTGGCTTCTTCACAGGTTGCATTATTATTTATTTATGTGTACAGGGTGAATCTACTGTTGTCTTTGGTGCTTTGAGGAAGCCATTTCAAACAGTGCCCAGGGAAGAGCTAAGCTGCAGACAGCTGAATGCTCACCTGCCAGGCAGTGGAGAAGGGCACAGGCCACCTCATACCCTCTGAGTCAAGGGGACAATGGCACACCTGTGGCAATGTTAATTGTCCCACTGGCAAAATCCCAGAGCCAGGAGAAGAAAAAAAAGGAGCCTCTGGCTGTAAATGCAATTGAGTCAAACGAGAATTTTCAGTATGTTATACCATTCAAAGTTTATGTCAAAAACTACAGCAGCACTCGGAGTGGCACAAGAACAGAAAATGTCAGACATCAGTGTTTTTGGGAAGGAGAACAGGGGACATGGTGGAGCAGAGGCAAACAGGGAAACAGGTAGAGTATTGTGGGAGGAGGGGGAAACTATGGGAGCCCTGGACTTGGCTTGGAGGTGCAGAGGAGAGGTTGAGAGCACCACATCATCTTGAAAACAGAACTTGTTTTGGTGGAAAACAAAGCAAGACAATGCCAAGTGTGTTGTACTTGCTGTCACATCCTCAAGCCTCTGGGCTAGTAGCTGAAGAGTCTGACTACCTGCCTCCCAATGGTTTTGTGGCATCTGCTTAGCCCTATGGTGACTGAATTTCTTGCTTTTTTATTTCATATAGGTCAGGCATGAGAACTGAAACAGAGTACAGGTTCAGTACAGGAATCCAGGCTGACACACTCACTCAGAGAGATCTGTGTCCTGGTCAGTGCATCTCAGAAAACCTCAGTGCAGCACTGCAAACCTTCTGTGATGTCCCTTCATCATCACATGATGTGATTTCTTGGTCCCCTGTGACTAGGCAGGCTCATGGGTGTGCTTGTCACCTGCTCTGAGACACAGTGCTCCCACAGGGCCACCTCATTATGTGACTTTGCATACAAATGCCTCATGTTGGGAATTTAAAGGTTTGAAGTGGAGTGTGAGAGGGTGGATTAAGGTTCCAGCAGAAGAAACCTTGCTGCAAGAAAGACTGGAACCAAGCTGCACAAGCCTGTGTCTCACCAGTATGGACCACTGACAATGATGGATACAACTCTGCCCTCTACATTGCTGTGGGACAGCAAGATGAGCTTACAGAAAGATGGGAGTATACAAGTGGTGAAGAGAGAAGAAAAGGGCTCTCATCCACATTTCACCTGGATGTAAAACCTTTGAGATCCTGTGGCACAACAGTAAGGCAGTTTCAAAGGAGTAGGAGGATTCTGGAACATAGTTTCTGGAATATAATTTGGCACTTTTTCTGCAGCTGATTTTCTGAGGAATTGTTTGTGGGAAATGAAAAAAGAAACAAACCCACAGTAACTGCTCAAATTGGATCTAAATTGAGCACAGATCAAAAATCTTGATTTTCAGCCTTTGTGTCTGTCTTCTGGCTCTTCTATTGAGTCAAAAATGCCAGCTGGCAACAGCTGGATGACACTTCCTGGGATGTCGCTTCCTGGAGATTGAAATATTTTTAAGAGAGGTGATGGGCAAGGCAGGACTTTGCTTAATCATACAGAGCCTCTGGTGTAATATTGTTGGAGGACATGGCTTAGTTTTGCAAAGTGGCAGCTCTAAACAGAGCTTTCTTCCTGTGCTCTGCAGAGCTTCCTGAAAAGGACATATTCCATCTATAAATCCCTGTTGAGGAAGATGTCATGGTACACACGCCAATTCATCCACATTTGGGACTTCAGTCATTTCACAGTGTCTTTAAATCTTGAGACAAAACAAGGGAAACAGTAAAGCAATATGGCAAAATGTACTTCATCAAAATAACCAAAATGTTGAAATAGCAAAAAGGAAAAAAAACCCCAACAATTTGATGGTGGGAAGAGGAAACAGCTGTGTCAGTTGTTACTTTGCTGTGTAAACAATTTAAAGCAATTATAAATATGCTTCTGGTCCCACTGTGTTGTAAATAAGAAGGTTTTTCACGTACACTCTTCCTCTGCTTTCAGAGTAAGGCCTGCTCTGGAGTCACAGGCTGTCTGGGCAATTTGGTGGTGCATGGTGAGCTGTGTTTGTGGAGGGACACGCAGAGGTTTCAGCTGGAAACATGAAACATTTCGCGTTGTGTAGATGCTCTGCTTGTCTGCATCGCTGGGGAAGGGCTGGTGCTGTCCAACCACAGGGCTGGGGAGCTGAGTTCAGGCCATGTTTTATCCTTAGGCTTGGTGCCAGGCTAGACTACAGCTCATCTCTCAGTGCTCCCCTCCTGACTCTACAAAATGCTGCTCAGGTTCACCCATACCCGTGATCTTTGACAGAATTAATCCGTTTTACTGACATACCTCATGACATTTCAAGACAAAGCAACCAGACATTTCCCAAACTGTAAGTCCAGGTGACTCACCAGCATGGCCTGTCCTGTGCTATGGCCCAGCCAGGGGACACTTTGATGGAGCTGTTGCCCTGGGTCCTCTGCCCACAGGTTCCTGTGGCACAGGGTCAGCCAGGGCACACCCCTGGTGCTGTGGAGGCAGTGTCCTATGCACGGGGCACTGCCTGCTGCTTCTTCTTTCAGCTTCTTCATGAGCTGAAACCCTCTGGCTCAGAGACCACTGCTTACTGTAGACTATTCAATATCACTGTGGGTTTTTTGGTGTGGTTTAATCCCTGGCTTACTTGCTGTGCTATAGACACACACCATAACCTGCATGAGACATGGCAGAGTTTGCATAGGTCACAAATTCAAGGAATGGGTTTAGGCAGAGTTTGCCTTTGAAGTATGGAAAGTGTACACTGAAATAATTTAAAACACATTTTATTGCCTCAGTAATCAGAGAGGGTGTATGTGTTGACATGGAGTTTGCATGAAAGCTTCAAGCTTTCCTAACCATTTATAGTTTACATAGCTATATGTTAATCTACCAACAATCTATAGCTCTCAATAGTCTCATAGCAACCACAGATCAACAAATGATTTCCCTGGGCTCTTAGGCATACCACTGCCATTAGGTCCTCTGATTTTTAATTAAGAGGAAATGTCTCTAAACATCTTGAGGTAATTAAAGTGGTAATATCTTCTGTAAGATGCATTTGATAAAATAACAGGAATTCCCCTATGTGACTCAAAAATATAACTGCAACTTCATTACAAAAATTAGATTTACCGAATTTTTTTTTTGTACAAACTTAAAATGTAAAGTATGCTCACAGTTCTGCTGTAATTTTTGAATGTAATAAGAGAATTCCTTCTCCCACATTTTACAGTGTAAATTGATATAACGCTCTTATTAACTTTATTATGATTCTAATTAATATGCCATATTACAAATAGCTCTTATTATTTCTTTGCCATTCATTACACTTTCATAAGGAGATGATTACTGTGATAATGTTATGACTCTTAAAAAAATATACATGCTAACCTAGATTTAGACATTTATTTCTGGCTGAATTCTGACAGAAAGAAGTAGCACCCAGAAAGAGAATGATTTTCATAAGCCTGCCTAAAATTGTTTATTTTTGCTTCTGAACACACACACGTGGGTTGAGTTTTGTAAGTGTGTGTCTGTGTGTGTATGAAATCTGCATATGGAAATGTTGCAACATGTTGCAGTGAACCACTGGATTTTAGAAGTTTTTAAAAAATAATATTATTCCAGGTGTTGCCTAGATACACATGGAAGCAAAAAATAACTGAACAAAACTTTTAGCAGATGTAATTACTTAAAGCAGTGGTTTAAGGAGAGATTTCCAATGTGGATGAAAGCTCACCATCAGCCAGTCTTGTTCTTATGGCCAAACTATCTCTAGACTTTAAAACTTTTTTGGGTAAAAATTATTGACTTCCCTCTCAAACACAAAACATAGAATGTTTGTACTCATTATTTCTCATTCTCTGTCATTGGAACATGCACCTCTGTCCTTATCATTTCCATGCCAGATACAAGACATTATTTGCACTTTCTCTTAGCACAGAACTTGGCACTGTCTCTTGCTTTATTTGTCTCTCCACTGACTTCATTCCTACATTAAGTGTAAACCCTTGGTCTTCACTCTCAGGACTCATCATAGTGTAATCCTGAATTTGAAATCTTTTATTCACTGACAGGATATTTACTCCAGCCTCCATGATGCCATTCTGATGCTGAGCACTGGCTACCATTTTCCACATAAGCTTCGTTTCCAAATTAGAAAGGCCTCAGATAATTTCGGCCAAAAATGGCAAATGGAACATTGAGATTGCTGCACACAGTTCTAGCCAGTACTGACATATTGATTTGTTCAGAGCGCACAATTTCTTGTCTTCTCTTTAAATGGCAGTGTTTTGGAGAGCTATTTGTGCACAGCACTTAGGATGGTGGGACCCCGGGCTGGGATTTCCTCTCTCATGCATTACAAGTTGACCAAGAATCTAAAAAAACATGTTATGAAAAAGTATTAGATTTCTAAGACAAGATCTATGCCTGCCTGTTCCAGGAAGTTATTTACAATTTAATATTGGATCTGTATTGAAGAAAATGTGAGATTTCAGGACTAACACAGCTATTATTTATCCTGTCTTGAAGAACAGCACTTGACCGTATGACACTTGAGTTGCTTCAGTTCCTGTGATGTGGGAACATCTATGAGTGAGTCTTTATTGGACCTCCTAATTGTTTATCTTGGTTCCATCCCTGAATGGGAATTTAAGTACATGTGAGTGAATCTCTCTGCTAGTTCAGAGGTGAAATGATGGTTCTGAGAAGTGGTGAGACACACCTGACTACTAATGATGATGCCACCATATTCCTCCCCACTAAAACAAGCTGTAATCAATCATGTTGCAGATTGACCTTCTAAGGAATGTGCCTTTCTGTAGAAGCTTTTTGCTTTCTACCCAATTAAAGCAAAATAAAGCACGAGCCTATCAATTCTGAGCTTTCTTAGGTCAAAATGAAAAAAAACCCAAACAAACAAACAAGAAAAGATTTTTTTTCTTTAAACATCTAAAATCCTGTCTTGTGAGATTAGCGGGTGAATCAAGTTTTGAATATTATTATGGGAGAAGTCAAGCAAACAGAAAGATGACTCAAACAGTTTACTGCCAGGACGATTTCTTAACACAGAGGAAAGTCATATCTGGTTGCATATGGAATCCTCCCACAGTGAACAGGGAGCCTGGCAACAGAAATAAAACTGCAAATGCTCCCTCCAACTTTTGCAGTTGAACTGTCCTCAGAGCTGAATTGGAATGAGAAGACACCAGAAATTTGGACACTGAGGAGGAGAAACCATAACATTGCTAAGAAATTCTGTGCCTATTGCCTTACTGTCAAAACAGACAACCTGGTCATTAGAAAAGTGAAATTTTCTTTAATACTCCCTTCCCATCAAAAGAACCAGAATTAAACCCAAAGCAAAAAGTGATCTGAAAAGATAGAGGGAAAATCCCTGAAGACGTGTTATCTCTGTAACCACGATGGGTTGTGCAGGTCAAGAACCTATTCCTGCCCCAGGAGAATACAGCAGGGCAGCCCTGCACCACCTCCAAAGGCTCACCTGGTGACTGCCACAGGCCACCCGGGAACAGAGCCCAGCAATGAGAGCAAAGAGTGGCTCAGGCTGGATCTGTGCCCGTGGGCTGTGCCTTGGATGAACAACACTGAGTGCAACTGACAGCTGTGAAAAAAAAGACATGGTTTTCATCTGCCATAGAGCACAGTTCAACCCTGCAAATATTTATGTACTGAGCAAAGAACTGGGCTGCTGCTTGCTGAGTGTCTGAGGCACTTGTGTGTTTGTCCCACTGCCCCACACTTCTGGCTGCAAGACTCACCCACAGATTTACGACTGGAACAGGATATGCAATTCTGCATGGCTGGAAGATATCCCTTTAATAAGAATTTGTAAGGAGATCAAAACAAGCACAGAAACCCAATTCCATCCTATATGTGTCAAAAATAAACTTACAGCTGGGAATACTCCCCAGGAGATATGTTTTTCCTGGCTTCTCCCTCACACTTAGTGAAACACAGCCAGTGCTCAGTTCTGGACTTTGCAAACACTCATCATTGATAAACTGGATGGAAAAAGCCAAGTGTTTGTGTGGGCTTAGAAAAAATCATTATTTAATGACACTCAGACAAGTATGTTTTTGGAGGGCAGTTCATATGGTACCAGCTGTTCTGATTTAAAGGATCTTGGTACAGCATGTAACAAAACCATAGACCATGGTTTGGTCATCCCAAATAATGTGTATATGCACAAACCTTCCTTCAAAGTAAACCATACCCTTAAATCTCTCCCCAGTGATCAGACACAAATTACATTTGTTTTGACGTACAACATTTTGTTCCACTTTGGAGAAGCCTATAATATTGCAATAGCTCCAAATTTTAAGCTCCTCTTTGACATGCTAAACATTGAGTTTGTTCAGTTTCCTGTTTTACCACACTCTTGTCTAGCCTTGAATTCAGTATTTTTGCTCTTTTCTGTTACTTTGTGCCCTGTAAGTAAAGCAGGAGTTTGGCATATGGTTTCTGCAAGCACAGATGAATACTCATACACTATACACTTTCCCTTTTCTAGGCAGGCTGGCATTTGGAGCTGGCTTTTTAAACAAGAATCAATTCTCTGACCATATTAAGGTTACGATGATTTCACATTTTCTTACCCTTCCTGTGACAACTCCTGTGGCATTTTGAAAAATTTCAATTTTTTCCCAAACACATCAGCTGAGGTCAGTCTTTAATGGGAGCAATCAGCCGGTGTGGAGAGAAAAGCACTCACCTTCCCTCAGCTCTGTCTGGCCTAGGGTGACAAAAATCTCTCTTTACCTCTACATTTTTGAAGGAGATGTTGCATACTTGGGTCAGCAAAACCAGTCTGGTTTAAACTTATTAAGCATTTCAGATTATATCTGTTCTCGCCTAATTTACCAGTCCACCAATTCTGCACATTTTAATAGTGGAGATTTTAAAATTATTTCCAGCTCACTGAGGAATATAATAAGCAGTGGCAGGTCTAGGATTATCCTTAACAACATCCCTAAAGCACAGAGAATGATTTCTACACTGATGGCTTCCTGAGATCCTGTGAGACATGAAGCTCCTAACCCAATTCAAGTGTGTTTGCTGATACACAGAATGCTGATTTTTTTTATCTCAGTGTCATGAGACACTAAATATGGTGTGTTAGAGGTAAATGTCCATGTTGCATGTCACACATATGCAAAAATCAGAGTTTGATAATACCTGGAATGAAATCAGGTTTGTCTGACAAACTGTATTTTCTGTAAAATTTCTGATTGATATTTTCTGTATTACTATATGCTAATTATTTTAAAAACTTAATCCCCCTTCAGGTTTTCCATTCATTTGTTTATCACAGAATCAAGTTTGCCACTTTCCTTCCTTTTAAAATATCGGTAGAACAACAAACTGGTGTTTGCTGGAACAGAAATTCTGGTGGAATTTCTTTGATTCTCTTAAATATAAGAGAAATCAGTATGCTTAAGCCAGTCAAGTCTTCATCATCTTTTGTTACACGCCTCTGCTGATTTTAGTGCTTACCATATTGTGTTGCTAACAGCTTTCTGGGTTACTGAGGGATTGGAAAGTATTTCATCACATCCCAGTGATAAGAGCACGTAAATACAGTGCAGAATAACTTGTTGAATACTTCTTCTGCCTCTTTATAAAAATGATTTTGTCATTGAAGCTCATATTTTTTGCCATAGGATATTATGTCTGTCTATAGATTCTTGTTTTGATTCTTACATTTTACAAAAAAAGAAATAAAAAACCACACTGTTAAAAGAGGTTTAATTTTCAGGCAATGGTTGCCCATTGCTTGTGGACAGGCTGCCCCAAAAAACACTATGGAGTGGTAAGGAGGTGGTAAGTGCAGTATGTGCTGTGCAATAGTGGCAGTATGGTGGCTTTCCCTTGGATGCCCTGGAACCTGTCCTGGCCCATGGATCACATGTGGAAAGCATGAAACATACCACAGTCACAGCCATGGGACAAACTCCAGATCCATGTTGGTCCTTCCACAGGTTTTCTAACTCCTGGTTATCTTTGCATGTCAAATATGCTGCAGGCAACTGCCCTTCTAAAAAAACTGTCATTATGATTGAGGCATTTTTTCTATCCAAGAACATGTAATATAAAATACTCATTGTTATTCCTACTTTTAAGCAAAGGATATTTTTAAAAGTTGACAAATATTTAGCTCTGAGTAGAAAGAAGATGACAAGTGAAATAAGTTGGGAAGGGCAGGAGGATGGAAGAACATGGGCAAGGGAAGGCAGCTAATGCCTCATGATGCTGGGTCTTTGGAGACTGATGCAAAGCTCAGCAGATGCTCTGCACTAAAGCTGACAAAACAAAAAATGTAAGAATCTGTAAATTGTCTTCAGGAAATACACTGGGAATTCTTCTAGCCATGCACTTACTAGTCTATTGTTTGACAAACACAGTGAAGAAATTCCTGATGGAACTTAAATTTATTCAAGAGAGATTCATGCTGTGGTGGTGCTGAACAAACGCAACCAGGCTGTGAACGTCTGAGAAAACAACAAGGCAAGGTAGTCAGCAGAACTGCTGTTCTCAGCATTTAGCTCTCTCTTTGCCCTGAAAGAAACTGATGTGAAATGCTCTGCTTGTATTTCATAAACCTGTGACTTGACTTGCTTGGAGAAGAAAGAAGCTTTCTGCCTCTGTTGCCAGTGACAGTGCTGTGCTCCAGCTGACCCCCACTTGGCTGCAGCGTGTGGCTCAGATTATACCATCACATGGGTGTCTCATGCAGCGAGCTCCCCTTTGCCTATGGTGCTCCTTAGGCCACTGAACCGAGTTAAAATGATCTCACTCTGATCTCAGGCTAATGAGAACTGGGAATAACAACACACTCGAGGTCTGTGAAGGTACAGTGCTACCAGAGGACACACAGGCCTCTGTCATGTCCCTATGGCTGGAACAGAGAGACAGACTGGTCATGCTGGTAGCACAGGCTGGTATGAAATCACCACTCGTGTTTGAAAACACATTAAGTCAGTAAAGAAAACATATGAACAGAGGCAAACAGAAGAGGAACTTGCATCCCTGCAGAATGTGTGATAAATCATTTATTACAGTGGGAAGGAGGCTTTCAGACAGGAATAGCAGCATATGAGTCTACTTGTTCCTGCAGAAAACAAGCACCTCTGAATCCACATCCACAGAATTGCAGATGTAAAGCATGGCAGGGCTTCCACCTGACCCACAAACCTTCAAACTACCACTCCTGAAAGGTTGATATGAAATATTAATGTATTTATCTTGCCACATCAGCAAGAGAGGCGTGTGCATTCAGTGTGCTAGCACACATAAACAATTTCATTCTTTCTGTTAAAACCTTTTTCTTTGAGTCACATCAGCAGAAGTATCTTACCATAGAAGAAATACCTGGTGTGAAATACCCACAGCAGGTAGGTGATTTGACAGTCACAAAGCAGAAGACTTTGGAGAAAACTTCAAAGAAGAAAATCTCTCAGCCTCCAGGAGAGGAGCAGGGCACAGGGCACAGGGGAAGCAGTGTTAGGGCTCTTTCCAGCCTCCTTGGATTCAGCTTTCTGGTGCCTTCACGTGGCAGCTTAAAAGGACAGATTCCTGAGGCCAAATTGCTTTGGGCTGAAGCTGTTTGACTGACTTTGACCCAGCTCCCCAACCAAGATAAAATGACACATCAAACTTTATTTGGCATTTGAAATGGGAGGGAAATGACTTCTCTGTTCTGCCAGAGGCCTCTTTCATTTAATGTTCTACAAAGAGGAAGATATAATAATGACATCTTGTGGTAGTTGTTGAATTATTGCCCCATGATTTAGTAGATAATCGGATGCCAAATTTCATGACATCTCTCTCTTTCCATGCTGCAGCTCTGCAAGTTCAAAGTTACAAATTCTCCTGCTCTGAGAAGCTGGATGTAGAAGACTTCTGGAACCTTTGGCTGGTGGCTTCAGAGGAAAAGGATATTTTGCTCATTTGATTACACAGATCTGGCTAAAAATACAGAAATTCACAGAAATTCACAGTCATACCTGATTAAAGAACCTGATCACAGTTATCCAGGTATTCATACAGAAAATACTCATTTTGATAATGCTGAGTGCAGAGTGGCTCTGGCCCACAGAATGAGCCTGCCTTTGCTGCACTGTGGCTTTGTACGGGGTGTAAGAGTAGAGTGACAGCCTTTGCTGCAGCATGCAAAGCCTGACAGCTGCTGAACACCTGCACTGAGCTTGCAAACAGCCCTGGTGAGCAGCCACCAGCATCCAGTGCCTGGGGATGCAGGATTTTATAAAGAGTAATTGCCCAAGGCCTCACAGTCCTTCTACTTATTTCAGCTTTGGTGCTCCGGTCTGTAACTCCTGCCACCAACCAGGCATCCAAGGGTCCCATAAAGCTCTGAACTTACTGCAGGCTGTGTGACATTTTGTATTTAGGGTCCATAACTGTGCTATTTAACCCCTTTGCCTGCCTGTAATCATGTCCTTGCTGGTGCAGCCTCTGCTGTGCTTGTTCTAGCTGAAGTTAGAAGCTTTTCAGAACAAACAGCACTTTTTCCTGCCAGTTTGTACAGTCCTTATCAGCAGAGAGGGGCTCAGCTTTTATCAGGGAGTTTGGCTATTGCTGGAATAGTCATAATAAGTAAGATTAGCAGGAATGGCTTAGGGATATATTTTTACAGGGTGTCTCTTTATCCTGTCATGTGTTTGGTGAGTATCCTTGTGGTTCACCGGGTCTCCAGGTCTGTGCTACTGTGACACAGTTTTGCTGTGGGCTTTTTTTATTGGGATGAAGGTGGCTTAAGCTATATGCCAAACACCTTTGTGTTTTCTTCTGGGCTACCAAGGCCTCATAAACAGACTTACAGCTGATATGCAAGATTTACACACAGCTGTTTCCCAGCTGTGGGAAAGGAGGCAAGAAAAGACCGAGTCACTTATGAAGAGCTCAGGGGTGATGGTGAAATCACACACATGTATGACAGTGAAATAATGCTGCTGATCAGCACTGATAGTACAGAATGGGGACTGACAGATCAATGCTACCACATTTAATATAGCACGGCATCTCTTCCCCATTTGCCTTTCCCACTGCCAGAGCTCTTGGTGTTCACACTGGATACTGGGCACGAAAAGCTCTGCCTCTTTCCTTCAGAGACACTTGTTGGCTTCCCTATTGATTTGGAAAATTCCTAACGATGAGACCCCATGAATGCATGACATCTAATGATAGGTGTTTAGCTGTAGTGATCTATTTTTTTTTTTTTTAATAGGATGATGCCACCTATTGGACTTTATTAAAAGAGGCAAAATAATTCAAAGAAAATAAATACTTTATACTGGGTTGGGTTTTTTTAGGAAAGAAGGTTAAACTTTGCTACAGTTCAATTGCAAGAAAAAGAGTTTCTGTTAGGACATCCTGAATTACAGTACCTCATTAGAAAACAAGAAAGAATAGAGGCAGAAAAACCACAGGCAACACTGACTATCTGTAGTGAGAAAAAGAAATTAAGGAAAAAAATAGAGTTTAACTAAATAGCTTTTATCCATTTTTCCAATGGGGCTATAAAGAACAGCCACAGAATTTCAGGCTTTTTTTTTTTTTAAACTGAAGTGTGTCGAGAGTGATCATTTTTAATTGACCTTGAACTTGTGGTGGTAAAATTATTAATATTTAAGACAACTCCCAGTCTGGCTAAGAAGTTATATTTACTAAAACAACATTCCTTTCAGCTAAAAGCTAACAGTGTGATTGTTTCCAACTTCCCACTTCTGAGCTAAGACAACACAGGGTGTGCCACTAATCAGAGCCATCTTTGCATATTGCCACGTTACTGTTGGGCTCCTCAGAACTGGGGCAGCCAGCAAGCTCCCAAAGGCATCCTGTGCCTCCAGGGATGGACACCTGGCTTTGTTAATATTGTGATTGCTTTGTGATTGCTTTGTGATTTAACACTGTGATTGAAGTGACTGCTTTTCCTTACATCTTCCTTTCTTTTTTTTTCTGAAAGGCAATATAGGTTGGTTCTCTGTAATCAGAGGACAGGGGAGCAGAGGTAAAGATGCTCCCCCAATGTTCTCTCACTACAATCATAGTTAATACAGGTTTTGTCCAGCCTGTCCTAATTTTTTTTTTGCCTTTATCACCTTATTCATAATTCCTGGTGGCAAATGTTTTTTAATTATTTACCTTCTGCAATATGAAAGTAACGACAACAGACTGATTGGAAAAAAAATTTAATATAAACTTTGCAAAGCAGCGATTATAATAAATCTTCACTTTTAAAAATTAATGAGTAAATATGTATAGTGTGCAGACGTGTTGCTCTTGCTTTTGTCATTATTATGTTAACAGTCCCTCAGATCAAGTTGGACTTGATTTCAAAGTTATTTTAAAACTTGGCACCTCTCAATGAAAATCTCTTCCATTCCCAGTGTTAGACATATGGTCTAATTTCCTCCTGATGTTTGTAACAAGGCATCCATCTCAGGCCCATCCAGACTCTTAAAAGTAGTTTGGTTTACAATCTTGACCTCAGCCTGCCTATAACAGGTTTATTAATGCAAAATTCTGCCCACCATGAAGGTCTGTTCAGAGTTTTGTTGCCTTGAAGGATCTCTCCCCACATATTTTTATATAACTGCAAAATAATAATAAAAAAGGATTAATGCATAGAGAAGAAACAAAACTTCTGCAAGATAAATTATTAAGTTAACTTCTTGGCCGAAATGAGATTTTGATTGAATTTCTAGATAACAAATGTAAATAATTATGTACAGGCAAGAACAAACAGAACAATAAGCACAAAATTTTAAAGTACTGTGAACATCAGACTTCTGTGTAAATCATTTAGACCATTGGCATAAGAACAGGAATTCAGTAACCTTTATTATTTCTCATTTTCAACTTGACAGGAGTTGTACTATCAGAGGTAGAAATTTGGAAACAAGATTATATTCAGCTAATCTTTGTTCTGTCCAAACCTGAGCACTGTGTCTGAAAGCACTCATGCCTGTGGTTATCTTTGCTTGAACAAGCTTCTGGAAAGTAACAGAACTTCTCTCCCAGTGTGAACTGTTTGATTTAAGCATAAGAAATTCTTCTCTCAAGAGCAGATTGTTTATTTGTCATTTTGCCAACTTGCATTTTTTTTTGTGGAAGAGTTAAAAAGAAGCAAATTTTGCAGAAGTGTAATTTTAGCAATATTTGTCAACTCATAATTAACAGAAGCTTAAAACTTTAAATAACTTTATAGAAAAATCAAGAAAGAAAGAACATATTTTCAGCAGTAAGAAAGTACAGTGTAATAAAATATTAATGTAGTATAAAGTGAAATGCCTTTTTTCTTCATCAAAAGATGCTGTGGCCCTAAATATCTGTGATGACTTAAATAAATATTGAAATATATTTAATAGTAAATATATTTTACCTTGATTACATAGGTGAATGTTATTCCATTCTAATTATTCCATTCTTATTTTGATTAAATACTGTCTAACAAATTTTAAATAATCCTGAAATAAATGTGGTAATACCTTCACAGACTTGGGCTGAGATTGTCAAAACTTTTATGGGGAAATTATGTCTGCCCCATCACAGTTTCTTTTAAAGAGAATCTGAATTCTTCTTTAGGGCTTAAAGCTGCCTAAAAAAATTTTGAAGCTTTTCCTCAGCTCCAGCTAAGATCTGTGGCTTATGGTGCAAGGCACTCCACTGCAGCAGAACACAACTTATCCTGAATTAAATTCACCTTTTGTTATGCTTGGATAATCTATTCTTTACAATACTTTAGTAATTTTTACTAAAATGTTTGCATTGGTTCTTAGAAGGTGCAAAGATAGCAACAAATAGAGGATTAAACATAGACAGCCAGGAGACAAGGATCTTTATTAAGTATTTTCTTTGAGTGAGGGATTGGCAGCCTTTTTTGAATTTCAGTTGAAAATATTTACACAAGTTGAAAACCACAGAATTACAGGCACTTCAGAAAACCTTCCTGAATTCTACAGAACATGGGTTGAATAGCACTGATTGAAATTATTTTCTCAATGATTCAATGAATTTGTAAAAAATTAAGTACATGAGGAAGTGTTTAGATTCCTACGTGTATTTCTTACTACTACACTCCTAATATTAGTATCTAATATTAATAAGTCTCTGTGGCTTCTGCATTTGCAAGAGCAAAGAGCTACTCAACGAGGAGCCAGCCAAATCCATTATGACAGCTTTATCAGCTTCTGATAAGAAATCTCCAGGTGACTGCTAGAAAGGGGATACTATTCTAGGAATGGATCACTGTGTACTTGTACTATATTTTATATTTCTGCCTATAGCATCTGCTCACAGCTTCTGCTAGAGACAGAAAAATGTGTTAAAATGGGCTTCTGGCCAATACAGACACTCTTAACATTCTAACAAACTATGTTCCTTCTCTGAAGAGCTACCTTTGGAGCTTCCCTCCCATGACCTCTTGCATTAAGTTAATCCTCAAAAACCTATAGAAATGGAAACAGAGTTTCCAGTGATGATTACAGCCCTCTAGAAGACGGCTGGATAGGTAGAGCCAGCCTTTCCTGCCTCATCTGCAAAGACTGTGCTAATAAAGTAATCATTGTGTTAGGTCAGCTTAGAAACATCTGTTCTGCCCTCTGTATTGCTGGATCACCATGGGAACCAAGGGGCAACTTTAGACAAGAAGTCACAGGAAATACTGAAAACCATAGAGTCTGTTTGATGCAGCATTCCTGTCAAACATCCTGGCAGGCTCCCCACACCAACCCAAACTACTTTACTGTGACAGTGGTCTCTACAGAATAGTTATCCCACAGCTTGGCCCTGATGACTAGATTTGGCCCAGTATGCAAAAATTTTAGTTTGCCGACACTTTGGAATAAAATACAGATCTTGAAATATGTCAAAAGAAGGCAGGGAGGGACCAGGAGCTTTTGTAGCCAACTCCATGCTGCACCCACATCCCGAGTCCTGCCTGTAGGTCTGGTCATGCCAGCTCAGAAAGCATATGGCAGAAACAGAAAATACCCAGAGAAGGAAAATAAGGTCTGTCAAGGAATGAAAAGGCTCCCACAGACAGTAAATAGACACGGACTGGGAAGTATTTTCTCACAATTTCTAGAAATGATGATGTGATATAAGCCAAATGACAGCTGAATTTGAAAATGGTTGGAAAAAAATGGAGAATAGACACATCTGTGGCTACTAAACAGAATGATACAAACAGAACCTATGGCATGAGACATCTTTTAAACTGCCAACAGCTGAGACATCAGGAAAAGAACACCTTGCTGTTTCATCTGTTTCACAGTGTTCTCTTTGGCCATCCTTCCCTGTCAGTCACAGAGTATTCTGTGAACTGAATCCAGTACAGCCCTTCTTATGCTCTTAACTCTTGCTTTGTGTAACTACACCAAAAGGTTTCTCTCAGCCCTTTAGTAGTTCAGTGCACAGATGCCCACAACAGCACACTACAGCAACACTGTACAAGTTTCCAATAACAGCTTATCTCTAGTAAATCAAAAAGTTAATTTTCTGCTGACATCAATTTAACACTAGCAGTATTTTTCACCGAAAAACTGTCTTTCTTTTCTTTTGTACTTGTGAAATATCTTGAATATGTTAAGGCTAATTAGAGGCAATAATCTTCTTCCTGATTACACACAGAAATTTTACAATGGGTTTTCTTACCTCTCCATTTGCTCTACCAATGGGAGAATTGAGAATGAAGTCAGAAGGAGCAAAGACATCAACCAGGGCAACTGCATCATCTTTCAACTGTTTTAAACCAAAAGACATACATTTGACAACTTTTGTAGTTGTCTATGGCTGAAGTACAGAGCAGCATAAAAATTATTTTCATAAAGTACCAGCTTTGATAATTTAAGAGAAATCCACAATAACTAGCCTAGTTTTGTTTTGATTTTTTTCCCTCCCAGTGTAACTGCCAAAAGAGACCGTATTTCAAATATTTTCCTCCTTTACCTAGGGGGTTTTAAACATATTTTAACCAATATGGTGCTGTTTACACATATAAATACATATATTTTTGGACTTTAAAAACGTAATGATCTTGAAATTTTGCTGACCTGCAAAGAATATGTTGCAGTTTGGAAAGCTTTTGTGCTAAGAAAAATAATATCACTAACTTAATAATGAAATAAAAAGAACTGGTTTGAAATATTTCACTGGCTTTTCAAAGAAGATTGCAAGGCCACAAATGCTATGGTGTTATTTGGTAGGACATACTGTTTTCCATTTATTGATAAATAAATTAAGAGTAGATTCAGGGTCAATGAGTTGCTAAACTTTACAGAAAATTACTCAGAAATCATTAACATAATACCCTGCTAACTTACCCCTTGAAGTACAGAATAAGCTGATGACTATAAACCATGTATCTCTTTTTTAGTATTTATATACTATATATTTAATCACAATTAAACAGGCTTACCCTGTAGCAGAGCTCCAGAATAGCATCCTGAATAAATTTCCCAGGTTGTTCACCTGAAGCATAGCCACCTTAAAAACATTCCCAGAGAAGCTTATACCAGTTAAGATTACACAGATCCAAACTTTTTGCCAAGTTCTTGAGTTCAGTAGTCAAGACTAAGTAGCTGCACCTGTGTAATTGAACTGACAATCTTTCATTAATGAGGTGACTGCAAAACTCAATCTAAGCTATGTAGAGCCTTTTGCAGTAGCAAGCAACACTAGAGGGTCTTGCTGCCTATCCCTCATCCTCTCACACAAGCACTGCATCACAGCAAAACCTGTGATCTCTCCATCATTTCAGAGGTAAAAGAGAGCCTTTAAAGTTAATTTTTCACTCTAGATTCCTGTTTCTGAAAATTTGGTCAAGAATGATTGTTTTGTATTAAACATGCAGTAAGAAAATGCTATAACATAAATTGTTGCTAGGACTCCCTGTGCTGGCCAAGTCAGGACTTTATACAAGTGACATGCACAGCACGTTCAGGGAGCTGATCTCACCTTGGTAGAGCACAGCCAGGTGTTTACTCAAGGACCAGAGCCCATAGAGAGCACTGAGATTCCTCAGCACTGGCTGCAGAGCCGCCGGGACGCTGGGATGGTGAGTGAAGTCGTGGTAGCGCTGTAAGGCTGTCTGCTCAATAAAAGCAATGGCCAGGGACCGACAGCAGTACACCTGAGGAGACAGGGAAGAAGGACACTGAGTAGCAAAATGCAAAGAACCAGTCCTCAGCCTGTGCAGAATGGCATTGGTGTGGTGAAGTTAGTGGAGTTCTGCTGATTTAGGTGTGATGATCTAGCCTCAGAAATTCTAAGAAAGAGTAGGAGAAAACACTTTCCACAACACCTATGCAAAGGTTAGTTATGAAATGTCTCATGAAATGCCTATTAGAAATAAGACTGCCTATTACCAGTGTAATTTTGCAGTTGCACCCAATCTTTATGGGATCAAGAAGCTACATCAGAGAGAAGACAATGTAAAAGTAGGTCTGCTGATTATAGGATTGTTAAGAAACCTACATGAATCTAAGAAGAAAAAGCTAGGTCTATATTTATTTAATATGATCCAGAGTTTTATAAAGTGGATAAAATCTTCCCATTGAGAAATTATTACAGTCCCTTCAAATAATAAACAAAAATCTGATCATGTCAGCATGAGTGGATTTTGTTGATGGACTGCAACAGATTGCAGTATGTTTTGAGGGACCTATGCAACTAGTCCCTGCCAGATGAGAAAGACAAGTCACCAGTTACTGTTAATGCAGAGTATAAAACCTGAAGTGATGGTATGTACTTACATAAGAACGCTTGTATTCATTTATATACTTCAGCATTGCTATATGTGCTGCCATGGAATAGATTGCTGACTGACAACATTCTACCTGGTGAACAGCAGGGGAATATAAGGCCATTGCTGTCCTGGCTGACTTGTTGCAATGATGTAACTCATGTTTGTTTTGTTAAGGTTTGGGTGTTTAACTTTTTTCATGTAGAATTAGTTGATTTGTTTTAATTCTTTTCTTCTAAATACTTGCATTATCCTTGCATTTAGATTCACTGCTGCATGTAAAAAAAGGCAGATTCCAAAGATCACTGTCTCTCTCAACAGCAACTGCCCAGTGGCATACTTATGTCCAAGCTCAGATACATATATGAACAGCAAAATACACATCATCTATTCTCTGCAGCATTACAGAGGACTGGCCCCTTAGTAAATGGTTTTTTGAGATTTACTAATTCCCCAGTCAGATTGAAATAAGTCTTAACATCACAAATGAAACGTAAAGAATTATTTTCCTGTTGTTCTTCCCTATAATTCTATTTTCTTTTTTACCATTGCTTGCAATTCTGTATTGTTTCTACCAAGCTGCCCCCAAACCAAAATAACCTAGGACTAGGCTAGGAATCTCTTCCAGATCCCCCATAGCATGAACAAATATTTTGTATTAGTCAACCACTGGGCTGACAGAAAAGTGTTTCTTCATGCCCAGAAAGTTTTAAGTCAAATATGTACATGTCTTCAAAGCACAGCTTGTAAATCATTTTCAGATGTTTTTGAGGCATGACATTTAAAATAAAAAGTCCTGCTGTCCTGAGGATGAATTGTTAGGAGAAAAGAAAAATTAATGACTTAAAGGATATCAACAACTATCTCAAAAGCAGTTGTGTGCCTGAACCTCTCTGAATTTTAAATATAATAGATAAGATAAACTTCATACTTCTGAGCTCACCATTCTCTCTAATGCACTGGCCCCAGCACCAGCTTCACCAAAACCTGGCTAACTGACAGGCAATCAGACTGGAGTTTCTGGCAATTCCCATTCTGAATTTGACCCTGAAGAGTTTGTCTAATTAGCTGCTTCTAGGGTAAAAGCAGGAAAGATTTCCTCCCCTCTACCAATGGTTTCACACAAATCATCCCCTGTTGAAGCCAGGCTGGGTCTCTCTCGGTGCAGAGTTGAATGTTGACTATTCCTTCCTGCTGTTTTTTAGCTTTGCAGATAAGGTAAATGACACTGACCATCTTCAGGGAACTGACCTTTCCCAGTAACAAATGATAAGTGTTCTTTCTTTGGATGTCAGCCGATTTTTCTCATGGAGGTAGCAGAGGAATCTGGTGAGCTTGGGAATAAATACTGAAATTTGGAGTTAAGCCATTCCTAGCTGTTAAAACTCTCTGGTGAGAGAGTGGATCTGCTATATGTAAATTGTCAATGTTTCCTTTTCAGGTTCCAATGCTGTCAGTCTGGTATCTTTCATGAGTACTTTGCACTATAGGAATTAGAGATGAAAAAGACCTATTAGGTCATCTAGTTTACCTACCTGCCAGAGCAGGATTCTTTCCTACACTATGTATTTGGCCACAAGCACAGATGGAGAAGCAATAATCAAATGCTGCAGTGTATTTAATACTCACAGATTTAGTCTTCAGAAGTTGTGCTATCAAAATTGCAGACATCACACAGCACATGCCTGCAACTTTTCTGAAGGGAAATATGTCCTGAATGTATCCTGGAAAACTTCTGCTGATGGTAACTGTCCTTGTGCTATCATGTTCCGTGCAATGCACATGGTCAGGTATTAAGTTTTATTAGTTATTTGACTTGCTGCTTTATGGTTCAGGAAATTGTACTTTATGACACAAGAAGATAAAACTAACAGAAACTGACAGACTTGGATGAAAATAAATAAATAAAATAAGAACGGTTAATAAGTATTACCTGACAGTTGTTTTTTGCCTCAAAATCACTTCGTCCAGCCTGCTTCTCCTTATTCATTTTTAGGTCACTTTCTCTGAGCAGGTAGCAAACCAGCCATTTATAAGCTGCTAAAGGAACTATGAAAAAGAAAAAAGCAAAATTCTTAATATTGACATTTATTATGCAAGAAGTCACATGAAAATTCTACTGCAGTCCCGGATTTTGCAAGTTGAGATGAAAAGCGAAAGCATTAATTAATCAATCCATTGACATGCCACTTTGTCCATTAATGTAGATACAATAAATATCTGGGGGGAACAGTCAGATTGTGAGTGTACAGTGAAGACACAACCATGTCTGGCCATACATTACTTCAAACTGACCCCAAGCTGGAAGACAAGCTGTATCCACAGCTTGGTTTAGACTTCTTACTTGAATAAATTTTTTAGCTTTTTTTTTGTTCCATATTAAGACTTACGCTGTGAGGTACAAAATCTCTTCTGAGAATACAAGAACAGAAGACAGCCCAAAATTACTGGAAGCATGTGACTTGCAACATTGTTTTCACTGGTGGTTGAATGTAATCACATTTAAATTACTAGCTTAGTACATAATTATGTCATATTTCTAAGAGCAGCCTAGAACTATTAAGGTAAAAAGTTATTCAGCACAAAGTCCTTGCATGAATCATGCTTCCTTGTTTCTTAGCTGAAGATTTAATGGAGAGAATACCTTAAGGGAATAGGGAGTGTTTACATGCTGCCTAAATTAAGGCATCTAAATGAACAGTCCAGTTTCTAGCAGAATGGATCAAGAAACAGACTCAGATATTTTTTAAACTATGGTCTGGTTCAGTAGGTATTACATGACAGGAGAGAACATGTGCTGTTGCTCTCTCATCATGTGTTGGTACTCTTTTTAACTTTTGTGTCCAAGGGCCAATCTAGGCTCACAGTGATACACAAATGGGAACAGCACCTAATGTCATCCTTGACTTGACTATAGCAGAGAAAAGCAGGAATACTACAGGGAACTCTTTTTCCACCATTACTCATTTTTCTCTATACAACCAAAAAAAACTGTCAAAAGCAGACGATCTTCATGCTTTTTCAACATACTTGTAAATCCCTTGTATGGTTTTCTAAAATAAGCTATTTCAGTCATAGCAGGTAGTGGCAATCAATCCCCTTAGAACTGGAAAACAGCAATACACTGGTGAAAATCCCTAACTCAGAGATGTTATTTTAGAGGAACAAAAGAGAAAAAATAATATCTGATGCTATCCTCCATTCCAGAAATAAATTTGAGGAAAATAGAATGTGTTTTGAAATGCAAACTATGTTCTTAGTAAATAAAAAGGCATGTAATACAAAAAACGTCAGCAAATATGACAAATATCTAATAAGCAGCAGAGGTTGAATCTCAAATCTCTGGATCTTTTCCTTTGGAAAGGAATTTAAAATCCTAGAATCAGTTTAATAGCAGAAGCCTACCTGAGGAGTCCATACAATCTTCAACACTAATGGCTGTGAATTTCCAGCCAAGGATATGATGGTAGTCTTGCAAAAAGTTTATTGTTCCCAAAGGGGATTCAAAAGGAGCTTTATCTGAAATACCAGAGAAAATAAAAATGATTTATGAGAAAAGAAATCAGACTTTTTGGAACTAAAAGCCTATTACAAAGCCATGCATACACTTGACAGGCCAGATGCAATTAGGCTAAAATACTTATTTTATTATGGCCTAGTCCAGCCAGAAGAGGACTGGTAGACAAGTGTGGAAAAACCTGACATCACTGGCTATAATTATTCCCCATAAGATTCAACTCCAACTGCTGAGTTTTCCAGCTCTGTAAGATGCTAGTGAAACTCATTGCTGGAAACTGAAACTAAATCTAGAGAACTACAAGATGTGGTGATGGATATTGCTACCAAGTCAGGTGATATGAACTGTTCCAAGTACAATAAACAGACTTACGATGACTTTACCAATACTGAGTCACAGAATGGTTTGGGCTGGAAGGCACCTTAAACATCATCTTGTTCTAACCCTCCCACCCTGGACAAGGACACCATCCATTAGACCAGGTTGCTCCAAGCCCTGTCCAGCCTGGCCTTGAACAGTTTCAGGGATGGGGCATCCACAACTCTGGCCAACCTGTGCCAGTGTCTCATCTCATCTTCTCTTGCAGAGAAGAATTTCTTCCTAACATCTAATCTAAATCTCTCATCTTTTAGTTTAAAACCACTCCCCTTTGGCCCATGACTGTCTGCCCATGTAAAAAGTAGCTCTCCCTCTTTTTTGTAAGTACTGGAAGGCCATAAAGAACCTTCTTTTCTCTAGGCTGAGGATACCCAACTCTCTCAGCCTGTCTTCATAGCAGAGGTGCTCCAGGCCTCTGAGCATCTTGGTGGCCTCTGCTGGACCCTCTCTAACAGGCCCCTATCTTTCTTTTGCTTAGGACCCCAGACCTGGATGCAGTGCTGAGATAATTTGGTTGAACTAAACTGCACTTCTCAGGGAATAAGATACGGCTTAACCTGATTAGGGATGGCAAAACACCCAGCTAGCTTCTGCATGGCAGGAGAAAGAATATTTTTGCAGCAAATATTTCTGTATTGTGAATGTACCATATGATGCAGTCTGAAGCACATTATTTCTGCTCCACTTAATTATTAAATGACTGTCAATGGCTTTCAGTATGAAATTACCTCCCAATTCCATTAGCTACACACTGTTGGCTCTAGCATAAGATTCCACAATGAAAACATACCTCTTATGCAATTCATCCAGCTCATTAAGTAGTTGCTGGTTTGCTGAAGCAGGACGTTGTTATCCCCCTCATATGTGCAGTTTGGATCATTGTCATTTCGGATTTCACCCAGACGATTCACTTAAGAAGAACAAGTGCACAGTTTAATATATTGCAACATATTAGTAGAAGCTAAGAGAGATTAAATAATTATTCTGTGACAAAATGCAGGAGAGCTGTCTATTCCTGTATGCAAAACTATTGTTACAAACAGATGAGCTTGAAAATTCACTGATTACCTTGTACAGTAGATTTTAGAAAAGTGTAGCATTAAACTTACAAGAGGAATTTTCATCTATAAAGTCTGCATCTTTGTATTTGAAACTGAGACTGAATTACTTGTACAGTCTGTTCAAACACTGGTCCAGATCCTGTATGGAGGAGTTTTTTGTGGCTTCAGGTATGAAATAAAATTTAAAAACACGGATATGAGGATAAAATACTTTCTAAACACATTGCTAAAATTCAGAAATCGTAGCACAACAGCAGTGGAAGAACACATCAAAACAACCATTCTCTTTCTGATCAGTGCATGCAGTGTCTGTAACTTACTGGCAAGGTAACCATGTCCTCCACAAGCTTCTCGGCACTCCTGGGCTGCCTGCTGAGCAGTCCAAGACGCCAGCGGTTTGCTGGCAGCAGATAAAGCGTGAATCTCACGTCCCAAATCAGCCTTTGTGAAAAACAAATCATAAACGTGGAATAACTTGTATCTAAATAGTATAGAAATTAAGTTGGTGACCAGCTAAAGCCATAGGTACAGGTACTGCTTTATACTGAACAGTAACTGGCAATACAGGCATAAACTCTCTGAGATCTATGTAAGTGCAAAGGATATTCTTTGGTGCCACAACTGAGGAACCTTCAGCACCAACTTTCTTATATGAGACAGCAATAATTTGTGTCAGGTAATGGGCACATGGATGCATCTTAGCTCAGCTGTACCAGCTGGCACAGTATTGAGTTAGTTCACCACCTGCCAAGCTTTCCCTCCCCAAAACGGAGAAGCAGGTGGTTGAGGGCCTGTCCAGAAAAAGCTTCTATGCCCTCTGTGACATAAGCAGTATCTCTCTCCCCAGCCAGCAACAGGATATTTGTAATATTTATTGCCTTACACAGTTCTCATTGATCTTATAAGCATCAGTTTTGCAAAGAGCAGGAAAACTTTTATGTACACCCTCAGAGACTCCAGAGAATCACAGTAGCCTGCATTTACACTAACTCTGTTGACCTTCCCTTGAAAATGCATTTGGAATTCTGGTTTCTGGAGACAGGGGCTTGATACAACCAAAGCTTGTTTAACAGCACCTCCCTGATTAGTGCTTTTGTTTTAAGATCTCCTGTAGAACAGAAGGAATCCATAAGGATTACATTCTTAAAATTTTCAGTGAGATTCTTCCCTACCATGACTTTTTCCTGATAGCCACTGTTTTCCCTAAAATTAGTGACTGCACTGCAGACTTCCAGAGATGATGTATCAGGTAAAAAAATTATATAGATTCTTCTGTGTTTTGTGCAAAGAGGAGAAATTGAAATACCCCACCATTAGTATAAATTATTTTGTGAGCTTTACTTTAGCTGAAAAAAGCTTGAGGATTTAAGTACGACCTGAGCAATATACAGCCAGTATGTAGGCCCTAAAAGTTTTTATTGCCAGAAATTATAAAAATAAATAAAATTTATATGCTGTAAAAACACATTAATGCAGTTAATTTGATTAAGAATCAGTCCTGGCACAGAGACTGACAGATTAAACTATTTCCTCTGTAAAGGGATGACTTCAAGTGGGCTGACTATGGATGCAAAATTCAGCATTAAGACTCAAAAATCAAACTTTTTCACTAAAAATATTTTAATGCATGAATTTGAATCGCAAACTCAAGCAAGACTCAGAGAGTCTGTTCATGAATTAAGATTAGTATATTTTCTGATATTCTTTGATATATGCTCCCTATAGAATCATTTACAGTTATAAGCTGAATTTACACCATCATAATATATTTATGATAAAAAATCTGCAAGTGAACATAACCTTCAATCCCACAGAAATCAATAAAACTTTAATCACTCCATCAAAACTAATTTGAATGCTTTTCTAAATGCAATTTAAATCAGTACTTTGCATGCCCCATATTTCTGAGACATTGCTCTGTCACTCTTGATTGTAAGAGAGGCTAAGACTTCTAAATAGGTCTTCTATTTAACATTTACAGTTTATTATAGTAAGAACTCAGTGAAGAGGAAATGTCTAAACATCTCACCTGTCTCTGACTCCTTTGCTTTGTCAACACACCTGCAAAAAACTCAACGAAGTTCTCAAACAGGGACTTTGAAAAATAATCTAAGACATACGCAGCAGCCAGATAAGGTAAAAGACGCCATTGCTGGAAAAATAAAAAGAATTTATTTGATCACAAAATGATATATGTTTTTAATAGTTATTATACTGAACCAACCATTTGATTTTTACTGTGTTCAAAATGGAAAACTGCTTAATGGAGAAGAGAACAATAACCACCTATAATGTAATTTAATGACATTTAATTATGTTATAGATGGTTATTGTTCTCTTTATACAAGTTATGGTTATATTGTTTTAGTTCTCACATTTCATCAATTTGTGATACACATTCTGTTAAACCAGGGAAAAAGTTCACTGAAGCTTTGGGGACCAAAGGCATATTTTTGCCATGTGTTTATAAAATGTCTGACCCTGCATGCCAGGGTCAGTAATGATTCATAAATTTCTTCAGTACAAACATGACAGAAGTTGTAACCACTTCATGGGGCTCACGAAGGAAAATAAAAACTGCCTGAAAGTCTTTGCGGTAAAGGAAGAAGGGAATGAGAGTTGCAGCAAGCAGAACCCAAAGAACAAGCCAAAACTGGGAAAAATTGAGAGACTCAAAGAACAGTGGAAAGCAGACCCTGGCTTTTTCAGAAATGGTGGAAGGAAGGCACCTTCCACCAGTTTGCAGAAACTCATGATATCTTTTCATATTTCAAGGTAAGTGTCAACCTGGAAAAAGCCACCCACACTGCAAGGACCAACTGGGCAGGTTTGTTTTCAGCACTTCTTGTATATTAACCTTTGTCATTCAGCAGATCTGAGTTTTCCCTTTTTCCCAGTTATTCTACATACACTTTTTCAGAGCAAAAAGTGTTTTTCATCTGCATAAACTGCAGGTAAACCTTGGTTATAATCCTCTTAAGTCAGTATTAGCTTGAGACTTCTCCACAATGAATGTCGTTGAGTTCTATACTTTTAAAGCATACAGGCTACAAATGAGAAACCTAGTGTAGCAACAAAAGAAGCAGTGATATTTTGAAAGAAATGTTACTTTCTACATCTGCAGTACTTTTGCATGTGCATGTAAGACAGTCTTTCTCTTAAAAGGTTACTATTTTGGAAGACAAATGATTCTAGGTACTTCAGAGAAATATGAATCTCTTTGGTTTTGCTATTCCAAGAACTTATGTTAAAAGCCTGGTCATGCCAGGAGAAGGTTTTGATTTGTAATGAACCCCCACAGATGTACCAGAATGATGCTTCAGGTGATGCAGACAACTTTAATTTCACTAACTTCAGAGTCACTGCTGTGATCTGCAGTAGCTCTGAATGTGAGTTTCATTTTATAGAAGCCTGTAGATTGAATTCCAAAGTATTTACTTGTGTTTGGTACTCAAGGACAGGTATTTCTTCATCCTCAGTTGGTCCAAACTGACGGCGAACCGCTGAGAAGCGAATGGCTATTGCCAAGGCAAGCTTTAAATTGGTCATGGAAAGTCCTGTGATCATAATTCTGCCAGTGGACAAGGATCCCAGAGCTGCACTGAAACGTTCTTTAACATCCTGAATGAATAGAAGGCACAGAGTGAATGCTGAGGCTAACATTTCATTTTATCCCCATAAAGATGCTATTCGGTAGCATGATCAGAAGCAATTTTTCCAATTTTGTTTCTTGACTCATTCTGATGAGGTATTCAGGTGAGACTCAATAGCATTGCCTGAACAGTCGAACTCTAAACTCTTAGGGATCAGTGGGGTCGTGCAAATAGCATCAAGTTCAGTAAAGTTAGCAAGGTGAGCTGAGACATCTCTGAAATCAATTAAAAAGCCAATACTCACACTCATGTGAAATTGTCGACAGCCTTCTTAAGTTCAGGTATCCAGTGCTTCCTGACATAAGAGGAAGCTCTGTCTCTCAAAGTACTTATATCTTTGTATTTTTAACAGAACGAGACCTTGTTTCATACCTTGATAGAACTTGAGTACTTCCCCTCAGCTGTGACATCTCCAGCTATATTTAGTATGTTTTCTTTTGGTATCCTGACATTGTGGAACATGGCAAATCTGTTTAAACAAATACACAAAACAGTATAAAATTTACGTCTACATAGTCTGAGGTGTTTATATTACAAAAAAAAAGGTCACAAGAAAGACAGGATTGCAGAATTACCTCAGGCATGTCAGTGAACTGAAAACAGTGCCCATCAGGCCAGGTAGGCAATTTTAGGGAAGTATGCCTGGGACAACAAAGACTTTCAGACTCAAAGCAGCACAATAAATTCAAGGAGAGAATTTGTTATAACTCTTCAGATTTTTAATTTTTTTGTTTTAAAAAGATGTTTACAAAACCAAAAAAATCCTCACTTCACTGACTCTAGGAGACCATTTCAGCAGCTGTGTAAGAAAGAGTAAAAAAGTAATGAAGAATGAGCAATGTACTCTGGTTGAGGGAAGGGACAAGTAAAGTTACTTATTTGAGACCTTGTACACAGGCAGTTTGACAGCTACTTTCACTGACACCTCAGAAAGCTGAACTGAGTTCTCAGGCTGCATGACTTAGGTTGCCTTGGTTGGTATCTCAGCTGTTAAAAAGCTTGGGAAGATGAACAACTTCCTTCTGCTGCCTAGAACAGGACTAGGCCATTCTCGTCCCAAATAATTCCCTGCCTCAAACAATTCTGCAGAACTATATTCTTAACTGAGGTGTTGTTTAGTCCAGTCTAGAGACTGCTTTGGAATAGAGACACTATATATTTTTATGAGTCTAAAACATAAACCTGTGAAGATCACTCATTCCACTGCAATACAAATAAGGACATAGCTGAAATAGTGCCCTGAGAAGGAACCAAAACGAAAATTTTCCTTTGTTTAAACTCAAATTCAGAATTC
Source organism: Phylloscopus whistleri (assembly GCA_017589585.1). Taxonomy (NCBI): domain Eukaryota; kingdom Metazoa; phylum Chordata; class Aves; order Passeriformes; family Phylloscopidae; genus Phylloscopus; species Phylloscopus whistleri. The sequence goes on along the minus strand of JADMLD010001629.1, from coordinate 998,220 downwards.
TGTTCCCTGAAATGTGGCATCTTAGAAAAAGAACAAGAGAATAACCCTTTCTAAATTGCAGCACTTTAGCAGCAATAAAGAGGGAAGGTCTTAAGATAGGGATAATGTCCCGAATATTCATATCCTTCAGGAAGAAAGTGGTCAAACTGTTTCAACCAAATGGGCAACACAATTTGGCACAATAGCAGCAGTATCAACCCCACTTACAAGTATCTCACTATCTAATAACACTTGAAAAGCTGTATTTGTAATCAAAGAAAATTCCTTTTTCCTGCCAATAAAGGCTGATCTATTTAATATGGCTCACGAGAGCCAGGTTTTTCACATTAATAAATTACATAAGGGCTGCATTGCTGCATGTGCTTTTAAATTATGAGTTGTTTCCAAGGAAACATATCTGAATACTGAATTTATTCAGCCTTAGAGATACACAGTGTTTTCGGACTTAGACACGGAGAAAGGCGTGCTATGCTAACCAAGAACCAGCTGCCTCAACAACACTAATAAGTGCTTTGTTAAATGCCAATTTCAGTGAGACTACATTACTTTGTAATAGAAGCAAATTCAGATTTTCCAAAAACCTGATTTCATCAACGTTAATATTTTTTTCATATCACTGAAAATAAAAAATCTCTTTCTAGAAAGATCTTTTGGCTAAATTCACATTCTCTGCTCCCTATATCACAAATAGAATCACAACTAAAACTGTACAACAACTGATACTTTTAAGTAATAGCATGCATCTTAGAAAGAACTTGAGCTTTTAAATTATTATTACTCATGAAGAGTGTGTGTGGCAAGGTTTAGGTTTCTAGTTTACATTCTATTTTTCACAGTTGTTGTCTCCATCCATAAAATTCCAAGAAGGTGCTTCCTTCTGGGACCTTACAATGCAAGCATAAGGCAGAAAGCTACAAATATGTTCAAACAGTGAAGCAGACATTAATTACTGAAGAATACTTTCCTGACACGATGCCTTCCAGTCACAGCACACCAGCAGCTCATCAGTGGCATTTTTTTACACGCCATTAGAGCAAATGAGAATTTTAAGAAAAAATCAGAGTGATGAAAGTAAGGGAGCTCCATGGATGTTTATAAGGATCCCTCCCAAATAGGAAGGGATGCATGGAAAAAAGCAATGAAATAGTATTTTAAAAAGCATTGAATTGGTGATAAAAACTGGAATTATAAGCCAGACTAAAGGAAGAGTTGACCTAACAGAGAGATGATACAATCTTTGGGGCACATATTAGGACAATACTTCAAAGGGCTCCAGTTCTTGGGCTTTGTGTCTGCAAATATGTATCTGGAACATTCTTAGCCTCGTATGTGATGAATGGTAAGAGCTCATGGCAGCATTCATAGAGTCATTAGGCTGGAAAACACCTCCAATATCAGAATCCAACCATTGTCCCAAGCAGCACCGTGTTCACCCCTAAACCATGTCACCAAGTACGATATCGACACAACTTCTGAACACTTCCAGGGATGATGATTCCACCCCTTTTCCCTGGGCAGCCTGTCTCAATGTCTGAACACTCTTTCAGTGAAGAAATTTTTCCCAATATCTAACTTAAACCTCCCCTGGTACAACTTGAGGACATTTCCTTTTGTTCTGCCACCTGTTACCTGGGAGACAATGACAATGAATAAAATAGTAAATTATCCTCTGTTACGTGTTGTGTTTTACACTGTAGTGATTAGTTCAATTCATTGAGCAAAGTTGTGCAGTTGTACAAAATTTTTTATATTGACCTGTGCTTGACACTCAGGTGTTCACAAAAAGCAAATTGAAAGCTACTACTTTATAAATTTATATGTCAATTGCCTACTTTTAGGAATTCCAAGCCTACTCATAATGAACATGTGACAGATGTGTGCTGAACAAAACAGCCCCAAAAATGACCTAAACAATTTTACCCACTTTCACTTGCTGTAATGCAATCTCAAACAGTTAAATCTAGGGGAAGTCTTCTATTGGAAAAAGTGCAAAACCTTCAAGAAAGTTTTATTACAATCTGTCTGACACAAATATAAGGAAGCTAATTCTGTACCACATAAAATACGACCTAAAATTACTGTGATTAAAAAACTACAAGCACACCCTTCTTTAGTAACTTCTTTCACAGCTAGTGAACCAGAATACTGAATTTCCTATCATTATATGATAACCTATTTTCTTAAAATCAAAATCAATTCAAGTAACAGGTTTTTAAAGTTTAGATTTTTTTCCTTGATATTATCCATTACAGATATATTATACAAAGATATGTGGATATGCATATCAGATGGCAAAGACTTTAAGAAGCAAAGCAGAGTGGCAGAACTATCTATTAAAAATTCAACAGCAAATTTCCATGTGTAAAGAAATAAGATATTTTGCCTATAAGCATGAGTGTTGAAAATAAAAGCAGAACCTCACAGGACTGGTGGGTTAAGTGACCTTGTGATTGCTGCCAACTGCTGTTACGTTCCTTCTCCAAGAACTTTGCTATTGGGAATTGTTAGACATACTGGCCAATTGGAACTTGATATTGGAACATATTAAAAATAAATAGTAAGATTTAATGAAGTCAATGATCATTTTTTTAATGGTTATTAGCCTGGAAAGGGTAGACTTGGCCCACATCTGTCAACGCATTTAGGGGAAAAATCTCCTTAAAGAATTGAAGAAATATCTTACAATAATGGAACTGTATACACAGTTGTGGGGATATCATGTACCAGCAAGTTTGGAAAATGGCTAAATTTCACACAGTGATGACAAGACCAGAGGTCTGAAAGCTGCCCTACTTAGGGCCTCTTCAGCACAGTAAATAGCATGACTGAGATTAAGACCTTTCAGCAAGACAGACAGCTGCCACTTTAAATTGGTATCACAGGGCCCTACAGGAATGTGCAATTTTGCATCATGTAGACACATTTTTTACCACAGATAAAAAGAAACTGTATCACACAGATTTCTGCCAAGAGCAGCTGAGTAGAGTGAAGTGCCATTCCAATAGTAGCATTCTTGTTTGGGTTCTTTGGCCAGTAGTTTAGGGAACATTTCAAACTAAGTTAATCTCACTGACTTTAAATCATGCAATAGTAATTCATCTGGTGTGCAGTAATGCTGATAAAAGAGGAGCAGCTGGAAAAGCTACGAGCTCCTTTTGCCAGTACTGAAGTAATAAACTATTACCTATAGTACAAATAGCTCAAACATACTTTGGTGAACTTCAGACTCACTAAAATGCCTTTTCTGACAGCTTTTGTTACTGACTACATTAGAGATGGTACAATCATCTCTAATGCCAGACTTCCAGCCAGAAACAGAAAGCAGGTGAATGGTATTGGAAGGCTGTTTATGGGATGCAGTAAACCTCGGGAAGAATAACATTTCAGGAAAACTTGATGAAAAACTTGCAGAAGGAAAGAAAATTGCCACATATTCTAGACTCATGCTCACAGAAAGGTTAGAGCTGAAAGAGTTACAGTGAAACTGGGGAAAACTGCATGGCAGTATTTTAGTTTAATTTTCTACAATCAAGGCTCTAATCTAAGAACACAGCTCAGTAGAGTAATGCTCAATAGCAAGGATAAAACAACATAGCAGTTTAGAGGTCTCCTAATGCTAACCTAATGCACTTCAGAGGCACACAAAGACCCACTCACACTGAAGTTCTTACAGTCCAAGTGCCAGTGCTGCAAGGAGCTCTGGATGTGCAGACTCCTGCAGCTGTTGAGAGCTGACACAGCTCTGCTAAGGAACAAAAATGGTTGGTTGAAGTTCACTGCAGATGTGAGGCTGCATTTCTGTGAGTCAAAGAACAAATGTGTGACCAGATCTAAATCTTCATTTCCTCATTTTCACCCACATCAAGTGCCTTTCAGTGTGAAGTAGCTATGGCTGTAGAATTTTGAGGCACATGAACATGACAAAAATGAGGGGAATAAGGCAGCACTCTGCAGCAATGTGACCACAGCCTAGTAACATGCACAGCACTGTATGTACCCACATAGTGTCCTGACTACAAAAACTGCATGAGGAGGGGAAAGCAGGGAAATGTCAATGATTCCGCTGCAAAAACCACGGCTTTAACTTAAACTGTTAACGTGCAAAATGTGTTTGCAAAATACCTAGTTGTAACTGTGGAAGGGGCACTTTTCACAAGGACTAGAGTATTCATGGTGTATTCAGATAACATAAAAATAGGCCCAGGCATTTTAACATTCTTTTTTCTTCTATAGCCACTTAATCACTATTGCTATTGCAATTGTTTGAAACTTAGGTCAGAGTCTGTAAGTGAATAAAAAATATTAAACAAGCCCACGCTTGTTTATTTGGGAAACAGGATTGATTTTTACACTTGATTGCTTACATCTCTGTTCTTTTTCCTGTACTGAAACAGCCACTCCTAAGGCCTTGGCCTTGCAGTGAACAAGACCTGATAAATTATCTGACTGAAGACAGCAAAAATTGGTGAGTTTTTTTCATTAGTTTTCAGGCAGTTCCAGTTCCCTTCATGACTCCCCTAGAGCTACATAAATGTTCAACACAGCACAAAGAAAAAGACAGTCTGGGAGTAGAAGCAAATACCCAAAGAAGGTGATTATGGATCACTGGTGATTATCTTCACTGAACTACTGTTTCAGATTGAAAGATGAAACTCCAAAGACTAGGCTTCAACCATGTATTACAGCTCCTATCTTCCTAGTGAAATAACTCTGACAGTTGCAAAATCTAAATGAGCATGAAGAGAATAAATAATAGAAGACAAAAATGACTGGACTTTCATTTGTTCTGCCCTTAGACTAGCAGTAGCAGAATCATACCGTATTACTGGCAGTGATACTGAAATAGTAACAAAGAAACAAATTAGGAATTAACCATTTAAGAGCAATTTATAAAGGTTCAGAAGTCCCACGCGATGTATCCCATCTTTGACAAGACACAAGAAATTACAGTGAGGGCTTGCTGAGGCATCTCTTTCCAGAAGAAATTCTTTTACACAACTTATTGCTTTTCTGTCCAATAAATCCCCTTTACCCATTTCCTCTTGGACATTTGTTTAGTTTTCAGTATCCAGAAAACTGAATCTGAACTCACTGATTGGTAGAGAACATGCTGAACATCTTAGCGTGTTGTATGTGTGCAAAGACTGACCACATTTTAATTGTACACGAAAGGCTGTTAAACAGCTAATAAACCCCATCAGTTTTCCCAAGCCAACAATTATCATTAGATCCAGTTAATAATTCTTGAATCTTTCATTAGTAAATTCACAGACAACACTCAGCTGGGTGCGTGTGTCGATCTGTTGGAAGGTAGGAGGGCTCTGCAGAGAGACCTGGATCGGCTGGATGGATGGGCAGAGACCAATAAGATGAAGTTTAGTAAATCCAAGCGCTGAGTCCTGCACTTTGGCCACAATAACCCCCTGCAATGTTAAAGGCTTGGGACAATGTGACTGGACAGTGCCCAGGCAGAAAGGGACCTGGGGGTGCTGGTGACAGCAGCTGAACATGAGCCAGCAGTGTGCCCTGGTGGCCAAGAAGGCCAATGGCATCCTGGCCTGGATCAGGAATGGTGTGGCCAGCAGGAGCAGGGAGGTCATTCTTCCCCTGTGCTCGGCACTGGTGAGGCCACACATCAAGTGTCCAGCTCTGGGCCCCTCAGTTTAGGAAGGACATTGAGATGCTTGAGCACATCCAGAGGAGGCTACAAGGCTGGTGAGGGGCTTGGAATGCAAACTCTGTGAGGAACGACTGAGGGAGCTGGGGTTGTTCAGCCTGGAGAAAAGGAGACTTAGAGGTGACCTTATCACTCTCTACAACCTCCTGAAAGGTGGCTGTAGTCAGCTGGGGGTTGGTCTCTTTCTCCAGGCAGCAACTGACAGAACGAGAGGACAGAGTCTTGAGCTGAGCCAAGGGAAATATAGTTCAGGTAATAGGAAAAAGTTTTTTATGAAAAAGTGATAAAGAATTGTCTGGAATTGTCTGCCCAGGGAGGTGGTGGTTTTTTAAACAGCATCCCTGGATGTGTTTAAAAAAAGACTGGATGTGGCACTCGGTGCCATGGTTTAGTTGAGGTTAGGGCATGGGCTGGACTCAACGACCTTGAAGGTCTCTTCCAACCTAATGATTCTGTGTGAAAGATCTGCAAATGCCATGTGACTTCTGGACATTCAAATGATGAAACTATGAGAATTATTTGGAAAGATAATTTTAGAAATGGATTTACACTGCAAAAAGTCCCACATTAGTTCTGAAATTCTTTCTCTTACTAAAAACACTATACTCTGCATTAGCAGGAAAGCAACTTTCAGCCAAACAACCCAAGAGATTGTTTTTCAAAGCCAGAATGGACAACTACAATTAACTACTCTGTTTTCTTACATAGCATAAATCAATAGCATTTTCCAAAGAGGCTCTGGAATTTCTTCCCCATGACCTTCATTAGTTTCAGGAACTTAACTCTCTGTATCCATATTGAAAGTTTTTAGCATAAATTTCTTGAAGCACAGGAACAAAAACAAACATCTCTGTCAGAGATGTCAGACTCTGATCCTCACTGTGACCACATATCCTGAGTGTAACTACATGGAAACAGACCAGATTTACTAAGTGTTCACCATGGTAGTTGAACCAGACTTCACATACACATTCAAAAAAACCTGGCAATGCATGTAGTGGAGACTAATACTTGTAGTCACAGCATAAGGGAAGGTTTTCTTCTCTGCACATACAAGTCTGTGCTTTCTCTGGGATAAACAAGGATATAAGATTGCTAAATGGCCAAGGAGAACACCTTGACAAGGCAGTATCTGGTGAAATATCTCCCTGTGGATCCTGGAATTTTGCAGATCATGCAACCACGAGTCCATTTTCTAGGGTGGCATGGCTTGTCTCTGCAAACAAATCCAGAGATTCCCCTCCAGTCCACATCCAGGCCTTGTGTACCTCTGAGAGCCGACATCTACAAGCCCTGACACTTCTGACATCTCAGTGTGAGCAAGAAGTTTGCAGAACAAAACTTGCTTCCCTGGTTCTTGAAACAATGTTGGCCTACCTCTAATCTTAGACCTCTCCAAAAATAAAGTAGCTGAGGTAGTTCAGGAACACAGGTCCCTGGAGTTTTTAGCTGAATGAGGGGTATCCATGGGCAACCTTGGGCTCCCTCATCCTCTCTCTTAATCTGCAAATTCTGTCTCAAGGTTTCTAATGCATACTTAATGCATACTTAAGAGATATATATCCATGACTGGAGCTCTTTGGGCACTACTGCTTGAACATAATGATTTTTTTTAAACAACATATACAAAGTGAACAGGAATGTCCTATGACTGCTTTAAATTACATATGATATCAACTAAGATAAGGGACTCCATCTGACATTATGACGAAGTCACTGGTATCTCATTTAAAGAGCATTTTATGGATTATAACTTCAAATTATTCAGTTATTAGCAATATTTTTAGAAATACTCTATTTTTCCCAGCAGATCATGGAGAAATGGATTTAAAATTATGTACATTTTGAAGTCACATAACAAGCATACTCTTCTTTCCCGTGTTGCACATAAATCTACATTGCAATATAAGAAAGAACAGCAGAATTTAAACACTTATACAGAAACGAAGTTGAGTAACATTCAGATTACTCAGGCCCATGCTGCTGTGCCATCTGGTGGCTACTAGTCTGTAATGCAGAAGCAGGAAAAAATACCCACCAAACCTTAAACATGCCTCTTTTCCAAGTCTTTCTCACAATTTTCCTCTATAAATTACTTTTGAGTTGTTTCGGGTTTTTTAATTTTATTTCTTCAGTGTCTTCAGGAAACAGAGAATTAATGAAAATGAGCTTAAAAACCATAAAATTCCTACAGCCTCCTGGAAAGACAGTCAAAGGCATAATAATATTTGAAAACAGGATACTATAAGATATCTATACTGTGTTTACTGCTATGGTTTGTTTTGAAGGACAATACCTAAATCTGTAAAAAACTGAAACAACAGAAAGAAGCAAATTTGAGACATAAAGAAGTGAAACGCTTCTTTATCATTTAAAGTTTATGTCTTTATACCTTTATGTCCTTATATAGAGCTATGTAACTAATGCAAGAGTTGAAATAATTTTTACATAATGACTATTTTAATGCAAATCTACCTGTTTTCTCACTGTATCTCCTCCCCATCAGACACCTTTGGTTAGTAAAGCAGACACAGAAAGACCCTTGGAGTCTATGACTAAGAAATGGAGCCAGGTACTTTTTTATTACAACTGTACACACATAATACAGAAGAAAATAACTAGCCTTCTCTTTCTTGGCTGCAGTCTAGAAATCCCATGATTTAAAAAAGATACACAGTTTCCCTCTTCGGTCTCATTAATCTTAATCTTTACTGAAAATAAACCTTGTCTGGGGACCACCACTAGCCTTCCTGTGGGCTGGAAATCAACAGAAAAAATAATTATAGTCTCACACCCAGATGGGTGCAGAGGCTGATAAAGTTCTATACTCAGAACTTACTAGACTTTTTTGTCCATTATTATTGTTGAAGAGTCTATAATTGCAAGACTGCCTGGGGATATTCACAGAATACCAGGAGCACTTCACATTTTAAAGAGTGAGAAAGGCTGAAAGGCTGTTTATTCAGGTAGAAAATACTGAAATTCAAGATCTTTCAGTCTGTTTTGTTGGTTTTCTTTTAGAAATATTACAATTTAAAACCACCAGTGAACACTTCAGGAGTAAAGACAGAACAGATACACGGGGATCTTTGCACTACTACATTGTGACATAACCTAATATTTTTTCTCTTTCAAATGTATTGACTTACCCATTATCCAACCCATTCTGCCCAAGTTTCTTTCCTATGTCACCTACCATCACACCTGGCATTGGTAGAAGGGTTTTTGTATCTCGAATCTGTAGAGAAGTGAAACAAAGCATTTCAGTAATGGAACAATGAATGTTATTGGCTGAATTTTTCAAAGGTTGAAAATATTCCCAACTGTCATTAACAATAAAGACATATCTCTGTTCTCCCTTAACACTGACGACTTCTCCCATCAGACTACCACAGAAACCTCCTTCAGGTGTACACAGACACAGCAGAAATCAATGGAATTGTTATGTAACAATCAGTTTTGAGATATCCCCTGATTCTGTAATAAACTTTGTTCAGTCTGGAACTAATTCATTTTATTACGTACAAGTTTTCTATTGCACCAACATATTTTCTGATGCCTTTAATCTTATAAAATTATTTCTGTGGTAGAAGTTTTTCAGATTTCATGCATATCAGCCTGCAGCATTGGCAGACATAAATCATCTTAAGCCCCATGCAAGACTTCATACAACACAGATGAGTTCTAACTAAGTACCATGATCATCTGGAGACTTTTCAGGTCTTTTGTATTTTCAGAAGTTTTTGCAGAAAATTGATAGTATAAAACTAGCTGTACAACCTTCATAAAATCAGCGAACATTTAAAAAAAGTTACAATTGCAATAAATTGTGAAGACATTAAATAAAGAATCTGCTGGTCAGGTATAAGTAACAGCATAACGAAGACTTTAATTTGAACCCACTCTTCCCCAAAAAAATAAAAGGATTAGCAGTATTTCCACCCTACCTGTACAATAAAGGAATGTATTCCTTGGCACTTTCCATCAGGTGTATAGAGCTGGGCATACAAAACTGCATGAGTGGCATGTTTCCCCATATTACCAACCCAGAACTTTGCAGCTTCAAAGTCAGGTGTATTGATGACAAATTCCTGTAGTCAGGAAAGAAAATGATATAAATAATAAGAATCAGGTCACAGCTATTTCTTTTTCATCACCCTGGCAATGTTTTGAAAACATTCATTAACTGTCAGGATTTTACTCTGTACTGCATTTCAGCACCTGAGATCTCTCTTATTGTGTTCAACTTTGGAGAGAACACATGTAGTAAGGAAAAAAACTTAAGAGTTCAAAAAGCTCATTACCTCATTGTAAAGCCTGAAATTCAGCTTTTTTAATTGCTCATTTAAGCAGTTAAAAAAAAAAGAAAAGCAGATTAATGGACTGGGCAGCATTTCCTAGATCTTAGGTTAAACTGAGCTGTGAGTTCAAGTAAAGAACTAAGAGAGCTGTTTCAGCTGTGACAGCTGAAGCCTATGCAGGGACAGTTTTGTGTGGAGAGGAAGCCTGGCTGACAGTGTGTGTCAAGGGCTAACCTGAGTGCTGGGATCAAATGTGGCTGTAGTCCGTATGCCTTTGGTGTTAGTTCCGTGGCTGAGTTCGGTCAGAGCAAAACATCCAAAAATCTAAATAAGGAGATACAGGCCACAGTTCAAGATAATTTTATTACATTAATTAAAACAGCAAGACTTTCAAATTATTTCAAATCCAGCTATTGGAGAGTAACTTGGCAAAAAAAACAAACAACAAAAAAAGCCCAAAATAAAACAGGATGCAATGAAGAGCAATAAAAGAAGCACAAAGCTCTGTTTAAGTGCGCTCAGAATATTTATCTTGCAAAATTAAAGAGGGTCTGGCCAGAAAAGTGAATGCTGCCACATGGCCCAGACTGAAGAAACTGTTTAGGATTGGCACCTTCTGTATCAGACAGGCTGCATTTATTCTGTAGAGTACTTGGTCCCGAGTCCCCACTGAACTCCATGTGGTGTTTCTTTGCCATTAAGACATTATTATTTTCCATTTTATAGCATTAGAATGGAATTTTTTACGGCAACATGTCAAGTTTAAGTGTATCCTAGTAGGATACTCTTAAATAACTCTGGACAGAGCTTAAACTGGTGTAATGTCATCTATATTGCCTTTTGGGAAAAGTTTCCAAATTTTGTCAGTTTTGTCTGTTTGTTAACTTGGATAGTCTAAAACATATCCAGGAAGTGGTTTATGAGCTAGTAGTGAGGACAGTCAGAGCTCGATGCTTGAATCTGCTGCATGGTCTTTTCTTTTGCTTTTTAGAGGTACCTAGGTATGTAAAGAGACATACTAGTGACACAATTCTAGTAGTGTTCATTTCTCACAATTTTTTAGAAGAAATTACCTTCATGCTATAAGTGTCTTTCAAAATGTGTGCAAATCTCTTAGAAGCACTCATAACTGGACCTCCAAATACCTGTAAAAACAGAATAATGAATGAAATCAGTGCCCTGTGATGAAAAGCACATGATTTCTAATAGTGATGTCCAGTAAAGAGACCAGAGAAAGTGGGCTGCACAGTAAACTATGATTAGACTATAGGTGAGGGCATAAGTCAGGATTTGATCTTGTCAAGGCCCCTTTACAGATAACTTGAACCTGTTCAAGCCTTCATAACAGATGCTTAAAAATACTTTCCACTTGTCCTTAGTGATTCTCCCTTGAGCAAAGGAAAACTTAAATACTGTTTCAGCTCATTTTACTGCAAACAGATTGGGAACTGAAGGTAGCTGCTTCAGGATGAAACAAGAATGCTGATTTGACAGTTACCTTCAGTTTTCACATGGATATTCACACAACAAAACTCTAATTACTAGATGCTTCCCAGCTATGTGAATAGTAATAATTAATTAATTAAACTGATAATATTTGACCAGTTATGTTGAGCATTCTTTGTGAGAGACCCATCTGGGAAACAACTGATTAACAGAATTCAGCCATTGATGTCAGTGAGAAATTTTAAACTGCTTTCCATTCCTTCTGGATTCTGCCCTTCATTACGACACTGGGGCTTAGAGCAGGTAAGTTTCTGAATCTTGCAAATCTTTAGCAAACACACAGGCACCAACAACCAAGTTCTCTGGCTGCCCTAGAGAGGAGGCAGAGGACTAAACAAAAAAAGGCATCAAAACTTTTTTCTCTATCTCTGTCTGTACTGTTTTGCCTCTTTTCCCTCATAAAATTAAAGCCGCAGAACTATAGTATTAGAAGTTACTTAAACATACACCACTATAGCTCTTGAACTGTACTTACACCAAAATGTAAGAAAAACTGGAGACATGGAGACCAATCGTACATTCCTAAACAGAGCACCATATTAAAACACCTCAATGGGTTCTCCATCAGCTCTTGCTGAGTAAGAAAGTCATACTCAAAGAATCTTTTACAGCGCAGGAATGTCAGCTCCTGATATTTCTCACGGCACAAATCTTCTCCAGGATGATGTGCAAAGAGAGGATCATTTTCCAGAGCAGAGAAGATTCTATTCTTAGAGGGGAAAAAACCGACATGAGAATATTGACCTAAAAGCATTAACAAAAACAGTTAACCTTCTTCTAGAGTAACACTGGGTCCCAAACTACAGTCATTTGCTGGAAGGTATAAACTTATAAACCAAAAACTCCAGAGAATTAGAAAATATATTTAAATGGTCTGTCACATATACAGCTCATGCTGCTAAATTTTATGGCATCTCCTTCACCATGAAGTGATTCACTGATTCGCTCTGAATCTACAAGAACAGTATGATAAAACTTACTTGGATTGTGTAGCAGCTTCACGATCTCAATATACGAAGCTGCTGGCAGAATCTAAGGGGCAAAAATCCCTCAGTCTGAGGATAAAGGTAAAACTCCAGGGCGTACATTCAGTTAGAAATATGCCACGATGGAAAAGCCATTAAGCTACCACAAGTGCTTTGTTCCCAGGTGAAAGTAAAAAAAGGCTCCATTTAATGGAACCATCATATGCAGCCCTTCGATGTGGGGATGTGCAACTTTTAGTTGTAATTTGTATTAGATTTGTATTAGATAATATATTATGGCATTTTTTTGTATTAAATATTATATTATGGCATTTTTTTAACCTAGAGCTATGTCTTTAGGAAGATATCTACATCTCAAATGTCTTTCACTTAAGAAGGAAGAAACTCAAACTTCCTGTGCTTTCCTTTGAAAGGCAGTCATTCCCTTTCTCTGTGTAAACAACTCTACATGCCCACAAAGCTTTGAAACTCCTTCAGACACAGAGCACTTGTGGTTTTTTCTGTGCTCTAACACACACCAGTCAGATGCAGAACCAGGCCTTTTTGATTTCTCTGATTTACCTGCCAGGATTTTTAAAATTATGGTGAAGAGTCAAGATTAGCTTAAATCCATGTAAACCTACACCACCTTCAGAATGCTAGTTGTTTCTCCTCCTGTATCTCCAAGTCATGCATTTCCACACCATCTCTTGTATTGCAGTTAATCTCTTTTCTTGGTAGGGTTAGCTTTCAGCAAAGTTTACACGCTAATCTCCAATTGCAATGCCACAAAAGCATTAATGCAAGCACAGAACATCGTAGGAAATTAGGTCAAAGTAAGACAGAAATGCTGTTTGACAGTGGCTTCAACTTAGCTCTGCATAAGTGCCTTGCAAAACCATGGGATCTGTGATTTAATGCAAACAGTAAAGAAATATGGTAGAACATAGTTCTTTCTCAGTTTGAAATGAACACTCTAGTTCTGAAGTGTAGCACCTGCTGGTCTCCCCTGTACTGATGTTCAGTAATTAAATGAGTCTTGTGAGAGAGCAGAGTAGATTGATTAAAAATTCAGCTCTTTTCTGAAAATTGGCTGTGCAAATCAAATTTCTTCATGCTCCATATTTACAGAGTATTATTAACTATATTCCCTTTAAAAAAACCAATACTTCCTTCTACCGATATCTCCACAATTAAAACATGCTTACAATTCTTGCATAATTTACCTTCAGCTGGATGATATCTTCTCCATCTATGAACACTGCCATCTCCTTCCAGTTGAAGGAAGCTTTCTGACGATATCTGGAAAGTGGGCCTGGAGGGAAATCTGGTAGCAAACTATCCCATGAATTTTGGTTGCCAGTCACTTCTTTCTGATTCAGTGTGGACGCCATTGTTAGCTAAACTGCAGCAAACAAGAAAAGATAAAACACAAAATGAAGCACCATAGATGTCTGTTCTAAATTACAAAAAGAAATTAGAAGAGTTGTTAATTAAATACATGGACTTGTTGAAATGTAGGAGTACAGCACTGCAGAGGCAACTAACAGCTTGCCCTTCCCTTTTTCTAATTCAACTGGCTTGATATAAAGTAAGAAAAAATGCCTTTGATCCAATGTAAACGAATTATGTTGTCTTTGTTATTAAAATATGAGCTGAATATGAAACAGGGACACCACTGGTTATCACCATATTGTATAATAAGAAAGGGAGTGATAAAAAACCCAGGCGAGGAAAAATCATATTTTAAACATCAAACAGAGCAAGGCCACACGAAGTCTGCTGGCAACTTGTTGTGTGCATCTATGGGTCAGGCAAGAGCACTACAAAACTGCACAGACCCTGCAGGATTTCCCTGTCTGTAGGTCCAACTGCACTGGTTCAGGAGAGGAAACTCCTACTTTTCATTAGAACCTGGCCCAAAGAAGCAGAGGTTGATCCTCTGCTGCCTCCAGAAGCTGGTGTTGGAGAGCCCTCTGCTGCTCACAGCACAGCCAGCAATCCCTGCTACCACACGGACGGCAGAGATCTCCACTGTGCTTGGAGGGTGAAAAAATCACCGGACAGGGCAGCAGAAGCTGGCCACGATTTAACAGGACTGGCAGAAAAAAGCAGCTCAAAGGTATAGGTAGGACATCCTGGCCCAGGGCTGACCCATGGCTCAGTATAGACTTTGAACATAATGAAGTACAGAAACCACTTCAGCAGTCTCCTTTATCCACTCCTTCTTTCCCCCTAATCATCTTGATATATCTCCTTGATACCTCTCTTTTCTTTCAACCTTATCCTTTTATGGAGGTCATTCTCTAGTTCTGAACAGTACAAACATAGTAGAAGAGAACAGCAGGGTAGTATTTCTGCATATGTCTTCCAAATCAGTTCTAGGAAGATGCAGCTCTAGTACTGAGCAACAGGTTTGGAAAGAGAGGAAAAAAAAAAAAAAAGAAAAAAAAAAGGCATTGAGAAAGTATTTCAATCTCCAGACAAATAAACAGAAACTACACTTCTAACTGGAAAACAGGTAAATTAGGCAGCAGTTGGAGGCTTTTTGCTCATAAAAGAGAAAAAAATTACATTGTAATACTGCAGCTATTGCATCTAACTTTATTTACATTGCAAATCAGTGATATTACCCAAATGCAAAAACCTAAGAGTTCATAAAAAAAGCATTCTGTACTTGGAATATATTACAAATTCTCTGACTTCACGCAATGTTTTAATATACTATGGCTCCAAGTCAACAGTTTCAAAACTAACTAAGAAATCAAAACAGGTGGTTACAATGGGAAAGTAACAACGGCCTGCCCTAAAGAATAACTTCAGTGTTAATTTCAGGCTTGGTCTGAAATTTTGAAACGTGTGAAGGTGGAAGTAAAAACCATGTTATTTCCAATTTGCAAAGTACTGCTGTAGTTTCACTGCGAAATGTTGACTTGGAAACCTTTTTCCGTAGAAAGTGCTAGTAATTCAGATTCATACCTGGCACCAAAAACGGGGGCAAAGGTCAGTTTGCAGTGTACTATCCTCAACTATCTTACGTAACAATGACACTTGGTAGTTGTCAAGAATAATGGTACTGTACCCTTATGGCTATGAGACTACATAACCAGTGTTTTATTTTATTTTCTAGCAGCTCTGCATTTCCGAGCAACCTGCTGCTGGCAGTCGCCCAGAGCAGAACGACCCCCGGTAGGGTCAAGGCAGGGCACGAACCGCTTCTGTGCGGGCTCACGGCACGGCCGCTGTTCGAGCGGCAGAGCTCACGGCGGCGCCTCGCTTCTGCTCAGACAGGGCAAAAGCACCTACATAATGTACCCTTCTTTGCTAAAAAAGGTGTACCGAGACGTCTCCCTGATGGGCCGGGCTGACTGTCCGCTGTCAGTCAGCCGTCCCGTCTGGAGTTTGCTCCCAGGAGTTTTCACGCGGCTGTCCTGCACCCGCTGTCACAGCGGCACAGACCTTCCCCAAACAGAGCTGCACATGCGGTGCCGACCCTCCAGCTTCACGCCCCGCTGGGAGCTGGCGGCTCCCCGTGTTGTCAGCCGCGGGACGGCACCGCAGCGGTCTCTTGCGGCACTTGGAGCCTCAGAGCCGCAGGCCGGGACGAAGGGACCCAGTACATACCTGCGACCGCCGCCGTCTCCGCCCCGGGAACTGACGGGAGCAGCCTGCGACTCGCTCCGCCCCCGGCGCAGCGCGGCGGCAGCGGGCGGTGGATGGGGCCGGTGGGGACGGCGGCCGTGCGGGACCCCGGCGGCGCCGCGCTGCCCCGCGGCTTCTGGGCGGCCGTACGCGTGTGGCTGGAGAAGCCGCAGGTGGCCAACAGGCGGCTGAGCGGCGCCGCTGTCCTGGCGGAGGGGACGGTGCCGCTCGGCGAGGGCGGGGAGATACTTCCATCCTTCGCAGCCGCGGGGGCGGGCGGGGGCGGCGGTGGGCAGGTGGGGAGAGCGGCGGGGACCGCGGCGGGGACCGCGGAGCTGGGTCGGCTCTGGAGGGAGGTGCGGGACCAGCTGCATCTGCCGCCGCCCCTCACGGCCTGGGGCGGGCCCGGCGAGCTCCGCGCCGTGCTGAGGACGCTGCTGCCCCGGGGCCGCCCCGCCGCGCCCCCGGCCCGGGAGCTGGCGGTGCAAGGTGAGCGGAGACGGCGCTGGGGGCGGCGGGAGGGGCCGGGGCTGCCGTGGGCCTGTCCCCTCAGAGATTGTCTCGCAGATAAGAGAAGTGCCGCTTTTTTTTCTTCCCTGTTTGTGGGAACGAAGATGGACTGTTGTCCCGATCGTGTGCTTAGGGTTTGTTTTTACTTTTCGTTGTTGCGCTGGAAAGCGTTGAGGTTTCAGCAGTTGAAATACAAATTGCAGAGGCCGAAGACCTGTGACACTCAGGAGCCCCTGTCACGAGTAAGCTGCCCACGCACAAACGCTGCTGGCAGTGCAGACCTAATGACAGGCTTGTAAGGAGTGACTGCAGTGTTTGGAAATGCAGAATCACTCAAAAGGGTAGGCAGCTGTGGCACCTGCCTGGCCCGGTGCAAGTGTTTGCATCAACTTCTTAATGTTTACTATTGCTTAAGAAAGAAGCTCAGCTTGGTTTGCTTTGCTTTGGGGTGTTTTTTTACACTGTATGATGGTAATAAGCTGCAGTAAATCCTGCTAATGTAAGAAACTTCCATAGGGTAGAACTTGACAACATTTTTAAGATAAATTTTGGAAAAAATGTTCATATGGATTAAATTCTAGTCATAATGTTTTGGAAAGAATCAGAATTCCAGAAACAAGTCGACTTACAATTCAGAAGGACTGATACTCATTCATGGGGCACACTTGGGATGTTCTTGAGGTCTGTGAGTCTTACCTGAAGCCTTCAAAAAATTGGTGTCTTAAAAAAAAATTTGTATGTTGCAGTTTAGATTTATTTTTTCTTTTGAGGCTAAGAGAACATGCTCCTGAGCTGCATGTATAGGGCATATCTCTAAGAGAAAGCCTAGGAGATTTTTAAAATTGATTGGCTTACAATTGAAAAATGTTAGAGGTGGTAAGGATGGGACAAGATAGCAAAACTTAATATTTGCTCTATTGCTAATTAATTCTTTCTTGTCTAACTCAGAAAATTTTGGAGTCCATTGAAAATTGATTATGTAGCATTTTTAGTTGCAGGAATGTTTGTTTTCATGGTAATTAAAAAAAAAAAAATTTCAAACCCAAGAATTTAATAAATTATTCTGAAAAAACTGCCCTGGGTAAACAATGGCTAAAAAGATTTTTTAATTTTTAGAGGAAATAATACTGCATACACACCTTCTTCCCAGGACTCTGGATTTACTGTGGGACAGGGAAAAGCAGCAGTTGCATACTAGAAAAATCTTATTGTTTAATTTTTACTTTATTAAAATAGTTAGGTTTGATGAAAATGAATACTCCTGGTCAGCCCTAGATATTTTGGAAACATCATGCAATATAATGCCTAATTTGGAGAATTAAAATTGTCTGGTAGCTTCAGATGTCAGGAACACCAAGAAACAGATCTATTCCTGGCATTGTGGTTCTTTCTCTCTTGTCTGAGATCTTGTCTCACTGTTTTGCAGGCACTTCATTTTGGTGCTAAGGAGGGTGGGTTGCACCATGGAATAATGAACCCTTTTTGCATATCTTTTCAGATGTTTACAATGGAACTGTGACCTTTCTGCCTTTGGAGGAAAGCAGTGAAGGGAAATATCTGGTTAAAAAGTGCAATATTTATCAAATTCAACTTAAACACATCAAGGATGAGGAATGGTAAGTGTGGGAGTGAGAGAGGAAGCAAACAGTAAGTTATTGCAAGAGTCACACAACGGTTTAGTATCAGTATGTAGACAATTTAGATTTTATAATTTTCTGCTTGATTAGTAAATTCCAGTAGTGGTGTGATATGAGTGCATAGTGTTCTATAAAAAGGAATATCTACAATACCCTAAATAACATAAAACAAACCTGTTTCACTTTTGAATGTAAACATTGACTGTACCTTTGTGTGGTCTAGAAAAAATGTGCTTCTTCTGATCATGAGGATGTAGCAGTGCCTGTGAGAAAGGTTCTGTGGGTGTTAGGAGGGGGGAAGATCAAACGACTTGCTGTAAACCCACTGAGCTTCAGTCACTGAAATGTAGACCATTCAGGTTGGTCCTGAGCATCTGGGGATGTAGCTCTAATAAAATCTGAATAAAGTCAGAGATGATGAAATAATGAGTTGTGGCAATGGATATATTTTTCCTCCTAAATTTTCCTGTTATTTTTCAGGAATTTTATAAGTTGACTTTCACTGTTTAGTGTTTGGCTATCATGTGAAATCAGCTTGCTCATCATATGTGAGTCCTCATTTATTGTGTTAAATGCAGCCTGGACTCTTATGTGCAGTGTTTGAGTTGAGAGATAATGAGCTAACAAAATTCAGGGGAAACTGTTCCATTATTTGGTAACTTCACTGGTTTATTTTCTTTTTGTTTCTCTACATATTTACTTATTCTCCAGTCTCCAATCTCTGATCTGCTGATTTTCTCCACTCAATCCTTGTTTTCTCTGTCCTTGAGATAACTGAAATAATGAAACATTGTATTTATACTAAGTTGTTTGTTTGTTTTTAAGGTCTATATCTGTTGTAGCACCATTTCCAGAAGATTGGTGTTCAGATGGAATTGTGTACCCCAAACTAGCATGGCTTGGGAATGAACTTTTGTCCAAACTGGCTAAATGGTCCGTGGAGCAAAAGCCCAGTGAGTTTAAAAGTACACTCTCACTCATTTCAGTAGCAAAGTACAGCAAGGTTTATCAGGACCTCAAAGAAAAGTACAAAGAGATGGTGAAGGTAAGTTTAGCAGTAAATGCAATAAATTATCCTTCAATTTTTTTTTAATTTTGTGTAATGAAGCTACTTTTTTCAATAAATTCTTTTTTAATAAAAGAAGCAATTGAATTATAATGTATGTTTTTTGCTTTCATGTTTTGGGTTTTTTTTGTTCTGGTATATATGGAGAATAAAACAGTTTAGTACCTAGAAGAACTTAATTGGAAAAGCAGGATTTAGAGCCAAATTCACAATAAATATTTTCAGGAGTTAGGCATTTTCCAGGATGTACCACTTGTGATAAAAAGGAAGCAGTAGGTCAGTGGAATAAACAGTCATTCACATTTTAGAAGGCACAAATAAAACACCTCCTCCAAAACCTTTGGATGCTATCTTAATATATATTTGCTTTAGAGGAGCAATGTTGTAATTTTTTTTCTTATCCTGAAGAACAGAGTACTGTATGAAGTAATGTCTGTATTGCAAACTTGGCTCTAGCTGCAAACAAAAAAGTTGGTAAATGCTTTTCTAAAACACACAGTGAAAATGCAGAAAGGTTTTACTGTTAATATTTCTGTACTAACAGGAAGATACATAGGAGAGGAGAATTAGAGTTTTGGCTAAGCCAGCATTTCAGTCTTTAGTTCTGCAGTAGAATTGCTGGGGTTGAGCATTTTAATCTTTGTTTCAATTCTTCATTTACAAAGTAACACTTGGGAAGAACACTTGACTTTCTGTCTTCCTACTTCGGAATTAGATTCTTCATATTCTATTGTGCCAGGATAATTCTAGGTCTGTTCCCTTGTGAAAGGAAATTTACTGATGTTCATATTCTCAATATTAAAGAGGTATAGATTAGATTTTTTTCTCATGAGAAAGTTAAGCAAAAGATACATGGTCTGTTACAGAACAGATGCAACTGTTTACTTGTGACCTGCACCTGTGGATCCAAAATGTTCTTAGAATCTTTATTGTTTGGTTGAATCAAGCAGTTTTTATATTCTCTGGGTATATTTTAATGAGGTTAAAATGCAAAATTTGTGAAGTCAGAAACTTACTGAAGTGAATAAGTATCCAAATTGCTGTGTATGAGCTTTTTTGAGGTTATTTCAGATGATGCAGAAAATAATGTTTGTTCATTTGTCCTTCCTTCCTTCCTTCCTTCCTCCTTCCTTTCCTTCCTTTCCTTCCTTTCCTTCCTTTCCTTCCTTTCCTTCCTTTCCTTCCTTTCCTTCCTTTCCTTCCTTCCTTCCTTTCCTTCCTTTCCTTCCTTTCCTTCCTTTCCTTCCTTTCCTTCCTTTCCTTCCTTTCCTTCCTTTCCTTCCTTTCCTTCCTTTCCTTCCTTTCCTTCCTTTCCTTCCTTTCCTTCCTTTCCTTCCTTTCTTTTTCCTGAAGGTGTGGCCTGAAGTGACAGATCCTGAGAAATTTGTTTATGAAGATGTTGCCATTGCCACTTACTTGCTGGTAGGGAACTGCTTTACCTAATGTGCTGTAAGGTTATATATTCTAATAGAACCTCTCTAAAGAAATTCATTTTAGAAGTAAACGAAAACTTCTTTGTGAAGGTATGATGAAGATTTGGAGTCTTCTGCCACAAGATTTATCATCTATGTAGACAAGATTGATTTATTTTTTTTCTAAGTGAGAAGGCCAAAAGCATTAATGTAGAACTGATAAGATGAATCAATTGGATATTGGTTTATAGATTTTTCTATTACTTGGTTATTTTATACTATGAACAAATAAAAAATTATGATTTTTTCACAGCTGTGCCTTTTCTTGATAAAATTTTAGCTCCAATCCCATCCTCAAGTGTAATAAGGTCAACTGCAGATGCTAGGAGTGCAGATAAATGCTTGGTGTAGTTTTCTCAAGCATCTACCTACTTAAGAACCTTAACCTCCCTTAGAACCTTAGATACTGGCTTGTGGAAAGAGCTGTACGATAGACTTATCTTTACCATTTTTACCACCATCTTGATATTCAGTGTTAATAATTAGAAATTTAGTTGTAGCAACAAGAAAATTCTGGAGTGATGGCAATTTTATACATGTGAATGTTGGTTTACAGTGATTTTGTTTTGGCTAATGTAGCAGTAGTTTTCAAAAAGTTGTTAAAGTTGTTCAGTATACAGCTTACATAAATGAAAATTTAAAGTATGGTATTTATAACCTAACCTGCTGCAAAATGTTCAGTTATCTATATGATGGTGTATGAAACTCATTGTTTAGAAGTACATTACACAGGTGATTAAGAAAAGATAGGTCCAACGTTAAGTTATTTTGGGTTTATGGCATCTACATGTGACCTCATTTTATTCTGCAAACCTAATGAATCACCCACTGTCCAGGGGCATGGCCAAGGACAGAGCTATTTGAGTTTGTGTTGTGAAAAACTCTGCAAGAGTCAGAGGATAGGTGGGGTCTCTGAAGGAGGTAATTAGGAATTTCTGGGATACTGCCTAGAATGCCAAAGTGCAATGATAGGTAAATCTAAAAAATAATCCATGAGATTAGCAGACTATGTTTATCTTCAGTTTGTTTACCTGTAGCAAAACTGATATTCAAAAGTGACAATGTTACAAATACTAATTTCCATAGGTAAATACTCTTCAGGATTTTTGGTAGTCAGGGAAAAATCAGAGTGCAGAGTTACGAATTTGTGTTCTCTAACTTCTCATTGAAGGAAAAGGAGTTGGAAGGTGGTAAAGGTTAGTCCATGCTCTGCATAGAAACAGCCACTTATTAATTACAGGTTACATATCTGTGTAAAAATCCCTACTTATGTAAAAACCAGGGACTAGAATTTGGATAAAAGCTTTGGGGTCCTTCAGCTGGTGTAGAATTTGGGGCAGCTAACTTGCTAGGTAACACTGTTGCTTTAAAGTTCAGTAAAAGGGGTGTTACATGTACCAGTATATCACCAAGTGATTACAAAGAATATTTCGGGGTTTATTTGCAGCTCTGCCATCAATGCTTACTTTAATGCAGTGGGTATAAATGCAGCTGTGGTGTTACTTGCAGACACTGATGCAGTTTGATACTTACTTGATACTTCCTTTGCTGTCCACTGTTCTTCTCTTGCACCTATTGTTTTAGCAACTTATTTTATATTTATGCTCATTCTAGCCCAGAGTTGTAAAGCCCTGATTAATTTCAACTACCAGTGACTCAAAAGAAAGTGGAGGATGTGTTTTAGCACTTAGAAAACTGTTGATATTTTGCAAAATAATGCTTGTTCCACTCCATAAACAGTGGCCTTTTTTGGTTTGTTTGTTTTGTTCTTTCCCCTGTAAAGTTATTTTACCTGTGAGTGTGGTGTGGATGTTTTCTGTCAAGCCTGCATTTCCAGCTTTCTCCTTTCATATCCAATGACATTTGATGGTTTCTTACAGTGAAACTTGAGAGCAGAAGTCTAATATATTCTGTTTTCTTGTCTTAGGTTCTTTGGGAAGAAGAGAGAAAAGAAAAAGGGTTGACCAAGAAACAGTCATTTGTAGATCTTGGATGTGGAAATGGTTTGCTGGTTCATATTCTAAACAATGAAGGGGTAAATAGAATGCTTTTTAAAAAAATTATTAAAAACTAGTGTCAATATTCTTGTTATGCTTTCCTTTTATTTGGCATGCAAATAGCCAAAATAAATTCATTCATGTTGGTAAAACAGGATTTTGTTACTCTAGTTACTAGCAGAAAATCCTACCAGAGGATTAGAAATCATTAATTTCTTTATTTTAATTAGTGTATTTCATTTAAATTCAGGGCTGTTTTTTCTGAGGGAAGAAACTAAGATGAAGAAGAAAAAGTAATGGAGTATTTTAGTACTGGAAAAGGGAATGTGGAATTTTGACATAGCTTCTCTCTCAGAAGATGTCCTCATGAACTTATTTTTATCCAAACTGAATTCTATTTGTGATGTCTGAGAATATTGTTTCTATATCTTTGAAAGCAATCCTGAGATTTCTTAGTTAAAAATGCCTAACAGCATGCTGTACTGTCAGGAGTAAAAATGTGGCAACAGCATAATTCAGTTTCTTGAGGCATAGTTTCTGACATAGCAATGAAAGAAAAATGAGACTGAACAAAACCCATTGAAGTTGGGTTGGGCTGTTTCAGAAAATTGCATTTTCCATTTTTGGGAGAATATGGGAAAATTCATAGAGGAAATGAATATCTCTTACTGGATAAAGAGATGTCATTGGGGAGGTAGGGAAATGTTCCAAGTTCTCCTAGTGCAAGGTTTCTATTCTTGTGTGGCTAGAAAACTTTTGTGTAATGTAAGCTGCTGTTTTCCATGTGGACTTGTCAGTCACTCATTCAGTGCTGACAAACATTGACTGTCAAAAAAATCATGTGTGAGACTTTTATGAGACTTTTTAAAGTAATTGATTTTGCTTAGTTCTGCACAAGGTTCTTGAATTTCAAATAGTACACATTCCTTATTTCTTGCTTTTGTTTCCAGTCTATTTCCTCTTCCCTTTAATTCAAAAAGTGTTTGGGAAAAAAAATGTTTGGGCTTCAGTAGTTGAAAGTCTTTGAGCCCTGTGAGTACTGCAGTAGTACTCACTTTGTGAAAAGTTTTGATATTTTAAAAATGAACAAACCAAAAATCAACACTTCTGCTTTTACATCTGTAGAGATACAGATTTTCAAGAGCAGTCTCAGTAGGTGTGCCCAGGTAAAATTTTGAACCAGATATATTCTTAAGGTTTCCTAGTAATTCCCTTCATATTTCAAAGGGAAGAAAGGGAATAGAAGTATGCAGCTTCTGCCTGAAATGGCAAAGGTGGTTTTGCTACATGTCTAAATTTTAACATGGATGAAATAATCAAAGTTAAT
This sequence comes from Phylloscopus whistleri, assembly GCA_017589585.1. Taxonomy (NCBI): domain Eukaryota; kingdom Metazoa; phylum Chordata; class Aves; order Passeriformes; family Phylloscopidae; genus Phylloscopus; species Phylloscopus whistleri. Next base: position 974,120 of record JADMLD010001629.1, on the reverse strand, counting down.
ATGTGCATTTACTGAACCTATTTGAAATTTCTGCTAAAAGTAGTACTTAAATTGAATCTTTCTGTTGTCCAAATATTTCAGCATTCAGGCAGAGGAATTGATGTGAGGAGAAGAAAAATATGGGACATGTATGGACCCGAGACACATTTAGAGGTATTATGCAAATGTATGTCAGTCTTCCTGATACGTACATTTATTCATTTGTTCATTGTTCCAGGTTGTATTGATGCAAATGTAAGGAAGCACACTGGGTTACAGACAACTGTCTAAAGGGACCCATGGGTTTGGTATGATGCTACCCATATCCCTTGGGGGTGAAGTAAGTTGTAAAGGGAATTATGAGAAAAATATTGTATTTTACCCTTGCATATTGCAACTTGCTTATTTCTCAGCCAAGAACCACTGGCATGACTTCCCACTGCACGTACAGACAGGCACACCCTGAACAAGCTTTCTTTTTGCAATATTAAACAGCTTTGTTTGTGCCACTAGCTCATAAAAGATAATAAAGCCACCCATAAATTTTGACATTTTCTTGAAAGTGATTCTGACGTTCTAGTGATATGTTCTGTTTTGGGGGCAAAATTGTTGTTGAACCTCAGAGGAGCTGACCTAAATAATTGCAATAATAGCCTTCAAAAATAAACAGGAAAATGAGTCTGCAAAAGGGATTATATTTCAAGTTTCATGTTAGCATTTTTATGAACAATTTGAGCACAGGAACATTCACCTTGATTCCAGGCATTCTTAATCTGATATTCATTAAAGCGTGGTGCCAATGAGCAGTTGCCCTTTGGAGGTGAGGTTTTCCTGGTTTCTTGTTCTGCAGGTCTAAAACTTCTTACTTTGTTCTGTCAAAAATTGTCAGCTGCCAATATAGTAAAATAATTTTCCACCTGTGGTTATTGTCTAGTAGTGTTGTTTAAATTCGTTCAACATATCTTTGGATGCTAACACATTAAATTAGGAAAGGACATCCGTTTCCACAGATGGGAGGTCACAGATTGCAGTGCTGTGTAGCTTCTCCTTGCCACCCTGCCATTTTGGGTACAGGTTGCCAAAACTGCCATATTCCTTTGCTGCAGCCTGCAAGCAGATCTTACTGAAAAGCTTCAAGAAACAACCCAAAACATCAAGCTGTGGTGCTCCATCGTTCCTGTTGTACTGTATTAAGTCACATCTGATCATGCTGAACAGCATTGTCTCTTTGTCTGGGCGTGTTCCTTTTTCTGTCCAGAAAGAAACAATAAAAATATATGCTGAGGAAAGTGATGATTTATGCTGGAAGGAGTTAGACAATGAACAGAAAGGGTTGAAATGATTTTGCAAAGCTCCTGTAGCCATAGGAGCCACAGAAGGAAAAAGCACCTGCTCACAGCCTGTTGTTACCCCTGAAGCTAATTTTGTTTTGATCTTTACTTACAGAATGAGTTGCAGGGTGGATGTTGCCATCTGTGTGGTTCAGTACAATACTCACAACGTAAATGGATGTAACAGGTCACACTTTGTGTTTCCAAACTGCTGTCAGATGTGGTGAATACAAATTTGATTGGGGTGACTGTCAAAATGGGCAGTGTGGCACTGATAACTCATGCTATGCCTAAACTGAATGATCAAAACTGAAATGTAAGGTATAAGCAATGTGTTTAATCAACCTTAAACACGTTAAGGATTGATAATTTAACATCCAGTAATCTGCCAAAAAACTCCTTGTTACATTCATTGTCTAGAAATGTTTATAACGTTACTAAAAATGAGCTGTAGTATTTAAAGTGAACAATTTTAAGTGAACAGTCAACATAGTGATCCTTAAGAGGATTTGGAAAGTAACCAAGATAGTCTGAAATTCCCTAATAAGTGGTTTTGTTTTATTTTATTCTTTAATTCCCATACAGATACTGCTTTGCATGTCCATGTGAATTTTAAGCTCTTAAAACATATATTTTCTATATAAAAAGAGATTATGGGTATCATTTTCACAACGTTTCCTAAAGGTCTGTGGAAATTCAAATCTAAAACTTTTTTCAAATTTGCCCAATAATTCCTTTAATGTTCATACACATTTTTGGGGTAGAGTGTCCACTTCCACAGTGTCAGCATCTTTCAGTACTTTCTCTGCTGAACTTAGGTCAAAGTGAGATAACATATTTGTGAGGCACAAGCATTATAGAACACTGGAGAACATTTGAATTTAGCCTGTATGAAGAATTCATCCTGTTGGTTTTATTTGCGCTTTCTTTTGTTTGTTATTGTTTTATTATGTGTCAATGATAACATGTGAAGAGTGGTATTCTGTATACCAGGATTTGGTTTGGGCAGCATCTGTGAGGGAGGAGAAAATAACAATGAAGCTGTGTTCTGATTAATTGCTGTGTGAGTCCTACAGGCTGCAAGACAGCAAATTAAGTGCCTTTCTGAAAAACTGAGTTCAGGCATACAAGTGACAGATGGAGATTGGCAAGAAATCCCAATTTAGTGTATGATATTTGTTTATATATATTTAAATGATATTTATCTTAATCAGAGTTGTTATTCCACTTTTTTTCTGACCCATGTTTTGTGGGTGTTTGTTGTTTAATTACTTCTCTGTAGCTATAAAAAGTTGCTAACTGAGGTGCAACTGCATTGTTGGTGTCTGTGGTGCTCATTCACCTTGTATGTGTCAGCTTTATATTATTGCTTAGTGCTTTAAATAAAATGCTTTAAAGAAATTTTAAGATTCACTTGCTCTGTCATTCTGCTTTTTAGGAAGCTACGATCATTCCAGGTGACAGTCATCTCTTTCCAGATACTGACTGGCTCATAGGAAACCATTCAGATGAGTTAACACCATGGATACCTGTAATTGCAGCTAGGTATTTTTGCAGAGGGAGGAGAGTGGGATGGAAGGAATTAAGAAAAACAAACAGGCAGAAAAAAACCAAACCAACCCCTCATAATTACCCATGCGGGCTTTTTAAAAACTGTCAGCTTTGGTTCCACACCTGTTGTTCTTGTAACTCTGGAAGTTTTACAACATAAAAGTTGTACTTTTGATGCAAGTTGATTATTTTTACAAAATGTTTCTCTTTCTATGGAGAAGCACTTTCTCATGGAATTCAGTACAGCATTTTGCTTTTGAAATTCAAAAACCGAAACTGTTTTTTATTCCTTATACGTGAAGCTGTTTGGTTTTTTGTTGTGTTTTTTTTTCTTGTAAATACAAGCCTATTGTTCTCCCTTCCCTTGAGCTGTTATGCTCTTTACAACCAGCAACAGTAATTTAGAGTTTTACTTCTAAGTAAACTAAGTTGGCAAAGTAGGTTGCTACATCAAATACTTCGTGAAATGGTGTTTTTGACTAAACTAATAGTTCAACTGAAAGAGAAAGTTCTAAATATTATTGCATGAAGCTCTGTTGCTTAGTAAAAAAATTCTATTGTTGCTTTTATCTGATAGGTTGTTTGTTAAATTTTTGTGCTTTCTGAAATAACTTACTGTCCAGCAGTTTGTTATTCTTCTTGTAGGTCTTCCTATTCATGTTGCTACTTCGTGCTGCCATGCTGCTTCTTTGATTTCCATGGAAAATATAGGCGAAGACAAAGCAAGAAAACTCAGTACAGAGAATATCTTGATTTTGTTGCCCAAGTTGGATTTGTATGTGGCTTTCACGTGGAAGAAGATTGCCTTAGAATTCCATCAACAAAAAGGGTAATTTGGCCTCTGTAGGGCTTTTGTCATTTTTGTTTTTTAATCTGCTCTGTTGGAAGCACATGGAAGTTTGTTCATTGTTATTGTTGTAAGATAAGACTGTAGTCAGCTTCGTTACTTGATATGGTGTGCTCTGAAAAGGGATTAAAAATACTCATTGTTTTCTTGGGAATTCTACTCTTAATGTTATAGGTACAGTCTTAAAACAGGAAAAAATGAAACAATTCATGATTTTCTCTTATGTCATTCTATATGATGGAAAACTTAAAACACATTATTTTTTGCCTTAATTTTTCTAGCTGCCTGTCTTGGTTTTTTGTACTTAATTTTGCTGGTTTTCCTGTCTAGTAAATTCAAAGTGAAATGTTCTCAGAGTAGGAAGAGGTGTCCAGCTTTAACTTTAAATAATCTGAGGGTCAGAAACAATATTTTTGCTGTGTGATTGTATAGCATGATGGATTATGACTTGCTTACTGGACTGGGGCACCAATATTTAAAGACTAGAATTAAAAACCCCTCAGGTGTTACTGAGCATTGAGTTGCTATTGGATTTTATTGTAGGTAGTATGTAAATGTATGGAGGTTGTGGGGCTGGATGTAAGTACAGGACTCTGATAGTGATTTACCTGTTTCCACTGAAATAGGTCAGCTTTATTGGGAGAAGCAGGACCTATGCAGCTGCAGAAGGTGCTCTAATTGACCAGCAGATAACACAGTTCATTAACAGTCGTCGGACCTGTGCTGTGGCCACGTGTGACACAAGGGCTGGATTTAACCATAAGGATGGCTGTGGTGGTCTCTGCAAAGAAGCAGGCTCAGAACCTCCTGAAGATGAGACTGAGACAGCTGGTACAGTTTGGATGCCTGGATTTCAACCCAGAGAAAAAGTAGAACAAATCAGAAATTGTGCTTCCCTCCCTCGGGATTTTGTAGATGAAGTGGTTCTCAGTGTGGCAAACTTGCTGTTAAATGCAGCGCCCCAAAAATCATGTTCTGATAAGCAGGGTGGAAATATGAGTACCTGGAATCAAGGAGGTGAGGTTATCTTTCCTTTACACTATCTGTAGCTGGTAGAACATGTCTTTTCCAGCAAATTTACATGTTTATGAATAGATTTTTAGCCTTTTTTTTGGTTATGTGCAGATTTTTAGGAAACACTGAGAAAAATACAGTTGCAAAGGTGCTTTTTTTCCATTATATTTTATAGAAGAATATTCTGAATATTTGAAATTGGTGTGAGATTTTTTTTCCTGATTTACACTTAAATACTATTATAGAATCCATTTTTATTAAACCAAACCAAACTAAACCCACAACTCTACCCTCTTTGGGGAGAATATTATGGTTTAGACTATTAACATAATAATTAGCTATGAGTCTGTAAGAGTATGGAAGAAGTGCTTTGAAGTGCCACTAGGTTACAGCATGATTAGGAATTTTTAGTTTAGTTTTAGGAACAAAAGGAATGTTAAGCTGCTGTTAATTGTATAAGCAGTCAGTTCTCACTACTACCATCTTTCCATTTTCTTCCATCTGATTTTATTATTTACTCACTGTAGTTTGTCATGTGTTACTGACTGAGTCTTTTAACTACATACTTATAGACAGTGCTTATTGCAATGAGGGTTACAGGCTACTGTAGAAAAAGCAGAGCAAATAAAAAGTGTGTCTTATCATGGAAATTCTGACCTGAGTCCTGAAAAATGAAAGCTGCTGTTTTATAGACAATATACATATAAAATATATACCATACATCATATTGTGAGAAAAAAGTTGCTGCAGTACTGCTAGATAATTCTGACATTCTGCTCATAGTCATTACTTTATATAGAAGTTGAATTGTATTAAGGTTTTATATATAGAAGTTTTTAATAATTCTATCATTTTTATTGCAGAAAGCCTTTCCTTGAGAGAAGTGGCAGAACACTTGAATAAAGAGACTTTAAAAAAGCTGAAAAGTGAATATGGAGGCCTGCAGACACTACTCAAAAACAATCATCAAGTATTTGAAGGTAAAGGAATTTTGAGGTGGTTTTTTTCCTTAATCATATATTGTATCTCCTCTATATGCAGTTAAACTTAACTGCAAAATTACTGTGGTGGTGGTTTTCTAACTGTTTTTGGTGTCTTTGTGGAAAGCTGAATATTCTTTATATGCCCATTGCTCCAAGATATTGTTGGTAAAGCTCTTATGAATGAGATTGGTTAGGCATCTATCAGCAAAATATTCTACACTGACTGTATCTGAAAAGACAAACCTTTAGCTGAAATGTCTAATTCGATGCTATTCTTTGACATTTTATAGTTGTTCCTTCCTGTGAAGTACTGATGGTTTCGTGGCTGTCAAATACAGAGCAATTTTACTAAAGCATTTAACTGAGGCTTAGTCTGACTGTACCAAGCCCCAAAGTGTAAATGCTGACATGAAACAAAATTAGCCTCCTTAAGAACCTGTAATTGTGAGGCTTGATGTGTTTATGTAGCTTGTGATAGCTTGTGTTTGTGTAGCTTGTGGTAGCATGGCAGAAAGAACTCAGTAGCAGGTCTCATTGGCTGGCTGGGTTTGTTGATAGCAGTTTTTCAGGTTTGGGTTTTTTTCCCCTGTTGTAATGTGTGGTGACAGTGGGCTTTGTGTAATTGGCTTGGGGCTTTTTTGTCAGTGTGAAGCTTTGCAAAATCAAAATGCAGCTTTGCAGTAATACGAGATCTTCCAGGTTTTATCAGTATTAAAGCTGCTTCAAATTTCAAAGTGAGTTATGTCCTAACAGTTCTATGTCTCCTGTAAAATACTGATCAACTAACTAATCCATGGCAAGTAATCCTGAGTATGCAACCTGTTGGTTGCCAGTGGTCAACTTTAGCAAGTTTAGCATCCACTAAAGATTTCTGTAGACTTGGCTTATAAAATCCTCCTGAATTACCATCCATTAAAAAGAGTTGGTCACATGGACTTCATTATGTGTCTGAATTTGGTTCCCTATCATTTGGAACAGGTGAAATAGGTTTTGCAACGTGTTGCATTGTAAATGGAATCAGTGTTTTAAATTGGCTTGGAGGCTGTGTGCACATTACTTATGAAGAAAGGTCTGACTTAATCCAAGTCTGTCTCAGTAATTTACATCACATAGATACTCCCCAGGGCTTGGGGAGAGACCATGTGATTCCTCCTTTAGCAGCATGTCACCATACAAGAAAGTTCTGGTGGTCACTAAGGACATGGCTCCTGCCCAGGAGGACAGAGAGGAACATGGCCACAGCTCTTTTGTCATCTGTACTGAATTGTTTTTCCTTTAAAACATGGAAATGGATGGATGTACACACACCCCCCAAACAAAAAGTAGGTCTTAGAATAACTGATCAGTGGCAGTTTCTTTAGATCAGGTACCTTGTCCAATACAAGACAGATTTTCTAGGGAAAAATTATGCTTGATGATAAATAGTTGCTAATTTATCTTCGTCCCTTATGAGGGATTTTAAAGCTCAGCTGAAATGGCTTCTTGATTGGCTTAGTATGAGTTCTGATCTGTCTGTGTATCACAAGGAGACATTAATTCATTGAGTGCAGCCTGTGTGATATTCAGCTTTCACTGGACTTGTTACTTTTTGAATAGCAATTATCAGAATGCAGAATAGTATTGGTTAACTATCCCAAGCTATGAGTTTCTGATACAGAAGGTGTGATTGAAGCGGAATATGAAAATAGAGTATGGTAACTTAAAAGTGGCAGTTTCTTCCCTGTTGATTTTCACTGCTGTTTGTTATCTTTTTTTTTTTCTTCCTCGCTGGCTAACTTCCTTTCATCTATTTTGTTTACTTGTTTAAGGAGTTGACAGAGATTCGCAAGTGTGTTCATGTGCAGTTTATGGTCCTAACACAGCAAATTAATTAAAAAACCCCAAAGTGCTGATCCTTATTAACCAGTGATAATTCAGTGTTGGTTCATATGAAGGGTTAGACTTGTCATCTCCTTGGTGCAGTGCATTTTGGATCAGTGACCTGTGAAAGTAGTAGAAGACACTTGCTGGTAATCACATTTTAAATGTGGAATCATAAAGTTACAACATGGAAAGAATTAGAGTTCTTGAGGTTGAAACTTCTTTTGTTAGAACTTGCAATCTAAGTTCAGATGATTTTAGTCTAAATGATCCCAACTGCTATATTTAAAATTAACTAGCAAACTTCTACAAAGATGATGCAAAGGTGCCTCAAACTATTCAGCATCCCAGTAAAACAGCTCTTAGGGAAATCAATCAAGTCTTCTTTGTACTGTGTCTACATTGTCTTGGTTTGTCGTGTACTTCTTTCTGTTTCTGTACAAATGGCTCATCTGGTTTTGCCTGAGTGATGCATTTGTAGAATGTTTTTTATTCAGAGAATGTCACTGCAATTTTTTCCAGTATAATTACCCTGGCTGTCTATTAACAGCTGCATTTTTGTTTCTTTTTAAATCTTAGTTCTAAATGGGAGAGTTCACATTCGTGACTGGAGAAAAGAGAAACCACCAAGTAAAACTAAACCTGAAGCGAAACGGCGCCTTTCAGCTGAAGCATTAAAAACACGCCTCTGTTGGTTTTTCATTCATCATCCTGATGGTTGTTCTTTACCTTCTGAAGCTTGCCCATATGCCCATGGGACTGAGGAGCTAAGGCAGTCCCAGATAATAAAAAAGAAAAAACATATACAGTAATAAAATGTTTCAGCTTGTGTTTAGGCTAAGTACATAACAGAATCTTGACTTTGGGACTGCCTAGTGCGTGAACATCTGTACAATATGGAGGGATTTTCCTCATTCCTGTGCATCTTATTTTGCAGTTGGTTTACAAGTTCTCTTGTATTTCTAATTCTTTATTTTTTTATTGACAGGGAATAAGTACAGTAAAGTACATATATATTTTTGGATTTGTCATGGCTTGTCTAGCATGCATTTGTGTAAGTAGAACAGTTCAAAAACTTAATTTCCTGGGAAACTCCTCATGATTCTTAATCAGATCAAAAGCACATGATGCAGCATTTTCAAAGCCTAAATTAGCCTGTTTTGTTCCACATTTTCAAGCAGTGTTAAGGAAACTTTTCTGTCCATCCATCCAGGTGCCATTCTGGCAGCCACATGAGCTGGGATTGAAGCCCCTTCACAGCAGGCAGCTCCAGTGAGCCCACAATTGCCCTGCTTGACTCCCCACACTCACACAGTCAAACAAGGTTCCTTTACTCCCTGGCCCCAGGATTCCCATAGCACAGTCTCACATGTCTCAATCCTTAAATAGTTTATATTTGGTGCAACAACAAAATAGCAGCTCTGCTACCTCTGATGAGGGACCTTGTACAAAGGAACTCCTGGGCTCCTTCACAGTCTGGTGTCCTCAGCTCCTGCCTCATCTCTGAGTGTCCAGTGGTGCCACAGGTCCCCAGGCCCTTTCCTGTGCAAAGGGTGGCATTTCTCAGCCTCTTGCCTGGGGCTCCCACCACCCAGAGCTCAGCCTGCAGCTCACACTGCAGCTGCTCACCTTGCTGCCTGCACTGAATGTGTTCTCAACAGGAGGATTTATGGTTTCTTATAATTCAAAGTGGCTCTTGGGAGTCAGAAATGAGAGATGTCACTGTTTCCTGGCTTGATAGCTTCATTTCCACGTTACTATGCAGTATTACTATATAATACCCTTCCTAGTCCTTTCCTTGCTTTTTCTTATTGATTCAAAGTAATTGGTTTGCAAGAAGAACTTTCTGGGAAATTAGTGTGGAGGCCTTCAGATGTAGGTGTAGGTTACTAGAGGTTTGTAGGCCACACTACAAACTATCAATCTATAGATTGGAAGCAGCCTTAAAGATCATCTAGTTCCAGCTCCTCTGCCATAGGCAGGGACATCTTTCACTCGATTGGATTCCTCAAAGCCTCATCCAACCTGACCTTTCCTCTTCTTATTTTCAAAGTAAGGAGTAAAAGTAGAAAATCTGTTTAATAATACTGGGATGGTGGGGTTTATGTGTATCAGATAACAAAGGACTGTTTAGCACCTTGAGCAAGTTATGATTTTCTTTGGTAGGCTATTATTTTTGTGAAAAGGTTTAACTTTTAAATGCTTTACATCCTAAGAAGAATGATGAAGGGTCTAGAGAACATGTCCTGTGAGGAGCAACTTAGGGAACTGGGGCTTTTTAGCCTGGTAGAAAAGAAGCTCAGAGGGTTCTTATTACTCTTTACAACTTGAAAGGATGTTGTAGCCAGGTGGGGATTAATCTCTTCTTCCAAGTAACAAGTGACAGGTTAAAAGAAAATGGCTTTAAGTTGCACCAGGTGAGGTTTTAGATTGGATATTAGGAAAAACATCTTCACCAAAAGACTTGTCAAGCATTGCAACAGGCTGCCCAGGGAAAGGATGGCATCACTCCATGCCTGAAAGTGTTTGTGGAACATGTGGGTGTGGCATTTAGGGACAGGGTGCTGAACTTACACTTACAGTGCTGGGTAATTGGATGATACGATGACCTTAAAGATCTTTCCCAATCTAACCAATTCTATCAACTTACCAGTGAACTTAATTATACTTAGTGACAGTCATTGAACTGGTGTCATAGTTCATACCTGTTAAGTACTTGTAAAGTTCAATATGTGCTGTACAAGCTTTGTGACAAGGACTTGTGTTCTGGCCCAGTTTGTACATTGATAGTTTGGAAACTCTTCTGTGATCTACTGAGACAAGACTTTGCAAAACCTTCTGAAGAAAGGGCAAGATTGAAATTACAGAAAAAAGTTACTAAAAAAATGTGGAGGTGGGAGCAATGACACAGAAAGTGAGTGCAGGTGAGTTATAGGGGTAAGAGTGAATTAGCTATGTGAGAACTGTAAGAGCTCAGGGAATCTGAAGAAGAAAGAAAGGAAACACAAAGCAGAGAAAAAATGAAAGATGACACTGGAAACACTTCAAAACAGTTCCACACACCCTAACTTCAGGCAGCAGGGTGCAATCCATTGCATGAAGATTAAACAGGCTCTAAATCTATTGGCAGGATAGGACCAAAGAACTGACCAAAGTGTTGCATATCTTCCTTTCTTTGCATTTTTCTTTTCATCTTGAAAGAAGCAGCACTTGCTAGATCACAATGACCCTGGTAATTGCAGCAGCATCTTGCTCATGGGTCATGTACCATATTATTCAATAAGCTAAGTAGTACAGATACTTGGCCTGCCACTGTCAGGAGCTGTTGTGGGCTCTGAGCCTTTCCTGTAGCTCTGGTTTGCAGTGTTGTGTTGTCACATTCTGAGTTCAACTCTCATCAGTGCTGTGTTACAGACAGGACAGATTGTGAACATTACAGAAAAATGTAATGTAAAATTGTAAAAAAATGTAAAAAAGTAGTCTGAGGTGAATTACCTACTAAGGGGTATGTTGTAAGGGTTGGATGTTGTTCAGTGAAGGTGGCTGGACTTAGGGAAAGAATAGAGTAAGTCAGGGAAACTGCAATAGGACAGCACAGAAGGGGAACATGGCTGATAGAGTAGTTACTGCTGTATGAATCAGAAAAATGTTTTGCTTATTAAGAGGGTAAGAGTTGAGAAAAGAGGAAATTGCATGAACTTGGACATAATCATAGGATGATGTTGCCTGAGTTAGCCTTTGTTTGGCTATTTGCAGAGTAAGAAGAATCCCTCAAGATGCTTATTTATTGTGGTAAACATACTGGTATGTTTGTTGAGGATGAGGCCCCTGTAAAATCAAGTTTGTGCTGTCTCCAGATGGACATGATTTCCAAATGGTGCAAAAAGGAAAAGGAGACTTTCAATTATTTTCCAGTCGTTGGTGTCTACCCTGATAATTCACCTTTGGGTAGGATGTGTTTACTTGAAAAGGGTGATTTCCTGAGTTTGCCTGTGGAACCTTTTAAGTGGGCTTGGAGGAAGTCAGGGTTAAGAAGCTGGAAGAAGGGTGGTTTTGAGGTTTTTTTTTTTTCTTCTTTGCACTAAAAGGGGAATGAAATATGTGCTTGACTCATTGAAATTGCAAATATACCTGATAAGGGTAGTAAATTAGTTTTAAGAGTACTTTTTTATTATCTGTGCAATGCTATGATAACTAGAATAGCTGCTGTTGCTGTAGCACACTGCCCCTCCCCTGTATAGGCTTTGTGAACTCAGCAGCATTCAGCTCTGTCAGAGATGTGTGAGGGCTGTTCCCCTGCACGTCTGACATCCCTGCAGGTGGCAAGCCAGCCAGCAAATGTCCTGGAATTACAGAAACTTTCCTGTTGTTTGCAGAAGTGGTAAGAGAACATTTTTGCATCCAAATGCTAACCTTATATAATTCCACATTTGTATGTGAAAGTAACTGCTGAAGACATAAAATGGCTCTCTTTTATGTAAATTATCTATCTTGATGCTTCCTATGTGATCCACAGCCTTAAAATGGCAATGGATGAAATAATATGTGGAGCAAGAATTGGCTCAACTCGATAAAAAAGCTCTTGATCCACAAGGAATTCAAGCATAAGGTCTCAATTTTTCACATTATGCTGTCATTATACTCCTTCATTTTTTACCATCATTACCCATTAGTTAATTCAGCTTTATTTGACACCTATTTTAGAGAAGCTAAATACTTGCTGTGTAGATATCTCATGTGAGTGAGACTATAAAGAGAAGTTAGATTGCGACCAGAATTTTTGAGATTTAGAGATTTTGTCTTTCCATCTGTAGATTATCTACAGTTTCATTAAGGCTGAAGAAATATTTTAAATTAAATAACAAGGAAATATGTGCTTTCCTTGCCCTTAAATATCAGTAAAGTATTGTATTTATTTGCTCATCCCTAAACTGACAGCAAATTCCAAGACTATATTGCTACTTATGGAATATATATGTGTAACCTCAGAACAGTTGATTTTTTAATACATCTCAAACTGGAAAATTTTATCTGTATTACTTGGATTGTCTGTTTACAATATTACTGTCAGTACTGTAATTATTAGCCCAGATTCAGAGCAATTTCTAGAGGAAGTCTTACAGTTTGCTGACAGTAAATACAGGTTTCTAGCTATGCTTTGTAATAAAATTAGGCTGCTTCTTACGTATTTTGGGGCTTTTTTGTTCAGATTTAAAGTTTTAAATGCTAGTTTGAATAGACTGTACTTGTTGACCAAGCTGAGGTTTGCACATGCTCAGCTCTCAAGCCTGTTAAGGTATATCCCCCTTAACTCTTTCTCTTTAGAGATCTTACCATATTTTTATGTGCTGGAATCTAGCTTTATTTGTATAAGATAGGCAAGAGTGAGAAATCAGTATCCTTCCTCAGGACATAGTAATGGTAGATATTTGAAAATCAACAGAGATGAAATATAAAATCCCTAACGATCTTACTAAGTGATAGCTAAAACAAATAATGAGGCAGGTATCCACTAAAGTGTCTAAACATTTGGTATCAATTGATGTCAGACAATATATTTTGTTATTGCTGATTACTTCTGTTTATATCACGGAAAATGTATTTTCATACAAAAATTGCTGTTAGTTGGGAATTCACACAGAACGTAATGCCAACACATTACCACAAGGAATAGTTTTCACCATCAAGATCTTCTGCTGTTGTATTGTGCTGGAACTGTGAGTAGCATCTTACAATTTTTCTCTGAGGCATTGGCACATTTCTCTCGTGGCAGCCTGAGGCAGCAGTGCTGTGTTCACATGGCAGTGGTTTCGTGGTGGGCTCTGTGTATTGGGAGCAGGTGTCAGTGAACACTGGTTTTGAACATGAGCGTGTGTGTTTGTGCTCATTTACCATCTCTCAAACGCTGCTGTAGGCCCCTTCGAACTGGGTGCTGCTACCAGACTACTAGATGAAAACTGCTTAGCAATTGCAGCACAGCTCCTCTCTTCCCTCTGCAATTTTATTGTAGCAGGTTTTAGCAGCTCTAAATAGGTGAGTGTAGCTTCGGTTGCCTTTGTGGCAGGAGCATCACAGCAAATTTTTGTTCAGAGATCAGTGGATCCACCCGCACTAATTTTTCTGTGAGCCCTCCTGTGCTTGGCTCAGAGCTGTGTATCCAGCCTTTCTGGTGTGGGGATATGTGGATGGATGCCCAGGGAGCAGCACTTGGCTGCTGAAGCTGGATGCTCCTGTCATGCTGTGAGAACACCCTCCTGCTAGCTGCCAGTCAGTCTTGTTGTCTGACAGCTGGCCAGACACTGCACACAAAATCCAAAGAGTCTTCTGGAAAGCCTGCCCTGAATAAGGAATAAGGGAAGCGTCCTTGCTGTTATTTTGTATTATGAGTGGGCTGTACACAGAGATGCAACTGTTGTGAAATTAGAGCCTTTTTGCTTTGCTTTACCTTTTTATTTCATGTTAGAAGTTTTTAATCCAGTGGAAAAAAACTGGAGCTGGGAGAGGAAGGGAAAATTGCTTGCCCTTTTTTCAGGTACAAAATATTGAGAGAGCAGAGATTTTTCAAGATGCCTGTCTTTTGCCAGTACATCATGCTTTTTTCTTTCCTTTGACTGTGTAGCCTTCCTAGGAGCAATGCTTTTACTTTGCACCAGCATGGTGTATCTTCACTGGCCTTTGGTGCATTGTGAGAAAATCCATCTGGTACAGACTTTGCTAGACTTATCTCTGCTATGCTATGGAATAGAGTATAGACATAATAATTTTATTTGGTTTTGGGGTTGTTTGTTTATTTGTTTGGCCTTTTTGTTTTCTTTTTATTTAATGTTTGTTTTGGCAGATTATTTCAGCAACTTTAAATCCCATACTGAACACATCACCTGTTAGCTATGATCTAACAGTGCTGTGAACATAATTACAGAGTTTAGCTCAGCAGCCATATTCCTTCTTGTATCTGGAACTGAAGCAGATGTGGAATGCTTTCAAGTGAAAGAAGTCTTCTCTTCTCTGAAAAGCTTTAATGATCAGATATTTTGCACTTTTTCCCCTTCTCTCTCTCTCTCTCTCTTTTTTTTTTTTAGCTCGGATGTCTCATCAGGGATCCTAATATCAATTTTAACAGTAAAAAAACAGCAGAACAGTTTTATTAGTGGCCCGTGGAAGTAGCTGGGTGTGAGGACAGAACCACTTGAGCTGGATATTTTCCTGTTCCCGAGTAGGTTGGTGCTGTGCTGCTTTCCAGCGTGACCAGCAGGTGGGGAAAGGGACAAGGCAGCGGAGACAGAGCAGCAGGAGCTGCGAGTTCCCGAGTTCAGCGGCTCCCAGGGCTGCTGCTCCAGCTGGGGAAATTGGGCTATTTGGCTGCTTTGCGTTGCTCTACATGATGTAGACAATTGGGTCTTGAATCCTTCTTTCAAAGTCTTCCTGTATTTCTCTCATTAAAAGATAACCTGTATTTACTTTTCTCTAGGATCTTCCTTCTGAATAAACATGAGTATCTAAGTATATTATCAAGTGAAGTAACTCAAGTATGCCGCAAGTAAGTGGCATTATTTTGATAATTGCCCTAATCACATGAAAGAGACTAGTCAAGTCATTTTTTCGCAAGCTGAAATGCAAATTATTATTATGAAAGCGGGTATTTAATGTTGCATCTTTTTTTTTTTTCCTCCCTCTGAAATATTGCCTTACTTTTTAAAAGTGCCTTTTAAAAACACCTTCTAGGTGTTGCAGTAGATGGGAAATAATGGTGCTTTTTGGTGCTCCCCTCTTTTGATGAGTTCATAATTCCTGAATGCCTGCTGATAAACAGAGAGCTGTCAAAATCTTTATTTTTAAAGGCTTCTTGTAGTCTCTGTGACTGTAGTGGCCAAAACAAATCATGAATATGCTTTGCACTGGTACCAATGAGTGTCTGTGGGGGTCCCTATGTGGAGAAGTGTCTTTATGGTGCAGTTAAGTGCCTTTGTGAACTCTTTTTTTGTTTGTTTGTTTCCTTGCTGTGTCAGCTTTTGGAGGTAAAATGATCATTATGATAGGAAAAGGTGTTTTAAAGATGTTTTTGAACCTTGTGCCATCAAAAGAATACTATAAAATTAAATTAATAACCAACCTGAAGTGTCTCAATAAAAATAATAATAAATGTACCTTATGGGCACTCAACAAGAGAAGGTGATCAGCAAGATGCCAGCTGAACACAGCCAGTTACATTCTTAAAATGTGTCTGAGGCATGTAATTATTCTTAGCTCAAGTTCCCAAATAAAAGAGCTTGTCATCTTTCTTGCTCTTTGCCACCTATTTAACATCAATTTGCATCTGACACAGGGCTTGCAAAGCTGATTTGCGTGGTGTCTCAGTCACTGAAGCACTCTCTCTGTTTAAACATTGATGCTTTCCACAGAAAATATTTATTCTTTGGCTTAAGGGAGGTCCTTCAGTTTGTACTACCATGTGTTTTTTATTTCCTTGATGATACTGTGTCATATTGCAGTGCTGCTAAGGTTTGGAAATGTCCATAAAAAGACTCAGCAGCATTAGTATGATGAGGAAAGTGAAAGAAAATGGTGTTGGTGTTGGCTACTGTAAGAACAGCCAACCAAGCAGTAGCAACCCCTCCCCTAGGCAAATGGAGAAGGAACTTGCCTGGACAGCGATTTAGTAAAAAAGTGACTTTTAGGTAGAGATATTCTAATTTTAATAATAATAAGAAACACACTGAGCCATATAAACGGCACTTGATGGTCATGAAAGAAAGTTCCAGTGCAGATCTGTCACACACCACTGCCAGCCTGGAGGCCATGGAGCCATACCAGTGCGTCACAGCTGGACTCTGACACTTTGATCACAGGGCAGAGGTACCTCTGCAGCTGCACAGGAAGCCCCACCACTCCCATGTCTCCTTTATTTCCAACCAGATTCTGGTGTTGTGGAAAAAGGAAAATCACCTCTTTTCTCCTCTAAAAAAGGACCCTTATTAAAGCCCTGCAATGACCATGAGTTATTTTCTGTTAACTTTTTTTGAGATACAAGACCAAGCCTTGATCATTTTCAGGTTCCTTTGAACACCTTTGCTGCCATTAGTCATCTATCACAGCACTGCATCTCTGTTCTTAGTAGATTATGGGCTTAATTTTGGAAAATCCAGATGTGTTTTGTAATTTTGTCAAAAGGCAATCAGCTTTGGCTGCAAATACTGTTCCTAAACGTGTGTCCTGATGGGAAATGGCTTTTTATGTGTGTTTTCTCCTTTGACTTGTCAAAGCTTAATCAGTGGTCAATTCTTATGAATAGGGCACTGATGTTTCTGATGAAAGAAACAGGTTATGCTCCAGCTGCTTGTTTGAAGTACTTTACTCTCTGGATCATTGTCAGACCTTCTGTAGGGTCAGGAGAAATTTGCTGCTCTTTGCACAGCAACGGATTTCTGCCAAGCACTGTGACATTTTACAGATAGCAAAGTTTCCATTTGTGGAGAGTCAAATGGTGAATCAGCTGTATGTTCTTGACAGAGAAACCTATAGGGTGTGTTTCCTTCTCCAAGTAGGTGTTGAAGAGACAGGGAGGTAAGATAAATCCCAGTAGGTGAGCACAACCAATGGTTTTTAGAGAGGATGAAAAGCAGGTTAGCACTTGTATTCCTTGTATCCTTCTGGAAGAAATAATTGCTGCCTGCATTGCATAGTGTATGTCCACAAGATTAGTTCTGGTTGCTGGCTGGCTGACACTGAAAATAGACTGTACCTTTTGTTACTGAATGTGTCAACCATTTCTGAATTTTCTCTGAACAAGTGGAAGGTGTTTAGGCAGAGACGAGATTTGTGTATGCTCAGTTCTTTTTAAGGCTTTTTTTTTAGCATAAGTCAAGCAGCTTTGAGCAATTCTCCTTTGACTCATTAGCTGTCAAAAGCAAATGGAAGGCATAAAACTGTTCCTTTCAGAAAAGAGGAGTGTAGCTGCAATACAATCTTCCTCCATATGGCAGCATCTTCAAGAAAGAAGGCACCCTTCATATATCTGGATGGAGGAAGCTGGTTTCTCAAAGCTTGTCTTGTCCTGCAGTTGCCCTTAGTGGGCTTGTCTGACTTCGAAAGATCTCCTGTTAACCCTTGTCAGATGGAGGATGATGAAGCAGATGGACTCAATCTTCCTCCATATGGCAGCATCCTTCCCAGCAATCCAGGCTTATACATAAGCAAGCACTGATGCATAGAATGACATACTTTGAGTCCTGAGGGCAGTTTTGGGCACCACAGTACAAGAAAGACATTAAACTGTTAGAGAGTGTCCAAAGGACACAAGTGAAGATAGTGAAGGGCCTTGAGTGGAAGCTGTGTGAGGAGAGGCTGAGGGCACTTGGTCTGTTTAGCCTGGAGAGGAAGAGACTGGGGGGAGACCTCATTGCAGCCTGTAACTTTCTTGTGAGGGGAAGAGGAAGTGCCAACACTGATCTCTGCTCTGTGGTGACAGTGACAGGACCTGAGGGAATGGCCTGAAGATGTGTCAGGGGAGGTTTAGGTAGAATATTAAGTAAAGTTTTTTTTGCTCAGAGGGTGATGAGGCAGTGGAACAGGCTCTCCAGGGAAATGGTCACAGCACCACACCTGACAGCGTTCAAGAAGAGTTTGGGCAGTACTTCCAGGCACATGGTGTGATTCTTGGGGATGGAGCAGTGCAGGGCCAGGAGTACAACTTGATGATCCATCTGGATCCCTTCCAACTCAGCTTATTCTGTGATTCTGTGATTCTTATTTATAATAAGACAGGAAAATATATGAAGAATGATAAAGTTATGTAAACATGATGTGCTGTGCTGGTTTCAGTTGGGGTAATTTTTAATTTAATTGTAAAAAGGACATTTAGGATCAACCAATTCAACCATGCTAAATCATAAAACATTATGTAGTAGGCTTCTTACACACAATGCAGTGATATGTATATTATGAAAGAGGAAAATAAATCTTAAAATCTTTGGGTTTGAGCTTTGGTGTAGCAGGTCCTCAGGTGGCTTTATAGCCAGCAGGATGCCAGTGTTGTTACATTGTTACTTTGCTACTTGTTACATTGCTTGAATGAAATTATTTTGATGCAGAAGTGAGTTTGGAGCTAAAAAAGTCAGTCTCTGGCTGGCAGGAGGCAGTTCCTGGAGGAAAAATGAAAGGGAGAGACACAATTGCAATTCGAAATTGTCTTGATTAGTTGCATAAGTGATTTGAAATCAGTGAGATGAAATTTAGTAAATTCAGGTGCTCAATACATGGGGGAGATATGTGTAGGCAGACAGGGAGCATTAAAAATACAACATGTTGAGTTACTGACTGGGTGATGATCTTATAATGGATCACAAACTAAATAAGGATCTGCAAAAGAGGGATAAATTTAATTCTGGGATTTATGAACAAGAAGATGAGGCATAGGGAGCAGGAGGTGAGGCCACAGGTGAAATAGAAGGTCTGGTTCTGTACACCATGATTTTAAAAAGAAGGCTGCAGGAGATCCATAAAAATTATTAGATATTTAAAGATCAAAGGGCATGATCTTCAGATGGTATAAATCACTTCAGGCTCAAAACCTCCCAAAGAACTGAACTGATTCACACCAGCTGAGGAGCTGATTAAATGACTTATTTTTTTAAAATTTCTTTCTAATCTGATCTTAACAGTAGCAATTTACATTAAGTTCTCAGTGACATCAGGTTTCCCTCAGGGCTTACAGGAAAGAATTATTTGAGTGTCATAATTTAACTCTCTCTCTCTTTTTTTCATTTTTATTTTAAACTGCTATAGATTTTTTTCACTTTCTATTTTAGCATTATTTAAAAATGAACACCGTTAAAATGGAAAAAGGAAGTACTTTTTAAATACAAGACACAATTAACCTCTGAACCTCACTGTCTCTTGATATCATTGCTGCCTGAAGCTTAATAGGATCAAAAAAAGGGTAATAGATAATGAGAAAATCTCCTGATGTATCAGAGGGGATTAAAATAAAAAGACTGTAGGAAGGAAAAATGTACGAAAAGCTACGCACTTCAAGAAAGAAGGCACCCTTCATATATCTGGATGGAGGAAGCTGGTTTCTCAAAGCTTGTCTTGTCCTGCAGTTGCCCTTAGTGGGCTTGTCTGACTTCGAAAGATCTCCTGTTAACCCTTGTCAGATGGAGGATGATGAAGCAGATGGACTCAGCTCTCAGTGACTCTGGCCATGGTGCTTTTTCCTAATTTGAGCTGTGCTCCTACAGCTAACCTCTGTAAAGGTGACTTGAAAGGCCTAGTTAAAAAAAAAAACCAACAAAACAAAAAAACCCAAAACCAAACACACAAAACAGCAAAGGCAAGGCAAGCTTCTGTTTTTGTCTGTGTATTCATGTCTGTCTGCTGAACATGGTCTGTTGTTTCAACATTCTTTATGTAGCTATGTGTTTAATTTCCCTTGGAGACTGAATTGAGGAAAGGTTTCTCCAAGATTTGACCTAGGAAAAGGTGGACATCAATAAAGAAAAACAACAAAAGAAGAATGCAAACACATTGCTTGAGTACTTAGGTACAAAATTATAATGACAATGCCCAGCTACAGCCAAAACCAGCAGGGAACATTAAGGGTGGTAAGAATAGATTCAAAAATTATTCCAGCTACTGATGGAAATTTTGGAAAAGAAGTGTTGATTAACAAGAGCCTAATGATAGACAGTGGGGAGAAAACTGAAATTCTCAAGACCTTTTTTCTTCACTCTTCACAGGCAAACTTACTCCTTCTAGGCTTCTCCATTTATTGCCACAGTTTGCCATAAGGAGATGGCAACCAAGAGGGCAGAGCAACAGGTTAGAAACTGCTCAGAAAAGCTGATTTTCTAGAAATCTGTGAATGTTTTGGGGCTTCACCTGAGGATGCTGGTGTGGTGACTATGAGGCTGCTGTCTGTCATTTATCAAAACTCAGTCAGGGAAAACAAGAGAGTCAGGGAAACAAGATTGGGAACTGCTGCCCACCATGGATGGCTTTCTCAGCATGGTTGTGCACTAGTCTGCTTGTGAGGATCCTCAATGGACCTGATTTAATACTGTGATTAAATTTTTGTAGTTCTTTTTTCCCCCAAGCCTATGTGTTGCTCTGTGGAATTGCCAGTGACTCATTTCTAATAACTTAATGCTGTCAGAGCAACGTTCTAGTGACAAGATACGTAAGCTTCAGCTGATTTCTCCTAGGAAATGTTATCTTCTGAAGGAAGAAACTAGGTTTACACTCTTACTGGCTCTTTACAGTGATCCCCCTTAAATCCTTCCTTGGAATAAACAAATTATGTTAACAATTGAATAGACCAAAATGGAATGCTGCGAATATTTTTACTTCTGCACTTCTTAAGGTGCAAGTTAAATATCAGATGTGGGATATTTCTGATATAATCTTAGCTTTATAGAAGTGAGAAGCAGTAAACTGAGTTGGATTTTTTGGTTGAATTTATAGACCCTATGCACATTTTAAAACTTTTTGTAGCATTTTTCACACTTTCTAACCTGGAAAGCCTTTCCAAGCCTTTTGAACAGCATCACAAAATATTTTTGAATTGTCTTGCAATTATTTGAGCAATATGTTCATGCTTCTTCTAGGTTATGTGAAAATCATGTCTGTCAAAACCTTGCTTTTTGGAATTTCCTCCTTTCCTGTGAGACTGAGCCAAAAGAAATGTGATTTCAATAATTTATTCTAACAGAGGATCTGGCCTAATCTATTTTTTTATGTACAGAGTAGAGTCTGTGTGTCATTTATGCTATGGTCTTTCCTTAAAGCTCTTTGCAAATAAGTGGCCCAAGGCAGGGAAAAGAATGGGTTGAGCTGAAGAGAACAGTCTGTTTCAATTTCAGACTTTTCAGACTTTAAAGGTTTAAAAACTTCGTAAATGTCACAGTTTTCTTTTTGTGATCCTTAGCTCAATGGGAGATGTCGTCAGATGACAATGAGCTTCAAGCTGGCTTCCTATTACTTTTGACAGGTTCTTCATTAAGCTGTAATAAATTGATAGAACCAAGGGCTGTAAAAGGTCTGTGACTCTCTTCCAAAGATGTACTCTGTCTTGATTTGAAGGTCTTGGTGCTTCATCACACTTGCAGTTGAAATTAGTTGAGTTTCCAATTTGAATGTGTTCAACTTGACCTGTATTCCCCTGCTTCCTGGTTTTCCTGCCATGGCTCGGCATCCTTGTAGGTCTCTTCTTGAAAGTTAGGTGATATGACTTTAGTTTGCTCACGCTTGTCTCTTCAGTTTTGTGCCATGACTTTCCAAATGTGGGCACCAGAACTGGAAGCATCATTTCCATTTCAGTGCTATCAAAAAATGCACTGAAGTTTTCCCAGGTTTATATACTGAAGGAATATAATAACCTTCCTTGTATCTTTATATCATTGAGACTAATGATAAGATAATTCTGTTTATTATTTGCTTCTCCATTTTGACTCAAGATTCATTTTAAGTCACTGCTTTGCCAACACACCCTTCACTCTGTAGATATGATCTGCACTTTTCTTTCTATGGGTATAATGTGAATGTGATTTTATCAAAATATTTTGTGGGCTTAATTGTTCCATATGCTGAATTACTCCAGATCATTCTATATAACTCTTCCATCTTTGCTCTTTATCATCCTGCCTGTTTTTGTCAGCTGTAATTGTTCTAAGATTGCATTAGCCTTATTTCAAAATTGTTTATGAAAATGTTATATATTCCAAAATCCAGTGCCAGCCCTGAGGGATTATATTAAAATTACTTGAGTTCCATGGTGTTCTCCCTTTCATGACTATGAAACCTAGGGATTCGTGGGCCATGTTTTAGTTCACTTATTGTGTGCTTTTTTAATAAAGCATAATTATTTTTTAGATGAGATGATCAGTTGGTTATGCCTAAGTAAAATGCCTTATAGAAGTTTAAATATATCCTCACAGATATCTTTTTTTAAAGAAAATTTTGACCTCATCAAATAAGTAAATAAGATTTGGTCCATAAAGTCTGCTTTCTATAAAATCATCATCCCTGGCCGTAATTATATTCCAGCATTTATATTTTAATTGATAAACTGATAGAGGATTTAATTGAGAATTAGTCCATGTTAGATTAACTGGCTTGTAGTCATGCTGACTCTTACCTGCTTTTCTTGAAGGTATGCGTACCAATCAGCAATCTTCTGAATTTGTTAAAAATATACAGCAGAGGCAGTTACCTTGTTAGGAAGCTGTAGCCTGTCACTGAAGTGTAAGAAAAAATCTGAGCATGCTGTCAAAATATTTTATCATTGAAAGAGGCTAATCTGGAGAAATTATTTTTGGCACATGAGACCTTTTTAACTTTAATACTGTTTTCAATGGAAGAAAAAATTAAATGAAGTTTAATAGTTAATAGTTGATGTGTTTGCTTAATATGAGCTTAACCAAAGCTTCTCCTCCTCTCAATGAAATCCTTTGTCTCATGTAAATAAAGCAAATTAATTTACATTAAATCACTAGTTAAAGCACCATGACAAAACAGGAAGCAGGAGGGTGATATAATTATTGGTTTTGTCCACATTTTTATGCCCCTTAGAAGTCAAATCAACCTGTGTATGATTGAAATTCAGAGCATGTGTCCTTGGTTCAAGGACAGATCGAGCATCTGGTAAGAGTGGCAAATTTGTATTGGCAGAAAATAAAACTGAATCTACTTTCACCAGAAAGAGGCAGGGAAATTCAACAGCTTAGAGGCTGAGAAGAAAGAGGCAGAAGGGAGGCATTGTCAGAGGTGGCTGAGAGGCAGCCTGGAACTGTGTGGAAACGCACAGTCCCCCAGAGACGGCCGTGTTCAAACTGCAGCTGTCACACAGGTGAAGGGATTATCTAAACCAAGAGATTTGGTGCCTTATCAAGATGAAAAGGAGCACCAATGGGAAATCCTTAAACAAACATGAGAAGAGGCAAACGAAGAGCATGGCAGAAGCGTACATGGGGAAGATGAACCCAGAGCTCCTGCAGATCTGGAAATGGAAGAGTATAAATCACAGGTTTCATTTTGTGCTAATACAAAATTAATCTGGCTATAATTCTTGTTGGAAGCTTCCCAACAGGAAGAGAAACAACCATAACCAGGTCACCTGTGTTCACCAGAATAAGGAGAAAGCTCTGATGTTGGTAGGCTGTGTACTTTGAATGCCAGGATATGTACATGTGTGTGTAGCTGTCATGTTGGCATCAGGAAATGGTGCTCTCCAAGGTAGAGAGCCCGCAGCAGCCCAATCCTAGGAAGAGCCCACAGCAGAGAAGAAGGAATGATCAAAGTCCATGCTATGTAATATCACTGTACATTTTACTGTATATTCTGTGTTGCTCTATGTTCTAGGAGCAAGCAGATATACTTCTGTATGCCAATAATTATGATGGTTTTGATACTAAATCCATCAAGAGCAACCTTCTTCAACTTGAGAAATGCATACTGTTTTTTGTGATTTATTAAAATACCTTGTCACTCATATGTCACTCACCTGTTTACTCTCTGGAACAACGTGGTGAAGAAGCAATATTCAGAACTGTTGTGACATTACGGGGGGATACCTTAATTTATTGCTGGGCAAGGCAGGCAGATAACTCCCTCTTCACAGGGAACAAGGGGAAAATAGGAAAGGATGTGCATTTAGATGCTTCCAGAGCTAATCTTCTAAAACTTGAAGCACTGAAGTAATTAAATTCATTTCTGTCTTGTTTGATCATAATTGAAATAACTCTGAAATAATTAAAAAGGAGCATATTTTTTTCAACCTGAAGCATTGATAAAGCAGTAATAAAGAGCATCAGAGGACATGAGCAGCAGTATCAGAGTCAGAACAAGGTATTTTTTCTCAGAATTTTGTTCTATTTTGTCTACTTTCTATAGCAATGAATATGTTGTAAGTGTCATCATGGTATCCATGTGCACTATTGCTTTCTGAATGTTTGAACTTATTTAATTGCTATCAGATGACATTGTGTCTAGAACTGCTTCAGAGTTAATTGTGCAGAGTGAGATGAGAGGATGCCACAAATATCTAGCAAGGTCAAGTACACCCACAACTTACAAAGATCAGTGCAGCTCTGTGAGGAGATTCTAGTTTACATTTTTGTACCATTATTTCATTGCAAAATGACCCCATATAGTACATTATATTTACCTAATTAACAACAAGAGAAAAAAAAGTCAGCACTATGCAATATACTTGTGCAACTAAGGTAATGATAAAAGAAGCAAAATAATCTTTTTCTCTAATTTACTTTAAGCCAGAATTAACTTTGTTTCCTTATGTTTTCAGCTTGTGTTGTGGACATTCAAATGACAACATGAATCAGGCAGGAACAATAAACTTTGTGAATCAGAAATGTAAAATAAGTGTTTGAAGTCATATAAGAAGTTTCAAACAAACATTTGAAACTAATTTTTTTTGTGCTCTTCATTCTGCCTTACCAGTTTGGAACACAAGACAGAGGCCCTTTGAAGTCCATTTCGAAATAAGATTTGCAGTGCTTAGTTTGGTATCTAAGAGTCATAGGCTTTGATAGAAGACCCAGCTTCAACAAATGACATTTGATTCGCTAAATAAATGATGTGCTTTCATTATTTACAGAATTTCTGTCCTTAAATTCTTTGAACATGTGTGCTGATAAATTTAATGTATTACTCCCTAGAAGCTTTTATTCTTATGTAATGAAATAGTTTCAACAGATGGCTGGTGTATAGCCCCAGAATTCCGGTGGATGTCAGCAAGATGTGCTTGACTAGGTTTATCCTTGGCTTAGACCCACTGAAGCAGGCTCTTGCCAGGTAAGAATGGGTCTGTGTACTCTACCCAGTTCTGGCATTGCTCTTGACAGTTTATGTATGTCCAGGATTCTTATGCAGTACCAGAAATATTTTGAGTCATTGTTATATTGTGAATTAATTTTTTCACCGGAAGTTATAATTTTATGTGTTCTTCTTCAAGGACATGTACTTTTATCCAGCATGTCTTACAACTAAAAAGCAAATCTGCAATGTTAATGATATTTACAGATAACATGAAATTTGAAAAAGGCAGAGAAATAGTCAAACAGGAAAATGAGAGCAATTCAGAATGCCTGCAGAAGACTGAAGAGAGTTGATTCTATATGGTCAAACGCAAGAGTAAAAATAAATAGACAAAACGATGGGAAAATCAGTGGTAGGGAGAAATTTCATACTAAACACTGAATGGCAGACTAACAAGTTCACTTATTTTATGGTTAAATTTCTCTAATGTTTTTTGTAGCAGTACTCATTCAAATTCAAAATAATAGAGAAATTATCATCACAGAACATTTGTTATAACACCATGACATTATTTTAGAGATTTTACAGCTGAGAGGCTGGTACACATGTAGATGTAGTCTTAGAGCAGAGCATTCTCAAGAGAAGCAATTTTCTGGCTTAAACCAGACAAGCTCTTCCAAGAGGCATTCATCAAGTGAGGCCATGGCACTTCCTCCAGACTGAAGCCAGGGAGGTCCTCTTTGGCAGGTCAGGAAAAGGAGTTGTGTTACTTTAGTGCTGATACGAATTTTAACACTAGAACTGTTCAGTTTCACTACAAAAATAAATAAATGGAGTTTACAGTGATTTATCATCAGAAAGGCCTTTTTATAAGTCTCCACTACTAACATGTGAGGTTATTTACCCTTGGATTGAGAAGATATGCCTGCTTTTTTCATGACTTTTTGGGACCAGAAAACTTTGGGTTTCAGTTCTGGACATGACAATATTAAAAATAAGCAGACTGTTTTTCAGTAACTAAACAAAAACAGAAACAAAACAAAAAGCTAAGAATACTTTGTGATAATTAGCACCTAAATTAAAGATATGTTTCAAATTGTTAACACCCAGCATCTCCTCTGCAATGTTGGTTTATTTGTGTCAAATAACACTCTATTGCTAGTATTACTCAGTTTTAGTAGAAGGATTGCTTTAGCCTTCAAAGTAGCCAAGATTTCTGCTGCAAAATTTGCAGAAAAAGGCATTTACCCATGGAGGAGACAGTGGCTTTTTGTCTAGAGCACATTATGGGTTCATGGATGTGACCTGACCTGGTATGCTCAGTCTGCAGGAGAAACTTGAATCAAAATTTGCTTTGTTCAGTAAGTGGGGTGTCTGAGTCATCTGTCTACAGGTAATCTTTCAGTCCTGCTTCTTGGCATTTTTCTACTTTGTATTAAAAAATGTACAGTTAATTTTCCATATTGTTTTTCCTCTGAGGAATTAGAAAGGACATCATCTACTGTTTTTTTTTCCTCCACAAGATCTAAATTTGATTTGCCCTATTTTAGATCTACTTGCAAGAAATCTCACAAAGGAATGTTTAACGCTTAAAAACAACAACAACAACAACACAAAAACAAAAAACAAACCACCAAAAACAAAAACAAAAAAGACCTGGCTGCTGTTTAATATTTTAATATTCATTCCCACTTTCTTCTGCTTGCTGGGACCATTTTGTCACTGCAGAGGACAAGACCTACTACTTATCTCACATGGCATGCTCTTCTTGCTCCCTCTGCTGTGCAACAGCATTGAGCTGAGCTTCTAACCCTGGTTCAGGACTAGGCTATTACTGTGCCTCATAGTGGTATGCAGAGAAATGTGTGAAACAGGCAGTGTTGTGCCCCCAGGCACTGCTCAGGAGCACAAATTGCACTGTCCCAGAGCAGCCCCACAGCACATCTTTTTTTCCCCAGAAGCTGGTCCCTCGCCTCCAGAAACCTGTCTCAGCAAGGAGAGTCCTGGGCAGTGCTTCTGCAAGCAGTGCTGGCATTGTGCAGGCACAGTCATTATTGTCCATTCTCAGTCAACATTTCAAAAATCTTGTGTTGCTTTAAAGACAGGCAAAGGAATGGGATAAAAATCTTCACCAGATGGCAGCCTCACAGATGAGAAGGTGCTGCCTTTTCTCACTTTGTGATTTGTTGAAGCTTCCTACTCTTGCTGTTTTAATTTCATTTTGTTGGCGTGTTCCCAGTGAACCTGTTTTCCCCATATGTGAATATTCGTTTTTTTCTAATCCAAGGTATCACTGCTGGCAAATGTCCTTGGTTGTAAAGTGCTCCTTTCTTATTCTCTTCTGATCAACAATACTTATTTTGTCTATCAAACATATCTTTATATGTGGTCCAACAAAGGGCCAACATAAAAGCATCATGTTATTTGACCACATTTTTCTTGTGTGTAAATTGGATACTCAAGGATTTTTCTTTGCATCTAAGGCAAATGATAAGTTTAGGTCACATCTTTTGGGTTTTCAAGACCTCAAGATAATGTATTCTCATATTCCTGAGATTAATTTTTCACTTGTTTTTCTACATGACTTGGCTATTGCCACATGATGGGTAAGCATCACAGTGTGCAGTCTGCATATTTATACAAATAAAGGGAAAAAGAATTGAAGTTTATCCCATTACACATAGAATGAGGGAAAACAGAAGAAAGTAAACACTGGTTTGCCACAGATATTTATCTTTTGCAGGACTGAACTTGTAGATCACTGCTTGCCTTGTAAAGTGGGACTAATACAGTGAAAAATACCCAAGGAGAGACAGGCTATGCTTGTTTTAGTAAACAAGTGTGCAAGGGCCTTGATAGCAGCTTTGATGGAAAATGACATGGCACCTTTTGCATCCAGGTTTTCCCCCTCCCCAGAGTGGCCTCATCTGTTTCACAACCTGGACATTTTCCGTGAGATTTGTAGTTAGCATAGGACAAAGCTGCACTAGAGAAGCCAAAGGCTTAGCAATATCAGCAAACATGGCAAACTCAGTCTGGCTTTTTTATTCTTTTTAGAGGTGTAGCCTCAAACACAAGTGAATTAACTTAAACCAGATGGAATGTGGTTTAAAAGCACTTAAGATGTCTGGACAGAAACCAATAGATTCATTCACATTTTAACTCAGCTAAAGCCCTGCTTAAATTCTTCTGCTTAAGTCTTGTTTCTCCTTCCATAAGGAGAAAAGGCCTTTTAGAATAGCTATTAACCCTCCCCTTGGGGAAATTCCCAGAAGTTTAAGGCTAGGTCCAGCTTCTTCCTGGACTGACTAATTTGAAAGAGATTTTTGAATCCACATCTGCTTCCAATTCAGAGGAAGGAGATGAAGAGTTCTTTATCTGAAGGTCATGGTTTGGAGCCATTCTACTTTCTATTAAACAATCATCCAGTGACATGAGAAGGTGAGAAAATAAGAAAACAGAGTATTTACAAACAGAGTGGTGAGCCTGCTTAGTGATGGATCTGCAGCTGATACACAGTGACCGATCCTGTCTGTGTTTGCAGTCATTTGTGATACGTAGCAAATCAATAATAAAGGTGATTTGTGCTCCTCCTTTTGCTCATGTACCATCCTGAAAGATGTGAGTTTGGGTGATTGTGGAACTGGTGTGGAACTGGTTGTCAACATGAATGTTCTTCTCTTCTTCAATAGAAATGATGTGGGAAATGGAACCATTCCTGAAGCTGTGCCCTATTGATACTGGTGTCTTGTGATCAGGGGCTTATTTTGCCGGGTCACTGTGCACATCTGTCTGAATCCTCATCCAGAGAAATATATATATCCATATCTATCTCCATGTTTATATATAAGTAATCAAGGAATAGATTTTCTGACTTCACAGACCTCTGCATGTTAACCAATATTTCTAAAATGATTCTTTGTTTCATTTAAACAACTTCTGCAGACATTTAGTGTGGAGAAAATAAAGAGGTTGAGAGATGTGTTTTCTTTTTCTCATTAATTCTATTAGACACATAAGGACTGTAGAGTAATTAACATATTGATTCAGAGTAAATATAAATTAGCCTCATAATTTCTCACGTGAAAGCTTGGGGAATAAAAGCTTGATAATAGTGATAGAAAAATGTTTTGATTTTCCATGGATGTAAATTTTATGGTCAAGAAATGGGAAGGAAAGGAGGGTTATACATCAAGCACTGACATTCTCTTTCATCTAACAGATTTCATCTTTCTAGCTTTCAACATCAAGAGCTAAAGAGAGACCCTAATGACTGTGATTAAGATATGCCCTCTTACATCAGGACTGAAAGTTATGCCTGGTTATTTGAAGGGGAATAATAAAAACCACATAGCTGTATTTTACTTGGCTAGAGCTCTCCTTGTATTAACCAACATACTGCAGAAAAATTATGGGATAATGAAATTTTATATGAGGACTTTTAAACATAAAACGAGTGTAAATTACTGAAAATTTATGGGCCATTTATTCAACTACTGTAGTGTTATTCTGGCTAGATCAAACATTTGGCTAGTGGACTAGAATTTTTTTTAGATGAAAGAAATCAATAAGAAATAGTATTGTCCTCAGACCTGTAGTCAGCATGACCTCTGTCTCTTGTAGATTCTTCTGTTCAGCTATTAAAGTCATGGGGCTAGGTTCTGAGCTTACAGAAAATCTATTTGCTTCAGTGCAATCAAGAAGGAACAGTAATATTTTACTAGTGTATTCAATCACTGTCTGTTAATTAAAATGAGACTTAAAAGGACTTATACCTAAAAGATTAGATCATAAAATCTGGTCTCTAAATACTTAAATATTTAGAACATCTCAGTCAAGGGTGCAGTTAGGATGGAATTCTCTTGGGGAAAAAATGCTCTGCCTTGTTCATTGGTGATTTCCAGCATCTAAGTACATCTGAGGATGTAACAGTGTTAACTAATAGTAGATCTTTTGATCAGAACTTAAGAGGGACAAACTGAGTTCAAACTAAAGAACTGTCTTGCCCAGACTGTGGTTCTAATAGATTCTTGGGAAAGGAGAGCAATAAATAAGGCAGGTATTTCCCTGTTTTGTCTTGTGTCTTGCACACATCCTAACACATCCCAAAGCCATGTATTTCTAGCAGTTAGTAGCTTTATCCCGTAACTGTAGTGGATACGGAGCTTATGGAGATTACAAACCCCTTTGTGTGGATTTAAAGCAGGAAAACAACACAATCATTTCTGTTTGTCTTCCTTCAAGGAAAGATACAGCATTTCTTTTCTTGCTTCACTCTCTCAGCACCTGCCACCTTCCTCATTAGATATTCAGGTGAAGTGATGGGAAAGACTTTGGCTTAGATCTTCCTACTTCCTTCTGCCAGGGAGAAATTCACTGAATCACGTCCCAGATCGTGTTGGATTTGAATATCACCCGTAACAGACAGATGAGCGCAACACGTACTCCTGCCTGGGGTGGGGAGGAGGTGATGGGACTGTGACAGTGAATCTTCTGGGACTGCATTATCCAGGTGCAGAGCATCCATGTGTCCTAAGTGTGATGGGATGAAAACTCGAGAGGGAATTTGTATTGCAGATTTTGTAAACTGGCAATTCCAAGGCCATAAAAAATGAAATTACCTATGGTACAGCACTTGGAGACTTAAACTCGAGGGTACAGCTTGTGCCTATCCACTCTGAAACTTCTCATGTACTTCAGAGAGTCAAAGAGAGAATGTGCTCTAGTGTATGAAGATGAAGCCACATAAATCTCTGCCCTCATGGACAAAACTGTAGTCCTGCAGTCCAAGCTGAAGCCATATAT
Source organism: Phylloscopus whistleri (assembly GCA_017589585.1). NCBI lineage: Eukaryota > Metazoa > Chordata > Aves > Passeriformes > Phylloscopidae > Phylloscopus > Phylloscopus whistleri. The sequence continues at coordinate 942,981 of JADMLD010001629.1, read as the reverse complement.
TTAAAATAAGGGAAGGTGCTCTTCTTGTCCTAGCTTTTTGCCTGATATACTTCGGTGAAGTTAAATGCAGCTCTGTAGCCAAATGAAATAAATTATTGGTGAGCGTGAATAAGGATGTATGGAGAAAAAAATATTTTTATTTGTCTATTCAAGTCTTGTATAAACTCTCCTAAGAATTGAATTTGATTAAATGTCAAAGCCAATTCATCTGGGATCAGAAGCTCTGCATTTTGAAGGAAGTTCATGTCAGGATAAACCTCCTTTCAAAATATTGTTACAAGCCTAGTACAAAGGTTCAAGTTGATTCCCCTTCTCCTGGTCTTATGCCAGTTTGAATGAACAGGATATGGTGGCTGCTCTCTAACTACTCCCAGGCAGTCTTTCCTAGCAGGGGAACACTGTGAAAATGTCACAGGTAATCATAATATTTAAAATCATTGGCACTATTAAACATGCAGCGTTTATTAAGGAACATTAAAGAACAGCGATAAATGGTTTTTGTGTTGTTTGAGATCTGGCTGTACCATAAACAAAATATTTATCACATCAAGAGCTTTTAATGATTGAATATATACTAGAAGTAAACATGCCTAATGCAAATAATTTGTTGGTCAGATGTGAAAGCTGGGACTAGCCTTAGGTGTGTTCACTGCTGGAGATCAGAGTCTTTCAGTGCTTCTTTGCCTTTTCCTTCCCCCTCAGACTCTTATCCAGACTGTTTTCACAAGGTCTGCCAGAGCAGCCCTCATCTGTGTGCCAGTAAATGGTCTTTTGTGCATCTTTTCTGCTGGATTTCTCCCCAGACAGTAATGCAAGGAAAATGTTGTTGGTGCCCTGTTGTGTCCAGGTGGCTCTCCCAGCCCATCCAGCGGGGCACAGGATGAAGCACAGTGGAAAACTGGCTGCCCTGGCAGTGCTGGCTCCTTCTCTCTTCTACCACTTCCGAGGCCGAAAAGCATCTTGGAGAATGTTGCTAAGAGCAGTTTCCTATTGCTGCACAAGAACCTAGTGAAAATGGGTAACCAGGGTCATTAAACTGGACAGCAGTTCTAGGCATTCACCAGGGTTAACTGCTGTTTATGATGATTAGCATGAGAGCTAGCTCCCCTAAATTCCTTTTGCAAGGAATGGGGAGCACTTCAAATGCACTTTAAATGGTAAACAGTTTAAAGAGAGGGTTCTGCAGTCTGGTTAAGCTGTCTGCTACTGGATGAAAGGGAATGTATTCCAGATTTTTCTCCATTAACTCTGAATGGATTACGTGGTGCCTGGCTCAGGTGATGCTGTATCACAGGGGATAGCAGACCCTGCCTCTATAGGTTCTCTAGTGAAACAACAAATACGGATTCCCTTCCCTGTAGATACATTTACAGAATAGGAAAAGAAGCTAAAAGTCACTTAGGACAGAAGTGAGTGATGTTCTCATGCAATGAAAATGCTTGCAAAGTTCTCTACACAATTACTGATATCCAGAGCATATCTATTCAGTTTAAGTTGTGTAAACAAAAGGACTGAATCTAGCAAAAAAGTCATAACACTGTTTTGTTTCTTGCTATGAATTCTATAAAATTCACAGCAGTTTTTAAACACAGAATTTAAACACTGTTTTTTTCTTTTAAACCCACTGATGCATCATTAATTCCTGCACAGAGTAAGCATTTCACCATGAGATATTTTAGAAAAAGGATTGCTTATTTTTGTAAGTTAAAGCAAGCTACCCTCTAATGTGATCTGTAACTAGACCACAATTCACTTTGGAGGTGGACATGATACTGAGATCCATTTTACAGCATCTACCTGTATTTTTCCATGCAGTAGTGAGCATGGCATTTTGAATAGCCTTTTTCCTTTTAGCAACTCAAAACACATTAAGGAACTATCCAGCTTGTGAGAAGAGCTTCATTTTTCCTTTTCGCTAGCATAAATATTTGTAGAAAATTTTGTTCCTTGCATATTATAAATACTGATCAAGTGTTTATACGTCTGAAAATCCTACAAATAAAGGTCTCAAAGGAATATAATATAGGAATTATGCACTTAGTGATTATTATCTCTGTGTGATTTTCAAGTTAACTGTCTAAAAACAGGTTAGTTTGTTACACAGGCTGTTTATAATGCGTATTTTTCTTGGCATTTTATATGCATGTGTGAATATTTATATGTGTGTGTAGGTATAGCTAGTTTATCTAGAAATGCACGGTAAATTAGTTATTCTTAACTTCCCTGTAGCTACTGGTTGACTTTCAAGCAATCACAGGACAATCCATCATAAAAATTCATGATTTATATTCTGATTATAGGAGCATCAATGCCATTTGAATACATTTGCTGTATGCATGATGCATACAGATGTATGCATATTATGAAATACATTTATCTATTGTCTCTACTTGTGATATTTTTTGCATGCTAGTCCAGGTTTCTGTAAGCAGCTTTTCAAGGGAAAATTTTGAGCACTCAAATGAAATTAATCTGATTTTATCTTTTTATTTGTGCTGAGCAGAGACAAAGGTATTTGCTGTGCGCCTTGTTAAATGACTTTTTAGCAGACTAAATGTTAGACCAGTGTTAGACTATTACATCTGTCCAGGAACAAAGTCAAGTCATTACCAGCAGCCCATTATCTGCTACACCAGAAGTGGAGTTTTTTGGGGAGCTCCAACATTTCAGCAGTGAGGCCCTTCTGCCACAGCTGGTGTGGAGTTTGTGCGTGGGCTGCTCTCAGAGAACAGTGAGCCCCTCTCCCTCTGGGGCTTTGCTAAAGCCTGGAGAAACTAATATGGGTATTGAAATGAAAGCATTGACATCTCTTCCCTTCCATTCCCCCCGGGCAAGAAAACACAAAGCACAAAGAGTTTGTGCTCTGCACCTCTTACAGGGAGTTTATGCAAGCACAAAGTTTCTGTAAAATTCTATTTTCTGCAGTGGAAGGGTCTGACACGTGTTTGCTCTGTGTCACTGGTGTGTGATGCCAGATTCAAAAATGTACTTGGGCTGTGTGAACCACCTCCTGTCTCACATAATAGAGAACCTGGTGCACAGGCAGAAGGTAGGAACACAGTGTCCGTGCTGTGAAAGCAGTCTGAACAGAAGAAAAGCAGTTGAAAATACAATCTTTTATCAGCTGCAGGCTGTTGTCATGAGTGACAAAAGCAAATATGCCTGACTCCTATGTCTGGCTGGGAGCAAACAACACTGCAGCCTGACAGAAGCATTAAGAATTGCTATTTCCCTGAGCATGGGAAAGACGTGGCTGATATGGATGTGAGCTGGTACCCACAGCCTGAACTGAAAAACTTGGGATGCTCCTGCAGGTTACATGCAATGCTGGAGGGACCTCAGAGCAGGGATGTGTCACAGCTACAGAGAAAATGAAAGTTGGGCCCGTAGAGGGAGAAAATCTGTTCAGCTGCCTTCAAAAATGCACTGAAGAGGTGAGATTGAACCAGTTACCTACCAGTGCTGTTGGGGAGAGCCCTGGCTTGCCACTTAATTTTCATCTTTTCAGTCCTATAGCACTAAGAAATGTAAGCTGACAGCACAATACAGAGAGTTCTCAGAGGCTTAATGTGTTAGTGTCAAATGAAACAAAACCTGAGATTAGCTTTTTAAAGGATTTTGTATGCTACAGATAGGAACTGAAAGGCTTTTATAAATCAGCTCTGTAGCTTTGGGGAAGGAAAGGAGGAGATGAGCATCAAGAAGGAATAGTGATGGAATAATTAAATGGATTAATGGATAGCAACAATAAAATGGTACATTTGCCTACATAATTAGTAGCTGCTTGGGTTTCAGAAACTCAAAGTAATTGACTGAAGCTGCAGATCATGTTGTAAGCTGAGAAGGATAAAAAATACATTTCCAAGACCTAGAAAAACTTGAAATTGTGATAATAATTGCTAAATTCTAGGTTTGCTCATTCCTTTGTTTCTGCTTTCTGAGCTGTGTCACTTAATGTTGTATAAATAAATATTCATTTTGCCAGAAAAAAACTATATTCTCATATAGAAAAAGTCTTTTGATTGGTGTGATGGACAGGTGCTGAGGGTTGACTGACTGTGCCTATTAAGGAAATCTTTCCTTCCTGCAGGGAGGAAGGAAAGTAGGAAAAAGCTCATGCAGAGGAGCTGGGTGGCTGGGTTTGTATCTGAACATGGGAGGTGGCAGCTCTGCTTCAGTCTCCAGGATGGAGGTCTTGGCTGCTGCCAGCAACCTTCAGCTGCATGCTGCTGGTTGCTAAAGTCTCCTGCTCAAGATACTTGTGGAGTTGCTGCCTTTTTATTTTAATGAAAGAGAAGAAAATTATTTGAATAGCAGTTTTGCAGAATCGGTTTTGAGTGACCCCATCAAACAAGTGGCTGAGCAGGCAGAGGTGGGTACACAGCTTCCTGGAGCAGCAGGGCAGCAGCAATCTCCTGGGGCAAAGACCCCCATCCAGCATGGCTGGACCTAGGAGAAAACCCATTCTTACTACCTTGCAATGAGGACCATGGTGCAAATCAAGGAAGAACCTCAGAAGAGCAGGGAAAAAAAAAGTCTGTTCAGATCGGAGATAGATGTTCATGGCACAGGACTATCCATGAGCTATTCTAAACCATAGGAAACATCTCTTGGTAGTGCTGAGTCTGTTCAGTTGGTGGTCATGTTTCAGTGGGTAGCTTGGCTTTTGACAAGCAGACTTCTTCCAAGCCAAAACTGTTTTGTTAAAAAATCCCCAGGCAGTCATAATCATGACAGCACACTCTGAGCTACTTACTATGGGTGTCTTCTGTGCCATCAATCTTCTCCTAAGCAGCTGGTGGTTTCACCAAGGTGTGTGCCCTGGCACAGGCTTGACTAATCACCCTGTAGGGAAACTGAGATTTCATAAAGGCTTCTACATCTTGGTGCCTGATTATACATAGAACAAGCATGTGCTGAGCAGATGGCTTTCCAAACCTTTGATTTGAAGAGCTGAGCCTGTCTTTCTGGAGGATGCACTCTTCAGTAGTATTGATATGGCTTGAGCAAACTCCAGGGAAGCTGTTCAGCTATACTATTGCTTCTAAAGTACTTACGTGCTTCCAAAAATGCCAGCTCCACTGGTGGCCTCCACCTAAGTCCATTTCTCTGGCTGCATGCAGACAGATCATACATGTGAGAGAAAATTCCATTTCATTTCAGTATCACTCCATTTTTCATAGTTCTTCTGATAAAATTTTGTAGAATTTTGTTAGGATATTCTGTAGAGGTTGCTATCTGGCTTATGTAGTTAACAGATGATGCCATTTATGAAATTCACAAAAGCTTAACCTGGGAAAATACCACAATGAATAAAACCCCCCTTTATTACATTTAATTTCCATTTGCTATTTACTTTTCTGTCTTTAACCTTTATTTATCCTCAAGTCCAGGGCTTCATGGCTGGTTTACACTTAATTAAATACTTAGGCAGAAATCAGTATAAGAGTGTCTCACAAGTCTGGTTCTTACATAACTTTGTTAACTGTCAAAGAACATGAAATGTTTTAATAGGACACCATAATTTAGCAGATAACATGAGGCAGTTAAGCTAGCACATGCAGCTTGCTTTTTCTTGTCACTTGCATGTGATGATTTCTGAGGGCTTGTTAGCAGCAGACCCCCAGCCTCCAATGGCACTTAATACTGATTAAATTAAAAAGCCTTTAGTACTGATGTGAGCACCTACACTCAGAATAAAGTAGCCTTTGGTCAGCTTACCAGGAATGTTAATTATGCTAAACTGAAATAACATTTTAATTCCAATTAAAACGCAGGGTTCCTGCCACAAGAGTTTAATGTGTGAAACTTTACAGCCGTAGGTGTGCACTGTATCCAGATGTTTCTGCTGGGTAAGGTGGAATTTAAAAACCAGAGGCAGCTGTCTGTGTGCACACCCTAAGAGATAAATAGTGGGTAAAAGGGGTAAATTATCTTCCATTTTCTGGGTGGCAGAAAGATGCACAAACACAGCTGCAAGAGTTGTTAAAGTTCGGCTTTAAATCCACAGCATCTCACCCCTTGTATCTCACCTGTGTGTGGAGAGCTTTCACTAATTCAGACTGACTTTCTTTACTGCTCACAAATAGATGAGCTTTCAGTCTTGTCACTCTCATTGTCTGTTAATTTGTTTGTTTTATTTGGAAGAAAATGTTATTTCAAATACCTCCTGTTGGTTATTTCCCCTAACAAGCAACTGTCTCTCGATAGCTGAAAGGCACAGCCTGTCCCAGGAGAATGCAGCTCCCCTTGAATTTCTGTATTCAGGGTTCTGTCTACACTGTCCCAAGCCTGGAATTGCTTGGGAGCTGAATTTGGAGAGAAGCAGTCCCAAAATAGAGCAGTGGAGCTGGCACCCAATTGTACTGACAACAGTTAAACTACCATTTAACTCCATTTTTAGCATAGCAGAAGCCCCATCTGTTCCCAATATTAAAGTATACACAGATAAGATGCTGTTCTAGCAAATTGTATGTAAAGATGGTGTGGCCACAGTTTGCAAATACGCATTTCTTTAGCAAGACTGACAAAAATTGTGTTTTGAAACATGAGCAGTCCACAAGTCCTTATTTTAGTTCTGGAACTTCATGTTGCTGCATGTCGTGGTCACTTTTTGTTTGAGTCCCTATCTGTGTCATGGTAGCTGTGAAATGAGCAGGCACTTGATTCTTTCAAGGCTGTTCAGTTGGTGCAGTAAAATCTTTCAAGTCTCTTTAGTACATAGATTTTTTTAAAGAGCATCTCTGTAAGTTACATCTTTTATTATCAAACGTCAAAGTATTTTAACTCCACAATGGCAAGCAAGGGGTAACCACGGCTGGCTTCTGATGTCACCTCAAAATGACATCCATGGCAATGTTTTCTGCTAAATCTAGAGAACATTTTATCCTCATTCCTTCACTCCCATGCAGGATGAATCAGTGCTACCTTAGTTAAAGGTACTGGAGTTACAGTAGCAGAAAATAATTTTAAGGTGGTGGTGGAGTGCCAAAATATGTGTTGTGTTTCATTTGGGATGAAATGGAGAAAGACAGTAATTCATGTAGTTGTCTTGACCATACAAACTATTTCCATAAACCACCTAATTTTGATGATTCCATAAACACTCTTGTTTCAAGCAAAATAGATATTCCAGGCTTCCTCTCTTTTACTCTAGAACAGATCTGTGTATAGTTTGAGCTTCCCAGGTGCAACTGGAGAAACAAACACAACTATTTTTCAGAGGATTCTTATGTAATAAGGCACCTGACTTGCACAGAATATAGTCAGAAATACACAGAAAATTGGAAAGCTGAGAGAAAAAGAAAAAAAAAAAAAAGAATAGCAATGATAAAAGCAGAATGAGCCAGCATAAACCAAGCAGTTCAAGGAACAACAGGAACATAACGAAACAAGAAGGAGCCAAAACAAACCAGAAACAAAGCTGGAGAGGCGGATAAGATATTAGCAAATCTGTAAATGGCTTGAAAGTTGGGATGAATTTTAGGAGAAGGCATGTAAATAAATCTTAGTTGTCTGTTCTTGTTGTGCCTTTCTTTCTGTAGGCAACCCTTCCACTAGCTGTACTGAGTAATGCCTTGTCTTTACCAGCCAGTATAATTGTCTAGCATGATACACACACATCTCACACAAAATGTAAATCCAGAGTTTGCAGCTCCCTGGGCCACTGCACTGTCCATCACTCAGAATCCACAGGCAAGGACCCAGAAAGAACTAGGGCTGCCTTCCCCACTGGGTTATCCCCTTCAGCTGACCTGGTTGTAGCGTGGTTGAACCCAAGCATCTCCACCAGTCTTGTTCTGGGGAGTCTGGGCTGCTTCAGAGGTGGCGAGACTCCAGCTCTGAGAAGGCTCTTTGACCTTGTGGAAGGCAAAGGTGAACAAGCAGCACTGGGATAATCTGGTTTTCCTGTTCAGACATGAAGTCTGCTGTGCTTTGGATCAGCTCTAGAACTTGATCTCAGGAAGACAGTAATTCTTCTAGTCCATGATGCTCAATTTCAGGTTTAAACTGCAGTAATAAATGTTTTCTGTCCCACCCTCCCCTCTCCCTGCCCTCCCTCCCCCCCACCCCCTTTTTTTCCAATTTCTTGGCAGTCTCATGAGAGATCTTCTTCTGTACCTGAGTCTTAAAATACAAAAAGCACCAAGGACTTTCTGGGGTGTTGGAGCATAATGAAAGGGATTATTATGGGCTGCTGCTGTTGTTTCTCTGTTAATAAAGAATTAGCTATTTGAAGCAAAGGACATTGTCTGGAGTTCTACTATGCAACAAAGTTATCAAGGAGAAATAATGTAGCAGACAATGATTATTTCATAACTCATACAGAAAGCTATGATTAAATCTCATGATATGATTTATTGAATTTTGAGAAGAAAAAAAGCTAAGGCAAGATAGTAGAATAAGAAGTACCGAATGGTCAATGATTTACGGACAATAAGAAACTGCATTTGTGCTTCTGCCTCAGGTGTCAGACTTGGTCAGCTCACAGATATGCACTCTTCAGTGTCATTAAAGGGAAAATTAAAAGTAATTTCCAGTTTTTTTTCAGTATGGTGGCATTGCATTTAAAGAAGCTTATGACTCACCCTGTGTTTACTTCATCAGGGAGCCTGACATTTAGAAGGATGTATTTAGTAAGAGTGGTTGTATAGAGGAAGAAAATTAGTTTCTCTTAACTACACTTATATGTTAAGCACCAGCAATATGTTTAGATCCACATTAGAGATAAGGCCTAATTTTCCTCTCAGTCATGCCTCTGTTAATTAGCAGTAATTCTAGTGCAGCAGCAAAGTGACTTGGTAAAGTGACAGGGAATATGAGCTTTCCCTTATGTGTTGTTGCTGCTGTTGGCAACAGATGAATTTTGATGCATTTATTTACATTAACAGAACCCTAATGCATTAGACATACCCATGAAATGCTTTATTTAGCACTGTAGAATTATAGATTTTTTGTTAATTTTCCATTTATTATAAAACTAAAGTAAACATCTGTGGAGACACTAACTGGAAAACACAATTTCAGTCATTTTTTTGTGGCTTGGCAATAAGCATTGTTAGCCTTGACTTTTTCAGTTGCACATCAGGCTGACATTTTCCTACAACAAAGGGGACATTTTCTTCTTCTTTTTAAAGATCGAACTTGTACTTTTCTCAGGAATTATTCCTCTTTGGTTATTACAACAAGCAGTCAGGGCTGCAAGACCAATTTATTTCAGAAGCTTAAAAATCCCTGTTTATGCAACAGAGACACATCTTTTCAGCAGAGAAGGGCTTTGAGTGCCAAAGTGGGAATGGACAAAACCTACTTTTCTGAGAGTATCATGTTTTCCCGTTTGTCACATCTTGCAAGAGGAAGCAAACATTTTCCCCCTGACTTAGCCGTGTGATTTATTACACTTTGAGCTCTTGTAGCAATTTTCTAGCTGCTCTTCTTAGTAATTCTGAGACATTCTTTACTGATCCAGGGGAAGGAAATCTCCAGAATGACTTGTGCTGCCTAGAGTAAGACTAAAGCATTGACAAGAAGGTCTGTATTTCTGGGATCTCTAAATGCAAGTGCAGGTTTTGGTGCTGCAGTGATACCCAAGGCTAAGCCACAACCACTTCATGACAGAACCACATGTAAAGTGTGTTATACATGTTATGCTGCTTTTTTTTAATGTGTGTGTGAATTCTTTCTTGTGAAATTTTCTACTTTCTGAAGAAAATGTGGATTTTTTAATTTCCCATAATGGAAAAGAAACTATATACTTTAACCAGCTTGGGTTCAATTTACTGGTAGATCAAAGTATACCTTTCTACCATACTAGTGAGACCACAGGCACTGTTGGAAAGTTGATGCAAAATAATAGCCATGTAAAAAGAAACAGCAGCACAACAGAAACCTTTTGCAGCACAATTTGCTTTCATTTCTTGCAGCCACAGCTTCTAGAGACCCAAAACTGAGAGGATTTCTTGGTGGAGCCTACCCACACGAGCTTGGTAAACCTGCCTGCCTCTTTCAAGCTCATGTATCTTCAGGCCTCAGAAAATATCTTCAGGAAAACTACAGAGTCCTGCCCAAATTGTTAGCTCCTAATGGACTCATTGACTCAGAAGAAAGGAGAATCCTCCAACTTATTCACAAGACCTGTTTTTAGTGACCTAGTTAAACAAAAAGAAACAACCCTCTGAGATGCTGCTCCTTTGCTGGAACCTTTGATGACCAGATCACTTTACCCCACGTTTTACCTCAGTTTTGTACAGAGTTATTAAATTATCTAAGAACCAGTCTCTGCAGTCTTTATAAATTTCTATGAGTCATTTTTATTTTGGGCTTCCCAGTGATGTTTCTTTACATTATGAGCTCACAGTTTCTGCAGGCTCTGTTGAGTATGTTTGCAATTTCTTAATAAAGATTGTGGGGTCCTTCTCATTTGGATAAATTAAAAAAATCAAAGGATGTTTCATACCATCCCTTCTGTACTGAGGTGGCTGCTCTAGGATTGGCTTGAACCTAGGGACAGTGTGCAGTGCAGCCCCAAATAACTGTTGACTTTGTAAACCTGAACCTGGTTGCCTTTAAGGTTCTGTCTGGAGTAATAGTTAAGAATAAAACCATTGTCACTTGAAGTATAACAGAAACTGAAAAGAAATAAAGCCTGGGAAACATCATGGAGCTGGGATACAGCTGGGAGAGGTACATTAGAGAGTAGGTGTATTAGTTTGATGGTAAAAATTTAAAACTGGAGTTAAGGATGAAGGAGAATTGGAGTTTTTGAACTAGCTGGAAACTGCCTTGGTACATGAAGACATATTTTAAAAATTGAGAGCAGACTGAGGTTTGTGTGCCTGTGACAGCTTGTGAATCTGCACGCCTGCTTTTCCTACATGGTGTAGATGAAGCCTTGGTGTCTGCACGAGAGGTTATTCCAGGATAGCTATTCAGAGACTCAGAAGTACCTCCATGCATTTATTTTTGTGCAGATCCAGCTTTGGAAATGTGTCTTGATTTAACCATATTTTTCAGGATTTTTTTTTTCTTTTTTCCAGTGGAATGTGTTCTATCTGCTCGCTCAGTGCTGGCAGTGTGGCTTGTTTCTTTGCTCTGCCATATCATGGTTCCAGCAGAAGGAAAAAGCTCTGCAAAAGTTAGCAGTAACAAATAGCTCAGTAATGGAATGGCAGGTATGAGAGCTATTCCCTTTTGGGCTGTCAAGCACAGAACATGGATCACACAGCTAAGCATTTGCTATTTTTTATAGCTGTTTTGCATAGAATCACATCTTTGCCTGGTAAAATTAATGCCTTAATTAGAAAAGCATGCCCCATTGCTATTTTGGGTTAAATTGCAAGGAAACCTACAGTAAAGATTTAAGTCTGATTCCTTCTTTCAGGTCCTAGCAGCTAAATTAATGCAGTGAAGCCTGAGGAGTTACTGAGAGAAGTGGAGGTGGTAAAAGTGAATCTGTAAGGTACAGAGAAAATAACCCAGGCTGAACAAGATTTGTTGGCTAGTAGTGGGAGGACAGGTGATGGACACTGCCTTTGGTTGTTTTGGGGGGTTTTTTAAGGGGAATGTAACATCAGATCAGTCTGCAAATACACAAAATTGAAAAATGCATTTTACTTAATAAAATATAAATATTGACAGGGACTGCAAAACCAGGGAAAAGTACAAAGCCATAACTCTTCCTAAAGCTTTAACTTTTTAAGATTTAGGGATATCTTGTCTTGTCCTTGAATTTCAGGGTGATAATTCATTCCCTTACCCAAATCCCTTTCCTCTGGATTTGCATAATAACTATAGTCCTTTTTTTTCTTTACCACCTCAACATACCAGTTACCTTATAGACAGAAATAGCTGTTACAGTTCTGACCAGGCTGCCTTATAAATAGTCACTGCGTCTTCAGTATTAGACTTAAAATCCCTTTTTGTGGGTGAAGAGAAAAAAACCCCTTATATGGAAAGAATGTATTGCTAGTGTTCTTGAAATCTGAACAAAAAAATCTTTTAAATTTCCTCTTGAGGAGGCTGTGTTTGGCCAGCTCAAGAAGTGGAAAAGCCCATTACCCTAAACACCAGCTGGAAGCCAGGATCCCTAGAGCAATCTGGGTTAGAGGAGGAGCTACAACTCTGCAGAAGCAGTGGCAGGTTTGGATGAGGGTCTCCAGCTGCCACCCATCTTTGCCTACAAGGATGCTTGTTCCAGCCCTTGCCCAGAAGTCATCCTTCTTCCCTCACTTCCATTTTGAGCTGGTTTCTTTCTTTCACTCTATTGCATTGAAAAAACCTCTCTGCAGTCATTGGTGTTTAGAAAACCCCAAACCCATCAGTTAAAATGGGAGCTCTGAGGAGCTGGTGACCTCTGGTAGGAAGGTGGGGTGAGAGCAGTGGAAGGGGCTGGGGTTGACAAATCCCTAGCCTGGGTGGGTGCTTTTGGCTGTAGTTTAACTGAACCTGATGGGTTTGACTGAATCAGGTTAGGGAGCCATGGGCTGAGCAGTTTACTGGGATTTGATTTGATTTGAAAGTGTGCCAGTGTTTCCCAGGGAGGTGGTGGTGAGAAGCTATTGCTGAGCTGAGGGACGTAACCTTTTCACCCAGCTGAGCTCCAGCCAGGGCAGGGAGTAACCAGACCCTTCAGCAGAAATAAAACTTCACAGATATCTATCAGAGATAGCCAGGAAGAAGAGAGGGTAAGAAAACACAGGTTTAGTATGAAATGATAAAATTTCAGCATAGTGAAATTTGAAAATTAATAGCACAAAGATTTTTGGACCAATATGGCTCTGGGAATGATTGAAAGTTTTTGGTTTTTTTTGTTCAGGCCCTCTAAACAAGCCCTGGGCAGGTTTCCAGCCAGAATCCTCTTTCTCTGCATTTTACTTCATTTGGTTCCTGGGTGTTCCTGCCCCACTCAGAGCTGCTTGTCAGCCACCAGCACTGGAGCCTCCTCAGCAGGACATCATATCCCTTTGTCAGGAGGTGCTTTGTTCCTTCCTTGGGAAGAGGCCATAGCATAGCAAGGGTTAAATTGGGCTCAGGTGGCCTGAGAGCAATGCACACCATCAAAATTTAAGTCAGAAAGGAATCTGAAGAGCAAGGAGTGTGTCCATATAGTTTCTTCTTTTAAGACATTCAACCATTTTTCTAGGGCTGATTTATTGCTTTTCAAGCCATTGAACTATGCTAAAATCTACATTCAGCATGAATTTATGAGAATGGGAACATGCTTCAGTTTTCAAGTTTTGAAACATCAGTACCTCAGTATTTTGTAATATATTTTGTGATATAAATTCAATATATAATATAGTATTATATCTATGTATAATTTAACTATATAACACAGTTTAAACAATCTACTTTTTAATTAAATGCTTTAAAATTATTGTTTTTAATTTTGTGTAAGAAAAGTAATTCCATAAACATGTAAACTGAGATAATTGCTTCAAATTATTAAATTAGCTTTCAAGAGGTGTGCTTTTATTTATGCTTTCATCATAATTACATTAAAGTGTCAACATGAGCTACTTTGAATTAAAAATTTTAGAACAATGTTTAAGTAATTTTTTCACTCAGTATTTTCGAGAAAGCTATAAGAGGTGATATATGTTACCTTAACAGGCAGCAAGAGATGAGAAGTAAATTTCAGGTGTATTTATTAGATTAAAAAAAAAAAAAAAAAAAAAAAGGTTGATTTCCTACTTTGATTGCAAATATTCCTCATGTTTCCTGGAAAAATCACATGATAAAAATTGTACTAAAAGGAAGATGCTGTCCCATTAACATTTGCAAAATATTTTCTGGTACTCTTGAACAACTCTGATACTCATATTAACAATGTAAAACACACATTTAAAATGCATTTCCATTAAACACAGGTAGAACCATAGTTTGAGTCATCTGTACTTTACCACTTCCTTTTAATAAAGCTGGGAAACTTTCTCTGCTTCTTGACCAACCTTTGCTGTAGGGGGGGGTCTCCTGTTTTCTTTATGGCAGAGGTGAGAGGCTGTGGCTGCCAGGATAATGCACAGCTGAGCCATATTTTCAGATCCTGCTGTAAGGGAGCTTTGATGGGTATGTGAGGCAGTCAGGGGAACCTGCTCTGTGTGGCACTGCAAGCAGCACGTGTTGGCTTTAGCAGCCCAGCCAATTATCTGCATTTAGGGCACACCTGCACTTCTGCCATCAGAGCCAGCACCTGTCTGGGGCTGCCCAGGTTTCCTGCTGGTGGCAGCCCCAGCCTCACTGCTCACTCGGTGCAGGGCCCTTTGTCTGCACTGAATGTGTCAGCAGAGCTGAGCCAGGGATAAATTAGTGCTTCTGCTCTGACAAATTGTTAAAAGCATTTCACTCACACACAGTCACACTCTTGCTTTAGAGAACTATACTGGCAGTTTTGGGTTTAGCAGTTGATGAATTAGGGGGCAAGAAATAAAAAGAGTCCCCGTTCACAGCCTCTGGGATTGAGTGCTAGCATAGTCTTTTTTCCAATATTGCAGTCTGGTATAATAACTACTCATGTGGTAGTTATTTTTAATTATAAGGTACCTAAAGTGTGAGGTATTTCAGGACCACAAAATAGTATTAGCTAAATCTTAGCAAGCTCAGCTTCTGATACATTATCTTGATTTTATTTTCTCCTGAACCCAATTCTGCAGTGTTATCTCAGCAGTCCAATACCTGAGTCAGGCTCCTCTTTTTTTTTTTTTCTTTTCTTTTTCATTTTTTTCAAGTGAGGCCTTTCTGATACTGTGACAAGCAATCTGTGGAAAATGTGGAACTGATAAAAGAAAAAGGAATTGTTTACAGGTAAGCCTGCTTCATCCTTGCTCTTTTACCAGAACAAACAAAATTGCTTTGTGAGCTTAAGCAAGAATATGTTTTTCAGTTCCTGAAAAGTAGATATAAAACAAAGTAGGATTCACTGAAATAAGCCCACATTGCTACAAGAGAAATGGGATATGTACTGTACTATCATACAGCTCTTCGTTAGCAGCAACTGTTAATTAATCCCTCAGAGCCAAGGAGTCTGATGAAGACCTTTGGATTTGGCATGCTGCTAATAAGAAAGGCACAACACATGTCTGTATTCCATGGTTTGGTTCCAAATTTCCTGTCCTAGTCTGTTGCCTGGAGAGCTTCCCAAATCTTCCTTTTCCAGCCAAATTTAGGAAAAAATAATTAACAAGCAACATTTCATGTAATCGAAATTTTCAAATGTTCAGATGTTTCCAATCCATCTGCTAGTCCAGGGCCTTTTACAGAAGTAGTGTGAACAGTTTAAGGAAAATGGTCCTTAGCTTGCCTGGAGGTAACTGTCCCAAGGCTGAGCCACATGGATAGGTCACATATTCTTCCCTCACCTACTTCTGTTCAAAGGCAGCTCAGCTAAAAAAGCCCTGAAATGTTTTGGGTCCACTCAGCTCCCTGTGCACAGGAGAGGAACAGCAATTAAACGACCCTTAATAGATTGGGCTTGCAATTCAAACCACACTTGACTATGAAAATGTGGCTGTGTCTTAAAAACTAACAAGCACAGCTTAGCTTAATTAGCTGAGCCCTAAGATGCTTTGGTGGTGGTTTTCTGGATCTGGCAGACATCAGTGTTGCAGCTGGACATTGGACAAGCTGTTATTTCTTGTCCAGTGGTGTCCCACCCACGTTCATCCACTGCTGCCTGCTGGGTCCTCGCCTTTCTAACAATATCTTGGATAAAAATTCTGATTTGTTACTGTCTTCCTGGGGGCTTATATCTTTAGAGCATGACAGGCTTGTACAAGGCTGAAAGAATCACTGCCTCTAATGATGCACTGATGCTCATGTGTCATTGGAGGTGGTGTTTTTTCCAGCCCCATATCTTATCCCGTGACTTCCCACCACAAACATCCTTTGTTTGCCAGGCAAACAGTTCCTAGGGTTCCAAAGCCTGTTGACTTCTTGTTTTCTTTTTATCTGCTGCTTTGTACTTCTGCAGCTCTCTGGGGACTGATGTGAGCTGTCACAGCAAAGGCTGCCTTATTTTTGATTTTCTGTTGCGTAAGTGTCAGTGAGGAGAACCCTTACTGGAGAACCCTGTGCCTGCTGGGGAATTTAGCAGGGATCTGCATCAGGAGGCTGCTGCAAGCTGGGGTGGCTGGCCCGGGGCAGGACCTGCCACAGGAACACTGCCAGCCTACTTTTAGGCTGACACATATTGTTTTGCCCAAGACACCACAGGACAATCGTTTTTATGGTTGTTTTGTTGTTGTTGTTTCCTTTAGCTGATTTATTCTAGAAATTTGATACATTCAAAAGAAAAAAGAAAAATTAGACAAAAAATAATTCCTTTGAATCTAACCAATGGTATTCTAGTTCTAACAAAAAATTGCTGCTTGGTGGAGTGTTGACAGCAAATAATTTATTCATTGAATTTAGTGCTTTCATGTTTCCTAGTTGCCAGTAAACAGATGATGACAATAAAATCCAGAAATGTGTATGTTGCTCATATACAAATCAGTAGAAGAGTATTTTGTGTGGATAAACAACAACCTGGAGATTAATCTGGCCATGAACTAAATAGTGCAGGTCTTTATGTATGTTTTATAGCCTCAGTTACTGTGATTTGTACCACACAGATAGGTACCTCACATAATTTTCATGAAGGGGTAAGTGTTAGTTTTAGGAGCAGGACCAATCAAACTTAGTTGCTAGAAAAATATGCTGAAAACCCAGCAACTGCTAAAAATATCCACGTGCCAAGATTGCTTTTTGAACTATGTGTAAAATAATGTGCCTCATTTAAGTTTTAAGTGATTTGGGGAATTAAATTCTTAACTTCTATCAAAATTACTTCAGCACCTGGTATAAATGCAGTGTTTAACACTGCTGTTAACAATCAGAGAAATGTGTTGTTACTGGTGACGTGGTTGATGGGGCTTCTATTACTGAGACTTTTTAAAGAACTGTTGGGATGAAAGCTGTGGGGAATTATTTAAATATGGATGATCTTGCCTTAGCACAGAGAGATGGACTTGGGAGGTCTCTGTTTTCTGGGAGTCCCTCTGCAGACAGTAGATTTGTATACAGTGGGTCAAGTGATGGACAGCCTAGAAATGATGGTCCAAGCAAACCATGTTGAAATTATTAGTAGCAAAATCAGCCTGCAGGGTCCAATTTGGCATAGGATCTGCAGGATGACTGCAGATTATTCAGCCAGAACAAAAGCTGGGCCCCACTCCAGGGAATTCAGTGTTATTCTCATGTCCTTTGCAAAGCTCTTGATGAACAGTTCAACCCTTAAAAAAAATAAAGTCATCTTGACCAATAAAATAAGAATAGAATGAGTCTTTCACATAAAGTAATAACTGATTGTATGTTACTCCTTGAAGGCAAATTGCTATCAAATAAATAACTACTGATCTTTTAATAACTATTTTTCATATGCTGCTGTTGTGTATATTTAATACCAATCTATTATGCCATGAAATATGCATATGGAACTAAACATGTTGACTAGGATTTCTCAAAAGAGCAATTTTCTACAGAGTACTTCAAAAATTCATCCTGAAATCATTTTGCTGCTCCTGGCTTGGAAGAAGGGACAGACTTTTTATTTTATAGAAGATTAATGTGTATTCAGAAGAGAGTGCTTATATTTGGATCATTCTTCACAAGCAAAAGGCTGAGTTTGTTTCACAGTGATTGCCTTTGTTTGATAAATAGTTTGTGGTTGAAATGGAATATGTAAACATTTAGGGACATAAATAACTCAGTCATGGTAATGACTTGTAGACAGTGATATATCAATGCCATTATAGAAATTTGTGTTCAGCATCATAAACAAAAGCTAAACCATATAAAATGGGAAGATGTTTCTATTTAAGAATTCCAGAAAGCAAAAGTGGGTTTTTTTTTTCTGTGTATGCTGCAGATTAGCCTAGATTTTCTAAAGTGAGGTATAATGAACAAAACTGGTTCTGCAAATATGTGTAGTCAGTCTGTGCAGACCTGGCCTAAGGCTGCTCTGAGTATTGCTGCAAGAGAACAGAGTAGGGATAAGTCTTTAATATATAAGTAATATCAGACTGGCAAAGAACTGCCCCAGGTAAAGATGGCAGTAGGTAGTATCAGTTTAGTGGAAAGAGGTCGCTTGAGCATCCTGTGCTTCGAGCTGACCTGGGCTGGCTTTGTGCTGGTGAAGAAAACTATGGGCAAAACTAGCACAGAGTACCTGCCAAAGAAAGGTGCTGCTCTCAGGCTGGGGAGGTGGGAAGGAGCTGGAACTCATTTGTGAAGAATGTGCTGCCAGCCAGAGATGATACTGTTTGGTGACCCTGCCTTTTCACATTTGTTCACTTCTGGTCCTTGATTTTGTTAGAAATTTTAGCACGGGTTGTGTTTATTTGTTTATGTTGTGGGTGGAAATGTATGTAATGTCTTTAAACATGTGTTACCATCTGGAAGCAGGGATGAGAGCCAAAAAGCACAGCCAGCTCTCTTAAAAACTCCACCCAGGGCTTTTCAAATTGCATCAAGACTTACTGATTTATAGGATACACAATTGCTGAATATTGTGAAGCACATGGAGCCTGAGGGATGATGAACTTTAGAGGAGATTTTATAGCTTCTTCAGGGACTCTGAAAATAAAATGGCCCCCTACCCTGTTCAGCTATGGCATGCACTGGTTTCAGACAAGTATTGCTGACAGAGTGTGACTTCCAAAGATTATTGTTATGCTTGTGATGTGCTTTCACTTTTACAAGAGCCACTGAGGGATCTTCTTCTTGTTAGCAAAACTTCTCCACTTCTCAACCTAAAATTAACAGGGAACCTTACTGATATAAATGTCCTCCAGAAAAAAAGAATTTCCCCCTTTCTGTCTGAGAATGCTCTTGTTAGAGTAAATGAAGCAACCTCAAGAAAAAAACCACAATTGTTTTATTAAAAACAAAAGCTTAAAGATAGTAGGAAGAAACAAACATTTATTTCAGCTTCTCTTAAAAATGATGTCTGCATTGTTCACCAGGTAGTGTATACAATGTTTTGAGCATCCAAAAGCCAAAGGAAAGATAAAGAATATATTTTAGAATAGTACATTGCTAGAATAACACTGCCTGAAGTGAGTCACTGTGGTAACTTTTGACATACCAGAACTCAAGCAGTTCATATAGAAGACAAGATCTCTTCAGGTTCATAGGTCTATTTTTGTGTGAAGCAAAGGAATATATCTTTACTTTTCTGTAAAAGCAATTTTTAACTTCAGATGATTGCTAATTTATTAATTTGTCATCTTACCTTTTCTCTCCAGTGAAAGCAGCGTGTGCTCACCTTCCAAAGATAGCCAGGTGCTGGAGGAGGCTCTGGAGGATATATGTACACAGTATTCTTCAGGAACTTCTGGTCTTTTTCCTCATGTGCCTTTAATTTTGTTCTCCTCCGAAGTAATGAGCAACTTTGCGTTCAAACAGCCAATTTCATTTGCTCTCCCTGCCTACACTGTTTGCACAAAACGTCTTTTCTTTTTTCCCACACTTGTGATAACCTTAACCCTGCATGAGCATAGGGAACTGCGAAAAAGCTGTTTCAAAGAAAAAATAATTAAAACCCTAGCTAAAAAATTCTGAGTAATGTTTATTTATTGTACATTTCCTCCTCTGAAAGGGAGCAGAATAAAGGTGTCAGCCAGGGAAAGCACATCATGGGGATGGGTCCTGAGAGGTGACATGTCTTGCTGGAAATATATGTTACAGAAAAAATTACCATCTTTCTCTTCCCTGTCAAATGGCAGCCTCTGTTTTCTGCTAGGATTCATGCCAAAGCCTGTGCAGCAGCACAGCCTGAGTTATGTGAACATGAATGTGAGCAGTCATGATAGAGATGGGAGGGTGAAGTCACAGCACTCCTACCATGGCTGGAGTCCCACACTGCAGGGTTTAGAGATTCTCAGCCAGCTACAAAATCAGATACAAACCCCTAAATGGCCCTGAGGTTGTCTCAGCCGGTTTGAGCATGAAGGTCATGATGAATGAAGGTCATGATGGGTTTAATCCCTGTACTGGCCAATTATTTAAGAGTTGGACTTGATGACCTTTGTGGGTCCCATCCAATGCAGAATATTCAATGATTCTGTGAATTTCAATGTCTATACTTGCATCAGGCTTGTCAGCATTTAAATGCAATTTTACTTATATTACTAAATATGATTTTTCCATTAACCATATTTATATTTCCATATTAATTGAGTATATAAATATTTTCAATGTGGTAATCCTTACAAGACTTCATAGAAAAGGGCAATTTATTTTTATTTTACAGCTGGACAGTCAAAACCAAAAGGCTGTTTGTCCCAGGTAACAGAGGATGTCTGTGTGGTCTTTCACGTCCATCGAGGAGTAAACTTGTTGAACCATCTGGATGAAGGCAGCTCAGATTAGAAATGCTGAATTATCCAGGAGGATTTAGCCTTTCAGCAAGGAGGAGCCTTTTCAGTACAACAGCAGCCTGGTATCTTCAGCTGAGTTCAAGCATGAGCTGTGTTTGTGTGCAGGACCCCTCTGTTATCATAGTTAACTTTTCTGTGCCCAGAGTCTGAAAATCTGTGTAATGCAGTCTCCTCCAGATCCCAGCTGTGGAATTAACCTCAATCACCCAGAGAATCTGTGCCTGCATCTTCATTACCCACTGTCTGTGTCTCCCGTGGTTTAAAATGTAAGTAGTGCAGAGCTGGGACTGTCTTGTTCTGTGCACTGCAGACACAAGGAAACCCAGCCCCACCAGGGGACTCCCAGAGCTGCTGTGCTGGCTAGAAAAGGCAGAGGTGCTGGACCTTTTGGCACAACACACAGCTCAGAAATGAGGACAAAAATCTACATCTTGCAGATTATTATTCAGGAGTGAGAGGTGACCCATTCTGAGCAAGGAAAGCCATCATTTTCTTGGTAACTCCCTTTTTGGTTTCAAAGGAGAGTGAGGCTGAAAACTCAGTGATATAGCAAGGCTGTAGCAATGAAAGGAGGAGCTACAACAGATGAAAAGTGGTGAGGAGAAAACAAAGTGAAACCTACCAGACCTCAGCTAAAATATTTAAGTATAAGCTTCAACATGCTACCAAGAGATGAAACGGAGCAGATCACTGCACAGAACTCTACTAAATGAAATGATGCAGTGCAGCAGTCAAAAACAGGTGAGGTGAGAGCTGAGCAGAACTGAAAGTAATTTTCCTCTGTGCTTGCTGCCCATGATGGAGATTATTGCTGCATGTAACCACATGTGGGCAACCGAGCAACAAGGGCCACATCTCCTGTGTAAGTAACTACAGACTGCAAGGGACACAGGGTGATTTTGAAAACTTTCTTGTTCAGCAGCAGCCTCTGCCAAAGGGACATTCTCCTCCAGGATGAAGAACAGAAATTCACTCACTGTCCAGGGAAGGGGCAAAAAGCCCAGGAGGGAGTTAACATCACCATGCCTGCTTTTGGAGCAGCCCCATCAGCTCCAAGCTCATTCGGAGTCAAAAACCTCCATGTCCATTCACAGGAAAATCCAAACAAGTGTTCTACGTGGCTCTTCCCCTCCTTTTACCCTTTGTCCTCTTGAGTACAGGGCTTTATTTCTGAGGTTAATTACAATTGGTGGTGAGATTTCAACACATGCAAAGGCAGCAGCTAATGCTGATTTAGGTAGTGGGGGTACAGACAGCTGGGCAGCCACAGCAGCATGGCTGTCAGGATAGGCTCTTCTAAACCCAAAGCAGGAGGTGATTTTGAAGAATCCTATTATATTCACTTTTTCTTTTAACTGGCATCTATCTACTCTTGGTAGATCTAGAAATGCCATGTTGCTGCACAGCCTTTCTGTGTTTCCCTTTTCTGCTTTGCATTTTTCAGACCTAAAAGGAGCAGCCATTTTCTAAAAGTGATCTGAACGCCAGAAGCAGAGGCATGAGTTGTGCAGGGAAGGGAGGATGAAGAACAGTACTGAAAGGTGTCTGAAATTTTTCTCCATAGGATAATGACAGGTTTTAAAAATTCCTTGTTCCCAAGAATGACAGCCTCTGTGTAAAAATGTGTTTTCATCCATGCTTTTCTTTTTCTAAAAATGTTATGAAATTTAATTACATCCCATTTGCTCTAATCATTTATATGGTGAAAACAGCCATTGTGTCTCACCTATCAATACAAGGTGCTGGATATTATTTTCTTTAGCCAACAGGGACTGTGTTTTTTTCTCCCCATTGCTCCTGCTGCAAAGATCTGGTCATATTCCTGATGGATTTAAACCAGCAGGTGTGTAGTTTGGTTGTTCAATTCACACTCTGGTATTTATAGTTTCTGTTAGATTAATAATGAATCTTTGAAGAAGCCCATCTGTTAAGCAGCACAGCCACAACTTTGAAGACTCTAATTTCTCTTGAATTGCAGTATTCTCAGCTGCACAATGAAAGTCATCTTTTGATCAGTCCACATCATTATAATTTCTCTGCCAAGCTTATTGTACTTACAAATGTTCTAATTCGTATGCTTGTGGTGCTTAGGACCTGCATTACAGAGTAACCAGTGTGGGAGCATCACAGATTCACATTCAAGTTACAAAGAGGTGAAAGAAAATGGGTGAAAGTCCCCTCTTATTCTCAGCCTGTTGCTTTGTCCAGCTTGCAGGAGGGGCACTTGACAGATCTTTGCTAAGTCTGAGGAAAATATGACATGTTTCATGAGGATGTGAAAATGCATCAACATAAACAATTACAGAATTGCTGAGACTGGAAGGGTGGGGATGCATTGCTGGCTCATGGTCACCTTGGTGCCTACCAGCCCCTCTGCTCAGACCCTTTTCTGCAGAGATTTTCTATCTGGCTTGGCCTCCAGCCCCCTTGGGTACATGGGGCTGTTCCTCCCCAGGTAGAGGATTTTTTATTTCTCTTTATTAAATGTCATAAGATTTCTTCTGGCACATTTCTTCAGCCCCTTGAGCTCCCTTTGAACAGCAGCACAAACCATATCACGGGGACACAGCTTCCCTCCAGGCCTGTGCCCCACGGGACTCTAACAAGCAGGTCCCCCCCGAATGGGTCAAAATGAGGGCCAGCTACTGGTATTTCTTCTAGATATACAAAGTCTTTGTTGCATGAGAAGTTTAGATTCAGCACTAGTTAGAGGTTCCCCAAATGCAACACAGCAGCTCAGGCAATATCAATCACAAGAGAGGTGTCAAGAAAGAAATTTTGTTCCTGTTGTGATTGGATCTTCTTCTATAGCCCTGACTGGTTTGTGCTGCCTCTTTTCAAGCAAATGCCAAGCAATTCAATGTGTGAAGAACTTCTGACTCATGAGGTGAAGTCTGACTTCGGGCCAGGAGAAGAAACTGGGGAAAGTCTTACGTGGGAGTCCGTGCTTCCTTTCCTGGAGGAAAATTTGGTTTATTTGCACTGTGTTATAAAAGTGGAATCGTAAAATAGGAAAATGGGCTTAGTTAGTGTTCACATTGCTTTGACAATGCAGAAGGTAAAGAGCAGGAAAAATGTTACTTGAGCACTTAGAGTAAGTCCGTACATTTCCACATGACATTTATTTTTTTATATTTTCCTAAATAAATTAAAAGAAGAATAAGCCCCAAGTAAAGGAGATGGAAATATTTTGGTGTAGTCTACATTAGCTATTTTAGTTGATGAGCAAGGTATATGTAGTTGTTTTGCAAAAGAAAAATCACTTATTTTGACTTTTTTTTGTTGTGTTGTGTTTGTTTTTATTTACATAAAAATCCCAGAAATCAATTATTTCTAAGCTTCTCACTTTTCTTCAAAAGCTGGGGATGGCTGAAAAATAAATTTAGATATTTATGAAAATATCACAGTGATTTATTTTGTTTTACTTGGAAATATTAAAAAGCTCATGTGATATAGATCTAACTAAGTTTAAGAGGGCTTTAATTTTACTGTGATGAGCACTATGAAAATATGGGACTTGGAAGGACAAAAGAAAATATGGATTTTCACAGATAAAAATTATCATGTTTCTGGTACAACTGAAGAGGACATGTAAGATGTGTGTTAGCTGCTGTGTGATCAGTTTGCTAAAGAAAACTGGCAAGCAAAGCACAGGAATGACAGCACCAGATCTGGAAAAGAGATTGCTTCTCTGCTGTGCCTGTGCTCCTTGCCAATGCAGAAGTGCTGGATTTCACTTTCAGACCATTTATTGTATTTTACAGTCCAATTTTTACTGAATACTCTTTTGCTTCTATTGGGAGACTGACAGACTGACTAATGCCCGTGTCGCCATGACTTTTTTTCTGAAAAGTAATCTCTTATGTTTCTTTTCTTCTGGTACTTATGGTTGTATCATCGATGATGCATCTCCTTTGTTTAAATAGTTCAAGTCAACCCAGCTTTGCAGAGCCATCATTTAGGGAGTTCTGCTCTATCAAATGAGTTAAGCATGGGTCGGCAGGTGATCCTTTTCACTGGTGTGAATGAGGGAAATCCCTCAAATCCCTCAGGTTTCATCTCTGCCGAGTTAAATGCTAGCATTTTTCTTTTTTATTATTTCGAAATTGGTTTTCAAGCTGCTCATCTGAAAAATAATTTGAAATGTAGGATTTCTCAATGTGCACATGAAAGATGTAATCTATCCTGACAATACCCATATAAAAAGTAACACAAGGTTACACAAGTTTCTGTAATTGTATATTTAATAAAAGTTTATCCAAGATACTCCAGAAACAAAAAAGTAACTTTGCATACCTTTTGTTGTATTTTTTATTCTTCATAAGCCTTTTACAAATGATACCTCTTCAAGTCCTTCCCCAATAATCATGTACATCAATACATAAATTTTTATCTATCTAACCCTTTCAAATACTGTATTTTCTCTCCCTTATGTTCTCATTCACCTTTTGATATATAAATTGACTTCCACAGACATTTGGATGCACATACACTGCTGACAAACTACCAGCCCAGTATCTTATTCTGACAATAGAAATCTTATTGTTATGTTATGATAGTCTCTCTTCCTTATTTTCTATCCTATCTGTTGCAGTCATTTTCCCTTATCTACCAAGTATGAGATATTTCTATTTGCCTTATCTTTTATTAACTTGAATTACCTGTTTTACTCTGTACCCTGGTGGAAGGGCAGGGATTGGATATTTGATGGCTGAGATTCCCTGACTTTTGCTCTGAGAGAAGAGAAACAGAGACACCAGTACAGAACCCAGTAACCAGAGCCTTAAATCAGCTCTTTGGACAGACGGGTCAAATTCTTGTTAAAGAACATCCGGCCAGGAACTCAACCTGCCAGGGACTTAATTACCACACAGGCTGAAAGATGAAGGTTTTGGGAGTCTCTGTGCCTCACATTGCAGAGCACTTGGCCCTGGGGTAGCAGGGAACTTTGTGAAGAGTGCTTGAAAGCATGGGGCTCTCAGAACACTGGCCACTGCACTTTTGGGGTGGAGCAGCTCTGGGACTCGAGGGCCAAATGCTGCAGGAAGGAGAGGTCAGCAGGCACTGAGACACCCTCCAGCCTCTGGTCTGGGACAAGTCCTGCAAGGTAAGCAAAGAGTCTGTCCTGCTATTTATTGCCCTCAGAGATGAGAGGGTTCTTCTAGAAGCATTTTAAATATCTTTATGACATAATCTGTGTGGTTCCATTGATCAGCTTAGACAATAAAAAAGAGAAAATTGTAAAATATTTGCTGAGAATGAGCTGTCTCGAAGTGTCACAACAGAAACCCAACAACGTGCTTTAGCAGAGCTTGTACTACAACCTCACCTCAAGGAGAGACTTGAAGGCCAACCTTACAGCTTTCTCAGGATCATGGGAAATACAAGTTAAAAAGAGATGGGGTCATTTTCAGAGAGGATTTGCTTCTCTGGGCTATTTTTAGTCATAGTTCTCATTTCCAGGGAATTGTGTTCTTTGTGAAAAGGGCTACCCTCAGCAATATGTGGCATATGTGTGTTGAGGCTGGTGCTCTGATCCACACAGCCAGTGAGAACTGCCTGAGCTCTTTTGTCTGGGTTATCAGCTGGTGAGAGACCAACTTGGATCTCTGCTCTGGATTTCCACAGGTGTTTAAGGGAACAGGGACATCAATGCTCAAAAACCAACATGAAGTGCTCATAAAACATAAAATTAGGTGTCAGATGCAAAACTTGTGATGCATTTGGCTATCCCATCTTTGCTGGCATAATTTAAGGGGTTCTTTTGAAGTGCTACTCTTCTATGGATATTGAATATTTCTATGTATAGTGGTGCTGTCAGCCATTTAGCCTTTTTTTTTTTCCCCCAAAAAATAGCATCTCAGGTCTGTGGGCTGGACAGATAGACGGACTTAAACAATTTAATTAAACCTCTTTCTGACGTTGGTTCTTGAAACTCTGCAGCATTCTGCAACTAAACCATTAATATTATAATGTTTATAATTGATTGAGCATCAAAAGTATCTTTGGGAAAATAAAAGGAGCAAAAGCCATGTGGTTTATGTACCTGAAAGTTTGTAATTGGATCCAGCCAGACATAGATTACACTTGTGACTACTAAAAAAACAAAACAAAGAGCAACAGCCACATCTTAGGATGGCAGAAGTCAGTGCTATTTCATAAAACCATCAATTATACTCTTTCCCTGAGAACCTCATTTTTACCTTCAGTAAGTGTCAAGGGACAAGGCTGATAGCAAAGCAAAAGCAACTTTCTGCCTTGATAACTTCTCTTTCCAATTGACTGATGTTTTCATATTGTCAGGCAATTTTTTTTGTAAAATAGTCCAAAGATCAGCAAATGTGAAACTCATTTAAGCTCCAGCACCTTCATTAGGAAAAGGCAAAGATCAAATTGATAGTGATGAAGGATTGAATCCAGGCAATCACTATGAAATTGTAATTTGGAAAGTGGGCAATCTTGGGCGATACACTGCGCTTTATTTCTCTTGTGTACACTTAATCAATAAGATAAAATCATTGGTTGTATATTTTTTGCCAGCTTCCCCTTTATTATTAGCATTTAAGGAACTACTCTTTCAGGAACAGTTTTTCTCCTACTTTATAAAACTTGGCTTAAACCTTAACTTGTGCTGGGACATACCTGTTTGCAGTGAAATTTAAAGCCACCACCCTGTGAAAAAGGCTGTAGCCTGGGTGTTTGCTACCACACCGAATCCCTGTGTTCAGGAGGGTTGGCTGAAAACCTTCAATTAACATAACAACGTACAGATGGCCTTCAATAAAGAGCAATGAAAGGGTTTGTGGTTCAAAAGCAATTTATGTCTGAAACTGTTGTCCTTGGCAACACACCTACACACTTTGTCTGTGGAATGTGCTACTGTTTTGTCTGCTGGAAGGAAAAAAAGACTATTTAATGAAAACAGAGGAAAAAAATATACTATTATAAAGGGGAAAGGGAAGAATCTAGATGAACACAGCATTTCACTATTTTCATTAATCCTGATCAAGACTTATCAAAGAAGGATCTGCTATGTTTTAACTCTGTATAGATGCTCTATCTTGAGAAAAGAGGATAAAAATAGTGGGTCTTTAAAAAACATCCTCACAGGAACATGCCTTGAGGTGTTTCTAGATATCCTTTACCTGTTTTAATATGGAAATTTAGAGCCGCTTTCCTCAGTTTATAATTGCATAGCTGTCAATTTTCCTTTACAAACCAGAGGACAAAACACTGAAAGTCATATAAAAATTCATGAAAGAAAAAAAAAGAAAAGAAAAAGCGAGCACAATGGTGGCTAGGAGAGGTTGTTACTGGAGCAGTTTGATAAGGGTATGCTCATTGCATTTTTTTTTACCTGGAAATGCCACTGCTTCTAGACTGGCACGTCCATAAATATTCACCATGTGCTCCAGGCAGCCATGCAATGGTTCTGCCTCGAAGCCTGACTCCATTACCCACACACTGCACAGAAACTACAGCTGCTTCTAAGATTTAAAAATGCCTCAAAACCAGAAAGATAAATAGAAGCTGTCTTTGTATTCTGTTTTTTCCCTATCCTTTCCCCAACAGTCATTCCCTCTCCTCCCTCCTGAGCAATTTCAGGGGTTTCAGGCTCACATTTCTGACTGGGTTTGTACAAGAATTTCTTTCTGGGCATGCAAAACACAGTGAACACATGAATCCCATGACCTAGGCCATTCCTTGAGGGTCTCCAGATACACACTATCCTGCAGCAGCAGAGTGATTTCTCTCACTAGACCTTGGAGGTCAGGGGAGATTTTCCTTTTCTGACTAGACAAAGCTTGGGAGCAGAGAGGAGGACCTACATGGGAAACCCATGGATTGGTTGCTTTGTAGAGAGCACTTCTGTAACCTCTGAAAGTAAACTTCAGCAGCTAAGGAGTAACAGGAGAAATACTTGTTTATGATGTGGGAGACATCATTGAGTCCCACCATTTTTAAAGGAAGATTTTTCTTCTGGCCCTGGACAATACTTTTAAGCAGACCCTAAGTAAGATATGAAAGTAAGATGGTTTAAGGTGTTTCTGAAATGACCTTTTTTTGGGACTGAAATTGCAAAAGAACCAGGAAAAGGAAATCACATCACCAGCTCTATTCCTACAGTCATACCATATAATTTCCCTTAGGCCTTTGTGTGTTTCTTGTGCTACAATTACAAACTTCTATCATATCAGAGATGATTCTGCACCTATTCTATCCCCAAATTAATTCAGATCTTGTTCCTTTTGCACTGATCAGACCAGACTCTCCATGCTCTAGCACTTAGGAAGTTTCATCTTATTTCCAGCATAAATATGTTCACAATCTATTTGTGGTGTCTTTTTGTCTGTTTATTCCTCTGTTAGTATTAGTCCTTAATAGAAACAGTTCTTCTCCTCATATATTTTTGGAGGATGATCACATCCAGTTTTCACCTTTTATGTTTTGAGAGTGAACAAACACAGTCAAAAGATGTGGTCTCCTTTCATGCCTCTCTTTATTCCTGAACTTTTTAGTAGCCTGTTTTCACACTAGTCCAGGTTGACAGAGAAACAATCCCACTTATAAATACTGTGTTGAATGGTAGTCTTGAACATTTGGCTGCTTAAATTCTGCTATAAAAAGTAAGATGGAAAAGTACCTGAAAAATGCTCAACTACCAAAGGACTCGAGCACAGAAAGACCCCCTTTAATTTATCCTGGGAAGTATACAGGAACAGCAGATCAGAAAGTTTGGAAACCTTGCTAATAAAGACAAAAGGTTTTGGAAAATGCATGTCTTGATTATGGTCTGAGCAATTTTACAGTCCAGTTAAAGAATTTTTGAAGGAAATATTGTAGAATTCACTTTTAATCAACCAATCACTCAAAAACTAATCAACATTCTGAAGTCTTGGGAAACTGTCATCATCAAGTAAGTGTTGAAAACTTAAAAAGTGACAAATAGCAACTAAAGATTGAGGCAATATTAAACCCAAACTACACTGTTAATCAGAGGAAATGGAAAAAAAATACTCAAAACTTTTAAAATTATTTAGAAACGATGCAACTCTTTTCACTTAAAGTGAATTTTCATTAAAATTAAAATTAAGACCAAACTACAGGAGAGCTAAGTTTCCATGTTTAATTTTAGATTTTGGTTTTCAGTGTCCTCTCTCTGAATTTCCCTATTACAATGAAGATAGTTAAATGAGAAACTGAAGATTGGAAGTAAAAATCACCCTTCAACCTCCGAATTTGGGACTGAAAAGTTATTGATCAGAAACTATGAAAAAACTGGGGCTTTTTTAATTAATTCATTAACTTCATCTGAACTTGTGAATTATCTACAGTTATTATTGTAAGGACTTGTAGCAAGAAGGGGTAAGCAACTCAACCTTTTTTTCCCCAGCATATTGGAGTAAAACAATAATGCATATAATAGGCCAACTTCACAAGTCACACATTAATGATCTTTCCTAATCTAATTTTAGCTTCTTTTTTTTTCTTTTTATTAGTTTTCATTGAAACTTCCAGAAGCTCATTCTTTCATTTCCTCATGAAAGCCAAGACAGTATGATTTTTTTTCTGTCTTCTGGGAGCTCCAGTAAAATCATTTTTTATCACTATGAAATTTTAACCAAATCTAGCAATGAGAGATTAAACTTAAAGAAATCTTTCTCATTTTCCTAAACAGCATTCCTACAGGATAACAGACTCTAGGAAAAGGTTCTCAAAAGATGTCCTATCATATTTCTTCCAGATGTGGTATGAAATACAAATGCAGTGGAAGTAGGGAGTCTGCCTGGATCAGTCTGAGTGCAGGGTGCAAGGCAAAGGGGTGGCCACAGGCACAGAGGCAGAACTCGATGCATCTGGACAGCAGTGGGTGTCTCTGTGCTCCTGGGAGCAGCAAACCATTCCCTGTGCAGTGGGAGCCATTTGGAGCACTTTCAGTCAGGGTCCTTGGGAAAAGAAGCTCAGGCTTTTCAGCATCTGCCTCAGGAGCCTGAACAGCCTTTCCTGGCAAGGCTGAGCCTTTGAGAATGTCTTCAGAGACTCAGATCCACCCTCTGGAGACAACGTCACTCCAAGCACTGAGGCTGGGGTAGGACATCCGTGAGAGAACTGGGGAGCTGCAAGTGGGTGGGATCTCCCAGAGTGATCCCTAAACCAGCCTTGATCACAGCAGCATCTTCCCCTCTCTCCTTGAAGAAAGGCTGCAGCTGTCTCTGCTTTAAGCCTGGGATGGCTGAAAGTGCTCATTGAAAACTCTCTTTTGCTGACTTTTTCTTTCCACAGGGACTTTGTTGCCCACCTGGCACCTACCTGTTATTTGGGAGAGAAGAGAGAGACTTTTTGATCTCAGTCTCTCCCAGAGCACATTCCCCTGAGGCTGACAATGCTGCAATAATGTCTGTAACTATCCTCTATGGTTTTGTTTCAAAAACATCTGCATTTTTCACTTGCTCAGTGCCATTCTGCCTCTCCTTCCTTTCCTCTTGAACATTTCCTCTAATAATTTCCCTGTACAGCTCTAGGTATAGCCTGTATCATTCATTATAGCAGAGATCACAGAATCTCAGAATAAATCCTCATTGCTGTATGATTTGGTAGTGGTAGCTGTAGCTGCACAGTAACATTTCCAGAGCATCTTTTTGGTGGTGAAACATTTTAGAGATTCAGCTCTCAATAAAACCCCAGTTGTCTGAGGACTCTTGTGCTCCTGAATATTAGCTGGGATCTTTCTAATGCTTTATCCCTTAAAACCTTCTGGGTCTGTGACCTCCATCAAGAAAAGTGGAAGTAGCCTTGATTATTTTGTACTGAGAAAATGAACAATTTGGTAGGAAGAATATTTATTTTAATTCAGATGGTAGTAAGGTCTTGTGCAGATTCCCTTTTTCCCTGCTTTGGTAGCATTTTTAACACTGTAAAATGATCTTCAGCAAGATTTTCTTTCAGGAACGTGCAAATGTGCTTGTTATCTCTTCTGTTTTATTGTTTAGAGATTCCAAAATCATTTTAACTCTGATTTCTTTCCCTTCCATGTTAGAACAAGTCACCTGTTCTTCTAAAAGTGAGACAAATGATCTTTGAAGTACCATGCCCACATCTATCAGTGGGAGGTGCAAAATGTCAAAAGCTTCCAAAAGCTTTTGAAACTTGTAATTCAAAGACTACACTCTACCTATGTGCCAAGAGCCTGCAACATCCACCTCACTGTCATTGCCACCACCCTCAAGTCAGTGACACAGTGGTACAAACTGAGCTAATCCCCACTTGCATCCAGAGTCAAGTTTGACTACTTGGAGGTGAGTTTTTTACATGTAATTCAACTCTGTTGGACCAAAGGAAAGCTGCCTGATTAAGAAACACTGAAATCCACATAAGAAGAAAGTTTTAGTGTGAGGACATCCTTTTGGGGCTTTTGAAATGTTTAAACTTTTCCTCTATTGGAGTGAGTAGTCTCCTGACCAGCTCCCTTTATAAAAGCAAGCAAATGTCAGTTTGGGGCTGTAAAGTAACATCTACTGATAGGTAACAAAAACCAAATCCAGCACAGCAAATGAACCTCTGTTATTTACCAGAGGTGGCTTGATATACAAGCTATTTTTTATGATTTTTACATCTAAGTCAAGTCTCAAGGCACTTTCAGAATGTTTTAAATGCTCTTATTTTGCCTGCGTGGTAGTTTCTGATCATGCTTTCCAAATGCAAAGGAAAGCATGAGCTGTATCAGTTTCAGTTTAAGTAACATGCTTATCAAATGTCACTCATGTCTTTGTATTACTTTCAGCTATTACACTGCATCTGTTATTAGAAATGCATTGATGTAAAATCTCCCCCTCCTATTTCCTGCAAGTCATAGGATTTTTTAAATTATCTGCATAAATGCATTTATTATCACTCTTAACCTTTAAATAAAACTCCCATTACTGCCATCACTCATCTGTTGGGCTTTCCTAGCCCACTTAAGCTTGTTACCTGCTGCTTCATCTTTCCCATCCTCCTCCTTCTATGTAGAGAACTGAAAACCCAGCACTGCACCCAGGGCTCAGCCAGCAGAGGTTGCCTGGGCAACCAAGATACAGGAATTGGACATGAGGATAGTGAGAGGAGGAAAAGAAAACCTCTAAAAGGAAGAAAAAAAAATCCAGAATACCCTTTATGAATATTTTTATTTCTAAAAATGTTGTAAATATTGCAGGGTAGCTTTGTACCAGTGCTTGGGAAGTAAGTCTCATCTCTCTTCAGTGAGAGTTTACAACAGCTCAGGCAGCAGTTTAGCAAAGGGGAGGTTAATATGATCACAGGCTAGAATTATCCAGAGAGAAAGAAATATTCCTGATACAATAAGACTTTCTATTTTAGAAGAAAAGTTATAACAGTGTCTGACAGCCAGATCTAGCTGGAGATAAATACATTCAGACAAGAAATAATGTATGTGTCTTTAATCAAGGTAACAGTTAAACTTAGAAGAAACTCACCTCAGGATTTATCTCTCTCTAACTTAATAATTGTCTCTTTCTGAAAGATATTCTCCAGCTTCCAGATAAACTATGGATTTCACAAATATATCCCTCAGTATAAGTCATCAGATTACTGTCTTTTCCAGCTCAAATTTTTATAAGGGATTAAAGTCTATAGGAAGCAGAGAAAAATAAAGTGTAATTAAAAAAAGTACGACTTATTTGTTATGATGAATAAATATTTACATGTTGGATCAGATCAGTACTCAAGCCAGTCTAATGGTTTTCATTTTCTACATCCTGAAGGAGATTTTTCAGAGTGATATTTCAGCTTTTTCTGGTGACAGCCCAAGCTGCAGCGGGGCTGGTGACATGGGTAGCATGGGATGGGTGTCTCCTGGGGGTCAGGGGGGTGAGGCATGGACAGCCTTAGGGTGAGCCTGGTTGGTCCCCTCCCATGCAGGGAGGCAGGGGCTGCTCATGATCCTAGGGAAGGTCACTGGTTTTGTCAATTCTCCTGCCACAGCCAGATATGACAGAGATGTTGCCAAACATCTCCCCTCCCTTCTTGGCCACTCAAGTGGGCAACAGCCAGTGCACTCTCAGGCAGATAAGACAAATACAGCCTACACTGTCATGGTCTAACTGGGAGATGGATGCTCCCCTGAGAACACTGGAACTCTACACTCTCTTTCCCTGGGTGCCACACAAGCTCCTGGCTCCTGCCAGGCAACAACCCTGGCAATGAGGAAGCCACGTGACAGCAGGCAGAGCATTTGTGTGGTGTCCCCAACCACAGTGAGGTTGGTTACATGGTTGAGCCAGGTTGGCTGTAAGGAAGATTATGGATAGAAATTCTTAGTGTGATTCTGGGGCAGCCCAGAGAGGCAGGGGCTTCATGGGGTTGATTGTTTCATTTATTTTCACCTCAGCTCTTGACAAGAATAAAAGGAGCTGCCATTGCAGACTGTTCCCTGGCACCAGGCTGGGCAGTGTCAGGATTTCCTCCATGGACATTTCCCTAAGGGCTACAGAAGGACACAGCCTTGGCTGAAGTGAGCTCTGCAGCACACACCTTCTCTGTACCAGGTCATGATCCAACAGGCAGCAGGATAGTCCCTGCAGTCTCATGCAAAGTTCACTCCACACAACTCCCCTTCTCTGTAAAGTTTATCTCAAAATAAGGTTTCTGATTTGTGATCCCATTGGTTGGTTCGTGCTCGCTTTTTTGGAAAATCTTTTGGGACTTGTACATCAAGATTGCATAAGCCTCAATTTCTTAGAAATTCATGCAAAAAAAAAAAAAAAAAGTTCACTGCATATAAAGCATCATACCTAAGACTAGAGACTGCAGGCATGCATATGTAAATCACTCCCTCCCTTATTTGCAAAATGTAGCAAATTTATATGGTAAAGAGCAGGTATTTCACCTGAACCCAAATGGCTTGTGCAAACTTTTGAGAATCCTTTTCTTATGTAAACTCCAAAAGTCTGATGATGGGATGTGGAGAATGCAGGAATGAACAAATCTTAGGTTTAGCATCTGAAGACAGCCTCTGAGCGCAGCAGAAAAGCTGAAGGACTTGCTGTGATTTATGGACATCAAATGTCACACTTGACAATGAATTTCACTGATAGGGCTGAGATCAGTGTCTCCTTAATACAACAATGTCAGAAAAACCCTCAGGTGAAACAGCTGAAAACGCCCTCATTATGAGTGTGCAATACTTAGACTGCAGAATTTTTGTTGCTGTGCTGCTAGGACTGTTAATGTCACCAGCAGCTGAACCACTTACTACTCTAGAAAAATATGGGGTTTTTTTAAAGGATGGGCAAACGCAGTGCACAGTGAACTTGTGTGTGAGGACCCCTGCTCTAAAGGATAACAAACATACTGCAATGGCAGCCAGCTGACCTATATCTACAGCTGGAGAGGTGAAGCTGGCCCAGATGGAGTGCTGGTCAAACAGACCATGCATTTAAAATTATAAACGATTGCAGCAGCACCAGGATCGCTTTCCTGCTGCCCTGTGTAGAGAACAAGCCAGCTCAACAGAGCATGATGAGCCACTGCTGGCAGGGAAACACAGCTCCAGTGACTCCTGTATCCTGACACAGCGTGCTGCAGGGAGGGGAAGCAGCCTCTGGGTATGCAGAGGCAAACCCAGCCAGCAGCACCTGGGGTGGCAGTGTGGGCTGAGCTGGACAAGCCAGGGGAGCTCAGGGGCTCTGGTGTGAGCAACAAGGCTGCAGCAATGCCAGTGCCACTGTGCACTTGTTGCCACCAAGCCCGTGGCA
Source organism: Phylloscopus whistleri (assembly GCA_017589585.1). Lineage (NCBI taxonomy): Eukaryota > Metazoa > Chordata > Aves > Passeriformes > Phylloscopidae > Phylloscopus > Phylloscopus whistleri. Next base: position 907,814 of record JADMLD010001629.1, on the reverse strand, counting down.
TCACAGCTCCCACAGGGAGTGACACCCAGCCTGAAATCCAGCTTGCCCCCCAGCACGGATAACCTTCAGCAAAGACAAAGAGGCAGTGCACTGTAGGGTCACTGGGCTGTAAAGAGAGGAGAGTAGGAGACAAAGACAACCTTTCTGAGGCTCAGTGGTGATAATTGCATCAGCACCAGGAGAGAATCACACGTGCATAAGTCCAGATTTTTAGCCCCCACCAAACCAATTAGCTGTGTTGAGATCAGCACACTTTTGCTCCATGCTGTATGAGGATCTGCCTGTTGGCATAAATCAGCCTCAAAAAACAGGCTTCTGGGTAATTTGATGAGTCTCCCTAATACATTGACTGCTTTTGAGCACAGCCTTCCCCATCCCTCTGTGGAGCTCTGTGTTTGTATGACAGGTAATAAACACATGAGCAATTACTGCTACAATGGCAAAAGGAAAGGAAAATTTGCTACAAAACAAAAATGCTTATCCTAAACCCACCTATTAAAGACAAAGCATAAACATAATTAAGCCACCTAGCTTTTAGATAAGCTGTTTCACACCAGTGTTTCATGGTTTTCTAGGACAAAACCAGAACAAGGGAAATAGCTCTGCTCTGCTCAGTAAATGTATGCAAATAAGAAGAGCATGAAACTATTATTACTAAAGACCAATTAGAGAGAGATCTCCCAGATTCCTCAGCCTTTTCTTTTCCTTTTTTTTTTCCTTTAAGAGTTCAGAAAATCTTTTCTCAAAATTTCACACATACAAGACTTTTCCTGCCATCAGCTGGTTGTGTTTCCACAGCTTTCAAGGAAAGCCTGAAACCTTGCTGTACATGCAGGGTCCTCATGGAGTTTCTGTAACCCTGAGGATAAGTGTGATACCTCTGTGTTCAAGCTGGCATACAAGACAAACTTGGAAACAAAAGTTATGCTTTCATGTATCATATCTTCGTCCTTCCACCCACATTCAGCCTTGTATGACAAAAAGACAATAGGAAGCTGACTAAATATTTAATTCCTTAAATTAATCTTTGATGGCAAACATATTAAATAATGGCAAGAAGGATGAGGTTTGGTTGGCAGCCCAAGCAAGAATATTTAATATAAACTCCTAATCTGCTGTGATGGAACTGCTTGAGGAAATTCCTGTTACTGGCACAGATTCTGGAAGAAGGAAAAATAATTCATGTGTTCACTGCTTCTTTCCTGAAACCAGAGCACTTTCCTTCCATGCTTAGTTTCAAACCTAATCACTAATAAAGGTCAGAACATTTACCCATTACCATCCCTTCTCAGTTCTTCCAAGTCTTACTCCTCATAGACAACATTTCAGCAAAGCTTTGTGGCCAAAAGTAAGCACTTTTTTGCTTCTGGTAAATAAATAAAGAGTCTTCTATTAATCCAAGGAAGTCAGACCAGAGAAACTTTTGACTGGTGATTACCAGATTTAAAAACTTAAACTTCTAAGCCACTTCTTAAAAGTGACTTTTAAGATGCTCTGGACAAATTTTAACATTTTACCGTGATTTTCACCTGCAGCAATTTATAAGAATGTGAGAAGATGACAGATCAACTCCCACAGACCTAAACAGCCTGTCAGACATCGTTTTTCTTAGCAGCATGTTGGAAGTCTACCATCTCTTCTAAGAATATATTCCCCGTGCCAAATTGCATTTTCCCTACGACCTGTACTGATCATCTGGATTTATGAAACATTGCAGAAGTCTCTGAGGGGAAACTAAAGCGACAAGTGGATAATCCCTCTGTAGCCTAGCCTGAAAATGTAACATTGTCTTGGTTTGGAAAGACAGGTATCTGCCAGGGAAAGCTGGAGTTTCCCTAAGAATAGAGAATGTAAACCCCTCACCCCCTCGAAATTATAATTTTTCAATTAAGGGCTTTCAGGCAAAGATTTGGGAATAGGAATAAAAGTTCTTTACTAGGAATAATAACAATACAAATGTAGTAGAAAACAAAACCAACCAAACAAAAAAGCAAACAAACAAACAACAATTTTGGAGAACCCTGACAGAGTCAGAGCTACAGCCTGACATTCTGTTGGTCAGGGTGTTGGAAGCAGTCCAAAAGTAAATCCTCCTGAAGTGGCAGATGTGGTTCTGTTGGAGTAGAGATGATCCTGTAGAAAAGGGTCCAGTGATGGTGAAAAGGGATCCAGTCTTCCTTCGGGAATCCAGTGGAACCAGATACCTGTGTTCCTATGTCTCAGCTTTTATCTAGGTAGGAATGGTTGGCTCCCCCACACTGGGTGGAGCCTCTCACAATGGGGATGATAGAATATGTTGTGTCCTTAAGTGAGCCTTAATGGCCCATTAGCAGAAGATATCACCCGGAGGGAGGAGGGGTGGTGAAAGAGACAAGAAACACTGCCCTACCTGGTTTGAACAGTTGGCCCATTATCAGAAGGCATCTGCCCCCCTCCCCCCAGAATAACAAGAGATAAAGAAAAATATCTCCCCAACTGCTTTTAACAGGTGAAATAGAATACACATTTTTGGTTCCATAACCCAATACAAACATCAGATAGAATATTTGTTCAAAAATATTTCCTAAAAAGTCAGCTAAAAGGAGAACTTGAGTGTGTTGGAAACATTTTATATATTAGCACTAGATTGTTGGCTGCAGTATCACGAAACTCCTTTTTTACACTGAGTTTTAAGTGCCTTGTATTAAAGATCCATGAAATAGACACCTAAGTGATTACATGATTTTCCAAGGTATTTTTCCTCTGCTTTAGTTACACTTGTGGAGGACAATTTTCTTTAAGTTTGTGCCTTGCCAAAATGCTCCATGTGAGACCTTATTCTGGCCTGGACTGTCATTAATTGCTACATTTTAATGATGCCTTTATCAAAAGAGCAATGTCCAACTGAACACACTTAGCTGGCCAAGTTCCATCACAGGTGTGAAAAGATGATGGGCAGGAACAGGCACCACTTGCCTTTTTACAGCATGCTGTACCTGTTATCTGCTAAAGGTTAAGGGGGCACAAATCAGAGCTTATGTGCAGCAATGAGTTATTCTGTGCACTCTGGCCATTTGCAACAGTCAGAGCAGGAGTTCAAACTGCCCCAGGGTCTGACAGCTTTGCAGCAGGTTATGAGCAGATGTAGGTGGCTGTTCTTACTGAAGATTCTTGCCCAGAGAACAACCAAAAGGCTTTCTCTCCTCTCCTTCTCCTCTGCTCCCTTCCTGCACTTCCATACCTCGTAATGATCAGAAAAAAGACTGTGTGGGAGGCAAAGTTGTGTTTCTCTTGTATGCAGGGAACCAGAAGTATACACACAAGCATGCTTTGTCACCTAAGATAACAGAGATACCAGCCATGTGTCATTGGCATCATTTTATGACAGAAGCACCCCAGGAAGGTCCCAAACACTGGCTGCCCACTCAGATCAGTGTGGCTACAACAGCTATGCTCAAAGGGAGGGCACAATCTGCCCTGGAGAGATCCTGTCACCCATCCATCTGTTGTGATAGTGGGTGTGGAAACCAGGGAGGCCAAGCACAGTGCAATTTATTCTGTGTAGAAGTGGGATATTCAAAAAACTTTTTTAAAAATGGATCTCATGAAGTAGCATCAATGGAGCCTTACTTTGGTAGCACCAAAAAGAAATGAAAGTTTTCTGGTTTTATTTAAGTAATGAAATGTAGCTTGGAAAGACTTTTGGATTGTTTGTTTTGAAGACCACATCCCACATCTTCTAATAAACCACCACCACAAGAGGCTGGCCTTGGCCTCCACATGCCTGCACACACAGTGGCACCATGGTTTGCTGCCCTAGTGACTTTAGAGCTGAAACTCTTTGGAGTGTATATTTCAAGTACAGATACATTGTAAATATAGGTGCACAAGCTGGGAACTCAACAACCCCCTACAACTGGTTCTCCTTTATGCCAGAAATTAAGTGTAAAAAACACAGTGAAAAATGCTTGTTTTCAAAAGCATCACTTGTTGGACAGCTTGGGTGCTGTTCTGCTAGGAGAGATAGCCCTTACCCATCCAATTTAGATAGCAGGAAGAATACCATGAAAATAATAAAAAACTTGAATTGTTAGCAGCAACTTGTCCTTAGAAAATGTACTTTCCTTCCCACCTCCCATCCTCTTTTATTATCTCAAGCATTTTTGATCCAGCAAGGCAGGAATCATGCTCCTTCCCTTCCACATTCACTAACTGGGTGGACGCCTTTGTTGTTTGGTTTCATCAAGCTCAGTTTTGCCCGTGAAAGTTCCAGGGAAATTACTAAAAAGAAGTAGTAAGAAACCCATGGGGTTTCTTTTTTCTTTCCCTTATAATAACAGCTCTCAGTACTAAAGGGTTTGCTTTTAATTAAACCTGATGGATCAGCATTCAGGTGGATGTAAAGTGCTGCCACTTTCTTCTCCCCTTTCCAGGTCTTTAGGGATTCAAAACTCTACAGACAAACTGCTTCTGATGCAAGGTTTATCATGTTCCCTTTCCATTCCAGGATACCCTGGGCTGGGACAATGTCATCTCCACAGTTACTCACTATTCAATGAAAAAAAATCTTTTCCTCTTCTGAAAATGTTCAGCCAAGAGAGACGTTGGCCAAAGAGTGGAAAATTTGTACCAAAATCCAGTTCATTTTTTTTTAATGGACAGATCTAGACAGATCCAGAGAAAAGAAAAGAAAAGAAAAGAAAAGAAAAGAAAAGAAAAGAAAAGAAAAGAAAAGAAAAGAAAAGAAAAGAAAAGAAAAGAAAAGAAAAGAAAAGAAAAGAAAAGAAAAGAAAAGAAAAGAAAAGAAAAGAAAAGAAAAGAAAGATAAACTTAGGGAATTCAAAATGATGAAAAAATTTACAGATTTACTACAACCTAAAAGCCAGACCAAAATTATACATTAGTCAGATCTTTCAAAAAATAAGTAAATCACATGTATTTTATAAAAGTGAAGTGGTTATTTCATCAGAAACTAAGTCTGAGAGAGGAAAAATACGTAAGGGAGGAAGAAAGCTGCAAAGGAGGGAGGGAAAAAGCTGCAAAGTAGGGGGTAAAAAACAAAGTAAAAGTGAAGCTGATATTACAAAGGAAAGATAAAAAGTATTGTGAAGGAAAAGGAAAAGGGAGGAAAGAAAGAGAAAAGAGAATGACAAAAGCTGAATCTCCAGCACATATATTTTCCAGATAGAAATGACAACTGCTGAGGAGAGCAGAGGAAAATAGATGGAGAGAGGAAAGTAAAATTAAACCAAGTAGAGATAAGGATAAGTAATATAAAAAGTGCATTTCATTCTTACTCCCTAAATTAATGGGTTTAAGAACAGCCTCGCTGTACAAATGGTCTATTCCTTGCCATAATCATTTATTGATGTTGACCTACTGCACAGAAATTGATGAGACACAGCCCTGCTCCCTGTCCACCCCCTCTCCTTGTTAAGGTACTTTTAATATTGATGGACTGTGTATTCTGTGTAGATTAATGAAGTCCACACAGGAAGTGTATATTAATCTGACAGGCTGCTCAGACTCATCACAAGTCAATGGGAAGGAAGTCTTTGCAAGACAAAAATTGAATTCTCAATCCTGCAGCCTCATATTTTTACTGAACCTTTTAAAATGAGAAGGCTTGTTGAACTCAAATTCCATTTACAAACTTTAAAAACTTCTTAGTGCTCTTAGAAGCAGCAAGATACTCTAAAAATTTCCACAGTTAGGTACATTTCTAAAAGTATTTTGAAGAAGATAACTGTTATATAATGTGAGGTCTGAATAGCATTCCTTTGTTCATGAAACTTTAATTCACATAAGCCATCTTGTTAACCTTTATAAGTCTATTTGAAGGGCTCATCAGCTTCACTTGGAGGCACATTAATCCTGTTGTAAGTGTCTAGAAGAGCACATCAGGTACATCACATACTCAAAGAAATGGTCAGAGTAACATTATGTAGATAGTGGAGTCAAACACCCAGCAGAACAAAATTGCCTGTGCATTCTCAGCTCATGCCTTGGTGAATAGCTTTTCTTTAACGACTGTTAGTCAGATGAAACACATAAAGATGCTTTTCCCCCAGATTCTTTCTTCAGTCTGGATAGAAGACAATTAGTGCTTGTCAGTAAGCTTCAGTTTTTCTTGTGGGCCCCTTCCAACTCAGCATATTCTGTGATTCTGTGACTGAATCTGCATTGGGAAGTAAAAGAAGCATTTTGGAAAAAAACCCCGAAACCCAGCAAAAACCCCAAACCATATTTTCTTATACGTCTCCTGCAGTAACATCATCCTCTTATTTCCCAGTTTACTGACAGAGAGCATGGGCCCCAAATGGAAAGGCAAGCTTAAGGTAAAAGGCAGGATGCACTTACTCAGCATATCTAAGAGCAACTGCTGTGGACAAGTTTACTTTCTTGGCTTTTCCTTAGCTGCATTTTGGTTAAAAGGATAACATTCCTCTCATGCCTTTTGCCATCTAAAAAATGAACAGAGGAGTAGAGAGGAGTCAGCAGAAATGACCCATGCATGTGCTTGATGGAGCATGATGTGGGTAAAAGAATGATTCGTTCCATCATGTAATTGTCCATGTATCATAAACCATGGGCTCATGGGATGAAGATAACCAGAGTAAGTGGCACTGCAAATTAAGTGTTGGATTTTCATAACCATTGAATACTTAGCATTCGTTTTAATAGAGGCTGATTTTTGTTCTTAAAAAAAAATAAATAAAATGTGAAAAATTAAAAATACGACATTGGCCCTCACCTCAGTCATCACAAATTGCAGTCTATACAATTACTACTCTGCTCTTTGTCACATGAGAGTGGTGATTTAGTAGCTTATATGGGGTCCATCTCTGGAGAGACAATATGACACAACACTAGATTCCTGACAACAAAGTGAGAAGAGACAAGAAGCCTGCAGACTTTAAGAGAGAGTATGAGTGAGTGAGAGATAGAGCATGGTTTCACAGCCCAAATTTACCCATGTCTGAGCTTCTCTTGAGTGTTTCAGCCTTACCTCTACATTGTACCATTAGACTACTTCCCTCCCTGGGGGCAGTTTGCATATCAAACTCCTTTCTTTAGTGTTTTGCTGTAGTTTGGGGGTTTTTTCAGCCCCCCCCCCTTTTTGTTTTTTTTTTGACTTGATGACATTATGTGTCATCTTTCTTTCATGCATTTTGACATCCCCTCTGAGTTCAAGTCCTACTTTCTCATTTGGGATTTCCACAAGGTATGACTTACCTTTTTTCCTAGGTTTACTACCCAGACATACAATTCTTCATAAGGCCCTGAGCTCTACAGTCACTGCAACCTCCTCCTTTGGTTTCTCACTGCCAAAGCCCTAAGAGTAGGAATGGCCCTTAATGGCCCAGACCAGCCTCACCTGGGACCTCTCCCCAGCCCCTGACCATGGAATCTCATTTAGGTTTAGACTTGGCCCTGGCCTGACTTCCACTGTAGGTGCATCTGTCTGTAGTCCTGGGTTTGGCCCTATCTCCAGGATGGCACATAGACCTGTGCTGTAGATTTGGGTCCAGCTCCAACCCTGCTGCTCTCAAATATCCCACAGAAGCTCTAATATTCTGGACAAATTCTGTACATCTGCCTCAGCAGTGATGACCTAGAAATTGTGGGAAGTCAAATAATTGAGGTAGTACAGTGAATGTGTTACAACCAAATGGCAGAAAGGAGCTTTTGCAGCTGCTAAAAGCTGAATTCACATGCAAGTCAAGTATTAAATCACATTTCAATTCCTAATAGTGAAATCCATTATAAAATTCCATGACTTTTTCATATTGCTAGAACAAAACACTTTTTTAATGTATTGAGCTCAGAGTAACAGGGACTTACTTGGTATTAATGTAGCAGTATCAAAGTCCTTAGACTTAGTTACAAGAGTTGTAGTGTTTCATTATAAGATAGTTCTGAAAAAAAATAGTTAAAAACACCTAGATTTAATTAGTTGATGAATGTGCTATTGACTTCTAAACCACTTTACAAACAATTAATATTTAGCCCTAGAGACCTCTCATTTCTATAATTGCCACAAAACTACCTGAGCTGGTCTATGTGGTTGTCAGTTTTCAGATCAGATTGACTTGTCAGCTTCAAGATTTTTCTGCTTTGGGTCAGTAATTGGCTAGTGTGAATTTTTAGGTTGTATCTCTTGGTTTTAACTGGCCTGTGCCAAGAGACTGCCAACACTGTGAAAAATCAGAAGCATATAAAGCCACTTTGAGGAACCTGTTGTTATGAGTGAGCATATAGGAATGAAAATAAAATATAATCTGGCACTATAAACTGTGCAGCTCTAGAATGCCAGCAAATTATAATGACTGTCAGATTAACAAGAACCTTCTTCAAGTGATGATGTCCTGACAGCTACTATTTTGGAAGAAATCAAGCAGTCAGGAAAGAGGCTTAAAGCAGAAGAGTGATGACACATAAGTTTTTTCTTAGATATAGGATTCAATCCTTTCTTTCAGTTTAAACTACTGAATTGCTACACTTTTGTTCCTTAATCTATTTTGCTGAAAAATACTGGACATAAATTTTATCACTTCATTGAATCAGTATGTCTTGGATGCTCAGTTCCATTAACAGGAATTTTAGGAGCTTCAGCTAATTTCCAAAACCTCTGTGTATAGATAGGGAAGCTAACAAACCATGCAAAATTCACTCCTGAAATCAATGATAAAACCAGAGAAAGACATGCACATGTTTTGTTGCTATGACTTCCAGCTGAATAGTAACTTCCATCCCTAATTCAGCAACACTTTTAATGACATGATATTGGCTTTTGTTGACAAAGGCTTTAATCCATAAGCCACTATATAGATTATAACTCTTTTTTTTGCTTTTGGCTGGCAGATTTTGGCTGTTATGCTCTTCAAGTCATAATTAAGGAGCTTAAAATAATCATTGTGGATCTAACATAGCAGACTTCGTAATAACAACAAAAATTTGAATCATGAACCATATCTTTATGTAATTTTGAACAATAAATAATATAACATTGTTCTTCAATTTAACTATAGGTGCAGCTAATGTCCATCTCTACTTGGAGCTAATAACAAATCCATGGCATCTGTGTAGATTCTGGTGTAACAAAAGTAACAAAAAATACTGGCACCATTCATCTAAACAATTTATAAAACTGCAGTATTTCTGGGTAGAAAAAAGTACAATCATAAAGCTCTAAGTCATCTAGAGAAACAAACCTATAGTCCTATAGTCAAGCTCAAGCAGTGCTTTGGGAGGTGATTGATGTTATCTATTGTTTGGAAAATACTTAATTATTTGCACTATAATTCTTACATGTCTATAAAGCACTCTTCTTTCAGGCTACTATGAGTAATAACTTAAAAGAAAAATGGTCTCCTAAGTAGCTGTTCTCTTGTTGCCTCTTTAGGGAGAAGTTTATTTTAAAACATCTTGAGTTTTTCATAAGGTGTGGAATAATATTTTGTACACATTGGTGCATGCACTAGTACTCCAGAAAGCACCAAAAAGTATATGTTTATGTGATTGTCAGCAGTTGGAGGGGTGGACTTGGCACACGAAATACTACTTTGGTTTCTCTAGTGATAAACTCACTACAGCCCCAAACACACATCAGGGTTTTCTTGAGTCTAGAATTACTCCATCAGGCTGTGAGTCATGCTTGAGCCCCATTTGCCTTGCCAAACAACATAGTGTGAGTAGTGGTTGAAGGATATTTGGGAACAGGCAAGGGCCTGGATGTGGCTGGAGTGGGCACAAGAGCAGCTGGAGGCAATTGAAACCACCTCTTCCAAAGACCATAATTTGCACCTGAAGAGGAACAGGTCATTAAAGCACAGGACTGGTGAGCACAATGTGTTTCTCAAATTCTTTGTGTGGAGATCAAGAAGCCATAGTGCAAATTCAAGAGCAAAAGAACAAATCCCCAGCCATTTCTTGTTTTTCTACACATCTACTGACACAGAGGAGTGTGACACAGCAAACTGCAAAGCTCTTTGGCAAAAAAGGGACAGAATGATGAGTGGGTGTCCCTAGCTTTGTCTATGCTCAGCTGCTTGGGTGTCTCTCTTTTCTAAACTAGTGGTTAAGGTTTACGTATGAGTATACTGTAAATCTGCCTTTTGACTTGTTAGTGAGGTGCTTAGACTGCATGGAGTGATTAGCTAGATAAGGGGAGATGAGAATTTTTATACAAACTGGATGTAAAGTGGCTAAATTAACTAAGCAGGGTCAAGAACCCCTTGTTCTGAGAAAGGCTCAGGGATGTTCATCAGGATGAGAGAGCACAGAAAAGGTCTCCCTGCTGCAGCCTGAAGCCCAGCTGTGCTAGCGTGAGCCCAGCCTCTCTGCAAAGAGGTGGCGTGGCTTCTGTGGTTGTGGCAATGTCATTTTAAATGCTTTCCCCTACAAGACGCCCTGTAGACTTTTCCCACAGGGTAGAAGATAGAGATGAAATTTAAGTGGCCTGATGATGGATTATTTGTCTCTCCTGAGCGCCTGGCTGTGCCAGTGAGTTCAGTGCTTCTACCCCTTGCCATGGGAACAGCACGGAACGTAAGGATCAGCAAAGGATGTTCCATATAGATACATTGGAATGATCATTTTGATCACTGCATGCTTGCTTGAAGTGAATTCTCTCATGGTGGCTCATAAATACAACCTGCAGCACTATTTTGGGGGGGAATTTTGCTTTTCCTATGCTGGGCTTGTGATGTGTTGAGCACTTGTCTGTGCACTGGAGCAGTAGGCAGCTTCCACAGTTGAGTTCTACCACCCCCAGCTTCTGCTGACTTTTTTGGGACATAGAGATCTTAAATACAGTGCCCTGCAGGAACTGCACTCTCTCCCATTAGGAAGGTGCAGTTATTAATTAATGATTTGAGAGGAAAATAAATTAGGAGGTTGAAGTCTACCAGTTGGCAAGAGGTTTGCATACAAATCTTCTCCTTCCCTCAGGAACAATTAAATGGAATCAGTTATATTTGCATATAAAATAGCTTATTTTTTCCTTCATCTGAAAATAAGTATTAAGAGACTCTTTTTTCCTCACAAGAATTCACATGAGAATTATTTAATTGGAAATATTAAATCTATTTTTTTTCTAAAACCAAATAGAAAATTAGATTTTTTAATAATATTCATAAATGGGAACTTGAATAGCTTGATAATCTGTCAAGAAGTTGTATTTAATACTTTAATGAATTTATAATGTTTTGGGAAGTTTGTGCTCATTAACTTAAAAATGAGTTTCAGTATTTTAAAGAATTTTTTTTTAACTAGTCTGGAGAAATGATAAAGAAATCCTACTACAGAAGCATGGCTAGTTTTCCAAACTCTTATATTCCTGAGGATTTGTCATGACTTTAATATACTTTTTGTTGAATGTGTATTTCTGGACTAATGCTATAAGTTAAGATTCAATGTTGAGATGATCCATAAAATAACAATAAATAAATCTCCTTAATTTACTTGGTAGTTATATGCAAGTAGTTTCATATCTTTTCTGTATACCCTGATCATGTTTAACAGCAGCTCTGCTTTACTTCACCTGCATTGCATATCTCTTCTACCTGGAGCAGGATTTGGAACTTCTTTTTCATGGTGATACACAGGACTGAGTCCAGAGCTCCTGAAATTAACAGGCTATGTAGTTTATGAGTTTTTTTTACACTTCGATTAGTGGATCTGTGACTGATGATCCATCTGCCAAAGAATCGGGAATTTTCAGGACTAAAAATACGACCTGTTCCTGGGAGTTGAACTCTACAGCAGGAAATCCATGTGATTTTTTATCCGTGTGGCACGAGGCTGCTTTAAAGTGCTTTCATTATAACATAGGCTTTGCCCATGACTAGGAGGACTGCTGGGTAACCCAGCAGGCCTGGTGAGGAGGGCAGGAAAGCTTGGAAACCCATGGTTTTATCAGCCAGATCCTGCCTGCATCCTCTCCTGGCACTGTGAACTGCACGTGGCATTTTGGCAGCTCCCAATTTACAAACTGAGGCCCTGGCATTCTCAAAGCCCCCCTCTCACAGTGCATCTCAGGGGCACCAAAGCTGGAACCAAATGGATGCCCCAGGTTGTACTTTCTCATAGTTCTGCTCTGGAACAGTTCTTTTATACCTTTACTAATGGAAGTTGCTTTACCTAAAGTACAGTTTTTATCATCACTATTTGATTTCAAAGTTAGAGACCATACGTCAGAATTTTTGAATGCAGCCAGCTGCTTTTCTTTCCACGTGTGAAGTTACAGTGCTGCTCTGCTTTCAGGCTTGGTAGGGTTTAGGTTTTTTCTTATTTTATTTCCTTGTGAAAACAGAGGAGAACCTGGAATTTAAAGAGCAGCTGGAGATATATTTTGTCCATGTATTTACTTGCATCAAACCTGACTTGTTATGAAAGAAAGCAATGGCTGCCTCTGCTCAAGAAATACTTCAGTACCATTAATTCACTGCCAGCATGGATTTTTGATGTGTCTTTGCCATATGTGAATGACCAGTTGAAATGTATGTTTTTCAAATCTAAAAAGGAGTCCACCATCTGAAGTTCAGAACTCGGCAGCATTAAGATCCACAAGCCCTTTTACTCGAAATTACTATTGCAGAGGGAGAATAAGGTCGAGGAACAGAGCAGCAGCACTAGCAGGTTGATGCCTGAACTTCTGCTCAGAAATGTTGTACAGGCAGACATCCCACTTCTAGCTTGCAAAAGCCTGGCATTTTTTGTGCATAATGTGCCAATTTCCCCCCCTACTTCTCTTGATTTTAATAAAGAAAAGACACCCACACAGTATCTCAGAAACTTCTCTCTCTTTTAGCAATAGTACTCCCAACCCATTGATCAGCTCCACTTAAATCTGATAGGAGGGTGGGAAAGTCAGAAGTCTCTTTCCAGGTCTGCCTGGTGCCCCCTCCCCGTGCAGACCAGAGGCTGTTGGCTCTGTGCTCGCCAGGGATGCCAAGAGCAGCCAGCTGGCCCAGAGCACACCTCTGGCTCCAGTGGCACAGGCGTGTGCCCGAGCCTTCCTGCAGAGGCAGCTGAGGACACGGAGGGGAGCTGAGGTTACTGCAGGGGAGGAGGGAGGGGTGGCTATGGAGCTGGGGAATTGTGCTGCAGCTTCAAGAAATCAGTCTTCATTAGTCCTGCTGCAAAGACTTGGAGTGATTCTTCTCTATCTCTCAGGAGACAATCTTAATCATCTGGGACAGAGGCGTTCGGTGCCTTTCTCCTGATTGCCCCTGCAGAAGCTGTTCCTTTTGACTGGGTAATCCACTAATCAGTATAGAGACACCAGGGATCTGCTAGAGAATATCAGGAGAATGCACCATCCGTAGCTGCCAAGATCTTTGGCCCACTGAATATTGAATTATTTTATACCTACTTTCAAAAGGAAAGAGGCACTTCTTAACTGATAACAGTTCAGCACTGGGGGTGAATAACCTGTAATAGGATCACTGAAGGGTTTGTGTTTAAAAGGACCTTAATGATCATCTTGTTCCAACTCCTCTGCCTTGGACAGGGGCACCTTCCACTAGAACAGGTTGCTCTGAGCCACATCCAACCTGGCTTTGAACTCTTCCAGGGATGGAGCATCCACATTGACTTGTTCCAGTGCCTCATCAGCCTCACTGTAAAGAATATCTTCCTACTATCTAATCTCAATCTACCTTCTTTCAGGGTATTTCTCCTTGTCCTATCACTACATGCCCTTGTAAAAAGTCCTTCTTCTTGAAAAATCACTCTTCATGAAGATGTTGCTGTCTCTGCTTTTATGTTACAAGTTGCATACTTTTAAAAGAAAGCAGGAAGGTAAGTGAATTCAGAAAAAAAATCTTTTTTTCTTCCACCCAGGAAAAAAGTCATACCCAGGGGATATTTTGGATCAGTGTTGAAGGACAGCTATCCTATGCCCATTGCTTGGGCAAACATTTGAGTGCTCTGAGGAACACCCCAGGCACTGCTAATTTCTCTAGCACTGCAAATCTTGGAAGAATGGCTCAGCAAGGCATTCCTGCTAAAAACCGCTCAACTTTCTGTTGATTTTTCTCTTTTAATTTTGTCAAAACCAGGCTTTCTTACAGGCATAATTTGATCCTTCAAAAATCAAGGGATCTCACTGAAGCAGTATGTCGTTAACATATTATCAGTCAAATCCAAATTTCACCCGATTTCTGCAAAATGCTGTTGTCAAGCCCAACAGACTTTTCATTCTTGTTTGAAATTAATTAGAGCCTCTGCCTTACTTTGATTTTCTAAAAGGCTGTAGTGGGGGAAATCCAGTTACTCTCACAGCTCTTACCCTATAAAAACATCTCTATTATGGTAGTAGGCCTCTAGATGTAAAATATGTATTTTGTGTAATGTTTACATACGATATAGTGAGACATTTGTCTGGTTTAAGATTCAGCCAAATAAACACTTGCAGTGTTTCTTTGTGTGCAGATAAACTCATACTAATTCCAAGACAGTAAAACAGAATTAATATTCTGGTAATTATCTATTTCAAATTAAAATATCATTGTGCAATGAATCATAATAGGAAGAGCCAAGACTTTCAAATGTTTGAGGTTGAGTGTCTTGAATTAATATTTATGAACAAAAAAACTGTTCTGACTTTGTAAGAATGCTGTCTACTCAGCAGCATCTTCTGCAATTGACAAAAACATGGATGCTGCACAGAGTAAATTGTCTCTTCTGCATTTTGATTAAGGACAGACCTTGCTCCCTTGTTAAGTGCACAAAGCTGCAGCTTTTGGGTCAGCTGTGAGTCGAAATTTCCTTGGTTAATGATGACAGTTTATACAGTGATAACCAGTTTTAAGAAGCAGATGTACTTAGCACTTTGAAAAGCACTCAGCAGCTTCTCCCGAAATCCTAGTGTCTGAAATAGAGAACACTTATTTAGTTTAGGTTTAGTGGGTTTTTTTTTTTTTTGGTGGTGGGGGTTTTTTTTGGTTGTTTGCATGTGGGGTTTTTGTTTTTCTTTTGCCCTTCCCTTCCCTTCTCTTCCCTTCCCCCTGTGAGGTCGACTTGTCTGGGTGTTAAGGCTTTGTTTTGAACTCTGTGATGGTTTTGGATGTCTGAAGATTGTGGGAGATAAAAGAAAAAAAAAAAGGTTTCAAATTGCATCCCCTTCCCTTAAAAGGATCTTATTTTAGCTTTCCTGAGGGCTATGAATTATCTTTTAGCAATTAAAAGCAGTTGTTCTTTAAAGAGATACAAGATCTTCCATCTGCATTTGCTGTCCAAACACCTTCCTGGGAACTTGATTAACCTCTTTGGAAGTGCAAGAGGAGAAGACAGTGGTGCTGTTAGTGCTGCACCCAGATTTGTAGCACTTCCCTCACAAATGGTGTCTAGGTGGTATGGGATGCAGCAGAGAAAATTGTGATGAGCTTGACCCTGCTCACTGAGGTTCCTGACTTTCTTCAGAAGTGTTCTGATGCCTGAGAAGATGCATGCACCACTTGATATTGAGGGCTGGCACCTCAGTTTTTCTGTTTGGTGCTGTCATCTGTAGCCCTGTTCTACCTGCAGATGTGTTCCTCAATGACATTCTCAGCTTTGAAAAACTGCCCAGTTTTGGCCATTTTCCTGTTGCAGCTGTAGGTGCTCCTCTTATAAACAAAGCAGTAAAAAATTCTGTATCTTGTCTATTAACGACTAATTAAAGTGCAATTAACCATGGCTAATGAAACCCCCTACTTTACACCCTTCAGAGTAGGCACTTAGGGAAAGTGCCAGACCAGAATCAGGGCCCTGCTCTCCCCCTGCACTGTGCATTTCCTCCCTGGGACTCTGGACCTCCATCCACAGTAATCCCACAGTGATGAGATAAAGTATAGTATCATATTTTATAGTACAAAAGGTGTGGCTTGCATTTTTTTATCCACTCTTAACTGTGACTATCTACCAAGTAATAAGTAATAAAATAAAATCTTTATATGGAAAGATGAGTCATGGTACCAGCTGGAACTAAATTTGGAGGGAGGGTTTACTAGTACAAGTGGTCAATACATATCAACATTTTCTGACTTTTAGTCATTATTCCCTGACTTTAATTCTATCTTAGATTTGTTAAATAACATTCTGCTTTGCACAGGAATTTCAGAACTGACTGTACCCAAGGGACATGTAATCTAACACTCAGATGGAGGTAGTATCAGCTATTTCAATAGAAGGTGCAATACTCAGCCATTGTAGGCAACAAGTAAAAAGATGCCATTTTAGATCCTTGTGTCTAACAGAGATTGGTTTATAGGCTTATATATGACATTTCAATTACTCAATTCACTTGGGATAATTCTGAGAAGTGTTATTATAAATACACACATCCAGTTCTTTCCAGTAAAAATAAATTTTTGCCTACTTATAGTTTGGCTCTTCCCTGCAAGGACCATTTTGTCCCAGACAGATGAGTGGTTATGTTTCCTTGAAGGAAATTATCTGTTTTCTCTTGGATCAAAATTTTGCTTCCTCCCTCTTTACATTGATTTTTCAGATATATCTGAAATAGTAATTTGAAAAAAAAAAAATGGGAGCAACCTCTTCCACCCATCCAGTTGTCAGGAGTCAGCAAAAATCAGCCCCTGGCACCCATGGTGGGCCAGGGAGAGTTTTGGAAAAGCTGGAAAAGTTCAGCAATCCAGCGCTGGTGAAACTTACTCTGTATTTCAACATACCTGTTGTTTTTAGTTTGTGCCAATTTGCAGGAATATAGATTTCTCTGCAAATTGCAAGAACAGGTTTTTGTTTTACCAAAGGGGAAAATTCTTTAAAAGTCTCTCAAAATATTTCCAGGTTTAAAGTCTGATGAAAAACTTGATCTGCTCCATTAATTGATTTCCAGAACTCCATTTTTTTTCAGAAATGCTCTCATTGCTCAGCTCTCTGTCCCCACCCGTCCTGAGCCCATCGTGTGTGCTGATGACACTGAGCTGTGTGGTGCAGGTAACCCTGGAGGGAAGGGATGCCATCCTGAGGCACCTGGGCAGACTTGGAGGTGGGCCTGGGTGAACCTCATGGAGGTCAACAAGGCCCAGTGCAAGGTTCTACATCAGGGTCAGGGCAATCCCAAGCACAAACATGGACTGGGAAGAGATATTAGGAACCCTGAGGAGAAGGACCTGGGGTTGTTGGTGGACAAGAAGTTCAACATGAGCTGACAATGTGCAACTGCAGCCCAAAAAAGCAGTCCTCTCTTGGGCTATGTACAATGTGGCCAGCAGGACAAGGGTATTTCTGTCCCTCTACTCCACTGTTGTGACACCCCGCCCAGCTCTGGGATCCCCAGCACAGGAAGGACATGGGCCTGCTGGAGAGAGTCCAGAGGAGAGCTGCAAAGATGCTCCAAGTGCATTGACACTGGAGGGGGAAATTCTTCTTTTAATGAAAGTCTTTAACTCACACCTAATACGAAGTAATTGCCTTACACCTGACAAGGACTGCAAATTGGTGACAGGATTCCAGAATCAGCTTAGTGCCACCTCAGCATTTTACTGGGGGAGTGAATTTCCTAGTCCTATGAATTGCATGGTCTGTTGGGATGTGAATCTCTGGATGGACAAAGACCAGAGACAGCCCCAGACTGTATGCATATTTCTCTTTGTTTTGAAATGTCATGTGTGTGAAAAGTATTTGATTATTGATGTTTAAAACTTTTATGGCTTCTGCTCCATGATCTAAGGTATGCTTTTTTATTTCCAACTTGTCATATTGAGATATTCTTTAAAAGATCAAAGGCAAACCTTAAATTTATTTCCTTATTTCCTATTCCATTTTGAATATAAAGTTTTCATTATTGTCTTCCATTTAACAGCCCCCTGTCCAGGTATGTCTTAGAATCACAGAACCATTTAGATTGGAAAGGGTCTTTAAGATCATTGAGTCCAGTCATTAACCCAGCACTGCCAAGTCCACAACTAAACCTTGTCCCCAAATGCCACATCTACATACGTCAGTCCCTCCAGGAATGGTGACTCAACCACTTTCCTGGGCAGATTGTTCCAACTCTTGACAACCCTTTCCATGAAGCATTTTTTTCCTATTATACAATCTAAACCTCTACTGGCACAGCCTGGGGCCGTTTCCTTTTATCCTAGTTACCTGGGAGAAGGGCCCCAAACTGCACACAATACTTGAGGTGTGGAGTCAGCAGTGCCCAGTGTCAATGCCCTGGTCCTGCTGGCCACACTGTTTCTGACACAGGCCAGGATTCCATTGGCCTTCTTGGCCACCTGGGCACACCTGTGGCTCATGTTCAGCCACTCTCAGCCAGCACCCCCAGGTCCTTTTCTGCTGGGCAGCTTTCCAGCCACTCTGCCCCAGCCTGTAGCAGTGCCTGGGGTTGTTGTGACCCAGGGCAGGACCCAGTGCTTCACATTTTTGTACCTCAAAACCCCATGGCATCTTTGTTGTCCTCCTAGGCTACTCCTGCTTTCAAAAGTGACAAACTTTTTTTTCCTGAGTTCCAGCCAAAGCTCTCTGTTCAGCCAGGCTGGTTGTCCTCCCAGCTGGTTCCTGGTTTAGGGCATGGGAACAGCCTGTTCCTGCACCTTTAGGATCTCGTTTTTGTAGAATGTTCAGCCTTCCTGCTGTTGCCTGCTTGTCTCAGCCATAGCTGCCTTCACATAGGCATTGGTTTGATGGGAAGACCTTACCTCAAGAGCTGCAGTTTAGCAGCTCTACTTTGATGCCATGTGATTTCCCTGCATGCCTGTCTTAAACAGCTGCAAGTCCCACTGTCCTATTTCTGTGACATCAGCTTTTGCAGGACTTCACAAAGAAACACATGGGTAGAGGAACCTTCAGCCTGAGTCAGATGGGTGCTGTGACCTGCAGAATGAGCAGTGTTACCTGAAAGTCTGCAGTTTAACATTTAGTGCTACACTTGAATTTGGGAGCATGAAATAAAAACGTGGAGGAAAACGACACAGTGGTAAGAACAGTCTGCAAATTTCACTGCTCAGGCCTCACAGCCTGCTAGCTTATGCCACATGTAAATGTACAACAAACAATTATATTGTAGCATATTAGTATGTTCACCTGTTTCAGCTTGATGAAATAATTTGATTTTTTTTGTATGCCTGCATGTTATCAGTTAAATGAGAAGCTCAGCTGGATTTCATCCTGGTGGAGGTACTGTAATAGAATCTCCATTTATAGCTTAGTTATACAGTCAATGAGACTATAACAAATTTTGACACAGAGCTAAGAAGTGTCATTTGTGTCAAGCCAGTACTGATTTATTTATTGATATATTTCTATTCAGACCTTTATAAGTAAATATATGGTTGTCTGAGTAGCTGAGACCTTACCCTGGGACCCCACTGAGCAGCTGATATTCCTGGGGAGATGCATCCCTTTAGAGCTGCACTACTGCTGGCTTGTTGGTGTTCTGCAAGTGGTTTCCCTGTGCACTAAAATGTGACAGAACAAGACCTGGTGTCTCTATAACTGGTGGGCTTTATGCTGCCTATACCTAGGACAACCATAGATCATGAGCTAGAGACTGCTTAAAATTGTCCAACTTTCTTGTCAGTGGAAAAGTTTATTTAAAAAAAAAATAAACCAAACCCAAACACGTATTAATAATGGAGAAGAAATTGAAGAAATCTTAGTGTTCATTGGATAAAACCATAATGAGAATGCCTAGGCATTGATAAGAAAGTTCATATTATATTCACAGAGAGATGGGATGAACTGTGAGCCTAAATACCCTTTAAGCATTATATCTACTGCTTTGGAACTGAGTATTTAAGCTTTCTGAAAACATAGTTTTGCTTGGGGTATTTCCTTATATTAAAAATCCTCACAAAGCAAATCTTTGTCTCTTAAAAAAAAAAGCCTAAAGCCATAAGTCCTGTTTTCTCCTATATAAATGAAATGAAGTATTAGGGAAGACTGACTATTTTCCATTGAAACTAGTTTATCTATCTTAGATTTGCTCCAGGATATAAAACCAGCATTTTGTTCTGCATGGTCTCTCCTTGCACCACACCAGTAGGCTTCAGTCTTTCTTAGAGAAATAATGTCCTGCCCATGCAATAATTTCTAGGCTGTCAGGATAACTACACTGGTTAGTGCAAATCATATCTGAGGGCTAAGGTCACTTCCAGTTTGGGTGTTTCCTGCTAAAATGCATTTTTCTGCCTTAATGTGGTTAAATGCATGGCAGTATTTTTTCAAGTACTGACTATTCTGATGCATCTGGTTGAAGTGAAAGTTACGTGGAGAAACTGTGTTGGAGCCATGGATTTTCAGAGTGTTGGCCCAGTCAGGATCAGTGATCAAAGTGGCTGATGGTGCCATTTTTCTGGGTGTGTCAATCACAAAGGAGAAGGGATGCTGCAGTTTGAATGCAGAGGCCCAAGGGAAAACCCCAGTAGGAGCTATTTACATCAACTCTGTGTCTGAAACCACTGTCCTGTGAAGCTGCCTCTGGATAAACACAACACAATGTCATTGGCAAGACCATAACACATCTTCAGGTGCAAGCTGTAGCACACATAGGATGGAAGTGCCAAATCCTACTGAGTCTGAAGGATGCTGGTTTATGCCTGCTTTCTGTGGAGATTGATGACCAAAAGTGGTGGTAGAGGACCATGCTGGAGCTGCATCCCACAGTGACTGAAAGTTCCTAGTGTTGCCCTGTTTCCAGAGTTCAGCTGGGAGCTGCTTTCATTAGACATTTAGGGCAAAATCTGTCTTGTCCTCAGAATCATTACCTCTAAGACCACTGGGGCCACAAAAAGACAGGAAATAAGCCATGCCAAGACTGCAGAATGTTCATTGCCTGTCTCACTCACTCCTCCTACATGGAGCTGTTCAAGTGAAAATGTCCCACTGCTTTCTGTAGCTGAAGTTTGCTACTTTCAGCTCTTGCTATGCAGGGCTGGATGTCACACTTGCCTCAGGTTAGACAGGAGGGTGCTCAGACTGTTGGTAGTAAGGGCTTCAGGCAGCTTATGGCTCCCATCCTTTGTGAGTCACTACTAAAGGCTATAAATAGGAAATAATATAAAGTATGTGTATGAATCTTGCAAACCACAAAGTGTGGGGTAGTATGACTCCGCCCAGTCTCCCCTTCCCCAGTTTTATCATTTCTCTTATTGCTGTATTATATTGGAGCATTAACACTGGGGACAAGCCAGGGTCTGATGCTTTCTTGAGGTGCTCTTGTTTCTCAGGGTATGTTATTTATAATGTAAAGTGGGAAAAGATCTGACTGAACTGGCTGGTGGAAAAACATGATAAAAACAGATGTGAAAGTAAGAAAGAGAGAAAAAGGGGTGAGGGGAGGAGTGGGGAATGTTCATATTATGGATACCTCAAGATTTTAAGTGAAACCAGAATTCCTGAGTAGGAAAGAAAAGGAGAGGGAAATGCATCTCATTCTCATGTTTGCAGCTGTGGATCTCTAACCAGTGATATCCAGAAGGAAGGGAAAAAGGAAGAGCAGATTTCAGGATGTCTGCATCTTGACCAAGCTGGGATACAATCAGTGAAGAGACAGTCTTCACCAGAAAGCCCAGGGAAGTGCAGAGCAGGCTGGGACTTGTCCTGCAGCAGAACTGCATGATGTCAGTCATTGAGCAGGACTAAGTTTGAGATGAACTTTCAGTAATTTGGTCTTGTGGGTGGTGTGGTGGGGATTTTTTTTGTTGCTTTTTTTTTTTCTTAGTTTTTTTTAATCATTGTTGTTTTGTTTGGATACTTTGTTTGTTAGTTTTGGAGGGGAGGAGTTGATCTCTAGAGTTCTTTGCTGGTTTGTATTCAAATGCCTAGCTTTGAATTTTGCTAGATATCTGACAGGAAACCTTACCTCAAATGTCTCATTCCTCTGGAAACTCAGATATTTAGAAGGCTGCAAGAATCTTCTGAAGATTCTTGCATCCCATGTGTTGTGCTGGAAACCCTTTATACCACTTCAAATGTGACAGTGCCTGGTTAGATGGAAGTGTTGATGGAGAAACCTGAGTAGATTCAGAATTTAGTGAAACTTCAGTATTTTGAAGAGACTTCTTACAAAAAGCCACAAGCACTCAGCTCTTTTCCATTATGTTGTTTCACAAATCAAGCAGTCTTACATGTGGCCATCCATATGGACTACAAATAGAATAAAGTTTGGATTGTCAAAAAAAGATATTCCCCCAAAAATATTTTTCACTTCTCTTCTATAAGGTGTCCTCAGCTGGATGAAAAGGTGAAAGGTGTGAAGGAGGGCATGATGTGACCTCTGCCAGAGGAGAAGTTCAGGGCTTGGGAGGGGAGGAATCTGAGTCTGAATTCATGCAGAAATCTGGTGGAATTCTGGCTGAATTTTTGCTAACTGGCAAATGCTGAACTTTCAGAGGAAAGGTCAAGATAATTTAACAGGAAAAAAAGCTGCTGCCAAGTTCTAATGAGTTTCTTATTTTTTCCAATGTGGGAATAACTCTGAATTATCTGGATAAGATTAACGTGGTGCAATGCCAACAAAATGAACAGTTACCCTGGGACAAGTTCATCCTTGGCGTGACTGCTCATTGAGCTGCTTTTGCACCAGGGATTGGTTTTTCTCAGCTTTCCTTTAAGTTACTTTTCTGAACTCTAACAAGCTGAGACATCTGAATAAAATAATAATTTTACATCAAAATATTAATAAAGCAGATATTTCAGATACTTCACTTGCAAATAATTCATTGTACTAAATTAGTTTTTTCTAATCAATTAGGAGTCTGCCAGGTACCAGCAAATGGTAATTTAACAGCAGGAACGATTTTATGTATTTTTAGAGAGGATGAGAACCAATTTATTTAAAATTGTTCCTCCAGCCCACAGGTCCCAGGCTGAACACTTCCCTTCAATGACACAAAGGCTCTTATTCCGCCAGTTTTCCTATTTGGAACAGGGATGTATTGCCTTAGTGCTACTCTGAGCCTAGTTATTTTGTTTGCTGTTGGAGCAGCAAGCAAAATATACCAATATATGATTTATGTGCCTCAAGGACAAACTGAAGATCTGCAGAGACATATGAGTGCATCTATTGCTGGCACGTGGTTTAACAGGGTGGTACAGACCTCTTTTACAATCAGTACAGAGACACAGGGGACCAGAGTGACCCAGAATGTCCACGTGGTGATCTGAGCCCTTCTGCAGGCACACACAGTCCTTGATAAATGCTGCTTGTTACTCTCCAATGGATGATTCTTTGGTCTAACCCAATTTGTTTGTTCTCATAGGCTCAGACCTGCCTACAACTAGCTAACAGAAAGCAGTAGGTACAAATTATACCTCAACTATCACTGTTCTCTGGCATTTGAATGCTTAATGTTGTATTCTTTCACCAGCATATAATACAACCTGAAAAGATGCCTTGTTAGTCTCTGTCATTTCTGGTGGTGGAGTTAGGGCTGTTCCCTTTTTGCTTGATGCATTTGGAGCTCAAAATCTATTCCGTGAGGGGAAGGATTACATCTGTGCCTGATCACCAGGCTGTAGGCTGGATTTGTGCACTGACAACATTCCCCTTCAGCCTCTGACTTGGTACCTGCCCTCAGACTTGGTACCTGCCCTTGGGAATGCATCAGGGGAAGCCTAGCTGCAATGCTGAGTGGCAGGACAGTCACTTCTGGCTTAACTAAAGCATCTGAAGGGTTATATGCAGAGTAACCTGTAACTAGGATGTCACGACTTGGTGTGGTGTGTGTTGCCACAATCCTATCTGAATAGCATAGTAAGAATCATCTTTTAGTGTCTAAATCCTGAAACCTAAAACCTGTTGTGACTTCATGACAAATGTAAAGGAGTCCTCTCACAGTTCTCTCTACACATTTTTGGGGGCATGCTGGAGACAACAAGGTTGGATGCTGGAAACGATGAAATGCACCCCTGACTCCTGTAGCTGCACTGCCAAGGGCTTTGGTTTTCTTCACCTGGGTGTTCTGACCAAGGTCCTGTTCCAGCTGCATGTAGGTTCAAAGGGTGTCAGCTCAAGTACCTGCTTTGACAGTGCAGTAGGGAAACCAAATGGCAAATGCTTCTGCTTTGGCATCCCCATCACAGAATGCCAAGTGCCACAGAGGCTGGCAAAGCCCACGCAGCCTTCAGTAGATTGAAGGAACATGTCTCAAAAGAAAAAAGGCATTTGACCTCAGGCAAAGGCAAATATGTGCCATATAATTGTCATTACTGCTTTTCAGTATGATTGCAAAAAATTGAACAGCTTGAGGTTGTCATGTTTAGTAGCCGAATTGGTTCCACATTTTGCTGGGTAAAATTTGAAATACTCCTGTTATATGGAGTTCAAGACTTCTCAGTGTCTGCTTCCACAAACTCTGCATTGGTTTTATTCTTCAGCTGCAGTTTGATGTGCACAGCTGGCTGTCTCAAGTCAGCATTAAGGGGAATAACTGAGGTACAGCCTCTGAAGAGAGACAGGCCATGCCTGAGGCAAGTTTGTTTCCTTCCATGGGAAACTTCATCAAAGCCTCTCAAGGGAAGAGAGGGCTGCCTTTCTCTTTTGCTTTAAGTTAAACCAACAAACTGATTTCTGAAAATGCATTGTTCTAACAGTTCTTCTCATGCTTCAGAAATAGCTATACAGGTGAATATTAGTATTTTGGTATTATATATTAGTACTATATATTCAGTACTATTTTGTGCCAAATGCACACTAAGCACTATATACAGCTTCAAAACAAAGACAGCTTCTAGTCTAATCCAAAGGCTTTGTATAGCAAATTTTCTGTTAACTAAACACACATTTTCTCACTAATTTAACTGAAACAACTGACAGGCATGAAGTTCAAGCATAAGCAGAAGTTTTGCAGATCAAAGATTTGAGGATTTTTAAGGGCATGAATCAAGGCCCAGGGAAGTCATTGGGAGGCTCCAACAAACCAATATTTTAGAAGTCAGGTTGTAAAGACAGTAAATTAGCAAAAAAGATCCTTGAAATTGTGGCTGAGAACTAAAATTTGTAAGATTTTTCCATTACCTGAACACCTGGGAAAATAAGACAAGGCTTTTTCTTGGAAGGACATAAAGTGCTCTGCAAGGCGCTGAGGAAGAAACTGTTCCCAGAACACTGCTCATGGATGCTCTCTCTAGTGTTGTGCCCTTCCTTTAAGGCCGAGTTCATTCGCTTCTTTGATGTGTTAAAAAGAACTGAAAAACGGGGTTTTTGTTGTGGGTTCTCTGTTTGTTTTAAACCCACAGAAGGAGGAGTGCAGGTGAGCGTGTCGCGGCTTCTTTCTCCCCTCTCCCGCCGGGGTGGGAATGACCTGCCCATGATAGGAAATCAGCTTCCCATCCACTGCCAAGTCCCTCTAGTGGTGCCATCCCGCAAATCTTCCTCCTGCATCCCCAAATTAATGAAGAATAAACTCAAATCTAACCGGACAAATATTCTAACGCAGCCTTCCATTAGGGAAAATACTACAGCGCTGAGAAAAGCACATTTGTTTGGTCTAAGCAGCGTCAGGCTGCTGTAAAATCATGTCCCACTGTAAATGCTGTGCATTCAGTTTAACAGGGGTTGAAACTGTTTTCAGTGACAGCTGAGCAGGGTCCTCAATTTTCAAGCAAATATGAAACGAGATAAAAATATAATATGTTTTTCAGAATGTAAAGTTTTATCCTTGGTTCTTTCTGGAAAGATAATTTAGGGAGGTTTTTTTGAGCAAATTAAATTTATTTCTGTGGTGACCTTGTGAGGGACAAACTCAGTATTATCAGTGTGCATATTGGAAATAGGGAATTAGAGTTGGGGCCACTGTGTTCACAAATAAGGAATGATATTTCTGCTTTTTGAGACAGTAAAATGTCGGGAAGGAAATAACAGTGAAATGTTGTAAATTAAATGAGAGCTGCTGAGAATGAGATTACAGAATTGAGAAATGGAGGATGGTCCTTGAAGCAAGAACACCTGTATGCGAAATGCTCAATACAGCATTTTCTTCATTTTAATTATTTGTGGGTTTAAGGTGAGGTTTTTTGTTGTTTTGTTGGATTATTTTTAAGCCATATATTAAGGTAAATAGGAGAAACCACATTTGTTTGTGCTGAGGCTTTTTAAGCTTTCAGGGTTCAGAGCAATCAGAGCAGAGCTGAAAAATGCTTTAGCTGGCTCCAAACCCTTGAGTGGTGAAACACTGTGAAGGTGGCAGCAATCAGGCAGTGACCTGAATGACAGGGGACAGATGCTGGCTGTCCTGACCTGCTGACTGGCCAGGAGCCCCTCATCCCTGCACACATGCTGGTGGAATATTGCTTACAGCCAGGAGAATGCAAGGCTGGTTGCAAAGGCTGTAGCAGGAGCCCAGCACTGCTGCAGCAGCCAGGGCTGAGCTGGAAATGCAGTGAGCAGGAGTGGTACAGCTGCAGCTAAGTGTGGGTGATGCCAGTTTGTTCACTTCCCATTTGAGCCAGGCAGGATTTATCCATTCTGCCCTGCTCTGCCTGGATCCTTGGCATCCTGCATTGATGGGCTTTGTTTCCCATTTCACACATTGCCAAGGAACCACTGGGTAAAAGCACCTGATGTTTCTCTTGGGTTAGGCACTTATTTGATCAGAATTCAGCTTTATCTGGGAATGCATTACCTCAGTCTTAGGAACGGAGAGATTCATGTGGAGAAATCAAATTAATTTCCTTTCTTCCACCAGGTTGTCAATCAAGGTATGGGAAGGAAAATGGTATAATTTTTCACTTTTTTTCCTAATACCCTGAGGTTAGATGAGATTAAATATACTGTAACACTGCACCCCCATTCAATGCTCTGCAGAGATACCTGACCAAAGTCTGGTGAATGACAAATAAGTGAGTCTGCAGGGAAGTTTGACTTTTAATAGATTTTTTTCTAATCATATCTTGCTTTCAATAGAAAGACTCTATTTGGGAAACCTAGACAGGCAGTGGGCTAGAATAATAACCAAAAAAAGATCTGGATTCACAAATACTTTTTTTAATTTCAAAACATAAAGTGCAAACCCGTGATTGCCTGATGTTTGTGTTTATGCCTCTCCATGCAGAAATGTGCTGACCAGGGATGGAAGGTTAGGGAATCAATACTGAGAACTGAAGTAGCTTTTAGATGCTCAGCTCCTGCTGTGCTTGGTCTAATTTGCAGTTTGTTTTAATCCCATTTTAAATGGTGCTGGAGGAGTCTGCTTTATCTCAGCGAGACATCCAGGGAAGCTGGTAGTTGAAAATAATGGATCATCAGGAAATAAATGTGGGGATAATGTGTGCAGGGAAAACTTCAGCCATGAAACTTGTTTTGGAGCACCGCAAGCCCACATCTCTGCTCATTTTTTACAGTTAGAACTGAAACCCAGAGCTATTATAGGAAATCAGTCACAACAGTGCAGGGGTTCCAATTTTTTTAGGCTGAAATCCCCAGAAGAACTACTATTAATTTGCTTTTGCTGGCAGATAAACATTCATGCCCAAACTTTCAGAAGTGGTCATTTGGGGAGAGTCATGCTTCTCCCCTACATGCTGGATCTCACCTTTCACAGCACTTTGAGAAGTCAGCCCAGCTGAGTTGGCCAAGTATAAAACATTCTTGGTCCATGCCAAAACCCCACAGCAGTTACTGTGTGCTCCTTTGGCAAACTGATGCTTGCAGCAGAACACAGCAGAAGACAGGTGAATGTTGAGCAGGAATCCCAGAGGGTGGGGAAAGGCCCTTGCCCTTTGCAGAGGAGAAGGTTTTGGTCAGTGAAATGTCTTCTCACTCTGCTACTTGGCAGCCCTGTTTTATAGGGATCCAGCAAAGGCTGGGAAACTTGTCAGCCAGTGAAATGGAAAGTGAACTGAGAAAGCTCAAGCAGCCTGACTCCATCCATTGATACAGCAATAATTCCCCATGAAACTGGAGCAAAGAAATGTTTTAGATGATAATGCACTTTTTAAAATGCAATATCCTAGCAAAGAAAACTTCTCTTATTTTTAACCCACAGATCTGTGAAATCCTTTAATGACATTGATAAGCTACTTTGGTTTCCTAAAGGATTTCTCAAGTGGGATTGAATTTAGCAACTCCTACCTTGTACTTACTGGTAAGAATCTAGATGTACGAGTCCTTAAACAATAGAACTTTCAAGAACATACTTTGATGTGAGTGAGTCCTCTGTCATCTCTTATTTCTTCAGATTTCCAACCCCCCTCAAAAAGGTAGAGATGCAAATGCAACTAAAAGTTTCTGGCTGTCTTTTGGATGCTAATTCCCCTTTGTACTTCTCAAAGTCCACTCCAGAGTGTTAAGGCAGGAGGAACATTCCCACAGGACTTATTCCAGCCAGAGCTATCCCATGTCAGGGCAGGGTAAAAAAGAGATTTCCTGAAATACATTTTTTTTTTTTTTTTTGCTATTGGCAGAGTGCAGATAGCAATAGCCAATGCCTTATCTCCACATATCCATATTTATATCTCCACAAAGAGAGGGCACAAGAGCTCTTTCCTACCTGGAGGCACTGGGGGGATTACATGCTGTGAGGTCCTTGCAAGTGGCACAGGCTGAGGATGAACAGCAGAGGTTTTGTTGCATTGAGTCCCTCTGACCCACCCAGAAAGAGTCCTTGCAGCAAGGGCTGCTTGCCTCTCCTCTGCATCTGCAAGGTTGTAGTATTTTTATGCATTTTTTTTCCTACACATTTGAAAATCTCAGCCCAAGGAATCAGGGGGTTATGTGGCTTTTAAGTACATTTTTAGTGTGATTCTTGATGTGTTAACCATACCTTCTGTGTTTACAAACTGCCAATTAACAGTGTATTTATATTTAAATTACCTTTGACTAGGAGAATTCAGGTACTTTGAAAAAGGAGAAACATGAAACAGCTCTGTTATAGGCTGGTATTTTGGTATTAGCCTTTTTTTTAAAGGAATTAAACAGAATCTTGGAAAGTATTTAATTTTAAAGTACATTAATTTGGTCTAAGGCTTTAGCCTTATTTCTGCACCTACTTCATGTAAAAAAACCCAGAAAATTCTGTTCTGCTAGACCTAGATTAGGCTAGTTTTAGATTTAGATAGGTTTTGCCTATCAATATGTGAATATTGTTTGGATTTTGTTGTAAAGGGGGAAAATCTAGGGCTTTTAGATCCTTCATGGAACACAATGGAAAAGAAATGGTTTTAATTTCTGTGGCCAGCTAAAAGAGAATTGAGAGAATAATTCCCTTTGGTTTAAAATTGAAAGCTGGAGGGATTTTCTTTTCTCCTATTCAAAATGGGGGAAAGTGTTGAATAAAGGAGCCAAGTAAAAGTTTAGTTCCCCTGAAAAAAAATTGATTTATTTTGGGGAAATTCTGGTATTTTGGGAATTTCTTAGTATAGCTGCATGATAGAATAATTTCAAATGTAAATGCTGAAAATATATTTGAGTTTTCCCCTGGATTTCCCTTTGAGCTGAAACTTACTGTTTACTCTAATCAAATGCCCAAACTTTTTCATTCATCTTGAGTTAGGATTTCTCAGAGAAGGAGCTGTCTGAGAAAAGCCTTCCTGAAACCCAAGAAAATGGGAATTCTCAGGGGCAATGACCACCTGGAGGCTGCCAGAAAGGACACACCATGGAAGGACCATGTATGTCCCCTGTACATGGCAAAATATGAAGGTCCTATGGCAGAGGGAGTCTGGGAGAAGAAATCTGGAAGCAGGGAGTATTTTCTTGGAGTGAAAAGATCTAACATTATAGGATATCCTATATAATATGGTTCTTATAGCACTATATAATAAGATAGGATATATATAAAATCCTATAATAACGAGATTATTCCTATAATGTAGGATATCTAATATCAAGATATTTCCAGAATGGGGAATATGAAGCTGTGGATTGCAGGGTAATTAAATAAATATTTTCAGACCTCTGGTTGCTTGTCATCATCTCTTTTTCTTCACTGTCAGTACTGTGATTTGCAAGGAGTATAAAGAGAATGTGAGAGATTACAACATCTGAGTCAGCTCAGCTCAGGCACAGCAACGTGATCCAGCCAAAAAGAGCAAAGCTAAAGGTCACCTGTACCCTTCTGCATGTTCAGCTCTTCAGGTTTTTGCCTCTATGAGTCACTGTCTTTTCCAAACTTCAAACTGAATAAAGCAAAACCATGACGTGAGCTACCAATGTGCTTAGATCAGTTTCTTGAATATGGGAAATATTCTTCCTAAATGGACAAAACAAGTGCCTTGGCATGGGCAGGGATAGGTTTTCAGGAAGTGATGGTGGGAAGAGAGGTAGCAAAAAAATTGTCAGCTTAGCACCCAGCAGTATTAGCTGTATTTTGTCAGAATAGCCAGCATCCTACAGGAGCCCCTTCCTTCCACTGGTCCTGGTCCTCGGGGTGAGAGCCCACCCGTGGCTGCACACTTGGAGAAGGCATTCCTGGTCATGACTCTCAGTCATGAGCATGATCGTCACCCAGAGCAGCCTCAGACAGACTTTTTTCTCACTGCAGAAATACTTAAAGAAGAGAAAGACAAGTGCAAGCATGAAAACCCATTGTAGCATGCAGTGGCACTGAGCCTTTCACTAGTGGAATGTGCATGCTGTATCTCTTTAGTGTCCAGCACCAGGGTCTTTGACATCTTCTAGAAACAGCTGCCACACCAGAATATCTCAGAAACAGAAAATTCCCTGCAGCTATGTCAAATGACACTCACCTTCCCACGGCTGAGGGGTGCAGGGAAAACAGAGGGACTTGGGATCACTGCATAACCAGAAGAGCTCTTGCTTTGGCTTCCAAAGCACCTCCTTGAACCCCCTGAGTAATTCAGGTGTGGAGTGGGATAAGCCCCTCCCTTTCATTGCAGGCCTTTCACCCTGAGGTGTAACTTACACCTGTAAGCCAAGGGAAGGGAACCACAAGCAGCCAAAGACACAAGATTTACACACCTGGCCTCCCAGGTTGCTCTCAGGATGAAGGTCACCCTCCACTGTGTGATAAATGCCAATCACTCATTTTTAGAAATTTATGAAAATTTAATAAAGAATAAAATTGGTTACAAAAAGAAAATTAATACAAATAAAAGTTTAAAAAGTTTTAGAGACAGGACAAATAAGGAGACAATAAAAGGGGCAAAGAAAATAGGTAAGCAATGTCCTTTCTCCTCCCGACTCCATGTCAGGAGAGAGAAAGGCAATCTTTACTGGAAAACTGCTCCTTTTTGAGGACAGAAACCTCATAATTATGCATGCTTTATCAACTAACTTGTTTTTCAAGAGTCTTTGGCTTAAGCCTTTTGGCGACATAGGATCCTGCTTTTGACATAGGATCCTGCTTTTGTTGATTGGGAGCGTCTGCGTTCTGAGAGATGCATTCTTTTGTCTGAAGAGGGAGAGGGGGGGTTTTTTATCTCCTGTAAAACATTCACCTGGAACAGGCCTCTCCCTTGAGCTAAGAAAAAAACCTTACACACAAACTTTTACCAAAACTTAATGTTAAAAACCACATCCACCATTTGTTTCAAATGTTAATATTGCATAACTTTTCTAACTAGCATATTACATATAGTAAATATTTGCGTAGAGCCAAAACACCCAATATGCATTTTTCACAACTGGGATACCCCAGCCCCCATCTGTGTGCATGAGCAGTCTTGGCAGTTCTTCCATGCTTCTTGGTGGTTTGGTACCACAGCAGGAGAGGCCAGGTGAACAGTTTGAGGGCTGCATGTGATGCTCTTAATCTGTGCTGGGAGTGGGAATATTCAATGAGCTGCTTTAGAATGCTTTCTATTAAGTGTGTAGCCAGCCTTTACAAGCACTGCCCATGTTTCTAGCCATTTAATTAATCAGTGCAATGAATACAATTGAGACAGGTAATAAAAAGCCCTTTATTCAACCTTAAACTGGCACATAATTTTACCTGTCAACAATCTGCAGTACAGAAGGTTGTTTCTGAAAATCCTGGCTCTGAAAGTTACTGAGCTACTCACAAAAACGCACTTAACTGCCAGTGAGTCAGCATTCAGAGGTCTGAAACTCATTTCCAGGAATTGTGTGATTTACAAGGCTTGACTTTCAAACTTGGCCACTGACATAGCAAGAGAAGAAATAAAAACATTCTGAAATAAAACCCCCACATGCCTTTCAAATGCAAAGCACAATAAGAAAACTGTCAGTCTCTTGAGACAAATCTGTACCTGTCATTTAAAATTAGAGGGTAGTGGAGAAATACTCAGTCTCAGTCATTTTCCCTTTGGAGTCACAGTTTCTTTACTGATGTCAAGTCGAAAGATACCACTGAAACAGAAAAAGGAAGCATTCTTTAAATTTCACAGTACAAATGAAGGCAGTTCCTGTTCCTTTGGATCCCTTAAATGTGGAATGACAGTGTTTGGTATATTACCAGCATCGTAACACTGATGATCTTCAGGCAGGGCTGTTTGAGCAGAGCAGAGATAACAGACTCCTGGCAGAAAAGTTTCACTATTGTTATTTTATGTTGGTATTCCAGTGAAGCTCAGGAAAACTTTGACCAGATGCATTTCCAAAGATGATTTCCAAATATTACCAACGATTTCATGTGGAAGCAAGAAAATTTGCAGGTCCTATTTAGGGAATGAGATGATTAATTCATTTAGAAGGTTAAGACAAGGGAAGTGATCATTCCTAGGTGACCATCAACCACTAAGCAGGATTGGTAGCAATCTCTTAGGAGAATAACTTTTGCTCCTGGCAGTGCCTTCAGCAGCTCTTGGAAATAAGTTGCTATCTCATTTTCTTAATTTCCTGGCTCTGTGTCCTACTTTTCAGACAGATAATTTTCCTTTTCATTAGGGATGTTATGGTAAAGGTGTAATTCATACTCCTAGGAGCTAAAGCAGTCACAGGGTTATTAATTATGGAGGCAATGTAACCTTATAAGACCCTATGGCTGGAAGGGGAGTCCATTCTCCTGACTAAAAGACAAGGCAGAGGCTGGTGGCTGCAGTTTGCTGGGAGGCAGAGTATCCATCCCTTGCACCAGAGCCTTGGTAACCAAATGATATTGCTCCCCTTAGTGTGGTAGGTTTCTAATTGGAGTGAGGTACATGCCAGCAAAGAGTTAAACAAATTTGTGGCAAACCTTGCATTGCCTCTTTTGGGGTTTTTTAGGAGTGACATTTAGTGCTTTTATTTGCTGTCTAAGTCCTCTTTTGCTGCAGAAGTTACTGTCCCTTGAACTGTACCTGGTAAATGCTACTGAAGAATGTGCAAATACATAGACAGTACTAGTAGCTCTCATATGTGTTAACTTTTCCTCTTGCTTATGGAAAAATTAATTTCTTTGGAATATCCCAGTGTCCTAGGATTCAGTATCTTGTATTGCTATCAGTCCATTTTCAGACCTGGTTATGCCATGGGGACAACCTGGCTTTATCTTGTTAGAGCAGGTGATGTCTTCATGTTCGTGGGTACAGGTAAAGCCCCCATAATGACTGTCTGAAATGTTTAGCAGATTTTATTTGCTTAAGTAGTTTAGGCTAGTATATGTGATTTGCATAGACTTGAAAATTCACTTGAAAACAGAATTTTTTAATGTCTTTGACAGAAATCTGAGGTTTGCAGTGAGAAAGTGGACATTCTCCCTAAGATCTATCTATTCTTTGTTTCCTAATTGTTAATAAATTCCTCACCTTTTTTTTAAATTTTTTTTATTCAATATAAACTCAATTATATTTGGACAAATTAAAAGCCCTATCTGAGCAAGGTATGAGAGCATATGAAATAATTTGGAACTTGCTTGGGTTTTATCAGAAGGGGGGAGGAGTTGTTTTCCAAGGTTGATGCCAGACCAGTAAATAAAGAGGAATAGTTCAGTGCTCTCATGGTAGTATGCCACTGGAGATTTTATTTCAAACTGCAATTTCCCAAGCCAAACATTTATGTTCCATCTGGAAGCCCACAGGTGACCTGCCCAGGTTTTTTGCACAGATGGTATAAGACTCTCTAAGTGTTTTATTGGTGGGAAAACAGAGAACCTTACCGTGTAGAAATTAGGCAATTCTCAAAGCAGTAAAATTGTATATTGTGGTAGCAACATCCTAACTAAGGTAAAAGAGTTTAGAAACGTTAATGGGCACAGCCCTATGGGAATAATGTGGCACCATCCAGAGGTCTGACAGTGCTCTGTGTTTGCTTGTTTTCCAAAGCAAACTGCTATTCATCATCATCATTGTGAATTACATGACTTCTAGGGCTTTTCCTGGGCTGAGGTAAGAGGCAAAGAAAAATGTATTCGAAATGAACAAGTGTTAAAAGTTACTCAATCCAAACTCAGTGTACAGATGGGTGTTAGGTATGAAGGATCCCTATTTTTTCCACACTGGTTTTCTGATTCTCTGCTTAGATCTCAAAAAAATGGTGCAGAGAGTGGGCTACTTATAAGTAAGAGAATGAAATACCACATATTAAAAAAGTGGTGAAAATATTATCTCTCTGAAGAATAATGTATTGGAAATACACCAAAACAGGCAAAGAAAATTCTCCTATGTGTAAGTAGACAAGTGTATGCACATAATTAACATGTTCTTTATCACATATAAAATAAATTTTTTCTTAAAATCCCAAATAATCAAATGATAATCAGCAAAAACCCCCAGCCTGCTGTATCAGGCCTCTGTGCCTTTACACATTTGGAGGAAAGCATGTTATTTCAATAGACATTGCATACAGTTAATAAAGCACTTGAAAAAGGCAGCTGTATATTATTTCTTCTCATGGCCTCAATAGACTATTTATGTTTTATCAGGAGATGAGAATTTGAGTAGATGTGATTACCTGAGTTCAAAGAAGAAAACATTTTAACCAGGACACCTTTCCATCTACTTTTGTTTTGGTGAGGGTTATTTACGTTCTTATTAAATCATCTAATAGCAATCAAGTGAGGAAAGACAGGAGGGTAAACAAGCTGAAAATTAAACCAGAAAGCATTAGAATGATGTCCTTATTGTGTTTTGCAGGCTGAATTTGATTTTAACATTGCAGCAAGTTGGGAGATACTTGCCTATACAAAATCAGAGTCCAGCTGGCTTCATTGGAGTCTGTGTGGGCAGCCACTGAGCCACACACCTTCGATTCTGGAAGAGTTCACTCTCGGACAGGAAGAAAAAAGGTGAAAATCCAAGGTGAGAACTGCTTCACCAGAGAGCTCTGGATTGAAGAGGTGTCACTGAATGGAGGTATTGCCATGTTTTGCTCCTGGGCTGGGAGGAGAGAGGTGCTGTTGCAGTGCTTGATCCTTGCTTTTCTTTTTTGTTTCAGAATTTTTCCAGTGAGAGATTGTCCCATCTTCTCACCTAAAAAAGGGCCTTAGTAAATGAGCAATATTTTTAAATAATGCTCTGAGAAGATAGATGGCATCCTTTTGTTTTATGTAAGTCTTTTTTTAGTATTGGATTTTTTGGTGTTGCTTGGCCTGTTTTTTCCCAGCATGTCTATCCAATGCATAAATAACATCCTGTGGTGAAGCAGCAGTCTTGTTAACAATGGATCATATGGAATATGAGTTAAACACCAGTACAAATGATTATGTATTTTAGCAATTCTGCAGGGCTGCTTGTTTCTAGTCTTTCCCCATTACATTATGGGACTTTCTGTTACAACAAATCATCTGAATTTGTCTTGCAATGGGAATGGTAGCCATCAACCAGCTGCTCAATTGCACACCAGAGAGCTACTGAGGAACAGGCACAAAAGGCACAACAGCTCAAAGAGGTGACTCTGCTCTCAGAGCTAAGACAAACCTCTATGGTTACAGACCATTGAAATACTAAAAAAAAAAAAAAAACCAAACCAAAAAACCCCAAAACAATTAAAAGCTTTTGTATAAAAAAACCTTTTAAAAAACATTCAATAATTGTGTTGAGTTCTTGATATAGAAAGGAAAAATTAAAAAACCTCCAAAACATCCTCAAAATACAGTTTATTGTGACTGTCCCAGTTGTCTCTCATAAATATTATGATCCTATTTCTCACTTTTTATGTTCAATGGGGTTCTCAATAGACCAGTGAGCAACAGGCCATTTTGGAACTGCTATCATCAGGGGCATATGTTGCTTAATTCCTAAAACAAAGGTGTTACATAGTGTGCTCTAAATGTCATTGCTGCCACTTAGAAACCGAGGCGATTTGCATTCCTTTTAATAAATTAAGTATTTAATTACATTATAAATGTAACCTCTAATTGAAGCACCTGCTCCCAGTGGGCATAACTCTATGATGATTTTGCACGAGCTACCTAGAAGTAGATGCCTGCTGCTGCAGGAGTGGGTGTCTCACTAATTGGCACTTAAACATTATTCTTCAGTATTTTTGCATCTTAATGGATCTTTCCCCAGGATATCTCTTAGGACGGTATTTGTTTTGCTCTAGTGTGTTGCCTTTTTGTTCTTGTCCTCCACTTGTGGACATTTGTGTGTCTGCACTTTCCTCTTTGAGAGCTTTTGTTTTGCATGCCCTGATACCCACTGCTATCTCACAGCATTTAAAGAGGGATGCCAGTCCCTGTCATGCCAGTGGTGATACTGTCTGGTTCTAAACCTATTTAACTGTCTGAATACAGCACAGATTTTTAATATCTATAGTGCTACTGAAGTTATTACTTGAGCTCTGATACCTCAGTTTGCTCTGTGTGGTAACTCATGAACCAAATGTAGAAGCACAGTTCTGAGGATGCCACATAAAACTTCACCAAATGCTGAAGCCCCATATCAGTCTGATTGTTAAAGCTTTAACAGCTTTAAATGTATTTATTTAGCATAGCCTCTTGGGTAAGGTCTAGTCAAAGAAATTATTTTCTTCTTATCTATGTTTTGTTTTCACATCAGTAAGAAATTTTATTTTTTGTTATTTTGTTTGTGTTGCTTCATACTGTTTCTGGTCAGTTTAACTCTCAAGGTGGCTGAATCAATGCATTTAAATAACACTTGCCTGTGTTTTGTGTATCTAGAGAATGTTGTGAAACCATTACATTTAACTGCTGTTACTGTTTGATTGCAGATCATCAAGGTGTTGGGCAGACCAGATACCAATGACAATATTTTGTTCCAAGTGATTGAAGAGCAGCTTTACAGTTTCCTTCCCTGATTCACATTTCCAAGACTACCCCTGGATTTGCCTCTGTGTTTCTGACCTGTTTTCCTGTCAGCTTCCAAGGGAAGGTGCCAGCCTGGTGCTCAAACCTGAACAAACAAGGCACTCTCACAGCAGTCAGGAATTTTGGGCCAATCCCTGCAACAGCAGTGCAGTTTGGTTGCTGAAGAAGTGATGAAAGCTCTGAGGAACAGCAAAAGATATTAAGAATTTTTCAGATCTCAGGCAGTTTCAAAGGCTCACTCTGTTGCTCTCAAATAGTACAAGAATTTCAGCAGCACATTAAATTCTGGGATCTATGGCCTACAGTAACTTACTTCTGTCAAGAAACAGTACCAGGCACCACAGAGAGGGCCCAGGAAAGAAAAGACAAAAAGACTGTTTGTGTGTTGCTTACAGTTTAGTTTAGTTTCTTCCAAACTCCCTTAGGAATTTTTC
The DNA here is from genome assembly GCA_017589585.1 of Phylloscopus whistleri. Taxonomy (NCBI): domain Eukaryota; kingdom Metazoa; phylum Chordata; class Aves; order Passeriformes; family Phylloscopidae; genus Phylloscopus; species Phylloscopus whistleri. The sequence goes on along the minus strand of JADMLD010001629.1, from coordinate 870,337 downwards.
CTTTTATAATTATTAAGCTCTCACTTCATTACTCATGTAAGTTTTCTGCATGCTCTTGAACTTGTCTTTGTTCAACCTGACACTGGCTAAATACACATATTCCTCTGGGTTTAATTTACTCTCACCATGCTTCTCCTGGTTCTCATAGTAGAAGAAAGACAACCAGGCATTTGCCATCGAAATAAAGTCTGATATTTAAATTCAAAACAATGCAGTTTGCAGGATTAAGACTGATGATGTAAATTAGAACTGTGTGACCTTAGAAAAGTCTTATCTCTTAGAGAGAACTTGCACAAGGTCCTGTTAAAGAAGTACAAATTATAACCATTTCTGGTTACTCTGTATTCTATAGACAACACGAGAACCTTCTCCAGTTCTCTGGAGATATCCAAAGATTAATTCAAACTCACATATATAAAGATATTGTTGATACCATAATATTTTTCCCTCCTCAAACCTCTCATTTTGAAAGATGAAGCCTGAATTTTATATCTGAGATAAGCAGCCTATTTAATTAGTTTAGGACTCGACTCTGTGTGGGTGGATGAATTCTATTTGTTTTGCTGAAGTACGACAGCTCCTTTTCACATAAGCTGAGAATGCAATGCCATTAATTTTTCTTTCTATAAATTGTGCCACTAAATACCTCGTTAAGTTCGTTAGGAGAATAAATGAAGATGTATGGGAATACCCTTTCTGGAGGAGAAACTGCACCAAAACAATCTGGCTGCAAAATGTATGTTTGTAAACACTGGATCACATTCTCAACTGTGCAGTTTCATTGACTTTGATTAATAAAGATCTGGTCTACCAGTTTTCTTTCAGATAAATACAAATGTACTCTTCCTAGTGTCTCAAAATGGCTCTCCCTGATACCAAGTGCAGAAAGGAAGACAGCTGAACCAAGGCTTCTGGGCTAAGGCTTCTAATGAGGGCTGTGGTCTTTTCAAAAATGTTAAAGAACAAACTGGGCAAGTGGGGCTGTGAAAGAGGGGCAGCTGTCTTCATGTGGGGAATTACCTCCAAACTTTCAGGGTTTCATAGAGATGTGGGCAGAATCTGCTGCAGGGCTGTGGAATAGCAGAGTCTTTCTCATCCTTATCAGCTACTACTTTCTACTTAACCTTGTTTTGATAAAATAAACCCCCAGTACTGGATCAAGAGAAGGGCTTGTTTTTTGGGTTGGCCTGCTGTACAGTTTGGTAATTCTCAAAATGTTTGTGGTGGCTTTTTCTTGATGGTCCCTGTGAACATTCTGTGAAAAACAAATTTCTCCTCTTCAGCATCACCAGCCCAATGTAGGTGTTGCTGCTCTTGGCAACTTTCAATCTGTCAGCCATTGCATATCTCTGCCTATCCACATTAAATTTTCTGTTAAATCCCTGTGCTGACAGGGAACAGCATTACAGAATTCAGCACAGCTGTGAGGTCATAGTGCAATGTGCATTTGGAAGGCAGACGTGAGCTGCAAGGTAGGAAGCTCCCAATAAATACTGCAGGGATAAATAAGCAATCTGTACATCTGTGATGGGAAAGGAGAAGTTGTCACCTAATGCTGGCCATGGGAAGCTCAGTGATAGGCCATGATACTCCAGGCTGCTGGCAGGATGCCTCCTCTCAACTGATTTCCCCTCAAGGCATCTGGCAGGGGTGCCTTGTCTCTTTTGAGGGGTAAAAAAAAACAAAGACTAAATCTTCATGCTCTACTTGATTCCCTATGGGTGTGCTCCATGTGTTTTTGCTACATGACATATGGCTCTATTATGAGACTCACCTTCAGTTTGGGAAGTGTCTTTTTGCTGCCTGGGACTTGTTTCGTGCCCCTCTGCCATCTGGATCTGTGACAGTTAAAACCATCTTGGCCTGGACTCTGTTCAGTGTTTGTTGCTGAAAAACCTCAGAGCTGAAGTTGGTGTCTTTCATCAATAAAATTCAAAACAAATGTTCATATGGGAGAAGCGAGTTACTGCTTTGCTGGGCAGTCACAGTGGGTTCCTTATGATAATTTTTGTTTTTCACAAAAAAATAAGAATCTTCAAAGATGTGTGACTTGTGTTACACCTGATTTCTGTAAAGACTAATTGGATGTACTTTGCTTTTCCTGAAGAAGTTTTGATAGACTTCTCTTTGTTCTCCACTTTAATTCGAATGAAAAGAAGACATTTACTTGGGCTAATTAATTTATTTGTGTTAATGAATTTTACTGACTCATCCTCCCATATTGCACTGAAATTTGAGGTGTGCTGCAAATCAGGCATGGTTTAGCATACCAACAAGGCAAAAGTATTTGGGGGCTGTGGGTTGGTTATATATCTACCATAAATAAAGGCACTTAGAAAACTGAAAGCATTGCCTAGAGGTCCCTGGTTAGAGAAAAGCCCTTGTTTTCAGCCTGAGATGTGGCTCAGCTGTGTTTGTGGCACTGGCTATTTACAGCCACTTAAACTCAAAGACAGATTTATAAATAGTTTACAGAAATATTGCTTCAGTTGAACAAAGCAATTTTTATTTTTTCCAGAAGTGATGCTGTAAGCCACTGAAGGCTGGAAAAGTTGTTGATAAAATGTCAGAAAGAAGGAGTGGAGGAAAACTATCTCTGTCTGCAGCAGAAAGTCAGGCAGCCATGAGGGAATGGATGTAAGGTCATCCAGCCAGGATGTGGAATTTGGTTGCCCTTGAGTATCTGTTAGGCTAGACCAGCAGGACAACAACATTTCCTTGATTCAGGAGGTCAGAAGAATGACAACAGAGGTATAGTTTGGAAGTCCTGGGGTGAAAACAATTTTGTTGGAGCTTCCTCAAAACTCCTGCCACTGGCAGAAGACTTTTTGAGCATGGCTGAGGCAAAATGCCCAAGATGGGCATGAAAGGATTGAGCTTGCCAGGAGAATCATCAGCTCCTTCTCCCCTAGAAGTGAGACAGCTTGGTGGGCTGCAAGAGTGTTTGGTGGGCTCTTCATGCCTTTTCTACCTCTCTCAGGTACCAAGTCATAGGTAAATGATGTTTCCTTGAAGATCCAGTCAATGCAGACATGGGTCTTGTGCAGTTGATGAGAAACAAAACCAACCCAAAACCAGCTACTGCTCTCAATTAGCTTTTGTGTTGGTCACTTTTTACCTTTTTTGCCTGCATGTCTTGGTACCAGACCATGATAAGCCCCCCTTGCTCCTGTCAGGTGTCTGCAGTGATTGGATGGAGGCTGTAGCTCAGAGCTGGCACCAGCAAGTTGCCTGCAGGTGGCAAGTAAACTCTCCTGGGCAAACTCTCCTGTACTTTTCCTCCAGGCACACTTTACAACTGAAGAATGAGAAAGCTTTGGGATATGTGAAAAAGGGGAAAACGTGCATGTGAAGGAAAGGAGCAGCCACAAAAGTGCCAGAGGATGGAATCTGTTTATGGAGTTTTCTGTTGGTTATTGCTTCTGCTCTTCTGGGAGGGAAAATACCACAGTGAACAAAAGATAAGCAATTATTTCTGTCAGGATGTCCATCTTGAGAAGAACAAGAAAACTCTCCAACGTGGACAGTCCAGGAGAATACTCTCCTTCCCTTCCCACCTTTAACAGGCAGGATACTGAGAAAACGTGAGGAGCAGCATAAGCCTGCAAAACTGTGCCAGATGTACGGCAGAGTTTAAACCCAACTGTCGACAACAAAGCCAAACAGTACGAACCAAACGATGCTTGCTGGCATCCTACACTGCGGGCAGATTTCCAGGCTGGGTGGGAAGTGAGCTGGAAAATTGCCAGGCAAGAGCAAAGTGCAGACGTGCCGACACGAACCTCGGTGCCTTACTCTGCAGAGAACTCAGCAGAGTCTCAGGCAGCCACTCAGGAGGTGTTCAGCATTCACCAGCTGCTGCAAAAAGCTTCACTCTGTGCTTACACTCAGGTACTGGCAGCAAACAATGGTTTCCTTCTGCTGTGGGTGACCAGGCCTGAAGGTATTTCAAAGCTTTCCACTTTGTGGCAGGATCCAAAAGTGAATTCCATCCTCTGGCCCTGCTTCCTAGGTTATCTTCCCAAAAGAGGGGCAGGTTCTTTCTGACAAAGGAAGTCCTGCTTTCTGGTTTTCGCACTTTTAAAAACTGATTAAAATACTTTGTGGAGGTGGCTTTTCTCAGGTGGAAAGGGCATCTCTCCCCATCGGGTAGTTTGGTTAAACTGAGCATCATTGTTTAGGTGAGTCTGCTTGAAAGCTCACTCGGGGATGTAAACCAGCAGCTTTTGTTTCCAAATTGCTTTATATTTTGTGGAATTACATCCATCTGTGAGACTTTCAAATAACATGAAATTTAAATGGTGGCATTTTGCATTTATTTTGTCCAAAAGTAAATGTTTAAGCTGTTAGACAGCAGACTCAGGGAGAGAGTGAAACTTCTAACACTTATCTCTTATTGAAGAAAAAAATCCCCTGAGGTAATACCATCATAATTTCATCTGTATCTAAAATTTTCACCTTCTCTTTAATCATATTTCTTGCAGACTTCCTCTCTTCCCCCAAAATGAGTAAGTTTTTGGTTTTTTTTTTTTTTTGTTCTTGACTTCATGCGTCCCCCCCCCCTCCCCAGTTACTTCAGTAGAAAAATTGGCAGAAAAAAACCTCTGTATTTGGATAAATCTGTTGCTGGGAAAGAAACCAGTCTGTTACTACCTCTAGAAATCAAGTCATGTTAGGTTATCTTCTGCATACAACTGGCAGAAGTTCAAACTTCTTCATGCCAGGAGATGTAGTATTTGAACTTACTCATTTTCTGGGAATGTCACTTTTTCCTTACACTCTGCAAACCATGTGAATGCATTTCTATTTATGGAACAAATTAGTAATTTGCTTGAGTATTGATTAGCTAACTTCAGAATTTACTTTAGGGACATAAAATGTGCTGTCAGCACTTGAGGTTCAACAGTGTAATTAATAAATATTTAGGTTTTGCCTGATTTTTGGAATCACCTTGATTGTTTGAATATTTTGTTAATTGCTAAGATTTTGTTTGTGTAAATTCCCCAGAGAAAATGCTTATGATGTTTCAAATTGTATAAATAGAGTGTTACTGATTTTTTTTCCTTAGAAAAGGAAAGGCTCAAGGCCTTTGACATATCTGCTTTGTGACTTGAAGGCTTGATTGCCATTTAATTGCCTTTAGTGCCCCCTAGCCTTTGGGCTGTCAGCATGGAATTGCTTTCATTTTATTGCTATATTAAAGGATATAGAAATGAAGGATGAAGCTAGCACTTCAACTCCATAGTTCTGATTTTTTCCAGATTTTTTAATATGATGAAAAGTGAGTAAATTTCCAGAACATAAACTTTAGGAAGCAAAACCAGCAAAGGGACTGCTGTATACATATTCTGTGTATGTTTGAACCATGCAGGGATTGAATGAGTCAGTTGACAGTCACTGTAGGATTACTCTTTTGTGGCTTTTTGCTCAGACAACCATGCAAAGGTAAACAGGAATTGTTACTGGTGTTTGGAAAGGTGAGAACTCTCATCCATGTGTTGGGAGCTACTTGCACAGGTAGGGCAATGCCAATGACTTCTATCATATGATAAATGTAAACATTTATCACAAAACAAACTCAATTTAAATTACCCAGAGTTTACATGAACTTAAGATCTATTAGAACTTACTGGTTCTCTAGATGAAGACACGTAGGAATATAAGGGCATGATTTTGCTTATGGGTCATTAGATCTTAATACTAGAGGAGATGCAGTTGCTCATTGTGGCAGTGAACACAGCCCTGGCTTGTATGCAATATAGAGTGGGCAGTCTGGCTTGAAAACAAAGAGGATTATGTAAAAATTGCCATTAGTTGAGATGGTCTGTTTTTTATCAGCCTGAAAATATTAGGAGCTAAATTGCTGCAAGAGCAGAGCTTCATTTCACTTCAGCACAGGTGGCTGAGAAACAGTTGGACCATGGTCTGGTATGTACAAGTTAATCAGCTAGAACAGGGTTTATCACTCCTTTCCAAAAAAGAGGGATCTGTGTCATCAGTGGTCTGTTGGAGATTGCTATCAAACATCATGTTCTAGCAAAGTCATTAGGCTGTTCAAACTTGAGCAGTGCTTGGCTGCCACAGACTTTCTTTTAATCAGAGCGACATAATTGTAGCTACTCCACAGGCAGAAGGAAATCTGGGCTCTGAAGCTGCATTCTGTGTGTTTGCATTTAACTCCTGCTCCTCCATTTCTTGTCAGCTGAGATGTGGGAGTGGGGAACTAGCAGGCTGAAAAGTTCAAAACTATTTCAGCACAGCTTCAGGTACCTCTTCCTAGCTGTCTTGAAGATATGGTCCCCTAGATATAAAGGAAAAATATAGCTTGAATCTCTTTCAGTAGTCATAAAACAAAATGTACCTTCACCTCTATTGATGTAAATATCTGCTCTGCAAGTATGTTGGATTAAGTACAAGGCACACAAAACCTGGGGTTTTGTAAGGGGTTTTAAACCTACAAACAAAATTCTTTGCTAAATCTTCTGTAAATCTTCCCCAAATCAAGGAAAAAAATGACAGGTGCCCCTAAGTCATCTCTAGGACATTAAAGGGCAAGGACAGTGACACACAAGCAATAAATGCTCTTCAGATACCATGTGTGTTTGCATAACTGTAAAAATTTGGCTAGCAGATGGAAACACGTTGAATTTCAATACAAATTGGATCTTCAAAACCACTGTTTGTTACCAAATTGCTCTTGAAGGATGGATTATGATGGCTATTAGGAGTCTCTGTGAGGAACCCCTTGCTCAAGCTGGCAGGCAGTTGCTCACCTAAAAAGCTGCAACGATTTCAGTGTACAGGCTTTGTCCCCAGTGCGAGGCAAGTGCAGAACCTGGTCCAAATCATTAGTTATAAATCAATGTGCAGGTAAGCAATATTTTCTCTGAGGACTGGCAGATGATAAGAGTTATCAGTAATTGCATCCATGTGCTTAACCCATGATTAGAGAAGGGTTATATGAACGGGCAATGAGCTCTGTTGAGATTGTAGTCTGTTTAAAACAAACTAAAAACATGCACATGTAAAGCTATCACAGTCCAGCTGATGCATGCTAAATCTTTAACCTTTTCTTGGCATGACAGAGTCTTTTTAATAGGAAAATCCATCTTCAGAAAGTGGAGGAATTTCAGGCGGAAAAGCACAGAGCCTGGTACAATAAATAGCTTTGGAGTGGGAGGACATGTAAGAAGTGTGCCTGGGATGCAAAAAGACATCTAGAAACCTGGAGAAATCGTATCAAGAGCTGTTGGGAAAGAACAGGAGAAAGTCCAAGTGGTTTAGGGTCATCACAAACTGCAGCAGTGCTATTTTCTCAGTACCTGGAACACGTGGCATTCTCTGACAAATCTTGTGCATTTTTTGTGTTGCTGTTGAAGGGCAGAGCAGAGCTTGGTCCCTCACTGTGTTCTTCATCAACAGAGGCCATGAAAAAATTGTGGAAGTTTTCTTTGAATGGTCACTTGCTATCAAAATCCTTCTTAGATAAATTTAGGGAAAAAACTGAGAAGTGGTTTCTATTAGCCTAGCTAAAATTTAGTTCTCTCTTTGTTTCAGGCCAAGTTTTTTGCATATTCAGGTATTTTTTCAATTCCTTTCATGATGACTTATGTGAAAGTTAACAGAGGAAAATCCATTCATGTGAGGGGCTTATGCAAGGGTCTCTCAAGCCATTCTGTTCTGTGAGAGTTTGAGACTCCATTGGACAAAATTTAAAACACGAAGAGAGAGAAACTGCAAAACATTGTGGAAGAGATGGTTATTTTAAAACCTCTGAATGCCATCCAGGCCTTGGAAATAGTTATTATGTAGTGAATGCTCAAAACTCTTTTGGAGGAATGTCAAAGGAAGCATCTGTAGAAAACAAAAACATCAGTCTGAGATGCTGTGGAACTTTTCACAACCCTATATTTTGCCTATATTTTTTCTAGGTTGTATTTTCTTTGTCTCTCATTTCTTAGGAAGACCTTGGCTATTTCTGGGACTCCTGAACTCACTGTTATTCCAGTCAAAGCTTACTGCAGGTGATTCATTCCCTGGGGCGTTGCACATTCACTGCTTTGCAGACATTGACACTGGCACAACTCTGTGGAACAACTTCTACAGATAAATGCACAGTACGAGGTAGGAGAGGAAAGGAAGAGCAGGCTAACAAAGTGATATGGCCAAAAACTTTTGAAACACTTAGAAATAACATTTTGGAGATAATCTCAGGCCTCCAGCAATCCCTTATACACATTCAGAGTTGATAGCTCTTTGTCTCAACCCTTACTTTTCAGACATGACTCCTCAGTCTTAAGGCTCATCTGAGGATTTGACCATGTAAAATTATATCAAAATATGATTAAGTTCTTTTCCTTTTTTCTTGAACTTGACAAAATCACAGGACTTTTAGGTTTGCTCTTAAAAACCTGTTGTTTTTTTTCCCTGTTTCCATTTTCAGTAAGGTTTGGTGGACGTAAGGATGCATGCATATGTGTGTTCCTTTGGGTTCTCCTTCATGCTCCTTACATGAAGGGTGTTGGCTTTGTTAACAGTCATGACTTTCTACAAGGAAGGCCTGTGTTTCTCCTTGCTTTTTTTTTTTTTCCCCCCAAAATAGTGATCTCAAAGAGCACTTAAAGCAAAAAGGTCAGATACACACAATCACACAAATCATACAATAATTTAGGTCAGAAGGGACCCATGCATTTGTCTACTCCAAAATCCTCCTCAGACCAGAAGGCTGGCTTCAGAGATCAGTCAGCTAATGGTTTCACACAGCTGGACATTCCACAGTGCTTGTTTCCACACTTTATCTCCTTCCTTGTAAGTTTTCTCTCCAAGCGTCTAGCTTGTCACAGTTGCCTCCTGTCCTGCTGTTATGTCTTGGGAACAGCCTGGCTCTGTCTTCTCCTTACCTCCTTTTTAGAGGGGTGATCCCAGCAGCCAGGGCTGCTCCTGGCCATGCTGAGGAGGGGGAGCTGTCTCAGCCTTGTCTCACACATTGTGCTCCAGCCCCAGGCTGCCTGCAGTGGAGGCTGCTCAGGTTTGTGGAGCTTCCTCATGTACTGGGAGCCCAGAGTTGGACACAGACTGCCAGATGTGGCCTGATCAATGCCAAATAGGCACCAGTAACAAATTGTTTATTTTAAAATTGTTGCATGATCCAAAGCATGACTCCATAAACAAATAGAATCCTTTTAATTATTTTATGAACAAAACATGCACATGGAAGGTTTCTAAGGATAAAAATTGTGTGGCTTTATTTACTGGCTTCCATAGTTTGTGCTATAATATCCTTCTTTCGTAACAGGAACAAGGTATTCTGTGATTAAAAAACTAGTTAGAAGTAGAGATTATGATCAAAATAATGTAGGATCTGTACTTTGCCAACAAAATGCAACTAACTGAACACTGAAGTAGGAAGCATAGCAATGGATGTGGAAGAAAGGTAAGTTTGCATGCTTGGCATTATCACTGATATGAGAGCATAGTCTTCCCTAAATTCAGGCATTTATGAAATGGAGATAAAAGTAGGTGGGATTTTGCTGACTTAATCATGGGAATATCACAGTTCACTGCTAATATTTTCCACCAAGGACTAATGTAACAATTAACTCTTGAAATTGTCAACCTTTATGAGCAAAGTGCTGGTCAGTGTAAGGATCAGAGCCACTTTTTAAGGGGTGTCAGTTTATTGCCTCCCTTCAGAGAGGTAGAAGTGAAAATATGTCCAAGAGTTGTCACTTGTGGCTGTTCCTAGATGCTTCTAATGATAGCAAATCTCACCAGTCTCCTGCTGTCAAACATTTCAAACTTGGAAGCCTAAAACTAGGAGTGTAATTCCAAAGGCATGAGGTCTGCAAGTGCAGGAAAGAGTCAGCAGAGTAAATAACATAGCCACAGCTGTCAGTGTTGATTGATGGGATTGCCTTGGATCCAGCTGTCCCTATTAAAAGAGACATTATTAAAGAATATGGGCTCATAAAATGCTTACTAATTTAAGCTTCCCAGAGAGTCATCATGTGTGCCAGGGGGGACATTCAGTGCACTACAACAGTCTGCAAATCTCTGCCTACCTTCAGCACTGCTTTCTGGTTTTCTACATTGCAGCACACAGCTTATTTTATTTTCCTGTATGTTTCCCAGTGCTCTCACAGCTACATCAAGCCTTATGCCATGGTACAGGTGTACAAAGGCTGAATGCTGCACAGGACTCACAGAAAAGGATTTCTGAGCAAGTTGTATGACAGGCAGAAACACATCTCTGCTGCACTTGCTGCTCCTGTGGAGCACACTGCAAAGCCTGTAGGTACAATGCAAAGTGGTGTGAGCTTCTGTTTTGATCCTCATGTATCAGAAAAAAAATATGTGTCAGAAGAAATTTACTATAATATAAATGGTTTCAATTTTTGTAGCAAAGAAGGAAAGTTCACAAGGGAATATGCAAATTCAGATTAATTTAAATCTGGTCATGAAAGACTCATGGAGGGCATCTGATCTCACAGGGGTGGTCCAGGGGAAAGGCATGGCAGAGTCACCATCTTGTTTTCATGTTTGGTTTGAGAGGCATCACTGGAAATTACCCTCGTCAGTCTGATAGGATTCCTGTGGCTAACAAAAAGGGGAACAATTCAATACTATAAAGTATTTATACATCCCCGAGGCACATTTACAGATGTCCTTGGCAACATCAATTTCCAGCCTGTTAATAGCTTTAAAAGCTAAAAGCAAAACTGTAGAGCTTTTCTAGGCACTAAAAAAGCAGAAAATGCTGACAGACAAGTAGTGAGTAGGCAGATCCCTCCCTGTCCACCTCTGATAACAATCAAGGTGCTGTACTGTGCATTAGCTTCAGGGAATGGATTAGCCCTTTTGGCAGCCCACTATAAAGCACTTTGCAGTAATCTCATTTTGAGATCTCAAAGGCATGAATCATCCAGGTCAAGTTTAAATAGAGCTTTGAGAGCCAGATTCCTATCTTGCTTTTACCACCATGAATAGGGAGTCATTGCTGTTAGAGACAGTGTTGTTACACAAATGTGTATCAATGTGCAGGTAATCAGAACCCGGCCATAAGGGTGAAAAATTGGTATGCTAATAAAAATTAGCTGAGGGAGGAGGTATGGCTGTCTATATATAACAGTAAAGAAACAACTACTTCGAACACCAAATAAGGAAATTTGTTACAATAAAGTGAATGGTCCAATTTCAACTAATTGGAGAGATTCCTACTTCTCCACTGAGTTCACTGGGCCTCTTGTCTGACCAAACTGCAAGCATTTCACTGGCAGACATGAGTGTGTGCATCCTCCCATCTCATAAATCCATGCCCACCTGGCTTGGGATGAGGTCTCTTACTTCTGCCCACTTCTTGTTAGTATGAGGAAGAGGTGGCAGACAGGAGAGGTGGCAGACAGGAAAGGTGTCAGACAGCGGGTGGCTAAATTCCTTTGTCCAGCCAAAGTCCTACCCTCAACTTGCTTCTGAGGCACCCCAGAAAGGACTGAAGTGACACTGGGAGCTGCTCGTTAGGGCCATATTGGCCTTGTAGGCAGCACCTTTGGCATTGTCCTCATTTGCCAGCTCTGTGAGTACACTGCAGGCTGCATCTTCAGGAGGCGTTTTTCAGTTTTGCGTCATTTAAACAAGATCTGTTACATTGAGCTGCCTCTCAGACATGAATATTTAGGGTGAAAGACCTGAGTACTTCAGCCTCTTCAGACCTGCTCTATGTGGCAGGACACATGTTAATGCATTTTTGAGGCAGCTGACACCATGACCTCTCTCCCATCTCATCTCTGCCTTTCTATTTAGATTGTTTGCATTTTTCCCATTTGTCAGTACCTGGCAAGTAGAACAGGTTTATTCCACTGTTAATGCAAGGATTTCCTGAAGAGTTTCACACAGCTGTTCTTCTCCCAACTGGTCATTTAACCTGTCCACCCTTTCCTGCAAGTTTGCTTTTTGAAAGAATGTGCTTAAAATCTGCCTGGATGTCAAGAGCTTCAAATGCAAAGGATGTAACCAGCATGCAGAAATCTGAAATGGAACTAGACAGTGCTCTGTCCAGTGACCTGGAAAACAATTGGCATGGCTCAGAGGAGCTTGCAGAGGTCAGGTAGTCTCTGCCCTGACTTGAAACAAGCTCAGCTCCTCCTATAACATTTCTGATAAATGTGAGCTACCCTATTCTTAAAAAAATCTTCTGTGGGGGAGATTCTACTACCTCCTGAAGCAAACAGCTCTTGTATGCACTTGTTCTCAGTTGTCTATTGATAGGTAACAGCCCTGAGAAACTGGACAGGTCTGAACACATAGGATAGCCACTGTGACTCCTCTTGCAATGAAGACAGTTTTTGTCTGCACTGGAATATTCTTTTTGGAAGATATGTGGGTCTGGATTATAACCCCTGAATTTGGCTGCAATGTGAGGAGGGTACCCCATTGATTCTGAGCCCAAAATGCTTGCAAGGCAAACTTATGTAAGGTGAATTTCTGCAAATACCAGTCAAGATCAGACTTCCAGGATTGTTAGACATCTGGCTGCATGGTGGGGAGCCTGTCAGTCCTGTGAAATGCATCTTCTAGGCTCTGCCATGGGTAGTGCAGGCAAGGTGGTGGAAGGGCAGGGGCATTTACCTTGCAAGGCTGATTCAAACCAGTGTGTTCCTGCTAAAAATGCAAATTATTGAATGCATATTCATAGAATCATAGACTCATTAAGGTCGGAAAAGACATCCAAGATTATCAAGCCCAACCTTCATGTAGAGGGGAATAGGTCCTGTTAAAAAATGCTAACCAGACTTTGAGGAAACCACCCTCCTACAATGTGTTTATCAGATATGCTAATCCCTTCCCCTCAAATAGTCTGACAGGTTCTTTTGCATGGATTTTCTGGGTGACAGCATAGATGCCAGATTCTTTTAGGTCATTTGTCAAGAGCATTTCTGTTTGTGCTTTCTTGTAGCAGGCCTCTGTGTGGACAGACTCCCATTGGAAAGATTGCCAGGCAGGAGCCTTTCTGCAGGTGGACTTTTTAGGACGTGATGTAAGAAATGGGGGAAAGTACTGATCTTTGTATGTGTGTACAGTTTTGTCATACCCCTTATTGTCTGCAGTATAACCAGCTTTCATTATGAGTAATACTGTTCTGCTGAAGAAAGAAGCTTTTTGGGGGAGCAGCTCTTTGAGTGGGTTCACAGCTCCCAGGTTCACTCCCCAAGAACTTCAGAGAAGTTAGGCCTTTTTAGTTTGTCTGTTTTACAGCCACAACACAAATATTTACATTCTACACATTTTCTGATGCTTCTCTTAATATCTTCACAGTGACTGACAATGTTTTTTGCAAAAGTTAAAAGGAGAGCTATAGAAAAACGTTTGCCTCTGGCAATAAACACTGCTGCAAGCAGTACTGCTACTCAGCTGCCATTCAAGCCCAGGGTTATGAGGAGTGTTTGCAGAAAAAGGCACCCAGAATGCAAAAGCACTTTCTTTTCTGCTTACACTTTGTTCCCTCTCTCAACACTTGGAATTTAAATGCTTCAGTCAGAGGTTCTTCTTTGTTTTGCTGGAAAATTTTAATCTTCCCCCCAGAAGCCTACATCATCTACAAAACCACAAGTGCTTTCTTTACAAAAGATGGAAGGCAAAGCTATTCTGTCTGATGCTTGGGCAAGAGGAAGCACAAACAAATGCTGCTCAATTACACAAAATGAATTGAATGTGAAGGCAGGAGACATCTTAGCAGAGTGCAGACAACTCAGGATGGAGACACGACTCTCTTTACTGTGCAATTGTCACAAGATGTTCCCTCTCACAGACGTGGAAAGAGACAGAGATGTGGCTGTTGGGCAGGCTCACCTTCATCCTCACTGCCTGCATCCCCAGCAACAGAAAACATGCCCTTAAAATATACACACTCACTGGTTCTTCACCAAAGGAAGTCTGTTTGTGTTAATTTGTTTAAGATCTCTTAAGTAATTCAGCTCCTTTCTGGAGAATATCAAGGGTCTCTATTTCAGCATCTCACAAAGCACCAGCAAGGAGTACCTGGGTAGTGGTTGATGGCTGTCCATATGAAAGCTTGTACCCATGAAAGGGACAGAGAAGCAAATGGATCAAGAGAAAATACTGAGAAATTAAAATCAAGAAAATAGCAACCACCACGATTTTGTGAGTGGACCACAAAAATTACTGCAAGCACTCAGGGTAGGTTTCAGAACCCCAGCTAAACAAGTCACTGACAAGTTGGTCTCTGCCTGAATGTGGTGTTTAGAAGCCTGTTAAAGTAATGGAGGTGAAAGAGCTGTGCAGCTGGACAGACACAGGTGTTGAGGGAAAGCATTTGCCCTGGAGCTTCTCTGCCATGAAAAGGCTGCTGGGTCACAGCCCCTTCACCTGGTAGTTGAATTCTTGGCATGCATTTCATTCTCCTTCCCTTTCTGAGTTTTCATTTGATATGGTTTAATAAGTACATAGCTGGATTGGAGGCCTACAAAGACAACTTCTGCCATCAGCTGACTACACTGCTACATCACCAACCTTTAAGAGTTTGCAGACTAAATGTCCTCTTTACTTAAAATCTGTGAGTCATGTTTTGAGGCAAAGATATTTTCCATATACAGCATTCCACTGGAAAAATTTTCTTTTCACCAGCCAGTTTGGTTACTTGCCTGTAACTGAGCATGTACACTTGTATTTTGTAACCAGGTGTGCATCACCTTTCAGTGTGACCCATAATGAGAAACACTGCTTAGGCATTTAGGATGAGGAGAATGGATCCACTCAGTGCCCAAATTAGGCCTGTATTAGGTGGATACTTGCTTTGCTTACCAGAAACAAAGCGTTGTACAGTCCTGGAAGATGTGTCCCTCACTGGGAAATGCTCTCAAAGTAATTGCAAGAACCTTTTATGCATCCCAAGATTGTTGTTTTCTCTCAGTATTCTCCAGCCTAAACAGCTGCATTTCTTTCAACTGCCCCTGACAAGTCATTTTTCCTTGGGCTCTGATTATCCTTGTCACTCTCTGATCTGTATTCCAGTGCTTCCATCCTTCTTTAATTATCATATTCTGTTTGAGAGGCAGGATTACTGCTGAGACCATGCCAAAGCTGGAGGGAAGGTGAGGATTGCTTCCCATCTTGCATAAAGCCCACCTGCTTCTAAATGTCAGAAGGAGGGAGGTAGAAACAGTGCAGGTGTGTGACACTGCAAACCCTTCAATTTGCAGATCTGAACCTTTTCTCCAAAAAGGTTTAATTTCATCCACTGGTTTTCCATCTTCTATTTCTGCAGCTGACTATTCCTACCTTTTCACCTGTCCTTGCCAAAGTGCATCCTATTTATTTCAGACTGCTCCTCCATCTGATGAATTTTAATCTACACCTGTAGAGTTTGAAACTCACATTAAACTTCAGATTGTATACAAATTTCATAAGGAGCACTCCCAGCTCTTGCATGAGTCATTAATGGAAATACTTAGAAATGCCAGAAATGGGATTTTTGCAGGAAGCCACACGACATCCTTCTAGTTTGACAGCGAACACTGATAGCTTTTGGCATTAGGTTTTCAGGCAATTGTATATAGCTTCTAACAATTTCAGCTAGAGCAGTCATTTAGAAAAAAAAAATACTTCAGGAGAGTATTCAAGCTCCTTCAAAGCCCTTACTGTTAGACAGCAAAATGCCTCCTATTTACCCAATGCTGCTCAGGAGAGCAGTCAGGGGCTCTGCTATTAGTGGCAGTACTAGCCTAGGAAACTGAGCCTGGGCCCCTCATCTACAGGACATTCCTTAAGCTGATTTAAGGAAAAAGTCAAATTAGTAGGTTTTCCTGGTCTTTAAGGTAAAAATACAGCATGTCACATCTATTTATTTTCAGTGTTTTGGATCCATTTTAGCATAAAAGGCATTGTTTGACATCAGTTGGCCTTGAGAAATTCATGTTGCTGTTGCTGGCTTTTTAGGGGCTTGTAAAATAGCTTTTTGTTGCAGTATTTTGAGTGTTAGAGCTAGCCTGACAAGGTTGATATTCATGCATTTCTGCCTTCCTACTCCACCCACTTTAAAAAAAAAATGGATACGCAACATCCTCCTTCCAAGGTTTCTGTTTTCACCTGTCCCCCATAATTCTCAAAAGCAATACTTGTGAACTGCTTGAAATTGCACCACTCAGTTCTTGATGCATGTCAGAGTGAGTTCCACTGGGTCAGTCTGAGCCAGGAAATGCTATTTAGAGAAATGTAGTATAATTCAGACAGCAAACAAATTCTGGAGTTCATCTATTGCAATCCTAGCTCACAGGGTCAACTTGAATTTACCTAAGTATTTTTTGTTTAGTTTTTTTTGTTTTGTTTTGTTTTGGTTTGGTTTGGTTTTTTTGTGTGTGTGTGGTTTTTGTTTGTTTGGTTGGTTTGGGGATTTTGTTTGTTTGTTTTTTACATTTTACTATCTTATTCAAGCTTAAACACTCTCCTTTTTATTACTAAGGTTAATAGTTGTAGTCAGTTGATTACAGGGAATACTAAACAAGACAGAATACCAGAAAGTTTGCATTAGCTTTCCAGTCTCACAAAGTGATGAACCAGGTCCTTTTATCTTCTTTTAAAGACTGTATTCATTGAATATTTCCCTGTTTCTCTGTTTATTTGTCAGAGAAGGAAATCAAATAGCTTTGGCGTTTGTTTTGGGTTTTTATGGCCAGGTTTTGGTAGCAGGGGAGGTACAGGGGTGACTTTTGTGAGAAGCTGCCAGAAGCTTTCCCCATGCCCAGCAGAGCCAACACCAGCCAGCTCCAAGATGGAAGAGTGACCCACATTGCAGCATTTGGGGAGGGCTGTTGCCTGGGTGATGGACTCACGTTGGAGGTGTTCATGGAGGTCTCTCTCCCATGGGAGGGACCCCACGATGGAGCAGGGGAACTCCTCTCCCTGAACAGCAGCAGGAACAACCTGATCAGAGCCTCCACTCCCTGTCTTTGTGTACTTCTGGGGGGAGGAGGTAGAGCTGGGAATGAGGGAGGGCTGAGGGGAAGATTTTATGATTTTGCTTCTTATCATTTTGGTCTGATTCTCTTAGTAATAAATTCAATTAATACCACTAACTCAAGTCTGCTCTGTCTCTGATGGTATTTGGAGAGTGATCTCTCCCAGTCCTTATTTTAACCCATGAACCCTTCGTTATATTTTCTCTCCCTCACAGGGTTGCAGAGGGGAGGAATAGAGTGACTTTGGTGTGTGCCTGGAATCCAGCCAGGGTTAACCCACTACACATCTACACAATCCAGTAACTATCTCACATTCCCCCTAACTCACTTTCCTCTTGGAAAACTTGAACTAGCAAAATAGTCTTTTGATTACATGACATTCACATATTAAAAGTGTTTAGAAGTACAGCTAAACTATTTTTAATAGTGGTCGTTCCTACTTCATTCCATATTTGTTACTTGAAGGAAAAATATTGAACAATTCACATTCTCTTTAATGCAAAGGCAGCTGCCATTTCCCTTAGATTCTTCATTAGGAACCTTACTGCTTCTTCTTGCTAATTTTTCCCTTTCTACATTGTCAATGCCCCCATTATTTCTACATTGTAAATGCCTTCCCCAAAAATGTGTCAAGAACATTAATCTCAAAAAAGTCTGGCCATAAAACACAAGTACTTTTTAACTGGGGTAACTTTAAAACTAGAAATGACTTTCAATATTTATCCATATTTGGTTTTTCTGCACTGCCAGCTCTTAATCTGTTTAAATCTACAACATAGAGGTCATTTTCCCAGAATTACTAAAAACAAAAAAAAAACCCTCTTTCCCCCTTTCATCAGAAAAGGTTATTTCTAGGTCTATCATCTTCTGACACAGGCAATGTAATAGCAAATCTTATTTGTATTAACCTCTTGAATATGGTGGAAAAGATTGTTACAGTGTAGGGTTTGGAAGCTCTTTCTCAGGTTTATTCTCTTTCAGAAAGAAATCAATATAATGTCTAATGATTTGATTTTGAATGAAGGCTCTGGCATTATCTTTATTAATGGAACATATTATCACTCACATTGATTTCTGCCTGGGAAAGGAGGCTGGCACACAGTCTGCACTGCTCTGGGTGTCTCCTGGGAATGGCAGCACTCTGAGCTGTAGGCAGCTGATACACACACCCAGAGGAGCTAGTTAACACTTCTGCTGGTGTGGAGCTGAACCAGCTGACACGAGCCACTGGCAGAAGTCTCAGAGCTGGATTTTAAAGTGCATTTATGTGTCTAAGTGTTTGTGCAAATGTTGATATTTTCTTGGTTGTGGTTTCTAAAAACCCAGAGAATATGTCTAGGCGAATCACTGTGATGTGCAAGTGAGTTTAAAGTAAACTAGCATGCAAAGATAGGATTTTGAGTCCTGAAAGTAATAGAGCTGTGTTAAAATTGCACTGTACTGGACTAAATAATACTATTTCTCTACAAGACAGTTTCCCTGGTGTGAGTCTTTGCTGACAGGCTGCTGAAGCTGTAGGTGGCTGAGAGCAGGGCTGAGTTCCCTGCTCTGCTCTACTGCCCACTGTGAGCCCATGGAGTCAGTGGGGTCAGATCATGATTACGGATATTTCAGTTTATGAAAGCTGGGGACTTTCAACATAGCTCTTGATGAAAACATAGAGCTGCTTTCTGCTTTTTGTCAATGAGGCTTCACTTATAGCTAAAAGCTTCTTTAAAAGTGCTGCTTCTCAGGCAGTATTACTAAAAAAGAACATGAATTAGGACTTGACACACCTCTAAAATATTGAGTGTTTGCAAATGCATAAAGGAACCCTGCCTATTCAGGAGATGTGGCATGTTTGTGTGCTTCAAATGCCTCTTACTTCAGCATAATCATGTGTTCAGTGATACATTTTCATGTCCCACAGAATAAATACAAAAGCTTTTCCATTTAAACAAGTCGCTTTCTGTTTCGTGGGCATTCAAAGTAATTTACCTGTACATCTACAAAGCAAGTGCAATAAATACATTTGTCTTGTATTTGGATTCAGCTCCACAGAATAATTTTCTCTTTTCAGCTAAGCAAAAATATGAAAGATGACTAAAAGTGAATGTTGCAATATTGCATTTGCCGAATCCATTCAATTCAATTTTCTAAGGGAAAATATTGTGACATCAATATTCAATGCCATGCCTTGAAGTGCTATCCTTGGAGTGCTATTCTGTACAAGTCATGTATAGAATTGTATTTTTTTCTTGTAGGAGATGAAAATGCAGCTACATTCAAATCTTAATAATAATTCATGAAAATACTTTTTTCTCCTTTCTTCTTTTTCCTTCTTATTTCTTTCTTCCTTCATCCTTCTCTCTTATCCCTTCTCCTCTCTCATATCTTCTATTTTCTTTTTTTTTCTTAAACAGAATATATCGAGAACATAACTGCCAGTAAAACAGAGAATAAAGGGAAGGAAATTCACAGAAAATGCCATTATCAAATGGTCACGTATGTCAAAGACCAACAGGGAACACTTAATTTTGGAGAACACACAGAGACAGGAGAACGAGTGGGTGGCTTTAATGTGATGACACTTTGCTTGTGAAATAAATGCACAAAAATGTGCACAGATTTAAACAAGTAAAAGCTTCATGTATTTGTTCTATAGTGCATGGCTCTTTTTTCCCTTACTCCCTCACTTACTGCTTCCTAGTAGTCAAACAGACAATATTTTTACTACAAGGCTTCATCTACTCCAAATTTAATGTTAATCAAAGCATCAAACAAAACAGCATGAAATAAGTCTTAAGGCATTAAACCCCAATATCCATTAGTGTTGAAGAAACCTCAGTTACAGACATCCACAGCTGAGTGAACATACCTGAATGCACTATCATGCTCACACTCATTTAGTGAACACTCAAAGAAGCTGTGCAGCCAAATTAATCCTGTTTTATTCAAAACTCTACAAATCATATCAATTGATTGTAGGTTATCCCCAAAATTTCTGAGGGTATAGTCCAGTTTGGAATAAGGAGTTGTGACAATCTTAAGGCTTCAGGGACTAAGTTGGAGTGCCAAGCTCCCATCAAACATAATAATTAGAGAAATAAAATTAAATCTTTGCAAAAATATCTAACAAACAGTATTGTGGCTATGGCAAAAAAATATTGGCTCTGTCAGATATTTTGATAGTGAGGAAAGTGGGCCAATTTCTGCAGCTGAAGAAGCCCTTAGGAAGCTCTTTAAAAATGAGGCCAAACTCTTCTGCTCCAAAACAAGTGCAATGCTCACTGATTTTAGAGTGCTGCTCATGCTCTACAGTTGGAGAAGAAAGTGACACGATCAAAACAAAAAGAAACAGATCATCTTTTTTGTCTAAGAGTACTGGACTACCAATTGGTGCTCATGTGTGGGTGTACAATGATGCAAACTTATAAACTATTCAACTGACTATTCAATGTAACTTTTAATACTTTACAGAGTTTGATTTCAGACCTCAGCTTTCTACCTTGTGCTGTGCCATGCCTCAAGTTTCACAGAGATAGCGATGAAGTTTTGGAGGAGGGGGAATCTAGCTCTGTGTTTGCAGCTTTTGCTTTCCAAAACAGAAGAGATTTTTGCCTTGGAGTAAGGCAAAGACACACAGTATCTGCACAAAGATTTCCAACTTTTTTCTAAAGAAACTCGTACATGTTTTGAGAAGTGCGATTTTAATGATAGAATATGATTCTGAATTTGTGTGAAATGTTTTTATTCCATGTAGCTGTAATGTAGATTGTATTTGTTACCGTTCAGGGTGTACACTCAATCCTTATTCTGAAAGAACGGACGGCCCAGGAAATTTTTCCTCCCAGGAACGCTAGGCTTTTCATTATTGTTTGGGTTTGGATATGAGTCCTAAAGCCTTTTCCTAGCCAACAGTCTTCTGGAGTTTCTAATCTGTTGCTGGATTGCTGTGATACTTTTTGTTTACCTGTGGCAGAAACTTCTCATTTGAATGGCTTGTCTGCAGTCAGCTCTGGTTGCTGGCACTGGTGACATCCTTGATCAGTGCTGAGAATGCCACAGTCTACACAAAAATGTTTTGGAAAATTTACAGTCATACATACATACAGTCAAAGACAGACATTTTTGTAGTTATATAGAATGGAAGTTAAAAGTGTTTTTTTTTTAATTTCAAAACAAAACAAAACCAACCAGAACCCCCGCTAAAAACACCCCAAACCTAAACCCAAATAATTATATTGGAATCAGTACAATAATGTATTTTAATATAATAGTTTGATAATTAAACTGAAATGTGCAGTTATTTGTTTTCCAATACATATAAAAAAGGGGTTTTTTAGAGAAAATAAGATGCTGGGAGAAGTCCCAATTAGATAAATTTATCAGGCAGGTAAAGTGTCCATCTCCTGTGTTGCTGAGGTTCAGTGACGTGCTCTTCCATCTACCTCTCATCTACATAAGCTGTTATTTAGGAATAGCTATTGCCTTTTAAATTAATGAAATTTTTCTTTATTAGCAGCTATCAAATTTGTGCAAGTCCTTGTTAATCACTGAAACATCAAACTTTCCACTTTGCAATGTGTAAAAATAACTCAGACAAAAGCACAGCAGAACAAGATTACATGTAGCAGGTACAAGCTCAGGTATTTCTGGATCACAGAACATTTTGTACTGGGGCTGTTTTAAAATCCACCACCAGCATGCTTCAGTCCTCATGCAGTTTATCTCCTCAGCAGTCTGGCCTGCTACTCACATCTGATTTTTACGTTTGCTTTTCGTAAGAGTTTACCTCCAGTCCGAGGTCTTGCCCTTACCTTCAAGAGACTCCAGGCAGGATTCATCAGACCAGCTGTAGACTCCTACATCTGAGTGAGTCATCACAGGCTCACTGTACTGTCAGAGAAGAGAAATAGGTGCTTGGTGACAGGAGTCTCATCCTGAGGTCAGTGCCTAAAATAGAGCAGAAAAATCTTGCCCAGCAGTGCTTATTTCTTCCCGTGGACTATATTTGGGTAAGATGAATTCCACCCGCACACAACTGAACTTCTGCAGCAGAGGGAAAAGTGGTCTGCAGACTCTAAACACTAGCTGAATTATTACAGAAGACACCCTACTGCAAATATTTCCCCTGCTGGGACTGACTAAGTGAGCAGACAAGTGACGAACATGTTACAAAACCTAATGAATGTTGGAGGAGGTGCTGGCTACAGGGTGAGCTGGATGTGAATGTACAGGACGTGGCAATGTAGAGGGAGATATGAGCCCAACTGCTTTTCCCAATTTGGTAATCTGCCACGCAGCTCTTACTTTATCTAAGCATGAATGTACTCCTGTTCAATGTAAAGGCTATATTTAATAAGCCTGTGACATTGGCGTCCTACTCCTTTTCTCAGAACAATTAAAATATTTCATAATAAATCAGCGCATATGTTGTTCCTGGTTATCTCTGAGATCACTTAGTGCTCCATATGATCTGAAAATAACTGCTTGGGACATTACAACTGCTGATTTTTATGGTACAGAATCTGCTGGGGATAGAGAATTTTCACATGAAATCTCTTGTTTTTAGGATTTGCTTCTCTATCAAGTCTAGCAGAGGGTGTTCTCTGATTTCTGTGGCAATCAAAATGTGCTTAGTGATAATTTTCTCTATACTACAACTTGTCAAGAAGAGATGGATGTTCCTGGGTCTCCTCAGGGGAATATTAAAAGCCAATACATAGGGAATTTCCCTCCTTACCTAAACAGCTTCTGGCTACAAAATAGCGTATTACTATTTTTTGCACATCAGCTAGGGGCCTTTTGTGAAAGTATGCTACTGTTTATGAAAACATGTCTGTCAATTTAGTAATTAGGCAGATATCAGCTTTCATTCAGTGGGTCAGAAATAATGTACTCGTTATCTAATGCTATATTGTTTCACAGACAGATTGAAAAACTGTAGTGGACTCTGAGCTTTCTGATTTCATTATAATTAATGTAATTTTCTGTTCAGTATTTTTTTTTTTTTCTAATAGCTATTGGTGCTTAGAGGTTTATCATCATGCTTGTGCAATTTATGCCAATGCTAGGATTTGAATGTCTTTTTACCACTCATCATTCTATATGGTTTTGGATAAAAGAGAGTCATGAGAATTAGTAGATCATTAACTGATCATAATAAAATATCATTAAAATATCATAATAATATCATAAAAATATTTTTTCAGTGATGTGATGGTTTAATCACGTTCTATATTTCATTTGACTGGAAGAATATAAAGCAAACCAGGCCCATCTTTAAATTACAAAGATAGTTTATTAATACACACAAAAACAACAAGAAAAGGAAAAAAAAAACAACAACAACAACAAATGAAACTTCTAAAACATCTTTCTTTCTCTTTCTAAGTTCTTTACCTTTCTTCACTCAACATAAAAAGACATGACCTGCGACCTCAGCCAGTTTTACCATTTTAAAAATAACCTTTTATCAGTTCTTTTAGGAAAGGAGTCTCTCTGGGTTCTATATAGACATCCCATGCTCTACATCTGCGAGGATTTTAAAGGAACTCCTGCAAACTGCGAAATCCTACCCATTAGCAGTTCTCTCAACACTGCACATAGGCCATATTTGCTTATTGAGGTACTGTTTAAGGATGCCTCCTCTAGTATGACACAAAGATTCTCTTCTTCTATTTCTAAAATCATCTCAAGACCCCAAAACAAATCTCCTCTTTCTTTAGGAGCAAAAAGCTTCATATCACTTTTAACTAGAACCTTACATCCCCCCAAAAGCATTTATATGTTACAGGAAAAAACTAGTTCAGTCTCTATAGTTTTACCAGAAATGTCCAGCCAAAATTAGGCCACTCCTTGTCCTTTTGCCTTAAAGTCCTTTTCACTCTTCCTTTACCGACTGTAGCTCCATGCTGTGTCTTTCTATTCGCTATATTTGTTCTTCTTCCGGAGAAAGATGATGTTTAGGAAAGTCCATCTGCTCACAACAAAAGGTTAAACTTTTCGGGCTGCCGGGCTGCCCACGTGGCTCTGCGGCGGGAAACTGAGTCGTTTAGAAGCCGTGCGCTGGTTTCTTCGGCTTGAAAAGAAGAGCAAGGGCGAAGGGGCACTCCGTCCGAGCTCTCCTTCTTCTCCATGCTGCCTGCTTCTCGGCGAGACAGCGGCTCCTAAAGCTCCGACCCGGCCTGCCCCGGCTCCGGCAGCATTGGGGCCCGGCCCGGCCCGCCCGGCCCGCTGCAGCCGCCCCGGGGTGGGGGGGCACCGAGGCCGGCCGGCCCGGCCGCTCCCTGTCCCCGGCCTGCCACACCGGGAGACCAAGAGAGACCACTCCTCCCCCCACCCAGCCTTTTTAAGCATTTCGCCGAAAGTCGCAGCTTGTCTTTTACTGGATAAATTGCTTGTCAATCAAAAAAACTGACCCCGATTGGAACAAAATCAGGCTTTTCCTAGCCTATGACAAGTGATTTAACTGATTGTCTTCTAATTCTTCTAATTGGACATAAATTCTACTGACTTAAAAAAAATTTTGACCTGTGTTGCAAATGAGTGGTTTTGGCTAATTAAGGGATCACCATCAAGGTGATTGACAAAAAATAGATTTTAATAGGAATTTATGAAAGTACAACCTTGACAGACCTCAATGACAAGGTTCACTCTGTTACTCTATGTAGATGAAGCATGGATAGGAAAATCAGATTGGAATAAATTTGTGATTATTACATTGAGACCAGGGATGGGAGAGGGTAAGAGTGCAAAGGATACCAATACATAAAGATAAGGGTGCCAGAGTCAGAGATATATCAATCTT
Source organism: Phylloscopus whistleri (assembly GCA_017589585.1). Lineage (NCBI taxonomy): Eukaryota > Metazoa > Chordata > Aves > Passeriformes > Phylloscopidae > Phylloscopus > Phylloscopus whistleri. Next base: position 845,575 of record JADMLD010001629.1, on the reverse strand, counting down.
TGTTTGTGCACAAAGGTACCTATCAAAAATTCACCTCAAGTTCAGTGAAATACATCAAATCTCTTTGTGTTTCTCATCAGGCATGGCTTGCACCTTGAGGAAGGTCCTGTGGGGCATCATCCTAAGGCTTGTCATCAGCAATGGTCTTTCTGCTGCCAGTTGAAGGGTTTGTGAGCTCCGAGAGGTGTCCCACCCCGAGGGAGGTGTCCGCGAAGCCTGTGGTCCAGGAGAGCTCAAAGGGGCTCAGGACAGCTGTTTATAGGGCCTCAAGAAGATGGGTTTTAGTCATTTGTAAAATCTCTGTCCTCAGATTGGTAATTACTCGAGTTTACAATAGGTTTGGAATTTGTTTCCAAAACTCCAGCAGCAATGGTAAAATGGATAGAAAAGCCTGGACACCAGAGCAAACCAAGCAGTAAGGCCTCACTTCTACCTCTTCACAAAAGAGTTTCCTAGGCTTGCCAGAGTAAGGCCAACATTTTGATGGGAGAAGGGCCATTGTAGAGCAGTCACTCAGCATTTGTTGAAATTTGACTTACATTCATATTTACCATTCCATCTCCTAAACCCATCTTGGGTTGATGAACATTTTGAATACTATTTTAGGACATCTCATGTCTTCCACATACAGAGTTCAGCTACCTGACTCCACACTCAGCTCTCTTCTCAGGAACTTCCCTTGTGGGTTCCTGACTAGTGATATTAGTCTCAGCAAAATTAGTGGCTTGTAAGTTGGTCAACAGTTTGTGTATAATAGTTCCATCACCATGATGTCTTCACACTATGATGTCTTTATTTGTGAAGACATAGAATGGCAGAATCTACTCAGATAAAACTTGCAAGTTTTCTTGCTGGAAAATAACAGAAGTTTCCAAATATTTTCTACATTTCAGTGAGCACAGAAACTTGCATCAAGTGCATCTCTTCTTACTGCTGAACTTCAATCAAACACATTCTAGATGCCCATCAATCGAAGAATTAAGCTGAGCTTAATGTCTAATGGGAGAGAATTTTCTTGGCAAGTACAAAGGGGTACTGCCTTCAGTCATGATAGCTTACAGTAATGGAGACAGGTAAACTAATCCTTTCTTTCCAGCCTTTTCTTTTCCAGACTACTCTGGAAATGGGCCAGGTCCCACTGGGAACAAAAGATGTTCCTAGAAAAGTCCATAATTAGACAACTTCAACTGCTCTACACAAATGTCTCATTAAAGTTCCACTATGATCAAGCCTGCTGATGCATAAGACAGACATAAACACCTCAGCTGAAAGCTGTGTTTTCTATGATTCATTCTCTGAAGCAAATACTGCAGACTGATTATCTCTTTAATTCAATCATATAGACGTTCTTTTTCATTGATAATCCAGTCAAATGCCTATTGTAGCTAACAGAATATTTTCTAATAATTTAGAAGGATCCAATAATTTGGATCAGGCCCTGAGAAATTCTCATGCAGGACATGCAAAAAACCCCTTCATAACACTTAGATCATTCATCTCAGATGTAGGCACAGCTTGCAGTGGAAGTTTATATTTATATGCTGATGTTAAGTCTGATAATTCAGAAAGTAAGGTGAAAGTGATGAAGCATGGGAGAAAAATGAGTAAACATGGTAATTTAGTTAATTTATTTTCTAATTTATTCACAGAATTCTGAATTGTCTGCCTTTTTGCATTACAGCTGCCTTTAAGTGAAAGTCAAATTATCTCTTCTGAAATGAAGATTATAGTGATTAAGCACTAAAATCCTAATTTTTGACACTGATTCCTGATATTTCACTTCCCATCCCACAAACACCTGTCAGCTGAAAGCAATAATGGTTTCTACTGGGAACAAGACCCCAAGGTAGCCCTGGTTAGCTTGCTGCTTCTGTGTGATTCACTGTGAGATTGCAAAATCAATTTTCTCCTTTTAAGAGTGATGGTGTCAACTTCTGGCAGAAGCTCATATCTAGATTGTGTTTCTGTCAGCAAGAAAAGGGAGGCAGAATAGTGACACTCCTCCCTGCACTTTGGCTAAATAACCAGCAATGCTAGAGATTTTTTTTTTTTAATAGAGAAGTCTTTGAAGGCAAATGATTTGTAGTTAAGTGAGATATGACTTGCTCATACTATAGGTTTTCCTAACTGATTCAGTACCTCTTTGGAAAGAATCTTGGCCTTATTAAAATGAACTGGGGGAAATGGGAGAGAAAAGTAAAGCTTGTGACTGAAAATCTGAAGTTTTTACTTTAGGATATTCACAGAGATTACATATGATTATGATATTAATTAAGGTAATCAAAAGATTTTGATAAAAGATTTGCATCTGCAGTCAAAGAGGATCAGAGAAAGGGCCATGTATATGAAACTTTCTTTGGCACAGGAAACAATTCAATATTTTATTTTTAATACAGTTTTTCCTACACTATCTCTAGCATTTTTCTTCTAGGGATTTACCAGAAAGTTTTGATGTTCAAGGCTTGTTTTGAAGCTCTCTGTGCTGCAGTTTTCTGTTACAGATCCTGGGGACTGACAGATGCTCTGATTCTTCTTGGTGCAGTGCCAGCAGTGGCAGCAGGTAGTGAACTACCCTGCGTGCTGCCAGCCCAGATGGCATGTCCACATATTAATTGGTTCTCAAGAGTCAGTCCTCCTGAGTCCACCCATTTGTTGCTTTCATTGACTACTGCCTTGTCTCATTAATCAATGTTCGCTTCTGCAAACTTCTGTAAAGCCAGTCTGCAGACCTGTAGCAAGTAAAACTAGAAATATGGCTTTGTGTGGCATTGAAGTTCAAAACTTAATAGTCTGCAAAATAAGGATGACTTCCTAACTTTTACAGTTAGCACACTGGAGACAGAACTACTGTCTCGGAAAATGATCACAGAACATTGAGGATCTGGAACCTGAATAACTGATAGAAAGACTTGGGTCTCTCCTCCCAGACATATTCCCTCTCTCCATCCTCACTGTGCAGATTGAGCTCCTGCCATTATATCTTAATTTGAAGTTGGGAAACATGTCCCTTTTCTCTAGAAACATGGGTGTAGAGAAGGAGCACTGGCCATTTCACTTTCTTCAGGCAAAAGTAGGGAGAGCTATGGAAAAGAAAAATCAATTAGATTTATCAGTTCCTTTTCAGTGACATTTTTTGCTTTAAAACCATCCAAATAGAATGCAATTATCATCATCTGCTTTAAACTGTAAAGCAGCTGCTAGAAGTCTTTCAAATACTCTGGGCTTTTATTTTTCTTTATGCTCATTGATTATCTCAAGACACAGCTATCTCCCCACCTCAGTTTTTCTTATATGTTTCTAAATAAGCCATTTTTAATGTTTGCAAGCATTCCAGCAGATAGGGATACACTTAGGAGAGGGATGAATGGGCTGGAAAGAGGCTCTCCCTCCCCTCCAGCGTCCAGCTGCAGCACTGCTGTGAGGGCAGTAAGGATACAAAGTGCAGCACCGTGGTTTCCCTTTGGCTCCCTTGCCCTAGAAGGTCGCTATCCCATGGGGCTCTTTCTCTCCTGCTGCAGTGCCTGTCTGCTGTGCTGCTCCCTCTGTGACTGTGAGGTGTGGGGAAAATCACTTGAATTCCCATCACTGTTAGTAATCACTTGATCTAGATTACTTTTCGTATTGACTCCAGGTTCTGTACATGCTTTCCCACGTGGAGGAGTGTTATGTGGAAGGAATTGGTCACAATGAGTGCTCTTGTGTGTGGGGTGTTGGGAGAAAGATTACAGCATTGAATAAAAGGATATTGGCTGCTGATGACTTGGTTGTGGAGTCCTTCCTTCCCTTCTATTCTTAAGAATCGTTTTTCTCTTCTCAGAAGAAAGAAAAAGAGAGGGAGACAAGAGGGGTCCTTTGCCAGGTCCTCACAGTTCTGCTGGTGAGCTCTCTTTCTATTAAAAACTATTTTTCTATTAATCCACAGAGTCTCTATTCTTCTTTCAAGAACATTACCCTGAGAGAAGTTCTGTAAACCAATAGCTCTTCAGAGAACGGTTCACATATCTCTTAAAAATATATCCCTGAGAATTCACTTTATATTATACCTCAAGAGATGTCTGCTGTGGTCTCAAGGCTTGTTTGAACTTCTAAAGAACATTGAGCAGCAGAGAAGAGAGCTTGTTCTAGCTAAATGAAGAGGAGACTCCATCAGTCCATCAGTGTTGTTTCCACGACTTTTGTGTGATATATCACCATGTGAACAGTATCTTTAGAACCATAGTACTGGCTCAGCTCTGTCTCAGCTCAGTTACTTCCAGAGCAGGGCTGGGTCATACACAGCAAGCTTTGGTCCCCAGGGAGTTGTATCATGTCTATGCCCACCAAAGTTTTCCATCTTTACACCTGAATTGATCTGAGATAATCGTTCACATGGAACCTGCTTTGTCTGTAACAATATTTTTAAACCTCAGGCGTCTTCTGCACAACTAACACCAGATTTAGATGTGATGACTGTATCACCTGGGAAAGCCAGCTCTGGAGAGAAGGTATCTCTTGTTTGCACAGGTCAAGGAGGTCCTTTCTTCTTCTCTCAGTGCCAGAAGTACAGGTGAGATTTTTTAGGTGAGACATATGCCCAGAGTAGCCCTGAGCCATTCTTACCTTCAGCTGCAGTTTGGCCCTTTGATCTTGCTGGTGGAAGCTAGAGCAGCATTTGAGAGCTCTGAGCTCTCAATATGAGAGCAGGTCTAATAAGGAACACAGAAACCACCCCAGTGTATGTCCATACTGGGGCTACAGGACCTTCCATGTACAGAGCCATTTAAACCCAATACATTGCTCTGTAAACTTCATTTGATCATATCCTTAAATGTTTAGGTTACTGGCTGCCTTAAACCTACTCCCTCCACTCTAAATTATGACCTTAGTATGCAAAACCTTGTGCTAAAAAAGGTCTCTCAGGCACATATATCCCCTCTGACATGAAGATGGACTCTTGCTAAAAACGAATGGAAAACCTTGCGTGAATAAAGGAACTTGTGATTTTGTCTCTCTGAGCAGTGCATATGCAAACTCACCAATGTGGCACACGCTGGAGAGATTTTCAGCAGGAGAGGAGCTTGGCTGCAGCTCAGAGCCCTGTGGGAGCCTGAGACTTGGCTTCTGCTTGTGTCCAGCTCAACAAACTTACACCTCTGCAGATGCAGCATGGGCTCTGTGTGTTAGGGCGACTGTTCATATGTCATGTATTCATGTGTAGCATGCTGAAAATGTATAGCCAATAAAAGTATAATTGTTATAAGATACAGCAAAATAAGAAGGTCTTGTGGTATTGGGACGTATAAGGACCAAAATATTTCCATAATCAATTAAAAATTAAGTCAAATCAGGTACAGAGCACAACTCTTTTTGTCACTCTGAATTTCAATATTCATTACCTTTCTTTCTTAAAAGGGAATTTTTTGCCACCACAATGCAAAGGTTCTCATAATGTGTTTTTTCACGTACTAATGTTGTATCCACATTCTTGTTTAGCTCTGGGCAAGTGCTGGCAGACATTTTAAGAGGAATCCTGGTCATTTATTCATATTACCATCAAAAATAGGATTTTCTATCTCCACAGTTTCTCTGTCCTCTAGCAAGACCTTTTGCTGGAAATTAAGGGACATCTCCTGTAGTTCTCAAAGTGAACTATTCTATCCTATGGAGATAGAGTTTAGGAAATAAAAAAGCCACAGAGAAGATCGTGGCACAGAAATGGCAAAAGTGGAGTGGAAGAGGGAGAAAACTTACCAGCAAGACTGTACATCTGCTCAGATGGGACAAGTGCAGGGTTGAACAAAGATCTGAGAGAGAAAAGAAATGACTGTCAAGGTAAATACGTGTTTTGAAGTTTTGCCAAATGAGTGGGTGTTCACAACAGACTAAAGAGAGAGTAAGTGATTTTGTAGGTGGTCCTAGGAAATGAAAGAGAGCCTGGGGATGGTGGTGAGAGGAGTGGATGTTCAGGAGGTCTGAGACTTTATTGTAATCTGGGTAAAAAAAGCAAAAATCTGAACAGGAATCTGCTCAGACTTCTTAAGGATAAGTCCCACTTGTTACTGCGGTGGTAGGCAACATGATAGAAAAGTCTTTGGGGATTCATTTGTAAGGAAGGAACTGTCTGGATGTTTTAAGGAAGGAACTGCCTGCAATATAAAGAGACCAGAAATGAAAGGCAGTTGAGGGGATGGAGAATTTCCAGTCCTGTGTGGATTTCTTTTTTTTTTTTTTTAATTAATAATTAATCCCGCTTGAAAATCTCAAATCTTCATTTCTGCCTTGAGTTTTCCAAACTTAATTTCAGCTGCCAGCCATTGAATTGTACTGTGCTTCTTAGCCAATGCCTTAACACATCTTGAAAGTGCCATTACATGGTCTTGCATGATACTTTTTTTGTTTGGTTGGTGGGGTTTGGTTTTGATATATTAGTCCCATGTGGTGGACATAAAAAAAATCTATTTCCTTCCTCAGTTCATTTGTTTGTTTTGGAAGGCATTTGGATCATCTTTTGCCCCTCAAAAAGCTCCTAAAACAGTTTTATGTTTCTCTGAGGTGGACAGATCCTTAGTATAAAATTGGGTGAGGTAAAGGGAAGTTGATTATTGTTCCTTAACTAATTATAACACTTGAGAGCAGGTACTGTAAAAGCTGGGGCTGAGTTTGACCCATTCACACTCTTTTGCTTCTACCTCCTACTTTGAAAATCTGCACCTGAGATACATAATGTAAATTTGAATAAATAAGAGTTCACTTTTCATCTCATGTTATGGTTCATGAACAAAATATAGATCACAGTACCAAAATGAAAACTCTTAAAATCTTGATGTAATTTGGATAGCTTTTGTACTTCAGGACAAAGCTTGGCAAGTTGAGTGTATTTATTTGCTGAAAGCCATCTGCTGAAAAAGATTGGATGTCGAACAGTAATTCTAGCTTATTACTGTAATTCTGCAAAGGAAGGAAGTGGGAATTGACTACTTATTTTTCAGCTCCTCTAGACTAAATGAGAATGACAAGCACTGGGAAAAGAAACATGATTTCAAACACTGGGTGCTTTCTCATGAGAAAGAAGCAGAAATAATTGATGTCTACCAGTAAACTACTCATTAGGATGGACATGTGTGTTAGGGAACTTATGGCTGAACAACAGGATTGACTTTAGACAGTATTTTTTCTCTCAGTGTATAAAACTATCAACAGATCTGTAGTGAAGGCAGCACCACTAAGACCACTTAGGTGAGACAATTTTCTACACAAGTTTTCTTGAGAACTAGACCATGGCAAGTTGCCAGAGTTATTTCTGTGGTCCCTGGCTTGTCCTTCACTGGGACAAGACTGTTCACAGAGGTGAAGGTAGGAATAAAATCCTCTTTTGTCATGCAGCACTGTGTTGTTCGTTATAAGCGTGGCTGTGTCCTCTTGCTATTGCTCTGAGCCTGCCTTGATTATCTTTTGTGTGCTTTTGTATTGCCTAAGCCTTTGAGCTTTCTGAGGGTAAACACAATTTAATGGGTGGTGTGGTTACTGCTGCACTGCAGAGCAAGGCAGAAAATAATATATATATTTACATAAATGTGCAGACCTTCTTGCTTTACATTGTGAGGGATTGCATGGGCTGGGAACCAGGACAGACCCCTGCTTACAGGCTGCAGTGGTGCCAGGCTGGCCCCAGCCCCCAGCAGCCAAACCCCAGCAGGGGATGGGTGCCCTCTGGGCCTTCACAGCATTTTTCCAAATGATGAAGGCACACCGTCACCCTAGTGGCAGTCCACTATAACCAGCTTTAAAGCAGCAGCTTTATTCCTGCTTTAGGTCAAGGACACAAGGGCAAAAAAGTCAAATTTAATAGGGCCCTTGGCTGCAGCTCTTGGCAAGCAGAGAGTTCCTCAACAAAACAGCATCTTGGTTTGTCAGCCACAGAATCTGGTGATTGATGTCCAAAATTAAATCAGACTATCTCTTCCCGAGTGTCTCCACAAAGCTGCTTTTTCAGTCATATCCCATCAAAGAAAACAAATTTACTCCATTTATTTTCCTCCCTATTAAACAGAGAAGAGGCCACAGGGAGAGGCCACAGGGGAGAGAGCTGGATTTGACATACCTGCTCTGCATCCAGGAGGCAGGTGTGTCACCTTACCTGTGTACACACAGCCCAGGGCTGCTCTGCTGTGTTGAGCCAAGGCCCTGTGGCTACTGATGAGCCCAGGCAAGCAAAGTGGCTCTTCCTGCTGCTACAGCCATGCCATGCTCTGGCACCCCACCCTTGTGGGCATTAAAAAGCAGAGAGAGCACCTAACTGTGGCCTAGGCCAGGAGATCACAGCAGGCAGCACTGATGAACTGCTGAGCACACTTCCACTGTTGCCTGTCTAAAGAGGAGTTAAAGCACCTCTTTCATGGGCACAAGTTAAAACCCAGATTGCATGGGATTTAAACTGACTTCCTTGAGCAGAATCATGTCTACAAATATCTGAATTTTAAAATGGGATACAAGCAGCCTTTACAATTTCTTTGCTGCCTGCCCACTCACACATGCATTTTTGAAATCCAGGGATAAAACTTAATCATGCAGCTCAGGCAGTACAGGTACAAACTGGAACTTTGTATTTTAAAAACTGCCATAAATACATTATGCAGGTGTATGAATAAGCACTCTTAGAGATCCATGATTGCTTATTATGTTTTCCAAGGAGTTTATTTCTGCAGAAAGGCAGCAATTCATTCACCTCAATCTCTGTTGGTCTTTAATTTCAGTAATCATTATAATCAGATTTATTTTTGGTCTTTTTCTGATTTAGGTGACTAAGCAGCATGTACATGGCATGTATTGTTATTACTAGTGCTCTGGTACCCTTTTTAAGACTTTAACTTCCACATGTAAAGTTAGAGCATACATTCCTTGTGGACAAGACCATCAAATGGGGAAATCTCCTTGTCATTTTCCTGAACGAGTGACACCAGAAACAACTGGATTTTCTAAGCTGTTGTGAGTAAGGATGTTAGTAATAGTTCAATTTAACCAAATTTCTGTTTTGTAGGAAATTCTGGCATTTAGAAACTTGTTCTCATTCTGATCAGAATGATTTGCAACGCTTTTCAAAATCATGAAAAGGTCTGGGCCATTTTAAAAAGCATCGTTCCCCATTTCTAGGAAATCTTGTATTGCATAGTTAAAATACAGTAATTTCAACATCAAGTGTCATTATCCTTTTGGTAATGCTTTTTCTATGCAAATTGCTGCTGAAAAGAGTAAACATCCCGGAGTCAGGCTGAATGTCTTCCCTTTAACTTTCTTTTCTTGTGGTCCCAGAGGGGAGCTGTGGTGTGCCTGGGAAAAGTGAGCACGGCAGACAGTCGGTTTTCCCTCCCACAAAAAGTTTTAGCACAGAGCAAGAGAAGTGCTGGCTTTTCCCATGATAATAAGACACTTTTTTATTCTCTGCCACTAGCAAAGCGATGCTGTGACACTGAAATAGGTGTCACGTGGGTTCAGAGATCTTGAGGAGCAGGAGAGGACACTGGTGGAGGGAGGGAAAGCACGGTCTGCAATAACAGACCCCAAATAAGGAAGATGACAAATGAAGGGAGAACCAGTGTAGCACATAGTGATGACACCTCAAAGAAAGCAAGAAAAAGGAGCTCCTGTCACAAAAACAAACAAACAAACACCAAAAACCCCACAAAAAATCTACAAAACCAACCCAAACGAACAACAACAAAAACAAACACCAAGGAATAAACAGGTTTTGGTGGATGTTATTTTGATAACATTTCTTGAAAGTAACAGTTTCCTTCCTTTTAGGGAACCTGAACATTTCCATTATTCTGTTACTGTGGGGGAAGAAGCTGAATTGTCCAGAATTATTCTCACACCCCAAAGTGACCACTGTTGAGCTTGTTCTTGTAGTCTCCTAGAGAAACAATCTGTCCTCTTCTCAAGAACATGCTAAAACCAGTGGCTGATCCTGATTTGGTGGCTCAAATGGAACAGAATTCCAGCAATTTTTGTAGAAGTGGGTAACCAGAGAGGAGAAAACTGGGGTAATAGACAGTGTCAAGTTTAGTCCTATAAATTCCCATCATTATTCTCATGTAACTCCTCATTCTCTTGTCTTGTTCTTCTTCAGCAGGATGACTTTGCATAGCACATTTCGCTTCAAAAAGATACAAGTCCATGCAAGGCAAAGCACCCTTCAGTGAACAGTTCAAGAAAAGACTGTCAGGCAGTCTCATCCTCTGTTCCCCTACACAGCCCCAGTGGCTGGATTCAAACTAAAAGCTGTCATAAAGCAATTTGATAGGTGTTAAGAAGACAGAAATTAGAATTTGGCATATCCTTTGTGGTGTCTCTGTATTTGATGTGGGCTGTGTGGGTAAAGAGGATTGTAGTAGGTGAATGGAAGAAACTGTACAACAGCTCAGGCTCTACCTGTCATGCAAAGCAGAGCTGCTGCACAACCTCTCTGGGAATGAGGGGACACCAGGCATTGTCCAACTGTTCTCTTCCATTAAATCCACCTCTGCCCACAGTGATAGCTCTCCTTTGCTATCACTTGCAGACTTGCTGCCTACAATCCTCCCACCCCGGCTCCCACTCTCAAAACTGTTGAAGTGCTTATTACTAGCCCTGATTCAATTACCTCTTTTTTGCAGGTGTCTTTTCTTCCACAGCTGGCCCTTCTGTACACATCTGCTTCTAACAACAGAATGGACTGAATGCTTGCTCTGAGCTTGAAAACAGTTAGCCTTTAGCCTGTGTTTTTTTATCTGAGACTTGGAGCTTAGACCCTTCTGATGTCAGCCGTTAGTACCTTCCAGTCCAGCATCCTCCACAGACGCTTTCTGGTTTTCTCTATTCATCTTTAAATATGAATGGCTGGTAATTATAGCTAAAAGTGCATTTTCTGCCCTGTTTTCAGTTCACCTGTCCACAAAATATTCACCAACTTTTTCTATTTTTTTTCAATCTAATGTAAATAATTACTCTTTAACATATTAGAATAAACCCAAGCATATCTCACTGTAATCCACTTATGTCGGCATTTTTCTCTCTCTCTTTTTTTTTTTTTAAGTTTACCTGAAAACTTTTTGAAGTTTTTTTCATCCAGTTCTTATGCACCTAAGTGCTGTCATTTCAGCCTCATGCCATGAAAACCGGTACTGAAAGTATTGCTTTTACAAAAGAACCCTCATTCATTAATCATGATGACATCTCATATTAACTAGTTAATGTATAAAGGCCTTTGGGCAACTTATAAATCCGTAATTTCAGAAGATCTAAAATGAAGCAATAGTTTTTCAGGCAACCAAAGAAAAATTCACCAAGGGCAAAATTTAACATTATGCAACTGTTCCAAAAATATTCATTCTATACACGGAACAATACACTTTTTAGATGTAAAAATCAAAACACGCTGGAGAATTTACATATGAAAGCCTGGCTGCTTTCTAGGCAGAATGTCAGTTCTGTATTGAATCCTTATCATTCTGAAGGCCTCTTCCTTGCAATCAAAGAGCCCTTTAAAAAATTTTGGAAAACACACTTGTTAAATTTCTCAGAAGTTTTTTTAAGGTTGTGTATATTGAATAAATATATTCAATTTATAGTAGAGCAATATAGCATATGGATGACTCTAATACTTTTATGATAATCTGAGTGATATCTTATTGAACAAGTAGTCCTACAGATTTTTAAGGGGTTTTCGTGTTACTTAATTTGAGCAAATTTTATGATCTGAGTGAATATTACTAGCCTGTAAACATAATAAATCAGTTTTTGAATCTCATGTGAAGTTTGTCACCATAATTAGATAAAATTCCTTCTGATACATTCAATACACAGATACAATAAAGTTATGAAAATATCCTTTGTCACTAAGGAAGCCACTTACACATCCTGGGAAGAGGATGTATTGGACAAATTGTGATGAATTTTTTGAAAATATTCAGGTGAGATGGAAGCACAGGATGTCTAAATGAGGAAGAGAATCAGTGACAGAAAAAAAATAAACTAGAAGAGTGACCTGAGATGTGACCTGGCAGCATCTCATGCCATGACCACCGAGTCCTGTTGCTAAATTTTTTTTCTGACGTGTGCAGAGCATCTGGTCACCACTTTTTTGTTGTTGTTTGTTTGCTTGTTTATTTTTTAAGATAGAAAAATACTTATTTTGAACAAGTTTTCAGGTAACTGTGCAATACCACCGCATAGGAAATGAGCCTGTGACCTCCAAACAGGGTGACCCACATGCAGGTTTGCTAGAACAGCTGTGTGCCTCTGCTGTACATTTCTGTGCAGTCTCTGATACTTGTCCAGGTGCATGATTAAGAGTTCAGTATGGTATTACAATTCAAATCAATTATTTAGTCTGTGTGAGTCTTGAATTCATTGCCTCGTATCTCCACGGAGCACAGGGGTATAGCTACATAAATAAATTACTGTGAGATAAGATGGGCTGTACACTTAAAAACTATCAGCTGGAACTTGTCCACTTGTACACTTTTACTCTTGAAGAATATGAAGAAATTTGGCATGACTTGCTTCTCAAAGTTTATGGTTGGACCTGGTGGTCTTAAGAGTCTTTTCTAACCTAAGTGAATTTATGATTCTATGATTCAAAACATTGAACTACTTTGCATGACGGTTTCTGAGAGAGGTTACCATGAGACAGCCAACATGCTCTGTATCCACAGTGGTCTTGATGTTTTTATGGCTTTGTAATGACTCCCAAAATGTGGGAATGAGAACTTCACACTTACCCCAATGAATGATGTTTTACTTAATTCACAGCTGTCCATCAAAGAACTGAGTATTATTTATGAGTAGAGAATTTTCTGGCAAATAGGATATTCACAAATGACAATTTAAACTATAGTTAGCATGGTTGAAAATTACATGTGAAGCTTATTTAATCCATTCCCTACCTAAAGACAGGATCAACAATATCATCCTCCACAGTGTGCCTAACTTTTAAAATTACCTTCAGTGTGGAAACTATGTTTCTTTCAGAGTTTCTTTCTATTTCACTGAGTTGAAAATCCTTGGAAGTCAGAGTTGTATTCAGCAAGTTTTCCTGGTGTCTGAATATTCTTTGTCCTATCTGTCATATATATGAATAACACAATCTGTTGTTCCCCACCCTGCCCGGCCTACCACTCTTTTTTATCTTTAGACCCTTGCACTTGATGAATTTCACATAACCCTGAATTTCACCCTAGTCTTGGACCATTGCATTTGTCAGGGTCATTATACATTTGTTATCCCCTCCTACAGCCTATGCACAGTCATTTTTAGCTTTGTATTTCTGCATTTTTAAAGGGCTTACTGAACATTTATCATCGAGATTATAAAGTGAAGAATTATGCAGACTTCTGGAGAACCCTGCTTGACAAGCCTTTCCATTCTGTCAGTGAATCCAATGAATAACCCTCTGGAAATGAGTAGCCAAACTCTTTTTTAACATTTTCATTTAGAGCACTGAGAGTCTGCCCTAAGGCAAAATGAATAGACTTGTGAAACCTAGATATGTGGTTCATACTTTGTCTTTCCATCTACAAAGATTGATGATCCTGTTATACAAGGGATTCTTTTTTTTTAATAGAATAAATAAAGGTTATACTTAACAACTCTGTGTTATATGCTCCTTGTTTCCTTACTAAGAAACAGTTGGCTAATCAGTACCTTCTTTGCAGCTCTTCTTTTTAAAGATAGACATGGTATTTGGTTTTATAGAGTGCTTTGGGGCTATAACTCTTGCTGCTGAGTCTTACAAGCATCATCAATTGTTCTGAGATTCCAGCCAAATCCAGCCAACAGGATGTTGTTCTGTGCATTGGAGAATGAAGTGCTCAACTTCTGTGTTCCACTGAGCAGCTCAGTGAACAGGAATGCTGAAAATTGATCTGTTCTTCTTGATTTACATTGAAGAACCTGGAAATACAAAATCTGTTTCCATTTGGATATTGCCTTTGCTCCACTGATAAGAAAGCATTACATAAATGATAAGAAAAGTGTTATTCATTTTCAAGATGGTGCCGAGATCAAATTAAAAAGTAAAATCTCTTCTGCCCTTCCCAGGATGGTTCTTTCTGTGTTAATTTGCTCCTTTCCTGGCTATGATTAATTGCTTTTATTCATTAGTTACAGACTATTTTAGCTCATTTCTTTCATACACACAGACAAAAAGCCTGTCCCCAATCAGTATATTAAATAGAGAATTTAGTCCACAGCTTACTGCATTAACCTGTAGTAGAGTTGAAAACAGGGAAGTAAAACACTTATAATCCCTGATTCTCACAGTCATCCACAGCTAAAAGTTGACTCAGATCTCTGGTGGGCTTTCTCTAAAATGAGTAATTAATATTGGGTATTTTGTGTCTCCGCTCCACTAGGCTCCCATGGCACTCTTGTTCAGAAAAGACAGAACATAAAACCAAGAGCTGACTGTGGCATATTTGGGTCATTTCAGAGTTCAGTCAATTTTGGCAACTGAATTCTCAGAGGGAAATCTAAATCTATTGAATAGTGGCCTCTTTTATGTTATTATTTGTTCTAGCATTCTGTAACATATCAGAAGGACTGATCTTAAACTTTTTTTTCTTTTAGCTTAGCCAATACATTATATTTTTGCCTTATTTATTCTTTTATAAGTTTTGTAATCAGACTAAATAAAAAGACATGACTGCATTTCCCTATGTCATTGGAATTCTTGTTAATTTCTCCATTTTTCGTCTTCCCTCCTCCATATGCCTCAACCCCTGAAACTCTAACGTGGTTCCTTCAATATTTTTCGGTCCATGAAAACTCCCGTACTAACCCTGCAATGCTACAAGTCCTCTGTCCTTTCATGGTGTATTGCTTTATTTCCCCTGTGTCTGAGTGGTGAATGTATTTTGATCAGCCCCCTGATTTGAAATTCATCAGAATTTCTCATAAACCTGGTTCCTCTACATATGTTTTAAAATGCTGACTGCCCTCTCCTCAAGGGCTGTTTCACATGGCCCTCCTTACAGGTAATCCTCTCTCTTTACACTCCAGGGGCTGTTTGATTTGACAGAGCTGGGCAAACACTCTGGGAAATACCACTAAACCCATGGCATGGTCTACAAAAGCATTGCATTCCAGCTGAATTCACACTGTTTTGAAGGTGAATGAGAACAGAAGTCACTATACAACAAGACAGAAGGGTTCATATGGCTTTGGGGACCAGTTTAATTTTAAAGGGTGTTTCAAATGTGTCTCGTGCAGATATTCTGTCTCTACAGCCAGCACAAGCCTTCTGGACCTCCCTGGAGATGTGCTCTGCTGCAGCAAAGCACAAATCTCTTCCCACATGAAAACATCCAGGGTCTGCTCCTCTCAGTGTCTTCCCTTACGAGTTGTGACTCTAATAACCTCACTTGCATCCCATCTGGATGCTACATGTATTGTTATGTTACTTTAGGTAATTCTTCAGATAGAGGCCTTTATTGGATATTTAATAGAATCATAGAACCCTAGAATGGTTTGCTTTGGAAGGGGACTTAAATATTATCTAATCCCAACTCCCCTGCCATGGACAGGGACACCTTGCACTACACCAAGTAGCTCTGAGCCCCATCCAGCCTGGCCCTAAATACTTTCAGGGATGGGTTAATGTAAAACTACATTATAACTCAAGGCCCTTGTTCTTCTCTCCTACGAATATGAGTATGTAAAGATTAAAATATTACATTATTTTCTTTATAAATACATTAAGGAGAGATATGAAGCCTTTATAAGCAGTAAGTGGAAGCTCTGTGAAAGAAATAACTGTTGAAGCTGAAGGCAATGTAGGTATTAATGAACTGATGAGGTCAATTATTGCATTAATGGTTTTAAGTGTGACTCTGGAGTGACTTGCCTTCAGAAATATTGGAGACAGGAACAAATTGGATTGCAATGGGACCTGAGACACTTCTAAAGCTGTTTCTGGGGTTGTTTTTTGCAGTGGTGGGAAAAGAATTGTTTTGACCAAGAATATTTCTCCCAGGTCTGTTTTTTATTCGTAAATCCTTATTGACACCAGAGAATGCAATGTATTCAGGAAATGGTGGGGTAGTGCCCTACACTGCTGAAAGTTTGAAGTTAGCTCAGTTTTGAGAAGGAGATGATCTGCATTTCTGGAGAACCTTTAAAGCCCTATTCTTTCTGTGTTTCTACATTTTTCTCTTTACAAAAGAAAAATAAATAAAGGAGAATGAGAATTTTGTCTCTGCTTTTTTTTCTTTTTTTTTTTTTTTTTTTTTTTTTTTTTTTTTTTTTTTTTTTTTTCCAAAAATAGGAGCTGGTTTTATGCAGTTTTTTGAGTTGGTGCCCTTTGAAGAATAGAATTGCAGGCTGGGGCAAGAGTTCACTGGGTCAGGGAGGAGAAGTGAGGGTAGAAGTGGTGGTATCATATGGCTGCCTGCTAACATGCACCCCCAAATATGGGCTTTGAATGCTCATGTATCCTGACAGCAAAGGTTTAACCAGGCTGACCTGGCTTCCTGAAGCTATTTTGGAGGCACTGAGTCAAAAAAATAATATAATTTCCTGATATGCACTCATTGATATTTTTTAACTTGGGCAAAATTCCAAACAATTAGTTTTGAGGAAGGTGAGGTAATAATGTTGGAAGATGCAGTTCTTAAACAGCAGGAGCATAGATTTGACATTTCTACCATCCATGACAATAGCTTCTTCTCAGCCCAAGCTGAAACTAAAATAAGCACGTCTAAGAAGTAGTCAGATGCAAGTGTGCTTTTAAACGACCAGGAAGTGAGTAAGATACAGTTAGTAACTATTCTCCTGGGGTTCCTCAAGAGGCAGGTTCATGCTGAAGTGCATAAGGTGTGGTGTGATGCTATGATGCTACCGTGAACCTTGGATTATTTTAACAGAGAATTTATGTGGCTGTTTCAGCAATGTCAGAATTTTAATAAAACAACTGTATTTCTGGTCTGGAAGAATCCCGAGAAAATTGGTCCTGTATCTTATTTAATTTTACTTAGCAGCTTAAGGAAGTGAGTGACAGCTCTTCAAACTTCTTTTCTAATAAAGTTTTTGAGGAATGTTTTACTGGTGAGCTTAGTAACTGGCATTTTCTGTCTCATATATGACAATAAAATAAACGTCTCGTACTTTCAGAGTGTATCATCAGTCAAGTGTAAATCAGAGATAAGCTGCTCCAGTTTATTGTCATTCTTGCAGTAAGAGACTATTTTTGAAGCAGGAATCATCATACTTTATTTTAGCTGCTGCTCATCTCGGCTGCATTTGGGAAAACTTTATGAGAAATTATATTTACTTCTTCGAGAGCAGTAGATAATTCTGTAGTGGCTTGGCAAGTAAATAGCATTTCATTATGTCTGCACTTTGTGTTATTACATCATGTTAATCCTCTTACAGAGGCACAAATAATCATGAATTCAACACTGGAAAATAATGAGGGCTGAAAGACTGTTCCTTTTGAAATATTACATCAGGTTATTATAAAGGAGAGTTCTGCATATAATGGGCCCGAGTTTCTAAATAGAGACAATTTTTTACGGACATTGTCTTTTAGATCTAAGGAAAAGTGGGGTTCTAAAACTTAGAATTGTCTAAATTTTCCTTCAGAAGTAAACTTGTCAAAGGATTTAAAGTGTTGAACTCTTTTAAAGAACCTGATCATTCATTTCATTTCTTGCTCTTTCAAAATTTGTCCCTAAACTGTTCATTCTTTGTGGCTTAATCAACTTTTTCTCACATGTGTGAATTACTATTTTCATGGAGATTCATAGGTATAAAACTGTTCTGATATAAGGTTTAATGCCTCTGAAATTTCATTATTGTGTGAACAGATGTGCCTGAATAATATCCTTGGAAGTGAAGGACTTGGTATCTCAAGTATCCATTTTCACTTTGTCGTTTTCTTTAATGAAATCCTCCAAGGAGTGACAAACTCAGAGATAAACAGCAATTAATAATTCACTGTGGCCAGAGGGAAGGAACAGGCTGCTGCACTTCATTGCGCAGATCCAACACCTAAGACACGGCTTGGGCACAAAATTGAAGGAGTCACTGGCTGATTCTTCCTCAATTCAGGCTCAGTTTGGATAAAATGAATGTGTAAGCATAAATGCATGTCTTCACATTTCAGTGTAAAGAATTGTATTTCTGCAACCATTGTCTTCTGAATGCAACATAGAGCCTATTCTACAAGGAACGTTGGTATTCTGCCTCACCAAAATGAGACTCATTTTAATCATCTGGTGTGTAAAGAGTGAATTCCTGACCGCTTCATGTCTTTTCTATCTTGTTGAGCCTCATGGTGGTTGTTTTTTGTATTTTGTAGCCCCAATTTATTTCATGGAGTTTGCCACCAAGGAGAACAACTATTGTACCATTTAGTTATTTCATATGCACCTGCAGTTTCTCTCTCATACTGGGGCTCTCTGCAGTCCCCACTAAGGTTGACTTAACTTCCTTTCCTTGTCTGTGACTTGGACCTTGCCTACTGAGGTTAAAGGTGGGAACCTTCTCATTCTCCTGCATGGACTAAAATATCTTTTTTGAAACATGGAGCTCAGTTGAAACCCATCCAGAATGTTCTGCTTGAGTTATACACCACCTAGAATTGTCTTTTCTGCCTTTCACATTTGATCTAGGTTTAGTGGTCACATATTCTACTTCTTCTGACCCACAACAGAAAATCATATTGTAACAAGACAGACCTGCAGCGATTTTGCAGCAAGCTACTCTCCGCTTTCAGTGGTTTGTATTGTCTTTCCTTCCTTATGACCTATCCATGTAGCCTTCTACTATTAATTTTTAAGGCCTCCTCTGGAATACAGACAAAATTCTAGCACTTTTGAAAGTTCCTCTGTCACAAGGAGTTCCAGTTTCCTCTAGTATTACTTCAGGTGATTTTCATCTTGCCATATGCTCTTTCCATTTGGTTTGCTTTGTCCTTTTACTTTGTTTGCTTTTCCCCTCTCCTGTGAAAGATATTTTCCCCTTGTATTCCTTCCTTAATTCTGTCTTTTTAATTTATAGGTTACTGATCTACTTTATCAGTCCTCATGCATAAACTATTTGCTTTTCCTTATCCTTTTCACTTTCTTGAAATGAACTATTTCCAACTTGTTATACACTGCAGACATACAAATCTCAGCCACTTTTTTACTTTGATTTGGGAAAATATATATGAAAAATATCTCTACTTCTGGAAAAGGTGACTGATATTCTTGAACTATTCAATCCACATTAAACAGTAAGCTGCATAGGCTGGGTACCAGATGCTAATTTTCCTTTTAAATACACCTGCATTAAGTACTGAATAATAATAAGTAATTGAATATGTAATTAATGTTTAAAAGTCACATCCATTATGCAGAGAATTTTCCTAGAAAACAGGTAAACTAGTTAGTCATAGAATTCCACAAAGGCAGAACCAGCTTGATTTCTTGCATAGTAGCAGCAGTTTAAAATCCTGAACAATCAAGAGTGGGTTTTCTTTAAGCTAATGCATCTATTTCTGGTATTAATCTGGAATTAAGCAGGTGTTTAATGGCAAGAATTTAACGCTTTCAGCTTTTCACTGAAAGTTAGAAACACGCTGGGAAAGTGCAAAAAGATCAGCTTATCTCAGAGTCTTTGGCAGGAATTTTAGGGTTAATTTTGCACCAGCTAGGGGCAAGGATTAAATTTCCACTAAATACAATATTTCTCACTTTTGGTAACACATTTTTATATATAAATATATTTACATTGTAAGGACAATGCTGTTTTCTGGTGTATGAATAGATTATTCTGAGGATTCTGAACTTATACTATTCAGTACCTCCCTATATTTAGTAAATAATCTTTCTCTCTTTTTTTCGTTTGGTTAATTTTTTTTCCATAAGCATGCTGTTTCTTGTTCCATACACTTTTCCCAGAGCTTTCAGGTAAATGCATTATTTATTTTTATTTGTCAAAATTCAACTTATTGTGCAATGTGTTGAATTATAGATACCCTGGAAGGTTACGTGAGCTATCTCAAGTCACTGAGATATCTCATCTATTCTCATCCTGTTTCAGGAAAAAGCTGTGTTCTGTTAAGGTAGTTTTGGTTAAAGTCTAAAGTCAGCATTCAGAATGTGAATATAACTGGAAAATATTGCTGATGACTACAGATTCAGGTATCCCTGTGATACCATGAGGAAGAAAGGGCGGAAAATGCTTATTCACAGACATAGGACAGCAATTTCAAGTAGTTTTGGTCTTTTCCAGAGATGAAGACATGAGGCCCTTTCAGGAGTCAGTGAGCAGTGAACAAATGTTAACATCAGATTAACTTTAGGTGTTTGAAAAAGCAGAAGGGTCTATCAACCCCAAATTAGTTTGTCTATTGTGTTGGCTTTTTCTCACAACCCCTGAGACAAGTGGTCCATGAAAACTGTGGATAAAACCTTCATAGGTTGTACCAAGTCTTCATCTGATTTTGGGTCTTGTTTGGCTTTCTTGTGTTTTGTTTGGCCTATTTGTTTTCTAGAAGGTCTTCTGTGGGGGGTTTTTGTGGGGTATTTTTTGTTTCTTTTGTTTATGTTTTTGTTTGGTTTTGGGTTTTTTTGCAGATTTTTTGTTTTGTTTTTATTTTATTTGTATTTGTATAAAATTTTATTTTATTTGTACTCTTATTGTTCTGTGAGTAGTGAGAAGTAAATTCTAAATTTGCAATTAAAGAAATATGCTGGGAATCAAATGTTTCAATGTTGAAGAAGTAAATTTGATCCTGTCTGAATTACCATTAGTAAGCCACAAACTACTAAAGAGCTTTTCTCGGACTGTACAGCACCAGGGAGGTGATGGGGTTGCTCCTGGAGTGTGTTATGTAAATTCTGTGGAGCTTGGTGTGATAGGTACAATGAAAGTGCTTGAGACTGTGATTTGTGTTGTAGAAACACACTGACTACATATAAAAACCATAAACATCTCACTTGTGAAGTGACATTTTCAAAGAAGTAGATCAAATAAGTAAACAGACATGAAAAGGTAATTTTGACATCTTGTAAAGCTACTGTTGGTCAGGAATTTCCAAAATTACTACAATACAGATAATCACAAAATCTCCAGGCTCATCCCTTTGTAAATTTGCAGCAGCTTGCAGCAGCTATAGCAGTTGCAAGTGTATATAATTATTCTTAAATATTTTAAAATAGAGTGATATCACATTTCTTATAAAAAAGCATAATTTAAATTTTGTTCTATTCTCAGTCCCTCTCCATGATTCATATCTTTCCTCCCATAAGTGTTTCTCTGCCATGTGGGTTACTTTTGGTTATTCTACCTACTTCTGCACACTGGATACCAAGTTCCTCTCTATTAATACAACAGTGATTTATGCTGTTAGTTCCTACTGCCTTTTAAGTGTCCATGGGAAAGGAATCTCACTTCTCTTTCATCTGAGAACATGATAACAAAAAGGACAGCAAAGGTCATCAAATCCTTTCCCCTGCACCTTCAGGAAGCCCTGCACTGGGCACATAACTCAAAATGATATGCTGACCATCCTGTCCCCCTGCCTCTACTTTCTAGAGGATTTTCAACATCTTACAACAACCCTCAAACACGAGTCCCTGACCCATCTGACAAGTAGGTTTTGGTCCACAAAGCTGTAACCCTCGACTGATGGGAAACAGTAATTTTATAGCTGCAGATAATGAAATTTGCTTTGTGGGGTAGAAAACCTGACATCTACTGTTTCAAAATCAATGGAGGCACGGCCTCTTGGGCAGAGCTGTGGGTGGATTACCCATCAGAGACAATGACATTGATGGCATTTAAATCCACTGTCCCTCAACCGACAGCAGAAACCTGGCCATGCAAAGTGTCTTAATGAGTGTTTTGCCATCAAACAACAGAAGCTTTTGGACCATTTGATGGGGGAAGGAGGGCAAGTTGCACAGCTTTATACAGGAAAAGATAGAGAAGGGATTTTCCTGTGGTTTGGAGACACTCGCCATCAGCTTGTCTCCTTGCTTCTTCTGGAACTCTCTCTAGACAGCAAGGAAGATTATATTTTGTCTACAATTAATACCACTTCATTAATTACTACATCAATGTTCTTAGCACTATTTACAGCCTTGGCTATTTTTAAATTTTTTCAATGCCAATTATTATTATCATAATCCATAAACCTCTTTATCATTACTATAAACTAAAAAAAATTAATAACAAAATAACACAAAGATCAGCATTTAAAAACATTCATTACTTTCAGCCAAACAATGTATCTCTCAGTGACAGGGTTTGTCAGAAGAAATGTCAACTCTTCTGCAACTTTTGTCACATTTTCCAGTGGTTTCTACTAGAGCTTGGGAGGATGCTGTGAAGTGTGCAACAGACCATGCACCTTTGCAAATGTGCCTCAGACTTCAAGCAGTATTGATTCAGAGACATTATCCTATTAAGGAAAATGTACAAATCAAAACTTCAGCCCTTGCACCTCATTGTCTCTGGCTGTTACTTTCCTATTTTTGAAAGACTACTGTGGTATGGCCTGATTTGTATTCACCTTTGTCCTTACTTCTCATGGTAAAAGTTAATTCAGGAGGTTTCTAGAAAAAGAGAACAAACTAAGTTGAAATGTAAAGATTTTATTTGGCAATGACGCTGTCAATGATATACAAGTTAGATATGTCTGAATTTGTTATTTAAAATAATGTGCCTCCCCTTGCTTTAATGGACTCAGTAGCTGACATGTTCAGATTGCATTTCGTTTATTGAATTCTTTTTGGTTCTACTTATTGCTTTAATTTCATCCTTCACCAACAGAAACACTCTCAAATTTGTTCTTCATATCTTTCAATTATTTTCCACCTTTTCTCATTACCAGTGTACTTCTGCAAATCTCTATTTGCAGAATATACTGAGAAGCCAATACAAGTTTGACAGAAAAAAGCATCACTGGAAGGAAAGGGAATATATTGGAACCTTTACTAGGATTGTCCCTCCTTATTTTATTGAGTATTAAACCTTCATAGCTGACTTCTCAATTCACTTATAATAGCATGAGCTGTAAATGTACAAAACATCCCCAAATCTTCCTTTAACTGTTAAAATCTTTGGGCTCCTGAGACAGATTTTAGTCTGAGGTGCCACATTATTTAGACATCCACTTGTAGCTGCAGATGGTGTTTCACAAGTCAAATTCTGTGTTTCTAACATTATTGTGCCTGACCTCTGAAGTCACTCCCACTCCTGTGGGAGTTTTACACGGCTGAAGAAAATGGTAGTTAAAAAAAAAAAAGGCACATTCCTGGTTTGAGTAAGAGATAGATTACAAGGTAGCATGAGTTAAGGAACTCATAGTCAATTAATCATTCTGGAAAGACTGATCAGTGCTTCCTGGTTTTAGTGTGAAACAATAGAGTTATTTCCAATCTTTTAATGTTTCGATCAATTGTGCTTATATGGAATCATCGAATCATTAAGGTTGGAAAAGACCTTTAAGATCATTGAGTCCAACCACTAACACAGCACTGCCAAGTTCACCACCAAACCATGTCCCACATGCATGTCCCAAAGCATCACACCTACACATCTACTTACAGGGATGGTGACTTATCCACTTCCTTGGGCCTCCTTTTGGTAAAGAAATTCTCCTATCCAATCTCCGTGTCCCCTGGTACAACCTGGGACCATTTCGTCTCATCCTGTAACTTGTTACCTGGGAGAAGAGACCAGCCCCCACCTGGCTCCAGCCTCCTTTCAGGGGGTTGTAGAGGGTGAAAAGGTCCCTCCTGAGCCTCCTCTTCTTCAGGCTAAACTCTCCCAGCTTCCTCAGCTGCTCCTCATCAGACTTTTGCTCCAGACCCTTCTCCAGCTCCATTGTCCTTCTCTGGACATTCTTCAGCAGCTTAGTGTTCTCCTTGTAGTGAGAGGCCCCAGACCAAAACCAGGATTTGAGTGTGATTTTACAAGTGGTGAGTACAGGGGGACAACCACTGCCCTGGTCCTGCTGACCGTCCTACTTCTGATCCAAGCCAGGTGTTAATGGCCTTCTTGGCCATCTGGGCACACACTCTGGCTCATGTTCAGCTGCTGTCCACTGGAGCCCCAGGTTCCACCAGTCAGGTTTCCAATCACTCTGTCCCAGACCTGTAGCATTGCATGGGATTATATATCTGGCCAAAGATATTCACTTGGAAAATAAAATTATGGATTTTCTGTAAATCCATTCCCCACTAAAGTTCTTAGGGAAGGTTGGAGCATCTGTCAGCTGTTGAACTATTTGCACTGAACAAGAGCAGACTCTAGTAAGTTAATATCCTGGAAAAAAGGCTATAATGTCCAACAGGCACTGAGAAATTATCTTCTTGAATTATGTCTTCACTAGAAACCATTCTGGCCACCATGCTATGGTGACATTCCTGCTGATACAGAATTCAGCCTCCAAGTGTCCTAGGGGTCCTAACCTGAAGTCTCAGTGACTGAGACAAGATTTCAACAGTCCTGAAACCCAAAAACCTTCAAACTGTATAGAGAGTCACAATGCCATTTAATAAAAACTCTGCCTGATTATGTTTCAGTGGTTTGTTTCAATGCAGGTATTCTTTTGTTTTGAAGAAATGAATTATTATGTGAGAAGCTTATTAAGTGCAAAAACTGGAACCAACTCATTTTAATAGTGTAAGAGAGTTAGCTGCTCAGTCATTAAATGTTGCACTGTCCTAGGTTTGAATTTGCATTTCTTTGCCTTTCAAGTAAAAAAGAAAAAATCCATTATAATGCCAGATTTGTTCATTTCTATTCAAACTTAAAGCCTGGCAGGAGCATTGTGGTCACCTACTCTGATTTCCTGCATGAAAAAACAAAAATAAAATATGGACAACAGAACATTATCAAGTAATTCCTGTTATCAAACTCACAGAGAGCAGAGACTTTATTTTTCAAAGAATGAGATGTAATCTTGATCCTAATATTAAAAGCTGAATGCATAAACTAGACTGAAAAAAATGAAGACTTTTGCAAAGCCATATGACTAACTCATTACTTCCACTCTAAATTTTTCAACTTTGAAATGTTCATTCATTCTGTCTATACATTATAACCTGTATATAAATGACACTTCTCTTTGTGTCTGACAGCTGAAGAATTTTTTGTCAGGAAAAAAACTCTCCCAACTCTACTCCTAGATTTTTTTTGCCTGCTGATTAAGAGGAAGAGAAAGAAATCATTCCACTGTTGCTGATTTTCATTAGATTATTCTTGCTGACAAAAAGATTCTGCATAGAATGCTCCATAAAACCTACAGGGACTGCTTGTTTTCATAAACATCTTTATGCTTCACTTGTCTTTGGTTATTAAACCTGACAGCTAAATAAAAATGTGCACTGGATGAAGAGTAAAACCAGAGTATCCCAGTACCTTGCTTTTAATCACCAATTCCACAGATATCACCTAGAGTTAGGTTGATAACATCTTTGCATGTGCAACTTGCATACATATATATCTATATACATACCTGCATCTACCTATATACATATATATCTACATACATACCTACATTTATCTATATACATATCTACATCTATCTATATACATATATTGCATACATATATATCTATAATCCACAAATCTTTTATATTGTCTACACAAAACCTCTGGGTGGTCTGAAACCCTCCCACAGCTGGTAAGATGATGCCTGAAGTTAGATACTATGAAAAACTGGTGATAGGAAGGTCACTGAAATCCCTTTTTTCTTCAAATCTTAGCTTGACTCAAGTCTTCAGCAACCTGAAATCCATGCTGATCTCCCTACTATATAAATAATAACCCTGCATGGTTATTTGCAGGAACTAGAGAAGGGTTGAGGGTTTTCTTTCTTTCTTTTTTTTTTTTCTAGGATGTCTTTTTTATTTTCCTTTATAGCTGTCTCATGGTGATAACTCTTATAGAATATATGTACCTTTATTGTCCTTCTTCAGTCTGAAGGACAAACAAACTCACAGCTGCAGTCATCCAGAATGGCCATAGGAAAAGCACAATTATGGGATGGGGTATTTCCCTCCTTATTATTAGTCCTATGTCATAAAATTTCCTGGAGGGGAAAGAAGTGGAAAATGGCTTGATAATTTGCCTTTCATATGAGTTTAAGATGCTAAGAGTCCTTAGTTTGTGTTCCTCTTCCAAGTTATTTCCAAGGTAGGCTTCTTACCTTTGTATCCAAAAACTCTGGGATGTGTTTTGAACGCAGGTCCACAGAACTGGTGTGTCTGTATCACGAGGAGAGAGCAGCAGACTTCCCCATCTCCTGCAAGTGAACTGTCTCATTGGACTCATGTCCTAGGGTGACTTGATGATGCTTGTATACCCAATCACCTGTTCTGTCTGTGTTGTGTATTAAGTTCTGTACCTTTAAACTGGTTCTGGAAGTGTGTGGGGAGAAAGAAGCAGCGCGCAGTTTGTTTTGAGAAAACTGCCTGACTCCTGGCTCCGGCATTTGTCTGAGGCACGGACAGAGGTGGGACAGAGATCTCCTGTGCTTTTAGTTAGTTTAGCTAGCTGAGGCAGAGAAGTTGCCTGCACTGTTTTTTTTTTCCTTTTTCTTGGGACTGTTTAAATCTGCTCTGGACTGACAAACCCAGAGGAGCAGCGAGGGCTGGCACCTGCGGCCGCTGGGCCTGGACCTCCGGAGGGAGTGGGGCTGGTGAGAGACTGAGGGAGCTGAGCTGCACCCACAGCAAGGACTGCCTCAGTTTGCCATCTCTCTTCGGAGCGGCCAGAGGTTTTATTGTTTCATATTATTCATTCTTTGTGCTTGTGGGCATCCTGTTTGTTAAATAAATAGTTTTTTCCACTTTTCTCCGAGGAAGTTCTTTATTCCCGGACCGGTTGGGGGGAGGGGCCATTTGGGTTTTGCTTTCCAGAGGAACTTCCTTCTGAGGTTTCCTCCCAGTTTTGCTCTAAACCAGGACACATCTTCACACTGTAGCTCAGTCCCAACAAAAAGCAGAGAAAAATGTCAATTCAGACCACATCCTTCTTGGCATTCTGATCTTGGTGTATTATATTGTTAGTGACTGGGTTTTAAAAGAAAACAACTGCAGTCCAGTTTAAGCTGCCATTTCTGGTGGTGCTGGACATGCCCCACAACATTGCACAGGGTAGGAAACTGAGCTGCCCCAGCATTCCATCTCTGCATGTCAGGGTGTCATGAATAGTCCAATCAAAAATCATTTTTATTTAATTGGCAGATAGTTTGACCATTCAAAAGTAGGTTACGACCTTTGGGTAATACTCATATAAGCCGAGAGTGTGGGGAGGAGCTTTCTCTTTTCTTCCGGCTGGATCACAGGTAACATCGAGCAGCACAGAGCCTGGCCGGGCTCGGCCCGGCCTAGGCCCTGCTGCCCCTGGCCCCCTGAGAGCGCAGCTTGGCTGTGTCTGAACCTGGGAACAGCAGCAGCGGGGGAGGGGCAGGGACCGAGGAGTGTTCCACCGTCGCCGCCCGCCCCCCCCCAGGCGTGGCCCCCGGGAACAACAGCAGCAGCGGGGAGGGGGAGGAGAAGCCCTGGCAGCTGCAGAATGCTTCTTCCCCCCCCCCCCACTTCAGGCCGAAAAGAACAGCGCGGCCTTCAGACTTTTTTAGTTCCCGCTGCAACAAGATCAGGTGAGCAGCCCGACAAGCCTGACAAGTTTAACTCTTTCTCTGCTAGCAAATGAATTTCTTCTGAGCACCGGCCTTTCCCTGAATGAAAGACAGATACAGTGATTAGACCATAAAGAGACACAGCATGGAGCTGAAGTCAGTGGAAAAAGAGTGAAAAAGATTTTAAGGTAGAGGAGGAGGAGTGGCTGAAAATTCTAGCTAGACTTCTCTGGAACATAGAGACTGAACTGGGTTGTTCCTTTAAACCATAAAAAGATGTGCAATTTGGAGAAGTGATTGTTTTATGTGTAGATTTTTGAGCAAAGGTATTGTGTGATGGACTGAGTAAAATTGATTTAATGAAGAAAAACCCTTTGCCTTGGATGAAACACCTTTAAAAGGCGACACCCCAATGTTGCAGTGTATTTGAGTACAGAGCCCACGTGTTCAGTATTAAGAATACTGTAAGTGGGTAGGATTGAGTTCTTTGAAGTACTTGTGGACAAAGTCTCTATTGAAACGGAGAAGCTCCTTTCCTGAAGAATTGATGAAAGATTATCTTAAAATGGTAAAACTGGCTAAGGTTGCAGGTTATGTCTTTTTATGTTGAGTGTAGAAAAGTGAAAACTTAGAGAGGGAGGGAAAGATGTTTTGAAGGTTCCATTTGTTGTTTTTTTTTCTTCCTATTTTCATCCTTTCAGTGTGTGTGAATAAACTATCTTTGTAATTTAAAGATGAGCCTGTTTTGCTTTTTTTATATTCTCCCAGTCAAATGAAATATAGAATGTGATGAAACCATCACACAGGGAGGATGAAAAGACAGCTTAGGTTTCATCCAGCAGCAGACAGATGCTCATCAGAGATTCTGGGGCATCATCTGTTTTGCAAAGAAGTACTTACCCCTGCTCTTCAGGATCACACAGCTCTTGCAAGACTGGAAAATTTATTTTCTTGAGTTTCTTGAGATACAAACCACTTTGTGTGAGAGAAATCTCACAGCACAAGGAATTTCTATAGCTTTTTTAAAAAGGTTCAAAATACAGTAAAGAAACATTCTTTTACAATTTCATTTGCCTCCAGCTTAGAAGGAAATGGCAAACTGATGTGTTCTCATTGCAGCTTTACCCAAGCCACTAAATGAAAGCACAAGTGTTAATTTGTTCCTCTTCCCTTGAAATTTGAGTAAATCAGTGGATTTAATTATTCTCTAAAGAAATATGAGTCCATGTAGTACTAGATTAAGTATTAAGAATGATAATAAGATACTTGAGAGCACATAGCATTTCAGCTACTGAGTGAGAAGAAACATCAGAAAAATAAAAATTGTTTGAAAGTCCTCTTTGATGATAAATATATTAAACCCCTCCAATCAGCCACTATATACCATCAAATTATCCTGTGAACAAGCCAAAAGAAGGGTTGGCTTCCCTTCATGTTTTTGGCAGACTCAGATGGGTTCCTCAGAAGAGCTGGCACAGAAGCCTTAAGTGTCTCCAGGGCAAGTGTACATCTCTAACCCTGTTCCTCAACTGACTTGATAAATTAGAATGTATAAGACACAAGAAACTAGAAGAAACTATAAAAACTACTGGTTTTGTTTTTGTTTTGGTTTGTTTTTTTGGTTTGTTTTGTTGTTGTTGTTGTTTTTGTTTTTGTTTTTTAATATAAATTGGATTGAGTAATTTAAGAGTGGGCATGTTTGCCAGCAATAGTTGTCCTTGAGCTGGAGCCCACCAATGTTTTTCTGAGGGGCAGTGGGCAGTGGACAGTGCGCTTTTTTCTCCAAGATTGAAATCACCATCGGGATTCCCATCCTGGCTTTCCCCTGTTACAAAAAATCCAAACATTTTCTCCCTGTGGCCATCCAGAGTGGTGTCAGACACAAACATAAAGAAAATTCCAAACTTTTCCTTGACTGCTGCAATTTGGCACAGAGGAACATCACTGCAACTGAATGTGCTTGGTGAGTACATCATGGTCTTGTTTCTTTAAAGCATGCACTTCAAGCAATCAGAATTTCTGCCAGTCATTTGTTCATCAATAATTTTTAAAATTTTCCTTCTATAGAGAGCTTGGGAGCTGTACAGAATAAATGGCAATGATTCTTGGAGCCCTTTGCACTACAAATGGATGCTCCACCTGCTATCTTGACAGGACGCACATTGATTTTAATTTTATCTTTATAATCACCTTGAATTGGCTTCACTTAGTTTTGCAGTTTGTTGAAGTACACTGGAATGCAGGAATTCATTTTTCACTGAAAGATATTTGTGCCTCAAACACAAACAAATTCTGCTGAAGCTCATGCTTTTGTATGATGCAGCCATGCCAAGCTCCTGCCAAGAAATCTTGCCTACGCCGGATCTCAACATGAGTCTCTCTGTCTGGCTGCTTCTTCTGTAAATAAAGTTACTCATTGGTGAACATCCCAGGAAAACTTGCTGTGCATATACACAGAGAATAGATCCTCAGGAAAGAAAGACAAAAATAGGAGAGAAAAAGGTGATGACCAGGATGAACTAGATGAACTGAATACAGAATAATAGAATTGGATTTCTTTTCATTCCAGGACAATATCCAGTTCATTAGTGAACTGTAAAACTATATCAAAAAACCAAAAATACAATTTTATCAGAAAAATGAAACCCAACAAACATCTTATCAATAGTTACAGGAGCAGTGCAATGTTCTTTTGGATTAATAGGTTGACATATGTTGCTTGTGGATGTTGAGGAACACTATCATCTGGAAAAAAGGAAGCAGTCCTACTTTATTGATTGTGAAGTATTTTTCTAACTTCAGCTGAAGACAGAGTTCACACATATCAGCCATTTCAGTGAAGTTAAAAGAACTCATCGAGTGCCTGGGGTCATACACTGCTATCTTCAGGAGCAGCATTTATATTTCTGGGCTTTACAGAAGACTCTAAAAGAATAAATCCAAGCTCATGATTGCCCAGTAGTAAGATGTCTTATTCAGGCTGATATGCACTGTAGCTTAATTAGGAATATAGGCTGTGCAAGTAGAGAGTGGGAAGAGTTCCTGCAGACCATGGTCCAGAACATCTCATTTAATCACCTAGTGATTGCCTAACCAATATTCTCTCAGAAAAGACTGCCAGCCAGAGGGCTTGGGCTTGTCCAGAGTCAGGAGTTGAGAATACCAGCTTTGGTATTCCATCCATGACCTTTCAGCTCAGCTCAGCCTCCATAATCTTTCAGCTCAGCTCAGCACCGCTGTTGAGGACAGCTGAGTTTGGTCTGAAAGAGCAGTAAATGGGCTGTGTGTCTTTTGTACTTTGAGGATACTATTGTTAATCTTGCTTACGTCTTGTCGGTATGGCCTCGAAGGTTCCATTTCACTGTGTTTCTGTCCCACAATGTGCCACCATACAGATATTATTTTTCACACTTAAAATACAGATTTTGCATCCTTCACAATGAAGCTTAACTTCATCTGATGGGGTGGCCAGAAAAAGCCCTTTTCTATTATCCTTTCATCATACAAACAATCTAGTTTGCAATTACTCCAATTTCACCGTGGATTACAAACTGAAAATACAGCAAGCAGATTATTCATTCTTCTCCCTGCCTACCAGTCAGATTCCTGCTAAGGGACACTGGCTCAGCATTGGTTTGACTGATGACATCCCACACAGGTTTTGCTTGCACTGGAAGACCTAAAAGGTGATGTCTGGAAACCAGTAAGGCTTCTTCAGTTTGGGTTTATTTTTGAAGGTTGTCAGTCTGGTGGAAAACCAGGTCATAGGAACCCAGTGGGCTTCTGAAAAATCTCTGACCTGCACAACAGCAGTTTCCCCTCCACCTTTGCTGATGCAATCTCTGCATCCTGAAATTTAAATTTGATTTGCCACATGCAGCTGTCTCTATTACAGCATCAACCCATTCATCCTCAGCAAGTGGGTGGACTTTGTTTCTCTATTCTGTGAATAGCAAAACTGCAATTAGGCACTGTATATTCCTATTACTCATAACTGTTCTTAGTAAAACAGTCACCATTTTCTTTTTTTACTTCCCTGGTTTAAATTAAAAAAAGGTTTTACAGTGGGACTTAAACCTGACACTGATCACTGCTGGAAAAAATTAATTACCACAAAAGGCAAAATTATTTCCTTGATTCAAAAAGCACCTGAGGATACGTATAGGTCTGCTATTTGGTGAATTTTATAACAATCATGTCATTTGGAGCACGTGGAAAAAAAAAAAAAAAGGTTAATCCTTGTGTGAAGTCCAAGGCATTGTAATCTTTCTGGGGAGTTTACTTTCAGTCAATGTGATTTTTCAACAGGTCTGATGTAGAAGATGTAGAAGATTTGATTCTAAACTTGCTGAAATAAAACCAAATGTTTCCAGTGATGCCTGAGCTGTGTGGTTGCAATGTAAATTATTGGTATGATTAAGCTGTTTCAAAATTGTGGTGTTTAGTTTTAGGGTTTTTTTCAATAATTCAAACTCCATAGGTAACATAAGTGAAACAATCACATTTCTTCCCCAGCCTGGTGTTCTCAGGGTATATTGCACTCATTCTATTGCAAAACTCTTCCTTCAGGTCTTTAGAGTTTTTCTAAAGTCAGTGTTCAACCATAAGAGCTTTCTTGGTGAAATTAAATAAATCCACAAGGTATCAAACTAAGGCCACTGTCTTCACCAGGGCCTTCCCTCCATATGTTGTTCCATGAGAGAATCTCTATAAACTGTGGTTCTCATCGCTTATATTCTAAGATTCATTTATATTTGTGGTTCCAGATAGGATCTCTGAGCTCTGGATTTAAGACCTCACTGCCCTTCTTTTCTTCATATACCCAAATATGAGGAGCCCCTGATGATGAAGGGGCATCACAACCCAGCCTGTGGTGAGACTTGTGAGCCAGTACTCCAGTTCTTCCCACTTACTAAATTATTACATTGACTAAGGTGCATTTGTGCAAATCCATTTTGATCTTTGCAGTCAGAGCAAGCAGAAAGGCAGATAGCTTAGGAGAAAGTAAAACCTTACTTGGTCACAGCAAAACCCCTTTTCAGTGTCGTTCCTCTCAAACAAGCACTGGGATGTCACTGCATCTGCTGTGACATTTGAAGGTCTAATCAATGCACCCACAAAAATCCCAGTGTTCAGGTTATAAAGAATAAATTGGAAAGGTTCAAATAATGCTCTGTCATTCAGCTCAGTATTTTGTAAAGTGTTTGTGGTAATATGGAGTTGTGAGTTCTATTTAAAATTCATATTAGTGTGCATTTCAAGGTGACTGCACTTTTTATTCTGAAAAGTTCTTCTACATTACTTCATTCAGCTCTATGAACACTTCTGGAAAACACACTCTAAAAATAAATTCCTTTTCCACTTCTTTCATTTAAATTGCTTTCAAGAAAATGCTGATATCAGGAAAGAGGCACCCACATTCATATGTTTACATTTATAGGAATTGTCAGTCATTTTTCTAATGTTAACTAGGAAATTATGTTATTTGAAAAACCTATAATTACTAACAGAGCAGCAGTGTGTCTTCATATGCACTGCTCTTATTTGTGTTTATGGCACCTGCAGATATGGCACTCGTGGCTGAGGCACATGATTCAGGCAGGCCATACAAACAAAGGGAGATGTGCTTTTCTCTCCAGGCAACCTCAGGTCAGAGTGACCACTGCCGGGCTCTGTGTAGTGTGGGGGAGAAGAGGCATCACAGGATGAAAGATGTGTTCCTGCTGCAGAACCACACAGTGTCTGCCTGCAGCAGATCTCCCCAGCTCAGGAACGTTTGTCTTAACAGGGTTAGTTAGAGGAGAGGACACCTTGCTCTGGACACTTCTCAGGGGACATTTTTTCCTAGTCATTCCTGTTGACAATTGTGTCTACATGAGGTATATTCACTCCAAATGGTCACTGGTGGAAGATGTGCAGTGCTGGCTGACACAACTCCTGAGGGTGCAGGAAGAGGTAGGAGAATGGTGCTCTGCCAAGGTCTTGGCAGATGTGGGGAAGAATATGTGACTACAACAGTTTTGGCATTGTGAATTTTTTAATGCTAGAACAAACCAAAATATTAATCTGTTTGGGAAACACATTCTTGTCAATCAACTCTTTCTAGAAAAACGGTCTCACTCTTCTCAGAAAAAAAAGAAAAAAAAAAAAGAGAGACTTTTACAAAACTGAGGTGCTTTCTATAAAAAAATACATCTTCCAAAGTCTGTCCTTCTCAACCTAACTGTTAGTTGACTTTTTTATTGAAAGCTAGCAGATGTCTTGTGCAGTTATGAATAAATCGTGGTTATATAGATCCTATGGGTCCCCTCCTTGTGTAGTAGGTCCCAGCTGGTCACAGACCACCAAGAGAGGCACAGGGTCTCTGGTGCTCTATGTGAGTAGCTGATGCCGTGGCAGGCTGCTGAGGTCTCTTTTTAGGGTCCTCTGTGGTGTGTACAGCAGGCAAGAACCACTTTGTGCACATTAGAACTACGAGAGTTTGTGTGCCGCAATTAAAATGTTTGTTGAAAATCCATAAGATGTTCAAGTTTGAAATGTAATTATACTGTTGGGGAAAAAAAAAGTAGTTCTGATCACTGCTAACTCTGGAAACAGTATGTAACAGGCATTTTGTATTGACTAGATGGTGTCTATTGTGTCTCAGTGAGAGATTGCTTTTTACAGTGCTGCGGAGTAACTTGTTCTTGCTGTACAGCTCATGAGTACATCAGAAACACAAGGTAGTCACCTAATTACAGAGCAGGTACAGTGTTATTAGTGATGCGTGGTTCAAAATGGAGCCATAATTATGGGTGAAGATCACTCCAAGAAGTACTTAATTGCATCACTTATAGCTAACAACTTCCATCTCCCAGCATGCTGCTGAGTGATAACAGCCATTCTTCCCCACACACTAAATTGTAAAGTGTGCTAAATCTCAGCCAGGACAGGGATTGAGGAAAAGAGTGGGTTTGTATCAAGAACTCAGATACAGCCCCTCAGAAAAATACATTTTGTTTAAACTTGGGTGGGACTGCTTACCCAACTTTTTTTTGCTCCAAAAATGTCCTCTCAAAAGTAAAATTTCACCCAAAGATTCTTGATATTCTTTGAATTTTTTCCCAGTTGTAATATCTAAGATATGAAGCAACTTATAAGCTGCTGCAGATATAAAATAGACTATACATTCTGAACAAGGGTTTTGAAAGTTCTAAGGAAAACTTATAAAATTGTGTGTTTGTGTTCACATATTCTTATGGTTTGCTGTAATTTCTTGGCATAAGTTTTTTTTAAAGTAACTAAAAAGGTCATATTTTTAATTTAATTTTTCTGTAAAATAATAATGAACAAAAGAGACCAACAATTTATTGTATTTTGAAAAATTTGTCCAGGTTTCAACTCTATGAAGTGCATTGAGGTCTTCCATAAGAACTCTTGAGCCATTAATATAATGATATTTTTAGAACAACTGAGTGATGATTTACAAATTAATAATTTACAGTTGGGGGGGTTAAATTTAAAACTAAAATAGGTAAAAGTACGTTAATCTGTTGTACAGTTTGTTTAAACTTTAAGAGTTAAGAATTTTTGTGACTGAAGAAGAAAATATTGTGTATACATAGACTGGAGCCATTGCTTATTGCCTCTGGACCTGCCATAGGGATGTCTTGTCTTCCAGATTTCCTTTTGCTTGACTGTTCCCTTAATTTTTAATTCACATATCTGTCTATGAATTGAATATAATGTCCACTTTCAGAAAATGGGGAATTCCAGGGGTTCTTTAGAATATGTACATACACAAAAGCATAAACACGCCTCTCTACAACACAGATAGACATTCACAATTAGCTCCATAACCTCACTTCTCAGTTTATTCTGGAAGCTAGACCGTGTCTTTAAACAGCAGCCTGGGGAATGAAAACAAACAAATAGAACCTGATGACCTTCCAGATGCCTTCTCAAAGTGTCCTAGCAGCGGGGAGAACCTCCCCACACAGCTGACAAAACAGATGATCCAACAGCGAGAGCGGCATACTTGGATCTTACATCTGGGAAAGTGCTGTGGGCCCTGAGACCCCACATGCTGCAGCCCAGAGTCTGCTCTGAGGGTAAAGGGTGGTACAGGAGAGCCCTGTGTTTTCTCACTGACTGGACTCAGCAGCTTGGAAAAGGAGATTTCAGGATCTTGCTGGAAATTAGCCTAAGGCAGGGAGAAGATGCCTGTAGCTTCTTACCAGATGCATTCATGAAAAAAAGGTGGGGGAAACATAAGAGTTTCATTTTAACATGATTTAATAGCAGTACACAGAAAAAATAGTAATTCTAAGCTACAGAGTTTCTTCTAATATGGTATAGACAGAAGTTAATAACAGCTTTTGGGGGATCTGTGTGTCCCTGAGAATATTTAATGTCAAGGAGTGAAAAAATCAAAAGGGAGAATGTCTGCAAGAGGGAAGGGAAGCAGAGGCTCCTCAGTTCACAGTACCCTACAGAGGTGAGCTTTTGTTGCACATCAGAGCCC
The DNA here is from genome assembly GCA_017589585.1 of Phylloscopus whistleri. Lineage (NCBI taxonomy): Eukaryota > Metazoa > Chordata > Aves > Passeriformes > Phylloscopidae > Phylloscopus > Phylloscopus whistleri. The sequence continues at coordinate 809,477 of JADMLD010001629.1, read as the reverse complement.
TTATAAATCAGTGGCCTAAGGAAAAAAAAAAAAAAAAGTAGGTGATTGAGTGGAGCAGGGAGGAATTTTGTTATAAGAGGGACAGGAACTGCACTATGAAATAGCAGTCAAATGTATAAATCTGTGTGACTGTAAAGGACACTCCTCAGCATGATGTCGTGGCCGTGTGTTTCTTGGCATTTTCACAAGTGCAAAAGTGCTGCTTCCTGAACTGGCAATTGATCTGCTCCCCATTGTTAATGTTAGCATGCTTGGGACTTTACAGCTAACTTGGTGGCTTTCCAATTCATAAAAATGCTTTGATTACTGTATTATTTAATCCAGATTCTGTCACCTTTAGTCATCTTAAATCTATGATTCTGTGATCTTACATGGTATCAATTTAATGAATAGGCTCATTATTCTCCTTTTGCCAACTCGCTCTTCATCTCCTTGGTTCTGGCTTTTCTTCCCTTATCACCCAAACCAGTTGCTTTGCCTCCTACACCCTGCCTTGCTGCCCTTTTCTTAAGTATGGTGAGACGAGCTCCTGCTTTCAGTATCAGGGCCAGGCTTTACAACATTTGTAAATGAGAGCATTTGTTAACATCTGTCTCACACAGTAAGTCCAGTTTTGCCCAAAATGCTTGGATGGGGGGTGTTCCGAGAGCTGCAGTGCTGCCACAGCAGGACTGGGGACACTGTGCTCGTGCTCCTATGAGCAGGGCAGCACCCTGACAAAAGGGGCTTGATTCTTGTTTAGAGGCACAGTCACTATGCATGGAAAAATGCACTTTTCAAAAGCTTTTAGGATGGCCATATCTGGAAGACATTCACATAGAGATCATTTCTTCTTTGGTCCTCCCTACACACACTTTTCCCTGGCTCTGACAAATTTCAGTTTCCCTCCAGACCAGGGAATGGAAGAGCAAACCCAAGAAAATATGAAGACTTTTTTAGCACGTTCAAAACAATGCATATTCCTTACTCCTGGAATTTTACCTGGATTTTTTTTTTTTTTTAAGTTTACACATTTTCCCAAGGAAATACTGTCGTGCTGCTTGTCTCTAACTTCTCATATAATAAATTTAGTTTCAACTAAAAAGAAAAGAGGAGCCTCAGCCATAGTTAAGATTTTACTAGTTCTATAAAAAAAGGATAAGGAGAGATATTTTAAACTACTGTCTCCAATGAGGAAAGATAGGCAGAAGGTAACTCTGCCATAGGCTGTGGGTCAGTCAGCACAGCCACACTTCCCTGCATGGCTCCGAGAAAAGCTGGGCTGCCTCATGTGCTTAGGCAAAACACCAGGCTCTGCAGCTGCTTTGGATTTTTATCCAACCAGCTTGGGTGTTATCAAGAAAAACTCAAGAACTTTTAATATCAATAAATAAGAAAGGAAAAAAGTATTAATATCTAGTGTAAGGAATAGAAAATTGGTAGCAATTTTGAGGGGGAAAATGTCAAGCTAGAGAAGCAGGAACATTTTAGCTGTAGATATTTATTTTCTCTGTGTAAATGCCCTTTTTCAAACAATTGTTTTAAAAGACTGCTATTCTTGTTTTTAAGTATGCATGACTCTTGCCAATGTCTTTTAGCTGCCCTAAAATTTTCAATATGTACACAGCTTCTAGAAACCAGTGATGCCAAAACCTGGTCAGACACAGAAGGTTGTGCCTATTATTACAGCAAGAGTAATAGATATATACAGAGAAATAGAAGTAGTAAAGACCTGAATTATAAAAAATTATGTATTTTCAGTGGAAGTAGCAGTTTTCTGGGTGGATGATCGTGAGGAAAAAATGTACAAAAACTTGCACAGGAGTGTCCAGATTTATGAGGATAACATATATATAGGTTAACTTCAAACACAATTTTCCTGGAGACCACGAGATATCTAAATAACACAATGATCACTAGTTGGGAAAAAGCTCAGGAATTCATGAGTAATTTAGATCAGAACATCACCACCAAGCTGAGGCAATGCTGTTCTGTTCAGGTCTATGTGAATGCCATGAGTCACCTCTGCTGCCACTGCCCATCACGTGCATGCAGTGGATGTCCAGGAGGCTCCAAAAACTCACAGTTTCTGTACCTGTCCCCTCAAACATGTTACAGCCAGAAAATTTCTCCTAATTTTAACAGTGAATTGACCCTGAAAGGGCCACAGCCACAAACCCATAGTGTAGCATGGGAGGAGAGGCACAGACATCAAGGACATCACCATTGCCCAAACAGGTGCAGAAACAGAAAATAGTTAAGTGAAGATAAGCAGAAAAACCTCAGGGAGTAGGCCCTTTTCATACTGCACAGGAAAGCAAAACCCCAATAACCTGCCTGGCAGTCTGACCCAACTGGAAACTCCTGGTGCTGAAAGATTAACTGGTTTGGAAAGGACCACTGAGCAAGACTCCCTGCCCAGTGCAATGAAGTATAAAAGTTTCCAGACCCAATATGAAAACCATTGGCAAGCAGAGTTTTGTCTATATTATGACTACTCTGTTCCCTTGTTTGTTTTTTACTTCTGTTTCTCTCAGATGTGGTCATCTACATTATTTCTGCAGGAAATAGTGTCTTCTTGTGCCTTGTTTACATTGCTGAAGCACACAGCTAAACTATTGACCCAATGTTTCCTCTACTGTGTGCTTTTATTTGTAATACTGAATCGAATGAGTATATTTTAGGAATTCTACCTTGAAAAGACATCAGAACAATGTGCTTTACTGAGGTATCTAAGACCACTGACTCCTTGTAAAATTGTTTCATGTGTGCTAACTGTCAATGACTTCAGGAGTTTTGACAGTTTTAATCACAACCTAGGGTCCATTCCTATAAGAAGCTAAACCCCAGCATTTGAAAGTTTCACAGAACATTTATGGGGTTCTTTTTAGTTCAAGGTACACAGTAGGAATGTGATGGCAATGAGGACATTGAAATACAAGGATTATTAAACAGTGTTGAGAAAAAAACCCCATGGAAAATGCAATAAAAGGTAACTGGACTATACACATATAAAATCCAGCAGCAATTAGCATATCAAACAGATACAGAGCCTCCTGAAAATGGGAAGCACACAGCCTCTAACTTTAGGTCATGATCATAGATGACCAAAGAACAAACATTTCACAAGCATAAATTGAGATTTCAACATCTGTTGCCATTTTGAGAGATTTAAAGTAAATGAGTCTTGAAAGTAAATGTTATTATTTGTGATTTTATTTTTAAAGAGAAGGTGGAGGAAGAGAACTTCACCTGTAGTGTTGTTCAGATTAGATCAGTGAAATATGAGATTAAACATTAAATTTAATCAGGCAAAAGAGAAGTCTAAATATCTCTCTCCCTTGTTATCTGAGACCTCTGTTGCTCAGTCCCAACAGAGCAGGGAGAGGACGATCTTTCTACCTAGGAAAGCTAAAGATAGAAAACCTTGATGACCTTCTTGCTTGAAAATCTTATCAAAACAGACACAATCCTGCCAACAATTTTGCTCTAGTGTATTGATATTTTCCAGTGGTCACAGAGTCACAAACTCACAGAATGGCAGAGGTGGGAAGTGACATCTGCTCAAATAGGGCCAGGTAGAGCCAGTTGCCCAGGACCATGTCCAGATGGCATTTGGCTGTCTCCAAAGATGGGGACTCTACAACTTCCCTTGAAAACCTATGTCAGTGTTGGCAATGTCACAATTAAAAACATTTTCACAATATTCAGAGGGAATCTCCTGTGTTTAGTCTGTGTACATTGCCTCTTGTCTTGGTGTCACTGGGCACTACCTGAAAGGACCTGGATCAGTATTCCTTCCACCCTCCCTTCAGGTGCTTACGTGTACTGATAAGGTTCCCTAAGCCACCTCAGGCTGAACAGTCCCAGGTCTCTCAGACTTTCCTCATAGGAAATGTGCTCCAGTCACTGTAACATCTTTGTGGCCCTTTGTTGGACTCTCTCTGGACTGTCCATGTCTCTCTTGCAGTGGGGAGCCCAGAACTGGACACAGCATTTTGGGTGTGGCCTCACCAGGGCTGAGTAGAGGGGAGGGTATTTTGTTGAATGAAGCTTAGGATAAAATTTGTCCCCTTTGCAGCAAGGGCACATTGTTGGCTCATGGTCAACAAGGTGTTCATTAGGACCCACACACTTGCACCTAAATCTTTAAGCACTTCTATCATCTCCAGGATATCTTCTCTCCTAACCAAGGCACTGTGAAGTAGGGTGTTGGTTAGCACTCGTGTCAAAACATCTTTCTGCTGCTCTAGGAAGTTGAAGAGGTAAAAAGTGATTACTTATGCCTTCATTTCAAGACCAACCTATTGATGCTGCAAGGGTGGTGCAAAGGGAACTTGGTGAAACTGTAAGTGAAGTCCATTACTTTAATGGCATGCTGATAATGAACCACTGCATAGAGGTCGTTATAGTCATTTTAAGAGCCAGAGTGGTTTAAAAGTTGCTCTTGCTAAACTACCTTCCTTTTAATCTCCTCCTGCAAGAATAGCAGTGGTACTCAGCCAAACAGCTGTGCCCTGTCAGAGCTCTGACCTTAAATGCACTCTGGTATCATGGGATTATTTCATTACTTTTACCCCATTTTAACCCATGCTGTTCAAAATCACCTGTGAAGCATATTCCCTACTGACACAGCAGTCCTGTGGGAGTACTGTGCAGTTTGCTTCATCTTCCCTGCAGGGATCACTGAAGCCACAACAATCTCTTCTAGTACTATTAATGAGAGAAAAAAGCACCTTTGATGAGATTTTTTTCCCAAAACACGGACTCTAGTGATTATTACCTGTTTGCACAGCAGATGAAAAAAAAAAAAAGAATCCACCAGTAATAGTTGCCTTTCTTCCTATGGGGATATGAAACACTATTTCTGGTTGAAATGATTCCAAGATCCACTGGATAGTCCATTTTCTTCTTCTAGCATAGCTGGGAAAGAACTGAGTAGGAAAAGGCTAGGAAGAATAACTTGTTCTGAAAATCTACTTTCTTTTTTGGATACAGGAATGTTTTTTCCCAAGTCACAACAGGACACCAATAGAAATTGGGTCCCTGAATGCCTTTGTAAATCAAAGTGAAACTGTAAGTTTAACTGAAAGTTAATGGCTTTCATGCTTAAATATGCGTGTCTCTGAAAATTTCCCTCACCAGCCATTCTAATATAAATGTGTGAAGGGAAAATTGAGGATGTGGCTTATTTAGAGTTCAGTAAAACATTTGGCAGTGCATTTCATGAAATCTTACTGCTAAATTAATTCAGATTGGCTTGGATAGCAGCATTTTCATGTGGGCTGGAAACTGCCTGGCAAATTGTAAACACGTGGCAGTGATAAAGAGTCTTCCTTCTACAGTGTTGAAGATAAGAGTCTGGTGGCATGTACTGTAGGAACTGCAACTACTCACATCTCATTATATTATGAGTATAAACATCTTCAATATTAACTGGAAAGAGAGACCCATATCTGGAAAATACTGAAGTATGTATATGGCTCTTCAGAGGTTGATTAATATTTTTGAAGTCTAAAGATCAGAAGTCCCAAAAAGATTATAAATAAGGGCTAAGAGAGCAGAAACAAGATTAATTTGGACAGGAAAAAATAAAGTAAACAAAGCAAGACAAAATAATAGAAACCCATCCAAGGAATCTAAAAATAATTTAAAAAACGCAATGAGGGAAAAAGACTAGAAAGGTGCAAACATTTATTGACAATAATCAAGAAGCGCATTATACAAAACCTTGCAATATGATACAAGAAAAAAAATAAACCAGTGCCTTCAGAATATGTATACAAAGTCATGATGTAATGGACTAATTTTTCTCTGATATTAGCTACTAACTGTGCTGCTCAGAATTATTTCATTACTACTGCTTGAAATCGTATTCTTTTACCTATGAACATGAAAAATCAAATTACTCTTTTGCTGTGTGGTGATGGAACAGCATTTTGGACAGTGAAGCTCTGAGTTCTTGCCATTGCAGAGATACAGAGAGTAACAGAGATGCCTTTTCTCTGTAGCTTCTAGTGACTATATCCTTCCTAAGGACTGCAGGGCTCATATTACCCCAAACACATCCAAGGAAATTCAGAGAAGTAAAACAAACAAACTCAACTATGCTTGACTGATGAAACAGCCAAATCTGCAGAATTCTCTAAAAAATAAAAAGCATGAGATATTTTCCTCCTTGAAAATATTTAGAGCCATTTTGTTCCATTATAGGCTCACTGAAATACACTGAAGAACCTAAGAGTAAAAATAAACCTTTTTTTTTTAATAACCTTTATATGTTAAAAATAAATATATTTGAAAGTTTCCTTATAATTCAAAATGTGTATTTTGCAAGCGAAAATGCAATCCCTGGACTAAGGAGCATGTTAATTAAGAGTCGTTCTACCATCATTTCACTGTAGTTTTATTCAGCCTTATGATATGTTAATTTTTCATAAGAGACTCCCAAATATTAAATCTTCAGCTTGTGGTAAATCTGGTTTCCTTTTCAATGAAAGGGAAGTTACTTACAAAATATTGCATAAATAGATGTTTTCTACTGGTAACTGTGTAGCATGACATAAGAAAAGACATTCCATACATTTCCACCCTTATTAATCTCATTTCACCATGTACAAAAACTTGTTACATCTGCATCTTGGGAGTTCTATGCTAACTGCAAAGGTTGCAGCCTTTTACCATGAAAAAATTGTGCTGAAGCTGGCAGATGTTGCAATGTAAACTTTTACTGACAGGCGTTGGGGGTGATTCTGCTTCCCGTTTAAAAGAGAGGAGAAATGTAGGCGTGATCTGATGGGAGCGCTTCTGCAAATGCTCCGTTTCTATCCTGGTGAAAGGAATGGACCAAGTGGGTTCTAAACTAAGTTAATGAGAAATGCTGTAGCCAATTAGGCGTCCTGATCTATTATGGCCTTGTTAACTTCTAACTGTTTGTTGCCCCATCCTCCAGCCAAATCTCCACCATCTGGTGACAGAGTACGGCATTTACCAGTTGGTGTGTGGATTTTCATGTATAGTTTTATAACAAAAGGATCTCCAATGTATTCAGCTTGACCAAATGGTTGTGAAGCAGTTTTGGAACTGAAATTTAATCTGAAGAAAAACAAAAAGGCAAGAAAAAGATTGCCTAGGTTGGTCTACTAATTAATGCAACACACATTTATATAGCAACACCACTAATGCTACTTGTTTTTTCAGATATGTGGACAACAAACACACACATTGGCCAAATTACCAATTTGCTTTTAGCCTGGACTGGCAAGGCATAGAGGTTTTTTTTTTAATCATCATCCATTAATGCTTAGCCAGCTGAAAAGAACTCTGAACAGGATACCCCTTGCTTTTGCAGCACTAATGCTATAAATTGAGTGTAATTAAAAGCAATCAATGGTGAAAGAACTATATGCTGGGATGCTGCAGTTTATTCACAGTGTGCTCCAGTATGTGCATTCTCAAGGGAAAAAAACCCTTAAACCCCTGATTTTTTGTTTTTTAATTTTTCTGTACTTGTACCATCCAAGGACATAGGAAAGTGCTAGCAAAAAAAAAAAAAATAAATAAAATTAAAGATAAATCAAACTGCAGAAAGATAAAAATAATGCAAATAACCAAATAAACCAGCAAAACCCTCAAACTGGACCACTTAGATATTATTTTTCCCAGTTAACATAGATTCTTCTTCCACATTTAACATTTTGGGTTTAAACATGTTTTCATAATTTTGTTTTCATGCAGTTGTTTCTGGTTTTGCTGTTTAAAACAATGGTACACACTCTCTGTTTAACCAGAAATGATGGTTTGTTCTTTTCTGAGGAGAACTGCTTGGAAAAGTAAGGTGCCTGCTTAGTCACTCCAGTTTAATCTTCCTGAGTGCCTTTGGGAATCAGGAAACTGAGGCTTCAGCAGAGCTGCTGGGCTGAGCTGTGCCAGGAGGCTGCACAGCCAGCTGAGCCGGGAAGGGGAAAAGGGAATGGCTACAGGCTGCACCTGGCTGTGAGAGAGGGAAACGCTGCCCTCGGGTCCACACCGTGTTCTGCTGTGACCTGGAATCGTCAGGATTTTAATCAGATCCAAACAAAACTGGGCTTATCCCAAACTCAAGAAGAGATGGGAATGAATGCTCAGATTCCTGATGCCTCCATCCTCCCCTAAGGGTATCTTTAAAATGCTGGTCTTATAAAACAGGGCACACTGGTTTTCTGAGCTGCAGCTCTTGTTACAGGATTGCTCCCTATACTCTGCAGAAACATGCTGCTTGTCACTAAAATATAATTTAGAGAATCTGAATGTAGAAATGACCAGATTTCAATCATTACTTTAACAAAAGTTTTGTTTGTTGTTTGGGTTTTTTCTCCTACAGCATAATAAGGTTGTCAGTTTTTATTTGCAAGCTAGTTATTATAGAAGTCAATTTACATAAAAGGCAATTTTAAATTCAGAAATACCATCAAATTATTATGTTTCTTAGAGAGTACCATTTGGTAAAATTTGGTTTGGTCTGTAATATTTAATACTTTGATCAGAGAGTTGGGAGATAACATAAGATCACTCACAAAAGCTTAATCTCAAAAAGAAAATGGAGTAACAAGTAACATTGAAGAGGAGTGGTCCATGGCCTACAGTGGTGCAGATCAGTCAGCTAAATAAAAAGAACTGTGGAGAGTTTGCTTTAAAACAGCCAGTGTAAATATCTGTAGAACCATTTAATTTACCTTATGTTGTAAAGAAGGATCCCTCTGAACTCAGGAAGAGAGAGCTGCAACATGAATTTCCAGATAACTTCGAAATCAGCTGTATCAGGTGCCACAGATGCAAACAAATGCTGTTTAATATAAACCTTCACTTTAGAGCAGATTATTTTGCTCCATAATCAGTGTGGTGGGTATTACCTGTGAGTGCATCTCGAAGGCTGTGCTTGATTGTGACTTCCCCTGTTAAAGACATGCTGAACTGGAGAGGGCTCAGATTAAGTGCTGGAAATTGGTGGGCTTAATCTGTCCACTTAGAGTAACAAAATTTACTGGCTCTTTAATCTAGTGGAGAAATGTATAAGCCATCTCCTAGCTGAACTTAATTCTGAGCACATGCAGCTCAACTACGAGTCATATCTTTGTTAGCAGTGAGAGAAATTAGCCAGGACAAATGTAGTAGGTCCTCTGCAACAGATACCCTCCATAATTCCCTTTTATTGTCATCAAGTTTGAATTTCTATTTGTGCTGTAGTACAAACAAGGTAATTGCATACCCATTCCTGCAAGAATGTCAAAAGAAATTATCACAGCTCTTCCCTTTATTTGGTTTGATGATCTATAAATCCTCTTAATATACCTTGATTATTGATTTTTAACATTATCTAATTAAAAACAAAACTACACAACTTTCAAGGCTATGCACAAACTCATTTAAAGTCAGCAGACACCTTGCTTTTGAATACAATTGTACAATTGGAAAGGAATAGCATATTCATAACTCCAAAGAACATAGAGAATTTTTACAAAATGAAAGACCTTTTTACTTGATATATCCCTTCATAAACATTGAGAAATGCTGGCTTGAATGAGCATATTTGAGGAATTCGACCTTAAAAAGATATCAGAACAATGTGCTTTACTGAGATATCTCAAGTCCACTGACTTCTCATGAAATTCAGTTTCATCTATACTAACTCTGTCAATGACTTTGGGATTCTGTTGGTTTTAATCCCAACCTTTTGTCTATTCCTGTGAGAAGCTAAAGCCCAGCACTTGAAAGTTTCTCAAAAAAAAAAAAAAATTGTGGAGATCTTTTTAGCTTGAGGAATACAGTAAGGAATGTGATAAAAATGAGGACACAGTTTCAGAGAAAAAATATATTATGCTTAAATACAAGGATTATTAAATAGTGTTGAGAAAAAAATCCATGGAAATGTGCAGTGAAATGTTGCTCTACTAAACAAATATAAAATCTAGCAGCAATTAGCATACCAAACACATAAGGATCAGATATGTTAAAACAAGGTAGATTTTTTATCCTGAATTACTAGGGCAGATTTAGGAATTAAACCCAAAATTTTCCTATCTTAAACTCGCAACTTAATTAGCTCAACTAGTAAGGGAGCTTTTCCAAATCCTGGAACATTTTTTGTGGGAATTAAAGGCATTTTTCAGACTTTTTTCTACCTTTTTCTGAAACTGCTGTGTCAAAAATACCAGAAGCTGAGTGTGTATTGGAGTGGCAGGGAGATTTCACTGCAGCTCTACACACCAGCTCTGTGCATGACAACATAGATGAGAACAGCATATTTTTGCTTGCTTAACTCATTGCATGAAGCTGGATGATGGGTACAAAGCTCTGCTTAGCTGTTTCCAAGACTACTGCTATCTTAATGAAAACAATTATCCATGAAAGAGACAAAAATTCTAAATGACCTTAAGAAGCACAAGAATGAACTGAATTACAGAAAAAAAAATCAGAATTCAGAATAAATTATTAATTTGTAACACATCTCCAAAGAAATTGCAGAGGTTACAAAACTTGAGGGATCTCATCAGCAGAAGGAGGAAAACTGTTGTTTTGAGAGTAATTGATGTTCCCTGGGCTCACAGGGTGAGAGTTGGGGTACTTCTGATGAGCTGTGAGCAGTGAGGTACAGCCAAGAGCTTCAACTGGCAATCTCCCAGAGCTCATGGCATTTCTTCTCCCTCTGTCTGTGAAAGACCTTCATTCCCATCTTCCTCCATGGGACCAAGGTCTGAGGAGGCAGCATGCAAAGCCCCAATGTGGCAAACAAGCAGAAGTCCAGCCCAGGGGTCACTCAGCCTCTGCCACCACGGACACAGGTCAGGGCAAGGTTGTTCCATCACATTGTCTGGGGAAAGAGAACCCTTCCTGCAGTCTGCCCCACAAGTGGGCAAAGATGCTTGTAGGAGGTGTAGGAGCAGTGGTTTTGGAGAGCCATTATTTGCACTTGTGCTTTGGTTCCCCATTCCTGTGAATTTGTGAAGATCTTACTGACTTTGATAACATTTGTTTGTGGAGGGGTTCTCGGCAGGACTGGGGAGTAACTTGTCCTGTGTTCTCCAGGCAAAGCCCATTCCAGGTAAGGATGAGAGTGAGAGGCAAGGAAGGGTATAAATATTTCACTTCTATGCTTCTGGAGGGGGACCAGGCCTCTCTTGCATATTTGGAGGGGATGACTGGGGGCTACATGTTATTATTGTTCCTAAGCAACTCACTTGCTGTGGGAACCCCTGCTATGCCACTGCAGAGTTTGCATTATACAGTGTCAATTTTGTCCTGGCAGTTTCTTGATTTTATTTCTTTACCCTACTGAAAGAGGGGCTTTTTGGTGTTGTTGTTTTTTTTTTAATACACTCAGTGAAACACACAGTGAAAGGTGCATGATAATAGAGGCTCCAAGATAGCTGTGCACTCATAATAACCTGTGCTCACATTTAAAAGCCTTAGCCCCTGAGTGTTTCTATGAAAGCAGCATAGTGCAGGCCTATTTATTACCTGCCAATTCCATTTCTTAGAGTGGAGTTGCCTCTGAGCCAGAGTATTTTCTGCACAAACATGTTCCTGTGGATGGATGTGGGGGTGGGTGGATGGGTGGGTAGGCAGAGTAAAAGGATGGGTGTGATGGAAGGACAGTGCCTAGATATTGCTGTAGAAAGGATCTTGGTTATTTATTCCTCAAGGCAGATGGTGCCTGTTGATTACCTTCACTAACAGAAGCTGTACCTGTTAGTGATGGTGTGAAGAAACATCTCTGCAGTGAGGGGCTGAGGAAAGGCAAACTAAGGTACTTGAGCAAGGTCCTGATGCAGAAAGATTAATGTGTGAAGGCTAAAGGGCTGGGGCAGGTGAACAACACAGGGCTGTTACCCTGAATTATGGGCACTGGTCTGCTGCATGCCCATGAGAAGAGAAGTTATGCCTATCCTGTAGGAGGGGATTTTCAGAGCCCAGAGGCATAGTGCCATAATGCCAGAGAATATTGTCCTGCTGCAGCTGCTCTGGCCATGTGTGAGTTCAAACCAAGGTGACTTGTCCAGCCCAGCTTTTTCTGCCCTTTTGATCCAGCATCTGCTTAAACTGTTCCTGAGCAAACAGCTTAGGACAGAGCTCTCATCTGTGTGCCTGTGCTCCTTCCTCTGCAACCATCCAAAGGGCTTCGTGCATCTGTCCCTGAGCAGCTCATCTCAGATGCTTTGTGCATCTGTCTCTGGCAGATCAGCCCTTCCACTGCACAAGGTGGGGTTAATTTTTTCTTGATGTGCCTGCTTAGAGTGCTCTCTATAATAAATAACTATAATCAAAATGGCCTCATCCTAGAAGCTTCATACTGTTTTACAGTCTTATGTTTGATTGCTTTCATTTCCACTGCATCGTTTTCCCAGTGCCTTTAAGAGACTTATCTTGGATTTGCACTGACTCAGGGAAAAGAGAATCAAACCATCTTTGTAAGATGTGCTGGAGATTTTGAACAAGTAAGGCAGGAAAAGGAGAATTTCAATAGTACAGCAAAAGAACCCATGCTGTTTTTTCCATGTGTTGGCTCCTGGAAGTTCACTGCAACACTAAATAAATTGCCTCAGCAGTTTCTGAAAAATGCCATTTAATGTTTGCTGGCCCCTGGAAGTGCTAAACATTGTCACACTTGTTGAAAATGCCAGTAAAAGGCTCCTGGGAATTTCAACCCTATGCCTGCAGCTTTGATAAGTTTTATAACAATCTGGTGTAGTATAGCATTTCTAGTAAAAACTACTGTGTTTATGAGGCACTGAAAAATAGCAAAAAATGCACTTTAATCTTTATTCCTGTCAGGTTAAAAATATATTGATATACCAAATCCTTAAAAAGAGACAAAACAGATGAAAATGGAAGGAGACTGTATGTGATCTTACATTCAAAAAGATTCCACTCACCATATTATTTTTTCTGGAGACTGCAGAAGAATTGTACCTTCACAAAATATAAAGTTCTAGTTATAGCCCAAGTCCTGAATATTTAATTAAATAAGGAGTAACTCTATCGTAGAACCAGTCTGGGCAAAAAGCAGACATAGTTTGGATATTTTAAAGAACTTGTCCCTGAGTTGTGAAAGGCAGAGATTCAAGTACCTGTGCCACTTGCTTGAGGCAACAGTATTCATCCATTAATATTTCAGACTTGCATTATGGTTGTAAAGCTTCTGGGTGTAGTTAGTGTTTGTTTACCTCCCGACACAAACTTCACTGAAATCAATATATATTGCTGCTCAGTAGAATAGCATATTTTTGCCTTCACACTTTTGCATTGCACTCTAGGAAAAAAAACCCAAACAAACAAACCTGCCAGCTTGATTCCAAAGCCAAATTTTGCAATCCAGAATTCTGGTTCTACCTGCTGCCTCATGTTGTGGAAGAGGAAAAAGGCAAAATGAACTGGTGGGAGAAAAAGGAAACAATGACACATATCCATACATAACTATTTTTAGAATTGTATGTCAACTGAAACTGGCTGAGTTTCTGTGAATGTTTTTGTTTTCCTGTCATCTTTCAGCATTTGTGCACTTCTATTTCCATTAAGAATATCAAGAATAGAATCACAGAATCAATTTGGTTGGAAACAACCCTAAAGATCATCGAGTACAACTGTTAACCCGGGGCTGCCAAGTCCCCACTAAACCACGTCCCTTAGTGTCACACCTACATTTAAAAGATATTTAGAGTTCCTTTAAATACCTCCAGGGTTGATGTGTCAATCCTTTTCTGGGCAGCCCATTTCAGTGCTTGACAACCCTTCTGGTGAAGAAATTATTCCTACTGTCCAATCTAAACCTCATCTGATACGACTTGAGGCCACTTCCTCTCATCCCATCACTTGTTACCTGGGAGAAGTGACTGACCCCCATCTGTCTACAACTTCTTTTCAGGTAGTTGCAGAGAGTGATGAGGTTCTCCATGTGTCTCATTTTCCCAGGCTAAATAACCTCAACTCCCTCAGCCACTCATAAAATTTGTGCTCCAGGCCCTTCACCAGCTCTGTTGCCCTCCATCTTTCAAAATAAAATATTGTCTTCTGGAATAATTTTAAGATCAATTTTTGCAGACTGTAGGAATATGTCTAGTTTGCATAAGCAGAAATATGACTCAAAAAATTTTTGCAAGTGTAGACTTTTGATACAACTGCAAGATTATCTGTTGAACTTTGAGATTCCTCATTATAGTACTTAAGCAATTTTGAAGCAATTTTAGTCTGTAGAACATGGCATGGTTGAGCTTCATATTTCTGCTCCAAAATTTTCCCCTGAAAAGTAGAGGCCTAGTGAAGGAATGTGTGGGCTTACACATGTGGAGTTTTTCTTCATTCCATTTTAGGAAGATTTTTAGGATAAAGTTATTCCACAGGTGGTAAATGTGCCTACTGGAATTCTGCCACAGGAACAGTCTTTGAGAATTGTATTAGACTGATGAGTCAGGCTTCACATCTTGTCTTTAGAGACTAACAGGATGCCACTTGTCATCATACTACTATCTGCTCACTTATTTGTCTTATTGTTCTAGAAAGAATAAAATTTATATTTGTGTAGTAGCCCTGCTTACTCAAAGACTATATAGTTCAAATCCTAATAAAATAGGCCTCTGAAAAGAAAGAGGGAAAAGAAGGAACAAAAGAATAATAAGAAAAAAGTTGTTGCTGAGACTTGAACTGAGTTCACTAAAGCTTCACTAGCTGAATGGAATGTGGAAACAATAAGACACCTGCAGTTATTGTGGAAGTGAGAAGATATTTCTCTGTGCTTGTCAGGATCTATCAGTACCAGATCTATTTACAGGACATATTGAAAAATCTCATGGGTATTAACCAGTCTTACTCACTTTTGAAATGGTCACTTTTTAGCAAGTGCCCTAGAAGTGAAAAGCTTTTTGTGTAACATCAAGTCCATGAGTCATTCCATTTCCCCCCATATTGGTTAATATAATTTAATTGCCCTCTCTTCATCTGTCATAAGAGAATCAGGGAAAAGGGTTGTTTTTCTCTGTACTTGCAAATTAATTGATATAATTTGTTTGAGGTTTCCTTCTTTCACTGTGCTTCCTTAAAATTAGAACCAAATTAAATGTGTTCCTAGCCATTGCAGAATACATTGATTAGAGCTGAATTATGTGCAGTTGTGACCTACACTGAAATTTGCATGACACATCTTTCCTGGAGTGAAACTAAAATAGGAATTTGAATTTTACCCTATTCTTTTCTAACAAATACAGTCCATTCACCATTAAATCAAATTGTGGTCAATATTTAGAACAGATGAATATGTAGATTTAATGAATGATGCAGCTGTTAGAATAAAAGTCTCAAGTACTTACCTAATCTCTGTTAACTAAATAGCCTATATTTATTAAGGGATAATTATTGGCAAGAACATCTTTATTTTTCCTTTTCTTAATCATGTTGCAGCAGTCTCTGCAGCCCCCAGCTTCCACCAAGACAGCATCCTTGATAAATACTGTAAGGTCTTGATTGGGAAAATATATGTGTTCAATATAACTGCTGTGAGCATTTGAAATTATGTAAGTGTATGTCTGTTTATATCTGAAAAGGTAGCAGGAGTATCTGTGTTTCCAGGGGCTAAAGAGGCACTGCCTACATTTGCAAGCCCACCACAGCAAGTCTGAGCCTTCTGGTCTCAAGCAGGTGACTGTTTCCAGCCTCATAAGCTGCAAGTAAGACTGAAAGGTGTCTGGTATGAAGTGTTACTGGGTTGCTGCCTGTAAATGGGAAAGGGTCAGCAGAGGACTCACATCCCACAGGAAGTTACGTGCATGGTTAACTTGTCATATTAACAAAGTTCCACTAAAGCAAAAGGAGAAATCCAACAAAGTCATCTCTACCGGGTTCTTTGAACCCAGAATATTGCAGAGTACTATACAACTCACTGAACATGTGAAAAAAAAATCAGAATAACTTTTCTCCCACCTTTTTGCCACCTTTCTATTGTCTTTTTTCAATGTATTCTTGCTGCATCAGTTTTGGGATACAATTAAATCTTCATTTGAAAAGGCCTTATGAGAGAAATTACATATGTATGTGTAGAAGAGAGAGAGAAAGAGAGAGAGAAATTGTCCTCTGTCTGGATCCAAGAGGAAACAGCTTCTCAGGTAGCTATCCCAGTAAGAGAACAGCACATCTAGGTTGTCTGTGATGATATAAAATAGCATCTATCCCACCTGACACCACTACACAGACAGCCTCTATTCCCAGATTGCTAACATAAAAGCCCCAGAACCCTGTGATACTGTTAAATGAAAGGTAGGACATATCTGGGTTCTGACTAGCAGGAACTATAAGAATTGCTGCTGTGAGAGAGTGAGTAATTGCAGAATCTTTGCTCTGTAAGCATACAGCCAGGTTCTCCCACGATGGTTCATTTCTTCCCAACCCTCCCCAAACAGTGCTGGCTCTCTGATGATAGAAATGAAAGCTGAGAAAACTGCTATTATTATAGATTTCCCTCAAATGCTTACACAGATATATATTGGATTTTTGTTCATCAAGCGTAAGCCCTGTCAAATGTATCTGCACTTTTTTAACTTTAGAAATGACAGCTGTCTGAGCAAAGAAAACATTCATTTCCTTTCCATCCTGAGGAATAGTACTCTACTGGTTCACTTCCAAATAACACATCTCATGTCTTGTTGCTTTGCTCTCTCCTTAAGACATATAATTTACCATGGCAAGCTTTTCAATTAGGGCCTGATCCAAAACTTTAACTACTCTTGGGGGAAAAAGCCCAACAAAACCTACATTGCCTTCAGGCTCTTTCAAGCAGTTTTATGTACAGTTATTCACACAGTGGTCACACTTGCGTGACAAGGTTACACTGTGGGGACAATATACAATACAGCATTTCCTTAGGATATTAATAGTAATTTTGGATGGTAGGAAAGATACCTTTTCTTCTCCTTTTTCTTTGTGTCAGTTCTGGCGATCAACTGTAAAATGTGACAGTGATTAGACATGGCAGCCTTTTTCTGTACCAGTATTTTGATGCACCAAAACTTACCCTCTTTTCTCTCTCTCTCTCTCTCTCTTTTTTTTTTTTTTTTTTTTTTAATCTAAGAAAAAGATTCATGGCATCTTTGGGAGTTACCACATGATCCACATTTCTGAAGCTGCAGAAGGGGAATTTCTGTTCCCTTTTGTGTCTGACTTTTCAGCTTTTGCCAGAATGTGATAACAGAAGAAGCCTTTCTGACCACCACACTATCATGTTATCAGTGTGACTAGAAAATGGTCAAGAGAGAGACTTTAGTTTTCCACAGTGTGCCAGCACCACCCTAATGTGGGTACTTGTTCAACCAGCTGGTGAGTCCAAGCACTCAAAGTGGAGTCTCTAACCGAGAAACCTCTCTCGCTGCTGGCCAGCGCGGTGCTGGTGTCAATACCCAGAGGGCAATCATAGCAAGCATTGTAGGGGGAAAAAGGGCAAGCAATCCCTCAGATGGAAGGGGGGAAAAGCCTGCCAAGGGGCACAGACACCCGATTTTGAGCAGGTTTCAGGGGTGCCAGATACAGCTGCTGCGCTCAGGGTGTGCCTGAGCACAGCGCAGGGATCAAACTACCAGCAACTCCTCTCCGGGTCTGATCCTTCCTGAGCTGCTCACCGGCGGAAAGTTGGGCTTCCTGCCGCTCTCGCCTGCGATCCGGGAGTGGATCAGCCCGACGCCGCGATCCCTGGCTGAGCCTGTGCCTCTCAGCCGCTCGTCTGCGCATGAGTCGCTGCGGGAGGCTCCGCGGCTGGAGTATTTGAGGGGCTGGGCAGCGGGGGAAGATGCTCAGAGCCTGCGGAGGCCGTGCGCCCGGCGGAGCGCAGCCGCGGCGGGGCATGGAGGGGGCTCGGGCGCCGCGGGGGCCGCGCTCCGCGGCTTGAAGGGGCAGCGCGGGGCGGCCGTCGGGGAGCGCCCGCTTCAGCACCGCGGCCAGCGCCCGGCCAGCGCCGCGCCCGCCGCCCGCTCCCCCGGCCGCGCTCCCCCGGCTCCGGGCTCCGGGCGCCCCGGGTCCCCGCTATCTCCAGCTCCCATTCTCGGCTGCCCCCATCTCTCCCCTATCTCCTGATCCGGTCGCTGAGTGCCCCGGAGCCCCTGCGCTCGGCTCCGGCCACGCTGCTCCCGGGCCCCGCTCCCCCGCTGCCTGACTCTGCTGTCAGAGAGCCCCGTCGCCGCTGTCCCTTGTCCTCCCCCCTCTGCCCCGTCCATCCGCCCGGTCCCGCTCCCCTGGCCCCTCTCTCAGCACCTTCCACCCCGCTCCCCGCCCTGCCCTTCTCTCCGCGCCCCGCTGCCCCCGGCGCTGCCCCCGGCCCCTGCCCCGCCGCCGGCACCATGCGCAGGCGGCCGCGTTGGGCGGCAGGCGAGGCTGCGGTGCCGGCGCGGGTGCCCCCTTCCTCCTGCCCTCGCCCGCTCCAGGCGACCCGCTGAGAGATGGACTTGGCAGGCGTGCTGCTGGCGCTGCTCCTCGTGCTGGTGCTGGTTGTCTCTCTGCTCTCCAACCTCCTGGTGCTGCTATGCTTCGTCTACAGTACGGAGATCCGCAAGCAGGTCGCCGGGGTTTTCCTGGTGAACTTATCCTTCTGCAACCTCCTTCTCACCGTTCTGAACATGCCTTTTACCCTGCTGGGCATCCTGAGGAACCAGCAACCCCTCGGGGGCTGCGTCTGCAAGGCGGTGGGTTTCCTGGAAACTTTCCTGACTTCCAACACGATGCTGAGCATGGCAGCGCTCAGCATCGACAAATGGATTGCCGTGGTGTTCCCCCTAAGCTACACCAGCAAGATGCGGTATAAGGACGCTGTGATACTGATGGGCTACTCGTGGCTCCACTCCCTCACCTTCCCCTTGGTATCCTTGTTTTACTCATGGGTAGATTACAACAGCGTTTATGCCTCTTGCACCTTACACCTGAAGGAAGAGACGGAGCGGAGAAGGTTTACAGTGTTCACCATTGTCTTTCACTCCACCAGTTTCATGCTGTCTCTGGTGATCTTGTGTTTCACCTATTTAAAGGTGTTGAAAGTTGCCCGGTTCCACTGCAAGCGGATAGACATTATTACCATGCAGACTCTGGTTTTGCTGGTGGATATCCACCCCAGGTAATGCGTGCGCGTTCGGATTCACAGCCCCGGTCACTCGCGGTAGTTACCCCGGGCGGAAGCGATATCCCGCCTCCCCGGCACCCTTTCCTGCCTGCCCCGGCCGCACGGCGAGCGCTCCTGCCTCTGGTTTCAGACGCTGCTTACAGTGCCAGGAGCGGTGGCTTGTGCATTTGTAGCCTTCTCTGTTTAAATGCTAATCGGGCTGTCCGGGTTATCCCACTTGCCTGAGCTCCCTTCAAGCGGGAGTCACTGCTTTGTTGAGCGCGATCGTCCCGAGGCTCGGTGGGGCTGGGGCTATCCTCCTTCCCTCCGAGCTGCCCTGCCGATCCCGAGGGGATTGCCTTCCTCTCCCCCGGGAGGCTGCCCTCTTCCCTCGGGGCTGCCCTTCCACCGGACCGGGCTGCCCTCCTCTCCCCGGGGGCTGCCCTTCCTCTCCCCTTCCCTTCCCGGGCGCAGGGGCTTTGGGGGTGGAGAGGGTTCTTCCCTCTCCCTTGGGCTCACGTCTCACCTCCTCCCTCCTTGCCTTAACACCCTTACTCCTCTTTCCCTCCGTAGTGTGAAGCAGCGCTGTCTGAACGAGCAGAAAAGGAGGAGGCAGCGGGCTACCAAGAAAATCAGTATTTTTATAGGGTCGTTCGTGATCTGTTTTGGTCCTTACATTATCACCAGGTTAGTATCCCCCGTCGGGGTGGGGGACTTGGCGGGATCAGGATGTCCTGTGATGCGCAGGTGCCCGGGGGTCCTACAGCTAATTTTGGGGGGGGGGGCAGAGCCAAACGGACCCCCGGGACGAGTCTTGAGGGGCAGAGCACACAAACACACACAAACACACCCTGACACGCCGCTCCTGTCCGCACACCCAGTCCTAGGCAGGACCTGGCTCTCCTTCCCTCGTTGCAGCCAGGTCTGGGCACCGCTGCCAAAAGCAAGTGGCTTTTAGGACAAGTACCGGGAATTAATTACAGGCTGGTGGGAGATAAAAGCAGTTTAAAAGACTTGCCACCCTTCCTTATTAGCACAACCCTAGCAATAGAGAGGAAAACAGACACTTTCCTGCTTAAGTTAGGTTTTTTGTTTTGGGGTTTGTTTGGGTTTTTTTTAGGCATAAGATCAAGTTTGCTGCTGTTGGAAGCTGAGTTGATATAATTTAAATTCGTCCAGGCTGATAATTTGTCAGATAAGATTTCAGTCTGGAAACATTAATGCCTGGAAATATATTGCTAATGGTGCAGCACAGACTTATGATGAGGTGTAAAAGTTATCTTCCAGGAGAAGCAATAATTAGACTTCTTAAATGTATTGGAAATACCATGTTCCTCAACTGGACTGAATTATAGGCATCCATCCTGGTGGTTTGCACCTTTTGAAGTGTCTATGAATCATTGTTTTTATCTACTTGTGTAGTCTTCATACAATGGATGATTATTATTATTGTTATTAAATCCTGAATAAACCAATGAGCTGGAAGTCAGTGAACTACACTGAATTACAGCATCCCAGCATTTAACCTTTCATCTCTAAACTGAAATGGGCTACATCTTTCACAAGTGATTTTTAAAAAATATTTCCCACTTTCACAGTGTGTTCAAGACAGCCTTGAAGAGTGCTGACTTGTGTCGAGGGAGGTGCACTAATGTGCAAAATCCCCTGGTGAGGGCTTCTTCAAGGTTGTTACCAAGCTGCCAAGTGTCTGCAGCCACAGCAGCTCACAGAAACTGGCCAGCTTTAGTGCTCTGATCTCACACAGTCACACACATACAGGCCATTTATGGTCAGTGCCACTGCCCTTTTCTGAGAGGAATAGGGGACAGGTTAAGGCCAGTGCACTAAACAGACAATATTTTTAAAATTTTTAAAGTGACATTTATTTCAGTTCCCATTTACAGGTTGTAAGGGATTCTTTCCTGGTTGCCTGGATAACTACATCTTCTTTTCTGCTGTTGAAAGGATTATTACAACTATTAACATTACATCACATAGTTAAAAGGTTAATTTATCATTGTTCAGTACATTTTTGAGTCATGTTCTATTCACTTTTGCCATAATCAGGATGTAATTATGTTGAGCAAAGTGGATTTTGCCATCTTTCCATCTGAACATTACCAAGCTCAGCAAATTCCAAACGTGGCCACATTTTTTAGGGTGGAGGTATTTCTCATAAACTTCTGAAATAAAAGTTATTTCCTTCTTCAGACCTTGCATTTGGCAAATGTGAGATGGTGCATTTTCTGTGTGACAAACTGGTACCTACAGAGAAAGCTGAGGGCTGGTTTATGGAAATGTGTGTCAAGGTACACCTTCTGTCTGTCACAGGGACTGAGCTGGTTCAGTGACAGCTGAATGGGAGATATTTGGGGAGGACATCAAAAGGCTCCTTGTCTCAAAGACAAGACAATGCCAAGACAGCAGTTCATGAAAGGTGGTGATGGAGGTGAGATTGGAGGACTTGCTGCCGTGCCTGTTTCCCCGTTCTTCCCTCATTCTGGTTTTTAGGGGGGTGGCACTGAAGCAGTCTCTGGGGAGGCAGTGTAAAAGCCACCCTCCCTGTTGTCTTGCTCTTGGCCTGGTGACTCAGGTTGCATTGTGAGCTCAGTATTTGCTCCTCACTTCAGAAATTTGAACGAGATTAGGCTCATTAGCAATATATTCATCTGTTCAATAAGAAACGACAGATGAATTTAATCTCTTTTGTAACAGCATGAAAACAAGAAAATCATACTAAGACGCATTTAGATGGGTATTTCTAAGTCTGACTTGTTTTGGCCAGACCCTTTATCTTATTAAAATCTGTGTAATTTTTCTTCTGTTGGCTTCAGTGCAATTAAGTTTGGATCCATAATGCATTAATGGGAACATAGCAATACATCTATTTTCAAGACTGAAATATATCTTACTCTTCTTATTTAGTGTCTTTATAAAAACATCAATTATGTATTTCTTGTTTTAGGATGATATGCAGGATGG
This sequence comes from Phylloscopus whistleri, assembly GCA_017589585.1. Lineage (NCBI taxonomy): Eukaryota > Metazoa > Chordata > Aves > Passeriformes > Phylloscopidae > Phylloscopus > Phylloscopus whistleri. Next base: position 787,414 of record JADMLD010001629.1, on the reverse strand, counting down.
GATAAACCTAAGCAATCACATAGCAAGTGTCATTTATTGTACATTTATTTCTCATAATTTGTATCTTCCTGTTCTACCTATTTTGAATTCACTGGAACTTTTTCTGAGCAGTTTCAAACAGAAGTCATCTGTTTTTTTAAATGCACTTGCCATAGGAATGATTTAACTTTTAGCCATATAAATAAGAAAATTTCCTGTCACTTGTAGCAATGTTCAGTCCAAATGATGGTAAGTCAGCTTTTCTATGAGGAGGGACTAGAACAGCTTCCAAAGTCAACACCCTGCAAGTCAGGAGCTCTGCATTTTGGAAAGAAGACACAAGGTTCAAGCCTTGAGAAAGCTTCTGATCTTGTATCTTCAAACAGTGATGTCTTAGAGTATAGAAAAGGGATATTTTGTCTCCCAGAACATTTTCTTTACTTCTGAGATGAATAGAGCAAAGTAGCATACTCCTGCTCCTTCAAAAGGTTTTGCAGAAGATATACACAAATTCCTCACCCTGTTCTTCCCACCTTCCTGGAGGATTTGCCCACTGCAGATGAGCTGGCTGAGACATTTGCTGGAACAGTCTGAAGGATTGCCCTCACTTCTGTGGAAAAATTGTTTAACTTAGTTGTGGTTTGCCCCCATGATTAATACATCCCTCTCAGCTGAGGTGCTGAGGCCACTAATCATCCGTGAAGCACAGACCAGGAGACACGGGTCTGGACCTAGCTGACTGGTCATGTAATGATGATAAAAGTGTTGTCTCCTTGTTTTCTTTGGCCAGTCTAGAAGTCAGCTAAATGCACACAAAAACTTCCATGGCTAAGTAGTTGTAGGTGTGCTGCTAAGCATATTGTGGGACTGCAGGTGCCAGTCAGAGCTCCCTGAGATACTGCCAGGTTGTTGTTCATACTACAATGGTCTGTCATGGATCTGCTTTGCATCCCTGTTAATTCAGCACAGTGGTGTAATGAAGGCTCGCTGGTCTGTATCCTAGGGGATGGATCCAGTGGCCTGACCACGTTTCTGGTGTCATTTGAGATGTGCCATGGCATCCAAGTCCTTTACCTAGGCTGGCAGATATGCCACAGGACCTAAAGCAGACAGACCTTCCATGAGCAGTAGCCTGATGCCAATGGGGTTATGGCCAAATGTCTCAAGTGTCACTAGACAGCTCTACTCAGGAAACAGGTCAGTGAGTCTGGGTGTCCTGAGAGACATGTGTCTGTCTCAAGCTTGCTATGGGAGAGATGTAGTCAATGTCACTACAATTTTGACCACTTACCAGCACAGCTCAGTAAATTCAGAAAGTGAGCAGTAAACTGCAGCACTCTTATCTCCTCTGCACAGAAGCATTACCACTGAAAACAGTTTTTCCCTCTTTCCATAGTAGGAATTGATTTTGTCTCCCAGTGCCCTTGCTAGGAAAGTTCTCTTTGCCCTTATTGAATGTGAGGAGTAAGTACACGGCCCTTCTCCTGCAGGGACTGTGTACTGTAAGAAAATAAATGTTACTTGAATGTTTCATGAAGCATGAGTTGAGCACTGGGCTCAGTGTGACTATAATACTCAAGTGTTTCCATTTCTCTTTAATGTTTAACAGGTTGATAGAGCTCGTTCCTTTTGTTACCATAAATTACTACTGGGGAATTATAAGCAAGTGCCTCACCTACAGTAAGGCTGCATCAGATCCATTTGTTTACTCACTTTTACGTCAACAGTACAAAAAAGTTCTGATCAACATCGTCAACAGGATACTCAAGAGGGACCTGTATCCATCATCGGGGTACAACAGTTCTCTCGACACGGAAAACGATTACTGCTTGCACAGAACAAACTGACAACATGAAAGCGTTCCCGTTCCAGGGAGACAGGTGTTTGCTGCTGCTGGAAAGCTGCCTTTCTCCCCTCATGCTGACAGTGGTGACAGTGTCTCCAGGGTGTGAAGGCTGCATTGACGCGACGCATTTCATCGCGGACTTTCGTAAAAAGGCTCTTCCCTGGTCTGCAGCCAAGCACAATTCCTGGCAAAGCCTTGTCCCCCAGTGAACAGAGCTGGCTTGAGGGGTTTTAAGAGAGCCTTTCGAGGCTCTAGAGGAGCTTAGACAGCTCTCAGTGTTTCATGCGTGAAGACTTGGTATGTCTCGGAGAAATTCCACATCAGACATGCTATTCCAGTGTCTTCTGGGAGCACAGGAATCCCCACACTGGGAGGACAGGTTCAGAGTCCTCTGTGCTGCACGTGTAACTTGGCAGCCCAGTATCTGCTGTTAGTTCTGAACATTAAAAATAGATCTTTTAATTGATTGATTTATTGTATTGGTGCCTCAAGTGAGTCAGCACTTTGAATCTGAGATTGTTACTATTATTATTATTATTATTATTATTATTATTATTATTATTATTATTTATTACTAGGCATCATGATTGTAACATAGCCTTTAGGAAGTGATACATATATTTGATATGCCAGTATTCTATCAAGCATAACCAAAGTCCACATATCTGAGTTACTAATATTTAGCACTTCAGTGGTACGTGATTACAATAATTGCAGCAACAGTAACGAAGACATGTATGGAATTTAGTTAAATAGCACTGTAGTTCCATCACTGAGCTAGTAGTCCTATTCAAGCAAGCTTTTTCTTCAGAAAAAAAAAATCAGTAGAAGTGACAGATACCATTGTGTTTAAGATATATTACTTCAGAAGCTATCTGTTTTCAAAAAAAAAAAGCCTAAAATATATTAAATCTTTTTAAGAAGTATATAACGTGTAAAATATTTCATGCATTGGCTATATATGGTGGATTGTCATAATACTGTACAATCTTTTCTTTAATAATGATCAAATAATCTGGTGATTTTAACTGACAACAAGAGATGTGAGAAATATTATAACAGACCTGTTGCCAAATGCCCAGAAATATAAAGCTGCTTTATTATTATATGTATTTTTCTCTTTTATTTCTTTTTAAATTTAGACAGGTTTGAGAAAAATGTGGGAATTATTTTTGAACAATATTCCTTTGATTATGTAAGACATTTATTAAAATTTAAGAATTCTATGGCATTCAATAAACTACTATTTTCTAATTGAGTACATAAGAGGAAAAGTAAAGCAATTCTAAAGTATATTTTAAGAAAAATAAAAAGAAAGATGACAGTGAAGTACTCTTATTTTTTATGTAACAATGCACTTGACCCTATAAAACATTGAGAAGGCTATTTCTGGTCAAACTAAGCATATAAGCATGTGATTAGGCACAAATATAATTTTCTTTGAAGCTAACGGTTCTATTTCCATGCTGAAAATTAAGTACACACTCAACTGTTTTCCAAAATCAGTGTTGAGCTGTCAGCACATTGAGAGGGTTTTTCCCACCATCAACAGTGAGGAAGGAGAGTGTCTTGTTCAATCCCACTGAAGTCAAGGAAAGATGATGCTGCCTAACAAATAAAGTGTTCTCTTACCTCCTGCTTTTAATCTCTGGGGCCTTTATGATGCTATTTTTTTTTCTTTCCCCCATGCAAGTACCTTAGGCCTCTGTGCTTTGCATCTATAGTTCTGCCTGTGTTTAAATTGAATGTACTATAATGGTTTTGTCTTCTTAGTAAAGTATTTGTACTCTCTTCAATTTTGTGTAAATACAGTATTTCAGAAAAAAAAAGAAAAAAGTTGTCTATGGAATCTTTTCAGTTTAACTGTCTTCCTGTCTCCCCATGCCTCCCCCTCTTCCAGAAAAACCTGATGTTCCAGTCTCTCATTTCAGCTGCAACATAAGGACCCGATAACTCTGTGGGGAGTGGGAGGGATGCTAAATTTTCAGTAACTTTTAGTCAGTTTTGTGCCAAAAAGTTTTAATAGCCTACAGTAGCTGTCCATGAATAAACATGAGCTTAATGATACCTGCAGTTGTTGCCTTACCCTTGGTTTCCTAAACAAAAAATGGTCCTCACTTTGGGAAAGAAATACCTTACATACAGTTAAGTGTATTAAATTGTCACCTTCGAGACATACAAATGAAATAAAGCATTATTATTAGAGAAAATGGTAGAGGAGGAAAAAAATAATAAACTTTAAAGCTCTTACCGTAATAAAATTCTAAAGCTAATAAGCTATAAGTCACATTTTAAAGGTATAAAGCAGAACCTAGTTAAAATGCTACCTCCGCTATTAGGTTAATTAATGATGCTTACATATGCCACTTGAGGGTGTACACTTTACAATACCACTCAACCTCACTAAGCACTGAATATTTCTGGAGATGCTCAGGCCTAGATGGAAAAAAAAGAAATATTTGAGCCTGCACTAGGTGTTGCAGAGCATCTTTTAGATTTAATTTCCACATGGAATTAGGAAGCCAAGATCTACAGTGCTGCAGACCAGAAACTAAGGAAGGGCATGGAGAGCTGCAGTGCTCTCAGTCCTGACTTGCAATGAAGTTTAACAGCCTTGTTTAGCATTGCCAAAAGGCATCTCCCCTTGCTCAGTACACAGGTAATTTTTTCCTTTCTCTCTTCTTCTCACCACCCTCTCCTCACCAGAGAAGGTCTTGCTCTACTTTTTTAACAAAGCGGAAACATTTAGTGAGAGGGGTCCTGCTTTAATTCCCTTGGCTCCCTGACAGAGGTAGAACTCATTAGGTTTGTGCTTCATTCACCATGCTGTGGGTTATTCAGAGACAGGAGGAGCTGGGGGGAAACCACACTCTGCCCCATTGTTCTGGAATGCTGCAAAAATTTTCCAAGGATTTAGTGCTACATATCTGTCATGATGGGAACCTTCACCAGAGGCTGTGGATTCCCTCTTACTGACATACTGACATTTTAGATAAAACAGGGGGTGCACAGTCCTGACAGCTGGGTTTAGTTTGGATCAGATTTCCAACAAAGCTGAAGTGTGATATCCAAAATGGCCTCTTGCCATTGACACACTCTTGCCAACTCAAAGGTAACGCTCTAGGAAACTTCATCTGGATTTCCTGCCCAAGGGCCTGGGGTGCCTTTGCTAAGAGACAAAAGACTGGCAAATACTCAGCAGGTGTGTTGTGGAGGTGGGAATGCCACAGGGGTCAGCAGAAACTGCCTGAAACTGTGATTTCCTTAGCAGGAGATGCTGTCACCCACCTGTGTGTGTCTGCTGAAGGGAAAGGATGGCAAGTTGTTAAGAGTGTGCACGAGAATTTTTTCAGAGCAGTAGGGTTCCCAAGAAGTTCCTGGGCTGTGTTTTTTCAGCTTCTGGTTGCAATTCAAATTCACAAAGTCCTCTCCTCCAAACTTGTATTTTTTCTGCAGAGACTGGAGCTGAGAACTGCACCTGCCCTGAATGACATCCTCCACCTAATGGCAGTCAGGGTATAAACTCTGCAGCACAACAAACCTTTAATTCGTCTGTGCAACTGAGGAGACATTAAACTTTAATTCTTAACACATATTCACCAAAATATTTCCAAACTTGATGATTTGGATAGTTTCAGGCAAGATCCAGGATGACATTTTGAATCTGTCTTCTCAGAGGAAGAACTTAACTCTGTGTGCCTCAATTCATAGGTGAGTGCTCTGATACTCATTTACAAAAAAGAGGGTCACCTCTTCAAAAAGAAAATAAAGCTATTTTGTGTTTTTCAGGTAAGCTCTGGGACTGACAGACAGTTTCTGAGGCAATAAAGTCAAAGTGTTGCTTAGACTACAGATTCCCAAAAGGTTAAGGTATGAGCTTGCTCTTGCCTGCTAAATCCTGACAGGACGGATGTGCTTCACTTCAAAACTTGTTTTCTTGGATGAGAACTTTAGTGTCTCTGAGCTTAGATGGCAGCTGAGCATTGAGGACCTCAAATTCTGTGAATTTTCTCTCCACAAATTTCTTAGCCTCACTGAAGAGCAGGCATGTTACTCATCTGGGTAAATCAGCATCTAATAAACTCTGCAAATAATCTGTGCAGCTCAGTGATTACTGAATACATATTTACCTTGTCTTAATGTGAGTAATGCTAGTATTGAACTTAAATTTCAGAACTAATTGCAATGTTAGGCTTGTTACATGGTTAAATATGATTACAGCTGGAGTCTATGACCTCAAAAGTAATTTCCAACTTAAATGGCTCTATGATTTTAAGTGACAATCCAAGTTTCTTAATGCAAGTGCTTGGATATGGCGAGAGACTGATCATGCTCTTTACAACTGCGGGTAAAAATTTGAGCTCTTTGATAAATTTAGCAGCATTGAGCCTTATTGGAAAAAAACAACCTATAACAAGATATTCAAGCCTCCCTGTGTGAAATGCTTAAAAAGAAAATAAAACACAAAACATAAACTGAAGAGAACTATCAAGCGTGAGTGGGAAGGTTTGACTACAACACCTAGAGGTGCTTTTCTCCCCCAAATAATTACCTGCACTTGTGCACATGGAATGAACAAGCAACTGTCTGTCTCAAAAGCATATAGCATATTTCAGTATTGTGAAGAGCAAATGGCTTGTTCAGTCTGGTTCAGAAGGACACCTGGTTTGTGGGAGGTGTTAATTACACAAGTAAATTAGAGGTTCTGCTCTTTATTTTTGGAAAGCAGTCCAATTAATATTTAATGGCTCAGCTGGAGACACAGCAGAGATGACCTTAAGAAAGGTTGTAAATATATGAATATCTTTCAGTACCAGAAGCCTGGGGGAGCAAAATGTCACCTGGCACAATATATGCAGCCAGCTCCTTCTCTGAGCTGGAGCTGCTTTTCCCTGTGGCTTATGAATGGGAAACAGGCCAAATGAGTGGTCCCATTTCTGCATATTCCTGATTCTTCTCCCTTTCATGTCAGATTTTCCTTGCCAGGACAGGAGGGTGCATGATGCAAACTTGGTGCTTCTGCTCTTTTCTGTAAGTGAGCAATGCATGAACCATGAGCTACTCCCAGCCAGGCTTCTCATACGTTCTCTATGCAAATGAAACATATTGCAAAGCAGGTATGCTAGATGTCATAGGGGCCATATGGTTTTAAAGGTAGTTTTGAGTGTTGAGAACTACAGATCATTCCAGTCACTTTTTGACTAGATGCCTTAAAATATTATAAACCATAAGTGAAGCACCTTAATTTCAGTGCCAATCCATTATCACAAGAGTGCAAATTGATAAGCAGTCCACTGTGGACAGACAATAAAGATGCCAAAAACCCCAAAAATATCTCCTTTGGGACAGAACCTAAGTTTCGTTGTGCATGTTTCATCCATCTCATTGCACTCTGCTGTGTCATATACAGGTTTGTATCCAGCAAATTTGGAGCAAACTATTCAACATATCTTTAATTTTCCAAGTTTCCTTTCCTTTACCAAATGGAAATCTTCAAACACTTTCCAAGAAAAGTCCTCATGCCTCGCACTAGAGTAGTTTTACTTAACCCACTTTCTCAATTTGATTTCTTTTTCCAACCAAGGTGTGGCACTCAAATTGTAATTCAATGAAGCCTGACCATAAGTGGCAGACTCATTACCACCTTCTTTTCACTTTTGTAATTCCTGTCCTTACATAGTCAACCACTCTGTTCTCTTTTCTTGCAGCTGTCAACCCTGATGCACCTTTTCAGAATGTTTTCTGAAACCAAATAAATTGCTCAGTGCCCTTTCTCCATGGCATGGGAATAGAGATTGGGTCTGTGTGATTTGTGCGTGTGCCTCCATGGAAATATTTAAACATGTTTTAGGTCTTATGTTTCATATTTTTCTTTTATCATGGGAAAGCAAAATGTTGATTGGTGACATATGACCTTTGTATTACAAAAGGCTGCTGATCACTCCTTGCAGTTCTTAGCTCAGACTGGCTTTCAGCTTGAAATCTGGCTTTTCAGCTAATCAGACCCTTATTGTTATCATTGTTAATGAAGCCTGCTTTAGGCATTTAAAATATCTTTTGAGCTTCTCACACAGTAGCCTGAATACTTCATTATCCTTTTATTCTTAATACCTTGCTGGAAGCCAGATAAGTACTAGAACTGCTATTCTCAGGACACCTGAGGCACAGACAGATGAAAGACCACACAGCCAGGAAAGGATCAAATTGCATGAAATATGGTTTAGAAGATACCTAGCAATGGAAGACAAATAAGGTCATCCTGAATCTGTCTGTCAATCTTTTGCTCAAAGATTCTCAGGCATTTGAAAATGTGCTTCTCATGATGCTTCTCTGCATACCTCAGAGTTGACAGCCGATCTGAATTTTTGGGAGAAAGATATTTAGGATAGAAGAATAGGATGCTCCTCCTCCTCTCATCCTGAGGAGCTTGCTGTGCCAGCACCATGAAGAAAAAGGTGTAGCAGAGAGCCCTTACTCATAAAACACAACAGCATGTGTGGAAGTTCCAGCTCACTTTTGAGCTTTTCTAGATGGAGCTTCAGGGTTCTTCTCTGGGTGTGATAGCTCAGGCTGGGATCCCTCTTCTTGGAGAACACCACCTTGGCCAGGCTGGAATTTTGGTAGAAATTTGAGATGCTGTGTATGAGAGAGAGCAGACTCCATGTACAGGATGGTGAAGTTCAGTGGGCAGGGCATTTATCATAAAGGAGGGATGCTGCCTCTGCCTCTCTTCTGAGGGCTGCTTATATCCCATCTGTGTATTACATCCTACTTGTTGTATCTGCTCCTATGAGATCCCAAGAGCTCCGGCCAGCAGCAGGAGCAGCACGGCGAGCGTGGGGAACGGCAAGGACACAGATGGTGTCTGATGCTGAACCTCTGGGGTGTGCAACCCCAAGCTGTCCGAAGGAGGCGACAACAAGGACCCAGACAAAGGAGTGTGAGGGAGGCTCTCTCTGTGAGGTTCTGTAATAGAGAATAATTCATGTTTTCATAATGTTTATGGTGGTGGTAAAAATATATATTTGTTAAATATACCAAGAAACCCCTTCACAGAGAGGCTTAGAAAAATTTTGCAAGAACTACCTCCAGTTCCAGGAAGGAGACAAAGAAATTATAATACCAATGAAAGGCGGAGAGCAACCGGAGTGAAGGATGATCGGCATCTGATAAGGATTAATGGCCCAGAGACGGTATTTGGCCTGGGACATTAAGGGTACTCGGAGACATCCTCACACCCAGGAAATTCTTTCAGGTGGAGGCTCTGTTTCCCAAATCCTATCAACCACTACATCGAGGAACAAAAGAACTTATAGAAACTTTAGAATGGAACAGCAGATCCAATCTCAGAGGAGTTTCAAGGTCCCCCCCGACACCTGGGTCTGGGGAACAAGTCGGGACACGTACACGTAGTCCAAACCAAGAAGAGTATAAATCAGATGGACTTGGAGGCACACGGTGTGAGACCTCGGAGGGACGTGATGCTGCGGAGCTCACGTTCGAGGTTCTCACCCCATGCACATCGCTTCCTTGATTTGTTGGCTTTGTCAATTTCTTGTTCGAAATTTTCATTGGCAATGAATTGTTTTTGATTGAAATCGGCTCTTAAAATTTATAACAGGTTCCAACAGGTTTATTGTTGAAGGGAGGTCAGGGAGAGAAGAGCAGCAGATACTCCTGTGCAGCAGCTTTTAAACAAGGGGTGGTGCAATGGGTGGAACAAAACAACAACCAATGGGTTTCCTTGTGGGTGGGGACATGGGGTGGTACAGAAAATCACAACCAGTGGGTTACACAAAGGGGAGGACACAAAGTCAAGTACCAATCAGGCATCCAGGAACAGAGAACATTCTAGACAAAGGGGTGTATTCAAATTGTGATGGATAGTGAGGGGTTGGCGTATCTGGGAATTGACAGGGAAGGGTCTGGAACCTGGTTGGGTTAGTTTGATGGACAGAAAGGAAGGTGAGAACACTGAGGGCTGAACCAACTGTGGGGAAAATGGAGGGAAATTAGGAACATACCACAACACCTACTCATTTTGTTAGTAGTCAGAAAATAGGTTTCCTGAACCAGAAAATAAGTTCAGGGAAAGATCCTGACTTTACTGATTTCCAGTGGAGGTAAGCCAAGATTTTACTTGAAGGTTTCCATCAGTAGACTCCAAGCCTAATTTGCAGAAATCTTTTGAGAAGGTCATGTAAGACCACCTCAGTTATGAAGTCTGCTCACTGAATGAAACATATTAAAGGAAAAAAAAAAAAAAAAAAAAAAAGTTTGATTCTTGTATACCCTTGCAAACCACCTTAACAGCACTGAATGGAAATTCAGTGTATGTTTTTGTAGAAGGGACGAAAAAGCTGTCAAGCAGACTGAAAACTCAGATGGTGTGGCTATTGAGGAGCCTGTGCTCCAGTGCTCTGACAGCTGCTTACACCTCTGAGCCCTTTTCTCCCTGAGCTTTCTCTGGCTGCTGTGCACACTCCTGCTGTCCTCTCTCTGATGGGTACCTGTGGCTTGCTGAGCATCTGCAATCACTCCAGCCAACCAAATGTGGCACTTGTAAGCTCTTTTCTTCCAGACCCAGAGGAGCACAGTGACAGTGGTTCTAAAAGCCATTCAAACCCAGGGTATGTCCCTTCCTTCTAAAACCACCTGTTTATTCTTCTTATTCATAAATTACCTCCTACTCAATTATTTTAATCTCCGGCCTTAGAGCTGAACAGAGACGTGAACAGCATTTACAGTTTGCATCTCTGCCAACTTATGTTCCCTTATCTACTGCTGGAAGCTCAGTCAATTCCCATGCCTCCTCCACTTCAGCTTGTAAAATTTCTACCTGCTCTCTGGTTCCTCATGTCAGCTGAAAGGCAGGCTATTCAGACCCTTCTTTCCTTGATGCATTCCCTTGGGCTATTGTGATGATACTCTCACTTTTTCTTTCCTTTTTTTTTTTCTTTCCCTGTGGTTTTGGTTTCCTGTGGGGTTTCTTTGTTGTCTTTAATCAGTTTTCCTCTGACAGCCTTTTCAGTTTTTAATTTTGTGCAGCTGAGCAGGATTGCAAAATGCAAATTAAACAAACTAGTAAGAAAGCCATGCCCCTCACTTTTTTGTGCTCAAGAAAGCAAGCTGATACGGGAATAAACCCAAGAATCTTACTGAATCTACTTTGTCCCTTGGGATTACAGCCTAGCAATTTCTGCAGTCAGTGGTACATAGAGAGTAATAATCTGACTACTGTCACATTCTCACTTTCAAATAAAATTACCAGATATCCATTTATGGATGAATCAAGGTATTCAGCATGAATTCCTCATAAATATAAAATTCTTAGTATTAGAGCTCCCATAAATCTTCCCACCTACTGTCCTAATAAGCATAATGAAGGGAAGATTGGATGGAAATGCAACCTACCCCATGTGGATGCATAGTGGGTTTCTCCAGGCTCTTCCTGCAATGTCTGTAATTGCCCTGGCACCCCAGAACCTCCATGTCCAAATCTGATGCTCTCAGGTTCAGCCCTTGAGTGTCAGCCACCTTCTGATTTTCAGCTGAGTTTCATATCATGATATGAACCTGCAAAACCCCAGATAAATGGATCCCAGGGCCTTCAGCTTTGTAATTTCCCCCACTGCCATGACATTGATTTGATGAGGCCTGAGGGTGGCTGTTGTTTGGCAACTGGAGGCAGAAGAGGATCAACATAAGGTGGAGTATATAAATAGTTTACTCTCACACCCTGGCTTCCTCCCAGAGGCTGGACTTGCCTTCTGGCACCATGCAGTTTACTCCAGGGAGAAAGAGGATGTGATTTTAGCTCTATCACAATAATCTGCAAGGAAATGGAAAAACTCAGGAATTTCTCTGGATATCTGTTCTCCAAATTTGTCTTACCTGGCAGTGCTTTAAAGAAAGGTCCTGACTAATAAAATTTTTGACCAGTAAAGTTAATCTTTTTTGATGACACTAGTTAATTTTTGTTCCTTAATGATAATAAAAGATAACTCAGTGATATGAGGGAAGTTAGAAAAATGCAAATTCCCAGTTTTTATAGGGTTCTCAGCATCACAGTAACTCAGGTTGTTAATGGTATGATTAGAATGACCAATGACAGCCTTGGAGCTGCTAAAGGTCTTGTCCTGAAGCCTTATAGGCTGAAGAAATCTTTTCCATAGAGTTCAGTTGGATATGAGGATGAATTTCTCATACCTGTTCAAAATTTAGCAGCTCTGGATCAACTCTTTAACCAGGGAAACATGATGATATCAGTAGTACTAGATTACTTTACACTGGCAGAGGATTTGTTCCAGATTGCTGGGTTTTTAGAAAAGCAGAGAGGAGTATTTGACTAATGGATGGAGCTGTTCCCAGAGTTTAGCCCATGACTGGTACTTTTCCCACAGTTTAGCCTGTGGCTAGTGACTTAGACCTTTTAGCTGTTCTTTTACTCTCCCTACTGCCCTGTGCTGATTCTCTTGACCCCTCAGGACTGTGTCTTCGCCTGCTCTATTCAAGTTACTTTTTTTCAGACCCTTGACTATCAAATTAGTCATTATTTGGCCAAGAAAAAAAAAAAAAAACAACAAATTCAACAGCTCAAATTATTTCCCATGATGAGTCAATGCTTAAGCCCCCATCCAATTTGTTACCTCTCTGCAAATCCTGTCCAATTTGTTAATGCTTTTCCCGAAATGGAAACACTCATGCTTCTCATGTCATTGAATGCACAGTAGCCTAGCTGCAGGATGGCACATGGCTGTGCTTGCAGGGCTCTGTAGCTCTCTAGTGGACTCTGGGACAAGCCATGAGGCAGCCCTCAAAGTGACACAGCAGCACCACCCTGCCCTCCCCACACAGGACTCTGTGCAACCTACATTTGCAATAGAAATGTAGAAACTAATGAATTTCTTACAAATAGCTTGGGGAGCCAGGATGCTGCATGTGGGTCTGGCATGAGTTATGCCCATGTAGAGGCTGATGAAGCTGGGAGAACAACACTGGGGTCAGCAGGCTGTTTGTGATGGCTCTGTGGGGCTGGGTATCGTGCTGCTGAACATCCTGGCAGCATGGGATCCTGCCATGGCCTCAAGGACAGCCTCCAACCTGGTCTCTGCCCCTTTGCTGTCTCCATCCAGTAGCTTTGGTGCCTGTGGGCAATTCAGCACATCTTTAGTCTGAACATGATGAGTGGAGCATGCCTGATTATTACAGGCTAGAAATATTGTCTTCCAAGGATTGTCTGGGGGGAAAAAATGATGGTTTTATATTTGGTCTGAAGTTTCCACTGCTGGATGTTTTTATGAACTGATAGATGTTTTGTAAATTCTTTGAGTAAATGCAAAAAAAAAAAAAAATTAAATTAAACCCCTTATCTTTTAAGAGTCTTTTTATTTTTTTTTTATAGGGTGTGCCACTACAAAGAGTTGGAACCTTGAAATAAAAAAAATATTAAGATACTTACATATTATCATGGCACAGATATTTAGTGTGGTATAGATTCTCAGTACACTGATATGTGATTTTAAAGTGCTTAAATATCTTTTTAAACATTTTGTTTTGACTAATTTAACACCGTTTTTCTCCTGGTGTTAAGTCAGACTTGTGTCTCAGAAGTGTATTTCTGAAAGTGAAGTTGAAGTCCTCAGAGCTGTCATGCTATTATCATTGGAAATGGCTATTGGTTCTTGCTGTCTGAGATGAACTCCCAATTTTCTGGGGAGTACTAACCTTGGAGGGCCTTATTTTTCTTTGGAAAGTGCCAAGGATCTGCTTGAAAAGCATCAAGGTCTCTTAAGTATTTCTCCCATCATGTATCTACAGCACTCCACTTTTTCAAAAATGCTTCCCAGCACCCCTGTGAATGTGAAAAGCAAGCCCCAGAGAACTTCTTTTGAATGTTTTGGCATTAATGTTCTGTGAGACAGGGAGAAGAGATGAAGTGAAATGAGTCTCAAAATAGGACTGTCAAGTTCTTTTCTGGTAGAACTTACATTAATTTTTAATACTCCATCTGTGATCAGAAGAAAAGAAAGATCTTTAGTTCTCAGCACAGATCTTTTTTGAGCACACATTTTTCCTGGTAGCTGTTATATATTCAGTTCTATGATTCACTAACACATTTGTATTATTTTTCATGCTTTATGGGAGTCAGGCAGAGTCACCTTTGGGCCTCATCTTGAACAAAAACAGCAAAATGCATCACCAGTAACCCCTCAGCAGTAATCCTGCTTTGCTACTTTACATGTGGGAGTAATAAGAGGCAGCCTTTGAGAGGATAACAAGGTCCTTATGTCAGCTCTATCTTTTTAACGATTAAATTTAAATAATATTGTGTGCTTATAGCAGGATTTGGTGATCAGTGCATGCTATTTTGCACATGTTCTCCTGGATATAGAATCATATTTATTACTGTTGTCCCTTTGTGGTCTCATTCTACCATCTGGTGCCAGGTTCCCTTCTAGTCTTTTGTATCATTTGTGCCTTTGATCATGGCTGAATTTTAACTAGATATCATTTTCTCCTGTCATCAAAAGAAACTTTCTGAGTGGCTTCATTTCTTACTGATTAACTCAAACAAGCACAGAGACCACATGAAGGGCAGGCTAAAAGAAAGGCATGTATCCAGTTGAATCTTTTGGGGATGGTAGGGCCTTCTCCAGTTTTAATTGTGTTCTTCTGCGTTTTGATAGGAGCAGTTCAGTGAATCACCTGGAAGTGGTGTAAGCAACTAATTTTGTGGGTCAGTGACTTAGTTAGTCTGTGACAAGTCAGAAGATTCAAACAGAATTTAATTATCACTGACAGTACTTGTACTGAATTTAAATGATTTAAATATTTTTCAAGAGCTGCATTTTTTAACATGTATTATATTTAATCAGGAAGAAAAGATGTATCTGTGACTATAATATTAATAATACCCACTCATTGTTTGCTTTTGTTTCCAGCTTATGAGGAAATCAGGGGGAAATAAATTGGCAAAACATGTCAAAAGTAAAAAAAAGAAGAAAAAAAAAAAAAAAAAAAAAAAAGACAAATTTTGAAGCCATTGCAGGAATTTTAATGTATGGTGAAACTGGTTCACACTGAGGAGGTTTACTGGAGCATTATTCTTTCTCACTTAGTGACTTGGTACAAATATGTACTTGATCAATAATGATGACAAATAACTGGTAGAGGCTACAGGGAATTTTGAAGTATTTGAGACATGTAGGCAGTTGCAGTCCATGATCCATTCTAGGGTAAAATTTTAGGGTGCAGTGTGCAGGAAAACAGGAAAACTTGTTCTTGTGGTATTTTCCTTTGCAGTTTCTCAATCAAATTTCCTGCACTCAGTGTTTATGTGTGGCAGTTTCTAAAGTGAGTTTAATCCTGTGGGTCATAAGGGGAACAAATTGAAAGTTGAGATAAAAGGCACCACTGAAAAAAACTCTCAGTGAGAAAGTTAAAAAGCTCCCCAAGTGTAATGTAGATGGTCCCAGAAGCCACAGAGAAATATCCCAAAATATCTGCTTAAGTGCAGAGCTCAGAATAGCCTGTGTATCTTTAGAGGAAATTATCCATCTCTCTTATCTACATGCATGTTAATTTGAATTAGAAACATTTGTTTGGAGAAGAAATCTGTTTTCCTTTTTTAACTTAGCAGCTAGAAGCTGAAAGAGAGGCCCTTGTTGGCCTTTTTCAGTTCTCTGCTGTTACATGAAGCTCAGTCCGTTCATAGGGAGACAAGAACTTGCAAAGACAGGTAGAATATGGTTGGATTTTTAAAATACTGCTATTTCTTTGTAGGAAGTTGTTGGTTTACTCGCTGTGTGTCCTGAGAGCAGTTCCTCTTCTCTGCTCTGTTTTGCAGAAACTGAAAAAGGGAGGAAAAAAATAAACAAAGCTCACTGAAAGCAATTGGTTGCTTCTGTGCAAATGAAAATATCTCCTGGATTAATTTAAGCTACTGTAAAGTCCTAAAACCACAGCTGCTGACTTTGTGCTGGAGCAGATGTGATGTGCTGCCAAACACTTTGTGCCAGCTTCACTAGCACCTAGTAGGGGAGAGAACAGCAAGCCATGAAGTAGCATTTTCATCTGGTCTCTGTCTGTTTGTCCTTCAGAAAAGTTATCTAGACAGCACTGCTTCTGTTTAATGTTCAACCTCCTCTCACCAGAGTCAAAATAAAAAAGAACCAGGTAATTAAACCCTGTCTAAATCTAAGATATTCCTCTGCTAAATTTCTCTTATGATAGTAAGAATCATGAGAATGCAAGCAAGTTAAATGTACTGTATTTAATCCCACTTTGAGTACCTGCCAAGGACATAAACCATTTTTGTTATTTAGTACAGTCTGAGGATTTCTGGATTGCTGCTCTACTGTGGACTGTAGGCTAACAGAAAGGTCAGATCAGGAAAAACAGTCAGCAATAGCAGCTAGTGAAATTATCTACCTTTATTGCAGTGATTCAAATACAAATGATGGAACCCAGGTGGTGGTGTTACATCTGCTTTACGGTCTGGAATTCACTGGTTCATTTTTAAGATTCTTTTAGAATTGGGGTGAGGATATCATGTTTTACCCTAAGCCAGAACTTGGTGTCAGCCTCCTCAGAAGACTACAAGATTTAAGAAAACCCAGAAATGAAAATAGAGAGATTGAGAAATCCCTCTATTCCCAACTATCCCTTTCCTAGCTGCTTTTAATGCTTTTAGGTTTGGTCATGCAGCTGTGCAATTCCTGCTAGCCCCATTTGATATAGTTAGTGCTAACACACAACAAAAATATCAGAAGGGCAAGTGATCTACACAAACTGCTTGTAACGGGCTGAAAACAACCAGAGAGATTAGAAATGCTAGATGGCTGGAAATATTGTATGTGGCAAGAGCAGTATCTGAACTACTGCTCCCCTCAGAAAGGTGCAGGGCTGCAGGGGAACCCAGGGGTGAGAAACATGTCAAACCTTCACACAGTAAAACCTGGGATCAAATCCCCTGGAAAGGAAGAAAAGAGCAGGCAATCTAAGCTAAAAGTAAAACAGCCCTTCCAGATCTTCTGTTTTCCATACCTTAGGGCATGCAAGCATGGAAGCATTTATAGATGGTGGTGACAAACTGATAAATTTACCTTTGTTTTTGATTACCCGAATGTCATCCTTAGACCCCCATCCATCCTACTTCTGCTCGATATTTTTTATCCTGATATCAAATAGACATCCTGATTCAATGTAAAAAGTCTGTGAAAGCTGAGGAACAAAGCAGCTTGGTGCTTGCCAGCTACTGACAGCTTTATTTAGTTGATGCAGTGGAGATTGTGAAGGATGTGATATTTGTGGTGTCCTCCAGGCAATGAAGACATGTGCAAGCTCAGACAGAAATGAGGGTGAGTCCCATGGTGGCAAGCACACACACATGATTCCAGACAAGCTGCTTTGCCACCAGCACTCACATAAGTGCACAGAGCCCAGTCCTGCTGTCCCTCTGTGTTCAGGTTGGAGGCTCACTGGTGAAAACAAACATGCTCCCACTCTGGGTTCACAGGTATGTTCACACTCACAGACTCCTCAAACACCAGCACAAGCTCTCAGGTCATGGCTGGGCCCTTTACCCAGCCACTGATCCACACCTTGAGTCTTTTCAGATAAATCCTCTTCTCCTCTGCTAATCCAGACTGAAGTTTGCTAGCAAACTACACCTGCACACACATGGACACAGGATTGTGTTCACTTGGGAAATATAAACACATCCAGGTCTCTCCAGAGGCTGACACCTAGACCCTGCAGCTTACACCTCAGTCTCTCAGGCTGGTGGCATTTTGACTGTTCAGCTCACACACCTAGATCACAGAGGGAGATTACATAGTAGGAGAAAAAAAAGTTAAGGATTGAATATGAAAAAACTCTGGATTGCAGTGATCAGACACTGGACTCGGTCAGATGAGTGCACAGCCTGGCAGCCTACCTGCATGCAGCCATTCCTTTTAATCTCCTCCTCTGGTTTTCCTGCTCTTGGCCCCCCTGATCTGCACTGGTTCTTCTCTTAGCAGGCCATCATAAATTTTACATTCTCTGAATTCACTTCTGATATCCAATAATAATGATGTTAACCACAATTTATACTTCTTACCACTGACAAAGTTCAGCTTGATCCTCCTCAAGGCTGTGCCCAAATTGTTGCTTCAATGGTCCATCAGGGACTGACCAACGTGCTCTAGTTCCTGTCAATGTCTCCTTCATCACTTCCTTGTTAATTCCTGCATGTTTAATTTATCACTTGTTTATCCTGCTGTTCTGGACAGTCCTTACTCTGCCTCCATTTGAGTTTGTTGAAGTTGATACACAGACCAGAAGGCTGATTGAGCTGGGCAGGGGTGGTGGTGGGGGGGACTGGAAACTGGTGTGTGGACAAGCCACAAATAATATTAGGTGGATACAAAATCTTGAGAACAAGAAATTACATAATGTATTTTAATATTTTAATTCAGGGAAATAGAAAATGAACATTCCCAAATGACACCAAATCAGTATTCCCAGTGGGATGGGACTTTGTCTCATTAGTATTTGAAAATAAATATGAGGCACAGTATGAATGTAGAGTATCACAGTGCTAAAAGCACTGGTGAAAGCAGGTGACAGTGGTTTGCAAAATGATTTGTGGGATCCTGGTAAAGGAGGTTTACATTTGCTGGTGTTTTAGAGTACATGGTCCCAAAGTATGCAGCTTCTACACTGGCAGTAGTGGCTACAGTGCAGTGGAGGGCAGAAGGCACTCACAAGGACATAGTGCCTAGGCTGGAGGGTAGGAAAAAGAGAAAATACAGGCAGAAAAACGTGCCAAAAAAAAAAAAAAAAAAAAAAGAGAGAGAGAGGGAAGGGAAAAAAGCTGACAGGACTATAGATAGTACAGGATTAGTTCTGCAGTAGAGTTCACTGCCACGAGCATTGGGAGTATGTGACAGAATCTCTCCCCACACTCTCAAGGGCTGCAGAAAATTGCAGGAAAGACATGAGCATTTCCAAGGCTTGAGGGTTGGCTTCTGTTTGCAGGTATAACTTCTGCTGCCTTCTGTTGCTGTAAAAAAATGAGCCACATCACTTTGTTTAGTTCTGAGCAGCTTCTTTTTTCCCTTTAACACAAAATGCACAGCCAGGGCACACAGCAAGCCTCAGGCTTGGACACACTCTCAGCTGTACCTGAGCATATCAGGTACAAGTGTATCAGATTGGTACTCAGAGCAGCCAGTTGTTGGGGAGTTAGGCAGAAGGTGACCCTTGGAGGCCACACTTCCAGTGCTGTGTTGTTTTGTTTTTTTTTTTTCTTGAGGGTTCAGCCATACTGTTGTGTGATCAGGATAAAAAATAAGGCAGGTAAATAGTATCCTTGTCCTCGGAAGTTTGTTCTTTGAACTCTGATAGGCTTTGGTACTGTTTAGTCAGCTTAGACAGGGCAGACTCTGCAGTGTCCAGATCTAGAAGGAAATCCTGGAGACAAAAAGCCAGCCTGCCCTGCAGAGCCTGGAAGCAGAGGACATACTTGCTGAGCTTCTTGATGCATCTCTTTCAAATGAGATGAGACATCAGTTACTTTTTGAGACACACAGAGCTTTCTCCTGCCCTGTCAGCCTCTTTAGTGCTTTCCCTGTGGGGGGTTCATTTGATTACATTATCATACAGCAACAGAACTCCCTACTGATCTCCAATACTGATCAGCAGGAGCTGGCATGCTCCACCTGCAAGGACACATTTTCTGCACTCGTGTGCAAGCAGGTATCTATTCTCAAAGGAACATGCACTGCCTGAAAAGATCTAGATTTTTGAGGAAAAAATTCCCTTTTTTTCTGTAATATGGGATGTTTCCTGATGTGTAGGTAAGAAAGGAGGAATTTGCATCTTAATTAAGGTATGCTTCTCCACCATACCTGTTGCACAGAAATAAAAAACATACAATACATATTTCTCTAAAACATACTAAAAAACTCCACCAAAACCAACCAAACAAGAAAATTAAAAGATTCTTTTACTATCAACTTAATATAGATTTACCATCCAGTTTAAACCTTATAACACTGTCCTGGAGTCTTATCTACACGTTTGTGAAGTTACTTTTTTTAAGAATAGACAGAAGATCCTGGAATCCCTCCAGATAACTCGATCTTATCTTAAGTAAAATGCCCAGCAGGAGCATGCAGGGGGGGATTCTGGTGGCTGTTCTGTGTGTTCCCATTCTCTGTGTGCTGGAGGGGATGCAGCTCAGAGTCCCTTCACTGCCATGTCATGTTTTAAACTTGCAGTTAAGTATGTGATGAAATACCACTGTTTGAGAGGAAAGTTGCTTTCAGTTGTTTGCTTTTCCCTGTCTCTTCCCTCTGCTCTCTCCAGACCGTTCCCTTGGCTTCAGGGAGACACTCTTTCGTGACTGTCCCTTGTCCCTTAGGAAAAGTGCTGCATGAAGACCAAAGAGATCCGCGGCAGTGAGCGGCAGGGCACAACCCTGCAGGGACCCCCCTTTGCTCAAAATGTTTGTGGAACTGTAAACCAGGCTGCAAGAGGGAGACGCTCTGGAGGCAGAGAGGAGGGGGAGCTCATTCCTCCTCCCTCTCTGTCTCAAAGCCTTTTGCTTTCCAAGCTCAAATGCAGCTGAAATCTGACGCCTGGACTGCACACACTGTGAGACGTGGGCATGCCCTTGCAGTGCACTGATTTCCTCTGCAGCTTGGAGAGCCAGAGCCACGCTGAGGCTCAGGAGAGGAGTCACTCCATCAGGCAGTGAGTGCCACATCACTGTGCTGCCTGTGCAAGGGGCTCCAGCATGGTCCTGAGGTTCCTGCTCCTCCTTGGTGGGCTGCTTAGGGCCACCAAGCCAGCACCCCGCTGTGAAACCGGCCAGGAGACCCTAGGTAAGGCTAACAACCCCAAAAGTCCTCCTTCTTCTCTTCTTCCTTCTCCTGGAAATGAGTAAAGAGTTCCAGCTTTAAGGAGAGGGAGACAGGAGCTGTCACTCTCCCCTAGAAATGAGGGGATCCACTGTGGAAATCTGCCTACAGCTGGTGGTGACATTGGGGTTGTGCTTGGGAAGTATGGATGGGGAAGTGGGAGGTGTGTGTCTGTGCAACAGAAAAACAAGGCTGTGATGTAAGGGAACAGAATGATTCCTCACCACTGTCACAGAGGTGTCTTTCTGTCAGTCTGTGGAGTTCCCAGTTATTAGGACTCCTCTCACTCTTATGGGTAACATAGAAGGTTTGCCTCATTTCTGGCCTTGCCTTCTAGGAATGTGGTAGTCAGATTGCAAGAAGGTGAACTTTTGACCTTCTGTATGCTTTTATGCTTAAGGGAAAAAAAAAAAAAAAAAAAAAGGCAAGCTTTTCCTTACATTGAGCTTTAGGTCATTTATTTCAAGTCCAAAGTATGAGATTTATTAGGATCTGACAGCTGTAGGGTGTGTTTTAGCTTGCTATAAGCAATATGGAATTTGCTTGAGTTGATTGGCTGGAAAAGCAGATTTACCCTTTAGAATAAAGGTTAAATAGGAACATGCTGCTAAATTAATTGAGAGTTTTGATTCAGTAACCAGTTGACTAGGAAAATATATTAACAGTGCCTTTTAAAAATACATGTTTTTTTATCAAGTGTGCTTAGTTATGTGGGGACAGTGGAGACATGAATTTCAGTGTAGTGACAAGGTCTATTCCAGGAAAGCTATTTTCAGAGAGTTTAAACTTAAAATGAGTCAGAAAAATATTTATTTTATGGGATTACAGGAAGAGATAAGTTAACCTGAAACTGACCTTAATGCTACCCAAGGAAATTCAACTATATTTCAGTGCTTAAATATAAGCCATAGGCTGTCTCTGGCATTGAACTGCTACACAGTACAGTCCATGTGTGCCATGTACTGCATATAATTTGAGAGTGCTGTTCCCACGAACATCAAAGTGAGGTCTACCACAGCCTAAAGGGATTTTATTTTTGGATAAAGCTGCACAAAGAGAAGAGTTTTAGACTATTTACAGCCAATTGCAGGAAGAGACTGTGTGGTTTGCAGCACGACCTTTCTCTGTGAGCTATGATTCTGCTCCAGTTCCAGCTGATCAGAGTCTTGCCATGGGATATTAATCCTAGCAACCACAAATGTACAGATCATTGAGGGGTGACTCTGAGAGTGTTTTGTGTGTGTTGGCAGCTGTGGTGTCTTTAGGGCAGGGCTTGCAGAAAGGCATCTGAACATGCTGCTAAGAGGGATGGCTAGAGGTAGGGAAAGGGGGCTGTCAATGGCACCTCACTGTGTGCCGTGCAGGGGACACACTTCACACTGGAGGGCTGTTGGATCAGGCAATAAAGCAGCAGCTTGGACACTGAGAGACCTGACAGGTTTCTCAAGGGTCTTTCTTTTCTAAAGGGGGGATAAGATGATGTCAGGCTGCATGAAGAGAAAGGGGCCTGCAGTGGTGCACATGTTCACAAATGGACCTTGCAGGGTCTCCTCTCAGCATTCAGGGCATAGGCTATATCTTCAGCTGTAGCAGTGGGATTTTCTCTCCTGTTTCGGGATCCCTTGTGTAGGTCTTGGAGTATCCCAGTGCTCAGACTGGTAGTGTCCTGCAAGAGGAGACCAGCCTGGAGCTGCTCTTGCAGGAGAGAACAGCAGGAACCAGTACAACTGTCTGACTCCCATCAAGGCTGGAGCTGCTTTCTGCAGCAGGCTTCCTCGTGGTATTTGTTCTGCTGTGACTCATTTTGCCTTTTTTTTTTTTTTTTTTTTTTTAATAAGAAGCCAAAGTGAAACATTATTTGCAATGCCAGGATCCTTTGAAAATGCTTTGTGCTTTTCTGTTAAGAAAAATAAGGAAATGATTACTGTCATCCAGATCCACAGTATGACACAAGCATCATACAATATGTGTTGAGCTTTTTGGGCAGCAGTTGGCAGCTGTGGCACTGAGAGGGCAGATCCCTCCTCCCTAGCTGTGTCCTGTATCCCTGGGGAGTCAGTAAGCTACTGTCTCTCTCAGTGATAAGGTGCTACAAGGTCCCATTGTCAGACCACTATGAGTTTAACTGGCCTCCTAGCCTATAGTTTGGGTGAGAAAAGCACAGTTTAGCATGTTTCCTCTGAGAGATGGCCAAACTTTTTCAGAGGGAGTTAATAAATCAGGTTACGCTTCATCCAAGTTGTGCATCTCTGCTACTCACTGATGTAGTCCAGTGGTAACTAGTTAAATGAAGTGCTTTATAAATATTGACAACAAAAATTAAAACCCACTGAGGCAGAGTGAAGTGATATGTCTTCAAATAGGTGACTTTCCTTGCAGCTGGGAACAGCTCTACAACCGTGATACCATCAGGGTCAGGCTAAGGCTGCATAATAGAATCATAAAATGGTTTGGGTTGGACGGGAGCTTAAAGGTCACCTCGTTCCAAGCCCCCTGCCACGGGCAGGGACACCGTCCACTAGATCAGGTTGCTCCAGCCTGGCCTTGAACACTTCCAGAATGGGGCATAACAGCAAAAAACTTTTATCAGTAGTGATGATAATAGCCATAAAGCCTTTCCTTCCCTGTCGCTTGTACTCAGGGAGTGCTTTACCGGGGAGTTCCGGGGCAGGGCTACGCCGGTGTTGCAGCGGGGCTGCAAACCCCCTGCGCTCACGGGGTGTGCAGGGAGGGGACGCCCCAGGTCCGCCCTGGCCCCGGACGGCTCCGGGCTCCGGGCTGCGGGCTGCGGGCTGCGGGCTCCGGGCTGCGGGCTGCGGGCTCCGGGCTGCGGGCTGCGGGCTCCGGGCTCCGGGCTCCGGGCTGCGGGCTCCGGGCTGCGGGCTGCGGGCTCCGGGCTGCGGGCTGCGGGCTCCGGGCTGCGGGCTCCGGGCTGCGGGCTGCGGGCTGCGGGCTCCGGGCTGCGGGCTCCGGGCTGCGGGCTGCGGGCTCCGGGCTGCGGGCTCCGGGCTGCGGGCTCCGGGCTCCGGGCTGCGGGCTGCGGGCTGCGGGCTCCGGGCTCCGGGCTGCGGGCTCCGGGCTGCGGGCTGCGGGCTCCGGGCTGCGGGCTCCGGGCTCCGGGCTCCGGGCTGCGGGCTCCGGGCTGCGGGCTCCGGGCTCCGGGCTCCGGGCTGCGGGCTGCGGGCTCCGGGCTGCGGCCGCGCCGCCGTCTGTGGTGCCACCGTGCGGCTCCTGGGCTCGCACACGCGGCTGCGGGCGGGCAGCGACCCGAGCCGCCCCAAACCCAGCCCGAGCCTTGTGCCACCCTCCCCATCCTGCCCGAGCGCCTGGAGGATGGTTCGGGCACGTGGCACAGCCACAGTCAGATGGCAGAAGCGTGGAATTGCTGCGGATGGAAACGACCGCTGTGATCCTCGAGCTCAGCACCAAACCAGGTCCCTAGGCAGAACATCTACACATCTCTTAAATCCTTCCAGGGATGGTGACTCAAACAGTTCCCTGGGAAGCCTGTTTCAAAGATTGACATCTTTTCTGTGAAGAAATGTTCCCTAATATCCAAGCTAAACCTCCCCCAGATCAACCTGAGGTCGTTTCCTCTCATCCTTTTACTTCTTACCCGGGAGAAGAGACTGACCCCCACCTCACTACAACCCCTCTTCAGGCAATTGTAGAGAAGGAGAAGGTCCCCCGAGCCTCCTGTTCTCCAGGCAGGAGTCCAGAGGGTTGGAACTGTTTAACCTGAAGCTGTGGAGGTAGGAGAGCAGCCAGAGAGCTGATTGGCACCCCTGTGACTTGTGGGTCTCCTCCTCTTCCAAGCACCTTGTTGTTTTCATCATTTTGGCTTTCTCCTGAGACAGACATTGTCCCGTCCTGAGGATCTCTGACCTTAGCCACTGGAGATGAGGGGGAGTGGGGAGGTGCAAGGAAGAGAGATGAGGAGTGAGAAACCACCAGGGCAGGAGGCAGGGGACAATTACAGTATTTATTCTGGGGCCCAGAACACATTTTGTGGCACTGACTCCTCTCTGAGCTATAGTATTGAGTAAGACTGGTTGTCAGACTGACAGAAAAAGCATGTTCACATAGAGATGTTATACCTTCCCCTCTTCCAAACTCCACAATGTGCCACCGTTTTTACTAAGTAAAAGGCAAAAAACCGGAGAAGTTATTTCCTCCCATGACCTTCACACCTCAGCTCCACAGGACCTGAGCGAATTCGTCCACCTGCTGTGGATGTTTCTCACACAGGTTTCCTGGTGAAACCTGTGCACACACAGTCAGAGCCTCTCCAGCTGCTGCTGCTCCTGTGCTCCTGTGATTGCACTGAGTGACCTGGCAGTGGGCTGGGGTCTTCTCCCTGCCCCAGTGGGGTGGTCCCTCATCCTGCTGCGGCTGGCACTGACAGGTGCTGACATGGAGCACGACCACAGGACTGTGCTGCCACATGTGGGAAAGCCCAAGCTACAGGAATCTCTCTGGCTGGACCTGAGATGGATGTGTCCAAGTTGTGTCAAAACAAAAAAATGCAGAACTAGAGTCTACATCATGCTCACTCACGAGATGAGAAATTCCTGCTCTTTGTGAAGCCAGTTGTCATCACTGAATCATGTGAGCTCTGCTGAATTCCTGCCAGTGGCTCTAGGATTTCTACATGATAATTATTTTAGCAACACTGGCCTTCAGCTCCTTTTAACATAGGAAATGGGATCAGAAACAGACACTTATGTGGGGAAAGTAAGTTTATATTGAAAATAAAATACACAGGTATCTCCTTATACTGCTGAAATGAGTTATGCATGATTTTAATCTGAAGCCAAAGCTTTCTTCAGAATACTTGTACAGACATCCTTGATGTGTGGAGGTGTGAATACATAGAAGTCAAAACTTGAACAAAACCCTGCTGCTCTTAGTCACAGCTAGGCTTTTAGCAAGACTTAATGACACTAATGGTTGATCCCCTAAAACACTTCTAGACACCACCTCTCCCTTGACAGAGTCACAGTGTTTGAGGGTGCTGGCTGGCTGACAGCCACCATGGCCCCCTTTGGGCTGCTGGTGCTGTGTCAGAGCCAAGCCCTTCTGGAGCCTGGGCCAAATGCTGCATAAATGTCACGTGTAATTAATTGCCTGATACAGGGCTGAGCATGGAGGTATCATGCAGAAGTCACCTATCATGTTGTGAGCATGGTGTTTGAGACTGGTGGGCCATGTCCTGGTCTCTTTGCTGGGCTTTTATGACCCAGGATTTTTATGTCTGCTGAGTCTTGTTTGGACAGAATCACCCTCCCAGTTGAATGCAGCTATCACAGATCAGGGGAGTTTAGGGACTTGGGGTTACCTTGTCCACTTCAGAAATAAAACTGAAATTTCAATCCCTTAACTTATACTGATGTAACTCCACTGATATAATTGACATCCAATTTTTAGGGTTATAATAGGATGCATTTATCTAGGAGACAATATGAGATGAAGGCACAGATTTAAGTCAAGGTTGTTAAATTAACTGTCAATCTTTTGTAACACAAAAGTACCACATTTGGTTAAAACTCTTCTTACTTATAATAGTTCTCATACATCTAAACTGAAGAAAAGATGGTGTTGATCTAGGGGGATGGATACACTGTTTAAAGAGGATGGGATGATGTTTTGGCAAATGTTTTGGAAAGTTTGTGGCAGGAAAAATAAAACCCTCAATTTTTCAGACATGATCCCTTTGTCCCATCCTTTGTCCCATGGCATTCAACAGAGTTGGGCTCGCTTAAAGGAAAGCTTCTGACTGTGGTAGGTTGTTGGCCAAAGCACTTGGAGAGTACCACATCCTTAAACCATGGGAACAGAGCTGTAAAGAGTGTATGGTCACAAATTAAACATATAGTGGCATCACAGATCCAGATTACCTGGTTAATAAGTGTTTTCATCCTTTGCCAGGCAACTTGGCAAAGAAATTGATCCTTTAGATGATAGTTACAGAAATTTCCTGACCTCTTCCACCTTCTTACCCCAGCTGTTTAATGCCATCATCCCCCAGATTTGAGCTTATTTCTTTTTTCTTCGCTGACCAGACCCTGAGAGATGCTCTCCATATGCCTCCAGATCATCCTGATGCACAGGAAATGCTTGTTCAGCATCAGTCCTGTCACGCATGCAGCTCACTAAGCCTTCAGCCAATTTGGCAACTGCTGGTCCACTTTGTTATCATCTTTGCTGCATTCTGTTTTCCCAATGGGTAATTTTTCCCTTGCAACTTGGAAAAGATCTCAACTGAGGCCAGAAAAATGCATTTAGTAGGTTTTGTTTAAGGAATTATGTTTATTTTCAGGATTTTCAACTCCTGAAGGACTCCTTGGAGCAGCACTGACCAGCCAGAGACACAGTTGGGGTGACACCAGAGTCACTAAAGGCACCAAGGGCAGTGGTGGGGACCGACAGACAGATAGAAATACTCTTCATCAGTTCTTTTAGGCACCACCTACAACTGTAGGCATGTTTAAGTTGCATCTGAACAACTATAAATAAGGGAGGATTACTGGTGCCCACTAAGGCTGTCTTTGTGCCCTTGCTGTGTGACAGGTCTAGGTGTGCATCTGCACAGATTTTGACCTGTGGTCTGCAGGTTGTGACCTTACATCATCCATGGAAAAGCTTCAGTAGCTTCTCACTGGCTCCAGAGCAGTTCTGAGAGAGAGACAACCCCAAAAGAGCTGATTGCAGTGTCATTGCTGTGGGAACACCTTCAGTAATTCAATAAAAATGGATGTTTAACCGAATGCCAGGCAGCAGGTGGGTTAGAAAGAAGAGTGATTGGCAACAGACTCTGGCTTGAATCTTCCTGCTGTGATCTTGCTCTGCAAAATAAAGGCAGATGAGGCATTAATCTCTTTCAGGTGCTTTCTTCAAGTGAAGGAGCAGGGTTAAAGGAGGGCTGCATAGAGCTCTTGGGCACAGCTTCTGCCTGCTGCAAACACATCCCTCCCCCAGGCAGTTACTGCAATTGCTGGAGGCTTAATAACATCTATTCAGTCCTCTACTCACAAAACCTTTGATGTATCCATAAAATGGAGTTTTAACCATGTGGCTGCTTTTTGCAAGCACTCCTCTCTCCTCCAGTTTTCCTGGAATTTCTTCTCTGTGGCTGGGAATCTTCTCCACTTCTGCCCCTGCGTGTACGCCTTGGGTGTGCAGCTGCATTCTCTTCTGGGCTTTCTCCTCAACCATTCTCCCCCTGCCTGAGCTACTCAGCTCTCTCATTACTCTGCCACTAGTCCCCTTACATCTCCACTCGTCCCACACCCTCCCCCTGATGATTCTGGTCCACTTTAGTGTTATGTAATGGATCTTGTCCTGCCCTTGTCCTTTTGCTGTAGCTAGGAGCTGGCTCTGGAAGCAGGCTGGGCTTTGCCATTTGAAGATGCTGCTCCAGTGTTTTGCAAAATGGTTCAGCTCGGCATGGTTTGTATCTTGCACTAAGTTTTGTCTCTTTAGTGACAAAGGCAGGATATCACTGAAAGACTGACTTGGTGAACCATGTAAAACAGCCAGGAGAGTAATAGTAACGTGATAAGGAACTGAAATGCTTTGTTTGGAAAAGTGGAGGGTTTGACTATAAACAAACTAAAATGAACACATATGTTCTTCTAGTTTAAAAAAGTATTGTAAGAAGCCCAGAAAGCTGGGAGGGGGTATGCTGACCTTTACAATCTAAATTATCTCATCTATTTTGATCTGTACTGACCAGCACACCCCCTACCTATCTGCCTCACTGAATGACTTAGATATTTCAGATTTAAGACTTGCCCTCAGGCTTATTCCAGATCATCAATTGCATGAGTCTCCTGTTGGCTTTGCTCTTGAAAAGGCAACTGGCCAGTCCATGGTACTAGAAGTAGCTGTTGAGCTCTGTTGTCTGTGTTAGGGTTAATCACAGCAGCTTGCTTCTTTCAGTGCTGAATCATCAAGGGGAAAAAATGTAAGCTTGGCAATAAAATATGTATGTGCTGCATTGTAGATTTTCAAGCTTGCCTTTGCAAATTAAAACCAGAAGCGTATTTTATAGAGAGAGCTCAGAAAGCTTGAAATGGCTTTTCTCCTCTTCAATAAGTTATTTTATCCATAATCTTAAATAGAAGCTGTGCTACTGAAAGGACTTTTGTAGCTCTGGTAGAATAGTTAGAGTACAAAAATAAACATAAAAAATTGAAAAGGCTGTTCTGGGTCAGGAAGAAAAAGGTCTCTCTGTACCAACCTGTCGGTGGATGGAACTTTGAGAGGAGGTGACACTGTCTTTCTTTGAGCCCAGGGAAGCCTTTGCACAAAAAAAAATTAAAAAATTTTAGAGTGATTCAAGCACAGAAGAAGCAACGATTGAAGCCTGCCAAGTGAATTGGGAGACCTGAGAAACTCTTTCTATATCAGCCCCTGTCATTTCTGTTATGGAAATGAGGAAGGGAGTAGCTGAACTCTTCTGGCATTGCCAGAGCTTAGAGAAAACGAGCTGTCATGGGCAGGGGTGGGGATTTTCTGGTGATTTCTATGTGCACAGACCCAGGCCAGTGGGTGCAAAGTTGCAGGAACAGCCCGTACAGCTGCAGCCTGGGAGCTGGCCTCGGAGAGCTTCCTGCTGCTGGCTCTCCAGGCAGGCAGGCTCTGGCCCAGCTACGTGTATCCACACTTATTTATATAAGCACACATCCTGCAGAATTATCCTTGGCCCTTGCAGAGCTGCACCCTCCAAAACATGTGTAAGCATTGGCGTTAGGAAACACTGGGAAAGTCAAAACACCACATCAGCACATATACACATTTAAGGCTGGCTATAAAGCAAGATTTGGTAAAAACCAGACCTCTTCTCTCTTGTTTGTATATATACTCAATCTTGATAACCTGAAATCTCAAGCTGTTTCACCCCTGGGTGTTTACAAACAGAGCTGTGGCTGATACATGGGTCATATGGCAGCTTGCATGATGGGGAGAGGTGGCCAGAAGAAGTTGCATGGATATCTCTTGTAAGGAGAGAAAGGAGAAAATGCCATGGTATGCTGCAAAAATGTGAGGCTTAAATCTAATTTTAGCTTAGAGCTAGATGTAGGTTTAGAGCCAGGTTTAGGACCCAGCAGCAAGGAGCCACTTTTGCTAATCAGTGAATGAGACTTGGTAGCTTTGAGTTTGTAAGGGGCATCCTGGATCACAGGTAGTAGAAAGGCTTTATCCACTAAGCAGGAGTGTTGCAGAATCACCCCTCTTTCTCACATACTGAGATGAATAGTTTCAGTTGCCATGGGAAAGATTTATATGGATTTGGTTCCTTATCTACAAAACTGATTTCTCCTGTTCAGTCAGCATCTTAGTGAACAAAAGCCATGTGGCTTAATAGATTTCCTCTCTCTGCATAAATATAGTAAAAATATTGAAGTATAGATGGCATGTAGCACAGTCTGGAACCAGAGCTATCTTTCCCTCTCCTGTGCTAACACCTCCTCCTGCTCACAACAGGAGTCAGTCCTCAGGTGAACCTTGGGACAGTATATCAGTGGAATTTCACATCTCTTCCATCAGCTATCCATTGCTTCCCAGTGCCTCTCCTTTTGGCCAGCTGGGCAGAAAAAGGCATCTGCTAAAAGCAGCAATCTGCTGCTGCTCAGAGAGCTGGAGCAGGGAGAAGCAGCACCACGTCCAGACCTGCCTGCTGCATTTTCCCTTTGGTTTCCTCTGCTTGTTCCAGTGTGTTGCCAGAACACCTTTTTGCTCCAGCTGAATAAGCAGAATTCTGAGATGCCGTTGGGAACAGGCCTGTGCCACATCTCAAACTGACTGATGGCTAATAGCTCTCCTGCACAACAAAAGGGACTGGGGAGATGGTGTGTGCCTCAGTTTCATTATCTGATCATTGCATGTCAGAGAGATAAACTAAAAGGACATTTATAGCTTGGTCCTGGAGCCAGCAGAGGAGGAAATGCCTCTTACTTTTGAAAAAAAATGTGAGCAGTTGTAGAATGACCATTCACACTCTCCAAATGCCCCATGAAGAACTGTGCCCAGCACATACAACTCTCTAGTCTAAAATAATAGCTGCAATACATTAATCTTCTCTCAGGAGAGGGAAAAAAAAAGTGTCAAATAATTCTCATCCACCCCTCAAGGTAACAAAAGAGATTCATTGTTAATGACCCTGGTGATAAACAGAGATAGGGTCACTCTCCTCATTGGGATGTGGCTAAACTCAAGCCAGTCCTCTCCACAGTCCATTTTCCCCTCTGTAAGGAACATTTGACTGTCTCCAGAGTTATGTCCAAGGTCTCACAAATGTGGGTGTGATGATGTTAGTATATAAGACTATCCAGATTCAGGGGGTAGTGACATCCAATTTTATCAGCAGGATTAATTGCTGGAGCTCTTACTAACAAGAGATCATTTCTTTCTCTCTCCAAGCTAGCATTGTACAAAATGCTATTCCTTGATTATCCCCAGATGTAGCACTGCATGCAGTATCTGGCTGAGATGAAGCTGTTTTAGAAATGCCTTGACCTTAATAACTAACTCACAGAGGGGATTGTGCCTAGGTAGGGGAAACACTAAAATCCTACAATGGAAAGCACTGTTGACGAACCAGGTATTATTTAATGCAATTATCATAATGTACTGAGCCAGGAACAGAGTTTGTATGGATATCATTTTTTCTAGCTTGCTGCTTAACAGAACTTGGTGGTGTTGGGGATGGGCTGTTTCTGCCAGCACTGATGCCTTATTTATTTTATGAGGTAATGTGGCTCAATTACAATCCATAATATAGAACTAGACTAATTTCCAATTAAATGTCCCCCTCCAAGATAAAGTCCCAGGGTTAACTTTTTTCTCATTACAATGACTTTATTTTGGCTAAAGAATGATCACCTCATTAGCAACCCATATGTAGATGATTACATTTAAACAAATACTCCAGGAGTAGAACTTTAAACTCTATTTAGCAGGGAAAAAAGATGAGAACATAATGAATTTGGTCTTGGGAGGACAAATGCTCGATTTACTGAGCAAGAAGCTGGATACCTGTCCCTCCAGTGAGAGCAAGAAGAAATAGCAGCAGAACAGATCCCCACTACATCACAAGAAAAGTGTTCAGGCTTGCACAGAGTGATTTAGCTCAAATACCATGGCAGAAATATATTGCTTTAGTTCCCAATATTGGAGAATGACAATACAGAATCATTGGCTAGAGGAGCAAAAGAAGCATTTCTTGAGCCATCAAACCATGTTCCTTCAAAATCAAGAGAGCATCATTTCTTTGACCTAGTAAACAGAAAGCAGAGATCTCTTTGCTCTTTGCAAACACAGTGTGAAGGAATGCACCAGGGAATGCAGAGAGCTACTTGAGCTAAAGGACAATGTTGGCACAACAACAATGGACAAAACCTGGCCACAAATACTTTTGAACAGAAAATTAAAAGGCAATTTCTAGCCATTAGAAGAGTGATCTTTTGGAAAAGCTTTCCTGTGAGAGTAGTTGGGGAGCAAAAGAATTAGTTTTAAGATATTATTAAAAGTGTGATAAAATGCAAGTGCTAGAGACATAATGAAGTAGGACAAGGAAGAAACAGAGTCTCCTCATATCTAGCAAAGGCTGAATTGCTTTTCAGGAAAGGTATCCACAGCATTATGTGGGACAAAAAGATCTTTTAGGGGATATCAATTAAACACCTTGATATGTACAGAAGGACTCATATGGACTTTTAGACTAACCAGATTAAAAAGGACCTAGGTTTAGATTAGGGAAATTTCCTTGGCACCTAACTGTGTGTGGATGAAGGGTAATGGGGTTTCTCAACTCAGCCTAGTCTGTGATTCTGTAACATGTGACTGCTGGGAATATGTGCTTGTTCTTGGTATGGCTGGACCTCAGGACACAGAGCTGAAGCCAATACTAGATCAGACAATTCCTAACAAAAAGGAGAAACCATGTATACTCACCCTGTAATGACTTTTCTTTTCCTCTTTATTCACAGGTCAATGCCAAACTGTACAGAAAGGTATGAAGTGTCTTTCCTTGCTGTTCTTGGAGAACCTCAAAACCATAAGTATTTTTTCACGATTTCCTGACAAGTATACTCATGTTGGTGCTACACTGGGTTTTCTTACAAGAGCAATGTGCTCTTTCACACAGTGTAGTATTTTGCTGCAGTGACAACAGTATTTGTTACCAGCCAGAATCATTACCAAGAAGACACTCAAATGTATGCCCGTTACTATAAGAAACAGTAATTTTATAAAGAGATGTCTTTCTATTACTCTTTTTCACTTCTAAGTGAGTCGAAGGTATTACCAACGCTTGTCTTTCTTAACTCCTTCTAACGTGATTTCTTAAAATTTATTGAGTTTATGAGAACATCCATATTATAGGTATGCTCGCCTGTGAGTTAAGCACCAGAATGACTTTTCATCTCTTTGGGCAATATCAGTCAAACTTCACGGAGGGTCTGTAGTTTCAGAGTTATTAAACTCTACAAATTTTGTGGGGCCAAGCAGATAAAAGAGACAACTTAGAGGTACGTTCCCCACTAAAGAAAAACCCATAGGCTCTCACACCTACTCAGGGAATCCATATGACAATTCAAGGACAGGGGAGACAGTGATATCACAAATCACTTTTATTCAAGAATCTGAGTTTTCTCACCAGCGAATTCCCACTTTTCTCTCAGGAATTCTCTGGTCAAATTCCTAAGCTCAAGTTATGTCTCCAAAACCAAGCATTCTTCTCATCATCTTTCTACAAGTGGTTTTAAACATGCAATTCAGTTTGCAAGCTGTTTTCAGCGTACCTGAGAGCTAGAGAAATAAGTTCATTGGACGTGGTATTTGTTATGTTCCCTTTGTCTATTCAGAAAGTGGTTATTTTTCCTATGCTCATCTTCTTTTCATAGCCAAATGTGTGGATATTGCCCTGAGTTCTTGTACTGATGTTGCCTATACTCAAATGGTGTATCCTAACTTTCTGGATCAGAAGTCTCGAGAAGTGATTGAGTACAGCTCCGAGTACCTGCTCATCAGCGTGCTGCACAACTTGCTCCAGGGGGAATGCAACCCCGACCTGAGGCTCCTGGGCTGCTCAGTGCTGGCCCCTCAGTGTGAAAAGGACAGAGCCATAAAGCCCTGCAGGCACGTCTGTGAAAACCTCAAAAAAAATTGCCTCCCTGCCTTTGATGCAATAGACATGGCCTGGCCCTACTTCTTGGACTGTGACCGGTTCTTTGCCGGGGAGGAAGAGGGGTGCTTTGACCCGCTGGCAAAGCTGAGAGGTGAGGAAGGAGGCTCTGCTGGCAGACCTTGCCTGCATGGGGAGGGTCTCCTCTCACTCATCTTGACTGACTGATGGCACAAATCCTCTTTGCTTGTTGTCTTAGCCTGTTGTCTTTGTGGAGACCTGTAATGTGTCATTAATTCTGTTCAACCTATTTTAAGGACTTAATTAAACATAAGAAGTATCTATTTCTCTCCCTCATTTAAAAAGAGCATCAAGACAGGCAACTCAGAGCAAGATATTTGGATGTATTTAGATAACCTCTGTCCTGTATGATAGCTGTCTATATATTTTATGTAAAAACTGAAACTTTAGTGCACTTATAAATCTGTGACTGCCTGTCAAGCTTAACAGCTCATTAAAGTATTCTCATTAATGATTGTCACAGATTTTTGTTCAGGTGAAGACAATCCAGATAGCTGAAGACAGATGAATCTCATTAAAAAAAAAAAAAAAAAGAAGATTTACCAAATTTAAAGGGAAAAATCTGTACAATTTGTTACTGAAATGAGCTAGCATGCCAAAGGTCAAATTTATCTGGAGATTACACAAATATTTGTTAGTGTGCATATGCGTTAGTAGGATTTTGCAAACAAAACATGCCACAATAAAGTATAGGATGTACTACATACATTTAAGGTTTTGATTGCAGCTTTATTTTCTACAATTCTTCTACTTCTAAAGATAATTTGAAAAAAAGTGCAGGTTTTCATACAGTCCTCTGAGCACTATGGTTTTAAACACTGTGTTATGATTTTTCATCACAGGAGAAGTAGATGCTGAGGAAGATTTGCCTTCAGACTTGCCAGCAACTTTTATCCAGTTCAAACACCATTCCTATTCCCAAATGGTGAGCACCCTGAAGAAGACTGCTTCTAAGTGCTCCCACATCGCAACAACTTACAGCATAGGTCGCAGTTTTGAAGGGAAGGATCTTTTTGTGATTGAGTTTTCAACCAAGCCTGGACACCATGAACTGCGTGAGTTATAGCAATGCTGATCAGGTTGATCTAGGGGAGACCAGATTATCCAAGTGAAAACAGGCCCTTTTACTGGGATATCACTTAAACTGTAAAAAACACTGACTCCAGAGCATTTCTTCTCCCTTGTGTTCCTGAGTTACAGTGATAATTTATGATTCCTTGTAGCAATTGCAACCCAGCAGCAATTTCTTACTGTTATGAGCTCTGTGCATGACCATGCTTGGCAATGCTGTTCCTTGTATCCCCACGTATTTGGTTGCAGTGATATCACTGTTATTTATTTGTTCCCAATGTACAAATTTGGGATACTTTCCTGTTACTGACTTGCCCTCCCTATCATCTGCCACTTCCTTACTGTCCTTCACATCCTAAAATACAAAATTCTTCTGAGAGGGTCTCAGATAGAGAAGGACATTGACACTAAAAAATGATGATTCAGCACAGAAAACAATCCTCCCAAACACAGGTTCATGTCAGTGTCAGAGTAACAGGTGGATGATACCAGGAATTTATGTTATAACAGCCCCTGAATGGATGCTATTATGCACCTATGCATCTAATAAGTGCTAATATATGCATTAGAATATGAGTCCTCACAAATTTTCTGCAAAGGAGAACAGTACAAACCTCTATTTTGTAGTTTCATCACTAAGACAGCCAGATTTTTAAGTGTTTTAAATTCTTCACTAAGCAGATAACTTTCTAGAGCAGTATTAGGTATTGCTTCCCAGTTACCAGCTCCCAGGTCAAAAATGATACTTGCCTAGATATGGTGGATTGCTACGGGCATTGCTGAGAGCCTCAGATTGCTTCTCATTGCAAGAGCTCCAGCATCAGCAGAGCCTCTGAGGCAGAACTCTTCTGCCTTCTGCCTCTGTGGCAGAACTGGACTACATCTGACCTAGTATTTTATTGAGATCATGATCTCATGTCAGGTTGCTGTGTCCTCTGTGTGCTGTGCTTCAGGGGACTCAGAGAGGACAGCAAAGACTGGTAGCTTTGTTTACTCTCAGCTGTGCTGCTATGCATGGTTGAGAGGTATTTTGAGGTGCCTTTAAACTTAATCAGGTCCCAGTAGATGTCATTAACAGAGCAAAGATCTACATTACATTTTCCTGGCCTATCACCCTTTGTCTCTTTTTCAAAGAAAATAAGTTGCAGGTGTCCTTATAAGCTTGTACTCCATTTGCCAGGAAAACACAAAGCCTATGTCTTTATAAGCTTGTACTCCATTTGCCAGGAAAACACAAAGCCTATGAATCAGTTTTTTAAATGAAAGCTGTGATATGGCATGATAAAAGATGGTAGTTTAACATTTCCTAGCATTTTTCTCTAAATCTGTTGCTTCATGCTGCTCAGGACAGCATAAAAGGAGGTAGAAATAGCTCCAGAGCTGGAGATTTTGCCAACCTGAGCAAGTGGCATAATAGCTCTGTACAAGGCCCCCTCCAGTGTCTAGTGCTCAAGGCTGGCCTAGGATCAAAGGCAAAGACGAAGGGATAGACAGGAAAGGGTGTCTTCAAAATGCACCTATTTTCTACTTTCCATTAGTCTCTAAGGAAGAATGGAAACCGAGAGAATAACTACAGTGAATTGCAAAGCTATGTGTTTCTAATAGGCTTAGTCCAGGGCTATTTAGCCTGAAAGCCCTTTTTTACCCATAACACAACTTCTTTCCCAAATAAAGGGGTAACTTATCACACATCTGCAGGTTGTTTCTAGGATCTGTGACAAAATAAGGCATTGAAGCCCCCCAAAGTAGGTCAGAATGCCAAGGTTATATTTTGTCCCTTCCCAGCCATGGCTTGATGTTTTTGTTTTCAGCATCTTTTGCTCACAATTAATGATGACTAGAAAAAGCTCAGAGCAACGATTGCCCCTTTGAATCCTGGTAGTTTGGACTTAACATTATTTCACACAATTTAAACTGTTGCTGAGCTGGTATTTAATGGAGAGAAGTTCACCTAGAACTGCTATGCTATTTGCAGGAATGTGAGCATGACATTAGAGTAAATAAAATTTTGACTCATCAGTTAGCAGCTTGGGTTAGTCTGGTTTTGATCAGGTATAATCAAATTAAAGCATCTCATTATTTCCCATTCCACAGTCAAGCCAGAATTTAAGTACATTGGCAACATGCATGGAAATGAAGTTGTGGGGAAGGAACTGCTGATATACCTCGCACAGTATCTGTGTTCAGAATATCTTCTTGGGAACCCTCGTGTCCAGACCTTGATAAACAACACCAGAATTCATCTCCTGCCTTCACTCAATCCTGATGGGTATGAACTGGCTGCAGAAGAGGTAAAAGTTTTATTATAAGGAGATGTTCAGGCCTTCATTTTTCTATAATTCTCCGTGGGAAAGAACTAAACTGAAAGAGAGTGTCATGTAAAGGAGGGAATATTAATGATTGACTGCCAGGATCCCAGATAGGTTTGGTGGTGCATTGCTTTCCAAAGATGATGTGAACAGAACTAAGAGGAAATCAAAGCCATATTTTTCATTTTTGTTGCCTGCATGTGGTGGTGTGGGAATGACTGTTACTTTTTCATACACTTAGTACTCGCTGCTATCAGTTCCAGAACAAAATGCCTACTGACTGACTCACTAAAATGACTTACATGGTTTTATTAGGAAAGTTTAGTACCATGCTGATGTTCCCCCTCTTTTAAAACTGTAGGCATAATTAAATGTGAGTATTTTCTGTACTGTCAAAATTTTGTAATGGATAGCAGTTTTCAGCTATCAACTCATGCCTGATGGAGACCTGTGAAAACCAGGATTCTATTGTTTGTTACCTGACATTCTTATTTCCCTCTCTGTTTTCTCAATCACCACTAGCATGAAACTAGACCTTTCTTTCTCTGTTTTTGCTCATGTGGTGAGCTCTGTCCATTGTATGAGTCTGGGGTTATTGGACTCTGCCTCATCCTTTCTTGGGGCATCAGCTGTATTTTCTTTTTCTCCTCTAACCCACTCTGCATGCTGCTCTGAGCAAGAGGCCCCTGTGTTCCTCTCATGAGTCACATCATTGGTGAGTGAAACACTTCCTGAATGCTAGTTAGTGCATTAATATTCATGGGGACAAAATGTGATTAATTAATAAGCGTGGGTTTTTAACAGTACAGATATTTTCAGTTTACTTCTTTTAAAACTTCCTTTTGATTAAAAAAAATCCACAAAGTGCTATTTTGAGACAGAGAACTATTCTGAAGTTGGCTTCTCTGTTGCAAAACAGGGGGCTGGTTACAATGGATGGGTCATTGGACGACAGACAGCTCAGAACTTGGACCTGAACAGAAATTTCCCGGATTTGACATCCGAGGCTTACAGAAGAGCTGGGATTCGTGGGGCCCGTCTGGACCACATTCCCATTCCACAGTCCTACTGGTGGGGTAAGGTATGAATTACACATTTTATAAATCATATATACTACAGAGCAGCTCAGGAATTAAGCGACTGAGATTGCTTGTTCTGAAGTTATTTGCTTGCAATCAGATTTTATAAGTAGGACTGAAGTGGACAGGCTGAGAATTGGCATGAAAATCATGGTGTAGGTCTTGCCAAAGAAGAGGGTGTCACAAATCATTTGGAAAATTTGTGGATAATTTGAATTTTGCTGGTTTAGATTAAAAATAATAACTGTTACAAAGGGCTCACAAGTGTGTAATGATTCATCATTAGTGCTTTAAACTCTGGTGCCTGTTAAAGCCTTTATGGATTTGGTTGTCATTTCACTAAGCCCTGCACAGGTTTGATGCAATAGGAATTTCTGCCATGGAAAATGTACAAAGGCTGCATGTGAAGCTGTGTGGTGTCATCTTCCATTAAGAGAGGATGTTTATAAATG
Organism: Phylloscopus whistleri; assembly: GCA_017589585.1. Classification (NCBI taxonomy): domain Eukaryota; kingdom Metazoa; phylum Chordata; class Aves; order Passeriformes; family Phylloscopidae; genus Phylloscopus; species Phylloscopus whistleri. Next base: position 748,557 of record JADMLD010001629.1, on the reverse strand, counting down.
ACTGGAACCATATAGAGCAGTGAAGACAGCCTGTCCAGCTGAGGTGCTGGAAGGGAAAGTTGCTGCTGCAGGGTGGGAGCAGGATGGAGGCAGCACTACAGGGCCTCACACTCATCATCACTAAGCTCTGTGTAATGTTATGTCAGGAATGCAAAGCTCAGCCCTACCTGTGTTGCTGGCAGCCCAGCAGCCCCCAGCACAACACTAAGTGGACCTCAGCTGCCCTTGAAAGAGCAGCCACAGGAAGCTAAATCAGTAGTTCAGATATTGGGAGCTCTGCTTCTCTTCTACTTTTAAACTAATTATATTTGGATTCAGTATTTATCTGGCACAAAACCTCGGATAGGTGGGGAACAGGGTTGTTTCAGCATCTGGTGTTAGCAGAAGATTTGAGAGACCATACTTCAGGTATGATACTTCAGACTCTCCTGCAGGTGGTCTTATGTAAAGCCAGGTCTAAATCCCAAAGGCATCCCTGATGCTGCCCCAGTGTTCTGGTACCCCATTTCACAGCAGTAAAATCTAGATAAAAGCACCTCACTTTGTCAGGATAATGTGCATCTGAAGATGCTGTGCATCTGTAAGAAGCTGAATAATGCATAGTGTATTAGACCACTGATTTGTGCCATAACCCAGCTCAAGTAGTTTATTCTATTTTTGCATATAATCACAGATCCCAACTCATGGCACTGAATTTCTGCATGGTTATAAGGTCAGAAGCTTAGAAGTTTTCAACTTTACTGAATAATAACAGATAAAAGTGAGCTGGTAAATGCAAGTGGAGTTCAGAGTCTCAGATGGTAAAGAAGGGTTGAGAGCTGTGGAGCAGAGCTTGAGGCCAAAATAGTTGGGAGGGAAAAAAAGAGGATTTTAGGAGAAAAGTCAGAGAGATTTTGATTCACCCCTGTGGTGAGTTTCCCTAGTTGAATGCCAGGTGCCCACCAAAACCACTCTATCTCTCCCCTGCTCACCTGGACAAGGGACAGAAAATACAACTAAAAGCTCATGGGTCAAGATAAAGACAGGGAGAGATTGGTCACTAATTAACATCAGAAGCAAAACAGACTCGACTTGAGGAAAATTATTTATATTTATTTTATTTATTATGAATCAAATTAGATTAGAGTAACGAGAAATCTTAAAAACACTTTCCCTCCACCTCTGCCTTCTTCCCAGGCTTTATTTTGCACCAGACTTCTACACCTGCTTCCCCCCTGTGGTGCAGGGACTGGAAATGAGGGCTGTGGTCAGTTCATCAAACACTGTCTATGGTGCTCCTTCCACTGAGGGAGAGGGCTCCTCAGACCATTCCCCTGCTCCAACATGGGAAGGAAAGGGTGGAGGTCTCTCTCCAGCCACGTGCTCACTCTCTCTCTGTGTCCAGAGGTGCAGGGTTGAGGACCCAGCCAACACTGAGGAAGGACAAACATTTCATTGACCCCCATGTTTTTGCCAGTGCCCGGTGCAAACTGTGAGCTTGTCTCACTGTGCAGCCCAGAGTCCCTGTCACTCTGGATTTCCAGGCTCTAACCTCCTCCCTCTCCAAGTCCTGCTTCTGCCCTGGATCTTTCTGCTGCCCTGTGAGAGAGACAGTCAGTGGCAGGCAGCCACTTACAGAAGTCATTTTTACAACCATGTATTTATCTTTCTCAAAGCCTGTGTAACATCACAGCAGTTTATAGAGGGATGGGTGGAGGCAGCCTAACATTGCTCTCACAGCTACCACCACAGCTCTGCCCCAGCTGCAGGATCACCCTGGGTTATTTGTCACAGACAAGGGACCGGGGAACCTTGGCACACAACCACCACCCTGCCTGTGCTCTGCCTCAGTGGGTACAGACCTGGGGTTACAAATACATCACTTCTCCTGTAAACTCTTTCTTGTTTTTAAAGAAGAAATTAGGTGGCCATCCAAGGTACTCCTCAGAGCACCAAAGCTTAGGGAACTTCTAGGTGCTCTCCTGGCCCCAAAGTGGGTCCTCACATAAACAAAACTCAAAAAATCTCCAAATCTATATTTTTTACAGAGCAAATGAGGGAACCAGTGGGCCTGTGGCCTTGGTGGCACCACAAAATCTCCTTGCTGACTGTAGATTCCTATGGTTCACAAATCTGGCAGTAAGTGATCTCACAGCCTTGTGTCTCCTCTGCTGGTGGTATCACGGGACTGACAAATCATCTGTCCCTTAAGGAGCCTCAGTTTTGTCAGGCAGATGAACCCATGGCTCTTACAGTGGTGCTTTGTGGATGCAGGAGCGTTAGGCTGAATGTTTCAGCACCAACCTCTCCCCTTTCACTTACTTAACCGTGTTTGTTACCTGCCTTATTAAAGTAATTACCTGAGTGTTTTAGGGCATTATATAAAGATCAGGAAGCAGAAAGCGAGCTCTCAGCCAGAGCTCCTGCTCTCTGAAAGCCTGGCTTCATACAGCGTGTTTCATTACTCACTTTTATGAATTATTGTAAAAAGTGGTCTGAGGGCTCAGACAGACAGACTTCAGGCTTCATCTGAAATGTAGTCGGTTCAATTGTCTTGGTTCAAACAGAATTCGGAAGTCTATGCCCAGTGGAGGCTGGCATACTCTTTAAGAAAATTAGTCTGGCTGCTTTTAAAAGGGAAAAAAAGAAATCTTTGAAAGCCATGGAGACAGTGACTAATTGCAGTATAATCGACAGAAATGAGATTCAGGTTTAAAAAGGGTAGTGGCCCTTCTCTGTACTCATGTAGAAATAATTTCTCTTTTCTAGTTGTGCTCTGAATTGTTCTTGTGAGATGGGTACTTTAAAATTGATCTCAACTAACTTAAAAGCAAAAGCCCTGGTGAAAAAAAAATAAAAAAAATAAGCTCCACAAAACCCACATTAAAGGAAAAGTCAAAGGCTGGAGTGGCATAGATAACATCTGCTATCATCCTGAACCAGAATATGCTCATTTCAAAGCTCTAATCACTGATGTCACCGAAATGTTATTAGCATAAAAATAGCAACATTGAAGCTCCTGTTTTTTTACACCATTCACTTCAGTAAGACACTGGCTCTGTGAGACAGCACTGTCTTGGGGCTTATGCAGGTATCTGCTCAGCCAAGTTGGCTGATCAGGATGAAGGACAGAAATTGGGACCTCTCAAATAAAACTGTGCATTTTTCTCTTGCCCACTGAATTGCAGAAGCAACTTTAAAATCTTCTCAAGGCCCAGGGCTGCTGTTTGAAAGCCGGGCTGATGTCAGGCATGGCCTCTGGTTGGGCAGCAGCAGCTGAGGCAGCTGCAGCAGTGCAGGGAGCTGACGGGATTTTGGGGCAGTAACCTCCTCAGAAGTGCTGGTGCTAGGGACTTGGAAGGTGTGAGTTCATTCCAGGTGCTCAAATCACCCTGAGAAGCTCCCAAACTGCCCAATCCATGGGGCAGGCAGTGATGCTTGCAGCCCCTCACAAGCCATCTGGGGTTGTCTTCTCTTCAGAAGGGATGGGCTCAAGGATGAACATCCAAGGTGCAGGTGGAAGTGGCTGGTTCAGTCCCAAGCACTACTGGGATAAAGATCATGATCAGATCATCCCAGGACACTGTACAAAGGCCAGAAAAGCAAATACTTTGGTGCAGATAGCATTCTTTGCATTTTTGGACACTGCTATGTTTCTAGTCAGGAAGCCTGGGAGCTGCTTTCTTTTCCCCCTTCTGCATTGTGTGAGTGGGTGTGTGAGACTTCAAAAAGTCCTTTCCTTTATCTGCCTTTTAATTATTTTTTTTTTTAATATCATGTCCTTCCTGGAAACTCTGTGTTTAATCTTTCTTATTATGTAAAAAACCCCTTGATTAGGTTTCTGGTGTGCAAAGTGCATGCCGTGTGCTCCTCAGTTGATCAGATTTTATCTGTTACATCTCATTTTTTAAGTTGCCTCTGTGAAATGCCAAAGTTGAAAGAGTTGTGACACAGATTCAGAGACTGCCACTGGGCTGATAGACACAATGAACCTGACTTGTTTCTCCTGGGAATCAGAGGCACAAACTGGCTTGTGATCATATAGTAATCACAAACCACTGATTTAATGATTCACCTTGCAGCAGTGGGAGACTCAGGGTCCCATTTCTTCCCTAGTACAAGGCACAGCCTTTCACACTGGCAGTGGCTAAAGGCCTTAGTTCAGATCAATAGCTACAGAAGGACATTTTAAGGAAACACAAAAACTAGAAGGACTCAGATAAAAACTATGGCATCTATAGGGAGGTAGTCTCCTGCTTAGGTCAGGAACAGATGGGGCAGTATCTTCTTAAATCATTCCAGGTAAAACTATGTTTAGACTTGGCTTTTTCCTTGGATTTCTGCCTCATTGATAGAGCTATAATACATCCATGGTGCACTTTCACAGTGTTTTTCTCTGCTCCACACCTGGGTTTGTGGATCCCCAAAGGTTTTTTAACAATAGCAGATTAGGGAGTGATCCAAAGAAAACAGGAATTACTATTGTTGAATCACAAATATATAGGTCTTTAGGGACTTTATTAGGTTGGTTTGGTAGATTTTTTTTTCTTGCTTGTTCTGGATGTTTTTCCCTGCACACTGTTAGTCACTAGGAGCTCTGGAGCCCTGGCAGCTTGCTTTTCTGACAGCTGATGGAGTCAAAGCAAAGCAATAAGCAATCAGCAATCCCTAAAGCAGCCCCAAATAGATTCTGGATTAAGTTCATCATAACAGATATTTCTCATTTTTATAAAACATGCATATCTGCAGTTGTGCAGCGTCCAGATGAGCAGCCTCTGCCCTCCTCAGGTTTTCCCCAGACAACTTCCCCCAGCTGCAAAGAAAAGAACCTCAACTCTCCAGGGGCATGGCGTGAGTCTGGGCTTGCAGGGACTGGCCACCAGATGCCACTGTTATCCCTAGAATGAACTAACTCCTCAGAAATGTGGTGAAGGAGCCGCCTGCATTCAGGTGCCTGAACACCTCCTGGAGTCTGCTGCCCTCTCCCTTGGACACTGTTACTGAGGAGGGACTGTCAAAAACCTCCTAAATTTGGTGACTTATCTGCCACAGCTCACTGCAGGTAAACTGCAGGCATTGCTGTGCTTTATATGCATTAGTTTTCATTTATTTAGAGATTAACCTGGACCTAAGGATAGCAAATGCATTTTCAACAGGTGATGAGAATTGCAAATTTATCCCCCCATTCCAGTTTATCCATTCAAAGTCAATCCTGCTGATTCAGAAATGAAATTTTATAGGGAGTTAGGTCAGGAGTGATAAAATGCCACAAGTTTTCCAGCCTGAAGTACTGCCATCATCATCTGAAAGTGTTGAAAAGTTCTTCTGTCAAATTTTCTCTTTCTTTTTTTGTTCCAGTTTCCACAGCGAACAATGTGTATCATCCATTCCCTGGAGAAAACTGATTTTTAGCACCCAGTAACTTTTGGGCTGGAAGAGCCAAAGAGCTTCAACATTCTCCTTTTGATACAATCTCTTCTCCCCTGGGCTTCATCCTGCCCAGGATCAAATCCCTTTGGAGTCACATGGCTAGTCACAGCTTTTTTTTTTTTTCTCCTGGATTTCAGGTGGCTCCTGAGACAAAAGCAGTCATGAAGTGGTTGAGGTCTATCCCATTTGTGCTCTCTGCCAGCCTCCATGGGGGTGAGCTGGTTGTGACCTATCCTTATGACTATTCAAGGCATCCTATGGAAGAAAAAATGTTCTCCCCTACACCTGACGAAAAGGTAATATTGTTTTTCCAGGGTTAGGATGTTGGTTCCCTTTGTAGAACTATGGAAACATTCACTTTTAATAAATAACAAACTTTGATTAATTTAGATCATGTACATTTGTATATATGTATGCATGTATGTATTAAATATTTAATAAATAACTTATTTTTATATATAATGCAAGTCTATATACGTATATATATAACATGATATCAGCTCATTGGGGTAGAGCCAAGGTCTAGTGTTCAATCCCCACAGAGGCCTTTCACTTAAGAGCTGGACTTGATGATCCTTGTGGATTCCTTCCAACTCAGAATATTATGTGGCTCTGATTTATACACTTACTTTATGTACTTTAAAATGAAGGGTTGTTTACACACTGTCAGCTTGGTCTGGAAAGATTCACCCATCTTTTTGTGAAGCCAAATATGATTTCATAAAGCATAGATTAGGAAAATCCAGGTTTTAATTTTTAAAGGGAGTAGGCTGTGGTATTTTTACCACTTGTTTCCAGAAGAAAAGGAACAAACCTGACCAGCAGCGTTACTTTCCTGTGAAAAAAGACTTGTTGCCATATGGTGGCAGCCTTGTAACATTTATTCCAGGTCAGATGAATGGGATTGGTTTCCCCTTCTTGTCCCTGGAAAGTTCCTCATTTGGGACTCACTGTAAATCTTCTGTGAAATTTTTTGCCATCTTTCCTATTTCCCTTTGGTTTCCTCAATCTAGTATTCATTGCTGACATGCCCACCAGGAGAACAGCTAGCTTTTCGGCCTTCTAGCGTGTGCTAAAAATGTCTGTGGCCTCTTAAGAAAAGTGGTTCTCTATATAAACAAAGAGCAGTTGAAAATAGTCAGAAGTTGATCTTTGACTTGAAGCATCCTTTATCTTTGAGCATATCTCTAGGCTGACTTCTTCTGAAATGACAATTCTCACTAACACATATTAAATATTTAAAGATGTATGACTGTTAAACTTTTTCTGTATCAATCCATTTCTTCTGAGCTGTACAATGCCTGCTGACTGTGTCTGTATTAAAATGATTTAGCAGTAGAATTAACCAGGCACTGCACAGTAAAAAGCCTGTGTAAAAAATATCAGGTGGGTGTTAATACAGGCTGCAGAACCTCTTGCTGAGAACTGATGGAAATCATAAAGTTGTGTTTTTACCTCCCACTGCCTGGGCTAGGGCTATCCTGTGCATAGGTGGTGAAGGAATATTGCCATGTGTGCTTTACCAAACAATTCACCCCTGGAATGGAAGAACAGCAGTACTTCCATCATTTCCACTCAGGGACAGTGTTTTGAGTGAAAGGATGCAGCCACACAGACAAAGGGCTCCATAACAGTGTAGTGTACAGCTGGACAAACCCTAATGGCACTCCTGGCTTCAACACAGTGAGGCAGGGAACCCTATACAGGGGACTGCTGCATAGTCAGTGACTGCAAACTCTGGGAATTTGGCTACAAATCTGGAAGCTTAGAACATACAGGGGAGGGCTAGGGATGTCCTCAATGAAAAAATGATTTTTCAAATGACTCAGCACAGGAACCTTAACAGCACTGTCAGTACCACTTAAAATTTTTCATAGAAAGATATAAAACGTGTACCTGTGAAGTGACCTGCATTTAAGTAATGTGATCTATGGCTGCTGCTGTCAGGGAACCTGCATCCCAAAATACAGCAGTTTTGTTATCTGCCACATATTGGCCATAACCATTGCTCTGAATGCTGACCTGCTACATTTGCTGTGCAAGGGGAAACTTGCAGACCAGGGTGAAATGCTGCAGAGCAGATGACAGCCAGATATTAAAAAATCAAATTTTAAGAAATATATTCAAATATGTTTCCCCATTTGAAAATGCATCTGTGCTTCCATCTCCCCGTGTCCATCATGGTGCATGCATGGAAGCACAAGGATCCTCTCTTCCCTCTGCTCCAAGACACTGTAGATTTCAAGTCTCTTTTCAGCCTGCACCACAATCTGGGCCAGTACTGGCTGCAAGCAAGGAGTCTCAAAGCTGGACCATATCCTTACACTCACATTCTTGCTTCTGGTTCAGCCCAGCTTATTAAAAACTTTCCCATATGTCGGGGTTTGTGGAGATGGAAGTTTTAACGCTTTGTGTTACACAAGAAACTGAATTGATGCCTCTGCTCACCAGAGCAGAAATATCCACACCAAGTCAAGTTCACTCTCTTTGGTGAGTTGAAACACTCCCTTCCTCTCCTGAAAAACCCAACCTGTGACAGTCAGTGGGGTAAAAGTGCTGGCTGAGGTAACAGCACTGACCTCACTTTACTGAGTGAAACCTCACACTACCAAGTCACAAGGATTCCTCTGCTTTTTCCGTTTTTGGTCCTCTAATTTATACCTAAAAATCTAAGTTTCCTTGAGGTCCATGACTGGTCATACATTAGCTTCTAACTGATATCAAATGTATTGTTATCCAGGAAGCTTTTTTTTTTTTTTTTAAGCATACTTTTATTTTTTTTTAAATAGATTTTACTTGCTTTTGGAATTCTCACTTTCTCTTCTCACTAGCACTTGTCTTCTTTCACTTGAACTAGTGGCCAGGCAAAAGCCTTTTGCCTCTTGGTGGGAAACAAGAGGAGGCTTGGTTACTGGAAATAGGATATCTGCAGATGTCTTTGTAAAAGGTGAGGATCATACTCCTGACTCACACAGACACCTTCTAAACTTTATATCAAATACCTTCCATGGAAGGTTCAGAACTGGGACCCAAATTCTTGCAGAAATTAGAAATATTGAGCCCAGCACTGAACTATTGGCAGTTCCTCTTAACATATTTAAAAGTTATCTAAAAGTTCTTCATAACATATTTAACATCTATTTCTTTTCAGCAAAACTATGAAGGACACTTAATTTTCTGGTCTGAACAATATTTAGATACATAGACACTTAAGGGAATTGCAGAAGCATTTTACATTAGGTCTGGATTTTTAGTTTCTGGTCATCAGACATATTTCAGTAAAGTGTATTTACACTTATATTAAACTCTCTTTCCACCTTTCCTTGGTCATCTACCTGATCCCATATTGGCTTGGCCATGTGATTATTAGAAGCAATCACAAATATCAGTCAACTTTGTGTGCTTGGTCATTTTGATCTTTATCCTTGGTGACAACACTAGGATAAAGTTTTAAGATCACTTCTAAAACTAGGATTTTAGCCACCAAACTTCTTGCACATATTGTCTTAAGCAATATGGAATGAAACCATTGAATAGTAAGATCAAGTAGCATCTGATAACTGCTAGAATTGCAACGTTGAAATCTGAGAGTCTAGCCTTAGCAGATGAGGTTCAAATAAACAAAAAGGAGAGGAAGGATTTTTGTACAAAGTTGGAATAGCCATTGGAGAAGAAGGGCAGGAACATGATTCAAATAAATGGTTTCTTCAGATAACTGCTCTTTCTTCTGTCTTCACTACATGTTCTGCCACTGTTCCTTTCTACATGGTGACTGCTCTGCTCTTCATCAGTGTCAACTCTCTTTGGAAATCAGTGGTGACATCCTACATCACCACATCCTATCCTTCACTTTTTAGGAATGGTTTCTGCCCCACACAGAAGCAACTGTCTCTGAGATCAAACTGGCAGGTTTTCCTGTGAGAGTGATAAGTGCAAAGCAAATTGACACTGACTATTTTAAACAGCAGCACTCAGTGTGGAGATTTAGTTGGGCTGAAGGTAATATAGGTATTTTTTTAAGGGGTAAAGATATCAAAAGCTAAAATAAAACCTAAAGGAGGCCTGAATTTCACCTTTAAAACTTTAAAACCTGCGACTTGAAGTACAATCAAAAATATCCTCTGCTACTGCCCCAGGTGGTAGATTGAAGCCAAATATCAAAAAATCAACTGGTATTTAATATGTTGCCCCTGGATAAATATATTAGATTGCAGAGAAGAACCCTAGAGAAATAGACAAATCAAAATTTCTTAGCAACAAACGAAACTTCCTTGCAGAGCAGTTCATCACCTCATTCAGTCTCAAGGACTCAGGGTGGCTCACTGTCTGGACTTACAACACCAATAGTTAATAACAGAAATGGCAAAGTTCTCAGTTTGTAAAAGCAAACATATTTCAATCCTGTCTGTTACAGGTGTTCAAAATGCTGGCTAAAGCCTACGCAGATGCACACCCCGTCATCTCGGACCGCTCTGAACTTCGCTGTGGGGGGAATTTTGTAAAACGTGGAGGTATTATAAATGGTGCTGAGTGGTACAGCTTCACTGGAGGTAAAACCACTTTACCATCATATCAAGTGAGGTAAAACCTCTATGTGACCTTTATAAGACACCAGGGTTTGAACAAAGTGATTTTATTCATTTCAGTTTGGTTAAGGTCCTACTTAAGCAAGACATAATTTATAGGGGATTTAAGTAAAATCTATGTTGGTAATGTTTTTGTGCAGATAACATGGGATGCATTCAACCCCAATGAGACCTGAGGAAAGTTAACAAGTTATGCAAGGGTCAAATTTGTTATATCATATCATATTTTTATTTTCAAATCTGACATGTAAAAATAAATGCTTAATGCTCTGGTCTCACTCCTTAGCAGCATGAGTCTGAATCCACCTTGTGGACTATGCATGCGCTGCTTTCTCACCTGTTTAAATAAATTTTTTTGGGGGGAAAACTACAGCAGAGAACATTTGATTCATTTGTGTTTCCACTGTTATTTTGATTTTCCCAGTAATATTATTTTGTTTTCTTTAGAATTCCTTCAGTATTGGCATGGATAAAATATCAGTGTTCATAAATTTTCAGCAGCGCTTCAGCTGTGTTTTCCAATAGGACTCAGCTGATTCCCAAATAATTATGTTGAAACTAGACATTTGGAATGCTTTGAGGCACACATGAGAATTAGGTTTAGATCTCTTTGGCTTACATTTTTCCCAAAATTATATCCAATGTCTTTTGTACAAAAACAGTTTTGAACATAATAATGGCAAAAGGTCATTTTCTGGTGACCCTCGGCCATCACCTCTGATGCAGCTGATTATACAATTACTGTGATTAACCAATTCTTGTTGCTCTATTGCTACTTCTTGGCCAGGTGAATAATAATGTCAAATTATGCTTTTTTTGCCTGAAAGAAGTGTCATTATCATTAGTTAATTTATAGTTGAAACAAGTTGTAGAATTCTGAATTTGTTGAACAATTTTTATATATTAGCAAGCACTTTTTACAGTATAATAACCCACACCCACGGGTACGTTATTCAGCTGACTGCAGCAGCAAAGCTCCAGTTAAAAGCTACATGGCTGTTCATGAGCTCTCCTCTTTCTTTTTAAACCTATAGGTATGGCAGATTTTAATTACCTTCACACGAATTGCTTTGAAGTTACTGTGGAGGTAGGATGTGAAAAGTTTCCTTTGGAGGAAGAACTGTTCACAATCTGGCATGAAAACAAAGGTGCCCTTCTGAATTACATGGAAATGGTACTGCTCTGCTTTTACAGGCCTTTTTGCTTTCTGTTTTTCTTTTTCATTCTTTGTCAAAATTAATTTCTTTGCTGTTTTCCTGGTTAGCTCTCGAGACGATGCTGAATCAATCACCACTCTCCTCCAGGGGCCCCAGTGCCTCAGTTTCTCTAGCAGGACACACAGGTGGTGTTTTGTCTATACTGCAGAAGGGGCTGAGATTGAGGACTTCAAATGCCTTGAAAATAGTGAGAAAGGGAGTTATCTGTGAATACTTTGGGCAACATTTTTCATCACTGTCCAAAATTTAACACTGGAGAAAACCTTAATATTCAGAAAAGTATGAATCAACCTTCCTCTTGAAGACTAAAGCAACAAGATCTGCTCTCCAGAGAGCTTACTAAAATTTTCTTTTCCATATTCTGTGTTTGTGTCCCAAACCCTACTGTCCCACAGCTAGAAATTTAGATTCAGCTAAAATCTTGCTAAAAATGCCATTTACACACTTTCCATCTTGATTTCTTCATGAAAGTAGTCATTAAATATTTGAAACCAAATCTTCTAAAGGATGAACTGTGTGTCTCTGAGCATTAAAACATGCCACTTAAATGTCATTTTTAATAATCAGTTTAAGCTCAGCAAAAACAAATACCTCACTGACAATAAGTAAGTGAGTACAGAAACAGAAGTTGCTCATCTTTCTCTCAGCCATTAGTAGATTAGCTTTCTGTCATGCCTTATTTTGATAGAGTATGCAGTAATTTAAAATTGTTAGGAGTGTTTTTATGGCCTTTCTAAGCAACCTCTTGCTACTTGTGGTAAGTATTATCATTCAATAAAGTCTACAGTACAGACCACCAAACTCATTTCGTTTTACAGCTGTCTGATGAAAATGAGTTTTAGTGAATCCAAATGGAGCTGGGTTAAATCCATATATATTACAGTTGAAGTCTTCAAGATGTAAAGATTTTATAGTGTGAGATACTGTAGAAGTCTGTGCCTGAAAAGCTTTCTGAGTAAATGCAGGACAGTAAGCAAAACAACTTTGCAGATAAGGATGACTGAATTACCCCCGATAAGGATTAAGTCTGCCATAACCAATTCAAACTTTTCTTATTCTGATATATACCAGGCTGTTTGGTGTGTATACAAATCTACTTGGTTTAACACACAGAAGTAGAATTCATTTTCCTAAACTCTGATCTGTTCTCCCCATTAGAAGCAATATCAAAACACCCAGCCAAACTCATGTGACACCGATTTGAGGAAAAATGAAAAATCGTACATTTACTAAAGCAAATCAAAGCAAAATTGTTAAAGAAATTTCAGTTTTGTAATTTTTATCCTGTCATGTTACAATTACAAAATTATTTTTGAAGCTGGATGAGATCATACTACTTTATGTGTATACTGTAAATTAAATTTCGGGTCTGAGATGACTCTTCTGACAATATTTACTGTCTATCCATATGATAAATCCCCAAGTTCATGCTGCAAAGCAAATTGCAGTGCTTCATTATAAGGGATAATTTTCAAATCCTTATATTGAGTTGTTACTAAACCTTCCAGTAAATAGCTTCATTCAGTACGGAGCAGCTGCTTAACAAGAGCAATGACAACACAGTGACACCTTAAATTAAAAACTGCTCTCACTAGACTAGACTTTTTTTTTTCCCAAGCTTTGTATCATCAATTACTGTAAGTTTGGATATTTTAGTGGTTATTTTTAAACACCTTTATATTCCAACAGAAAAGCAAACCATTGTTTTGATGCTTTGTGTTTTTTCTATTCTTTTGTGACAAGGGTACTGGGCAAGGGAAAGTGAGAGGAAGAGGAAAGAGGAGGTGGGGAAGTGAAGAACAACTCAAGTTGGTCATAGCTGTTTAGAGAAAAAATAAAACTGGAATAATTTTTCTCTTAGAAAGGTCATATAGATTTCCCCATATAAAATATTTTAAATTTGGAACACTGTAAAAAGAGAAAGAGTTTTAAATTCCAAGTATTTAAACGTTAAGAGTCTTAACGTTTAAATACTTGGAACTTTTTTCTGTTTTATTTTATTTTTTTGAATTTCCAATATAGCTGTTTGAGCACCTCCTTGTATGACAGAATTCACATTGCTCTTTAGTTTGTCACCAAGCACATTTCTCTACAGCTCAAGCAGCTCAGTTCTGTGCTTGTAAGGAAGGAAAATGGCTCTCATACACACTGCTGCCATGACATTCTGACAGGCAGTGAAGTGTAGGCAGCAGAGTGATGATGAATCACAAGTACCTGAAGTGATGCCTTCCCATTGTGTTCAGAGCAGCAGATTGGTTTTGAAAGCCCTAACTTTTCATTTCTTTGTGGTTCTGTCTCTAGGGCAGACATTCAGCAACAGTCCTTAAACACTGTGGTCAGACCATGAGGTGTCAGTGATTTGTGCAGAGAACATCTCTCAGTGCAGAGCCACATACCTATCCCAAAAAAGCTCTGTTTCCATTATTGCTTTCCCTCAGTCCCCTTGGACCTCCCTAAATAGAGAATTTTATCTGAAGGGACATTATCTCCTGAGAGCCTCTAAATGGGTTGGACTTTTTGGCAATTGTTTCCTCTCTACAAACGTTTCCTTGTGATGAGGAGGTGGTATTGTAGTAAGTGACTCCCATCTAACTTTGCTTTGCCAGGTTCATCGGGGGATAAAAGGAATTGTGTCTGATAAGTTTGGCAACCCAATAAAAAATGCTCGTATTTCAGTCAGGGGCATTCAGCATGATGTCACCACAGGTAATGTTTTTGGTTTAAGATTTTTCCTGGGGCAGAGTAAAAGTATGGAGAGCTTAACCTGCAAAAGTATTGTCATGTTTGGTAGAAATGGCAAAACTTAATGGAAAACTGAAGGCTCAGGTGGGGGTTCTCTTCTAGAATAACAAGAGAAGACATGTCAAGCTGGCTGCTAAGTCTGTCCTGTCTCTGCCTTTCTCTGTCAGGAACTCTGATGGAGTTCTTGATGTGAAAAATTTCACCTGGAGCAGTCTGTTGTCCACCAAAGCCAGTGTTTGGGGGAAGATGGCAACAGCTTTGCTCCACTCAGCATGTGGAGATGTGCAGCCATGATGGCATAAGTTAGTTGAGATATTGTGAACATGTTGTAGGTAGTACAGTAGGATCCTTTGATTTTCATTAGAATAATTGCAGAAATTGAAGGGTCCACAACCTTTCCATGTGGAAACATGTGAAAATATGTGCAATCTTTGGACAGTTATTATTAGAACATTGAATTATATCTGCTTTATTACCTGTCACCAACTGATAAACACATATTGGGGCATATACAGCTGTTACTTTTCACAGTCATAAAGTTCTGAGCTCTTAGGCTGTCACTGAAATCAATGCTTTCTTTTTATTATTGATTTCAATGAGAACAGGGTAGGCCATAGAAGTGCAAAATAGAAGATATGAATGGTTACGTTTTGCTCTAATGACAGTTGTTGAATCAATTTGGAAAGCCAGAAGGGCTTATAATGTAGTGAATGTTTTCCAGCTTTCAAAAAAACTAGCACTAGAGGGGATACAATAGTGGGGATGATGCAGATTCTTGAGACTGGTGGGAGGCTCTGGCATGAATTAGGGTCTTTTTCAAACTTCTTCCCAGACAATGGCTTCCCATTAGCAGTGGACCTTTAAAGGATTAAGAATTAAACAAAAATATTTTTACACGGTAGGAAAGAGAGTATTTGTTCTGAGTTAGGTGGGGTTAAAAATATCATATGGTTAAAAAGTTTTTTGATTTTAGTGTTAAAAAGAACTAAGAGATTCCATGAGAAAATAGTATTAATGCAACACTAACAGAGCTAAGAGACTTGCCATTCAAAATAAAGGAAATATAAAACGAGGAATAAATTTTTCAGTTTTAAAGCTCGCTGCTTTTGCCTTCAGGGTCTAACCTTCAGCTGGAGGAAATTTACACCCATTTTACACTAATGGCAATTTATACCAGCTGCAGCTCCAAGTCCATAGTCTTATATGTGAGAATGTCTGCAAAGTAATTGAATGTAATTTAATAAAAAGAGGAATTTCTTAACTCCTTAGACATTCCATATATATATATATATATATTGCAGCCTGGATTCTGATTTCACTTTCCTAAGTTTCACATAGTTTAAATTAATTTCTTTGGGAGTTATTCCTTGTACTGTTGGGAAAAGCAGCATGAAGGAGAGCGCCTCCTCCCTGTGACACAGGAACAGACATTACTAACATTTTGTATGTGAATTTTACTCCATTATCTCCCAAGGGCCAGGTTTTCACAGGCGAAGTCTCTTTTTGTCATCTAGAGTTTGCCTTCAAACATTTTTCAAAATCTTAGCTCCTTCCTTGCCCGCCCCTTAGCTGCTTGTGCCATCTGTGTCCCCACGGGCGCGCGTGCGCAACTACAGAGGCCGCGAGGCTAAAAACTGAGCTGGGTTTTGTTGTGCCTGTCCCTTTCCCAAGCTGCCGACGGAGACTACTGGCGACTCCTGCCTCCAGGGACGTTCATCATCAGCGCCCAGGCGCCGGGCTACAGCCGTGTGATGAAGAGGGTCACCATCCCTGCCCGGATGAAGCAGGCCGGGCGAGTGGATTTCGTGCTGCGGCCTGCCGAGGCCTGGCCCAACAAGCTCCTGCGCCGCTCCATGGAGGACGCGTACGACCCTTACGACCCGCTGGAACTCTTTGACCCTCACGCCCAGCACGGGCAGCCCGAGGCTCGAGGAGGGTCCTCCCCAGGCAGGGAGAAGCCCTGGTGGTGGTCGTACTTCAGCTCTCTAGACCTGCACAAACCTCTGTGGCTGCTGAAGCAGCGCTGAGGGGCACCGCCATGCTCGGCTCGGCTCGCTCCGGCACCCTTCCTCTCCGTTCCAGACACCCTCACGGCTCTTGGCAATATTTAAATGTTTCATTTGAAAATATAATATTAATTCAAGCACGCTTGCTTCTTTTGTTTTCTCTTCACACACAACTGAGTATATTCAAGTGGGTTTTTAAGTATTAAAAACAGCGGTGCACATCCATTCAAAGGCCAGATTTATGCAGATTTTTTTTTCTTGGTAATGCTCTGTACTTCTGCCCATGTAGTTAATCATCACATTCATTATTTATTAGATTCTAAGTACCTGCAGGAAAATATCCCTGATCCTTTAATGCATTTTTGTACATGTTTTAATACATTAATGATAACATACTAAAACAACATTCAGAAACACTCAGAAAACTCTTTTATTTTCCCTTTTTACATTGGCATATTAAGTTCATTACCTTTTCTAATAACACCTCAAAATGCAGGTCTTTTTTAATTTTAAATATTTTTATAAATTTAAAAATAGGCTTTTAATGTATTTAGCAAAATATGGAAAATGCTTTTACTGCTGGAAATACACACATCCTATAAATGTGTGTAGACATAGAAAAATACATGAGATAATTCATGAGGAATTTAAGTTAAAGTGTGATATATTACACTAAAGTTTTTAACATTGTGCACTGTTCTGAGCCTATGTACCTGTTAATGAAACTTGTAGACATCAAAACATCAAACTTCTTTTCAAGATAGTTGAGGAAAGTTCAGTGAATTGTGGTCTTGCAAGATGCTGTCCTTTCTCAAATATCAGATGCAGTGTATTTTTTAAGGTGATATATTAAAAAAAGTCCTTGATTTTGATGAAACACATAGGCCCACGCTTCCTTTTAGCCTGAACTGTTAATGAATTCCTTATACAGACTGTATTTCCCCCTCTAAATGCCACAGTGCGTGAATTGTGTGATTGTTGGAGCTGATATGCTTCCTGCAGGAGCTGCTGGATTAGCTGTGTGGATTGCCCTACAAATTCTGAAAACTTTTTTTGCTCATCTTAGGTAAAGCAGCCCCATAGCATGAACCCCATAGTCCACAAGCACATCCAGCCATCCCCATAGAACTATAGCTTCCTAGGAAGACCCAAGAGATGAATGATCTTAAGTCTGCAACCAGATGCTGCACATGGCTAAGTACTTTATTCCCAGTTGTAATCTGATTGAAGTTAGGAGTCTGTTATTCATGTGCTTGGATGTCTGCAGGACTGGAGACTACGTTAAAATGAAAGAAATTATTTCAGAGCATTAACAAAAAGTAATTATATGGGAGTGAATGTAGTGCATGCACATGGATAAGTGTTCTTTGCCCGGGCTTGCCAAGTTAAAGGAACTCTGAACCCTAAATCTGCCAAAGAAAATTGAGCAGGAGATACACCTCCAGACTTTATTTCCAGTAATAGGTATTACTACTGTTTTCTGTGGTCATTTTTTTCAAAGCCAGCTTCCTGTGAAAACAGTGGTGAAGCTAACAAAATCAGAACAATATGCCAAATTGCTAAGTATTAGCTGCACTCATTAAGCACATAATGTGTTGCATGCTTAGAGAGATGTTTTCTCTAAGTATTTCCTAGATTCTCACAGAGCTGTTTAGAATTTTTTTTCAATTGATCACAGTAAACCCAAGCCCACTGAAATGCAAAACAGAATGACTGTGCAGAAAATCCACTTCTTTACTGCAGTTCTGAGTTGAAATAGCAGATGAGAGTCAAGACTTAGGAAATATGATTTCTGAATAGATTGTAAAGACGTTTTATGTTTGAGACAGTTTGAAAAAGTAGTTTGCTGTACTACTATACCACTTCAGTGAAAATGGTATGCAAGAGCAAAAATAGCCTCTCCCCCCACCTCAGTCATAAAAAGAGGTGTCTAGCAGAGAAAAAGTTAACATCAGAACTTTCTGCAGGTTCACACTCAACAGCCTATACAGAAGTGATGTATTAAACTGCAGTGAAATAACTGTGAGGCTCTTGGGAAAAGGTGTGCTTCAGTCTTCTGGAACTATTTAATCTTTTTCATAAGAGAAATTCTTCAGTTTTCTGTTCCCTTGGAGGTGGAAAAGACTGGTAGAATGACTAAGTAGCTCCCAAAATTCCATTTTACTTTAGATGAGATTTAGGACATATTTATTGGTCCTTTCAGAAAGGAAGAAAAAGAAGGAAGGAAGGAAGGAAGGAAGGAAGGAAGGAAGGAAGGAAGGAAGGAAGGAAGGAAGGAAGGAAGGAAGGAAGGAAGGAAGGAAGGAAGGAAGGAAGGAAGGAAGGAAGGAAGGAAGGAAGGAAGGAAGGAAGGAAGGAAGGAAGGAAAAGGAAAGAAATAATTGGTCAAAGCCAGCCAAGTTACAATGTAACCAAAATTAGTATCACCATTCTATTTTTATTTTTTTAAAATAAAAGTTCTATACATATATGTGAGAGAAAGTATTGGCTTGGATGTGTATCCTGAACTGGATTACATAAATCTTCTCCAATGTTTATTTAAATCAAGCAATGTTTATTTAATATCAGAAAGTTTTGTTAAAAAAAAAAAAAAAAAAAAAAGGCATAACCCAAAATAACCCACCCCATGACTGTAATATGGTTCAAAGGATTTTTAAGTGGTGGTGAATTTTAAGCAGCTGTAGGCAGCACTGTAACTAATATATGGAAATGAACACAGTGATCAGCTCTCTCATGCACCTCTGTAAGATGCTCATATACAGAGTTTAATGGAACATAAATTTAGGAGAATATTAAATACTTTTTAAATAGAAAGAGGGATTAAAATGCTTCAGTGAAACATGCCCTCCTCCAAGTGAAGAGAAAGTAACATAGGAAAGAAGTGAGAGATAACCAAAGTTCTCTGGCAGTCTCCGTCATGCTTGAACCCTGCCTTGAAGACTGGGCTTGGCCTTTTTCCAGTGCTACTTTGGATTGTGACAGGTTCAGCAGCCAGACGGTGCTGTCAGAAATTATAGTGTGTGTTCATCAGACTCCCTCTCCTTTTAAGTCAGAGTCTACATAATTTTTTTCAATTACCTTCCAACCACATATTGAACAGTATTGATGTATGTTTTTGCAACATCCTCCTTAATAATTAATTTCCCAGTCTCCATATTTATTTCAGAGGGATCTTCTCTACCATGGAGCCAAACTTTTCTGCACAATCACACTGATAAGTGTTTTGACCTGCCAACTGTCCAGACCTCATTGCTCTGCCAGCAATGAATCTTCCCAAGTCAAAGCATGCAAATCTAGCTAACAGCATTACAAGCATAAAGCTCTGCTTATGTCACGTGCAATTTCTCTTTCACTCACATGCCAGAAAAAAGCCAAGAACACATAAAAAAATATCAGCAGTTAAAACACAAGCTCTGTGCATGAATTATACAAAAGAAGATTTGTGTTTGTTTGTTCCATTCATAAAAACTTTTGAGATCAAAAATAGCAATAACAAACAAAGGCATAAAAGTTTGCAGCGGTTTACATCTTCATCTCCTGAAACAAAATTTTCTCCCAGTCTTGTGTCTCCCACATATAGGAAAGAGCATCTTTTTTTTCCTAAAGACAGGAAAGAAGAGAAAGGTGTCCTAAGCTAATTGCTGAAAACAGAATTTCAAGTGTCAAAATCACTGAGCAAGAGAAGCTCTTCCTGCTATCATTTTTCACAGTGTTATGCAGTTTTTCTCCCTTTCATGCCTCAGTTTAGCAGCTAAAGGGAAGCACTCCAAAACAATATTGCAGTCTGTTCTGAAGTACTGTGAAGCAGCTGTCAATCAGTTTGCCAAGCCAGTGCCATTTCTTTGTGTCCATCACTCTAGTATTGCACTGCAATTCAAAAACAAGCCAGAGATGTCTTTAGTGGTTACAAAAGCAGCCATCAAAATGAGACAAGTCTGTGTGTCTCTGAGGTGATGCTTGCAGACAGACTGGGAGATCTGTCATGGGTGGGCATTCACCCCACAGCAGTGAAGCGCTGGAGATTCAACCTTTAAGAGAGGAGGAGCAACGGGGATCAGGGCTGTTCGAGTGTCTTGGATGGAAATGTGAGCTGAAGCTGATACACCTCTTTACAAAGCTCCTGTCAGAGGTACTCTCATGCTGTTTTCATTCACTGTAAGATGTGCCTTTTGAAGCTTACACAGAGTAAAAGGAGTGGATGGGGAGGTTGCACTATAATTCCCCTGCTGTCTTTCTCTTCACAGCATCTTGGAGGAGAGATCCCCTTTGACATTTTTCTTTTCTGACATCGTGTAGTCTCAAGTTGTGTAGGCAAAGGGCTTCTCACCAACCTCCTTGGTGAGGCAGCCAGACCTCTGTGAGATGTTCTGCTTCCAGCCATCCCTCATGCTCAGGGGACACCAGAAGGGCTTCTCTGCAGGCGCTTTTGGTGACCTTTTTGATGCTGGGCTCGGGTCTGCTTACATCAGTGTGAGAGCCTGGAAACAGGGGTGGGGTAGTGATAGTATTTTTAGTTTGATTTTCTTTCTTACTATACTTCTTTGTTTTTGATTAACAAAAAAATCTTCACCAAGTCAAATCTGTTTTGCCTACAACAGTAAGTGGGGTTTGAATTTCCCTAAGGCTCAGGGTCTTCAATAAAAAGATATTGTAATGATGATGACAAAATTTTTTTGCCTATTTCATAAGCAGGTGTGAGATATTTCCTAAGGAGCTGCTGGCAGTCCTGTCAGCAAAAAGATGCTGAAAAAGATAAGAGATTGTTTTGCAGGGAGGTGATGATATAACTTTATGAAGTAAATCCATATAATGAGGATTATCAGACATGAATAGTTGTACTATGATTTTATTATCCCTTCTCGTCAGCCTTTCTTACAAGAACCAAGTTGGGACAGAGTTGTTATCCAGACTGGTTCATGTTGACCATAAGAAGTCTGGGCATGCCATCAGGAGATCAGGAACATGGTGGTTTGAGGGCAGGAGGTGCTGAGGACTTCTGCTGGCATAGCTGCCACCCAAGGGAAGTGGACAAACTAGCCCAAGTACTAACATAAATATTTCCCTCAGGGAAGAAGAAAAAATGCACTTCTGAGATGATATGACTGTGTTCACAGGTAAATCCTTGCTGGACTGACTGCAAATTGTATCTTTTGCTGGAACAGTCAGAGCAGCAGAGAGGAATGCAGGAAATTCTGGTCTGGATCTGACCAGTGACCACCTCCATGTATGCACCTCCTCACTGCATGCAGTGACCTGCTTCCTGAGGCTGGCAGCTAATCCTCCCCAGACAGGTGGCACAAGGCATGGCCAGGGACCCTCTGCCTTTAAAGGAGGGGGTTTTCTTACAGACAGTAGAAACTTTAGGCAGACAAAGTTTGTGTGATGTAGCTTCATTTGGTTCACATTTCCAGTGCTGGAAAGTTCTTCTGAACAAAGCCTCGACAACTTTCCCCAAGCAAAGATGTTTAAATTGAGCTGGTATATCTAAAGCTCCTTTTGGGAAGTAGAATAAAGTAAAATTAGAATGTTCACTTGGAACATGTCTTAATTTATACACACACACTGGTGCATTCATATATACACCCACACATGCTCGTGCACATACACAGAGGCATATTTTTATAGGATGTACATAAAAACAATAATGGATTATAAATTGCATCATATAGTACTTATTATTTTTCATTGCAATCAAAGATATTCAAGCCATTAGGAATAAAACATAATATTGTCTTTATCTAATTCAGTTATTATTTCTGAAGACTTAATAAATTGTTTCAAATCAAATAATGACTTCAAAATTCGTCTTCAAAAGCAGATGAGTCACAAAACCTGAGGTATTTTTCTTCATTTTTTTTATCAGCTAAACTGAATGAAATGTTGATGCCGCCAAAAATATGAATATGTAAGTTTTCTGCCAAAAATTAGCATTAGTGCATTAATGCAAGTGATTTAGTTAGTTCTTCTGTTTTTATTAATGTGAAATACTAGACTTAGGCAGTTCACAAGGTGCAAGCATTCAGTAACAGAATTACTAACGAAGTAAAAGCCAAGATCTGAGCAAGTTAAAGCAGCAATAAGGCTTAGTGGTTAGGGCTACCAGGAAGCAAACAAAAGGAGAGACATGGCAGCTAAAACAACATTGTTTTGTGACTAATGCAGTGCTCAAGGCAACTCTTCTGCCCTCCAGTAGGTAACCAGGAAATGAGAAGTTTGTTTTGACAAAATTTTTATTTTTTCACTAATGTTAAGAGATGAATTGAGAACAGAGAAACTTACTTTAAGAACTGAATGCAGAGCCATCTGTCTCTAGGAAATAAATCACTGCAGTCAGTTGAAATCACTAACAAAACATTTGTCCCATTTGTGTAGAGGACACATGAAAAACCATTTCTCACCAGAAGGCCATTTCATTTTAGGCAAAAGAATTGGGCAAGCCCAAATTTTGAAATCTCAGAGCTGTTGCTCAGCTAATCAAATTTGTGCACCAAAAGAATGCAGGATACCTTTCTTCTGATGTTAATAACACTCACTTAAACGTCTACTTGTCGGCTTGCTCAAAATCATCAGTCATGGCATGCTCGGGGGTACAGCTCCTATTTCATTCTCTGCTGGGATTCACAAATTGGATTTTACTCTGACTACCTTCCCTGAAAGGCTTGGTCCAGTCAGCACTCATGTTGCTCATCTGAAAGACTGCAGTAGCCGCGTCAACTTGCATTTGAAACCCAGCTGGAGAAGGCAGAGCCTTCAATATCCCTCTCTTTAAAGTACAGCTAATACATCCTCAGCTCTTCCCTCCATAAAAAGTACTTTGGAACCACATATTCCCTCCTACTGGGATATTTACTAGTGATTAGGCCCTTCTGGGTAAGCTACTTGATATTTCTTAGGTTGATTATTTTTAATTTTGCCCCCTGTCATGGGCAAAGACATCTTTCACTAGAACACGTTCCTCAAAGCCCCATCAAACCTGGCCTTGAACACTTCCATTTCTAAAGTTAAAATTAAAAAAAATATTAAAAATATGCCATAGTCAATCTCCCTGTTTTCAAGGGTTTCTCACCACTATTAAAGTGTATTAAATACATTTATCAGACTGTGAATGTGAGGAGCCCTGTGGAAGGCATCAACTCACTAGACTTTAATTTAAATATACATGACCAAGGTATTAGCTCTAAGATCAGTTTATAGTTAATGCAGGTAATGATGCATTACTGTAGATGCAAACATTTTCGTACCAACTCTAGCCAGGCCCCAAGTTTCCAACACAGTGGCAATTTTTGGCACAAATCTTGGCACACACAGAAACATGAGTATAGCTAATTGGAGAAATTCACTGACAAAATGGATAAATCTCTAGCTATTATACACACCAAGGTGATTTTGATCCTTTAAAGGTACTAGCAAATTCTACCAAGGATCATTTCCAGTTCTTTTCATATCACTTTATCATATAGAAATATGTGTTTATTTATAAAACTTCTGCCAAAACCCTATTGACAACATGAAGCTTGCATGCACGTGTAAGAGAGCACAGCTTCATCTGATTTATGATCAGTCCAAAAGAGAATATGAGACTGGACCTAAGCCTCTGTAACTTACAATGGTATTTTTTGACTGGCACTTAGTCCGAATCCTAAAAAATTTACAAATTGGAAGCATGTCTTCAATTGTTTAATGAAGACCCTTAAGAACCGTTTGGAAAAGTATTTGACAGGTAGAAATATTCCAAGGACACAGGGAAGGAGCCATGAAAAATAATCTTTCCATTGCATTGCTAGTGTTTGTAAAACCAAGTTTTCTTTTAGCAGAGGTAGAGTCGTTGCAGTTTTTGCAGCTAGTCTTTGACAGAATCCTGAAGATGCTTAGCTTTCTTCACACAAATATGAATCATTGTAGAATGAAAAATCAAATAGATTAGTGAATCTGTTAGACCAGGGACAATAATATGACCTAAAATATCTGGTCTGTAGAAGATCTTAGCCTTTAAGTTTGTGGGCACAATCAGGAGCACCTATGTAACTTTCTACATAATCCAGCAGTCCAATTTCCAGTGCATCCTACTACTGCTTGAATATGGCTGAAGAAAGAGGACAGACTTCCTTAAAGGTCCAGTAACACCACTCCAACATTCTCCCAGGTAGGTCCACACTGCTTGGCAGGTCCACACTGCTTCTTATCCCTCCATCCTCCTTTTATTTAGATTCTGCCCACTTCATTGATGGGAAACAGCAGCAGCATAATACCACACATTCATTCCTCTGAAAGACCTGTCTGCTCAGGGATTTCTCAGAAATTCTGCATTATGCAAAGAAATGCAGTTTAGGGATACTGGTGGAAATCTTAACTTGTGATCTTATGTAGTGGCATATGGTTCTGATGTACAAAAACCAGTGTCTCCTTTAAAATAACCCCTCAAAGATATTATATAGCATTGGATGTCTTCAGGACTTATTTAATGTCAATTTTCATGTTAAACTCTTGTCAAGTACTTTGCTCCAATTCTACCCTGAGGGAGTGATTTTCATAGTTTGCAGATATTTTAATGTTCTTAGCTTTCTTAAGATGATGTAATTTACTGCCTAAAGAAAGCTAAGCCCCACTGCTGAGTCTAGGGATAGTTTTCAGAAGCTGTGATGCAGAAATCTCTCTGGTGGGAACTGGCCATTTGCCCCTCACTGAATATCAGTTTGAAAGCTTCCTTGAGTAGGGATGGGCTCTTGGATTTTGGCAAAAGGTGGACACAAAGCAGATATGCCATCTTGGCCCTGAGACTGTGAGAAAGCTTTCAGGCTACACTAGACTATCTGATAACTTTAAGTCCTGCATTTCTTTAAAGACATCTTGAGTAAAGGTCAGGGACTCCTCTGCTTTCCTCCTGCTGCTGCTAATATCCATTCAGCTCCTCTGCTGCTGCAAAATTGAGAAACTTGTGGCGTGTCAAAAAGTGAAGGGGAATGAACAGTGCAGATTTGCTAGACAATTTCCAGTGTCCACATGTACTTGGGCTTAAAGGTAATTTAGGTAACACATCACCACTTGGCATAGAGGTGTGCAGTTGAGCTATGCCATTAAATACATCCTCCACCCTTAACCATGACTGATAATCTATTTGAATAGGGATGTAAATGCAGAGATTTGAAGTTGGCATAGCACAAGACAGTTTTCTTCTATTTAATCCATGCTAAAAATGCAAAAGGGTGGTGCAGGCATGCTCTTGACAGTTTGGTTTATAAAAATGAACGTTGTGGTTAAGTGGGTGGGAAATACAATGAGGAGCTGAGGACCAAATGGGAAATGTCTCCATGTTGAGAAATGCTTTTGCAATCTTGATTTTCTGTGTGTAAAGCTAACCTTGCAATGTGCAGAGTGAGAGAAGAGACCACACAACCCTTAGGGGCATATGGGAGTAGCAATTATGTGGACTCAGGAGTATTTGCTAAGATGTCCTAATAATCAAACGAAGTAGCTGATCTGCCTTGTCCTGCTGGAGAATAGATTGGTTTCTTATGCATTTACAGAAACAACACTGAACAGATTTTTTTATTGTAATCATTTAGATTCAAATTTCTCCATCCATCACCACTGTATGCATTTCATTTCTCTGTAGACAATTCCACATAGATAAACTCTGGAATATTAAAAGATATTGTACACATGTTCCTGGAGCTTTTTGGGTATCTGACTGTATACATGAGAGTTGTGGTGATGGGCCAAGATATTGGCTCAGTTCCTATTTCCTTAGGCAGTGGTGATGAGACTGGGATGTTTACCCTGCCTCAATGTTGTTGGATGTGTTACACCAGAAAAGGCATCCAAATGTGAATTGTCTTGATTTAACTAACAACATCAATAGGGATAAGCCAGGAGAGAGTCTGCTCAAAAGATTTGTGGTGAAAAAACACCTTTCAGAAGGAACTATACCCCACCATGCCTACCCAGGTACCCCGATCTGTCCGGTCTTTAAAAGTGACATAGCTCTAAATACAAAGTCTGGTTAAAATGAGGTTTCCTTTGAAATTGCTATCTTTTGTAAGTAAATGTAAATGAAAAATGCAAAAGGACTCCCAGGTCAGCATGAGCAAAGCAAATATCCTGGTGGCAGAAGAAAGTTGTAACAGCACAGAGGAGCAGTGGTGAATACACACAAATCTGTGAGCATAGGAACCAAGGGTGCCTGGTGTCCTATTAGTTTGTGACTCAAGGTAGAAATCCCAAGAAGATTCCCCATGTCCAAGCAGGGATAAATTTACTGTGAAATCACCTTTTCAGTAGGAGCCTTAGCAGGATTTCTTTCGAGATCTTTCTCCATCTCTCAAATTTTGATTGCAACTGACCAAAAGTCAAGTGGCGAGTAGAGATAATTGCATGAGCACATATGCACTCACAAACTCCCACAAATCCACGTGTATTAAGGAGTATTACTGCAGCCAGCCTAATACTCTTGGAAATGTAAACACATCTGCCCCAGAATACTGGGATGGACTGCTGGTCCCTCCTGGGAACAAGGGTGCTCAGTTGCTGGGGATCTAAAACACATCTAGAAGTGACAAATCATGTGTGTTAAACTGCATTGCCAGTGTTACAAATAAAAAGTCAGAATGAGCTCCTTCACTTTACAAGCAGTGATAAATGCAGTAGAAGTCACTTAATTAGTCTATGATAAATTGCATGCCCAATTAATTGTGATGATTGCCTAGGGGACAAAACCCAACTCGAGGCAGTCTGATGACTCCACAGTAATGGCACATTTAGTGAACACTGGAGAGTCTCTTTCCATGCCTTTCTGCAGCTGTCGGAAGCTGAATCACAACAGTTAACTGCCAGGGATGCATTTCCTTGCACTAGCTTTGCCCCAATTTGACCTTTTCTTCATTTTATTCTGGTTAACTGAATCAATATTATCTTAATACAGTGTTTCCTTTTGTCCTCCCAGTAGCAGTGCACGGCTACACTACAGATTTAAAGTGCAATCAATGAAATATTAAATGAGTGCAATGGGATTCCTTATCCCTCAGAGCCGTAGGTGGGAACTGGGAGGAGACACATTAAAGGTGAAGAATGTTAAATCAGTGCAGATCTGAAAGTTGTGCTTCATATATTTGTGTATAGAGCCTGTGAAGCATGACCATGACAAACAGGTTTGTACCTGCTCGAGTGAAAAGACAGCTTTAAAATGTTGGTGCTAAACTGGTGATGAAGACCATACAGACATTGCTCTTTCAGTTTCAAAACAGCAAACGACTTCACAGGGCAGCGTCAGGTCCCAAATGTGCCATCTGCCTGGTTGTGGTTTGCTTATTTTATACATGATTGAGTGTAGTGCTCATCTTGGTTCCTTTTACATAATCATGTTATGATAACCAGATAATGAATGTTTTTACTAATTAGCAGATAAATGAGATGAAAAAAGAGAGAGAGAGAAATATCTGATGATTATAAATTCTTATCAAGTGCTCAGTAGAAGACCAGATCTATTCTATTATATTTAATCTATAATTTGTCATTTATAATATTTAGAATTAGCTTATAGTTATGGTAAAGTTTGCTTATGAACCTTTACTGGGATGTTAATGCATAGGTGAAACACACATTTTTGGCTTTTCTTTTTTTCCCTCCCACATAGTTTTTTCCTCCCAGATGTTGATTTCTAAGACTTCCCAAAATTTCATCAAGAAATACAATAAAGTGACAAATTTCAATATAGGCAAAAATATTTCACTTTATTTTGAGATCTGAAGAATCTCCTGGAAATATAATGAAATGTGTGTTCTAGAAAATATATCTGGGTTTTTTTGGGGTTTTTTTTTCAGATCTTCTACCCCTGTAAGCATCTGAATGCTTATACTCTTGCCTGTTATTTCTTATACAAATGTGGAGCTTATACTCTTGCCCCTTCTTATTTGGAAAGTTAACCTCTCCACAAATGGAACTAGAGTTTGAGCAGAAACATATGGAGAAAATACTTGTTCTGGTTCCATGAAAAGTTATGGAGGTGAAGAATGTGAGCTCAGTGGGGGAAGAGGAGGTCAATGAGAAATTTGTCCCTGTTTCAAATATTTTCTCATCACAGACTAGATTGGACAATGTTCTTCTTAGGTCAGGATCATGGAAATGTGTCTCCAGTGATTTGACTTTAGCCTCTCGGGATGGATTTCTGGCGAATTCTCATATTTCCTAGTGATGTTTAAAACTGCAAATATTCAGATAAAGAACTCCATACATTCACAAAAAACCTGAGTTCTGCAGACTTCTGCAGCAATGAACAAAGCTGATGTCTGCTATTAAGAAAGTTCTTTACACGAATAATTTTGAAGTGCCGTTTTACATTATTAATGGAGACAGATCTGATGGTGAAGAAAACTACATTTGGCAGAAAGAACTTTTGCTAAAAATGTCATTAAAGAATTTAGGCTGTATGCTACCAAGTACTTTGTAACTCCCTTCACTGACTCTTGGCCTCTTTCTTTCTTTCATGTCTGGTAAGGAGCTTGAGGTGGTTGATGAACATTGGAACTGAGGAAGTCTGGCTTCTCACTGCTGTTTGTCTAAAGGTTTTTGGCTTTGACACATAAGAAGAAGGAAGCTCTAACCCAGTCCATGCCTCATTTTGTACATTTAGAGCTTTCCTAAGGCTTGTCTTTCATGTAGGTTTTATGGAGTCAAAAAGAAGTAGGGGTTTGACCATAACTAGTTCATCAGTAGAGGTAAATTTACACTTTTTCATTTAATAATGAGAGCCTATTTCCAAAATTTAGAAAATTTGAGATCTCTTCCAACCTTCCCCTGACAAATTTACATCAATACAAGTGGATACATTTTGCCAAAATCTTCCAATAAATGATAAATAGAAAGTACAATAGGCTGTAATATTCACTTAAAATGACAGGACCCATTTCTTAGAAACACCACCTTTAAAAAGAGAAGCTCTATGGGATATATTTCATCAAATACTGCATTCAATGTCATCTTTGGGAAAAAAGTGTAACTTAACTGCTGCATCTCTTGAAATGCTGAGGCAATTAAACAAAATAGTTACCTTTGAAATGAAATGCAGCCTCACAGGCTGGTTTACCAGGACAAAAACCTAGATTACTGCCCAGGTGATCCTTGGGACAGGCTGGAATAATCAGAAATGTGAGTCTTGCTTATACAGCGCTCATTTTTATTTAAAGTAGGCAAGACAATCCTATTGTCCTTTTGAAATTTACTGATATCACAATGATAACACAATGTAAGTACCTAGGGATTTTTTCTGCCATACCAATGAATATTGGTTATAAATAAGTAGCCTCACAGAGAGGGAGAAGACAATGAAGAAGTATTTCAAATTAGGGGAATATTTACCTTTGGCACTTGAAATCAAAGAGGTGGAAGTTTAAAAAAAAAAGTGTGAGATTATATATATATAAATGGGGTTATTTTCCACTACATTTTTTTTTATCCAGTGGATATTTGATGGCTCTGCAAGGCCTGGCACTGAGCTCTCTACTCATTGAATTTAAGGCAAGAACCTGTAAAGGCTGTATTGTCTGAAGCTGGACATGGACTATGACCTGGCATTTATGATCTGTGTTCTGATTCTATTACCTCAATTGCCAAAAGTGAGGAAGTTTTAATCATGGACTCCTCCAACTCCTCAGGGAGTGATGAAGATACAAGATATTTCTTCCAGCAGCTCCATGATTTTCCCAGGTGGATGGAGTGCCTCCCTTTCCTCATGGCTTACTAGCAGACCTTTCCTTACAGGTCAGTCCCTCTGTTCTCAGTTTAACTGGGATTTGGTGTTGGCCTTACCTAAACCCTTCCTGGAGCTGAATGAAGCTGCTGCATTGAGGACTACCCTGTCCCCAGGGAAGCTTCATGGGGATATGAAGGAGCAGGTGAAACTTATGTGTGAGGGTCTTCCTGAGGCAGGGTTCAGTTTGATCTACTTTTCATGAGAGTACTCAAATTATCTGTTATACCAGAGGGTGAAATAAGGAACATGGCATTGCTCAAGTAAGGACAAGATGGGATCTGCTCCAGGGGCTGTCCACCTTTATTGGGGAAGTCCAGCTACTGGTGGGTGTTTGCTGGGAAATGACACCTGTAGGACCCAGGCTGGTGTTCTCCATCTTCCCAGCAGGACTGCCAGACCCTCACTCAGAGGAGAGGGCCTTTGAGGGGCTGGCAGGAGCAGAATTCATGGGGCATTAGACATGTTGACAGAATATAAATGTTTCCAGTGGCAGATGAAAAGAGGGTGGTGGTTTTGAAGAGTGAAATTTGAGCAAATGCACTCCAACCCTCCAGTCTATTCAGGGATTTAAATCCCTCTGTGGATATTGGCCTATATAGAGAGCCGCTGGACTGTGCTTTTACATAAGATCCTAAGTGACTTTGTAAGCCTTCAAGCACTTCCAAATCCCCCACTTTCAACAACAGTGCTCTTTGTACTGAAAATTTAGTATATAAAGCCATATCATATACCAGGGTTTAAATATACTCAGAAAAGTTCCACATAATGGCATCCTAATGCCTAGACAAATGCAAAATTAATATACTGGAAATCTCCAGCAGCAGTAAGAGTAAAAGCAGTACCATTTTTTTAATGTTTTGTTGGGGTTTTTTTAATAGCAAGCTCTACTTCTGAGACAGGCAGAGGAAAATCTTCTCAAGCTGTAAGCTCAGCGTCCCCAGAGTGAATAGGGTTCAATGTAGCATGGATAATTTGTTTGCTTTGCAATTATTTTCCGTCAGTGGAGACAAATTGATTTGTACAATAAAATTGACGGTCACTGCAAGGCAGCTGGCTTTCTAAACTGTAAAAGAATTTGACTAGGTTAAGTGAGTACCAAATTTTTGGAGTACTGGGATGTCCTTTCTTACTGGTAAAACTTGCAACAATTTTTGGGCTTGTCAGTGATTGCTGTGTGAAATTCAATATCAGAGAATGCCAGAATAGTTATTCTTAATACCACTGTGAGCAGGCCCTTTGCCAGTTTATTAGCGGCCTGCTTTGAAAATTATTTCCACCAAAACAGAAATCAAAATGCAGTGAAAGAAACTGATAGTAGAGCAGATGAATAGGTAGAAAGGAAACAGCAATAATTCCCTCCAAGCCACCATCTTATTTATTAAGGGCAAATGAGATATTTAACATGATCCAGAGTCAGGAATGTTAGGCAACAACAGAGCTTTCCAGACAAAAACAAGTAGCAAAGGCTTATCTGGAAAATAGGACCATGATCAGACAGAGAGGTGTATTTCCAGAAAATGCTGGTAGTAACCAATGTGTTCTGCAGCTAGAACATTTGCATATTTGTCCAAATAAAATTATTTAAATCTCTTAAAAAACAAATGGCTATTGACATCCATTCTTTCAGTTTTGTTTTTAAAAAACAGGCTTGGTTTGGCATCTCAAAAGGCCTGGCAAAATTTTAGTTCATGCATGATCAAATGCTGTGTGTGATTAGGAATGCTGTAGTACCTGGTAGCAGCCTGAAATGAGGCTTTGATTTCACTTTTCACAACACTGGGCTAATCAGGACATTCTGTCATATTCGATTTAAAAGCTGGATATGCCCCAGAAAAATGTTGGACCTAAAAGCTCAGCAAATAGCTCCAGTTAAACTTCACTTGGATGTTTCAAGTGTTAAACCTCGTTGCAGACATCAGGATTAGATTAGTGATACTGTCAGTTTTGCAAAAGTCCAAGATCAGCACTAAGTAAAGTAGAAGTTTGCTAAGATGGGCTAGTTTCTTTTTGCCCAAATTAAAAGGACCTGGGAAAAGTTGATACTGTACAGTTCAAGGACATTTGATTGGGCTCAATACACAAGGTAACCAAAGCACTCTGAGCCCCGATCAAAGTGCAGTTCTGGAGGCCAGTGGCATGATCTTGAGGTGTGAGAAAAAAAGTTTGGAGGAAGAAGGTCACATGTTTGAAGGTCCAGACAATCAGGCTTTGGCTTGACCTCTCTGCCAATCTGGGAGCAGCTCCCCCCCAGCTACTCATGTGAGCGGGGTTCAGAGGTTACCAATTACTTGGGGAGGCTGAGAAAGTTGTATGGAGCTGCTCTCAGCTGCCATTTCACATTAGCTTCAGGCCACTTGCAGGTAGGCTGTGGCTCTTAATGCTTCACTGCCGGTCAGGGGTGTTTTTCAGCTCTCAGTGGCTGTGGCAGTGACAAACCATCTCCCTGTCCCGCCAGGGCAGCGCTTGGTGCCTGCCCTGTGGCACAGCTCCCTATCCCCACGCATTTCTGCATCACAAAGCTGCAACCCCACCACATGGTGGTGGTTTTAATTGCTTAACTGCTGACCAGGTAACATTTTTTCTGCCCTTTTAAAATTTTTTCTCTTTTTTTTCCTTTCCCCTCCCTGAATATTTCAGAGCCATCAATAAAAATGAGTGAAATGCTTTAATTGGTTGCAGATATTGAGATGATTAGAGTAATTTTTGGCAACTTTTTCTTACAAAACTTAAAATAGTGTATATGTCTTCACTCACTTCACTATAACAAATTAAGCAAGGGTGACTTACAACCTTATGGTAGCAGAAGTATAAAAAAATACCTTCAGTATAAGCCTTGCAAATATAGTAAAAATTCTGAATCTTACACAAAAGCTCTTAATTTAAGAGCTTGTTTTCAAGTTCCAAAAAAGTTAGTTTAAAAGTTAGAATTACCCTTAGAAATTAACTGAGAGTGGATAGATTGTGTGAAACGTGCTCCCTGGGGAAGTTCTCCTGCTTTCTTTTGAGGCTGCTCTCTTGGATATTGACAAACAGGATATTGAACTACCCAGGATTCTGGTTTGATCCAGTATGGAAAGTCCCATTCTTTCCATTTCACAAATAAGATTTGGGAGTTTGGAGTTTTTGCTTTGTGGAAGTCACAAACTTGAGAGTGATCACACTTCCCTAATGCAAGGCATATTTTCAGTCTATAAACAAGCCAGTTTCCTTTCAGAAATGTGTCTGGGTTTCATTACACATCCTTTAACTTTCCCTGGAAAATGAGTACATTCGTGTTTGGAAATATTCACATAAGTGAAGAAATTTTCTAGGAAATTAAGTGAGCCACTTTGAGTTTACAGTGAAAGACAAGAACAGCCCTGCCTTAGTTTGTGAATATCTTATTTCATGTACACTGCTATGATATATATTTATAGTTGCTATGGATTCGATTGGGGATTTTTTTGATAGATGGTTTGTTGGTTTTGGTTTGGGACTTCTTTTAGTGGCTTTTGTTTTTGTTTGTCTGTTGTTTTTTGGAGTTTTTTTAATTAAAAAAATCAGAAAACATAACAGGTTATTTTAGTCTTGATTCACACTCACTTTCTTCTTCTCTTGCTCTTACCAGTTAACCTACCTTTAGGGTGAGAAGTGGTGTCTGTTAAATGTTTTACAAAATAAGTATGTGGTACTCAGAACTTCCTGTGTGACATGTACTGCTAAGTGCTTACTGGAAGTCTGCTTCCCATGGTGCAAGCAGGCAAGAATAAGGACTGGGATTTTGAAATCTGGACAATAGGATTGGAATATCCTGGTCACATGGCAAGTCATGCTACACAGCACAGTGACATATCTGGAGAAACATTTGCTTCCTCCTAGGTTTTTTAAAAAGCATCTTCTGACTCATGTCACTGAAGAGACTAATTTAATACAAAATACAGTACAAATGCTCATTTTTTTTTTTTTTCCTTTTTGGCATTTTTATTGCCACTTACCATGTGAATTTGAATAGGGCAGCAATTACTTTTCATTTAATTCCATTACATTTTCTACCCCAAAAAATTCCACTATTAAGAAAACCTTAACTGGATAATCTTTTTGAGAATTTAATGCTGTCACTGTGATTTTAATAAGAGAAGTGAATTTACAACTTGGAATAAATGGAATTGTCACCTCTTACCTAATCTCTGGCTAGGAAAATTCAATCATTTTCACAGAAGAAAAAAAAAAAAATACCAAGCAGAGACAATACTCAGAAAGGTAAGGGTATGATATTCAATAGAGTTTTTTAAGGGTTCTGGGTTTATAGTTGTCCAAATTGCAATGTCTATAGCCATTGTGTAGTATAACATAATAGATACCTTAAATAGGATTATTGATAAGAGAGGAAGGAAATGTAAGGATGATGTTTGCAGTGTTTTGACCCCATTTTGTGCAGATTAGTCCCTCTTCAGAAACATTTTTGTGTTTCAGTCCCCACTATCAAAAAGCTCATCAAAACCTGGCATAGGTTTCAGGAAGAAGACTGCATGGAATGCTGGGGAGTAGAATGTCTGGGAAAAGATTCCTGGAAAAATAGGGCTTGCAGAGGAGATTTTACAGCTCATTGCTCACTCGGGTTAAAGTCAGAGCAGGCAGATTGCTGCAGAGAAGGAGAATTGTCGAGAATTGGCTGAACATGAGGAGAAAAAGATTGGAGGATTGGAGGGAGGAGGAAGAAATCTATAGGAAGAAAAGAGAAAGTACATTAATCTTGAGATGTGTTTTTGAGGAGCACAGATCCTAAAATATAAAAACGAGTAGACATCCAATTTAAATGTTTGACAGTAGGCAAAGACATAATTTCTACCTGTTTTACATTAACTGCTGTTAAACAAAACATTTTATAGATTGTATATCCTCTTATGGATGAACTAAATATTGAGCGTAATACTACTGTAAAATATATTTAATGTAGGAACATTTTTAGTCCTTTATTTAATGCTATTTCATATAAAAGAGAGAAACTGCAATCCAGGTTTTCATGAGTAATATTTGGAAAAGCAAAACAAATCAAGGAAACAAGACAACATGACATTACAAATGCTTTAAGGTATAAATTTAACACCACCAGCACTAACTTAATGGAACCTCCCCTATGCTCTGTGTGTTTTTAATATGCTTCAAAAGAAACATGTATTGCAGAGAGAAATATTTCTAGTAGAAATGTCAGGAGTATCAATTAGAGGAAGGTTTGAAAATTTAATGTAAGTGACAAGGATTTCATGAATGTAACTACTTAGCAATGGAAAAAGCCCGCATATACGAGGAGTTTTTAAACTGGCAGATGTAACTGTAAATATTAAACATATTTTGGAGGTCTTAGAGATTCTGCAGTGATGTTCTAGATAGCTGAAGAAAAGCTATAGAGCCTGGGGAGAACAGAAAAGTATATTTTTGCAATGTATATTTAAAAATTTACTTTTTATCAGGGAAAATTAAATGCATGAGCAATGCCAAAAATTATATCTTAAAAAATTATTACTTATTAATACTATTCTTGAAATATACATATTGACGTGTCTACTGTACCCTTTTTTTTCATCAGCATCATCACCATGTCATCTGATTCTGCTTAAGCTAATTCAAAGAAAAAAGATAATCACAGTGGGCAAAGCACAGCCAAAAAGGTCAAAGGCTGTTACTGTGGTGCAGACTCCTGTCTTGGATGGGTAGCTGAATGACGTTGGGAGAGTCAGATAAAGTTTTATTTGATTTATCAGGC
The DNA here is from genome assembly GCA_017589585.1 of Phylloscopus whistleri. Classification (NCBI taxonomy): domain Eukaryota; kingdom Metazoa; phylum Chordata; class Aves; order Passeriformes; family Phylloscopidae; genus Phylloscopus; species Phylloscopus whistleri. The sequence goes on along the minus strand of JADMLD010001629.1, from coordinate 713,110 downwards.
ATCAAGCTTCAGATCAAGTGAAGTCTTTGAAATATTAGCTCTACCAAATTTGTTGCACTTCACCAAGACATGCTGATAGCAGCCAGCCCATATAGGATTGCATTTCAGTGGCTTATTTTAAAATACCCCAGTGAGCCACATGAAGAGAGCAGCAGGAAAAGTGAAGAAAAGTTGAGCAGACTGAAGCTCTCATTGAAGTTTATGTCACATAGAAATGGGATGAGAAATGGTGCCATGCACACTCTAGGCTGTCCAGTCACCTTGGCACACAGAAAACATGACAGACTATAATATCCACCACAAATCTGAAGGTCAATGCAGCAAAAAGTTCGTAGAAACTTCCAGCTCTCGGACAACATCCTATAGATGTGATTTCTGTTACTTCTCAGGAACATTACGGTGATAGAAAAACTTACTAAAAGCAATAAGGAGATGCAAAATAAAGCACATTTCCATCACGAGATCTGAAATCAAGACTTCTGTGTTCAATTCCCAAGTCTGCTGTAATACTGAATGAATTACAAAGGTGTCAGATCCTCATCCATCCAAATGGCTGGTGCCCCCTCACTTGCTGCCTTTTTTATAAATTGCTTTTTAAATAAAATATTTTTGTCTATTGTCAGACCTCTAGCAGCAGAATTCTATTTAAATGCAACACTATAATACATAAAATAAATTTTAGAAGATCAATATTGTCATTTTCTTTTTCTGTGTTTTGAACATATATAAAGCCCTACCCTGATAATTAACTTGACCAAAGGTAACATCAAGTTCTTCCACTACATGCACCACCCTAAAGGAAGGTTAAGAATCATTCAGGTGAATATTACTCCTCTTCATGATGAAAAATATAAACTTGCTTATTTAAAGCAGTTATAGAAGTTCATTTTTCCTTGGCTATATTTATATTTCATCAAACTATTTACTATTTCGTTAAAAGGCATTTTGAAAGAGGTGAGGGCTGATTTTAGCAAGAATCTTGCTTCCTTTTACCATGTGCACTCTATATCTAGTGCTTCAAGCAGTTTTGATTGTTGTTTTTGTTGTTTTTCTCTGGTAGTAGCCAGCTAAGCAGAAACAGACCTGTGTTGACAGTAATATGTTACAGTGGGTACTGCCAAAAGTGGGAAAGAGTCGTAAAGAAGGGAAGGAGAAGTGGGCAGATATGGGCAAACTGCTCTTTTCTGGAGTATTCCCAGGTTCAGAATAGTGTAATGGGATCCATTCCAGGATATGTTAACTCCTTCCTTGGCAAGAAGAAAATAATTTACATATAGTCTTGTGGTTCCTACATGCACAAAATATGTAACCACCTTCAGCAGCCTCAGCACGGACCTGTGGATGTCAGTAGCAACACACAGGGCTTAAGAGCATTTTTTTTTTTCTGGGTGTTTGCTCTTCTCTGGTGTAGCTCTTTATGCCTGTGCAAGCATTTCATTTTTCCTCTATTTGGTTTACTTTGATCACTTTTTTCTACCCTCTTCTCCTCTGTGTTATCATCCCTTGTTCCTGATTCTTGTCTTCTGCCAGCTGTGATCTGGACTGAATTCAGAGGATCAGATGGATTTGAGATGGTCAGATTAGTTTGGTGAGGCAAAGATGAAGGTGTATACTGGAAAATCTGACTTTGTTCAGTCTTAATAGCAGTGATTGCTCCAGCTCTGCCATTAGGAGAGACTGCTGTCTGCAACTGCATGTCACAGAAATCCTTCTGAATATCACCATCCTCCCAGTGCCAATTGAGCCATCTGCTGTGCACTGCATCTTCTTCCAGAGGTAAGAAGCCAAGCCTGCAAAATGGGCCAGGGAACCCTTTTACAGCATAAAGCAGCCATAGCTTTCTCTGCCTCTGTAGTTCTCCAGCATGTTCCTCCTGCAGCTCAGTCTGGCTTTTGGCTTCCCCCAGCACTCCTCAACCGCCACCCCCCTGCCTCGCTCTCCTCCTGATGGCAGTGGTTATGCCCTATAGCAGAGATTTTTAAGGATTATCCTCTACCCCTGCTGGCTAGGCCAGACAGGAGGGCAATTGCTAGGAGTAGCTGTCTCCTTCCCAGCTGATGCATTGTACTTGCTCTCTCTTTTATGTGTGCTGGCATGACTTGCAATGTGTTACTTCACTTGCAGTCGTAACTAAGGCTAATAAAATGCTATTATGGTTAATTATGTTCACCGGTGAGGCACTTAAACTTTACATGAAATGGCATCCCAGTAGGCTTCAGTTTTCATAACACATGGCAGTTGGAATGGCAAGGTTTTAAAAAACATGTTATTTCATTAGAGTAACAAGACAAGCACTTGAGTAATTTTTTTATGACGTGCTTACTGGTGTTGCCATATGGATGGCTTGTAAATAAACAAACAAAAAAAACCTGATGGAAGGCTAGAGTATGTAAGGGACACATACATCTGGCAGAGGATATCCCAGCATGCTTCAAGCACTTGCAGATTTAATAAGCACTTCTCAGCACCTTGTGCTTATGAAAAGGTTCAGTGAAGTGGTGTTCATTCATGTCCACTTCCAGAACTGACTTTTATTTAATTTCTTTTTTTAAAGTGGTGTGTGAGGCTATTATAAATTCTCTTCAGGCCATTGGAATGTCCTGCTGTATACCAGGGAGTTTTTTCTCTATCTGTTGACTAGAACACGTTTATTCCATACTGGCCTGAATGCTGGTAACTTTTAAGCTAGATCCACAATTCTGTGGAGATGACCTTTCTCACCTTTGGGTGCCTTAGAAAATTATTTTGGGACACCGTGTTATTAATGAAATGCCCTAATGTTAACCTACTGTCGTTAGTTTGAGCCTAGTTAAGAACTAACTATTTATTAAATCCAAGAGAGTATTACAAAGTTTTACAGAGTTAGAGATGACAGAAAATAAAATCATGTTTACCTACAAGATCAAGTCAAGGGAGATCTATTTCCCTCTCCATAGTCAGCTACATAGGTGTGACAACCAGAGAATCAGGCAGTTTGGTTGTGCACAACTCAGAGGGCATTTACAGGAAAGACTCTTCAGTTTATGATGTGTACAAACTTTTCCTTGTCTTTATCTGAGGTTTGTCAGAGGGTTCATACATGATCATATTTTATCTCTTTTAGGGTTTTATTCCTCAGATTATTGGACTTCAGTTTGGAAGATAGTTCTGAACTTCTGCGCTAATAACTTTTCTTAATATTATGGAAATAACTACTGTGTGTTTGGCAAACTAGATGTTTGACAGTAATTCTGGCATACATTTACCTGTAGAAAACTGAGGAACTTCTCTGGGTGTCATAATGTAATTTGCAACTATCAGACAAACTGTCTCTGTTCTCTAGAATGTACAGCTCATATTAACATGCAGTTAAAAACACATTTTACAGAAGGCAGCCTGCTACTGAATCCTGGCTGAAACTGCATGTGATGATAAATAACCAAGACAAAGTGTTAATATCCAGCATGGCATGACTCCATCACACAGTCTTGATTCTTTGGATATACTGCAATAAAAACACTGTTCTGGTGGAATTTGTATGAGTTGTCCAATACAACCTGTTAAACGCTTTTTGCTGTCAGAGTTTTGAATGGTTCCAGCTAAGTCTGTGAATTGGGACTGCTTGACAGATATGCACAGAAAACAAGGAGAGGAATTAATAGGATAATTAATTCCTGTGGATAGGATTGCATTTGTAGGGAGTATGGAAGCACAGGATTAAGCAAATACATAGTGAAGTGGAGGAAAGCTGTAGGTGTCCTCCCTAGGGTAGGGAGGTGGACACAAATAGGCAGATAGCAGGTTACTGGGGTAAAATTTGCAGAAGAACAGGTAAAACAAACTGAAGGGGAAAAGAAAAGCCCTTCCCCTGCCAGCACAGTAGAAGAGGTGAGGGTGGGAAGGACCAAGAGCTGCAGAAGTATTATGGACAACTTGGAGAGCTTGAAAGCCCTTAGATGGTCATCAGAAGATGAATTTGTGGTGAATCACCACAAAATAGGAAATTATGTTCCTTGTAGAATAAAGGAAAGCCATCTTGCTTTTAGTTTCCCTGAGCTATATTTTTATCCCTTTAGTGGGTGAATTCAGGGCTCATTAGAGAGCAAACCAGAAAAACCAGCTGGAGGAACACAAAATGTGAGCAGATGTTATGTAGTCTCTTGTGTGTCATTCTGTCCCAGTATCTGCCATGTCTGACATGACCTATAATAAGAACTCTGAACTTTCACTTCTCTGCTCCTTTTAACCATGGGCTACAGTAGTTTGGGACTGTGTGATGACTTTGCAATGGTGACAACTGAAGACGAAGAATAAGGTGCTAAATGATTTTTAATAAGGACCAAACATAAGAGGCAAAATATCTAGAGGCAACATAAATTGCCAACTCTGCTTTTAAAAATATAATTTGCTAAAAAGCAATCCACAATTTATATATCTATTTTCTTTTAAAACACTTATTTAAAACAAAAAAATACTAAATCTTGGCAGAGGTTTTTGGCTAAAATGCAGGAAATATATTATGAACAGATTTTTACACTATTTTTCCATGTTATTTTTGCTATATACTCCAGACCTCTGAAATATATAAAATAATATATTTCCCCTTTATGTATGGAAAATACTCATCAACTTTATGGTTTCATTAAAGCCATAGAAGAAAGAAATTTCCAATGTAGTTCATGATGATAGTTACAAGTGAAGAAACAGTTGTGTCTTGATATTGTGAAGGTGGCATTGCCCATGACTGACATTCAAACTACAAATAATATAACGAAATAATCATTCAGATACTCCTTCATATTTTCAAAATATTTTCTAGTTACTTTGTTTCTAAAGACCATTTTAACAGCTCCAAAGAAAGTCTCTTCAAGTAAAGGTAGGTTCTTCTTAAATTCTTTCCTTACGTTCCACTGCAATATAACACCAATTTTTAAAGTGAGTTTAGAAATCAGTGGGTATGGGTTTCTGAAGAACAATGAGCAAGCGTGGAGCAAAGGGCATTTTTGGACATTTTGAGTGTGCTTTTGTCTTAGAAGCATTCCAGTTTGTGGATGTTTTCTTCTTCTGTCCTAGTGCATTCTGCACTGCCACATTTCAGGTGTATAGGGACCATCACACGCGTGCTGACAGCAATAGCTCCATTTTACAAATAAACAATAATAGGAAGGGAAAAGAGTAAAGTTTCTCTACTAACCCACATAGAGGGCAAACTATAGAGGCCAGACAAGGATAATAAAAGTGCATGAGTGACAGTTGACAGTATGCCAGTGAAAATTCCCCTTTCCCTTAGGATATTGTTTTGATAATCTTTGCCGATTTAATACTTTATGGAACTAGAGATTTTTTTTTTTTTGTCTGAGTGGATATTTTTTGAGGGATGGGGGTTGCACTTGTCAATTGCACATCAAAATAGGGTGGACAGACAGAGAAGTGAAATGTAAACAACAGCTCCAGGTTTGTTTTTCTCTTTAGGCTGTTGGGGGATGTTTTTGTACATGAAGGTTAACGGAGCACAGTCATGGACTTCATCACTTCTTAAGGACATTTGGCCAATGCTCCAATACAACTGACTGCAGTGGTATTGACTGGTTTTGTATCCTATAGTCAAAAAAATCTTTTCTGAAGTTTAGCTGTAAGACAGCATAATGTGCTTACTTTTTGATTATATTTAAAGGCTACACATTAACTTAAATTTTTTTGCATTATTTTCCATTCACAAGTCCATCATTTTGCCACATTTCTATCCACTTGGTCATTGTCTGTTTTATACATCCACAAAGTTTTTGTGAGTATGTCCTGATGTCCATGCCACCTGAGACACTGCACCCAAACTGTGAGTGTCCTGATCATGCTGGGACGACCAGAACATGGGGCTTTATACAAGTTTGGTGTCCTCAAGCTCCCCTATCATGATTTCCTATCCCTCACCAGCTTTCTTGTAGCAGCACAAGCTGCTCAGACTCAGTGTCCTTGTCCCCATTTGTCTTCTGGCCACCCTTTTAGCTTATCACAAGGTTTATGGCTTTGCAAGGTGGATAAAATTGTCAAGTTTCCCCTCTTGCCACTAAGCTGAGCCTGCAATGCACCAAAGAATAAAGCATAAACAAAACAAGCTTCTCCTGCAGAATTTTGAGGATATTACTCCAAATGCACTGAAGAGAGAGATCTGATCAATTAGTTGATGCCTTTTGTAGAAACATAACCAGTTTTCTTTCTGGAATCTGAATGTCAGTTTGTTTTTTTTTATTTTGACTTCAATGACTCCATATAAAATGTTCTTGTTTTGCAAGTAAAATATAGTGTTTGCTTTGCAAACAAAGAGAGCTCTGAAGACTAAGATATATTTTTTTCTACAATATTAATATCAGAAAAGGGGGCTGTACAGGCAAAAGAGTTTAACCTATGTAACTCTACTGATTTCAGGTCATACCATTCTGTGGCACAGATGTCCATTTTGTTTGGTAGGCTGACACCTTTGCTGTTGATTGGAATTCACTAAGTTCTGTAGATGATGATTTGTAAAGTATTTCAGCTTTTTTTCCAATTGAATAAGCTTTCGAGCAGGAAAGGGTGGATGCAGATATTTCTGCCTATGGATCTAGCAGGGACTACCTTGAGCATTCTTGACCTTGAACCCACCTTTGGTCTATCTATACCAAAGCTGTAGTGGGGCTAAGTGGGTGAGGTCAGCATCACTCTAAATTCAATCACTTTGGTCTCAGTATTTTGATACCAAAATGGGCCTCTGATAAAAAGGAAAATTAAATAAATTGTCTTTTAATGTTTATAGATATAATGAATCTCAGTGGATGAGTGCCTTTTAAGTTTGTTTCTTCATGAAGACAATGTGTTACTCAAAGAATGATAAAAAAATTACACTTCGCAGTTTCACATCAGGTTAATTTATCACAGAGAGTTTTTTTCTTGGTTAGATGAGATGGGTGTAGGTGCTTGAATACTTTGCAGACATGTAGTCTTGGAGACTAATCCTTTAAAAATATGTCCAAATAGCCTTTCATGCAGGCATGTTCCCTCTGAATGCAATGAGGTTGCACTGACCTGGTGGCTACTTTCACATAAAATATGATCTGAGTAGACTCTGACTAATTCACTATGCTCTGAAGAAGGGTGCGTGAAATTTTCTTCTGTCTAAAGTGTACCACATACAATTTTGCTATTGATATGCTATTGGACATCTAATATCATTGTAAATAAAATGTCTCCTTTTGTGTTCTTAGCCCTTTCTGTCTACCCTATGCCCATTTCTTTGTGCCTGGAGATGACCCTGTGTCATTTTTCTTTATTTCCTTTCTGTAAAGCCAAATAATAATACTTGTCAATTTATTTGTGGTTTTCTCAGCTGCATAGCTAATGCTCTTCTGCTTGATAGGATGTCTTTGCTTTCTGTAATTATAGTTCTGCTTATGCCCTTGAGGAAGAACATCTGCTGCTTCCCACTCATGAGTTACATTTCATCCTCTCATTGCCTCGGTGTTATTCTGCTCCATAGTGGTGTGGTGGTCCCTGATGCCTTTTGCAGGAATTTTCCTTGGTGTTCTGTATAAGGTCCTCAGTCTTCCCCCTCACTTCCCCCTTCCTTCATCAGCCTGTTGTGCTGTTTTCCTCAGCATGAGTCATGCACTTGCTTGTCTAATTCAGCTGTGAGGGGAAGGGCAAGGTGTGCAGGGAGCTCCTACAACAATCTGTCTCAGCTGGGAATGAACAGCAGGAGCCCAAGGACAACACCCTGCAATGCCCTCACCAAAACTAGCAGTGTCAGCTGTCAGGGTCAGGAAATATGACCACCCAGTTAGAACAGAAGATAAGGGCAGGAAAAACCCCACCTTCTCTTTTTGGACACTTAGCAGTGAAATTCTGCCAACTTGGCACGTTTTTCCCACCATATTTGTTGCCTTTGTTGTTCGCTGTTGCACGTAAATCGGCTGAATGATCTTTTTTTATTCCTTTGTTCTCACACATTTATAATTTCCTCTCAAAGTCATTTCTTGATATGAACATGAAAACATATTGTGTAGTAGACAAATTTGGAGGGTTAAAATATGCATTTTTTTGAATAGTCAAAATGAACTCTTTGGAATTCTTAACATTTTTGTAATGTTCACTCTTGCATAGTATCTATTTTTATACAGAATGCAACGTGCTCTTGGGCATATGGTATGGCTATTGGGTATGATTCTCTGCAAGACCTGGAGTTGGACTCAATGATCCTTGTGGGCCTCTTCAACTCAGCATTGTACATAATTCTGTGGTTTTGATGAATAATTAATACATATTTTTGCATGGCCAGAACTGGGTGTGGTGTACCCTAAGCAAGGAGACTTCATCAAAGAGTTTGAAGCATTTATGTTTCAACAAGAGCTGGGAAGAAGAGGTCATTACTCATAGCCAAAGGGGAACCAAGAAGAAGATAAAAGGTGATAGACCCTCACACATGAATTTTTGACTCTGTCAGACAAAACTCATGCAGTAAAGACCTGGCTGAAGGCTGGTCTGCATGAAAAGGTGCTGTCATCCCTCAGCAACCTTGCCAGTGCTGAAGTCAGTGGAGTGACTTGGGAAAGGCCAGTCCCAGTTTGTGGAAGAGGTCAGCATCCTGAACTCCCAGGGATTTCTTTCTTTCCTGGCTCATCAGTTCATCACAGTGATTTTTGAAATAATACACTGGCAGTACTGCAATAAAAAATTGGGGTTTTTTGCATTGGGATCAGCTGGCAGAAGTGTGAACCTGGTATGAACACACAAGTGAATAGCTTTCAGTGTCAAGGGTAACTTTTATTACAAATATTTGTGCAGAATTGGAAGAATAAGGAAGTGTTCTATATTGAATATATAAATAGAATGGTACAGTGGCTAACTGCCTGTGTGTTGCAGGATTAGAAGGACTGTGTGGTACTAGGTATTTTCCTTTTTTAGAAGAGGATTTACATAGGGCTTTATAAAGGATGAGATCCTTTTGGGAAAAAAAAGAAACAAAACCCAATCACTACATTTTATATTTAATAGTAGGGGATAAACCTTAACATGAGGGTGACCTGAAGAAGGCAATATGGAAAAATTGTGTTTTATCTGATGCATACTTGATGTTAACCTAGATGTTAAGGGACAGTTAACTATAAAGGGTCCCACTGGATATGAGACTGGTCAAGCCCACGGAAAACTATGTGAGAAGATGGACAAAACCAGGAACAGTGAGCATCCCTTGAGTGAAATGATTAAAATTACAGATTTAACAAAGCACAGTACAGGAAATAGATGAGAAGCCCGTCTAGGAGATTCATAGTACACGGGGAGACAGGTCTGTGAGCAACATGTACAGGGCTTCACAGCTGTGAAAATACAGTTCTTTGCATGGGGAGACCCTTGAAAAAAGACCAAAGAACAAAATTATCCATGAAAGACAATCCTGAGATTACCTTCACTCTTCATCCTTTGCATTGCTAAAGGAATAATTCAACAGAATTGAATCTTTTTTAGAGACAAAGGAGAAAACAGAAAGTGAGTCTTTTGAGAGCAGAGAAACATCTCTTTTTCATCTCACACAAGAGGTGAAAAGTATATAATTGAAATTCATATTTCAAGGGGAAAAGAAGTTAAAAGGTAGGAAATGTTGCAAGAATCAAAGAGTAACTTCTGGGACTAGTTGCTATAATTACAGAAGTGTCATCAGCCAACCTGACAGCACCAAACAAATAAACAAGTATTATGGGTGAAGAAAAACGAACTGGGAAGAAAAAATATGGTTGAGGAATGAGAGTAGTTAAATAAAGGAAAACAGGACAAGACCAGGAACTGAGGGGTTAAGAGTGGAAAATTCAAAGGGTATGTGATGAACAAGTGCAAAGGGAACAGAAGGGAATGAGCATACCAAATGAAATGGAAGGGGAGAAGAGAAATATAAATGAAGCAAGACAGTGTACAATCAGATCTGTAAAAATGGTTTAAAATTGTCAGTGGCTTGCTACAGCGCAGTTACAACATTGTCTGGAGGCTTTGCTCTCATTGAAGTGAAGAATGGTGAAGGTGGGGTTAATTATCTGGGGGAGTGAAAGCAGCACTTGGCCATGTGTGCACAAATGGGATCACCAGAATTTGGTGGCATCCAAGGACTCTGCTGTGTTCAAGACAGGACAAGGTCTCTCATTCCTTCTCTCCGTCCCCACTCTACCATTTTGGGAGGGGACAACGGGGATATTTACTGGGAAAAAGATAAATTTTCATGCCCATGCAGATACACACACATGCTCAGTTTCTTGGAGAAGCTTGTACTGCTTTCTGAAGGGAGACACAGGAAAAGATGCAAGCTTAAACAGATTTGGGTTTTTTGTTTTTGTGGGTTTTTTTGTATTTTTTTTTTTTTGGAAGAGGGGGAAAGAGGGACAAGGGACAGGTGAGTGCTGACATCTGGAGAGTGGTAACAGCTGTGAGGCCTCAGGGCTGAGACTTTTGTTTCTGACCTCAGGGAGAAACCGGAGAGTACTGACCACATGGAGTGGTTGCAAGGAAGAGTGAGGGCAGAGGGGAGACAGAATAAAATAAGGGGTGGCAGCCCCTTATTTTTGTATCCTGGAGCCTTGGTAATATATCTCTGTAAAGAGGCCAGTGCATGTTCATATGACAAGTTACTCCATTCTGTCTGAAGTCATGTTAAAAATAACTCTCTTTGGGCCTTGGGGCATTCACTATAATGAAGTTAAAAGGATAAATGCTATTAAATGTCTGAATAATGTTGCTAACATAGCTTGTCTTCCTGATCATTTTGTTAAACTGCAGTAACATACAATCATGTCACCATTAATACTTCCTGCATGTGCAGGAAAGAGGAATACAAAGAGTATGAAATATCAATTGATTTTAGGATGGTGTGTTTTATATTGAAACCAGATGAAAAACTTATTTTCTCATATGGTTGGTGGCGGGTACTGGAAACATCACACATTTTTATTGTTGAAACAGAGTGCAAACTATTCAGAGCGATACACCTACATCTGTATCATATTATACTCCATGCCTGGCTGCCATCATTTTATGGACTCAATATCTGTCCAACCATTATTTTCATTGGGTCTCATAACTCCATACTTGGTCCACCTGTAGAGCCTGTGAGTTATCAAGTTAGAGTCTTTGGCCATTGTCATGTGTCCAGTTTTCAAATTAGAGTGGTTTCCAGCAGGACTACAAAGAACCAGAACTGCTATTCTTAGAGTGATTTTTATTTTAACTACACCCATTCCTATTTATCATTGCAGTCTGCTGGAAAAAATTCTAATTTCCAACAAAGAGGGTTATTTTTTTGGATGGGAAAAGGGAACATGTACATTCTTCATCTCCTTTTTATTATTATATAATTGTTCCCACACTTGATACTTGTTTATTGCTATCACATTAAAAAGCAGGAATTGCTGTCCAATTTCTGGGTTGTAAAATCTCCCTGGCACGCTCATGAGGCTCACTTAGACAGTGTAGGATTATTCGAACAGCAAGGACAGCTAGAATCCAAACTCTTCTTTGAAGATAAATAGCCATCACTCAGTACATTCTGGATGAGGCACTATTGCTTTTGCTGACTGATTAGCACTGACCTGAACATAACCACTTTTTCTTGGTCTTACCTATCATGTATGTCCTTCTCCATTTTTTTTTTTTTTGGACATCTATCTACACCCTTTTTCCAAATTTCTACCTTCCCCTGACATATTCATTTTATTGCACAATAGATACATCTTCATGTAGCATTTCTGTCTACTGGTCTCTTCCTGATGTAGCCCCTATCTGATATCTCTGTCTTCTCCCTGCTTTCTTTTCCTCTCTCCATTGTCCTACCCTCAAGTATCTCTTCCCCTGAAGCTGCCTCTCCAAAACTTGCTTTCAGTTCCAGACATGTTCAAGCTGACCCCAGACTGCAGCATTCCCAGGTTCCTCCTGTTGATCTCTGGGGCAGAAGACAGACAGATGCCTCCAGGGCAAGTCCAGGACCCTCAGGTGTGCTGATGGTGCCACAAAACACACTTGGCTGTGTGACAGTGGACAGTCTGAGCATCTACAAGGTGTCCCACCACCAGGATAGCCCCAGGCCGTGGGAATCCTCAGTTCTCCCTATGAGCTCCAGGCTCAGGGGTCCAAGCTCTGCTCAAGCAGTTGGCCACACGTAGCTGCCTCAATACCAAGTCACTTCCTATGTGGAAAAATGTAAGTTGACCTTTAGATGCTGCAGAAATCCCACAGATTGAAACATGGCTTGTATTTTCAGCCACCAAAATGGCAGTCTGATTCATTTTAAATTAATTACTCTGTTCTAGTTTCTGTATCCAATTGGTTTCACAAGCGTTTACAAACCAGCTTCTAAAGTTCCAAAATATTTTGGTAATTTTATGGGCTAGAAGTATGAGTCTGAGTTTTTCAGGGAAGCCTATGGGACTAGAACTTTTACTAGGACTTTATGAGATCTAAAATGGGAAAGTTCTGTGGACCACTACTGTGTTATTAGCCTTATTAAGTTGTCTCTAATGTACCCTGAAGCCTTTGCAATCTAGGAAGGAAACATCTGGTCCATGAAGGTTTTCACTTATATCTGTTTTGTTAACTATTTTAGCAACTAAATAGAAAAATACATCTATATATATATAATGCAATGAAAACTGAAATAGGTAAAACCTTCTACTATCTTACCAAGCATATTTTTTCTGCAGTGTTAAGGTCTATCTTTATCAAATCTAAAACTCAAACTATTGTTTCATGTCCTTGCTTACTTTACTATTATAACTTTTCTGCTTTCAAACTTTACAGCTACAACTAGCTCTAAATTCTTTACTATTTCTGTTTCTGAAGCTTACTTTCACAACTTTCTAAGTCTTCTTACCTTCACTATTTCCCACAGGTAACACTAAAATAATTTGAGGTCAAATTAGTCACAAAACTCTATAGAATATCATGATTGTTACAAGCAGCAAGCCCTCTAAGATTTTACCCAGAATTAGGGAAAAGAATAAACCTTTTTTATCTACTACTCCCCCATAAAAGACCAGTATCCATACTGTAAAAATATCTATGTTTGTCCCCAAACACACACGGATTTATTTTGCCTATGAGCTCATTCTGATTCAAAGATGATTAATTACTTCCCCAAAGGACTAGCTTCCATTAATTGTAGTCTGCTTCTCACTTATTTTGATTTATTTTTTTAAGATCTGGGTTTGTGTTTTGCCAAGAGAACTAAACAGCTTCAGGTATGGCACCCACTGGATAGTCAGGAGGAGCATTCACATTTTTTCATCATAATTGTGGGAAGTGTCCATCACTACTGCAGATATGCTCCAGACAAATGCCTGAAAAGATAGAGCATCAAGTCATACCAATATTGAAATTTAAATGCATAGTCTTCCCTCGTGTAAGGCAGACTGAGCAGTTGTTGATTTTTTTCTCTCATTGACAAGGAATTGTATAAAATGGTAGTGGGAATGGTGACTTACATTTTGGAGCTAGGTGGAATTAAATACAGAAGGATAAAGTGGGTGAAAAAGGACCTTGAAATGTCCATTTCACCAAACTGACTGTAGTGGAAACCTACAGTGAAAGGCTAAATTTAGGCATGTTGAATACACTCCATGGATCCCAGACTGCTGAAACAATCAGTATCTTATAATTTACATGACAAATTATTTCCTTCCCCTTTGTTTTTGCTGCTAGGCACTTATTCTAAATTATTTGTCCAAATTTTCTTAATAGCCATCTAAAACAAGAGTTTCCAGAGGGTAATTCAGCCACTGTCTTAGCCATCTGGATTCAGCTGAGTGAAACAGACCTCTAGAAACTCCCATGTCTTTCTGCTGAGTATTGTGCAAGCCTGGACAACTAGTTTTATTACTCAGATAATTCACAGATAAACATGATGTCTAGGGTATATTTTATCACTCCAAGCTTTTTCCACAGGTTTAGGAAAAGGCAGGATTCAGTGTATGGGTGGGGAGATGCCTTACCCTGTAGATGTTCACTATTTAGAGTGAAATTTTAGAGCTCTTTTTTAGCATCAATGTCTCAATATGGCCCTCAAGCATGACATACAGAAATGTTGTACTGTTTTCTACCTGTGTGATGGTTTTATCACGTTCTATATTTCATTTGACTGGAAGAATATAAAAGCAAACAGGCTTATCTTTAAATTACAAAGATAGTTTATTAATACACACAAAAACAACAAAAAAAGGGAAAAAACAACAACAACAACAAATGAAACTTCTAAAACATCTTTCTTTCTCTTTCTAAGTTTTTTACCTTTCTTCACTCAACATAAAAAGACATGACCTGCAACCTCAGCCAGTTTTACCATTTTAAAAATAACCTTTTATCAGTTCTTTTAGGAAAGGAGTCTCTCTGGGTTCTATATAGACATCCCATGCTCTGCATCTGCGAGGATTTTAAAAGAACTCCTGCAAACTGCGAAGTCCTACCCATTAGCAGCTCTCTCAACACTGCACATAGGCCATATTTGCTTATTGGGGTACTGTTTAAGGATGCCTCCTCTAGTATGACACAAAGATTCTCTTCTTCTATTTCCAAAATCATCTCAAGACCCAAAAACAAATCTCCTCTTTCTTTAGGAGCAAAAAGCTTCATATCACTTTTAACTAGAACCTTACATCCCCCCAAAAGCATTTATATGTTACAGGAAAAACTAGTTCAGTCTCTATAGTTTACCAGAAATGTCCAGCCGAAATTAGGCCACTCCTTGTCCTTTTGCCTTAAAGTCCTTTTCACTCTCCCTTCACCGACTGTAGCTTCATGCCGTGTCCTTCTATGGTTCATTCGCTATAGCTGTTCTTCTTCCGGAGAAAGATGATGTTTAGGAAAGTCCATCTGCTAGCAACAAAGGGTTAAACTTTTCGGGCTGCCGGGCTGCCCACGTGGCTCTGCGGCGGGAAACGGAGTCGTTTAGAAGCCATGCGCTGGTTTCTTCGGCTTGAAAAGAAGAGCAAGGGCGAAGGGGCACTCTGTCCGAGCTCCCTCTCCTCTCCATGCTGTTTGCTTCTCTGCGAGACAGCGGCTCCCAAAGCTCCGGCCCGGCCTGCCCCGGCTCCGGCAGCATTGGGGCCCGGCCCGGCCCGCCGCAGCCGCCCGGGGTGGGGGGGCACCGAGGCCGGCCCGGCCCCGGCGGCCCTCTGTCCTTAGCCTGCCACCCTGGAAGACAAAGAGGTCGCTCCTCCCCCCACTCAGCCTTTTTAAGCATTTCGCCAAAAGTCGCAGCTTGTCTTCTACTGGATAAATTGCTTGTCAATCAAAAAAGCTGACCCCGATTGGAACAAAATCAGGCTTTTCCTAGCCTATTTTTCCTAGCCTACCTGTATTGCTCTGTCATGTTTTTCATAAAAACGATCTTGTGATCTTGAAATCATAAATAGCACTGGAGTTAACAGGCATGAAATTCTTATTTAAGAATAAACCAGAGAGGACAGGAATTGGACAAAGATGAGTTTTCTGGGCCAAAGGTAGAGGCAACATGCATTTCCCTCTGCAAAAGAAATTACAGCGTGAATTCAAACCCATCAAGTTTACACAAGGATTACATAAAACTGAAGTAGTCACCAGAACTCCTGGAAGGGATATATTTCCCTGAAAATCTAACATTTATTTGAAAAAGTCAAGCCCTCTGTCTGGACTACAACTATGTAAAAAATGCCCAGCTAACTTGGCTGTCTGACGACACAAAATATTCGAGGGAAGGAAAGTAATAATTGAATGGTCCTTGAGCCCTGAAATATTAGAATTATGGGGAAACTAAATTCTCAGTGGCCATGAAAGTTATTGGGGTAGTCATTTTACATCACTATGATGAAAACTGGAGTTGGATCTACCTGAATTACAGTTCTAGAAGTATTACAGATTTCAGGGCATTGATAGAACAGGAGACACAAAGAGAGGAGACTCTGGCCTTAGTCCATGGGTTTAAAGGCTTTGATTTGCTTATTTAGGCTGGCTTTTCCTAGAACAGACTGTAAGACATATATTACCATTATGAAATGAATACCCATGAGATTTGCTTTTCACTTACAAACATGTAATTTCTAAATTCAATACCTGTCCACTAAGATTGATAGTGTCATGGGGAGTGGAATAGTTAAGGCTTACTGGCAATTTCCTATATAAATATTAAAATGGCCTGGTGCTTATATTGCCCTGCCGAGAAAAACATGGGTTTTGCAGTGCTTAGCCATCTTCTGAGTGTAAATATTTGGCTGAGCAGCACTCACTACTTATGAACTGAAATTCACTCCATTCCTTGAGTTTGGCAACTCCAGTTGAGGTCATTGCAGATAGGGGCTTCATTGGGCCATTTTCCTCCTGATCACTGCACTGTGAGAGAGCTGCCCTGAGCCCAGGGATGTGAAATGTCCTAAATCACTGCTGCAAGGGCCTCAGCCATTGGCCAGTATTTTACTCTGCTTGGGAAAAACAGCTGTAATACACACATACTGAACAAGAACAATTAGAATCTTGGAGACAGATGTCTCCCAGATAGTAGAGTGTAGGAATGTAGAAAAAGGGCAGATTATATGTGATTTTCTTCACTTTCAGGAAATTACATGAAACTACTACCCTACATGTTCTCAAGTTATGTATTTAATATTGGTGTTGTTCTGGGTTGTTTTTTTTTCTGACTAGTTCAGGGTATATTTGCTTAGACCAGAAATGCCCTTTTTTAAATTGCTGTTATCTAATTATTGTCAGGACAGCAGAGCTGTCTCACCTTGGACACCTGTGCAACTGAGGACATATTTGGAGTCTCAGCTGTAGCAGCTGAGATGCCACCCCAACACACTTCCATTGCTCCAATTATCAGTAGGGTGTGGAAGCAGGGGGATGAGAAGAGAGGGACAGAAACCCCTGTGGAAGAGGCAGAGAAAAAAAGGCATGAAAAAGTCTAACTCAGTTGTTTCCAGGTGAAATCTCTTCTCTTCTGCTCACAAAAGATGAGTTCCATATCCCTGCACTATCAAAGACTTGAAATTAAAACTGAGGCAAGCACCTGGGCAGTTTAAAGGTCAATACTGTCATCAGCTTGGCTTTGAAGATCTTAGCATACAAAATTGGTACTATACCTGATGTGAGTGAATATAGTAAAGCTATATTGGTGTGAAAATGGTGATGGTTGCCTTTCCTTTTAATTGCCTGTGTATCTCATAGTTCAGAACTTCCTATCTCACAGTGAAGGGGTTTTTTTTGAAAATTGGTGACTTCCTCATTTTCTGCCTAAAATTCTTTTTCTTAATTTTTCTTAATTTCTTAATTCTTTTTCTTACCTACATTAGGTAACTCTATTTAAACTGAAAGCAGAAAAATGGGACTCATTCCAGCATTTTGATCAGATACAGGCAAACAACAAAACACTTTGGAGTGGGGGTTGAGGTGGAAAGTCAACCTAAAGCTCATCTCATTTAACAGATAGCAATAAACATCTTAATAGTGATTGGCTTATTATGTACACTTTAAGCATCCACAGAAAGCAGCTTTACCCACAGTAAGGTCATTAGTGAGGGAGAAGGGAGGGAGGGAGTTAGCTGATAGCACAACCATCTTTCCTGTGCAGACATTGACCTGGAAGCTTTGTGTTCTGACATATTTTCCTCAAGATAAAGATACTCAGCAATGTAAGGAAGAAATGGTAGGTGCAGCAGAAAAATAACAAAAGCAGAATACTAGCTTTGAGGAGCCAACTAAATTTAGACCTACAAATGTGTAGATTTTGCTCCTAACACAAGAAGTTCAAAGAAATATATTGCTACTAGGTATGACAGCAAAAGTAATATTACCACTATACTCCATTATCATTCTTTCCAAAATCAATATCAAAACAACCCAAGTCTAGACACATAAATGTCAAACTATTTAACAAGAAGCAGTTAGTGCAGAAAAAAACACTTAAATGGCAATTGAGGTAGTCTGATGGATCTTAAAGTAGCTTACCAGGATTTATGTAAGATAAAAACAGTTTAACTAAGCATGTAGAACAAAGCCTGGGGGCTTATGGCAAGAACAATATTAGAAGAACATCTAAGCTCTTTATCGTACCTGTCAGGTCCTCGCACTTGGCTGTTCTGTCAAAGATGGAGGGCCTTCTAAATCTCCTCATTTTCATCTTGATTTTAGGTTTTAGGTTACTTAATAAAATTACCCTTCACCTATTACTCAAAAGACAGAGTGCCCAGTTCGCAAAAACACATTTGAGCTAACCCTGCTACTCATATGAAATCTAGCATTTTCAGAGTGCTTTCTCCACTTTTAAAATGTCATTCCCTATTGAGAACTGACAAGGAGGTTGTTAGCAAGTAATATCCTCCCAGAAATGGAAATTTGGAGTGAGACACGCAGCAGAAATTAACACTTAATTAACATACTAAAATGGCTCATTGAAACTCATTTCAGTCACGCAAAAAGAGGTATGTAAGAACTCAAAAACACAGAGGCATTAACTTAAATATGACCAAATATTTAGTTCCTAGATTCGGAAAGTTATCTTCAAGTTGTTTTCTTTCGGCTTTCAAATAGACTTATAAAAAAAGAAAATTAAAACCAATGTTGGCTTAGGTTGAGAAAGCAGTTTTACATGGCTCACAATTAATTTTTTATTGGTTCACAGTTCATTATTTCTCTGTGTGCAATCAAAAGCCATTTTGATTCTGACATGAATAAGTCTCTTTTCTGATGTAACCACAGAAATTAACCCATCTGAAATGAAACACAGTATTGCAGCGCTGAAAAAACCCCCATATCTTCAATGTAAATAGAGCTAAAGGAGAATTTATTGTCTAAGACATCTTTCATTTCACAACCTTCAGTATAAGTCATTAACTCAGGACATGAAGTGAAAGGCCTCAAGGTGTGGCACCAATCGCACTGCTCCTCTGTGCATGCTGTCTCCAAAAGCAGACAGTTCTTCTCATCTATACATAGAACTGTTACTTGAGGCTTCAGGCTTCCTTAGGGTTTTCAAGTGAGTAAAAACTTTGATTTTGGGTTTTCTTCAAACCCTACCACACAGCAAGAGTAAGAAATTTGCAGTGCATTTTTTAAGGGAAGTAATAACTGTCTTATGTCTGCCTGGCACCGGGAACAGGATGAGAGGACACAGTCTTAAGCTGCATCAAGAGAGGTTTAGGTTGGACATTAGCATGAAATTCATCACAGAAAGGGTGATCAGACATTAGAATGGGCTGCCCAAGGAGATGGTGGGGTCACCATCCCTGGAGGTGTTTAAGGAAAGCCTGGATGTGGCACTCAGTGCTGTGGTCTGGTTGGCAAGGTGGTGATGGGTCCATAAGTTGGATTTGATCTCAGAGTTCTTTTCTAGCCTAATTGATTCTGTGATTCTGAGTGATATGTATATAACTGAGTGATATGTAGATAACTAAGCCATGTCTGACATCAATTATGACAGCAGTCCCATTAAGTTTGTGGGATAATTGCAGTCTTAATGTTAGGAAAGGATTTAAGGATTTTGCAATCATTGTATTGTCTCAAATATTGTATTCTGCTTAGGACACCCTGGCATGTTAAGCTGCAACTCACTATTTATGACCCACTGTCTTCCTCAGCTGGTATGTGACTTCATGGAGGAAAACAGCTTGATTAAAATGGGATATAACAACCTTTAGAACAGGATTTGAGTGTTATGACTTGTGTGTTTATACTGTGTGAATGTCAACGTGTACTTGGACAAACAGACTTCAGACTTTCCCCCAGGTTCCATAAAACTGAACTCTCTGGCCCTAAAGGCAACTGCAAAGTCTCTGCATGGTTATTGTGTTAATCCAAGGAGGAGGATGCATCACACTGGAAAAGTAAATTTGCAGTTTGTAATTTAGGTCTTCCATTTCCAATTATATCCTTGTATGGAAAAAAATCCCTGAGCACAGGGAATAAGGGACCCTCCAATCCTCTTCTGCCAGTTTGGGCAAAGTCCCTTCATTAAGGCTCAATCCATCTTCTGTACCAAAGAGATGGAAGTGACATTAATGGGAACAATCACTCATCCTTTCTGCTTACCTCTGAGAAAACCCATATAGGTAACCATGCAGACTGTGCTGCTTCATCCTCCACCCCCATACCCTCAACTATTTCTACAGCAGGATCTCAGCTGAGCAGAAAGGCATTACAGCAAGGAGGTGGGCTCCCATCTGCCTCAGCAGGTAAAGAAATGCTCCTGCAAAAACAGTGTGGGGTCTCATAGGGCTGGAGAGGGTTAAGGGATGGAGAACAGCCATTATCACTCTGCCAAAGAAACTCTGATATAATGAGTTGCTAAATGATCCCAATCTCCACCACACTGTGTTTGGGCTGTGATTTTCAATTCTGCCAAGAGTTTGGACCACAAATCTTGAATCCTGTCACTTGTAAGAAAACTTGTAAGTTTTAATCCACATATATTAATTCCTGGACAATCACATGCATTTATTATCAGACCAAAGCTGTAATTTGCTTTATGCCCTGGTCTTCATACTCCTTGAAAAGCTTGGCAGCTCAAGGTGGCACCACCTTTTGTGCCATGGCTTTGCACAGCCACAGGGCTTTGACCACAAGCACTTTGGGAAAACATAGGGTATATAACTGACTGTAAAAATTCACAAACACACGGCATGGGTACACTTAGTGTCATCTAGAGACACAGTTTGCTGGAGACAGAAGTTTAGAATTAGTGCTGGAAGTTAAATGTACTGGCTATTTCTAAGTGAAACCAATCCTTTAAACACTTAAGAACTTGCTTAATTTTCAGCATATGCCACAGACTTCAAAGAAGGGTCAAAGTCCAATAGTTTGAAGTAATGACAAGCAAGAAATACACTGGAATATTGCCTAAAGAAGAAAATATTATTATGGCAAGTGTTTTTAAGTGCTACTTTTATATTTAACTTTTCAAGCTCCTGGCACATGTGTAAAATTTCCATTTGAGATGACATGCAAAATTGCCTTTTTAGCATAAGAGTCTGGAAAAAGCTAGAGGACACTGGTATATTCTATGTCCTTTCCTCTCTGATTAAGTATTTATTATTAGGATAATTATTCTCTGACAACCAAACATGACTGTTAAGCAAATATTCCTTAAATAAATAATTGCCTGGAACAAAGTATTGTTTTACCACTTTTACCACCAGGCCTGGTTTATATATGTAAACAAAACAATTTGTACTTAGAATATATCCAGACATGGTGTCACTGGTTTCTCCTTCCCTGCAAGGCTGACTTACAGGGCCTCAGGCTTAGGTCACTGCTCTGTGGACAGACACTTGTGTCAGTGTGGGGTATTTGTGTCAGAGGGAACAATGGCACATTATCATCACAGTAGATGTGAGCCAGAATAAGGGAATCTGAATGAATAAAACCAGTAATTAAAATGTCTTCCCTTCTTGTATGTGGCAGTCATGATTTAACATCCAGGACAGAAACATGCATGACTGTAATAGCAAAGGAGAGGCCAAGGATTGCACAAAATCGTTTCCCGAGGTCACCAGTTTTGGAACACACACACACATCACTTTCACTCTGTGCTTGCAGTCAGTGTCTGCTCCTTTATATTTTTTTCTTTTTTTTTACCTTTTATCATTTATTTGGTATAAGATCTTGAGCAAGAGATTTGGACAGAGGAAGGAGGAAGGAGGATGTGGAGAAAGCAAAGGCTGGTGCAGATTAAATGTTGAAATAACTCAAGGAAGCAGCATAAGAAATGCTTGGGAAATGCTTAAGAAAGCACTGCAAGAGGAAGGAGGAGTGAAAAGTCTGGAGATGCTTCTGTGTGAGGGATCCATGACTTTGGACATCACTCTGAGTCACCTCCCTTTTCTATATTAAAAGAGTTTCTATTAATCCCAAACACATTGGGTAAATGACTTTGACCTTGTTACAAACCCTAGAAAGAGAAAAATTTAGTACTATTGCTGTATTTTTTTTCCTGAGGCAACAGTATCTCAAATGACAATCACTTTCCTTTGCAATATTTTTTTTTCTTGGGTAAATAGCCCACTCTGGTCTGCTCCTTTTACTCCTAAAAAGGTGAAGATAAATTCCATATCAAATTAGCAAAATTTCTATTTGTCATGAAGAGTTTAAATGATAAATGTAACAAAACAACAACATAGAAATTATTATCTAAATCTTATATTTCCTGCCAAACCATGGTAGCCTATAACCCCCTGAAATATTACTGACTTGTGTAGGGGGTCTTTTTCATGAAACACTGACATTCACTTGTCAATAAAGCTGAGGGAAAAAATGAAAAAACACACCCAAAAATGGGCCACAAAGATTATCTGGGACCTCTCATTCAGGAGAGTCTTTTCCTATCAATCACAGTCTCACTGTCCCCTCGGTGAGAGAGCAAAATGATGGGATATTTCACCTTTCCAGATGACCAGACCATTTTGCTTTCAAGAATGTCTGAGTGAGAATACATTGCAGCTGGTAGCACTATTGAGAACAGTTGGATAATCCTTCAGTCTCAGGCACTGACAGAGCAGCTTCAAAGCATTCCCTGTCCATCCCTCATCCTGGCGTGTCGGGGCTGTGCCGCGGGCGATGTGACAGCTCAACATATGCGGCCTAGGTGAGAACGTATGGAGATGGTCAGAGCTGGATTCTGTCTCAGGGAACTGCTGTGTGGATTTGTGTGCACTCACACAGGTATTTCCATGGTGTGGGGGGAGCGAAAACACAAGAAAGGTTTGTTTGTTTTCACACCTATAGGTATTATAAGGAAAGATACAGGGTTTGAACTCGTTTTGTTAAATCTCTGGTGGTGCATGGGCTATTTTCACCTGGTTTCTAACAGTAATTTATATAGCTGACATTCGTAGGATTTCCAAAATTGCAAACAATTATTTCATTGTTTAGATTAGTTTCCTGCTTGGGAAGAGCAGTTGGACCAGATGACCTCCAGACATCCCTTTCAACCTCTGCAATTCAGTGGTTCTGGGACCAGCGTGGCAGTGAGCTGTAAGGTACACTCTGGCTGAAATATTTAGGTTTATGTGAGTAGCCACTGGAATTTGTGTGAATTCAACAGGTTGAGTCTCCTCCAATTCTGAACACCCATTGGAAAGGAAGAAGTAAAGGCATGGGCAAATTCGCCTCTCCAGTGTGCCATTTCTTCTGATTTTCTCATGTTTAGAAATGCAAATAATATGATCACATCCTACCAGAGCAAAATTAAACCCCTTAGAGATTTTGTATAAGGCAAGTTCTTTATAGGATTACTATTGCAATGATGGCAATACAGTGATGGCGACACATCTAGACCAGTAAGTAGTGTTTCTAAAAAAAAGACACCATGTCTGTTACCACAGAAACCACTTCAAATTGTTCTCAGATATGCTATTTACAAGGCTGACCTTGTGATCTAAAGACAGAGCTCTTTTGGATCTCAATGAATCAGATTAACTCTACTAAAACTCATGAACTTCTTACAGAAGCTTGTACAGATGAAAAGGAAACTAGGGTTTGGCATCTCACTTTGCATCTCATAATCCTCTTTGCATAATTCTGGTGATTTCAGGAATGATACCATTTCTGAGAGACAGGAGGAAAAACAGTAATAAAAAAGTTAATTCTGCTTTTCATATAAGTGCCATTGTTTGCACAAAAGCCCCCCAAAACAAGCAAAAAAAATCCCAACCCAGTTATTCTTATGCTTCCTGCTGTTTGTTCCTTTCCAAGGCATCAGGTGTGGTTTTTCTCTCAGCAGCTGGTAAAAGTGAAGTCATTGTGGTAACCCTAGTGCACATTAGGTCATTCCTAACACACCTTCTGGAGTGCAACAAAACAATGAAATTCATGGGTGGTTCAGAGACTCACTTGTGAATCTGCTCAAACAGGTGGCACAGACACCCCTTCACATCTTAAAGTGAAGCATAGTCTAGAGGAGAGCAGGTGTGCTGTGCCAGGAGTATGGATATTATCAGCAAATTTTACAATGTGCTGCTTTTAACTGTGAATCCCGCTGAAGGAACAGCACCAGAAGTTTCCACTGACAATAAAAAAGAGGAACACTACTGTCAATTATTTGTTCAATGAGATAAAATTCTTCAATCCTTTTGTTAATACTTCTAGATAAAGAGGAAAAAGGGCTGTTTTTTGTTATTGTTTTGTCACAGACCAAAATTTAAAGTGACAATGGGTTTGCAATTTTTCGAGTTGCCTTTTTCTCTAATAAAAAGGGGAAAAAGAATCCCAAATGAAAAAGAAAGTGATTCCCTCCACTCCCATGTCTCCAGAGGAAAAATACCAAAAAGAAGTAGAAAAAAGTCTAAAGAATTCCAATTATACAACTGTTTGACATAACAAGCTTGTTTTGTGGACTATTCATGAATAGAATAATAAGTCAAATTTGTTATTACAGATGATTCATGCACTCAATCTTTCATCTCATAATATCATAACCAGCAAGACCTCTGGTAATGCAGACAGTTATGCTCCTTTATAATGCTTATTAAGCTAGCTAATTTGTACAGTTAGAAGCTTGTTAGAAATGCTCACAAACATCAGGCTTGAAAAAACATGGAAGAGTTAAGACTAGATTAGGAGTTGTCTCATCAGATTAGACTGCTCAAACAGTGAGGGGAAAAGATTGGAACGAAAATAAAAATCTCCATGCAGATTGAATGAAATTAGGGGTAACCAGACAAAATAGGAAGCAAGGGAGCCTTCCAAACTATGCATTGGTGCTAACTCCTACAGCCTGTGCCCAGTACTCGTGCCCTTACCCTTGTCATCTGCCTGGGAAATACCCCTGGCTGGGAAAGGCTCCTGGCTGCAAATCCTTGGATGCTGATTGAGTGTTCAGGGCATCATCACTGGCCTTTGCTGTCTCCTTACACTTCTCTAAGTGTCTGGGTTTGGTGTTTCCCCCACCTCACCACAAATAGATGTTAGTGCTCTGACTGCTGCACATGCTTCTTGACAGCCAGCAAGGAGTGAGAGGGCAGGAGCTTGGCAGTGACCCCAGGAAGCAAATCCTGCAGCCTGGGGCAGGCTCCCAGTGAGGATGAGATGGACAGAGAGGTGCCACGAGGGTGTGGGGAGCTCTGGGGATATCAGCTCAAGCCCCAGTGAAAAAATTTGACCATTAGTCCTGCAAAATAAATGACACTGCAACTGTGGACAAGCACTGGGCAGATATCTTCACTCTAGAAAATGTGATCAAGTAAAATAGAGTCAGAATGATCCAGGAAATTGTCTGTTGGCTTCAGAAGTTTTATGAAAGGTGACAAATGTGATTTTACCTTACTTCTTTTCCCTCTTCTGCCCCAAGCATAAAGTACAAAACCTAAGTATGTAGATGTCCAACTCATTTGAGAATTCATCTCTGCCACTTGATGAGAAGTCTGTTACCATGCTGGAAATCTCCTCTCCAGTTCCTGCCAGTCCAAACACTTGTTTACACAACAGTTTGAAAAAGATTCTTGAACAAAATGCATCTCAGACAAGCCCCTGACAGCACAAGTGTGAGGTTTGACTCCAGGTCAGTCTCAGGAGATGTGGTCTGGGTCTATCCCATCCCACCCAGACAGTGTGACCAGCAGGTCACTGACTCTTCCCCAGATGCATTCTGGGTGGGAACAGAAGTTTCCTCTGGGACCTGATTGCTGTTCCAGCTCTGTTGACTGAACAGTTTATTGTAGGTTATATCAGTATCTTGCAATTCTTGCCTACAGCAGAAAAACTCTAGGAGTCCCCCTTGGGAAAGTGTTTTACAAGACTTGGTCTATTTGTCTTTGCTGATGTTATTGACTATATTGCCCTCCACCCATATGATCACTAATTTATTTCTCTCTCTCAACCAGCCATTTATCTTCCATCTTTTTTTTGTCTCAATGAGCCACAAGTTGAAAGGGAGTTTTCTGTGCACAGCAGGACTATAGAGGAGCAGACAGCCAGCTGTGGGTGGGGTTGAGATCCGTAGAAATGCTTCTTCCTAATATCTTCAGTTCATCATGGAAGCTGTAGCTGTATTTTTTCCATTCTTTATTATAATAAATGTTCTTCTCTTATAATCCCTTTTCTACAAAACAAAATATTTTAGACATTGACAAATAATCTCAAATATGTTCTTTCACAGCTTAAATGTAATTATCTTAACATTTAAAAATGGCTATATTTAGATTTTGGATAAATGAACAAAATAATAAAGATGACTGTTTTTCATTCCACACATTCAGTAAATTGAGCTTATATGATAACTTTCATAGGATAAATGTTAGTTTAAATTATCTGCATTTGACCTTTAAGCTAGTATTAAAATGCTAAACCAATTTATGCTGTTAAAATGCATTGAACAAATTATATGACAATAACTCTTATACAATGTGAAGCAATTTTGATGATCTTTAAAGATAGTGGATGGTATTTATGATAACAGCTCTAAGCGCCTTTATATCACAGCTGTGGTGAGGCTTAATGTGGCAGGAACTGTCAGACTGGATCAATACATGCTTTTCAGGCTTCTTTTGGTGCCATAATCCAGCCCCTGCAAGAAGTGACCTCATGAGCTGCCTAAGCTCTTGTTGTTCTTGTTCTGTTTTGTTAATTGAAGAATATCGAGGCTTATGAAAATGACAAAGCTGAGCAAAAGCTAATTATGAAAGAAAAACAATAAACTAGGGGTGAGACTAGGTCAGCTTTCAGTGGGAGTCCAGAGTCTACTATATTTTTTCTGCCATCTGCCTGCTGGTGTTTGAGAAAACAAACTAACATTCTTGCATACTAAATTAGCGACTAAAACCCAGCAAGTATTTTAGTTTTTCCAGAGAAACCTTTGTTGCTCTAAAAAGAAAGCCATCCATTCACTAAGAGGAAGCTGTAGGTGAGGAGGAGCAAGCTGCAGACAGATAAACTGCTTGTCTTTTCCATTTAGTTCTCTCTCATTTTACCTGTGCCCCCCTGCAGCCCCCAGCTCTGCGAGTGCCTCTCGCAGCCGGGGCTGTGGGATCGGGCCCTTTAGCGACACAAAGGCAGTAGCACCTTGACTTATTCAATCTAACAAGGGCTGCAAGGAGAAAAAAAAAAAAATAATAAAAAAAAAGCTTTTACCATGAAGGAGGAAACATCCTTGGCAATGAAAGTGAACAGTGTTAGAAAACCTCAAGGGAAAACATAACCTAACTGTTGAAATGAATTTTTACTTTAATTTAAAAGCCTCTTGTACGGAAGCGCCAGGGCAGACAGCTTAGCGCGTTCGTCTGCTCAGGACTCAGCTGACTGTAAGCAAAAATGTGACAGATTCCTAAACTGGTGTGTAAGAGGTTGTCTAATACCTGGACAGAGTCACCAAGTAACAGCTGCAAACAATTGCTTGCACCTTTTCTTAAATATTTTAGTAATATACAATAGATTATTAACCATAAAAAACCCCTCTTACCGGGATCCCAGTCTTTGAGCAAGATCTAATACTCCAGCAGGAATTCTGCCCTTCTCTGAGTCTCAAGTTTAATTATCAGAGAAATTTCTCTGTCTTTGAAAAAGTTCTGCTGCACCAAAGCCAGATGTATTTCTTACTGGCTAATAGTTCCCTATGCCTTTCATAGAAAACGTTGTGCTGACTGCAGCTGTACATTATACATTTGATATGCAGACACTAAATTAAAATATAAATGGATTATGTGACATGTGGTTGATATTGATGTTAGAAAAATCTAGAAATTAGATTAAAAACCTAACCTAAACCTGTAAAAAGTGCCTTATAGTTTTCTAGAGGCTGATTACACACTGCAGAAGTTTAGCTGATGTTTATAAATGCAGGTATTAATATTTTGAAGCAATCCATATGAGATCACACAAACATGTTTCAGAGCCATCTTTTCTGCATCTGAAGTACTTAAATGTACTGTCACTATCAACATATGAGCACAGCTTCCCTTTTCTTATCCTTAAATTTAATTGGGCAAATGGAGTTTATTCTTTTCCTTAAGTACCAAAAAATCATGGTAACAGAAGTGCAGTCCCAACAGGCAAGCAAATTTAACTGAAGATCTCCCAGTATCATACATATGGACAGGGTAGTGTATTCCTACTTCATGTTATAAGAAAAATAATCTAGTATTGACATATCATTACCAAAAACTGCTTAAATCCTGTTGATCTACAAAGAAAATCAGAAAGATATCTTAGAAGCAGATAGAATAAGTTTTGTCTAAGAACTTAGACAGAAATCTTTGGGTCCTTTAAGGACCAAGCAAGGAAAACTGACCCACAAGGGATTTTTGTTCAGAAAGACTTAAAATAGATATCTGGGTACAATTAAAACTCAGAAGTGAGGAGCAAAACTTGTGGTTTAAAATTTGGTTCTGTTGGTTTTTGGTTTTTTTGGTGGTGGTGGTAGTGGTGGTTTTTTATGTTGTTGTTGGGGTTTTTTTGGGGGGGGGGGTTTGTTTGTTTGTTTGTTTGTTTCCCCAAAGCACTCAGACTTTGCAGAGGATTTCTGCAAACTAAAGCAGCCATGGGAGCAGGCATTTGGGAAT
Organism: Phylloscopus whistleri; assembly: GCA_017589585.1. Classification (NCBI taxonomy): domain Eukaryota; kingdom Metazoa; phylum Chordata; class Aves; order Passeriformes; family Phylloscopidae; genus Phylloscopus; species Phylloscopus whistleri. The sequence goes on along the minus strand of JADMLD010001629.1, from coordinate 684,617 downwards.
GTTTCCTGTGGGCGGTCCCCTGGGTGCTGGGTACACTCATCTGCACCAGCTCTGGCCTGATGGCTTCATAGCCCTATGAAACAGAAAGGTGAGGATTATATTAAAGAAAATACAATGGCAAACAGTGGGGTAGAAGGATAAAGCACAGACAGCAAACCTGCCAAAGGCACCCAGGAAAAACTCCTACTGTCACAGCGCTCTCCTTTGTTTGGCAATCCCAGCCCCTCCTCTTGCAGGGTGTCATGGAGCATCCTCAGCATCCCCCAGCCCAGGTTTGCAGATGCATGCTGTCCCTGCAGGCATGCAGCCCATGCAGCCCATGCTGGAATGCAGCCCTTACAGGCATTAAATCCATCCAGGAATTCAGTCCATCTCTGCAGCTCTCCAGAGCCAGCTGCAGAGGAAAACCTGGCCTTGTTGTTGTCTCAAGTGTGTGTTACAAGTCTGAACATCTCCAGGAGAGATGAGCAGTGCCCATGACCCAACCCTGCCTGAGCCCTTCCTGATTGTAACCTCTCAGCCTTCCCCTGGGATGTAGCTGCCAGCCCATCCTAGCCTGGACTGAAGCTAGGGCTCCTCAAAATCTGCTTTCCTCCAGCCCTGCAGTGGCCAGCCAGCCAGCCCCAGCCTCTACATGTTCCAGGACTGAATCCCTCCTCACAGGCAGTTTTGTAGCTGCATCTTGTGCTGAAGAATTCACTGGGGTTGGGGACAAATCTGCTCCATCCCATCTGTGCTGGAGCAGCCCACCCACAGCAGTGTGCCTGCTCAGGAGAATCAGGGTGGGCTTGTTTGGGTTCTGTGGGTTTTCTATATTCCCTCCTTTCAACCTGCTGAGGGAAATGAAAAGGCTGAGTTTGCTGCAGCACTGTCTTTGTTCCACTGCCTCCTCTTCCCCATCCCCATGGGTTTCCTTGCTGGGGCCAGGGACACGTGCCTGTGGAGTCCCCACCAGGCACAGGCAATCCTGTCTAGGAATTTTGGCCATGGCTAATTCACATTTTCCCACTGCTTGTCTGCATCTCAAGCTTGTAGGTTGAGGAGCAGGCTCAGGCTCCAGTTTCCATCTGCTGCCCCTCCACTGCAATGTCTGGGGGAGCCATCTTCCAGATGCTTGAGGAAACCATTGCCCTTTTTCAAATGGATTAATATTTATTATGGATAATGCTGATTATTAGCAGGTTTGGAAGAGTCCAGTCATTAATTGAGTACTTTTTTTTCCTAGACTTTGCTCAGATTCAGAAGTCTTCCAAATAGCTCACAGTAACAGTGGTGTTTGTTTCCCACTATTCACGGGTTGAAGAGAAATTACTTTCAGTCTAAACACATCCTTAATCTAAAAGCAAATATTGCTGCATGAATCCAAAACTGGTCACATCTTTTTACAACATGACAGGAACTGAACCCAGACAGGATTTTTTTTCCTGTGCTTATTAAAAAATCCTTTGAAGCTGGTGGTGACCCCTGAGAAAGTTTATGCAGAATAGCCGTGCTTAAGCAAATCACATTAGTGTCTGAAAAAGAGACACATTTTAATTTCACTCCCTTTATCTTTGAGGAAAGAAAGTGGTGGACAAAAACTGACAACATGAGACAATGGAAGTGCTTTAAACTGCTAAGTCAAAGCTCTTTTTTTTTAAGTGCAACAAATAGCCAAATGCATCAATTAAGGAAGCTCCAGGAAGGAGCAGAAAAGAGCATTAAGCAGAGAACACCAGGAGGGAGAAAGCAACATGTTAAGGCATCTAAGGAACTGCAAAGAAAAAGAAGTGTCAAATGAAATATACTTAGTGATGTGAAACATACAGTCACCCGACATTGCTTTGCATTATAAAAACAAGAAGATGGCCAAAAAGGAATTTAAGATCATGTAAAATGGAATGGAATGTATAAAGAACAGGAATTCCTGAAGCATGAAAAAGCAGCCTGCCAAAAGAAGTCCAGTACACACAGTTATATTGAGTACACTGGGTTGTTGGGGTTTTTCTTCTGAGTGCACACTCTCACACCAAAATTTAAAGCCTGTGCTCCACACCCGATCCTGGACCCTGATTTTGTGCACTGCAATCAACAGGGCCACTCCAGCCTGCAGCACTGAGAGCAGACCTTGGAGCCCTCCTCTGCACACCTGGGGGTTCTTTACCCAGGGGTGCCTGAGTGACCCAGCCCAAACAAACAAACACTGCACATTTCTGACCCCACTGGCTGGACATAAATGTGATCCCACTGCAGAATGTCCAGCAGCCTCACACGGGGTACACAGGACAAAGGACAAATGTCTTGGTATTTTATAGCTCTGTGTAATTTCCTTAACACAGATCTGTTAGAAATGCACTTTCTGTTAGAAATGGGACCTTCTGGAACCCATTTTCTCATGTTAGGCATACTGCTTGACCAATCAACTGTTTGCATGAGGATATATATTTTTAGTGTCATATATATGTGTAATGCTATAATGATTTATGAAGGTGTAATATATACCCAAAAAACACTGGAAATTACATGTAGTGGTAGAGGTGTCTGCTCTTAGTCTCACTCCAACATTCTGGACTTTGGACTGTGTCCTATAATAAAATCACTGCAGTGTTTATTAAAAGGAATTGTATTTTCTTATGTGTTGTTTTAAATAGATTTTCATTATTTAAAGCAGGAATTCTTTTCCTCTGTAGACTTCTAAAATGAGATATAGTATACTCAAATATTTTAATATAATCAGAGTAATTTTTGCTTCTTTTTTGAAGCCATCCTCCATGCACAGAGAAGAGGTGCAGCAAACAGCTCCCCTAGTCTGTATGCTCTGCATTATTTGTATGCAAAACCAGAACACCAGCCAGGCCTCTCTGAGCAGAGCTCTGCTGTCTTTGACTGACTGCTGTGTACATTGCAGGTTGTCTAAGCTCCCTCTGCAGTCAGTGAAATCCCCTGCAGAGGACAATTCCTCCACCATCTTCTAGGCAATTGCTTTTGGACCACTGACAGCAGAGAGATACTAAACACCTTTCTTAAGTCTGACACCTAACTTTTTCAAACCAATGGCTAAGCAAGACAAATCCCTCCACTTTAAAGGTCTGTTTGAGCACAGATGAGCAAAGGAGGGCTACTAGGAGTGAAAGTGAGAATGCACGCACTGGACACATTCATATACACAGCAAAAATTTTAATAATGGTTTATGTGGGAAATATAACCATGAGAAACAGATGTTCCTCTAAGATGTAGAGTAGAACATCAACTTCTCATCCCTTATCCCATCAGGGATTTTTTTTTCAGGGAAGTAAAAAAGGTGGATAATAAATCATTTTTCTGTAACAGGAAAAGAAAATGAGGTTTTGTACTGGTTTTCTGCTTGTGGAGCCCTGCTAACGTTAGTACCACTTGGCCTGGTTATAAACAAAGGATCTGGGTTTTAAAAATTGATGCCTGGCACATACACTTTCACATAAGAGTATTTTTCTTCATGATCCTGAAGGTTGTGTTTGTGCTTAAAACCTCTTCAGCAAATTATAACAGCAGCCACCAACTGCAGAAAAAGAGGAGAAAGCTGGTTATTGTTTTCTGTCTTTTAACCTCTTCCTCATACACAAAAGCAGGAGGATGGAGCATTATTCAGAGCTGGTTATTACAAGGTAAATGCTTACAAGTAGAGATGTACCAAGACAAAATAAGTGCATTTGTAAACTGCTCGTGGCTATGCCACAAACAATGCACTTGCCTTTTACACAAGTAACCCTTCATAGTGCATTTGCTCGCCGTGTCTCACAAAAGCAATAACACTGTGAGCCATACCTTTTCATGACTTAATTATCAGTAATCTTTGTTAACCTGTCTTTCTTCATCCTTGATGTCAAAGTTACAATGTGCACAAAGCTGCCAGGCTCCCAAGTCACACCTGGCCCTCAGAACATATCACACCTACGTGCTCATATTTAAACTGGCTTCTTGTCACATTTTTGCCTGGACTTTCAAAATGCTCTTTCCAATCTATGAAGGTTAGCACAGAGTCACCATTTTTGTGCAACAAACCATTTCTGCCTTTCTGCCCTGTTTGCTCTTTAACAGTTCCTGTCAAAGGTCGTCTGGGGTCAAATCTTCCCAAATTCCACTGTAAACTATAGCCTCCTTTTTTTCTTTTTTTTTTCCAAGATTTTAGAAATGGGGGAAAGAAGAGATATACAACTTCAAAACCATATTGTAAGTCCAGGTGCAAATTCTGTACTAAGTTATTATTTTAATATCACAGGCTCCAAGCCCCAAATTACATTTTAATTGGGATCAATTCATGGGACCTCAAACCTGAAACTCTGGACTCGAACTTGGAAAATGCTTAAAATATTTTGTTTAGACACATTGGCAGGATTTAAAATCTGTACAAATATAGTCAATACCTCTCTGGATAAAGGTAGCCTTGTGAGGCTGTTTGGGGTTGAGGCTAGGTGAGGATCTTTTTAAACACAATAAAACTGGCATATATCATTCTCCACATGTAAAATCGGTTTGAGGGGGAAAAAAAAGTCATGGGGTTTTTCTCCTGCTGAACAGTCTTCAAAATAATTGTTAATATTTGTATCAGCATTTTCCAGTGCATTTGCTGAGTACAGATTTAGTTTCAGTTGTATATATTTGAAGATTTTCTGTGCCTTGACACTTGGTCTTCATAGAAACAACTCCTCCTTCAAGGGAACCTGTCATTTCTTCAAGACCAGGAACAGGAACCGAAATGTTGTGCTGTTCTAATGTCTTTTCCCCTATGCATGAGAGGGCAAAAGTAGGAAACCAAGCAAGAAACAGCCGTGGTCTGTCTATTATTTATCTCCTTAAAGATCACCATGTATCGAGAGACAGCTTGTGGATGCTGAAATACTGTCCCTCCTTAGAATGCTTTGGGAGGGTTTCTGGGTTTGCTTGGTTTACTTTCTCTGAGTCAGAGCACAAGAGATCTGGGAGCACCAAGAAACCACTGGCTGGAACTGATCTCCAAAATCTTCTTTTCTTGCTGTTTTCCACTTTGTCCATTCCCACCTGGGTGTTGCAGCAGACTGGCTTTGCCAGGTTGCATGCAGTTAGCCCCCAGATTCTGCAGACCAAGAGGATGTGAACTAGGGAACCACCAAGAGTGGGGTGGTTCTTTATAACTGTGGCCATTGATCCCTTTGAGAGCATCCTGTCCTGGTTCTGGAAATGGTACACAGAACTGGGGGACTCGAAGAAACTTGCAACTGGCCAGAACTTCCTGGTGCCCCATAAGCAAAAGCTCTATTTGGCTCCTAAGGAAAGAACTCAACAGCACTGAGGTTGTATCAAAATCCACCACACACATCAGCAGTGCCTGTTACACAAATGATAACTCCAAACACCTGGCTAAGTTCCTAGATCCACGATCTGACCCCAAAACATGTGGGGCCATATTGCTTTGCTGCAGCAGTAGAATTTGCCAACTACTTTTGAGCAACTGGTGGGGGGGAAAGGAATAAAACCCTCCTACAAATCCAGATTCATTTGAACCAAAGTCAAAACCTTCAAATTTTAAAGGTGATAAGAACAGACCATGAATGGTCTGTCACTTATTGTGGTAGACAGAAACCACATGTTTCTCTGTGCTCCAAGATTGCTTCTCTGCTCATTCTTCTGGCTCTGGACTAATAGCAAAAGATCCAGGGAGGTCAGGATCACAAATTTTCCTTTCTTATCAGATTTGAGTCCTTTTAGTGGAGAGTATAATGTTTTGCTAACTCAGAGATCTTGACAATCACTGTAATCTTCAGAAATGGGATTTCAATCATTGAGAAAAGTGTGTGCAAAAATAGTCCGGCAGTCAATAATTTACGCATTTCATCTCCAAAAAACAGACATGATATTATCTTAAACTTAGAATTTACAACTGCACTTCACTTCTTTAACAAATGTCATGTAACATGCACATATTTCTCCCATTTTCCCTGGAAAAACAGGTTGTATCAATGCTATGTGCACTCTTGTGGAAATGAACTGTGAGGACAAAGTATAGAACTGATAAGATTTTGCTTTGCCTTACAGCTTCTTGAAGCTAGAGAATGACATGAAAACCAGCTCTCTGATAAGGTAAATTATTAGCATTCTTGTGAATTCAATAAAAATACGTGAGCAGGACCCAGGAAGATTTGCTTGATTTTAAAACTACGTATGTAAAGAGAAGGCTGTCAGTTGATAATGGAGGCTATCAGTTAATAAAGTGCTCACAGTAATATTCAAATAAACAATTCAAATAAAATGGTGAACAGAGGATGGTAAATCAAATGATTACCCATCACTGAAAAGGTTGAAGTTCTACTGCCAGTAAGTGCCAGGTACAACTTAAAAGGCCAAAAGAGATGACTCTGCTTTCAAAAAAAAAAAAAAAAAAAGAAAAAGAAGACTTAGACTGTGCAAACAGAGCTTGTAGTAGCATTAATATCATCTGGTTTTGCAGTTTAAACATGTTCTGCTCAATTTCCTACACTAAAGATAGTTTATGGGCCTTAACCAATGATGTATGGTCAGCATCCAATACACTTCCTGACAGCAGATACCTGGCAGGCTCTGTGCCTGCCACTGGAGATGCCCAGCTGGTCTCTTTGATCTCCTCTTTTTGTGTTCAGGCCATGTCCTTCGGAGGGCAGGTCTGTGTTACTGTACACCTATGTCTGGTTTCGATTTAAGTTAGGCAGCATTTGCTTTGCAAAAAGGATTTTTTTTTTTTTTTTTTTTTTTAGAGATTCATGGGCCCCCAGGATATCTCAGCTCACAGAGGAAAGGAATATTCTGCTTTTGCTGCTTTCCAAGTCCGTTCCCATTCAAACCATTTTTTCCTCGGTTGTAATTCATTATTTGTGGACTCTGTGCATGCTGCATCCTCCTAACAGCTCTGCTTCACAAAAAACACACTACTCCTAAAAGGCCCTCTCCTCTTTATGAGGCATGAATAACTGCTAAGGAGGTCATAGGGGGTAAAAAAAGCAGAGGGATATGACACATTTTGCTACACTGAAGAAGCAGCTTGTGAAGAAAATGCTTTTCTCCACTGCTTGGGATGACGGGAGCCTGGTGGACCCTGGTTTTTTGATGCTCATGAGAACATGGTAATCCCTGAGGGCTGGTTATGCTTAATTCATCCTGCAATAAATTTGCTACTGATGGTGCAGATTTTGTCCTTCCCTCCCCACTGCCCTCAACAAAGCAGGGAAAATTACTCAGTTAATTGCCTGGCTGTCGCGGGGGCTGCCTGGCAAGGGGGTACTGCCCTTCTGCGCCAAACCGGGGGGATATGAATGTTTCCCTGCGAGCAGAGCGCATTACGGCCGTGTGCTCTGAGGCAGGGAAGTGCATGCATGCGTGTAATAGGCAGCTGATCATTCCCATGACAGCTGCCGGGGGAGCGGGGAAAGGTGTGCCCATCGCCCCGCGCCGCCGCCTGCCTCTGACCCCGCCGGGGAGTCACGCAGGCGACCCTGCGCCCAGGGGAGCGCTCAGCCCGTGGCTGGCTCTCAAATGAGGCCTTCCTCCCCTGGATGCTTATATTCAAGACGACGAGTCATGTGCTCCGTTAATTTGAGCAGTGGGATTCGCCAGGTCCGCGATGGATGGCTGTTTAAAAACACAGTGTGCTTCCAGCTCTGGAGCATAGGGGAGCTATCATTTAGTTTTTAGCTCTTTGGCAGGAGAAAGCTGTGCATGAGGATGAGCAGGTTAGATTTGGCTGGGTAATTACATATTATTTTGCATGAATGGAAATGTCACTGCTAATGACAACTGTGGTGTGCTCCAAAATATTTGGGATAAAATGCGTTCGGTGTTACACACCGGATGCACATAAATATTTGTAAACATTTGTATGCTTTTAGCCCATCTGAGCAATTTATTCAGTATTGCACATGCAAAGCAGCAATTCTCAAGACTTCATGCTCATGTAACCACCAACCTGCTCTGTATTAGAAGAAAAGACTGTAAAACACAAAGGTGTCTACCACCAATTCCCCTCCCCACTCCTCCCTCCTCCCTCTCCTGCTTTACTCAGAGATGAAAATAATTTGACCTCTAAATCAAATAGTGCAAAGCAACTTCCAGCATTGAGCTCAGCTTCTCAGGAACCTGAGCAGATATGTCCACACCACTGGTTCAACAGCAAAACCTGGCAATTGCCAAAAGACTCTGAATTCATTGTGCCAATTACAAATGAAAAAATGGTCATATTTATCCTTACAGCTATTGTGTGAGAGCAATACAGTGTAGGAGTTCTTGAACCTACAGCTGAGTTTGAAACCAAGTTGGCCCTCTCTGTTTTTCAGTGAATGTTTTCCATTCATTTTGGGGTGGATGAGCTTTCTCACTACTGTCACTGTGATCATTTTCCTGACCCATTTCTGTCGGGAATGTTGTCAAAAGGCTTGCCACAATTTCTCTGGACTAAAGCTGCAAAACAGGGCTGTACAAAATACTTGCCATACAATTCTACAATTAGTAAAAAATAAAGGATATTTTTTTCATCATCCCGAGAACTCCTCTTGAGGGACAGATGGAAGAACAATTTCTGTGAAAAATGGTAGCTGACAGAAGTTTTTTAGACGTCTCCAGTCAAGTTGAATTCATCTCAACAAATTCCATTCTGGAATCATTATAACTCTGAAAATAAGATCCTAGATACAGCAGAAATGTACTAAATCCTATTTTTTTTCAACATGAAACATAGAGATACATGATTTCATTGTTTACCAGTACTTGTTAAAGAGCTACATACTAAAGAAAACAGTGTTCTCTTTGGTAAGTTATACAGTCTTACATTCTTATTTCCAATAGTGGTTTTCCTTCAGAATTTCTTGCTTGTGTTGCTACCACTGCAATTTCAAATTCGCTAGGAGCTGGATCCAAGTTGGTGTAAAGGCTCTCAAAATAGAAAGACATGGTCTCTGCTCATGATATGATTTGAAACAAGATGCAGCATGTAGGTTTTTAATTTCATTTGTACTCATTAAAGCATAAGTTGTTGTTCATTCGCTGTATCTTGGCACACGAGATGAATGTTTAAGTTGTTCTGAGAGTAGGGAAATTAGGCAAAGAGTACCAGCCATAAGTGAACACCCATTTTGGAAAGGGGACTTCTATGTCTAAGAAATTCCTATTTTCACTTTAAGGTTGTGGGGTTCAAGTTGTGATGGCTCTGTTTCAACAGGGAAAAGAAGAGATGCAGGATTTGGAATTGTTGCAGTACAAAACCAATTCAGTCTATTCAATGGACTTTATTTATATTTCATGAAGGTGAACAAAAGCTCTCTGGAAAAGGCAACAAGAGCACACCACAGGAGGAAGGCAAACCTGGCAGAGAACATTGTTTTGCATTATGGCCTTGATCCAAATTTCCTACTTGCCTGGCTCCTCCTGCACTGTTTGGAGATGAGCAGACCTTCATTCCCTTCACAGACTTCTCCAGTGGTTTTCAGTGCCCTTCTCCAGGTGTATTTCCACAAGATCTAGAGGAGGCATATCTCTCTTTACATGGCTGCTGGTCTAAGGCTTTCCAGTGGTTTCAGCAGGATCTGAGATGGGCTCTTAGAGCACGGTACTACTCATTTTTCAATCAGTAGCAATTCTGTCTTTCATTTCAGTGATTCAGAAAATAAAGTCTTTAAAGCAGAAATTGCCAGACTGTATTGAATGCAGAACCATCCTTTTAGTGCTCTTTCTTATTCACTACAATAAACAATGCCATTTAATATAACTTCCAAATCTCAATTTAGGAGGAAAAAAAAATCTCATTTAGCTGTTACTCTCCCTCACAATGGAAAGCTGCCTCAGAGCATATTACATTTCAGAGGAGCCTGTGAGATTTTGTTTTAATGGGAAGCTAAATTGAATGTTTAAATTTTAAATCAACAACAGAACATGTTCAAAGAGCGATATTTATAGGGTTTAAGTGAAAAATGCTCTGGCATCACTTTTAAATAATGCTGGCAAGCAAGGGAGGAAAGAACACCACTCACTGATTCTTTGCATGGCTTAGTCCACAGCCTTATCCAAGGCTCATGCATAATGTGAGTTGTTGGCTGTGATACTTTGGTTGTAGTGCTAGTGGAATTCACTGTAGGCAAAGGCTTGTGATGCTAAACAATGTGGACAAAAGGCTTTTGCAGAATAATAAAAATAACAAGTCGCCTTTATGACTTAAAGTTAAATATTCTCAGTGAAGACATTACCCAGTAAATAACTCTGTGGGAAAACCTCTAAAATATAAATGCCCTGGCAAGATGAGGAAAGCACTAAGGGTGATAGGAATACTTAAAGTCAAAGAGGTGAAAAAGGATTTTGTGTCTTGCTCAAATCTCAGAGCTCTTTGCTGAATTACTTTGCTTTCGGCTCTCAGTTCTAGCTCAGCTTATGTGGCCAGGGAAGCAGAGTCCCAGTTTCAAGTGTGCTGAAAGTATGCTGGGATTTTGTGTTCAACTAAAATAATATTGACCTTGTGTTTCCACAGAGAACAAGCAGAAAATGGCTCAGAAGTAGAAAAAAATATAGACAGACTGTCGGCAAAGGAGAAGAAAGACTGCAAACGAGAAATTAATGACAGAAACTGCTCAGTGCAGCCTAATTTTTTAGTAATGTTCCAGATTTAGTGAGAAACATTGCCAGAAGGCTTGGACTGAGGCAAAGCTCAGTGTGAATTGCCTGATCCCCAAATGAATCCTGATAGGAAAAGTACCTGCCATCAGCTGCAGAAGGCTGCACCAGGCTTTGTGTATCTGGCCAGGGGTATCTCAAGCAGTTGCCAGCAAGTATTTGTAGCTATACTGTATTCCCTATAGGTATTTGTATTCTTGCATCCCCATTTTCTACTGCTGCACAAAAAAAGGAGACATTACAAATCTGTGTAATTTCAGGTTTAACCTGAATTAAGTGACATGTTGACAAAGTTGACTATCCTCACTAAGAGGCCAAAGTATGCAAAATATTTTGGGAAAAGATTTGAAAGCATTTATATTTTGCAAAAAATGAAAGAGAGTCTACTTTCCTTTGTGATGTATTATTATTATATTTTCTATAATTTTTATCCAAAACCTTCACAAATGAGCAATCAGGATTCTTTTAATTATCACAAAAAATGCACTTTTGTGGAAAAACGCTAAAAGCTAAAAGTGAATAAAAGACCAGGGGAAAATATGGTGGGGAAAAAGGAAGTTTTGGTGATACTGTCAAATTTTTAGTAATAATGATCTTGCCTTTATAAGGAATGGAAACCAAAAATTAATTTTTCAAGATTATTCTGTGGACGCTTCTCAGTGCTTCCTTCTTTCTCAGCCATGCTGACTAAAAATAAAACATCCTTATCTCACCTTTAACCATGAGATTTTTAAGTTTCAATGGAAGTGTATGCCACTGCAGCATTACTCTATGGCATCAGTGCCTGGTTTGTTCATTGTCTGCTTTGGCTGAAAAGGAAAGGTTTTGCCAGAAGGAAACAGTGAGCCTGAGTGCACACCCAGTTCTCAGTCTGCCAGCACTTTCTTAAGCCATATATTCAATGCTGAAAAATTGCTGCATGTCCCACATTTGCCTCATTGAGACCAGCTTCAATGTCACCTCCAGGACAGAATCAGTATAAACCACCAAACCAACCACAGAGGACCAGTATTGAGATTTATGTCTGCCTCCTTTTGGGATAGGTCGAGAAGATAATTTTCCCTCTACAAACACATTTAAGAATGTGAAAAAATATTCTTTCTAAACTCTGTGTGTAGGTGTGACTGATGGAGACGATAAGGGAATAAAAACTATTTTCTACTATGCTAATGATATTCTATAAGGTTATTTTTAAAAGAAATATAAAATACTTGTCCTTGCAATAAGTGTTTCACCCTAAACTAAAAATTGTTTAACAGGCATTAGGAATTCCCTCAGAAATATGGGATCTAGGCAATGATATTTCTGGTTGCATTCCTCATGGAATATAGGATGCACATCCTGATGTTCTCAGTTGCCAGGCTTTGGAAATTTGGGACTCTGAGCTCCCTAGTTCTATAACCAGCCTGCCAGGGAAAGAAGAGAATGGCCAATTTCAGAAAGGTGGCAGAAAGTAACTGAGGCAAGTTCTGTTGGAATTTTAATGTTCTCACAGATTTGGGGGAACTGGAGAAATGTTCTGATGGGAAAGCACCCCTGAGGCCCCAGAGGTGAGTCTGGGTGGCTCAGGGGAGGCCAACATGGACCCATCCTCTGTAATCCCCTTCAGCCCCCCCACAGCTTGGGTTGGTGATGCTGGTGTCTAAGATGCAGCTGCACCAAGTCCAGCTCACTCTGAGCACAGTCTCAGTAAGTCTGACATTGATGGAGACGTGCCCTTAAGGACCATTTTTTGGAGGTGCTACTGAGCACTGGCATTTCCCCTGCTGGCTGGTGAGGATTTTTTCAAGCTACATGCAAATGTTCATTAGGGAAATGCATTCATTATATTAATGTGGAGATCACCTCTAATCAAGCATTCTAAGCAAGAGCAGCATAATTCAACCTCTCTGTGGTTCTGTTCCATAAACCCTCCTTGTTTCCTTTCTCAGTGTTATTTTCTCCACATGCCCACCTGCAGCAGGAGCCCTGACATACCTGTGCTGTGTCACAGGTTCCACACCCCAGCACAAGGGCAAGATCAGAGAATGCTGCAACCCAGGCTATCTGTAATGAATTTTATCATCCCAAATCTGAAGCTGTGATGAAGATTTAGAGGTACTAGACTGATTTTCCAGAGAGAGGTACTGGCCATCAGTACAAGGCTCCATTGCTATATGCAATTTGGGTTTCAAAAGCAGGAAAAGTTAAACCAGAAGACTCCAAATAAGTAAATATCCAGTTAGAAGACTTGAGCAGAGAACTACAGAAATGACACAGGGAAAGTATAAGTACCCAGAAGCACGGCTGCTGAAAGAGGAGGGTCATGTAGGAGATGATGATGTCTGCTTCTGTCATCCACATTACAGCGCTGCTACCCACAGGGATGGTGTTTAATTTGAGGATCACCTTCACTAAACCATTTCATACAGAATATGTCACAAGGTAAATTGAACAGCTAGACATATAATCAGACAGAATGGCACACTAAAATAATTAAATACAGGCAGCCCCAGGATGCTCCCTGGTTAATGTAGAATGCTAATTGGTTTTCAAATACCACACGGTGAGTGTGGAAGAAAGACAGTGTAACTAATGTACCTGTGTGTTGTGTATAATCATACAACATGAGACCTTGAGGGTACATCTTCCCCTGAGGATTTCACACTGCCAGCAGCTGATACCAATAACAACAAAAGAATGAATTTCCCCTGATATTTTCCTGACATATTCTATCCCAGTTCCTGCCTCAGTGCAATCTGTGTGAAGCTCTAAGAGTGATATGGTGCACTGGAATTAAACACAACTTATAAAGTACATATATCCTATTTTTAGTAGTAGAGACCTAGCAGATAGAATTGTGATACCAGACTATAAATCCCTGGCCACTTGCTTTCATCCAGTTGATTTGAAAAACTGAAATAACCTTTTCTCTATGAAAAACATTTTTCCTATTATGATTTTATGATGCTTCCATTTTTAACAGCTACACTTTTCTGACATCAAAGTACATGGAGGAAAACTTCTGTTGACTTAGAAATACTGTTGAAGTATTCTTTTAAAAAATTTTGATAGGTACATTAATTTTCACATTTTTGTCTCAGAGTAGCTTAATGACAAGGCTTGTATTTTTTGTTGCTGTTTTTGTGGCTATGCTTAACTGGTAACTACTATAATATATTGAGGCAAAAGAAACTTTATATATTCAGTACTAGACAAGATATTTTAAAAAGACTGTGGAAAACATTTGCACCAAAAATACAGGATGTGAAAATCACTCCTAAAGCAAACAACTTTTAAGCCACAAAAATCAAAACAAAAAAGAATGAAAGAGAAGTTGCAGTACACACTTGCAAGGAAATATTGTGTGGTCTGAGCAGTGGTTATACATGTTGGATGGTGTTATCCCTGCTCTTGACAAACAGTTTTCCACTGTTCTTTAGCTAGATAAAAGGAGCATTTATGAAGTAGATCTCTTATGAGTATGAATAGGTAAAAAATACGTCCATATGCATATGAATACATTTGAGATGGTGTTCTTTTTTTAAAAAAGTATCTTAGAATTGGCTATAATCTGACAGCAATAAATATAGTAAAATAATTATTGTCATGCATAGACTCATTCCATCAGAAACAGGGTTCTGCAGAACGACATTTGCTCTGTCCTCCTCCTAGAAGATTTTCCATGAGTGACCAGAAACCCATTTTGCATCCCTAAGATTCATTTCATTTCACTGTAAGGTGTTTTGCTGCTCCCACTTACAGGAAGAAAGAAAAGTGAGAAAAAATAGTGGCATATATACAGAAGAAAATTAACTATGGTTAATCCCAGGTTGGATTTCAAAAGTATTCCACAGTACACTGAGGCACAGAATGGCTGAGTTTGTCAAGGACCTCTGGAGATCCTCTAGTCCAAGGCCCCTCCTCAAGGCCAGGATAAATATAGCAGATTGTTCTGGACCATGGCTAGTCAGGTTTTGAATATGTCCAAGGAGAGGGACTCCACAACCTCTCTGGGCAACCTGTGACAGTTTTTGATCATTTTTTTTTACATTTAAATAGAATTTCATGTGTTTCAGTTAGTGCCTCTTGCTACTCCAGATACCACTGAGAAAAGTCTGTTTCCCTCTTCTTTGTTCCTTCTTCAGTTTTCAGGTTGACAGTTATGAAAGTTATGACAGCTATGAAACAGTTAAGACAGTTATGAAACTGAACTTCAAGTCCAGCGAGTTCCAGCTACAGTGATTGGAAGTTTGTTTTGTTTAAACTGAAAATGAAGATTCTTTGAGCTGACCTCCTCCAGTTTAACACCATGTGCAATTAATTTCCTTAAGTCTGTTGGAATGGCTCACTTATTAATGAAAGAAAGAAAAAAAGAAAAGAAATGAAAAGGAATAAGGGAAGGGAAGGGAAGGGAAGGGAAGGGAAGGGAAGGGAAGGGAAGGGAAGGGAAGGGAAGGGAAGGGAAGGGAAGGGAAGGGAAGGGAAGGGAAGGGAAGGGAAGGGAAGGGAAGGGAAGGGAAGGGAAGGGAAGGGAAGGGAAGGGAAGGGAAGGGAAGGGAAGGGAAGGGAAGGGAAGGGAAGGGAAGAAGGCAGAAGCCCCCTTGAATGACTTCACAGAATAAATGTTTTGCTTTCTTTAAAAGCAAAAATACTTCAAAGGTCTGGCAAGTCTCACTTCCTGTGTGAGAAGCGTCCTTAGACCATGGCAATAGCTCTGCCCAGATGGCTTTCTGGCTCAAGTGGAAAGCCCTAAGAACCAAAATGCTCAAAGATATTATTCTACCTAGTTCCCACCAATATCAAGGAGGGCTGGGTGCACACAAGACATATTCTGAAGTTAAAACAGCTGATACCACCTACAATACTGACTTCAGTAGTATCCATTATCAGCAACACGGTATGTCTCAGCTGCAGAGCAGCCTGGCCTACTTTAAAGAGTCTGGTATTTAATTTCAGTGCTGGTGGTTTTGGATGTTACAAATCCCACATTTTCTCCTTACAGATGGCAAAAATAATAATAGCTCAAAATAAACTACCTCTGGTGCTTTCAGCAACTGATGTAGTGGACGGTGTCCCTGCCCATGGCAGAGGGCTGGGACTAGATCATCTATAAGGTCCCTACCAACTCAAACCATTCTATGGTTTTTATGATTTCTATTAAATATTCCTTCATCACTGATTTATGATATCTCTCATTTTCATATCCTGAGTGCTAAAGCATTTTGAGCTGGCAAATGTTGGTAGCAGTTAGAAACAAAATGCTGACTGAAAGGCCTTGCACTATAGGGACAAGAACTGATTCAAATATGTTCATTCTAACAAATAACAATTATTGTTTTAAACTCTTTATTTACTGAATAAAATAGCAATGCCCAATAGGCATTTTAGGAACTGGCAACAATAGTTATAATCTGCTTCCAAAAGCTCAGAACAACTTGTATTCTCATTGAAACAATAACAATTTTCATAATGGATAGTCCTGTCGAGTAGAAAGGAAAAGAATAATTCAAATAATGATTATTACAATATGTGCCAGTTATACACAGACAATGCCACATACATAAATTTTCTTCCAGTCTGTTCACAGCTATTCCCTTTGGTGCTATCATTCCATGATAAATTCTGTTTACATTCCCTTACTTGAAATCCTTTTATTGAGAACTCCCAAAACACAATACAATGCTTTTTGGAGATGCTTAGTAAGAAAAGATTGTGGCAGATTCTTTGCACTAGCATGTTTGCTAGGCCAAACACCAGAAAAATGCTAACAGTTTTGTGGGTGACCTCATTTCTCTCTGTAGCAGGGAAAGCAGAGAGGGAGGTACCAATCTCTTCTCCCTGGTATCCAGTGACAAGACATGTGGCAATGGCTCAAAGCTGCACCACAGAAGGTTTAGGCTGGACAGTAGGAAGCCTTTCTTTACTAAGAGGCTGAACAAACACTGGAACAGACTTCTTAGAGGGCTGGTTGATGTCTCAGGCCTGTTTGTGCTTAAGAGACATTTGGACAAAGTCTTTAACAACATGCTTAACCTCAGATCAGCCTTGAATTGGTCAAGCAGTAGGACTAGATGATCATTTTTGGTCTCTTCCAACTGAAATATTCTTTTTTGTTCTATACTACTGAATGTTTCATGCAGTGGGCATACATAAAAGGAGAAAATCCTCTTTTCAGTCATTTTCCACCAAGGATGGAAAAAAAAGGGCCTTTTGTGTACACATCTCTTGACCTGGCTAAGTCACTACAGCAAGGGATGATGTGCAACTTCCCAGTCACCATCTGATTCCACTTTCCATGTCTTAGTCCATGTCAGGACTGACTGCAAGAGGCTTAAGTGCAGGCTTTACCAAGCTCATACACCTAGAACATTGCAGGATGCTTTGTGTTATCTCATACATATCCTTCTGAAGAGCAGCCAGCCTACCCCACTGGAAATTTCCATGCCTGAAATGACAGTAATTCCTTGTGTTTACACACACTCTAGATCTGCTCCAATAGACCAACAACAGAAAACTGGTTTTGGTTCACCTCCAAAAATGTGACTGATCTTGCCTGCCTAGGATATATTCTGCATATTACTGAGCACAATTTATCAGCTGATTTATTACCAATTCGCATTGTTTTGAGAAAGAGTGAGAGAATGAGTACTCATAGGCAACAGACACAACACACTCCAAAGAGATTTAAAATTCAAAGCACATGAAGTAGATGCACATAACTGTGCACATCAGTTATACTCCTCATCAGTCAGAACCAAAGCCAAGATTGCCATCCACACGACTTCATCTATACAAATTTCCTTTAGGAAAAGAAAAATCCATGGTCTTTACTGAAGTCAATGAGTGTTCTTGTCTTCAAATTGAACTTAATATAAGCATCTCAGGTATGTTTCAGCTATGAGAGTAAAAAACGCACAGAAATAAAAGTGGCCATGGATGAGGTAAAAGGCTTCGTTTCCCCATCAAATACCTTACTGTGGTCACATTGATTGAAAAGCCAAGGTGTCAGTTTCAAGCCAATGTACATTTAGTTTAAAATTTACTTATATATAGAAGATATGTACAAATTTCTGAAAGAAAACACAGTAGATTTTGCTCTGAAATGTGAATAAATTACTTAAAATGCTTGACCTTAGTGTGCTAGATATTTTTTTATCTACATGTAAGGGGTTTTTTACCCTTGCCTTCAGCCACAAGGTCAATGACGGGGTTTTTTTCATGAAGCAGAAAATACATAGGTAAAGGTAACTTTGAAGTATATGTGCAGTGAAATATTTAGCCAAACAAACACTATGCTAGATTGCTTATGGGTAGAAAATAATAAAAAATATAAAATATCCCCTAAGAGAATTTTCAATGTGCTGCAAAAATATGTTGGCCTCATTCTTTTGCTTACTCTTTCACCATTTGAATTTCTATTCCATCCTTAAAATATCGAGAAGTTCTTCCCTGAAGGTCTTTCTGGTTTCTCTAACTTTCATAAGTCCTAAAAATTTGGAACTTTCTCCTGCTATTTAACAGCATCATGTAATAAAGCATATGTGTTTCAGTTGTCACTGGTAGTTATATCAGGCTCTGTGTGACTCATGCATTATATTCATGCTTTTTATTTATTCTAAAAGGACATTCATAGAGTTGGAAGGAGGTAATTTCACTTATCTTTATTCCCTCTAGTTAGTAAATGGTAGGTAGAAAATTCACTGTTCTGACAGAGATGAGACTCAGTTTGAAGCTGAAATTTACATCATGTAAAACAGATGAAAATCTACACAGAGAGAGGTTGCTCAGTGGCAGTGCTGCAGGGCCCCATCATAATATCAGCTGGAGTCAACACTGCCAGTAGATCCAGTTTCAACAGCAGCTTTCAATATTGTTTTCTACCACTGAACATGGTTGTTGCCGTGCATTGACAAAAAGATGAAGTTCAACAGCACAACTTTGCAGAACAAAACAGAGAAATGAACAGGATTTTTTATGTGGGTTTTTAAAAATCCTATAATTTTCATTATAATACAACCACTAAAAAGAATAGCTCATCATAGTTTCAGAAGTGTTGTGTTATTTTTTGCTAAATAGCACCACAATTCAGTTAATTTTCAGTTTAAAATTGAACCCCCTGTTCAGCCTTTATTTGCTTGTTTTTAAAAGAAAATGCGAAGTTCCTGCTCTCC
The DNA here is from genome assembly GCA_017589585.1 of Phylloscopus whistleri. Lineage (NCBI taxonomy): Eukaryota > Metazoa > Chordata > Aves > Passeriformes > Phylloscopidae > Phylloscopus > Phylloscopus whistleri. Next base: position 665,843 of record JADMLD010001629.1, on the reverse strand, counting down.
TTTATGTGTCATGTGTAACTCCCCTCAAATCAAAGGGAATTATCTGTGCTCTGCAGGAAGATAAATTGACCGTGAGCCTTGCAAACCACAAAAGTAGGGAAAGGAAAAGTAATAGCCCATGCTTAAGATAATATCTGCAGTTGTGCAAAATGCTCTGTGAATTCCATCCCATATTATAGTACTATTTTAATAAAGATGGATATCTTGCAGAAAATTCCCCTCAGACAATCATCTTGGCACTCAGGGATCAGAGGAACAATCTCCACTTAATACCACTGGGAAAATGGACCCCCAGTAACCCTCTCTGACTGCTGTTTAAATACTCAGAATTCAGCTGGAATGGGAGTCCTCCTTCTCTGACTCTTAACTATCAATGTGCACTGAAGTTCCCACCTGGGCTGTAGTTATTAGCTTTCTCCCCATGAAAACCAGGGAGCAGGAGGTGATGGGTGGTTGCTCTGAGAATGTGTCAGCTGGAAGATCGTGGAGTTTTGCTGCTCACAAGTTGGGAGGGCACCTGAAAGAGCACCCTGGAGACTACCACAGAACCATTTCTGTGCCATGCAGGACCCCAGAGAGCAACTGGACTGGTCAGCTTTAGCAGTTCTTATTCCCAGAAATGCTTAAGTTTGCTTGACACTTCCCTGTTAAATCAGCAAGTACCTCAGCTGGTACTGTGTGGAAACACGTGCTTCAGTCTGCATAAGCAGGTGTTAGAGACCAGGGATGGGGAGGTGGGTGACATTTCATGGCACAGAACTCAAACTGTTTGGCCTTGTTATATAAGGACTTGTGTCCTGGAAGGGTTCTGAGGTTTGGAATATCCTGAGCAAATTCTCACACAGCCAATACTGAGGTCAGTACCAACGGCAACAGCTGTGGACATGTTCCCTTGGAAATCTCTCTAGAAAACTTATCTTCACCAAACAGCTCTAGTCAACAGAGTGGCAAATTAAGGAACAACAATCTTCTTACCCTGAGGAAATCCAAGCCCGTTTTTTGACAGAAAGAGGCAAACTCCCAGGTGGTTGCCTAGGCTGGGTGGCAGGATAGTCACTGTTAGCCCTCCTACGGAAGTAAAACCATTGTTTTCACTGGTGTGCAAAAGTCAAAGCATCAGCAGGAGGGCAAGCTAGAGGGAATTGGACTGCACAGACTCATGGCTTTGGTACTCAGCTGGAAAGATGGAATTGGGCTCTGCTCCCAGGACTATTCCCATTTACAGCTCTAAAATGTAGCCAGCATTGCAGAGCAGCTGGAAAACCATCACAGGACCAAAGATCAAGTTCAAGAGGACAAAATATCCAGTATTCCTCTTCCACATTATGTCCCTGCCACTGTATTGCAGAAACAATTATTCCCACTTAGTCGTCTCTTGGTTTGGTAAGAGCTGCTTAAATCTGGGGCACCTTAAAATCACTGTCAATGAAAGAGGCAGAAATCTTCACCCCTAATGGTTAAACACTAGTGGGAGGATGAAAGTGGGTTGGCATGGCCACATGTCTTTGTGAATTCAAATTATCTCTGAAGATTTAAGAAATTGTACACATTTTCCATTTCCCAGGCACATATTCAAACACTTCCATGCAAATTACCTGCATTCTTAGGGGAAAACAATGTTTACCAATCTGAGTAGGTCTTACAAAAGATGGTTCTTTGTCATTAACATAGCTGTGATCACAAGATGAGCTGATGTTTTGAGTGGATAAAGGACGATATTCAGGAGGATACCCATCCTCCTGAATCAGAAGTCTGAACTGCCTCAAGAAAGAGAGAAAAAAACACCACCCCAGCTTTTGCATTCTATTGACAAGCCATTAATTCATTGGAGACATCTGACTATTAATCAATCATGCAGGAGAGAAAGGTACTCTAAACCCCCCTACTATATCTCTGCTCCTACTAAACTGTCACACCTGCTGGGTTAATGCAAAGAAATTTACTTTCTGCAATGTGGTGTTTATCCATGAGTAAATCAGGGAGAAAATAATTTTATTCACGTACACCAAACATGCCTTCACTTACCATCAAGAATGTTCAAGACACACTTGAAAAGTAGTTGATTTCCTGTAATCTGTACCCTATTTATTGTCATTTCCTCTAGATGAAATAAATTCTGCAGTGAATTAAAAATTTCTGCTGTGCCACAAAATTGACAAGGAAGTCCTGCTGTTGTCCATCATTCATGCACCTGTACTTAAAGAGCAGATCTGCTACAATTGCAATTCCTTTGTAGATCTAAATGCACTGTATATACAAGGCAAAGGGTTGTGACATGCTGCAAGCTTCTCTAATTTCTGCTGTACTTTGACAGCTATGGTCAATAGGACACCCTTTAAGTAGTGAACTCTCAGTTCTGGTTTCAGGCCAGCCATATATATGTGAAAAAATGATTTACTGTTCTTTGCCTTTCAACATGAAATTTCCAGTCAATGAACTTAAGGGATTTGATAGTCAGAAACTTACCTGTTAGTGAAGCTTGTTCTTCCAGACAAACACTGTGCTGGAGATCACTGGATTATGTCAGGTATTTTCTTCATTTAAAAAAATACTAGAGTAAACTACTGGCATATGGATATAAACTGATCTGAAGTGAATAGATTGCAGACAAAATTCTTCCCTCATCTGGAGTAGATTCATTGGCTTCAGTGGAACTATTCTGGATTTACAGTGATGTAATTTGGAACAACATCTGGCTTCAGATATATAAGAGCTCATTGTAATGGTTTATATCACTGACTACTTATTGAATACTTTTTCTACACTTCTCTTAGCTCTCACTAGCTACACATTACTCGTGGTTTTACATCTTTCTCTTGTATTTCATGTAAAAACTTGTAAAAGCCTTGCAGAATGAGGAAAGACTACATTTCCTGCAGGTCACCAGTGTGTGGCATCTCTCATAACTTAGTTAAAAACACAGTCTACAATTATTTTTGACTTTTTATTTTGATATTACATTATAGAAGGCAGATAAATGAGAAGTCCTCTTTGTGTTTGCTCTTCACAGAGCTAGCCAGTGACATTTACCTGGAAAACACCTTAGAATTTGTGTGGGTTTTCCCATAGACTCTCCTCTGTTCTGTGGCAAATAATATGCTGGCTCGACAGGGATCCATTCAAGTCACCTTAGCACAGGTTTTTATTATTCCATTATGGACAAATAAGTCCAAGGCAGAACCTGTCTCTTCTCAAACCTGTGGCCAAACTGCCTCTCTTTATCCAAGACAATATGCACTCAGTGTCACTGCAGGGTAAAAGGGATGAAAGGCACTAATTGCCTTTCCCCCTGTGAATATCTTCAGTATGTCCTTTTTCCATTGCAAGGATTTCAGCATCACATTGTGTGCACCCTGGCCATGAGCTCTGAGTACAGTCTTCCCTGCCATCAGAATTTGCTAATGTGATGTTTTGAATTTTAATAGAAGAGTGTTTAATAAAACTACAAGACAATGGGGAATAAATATGCAAACGTGCCAAACACCATTTAGAAATCAACATTTGCTATTTTGCCACACGTGCAGCTGTGTCTTTCTGTTATGCAAAACTATAGCATCTGAGCTTTTAATGGCAAAGCTGTACTTTGCAAATGTGTTCAGAAATTCACACATGTTTCTGGTTAATCTTATGACACTTGTTTTTCCAGCTTGAAAATTTAATTCAAATATCGTACTTTACTTAATTAATGTTAGATATGTAATAAATATATTGTTTTAAACCGAGTTGCTACAAGGTCAGCCGTGGTAGCCAAAAGCAATATTTGCATCATTTGCATTTCTTTGTACTCCTAATTATGTGGCACATACTTCAGTAAAAACTAATATTACAATTGACTTTATTTACTCTACTTCATTACATCTGGCTTCCTTTTAGGTATTTTTTTTTTCCGAATCTACTCACAGAGAATATATAAATTATACACCATTATCTTTTTTTTTTTTTAAAGGCAGCTCCATCCATCATAATGGATTACAAATTTATCACCTTGAATCAATTTCTGTTCACAAGTTCAAAAGGAAATATAAGTGCTTGAGGGCCCAGAAATATTTATTGTACATATGGATATTATTAAAGTTTATTGAAATCCTTCACCAATGAGAATTGTTTCTGTTTTGTTTTGCAACACGTACAGCACTAATGCTAAAGAACCAACGCCTTTATTGTCTAAAAACTAAATCCGCAATGCAGCATTGATTTTGAGGACTACTCATTCTGACTAGACATAATAATATATTTATGCAAGCGTTCATTTAATTAAGACATGACAACCTCAGCTTGCCTAATTTAGTGAAAATTTGTTTCGACATAGTTTCTTGTATAGCATTTTCCCACGATGACGTCTATTTTCAAGTAAAAAATACTCCTGCTAGCAACATCGACAGTAATTCACTCAGACTCTTTTCCTTGTAATAGAGCAGAGAGAGAAAATGGAAACTTAAGATTCATGAGAGCCTTGGTTTAAGACTCAGTGACAAGACTGCATCTGGTATCAATACGGTTCTTTGGGATCTTGACCACATCTTTCACAAAGTGGTGAGTTCTGCAAAAGGACACATCTTGCTGGCTGCTAACTACAAACTCCAAAACGCCAAACCCGCGCGGGGGAGGAATGCAGTAATGCTCTGCTGGAGGGAGAAAACGAAACTACAATTCTAATTACATTTTTATTAGTGGTGTTAATGGGAAGTTGAGCTCTTAAAGCCCATAGTAAGACATGCTTTCTTTGAAATCGTATAGCACCATGTCAGGAGTTAACATGAGAGGTTTGTTGGCTGGGGTTTTTTTCCCCCCCTTCCTTTTGGACTAATTTCTTGCTATACTAAATTAATTAAGCCCTTGGAAATATTTCCCTTTCAAAGAAAAAGATTTGCAGCCTCAGAAGGGAAAAGGCAGCTGAGTTGTTGTGGACAGAGAGACATACAGTATAGTGCAATCAGAGGTGATGTTGGGTGGGTGAGGAAGCCACCGATGGAGCTATGCAGCAGCCACCCAGGTGCAGATTTCATTGCTTCAGATACAACATTTGTTTTTGTTAAACAGCATGACTTATTGGTGTCTAATGAGTTTCCACTGGGACTTCAGAGGGCTGATTTGTGTTTTTCTTTCTAATCTAAAGAAACTAGGGAGTGTCTTCTGCAAGGAGTCATGTATTTCAGGAAAAAGATGAATATTTCATGATTCCAAGTGTTTGGAAGTGGCGTTCTATCAGGGCTACCTGTGAAAGAATTTTCCTTGAAAGCATAGATGCCTCAAAATGAGGAACAGATCTGTATGACTAATGAAGATTAAGATGAGATTTCACACAGTCTTACCAGTGACTTTAGCTGTTTCCACATTAAAGAGTCAATGTGATGCTAGCTTTCTAAAAAAATTTTCTTCTCAAATATATATGCCCCCCAAAAAAGAGGTTTGCTTTATTCCAAGGAACTTTAGACAGATGAATCCAATGTATGTGCTGTATAATGATATTTAATTTGGGACTTTTAAGTTCCAGTAAGAACGTTTCATGTGGCTTTCTTAGCAAGAGCAGACTTAAATCTGGTTTAACTGGCCAGAGCAGCTTTTTCATCTGAAATGATCCTTTACTTCCATAAAGTTGCAATCCTAACTCCTGTTCCATTTGCCCATAATATTAGAATGGGACCACAAAGACATTTCAATGTGTGGATTGGTAGCTGTCAGAATGCCTCCATGCCTTTGACACTTCAACTAAAATAAGAGGAGCTGATGGTTAATTGTCTGTGATGCTGGGGCATATTAACTTTTCTCAATGGAAAGGCTGAGGGAAATTACTGGTTACACAAAGTTTCCTTCCCTCTCATCATAAGATTGCATTCTGCCTTGTTTTACATCAGGTTTGTGCTGTGAAACTTATCTAAAATATTTTTTTTTCTGAATACAGAAAATTACCATCACCCTTCAGCTCAGCTCCTGGTGTGATGGAGCCTGAGCAAAAGAGTGCATCTAGACTGGTGGCTGGCTGGAGGAGAGGTTGTTCTTCTGAAGAAAACTACTCCTGAAAACACACTGTTTCCCTGTGAAGGATGTCTGCCCTGACTCCATCAACAACCTGAGAGGTTTGGTAATAAAGTCAAGACATTGAGCTAATAGAATAATCCAGGACTTGATTTCATTCAAAGATGCCCCTTTGCTCTTTCACACAGTGTTTTATTTCTGTTCTACTGGGTTGCACACTGTGCCAGTTTTAGTTCCGTGCTTACATTTGCTTTTGCTGAATAGCTGAACATCAAAAAAAAAATCTTATGTAGCTGGAGAGAGAGACTTTCACCAAGTAGTGCCTATGCCATATTTAATTCAATCAGCATTAGGTATTCAGTTAACATATGGATCACTTCAGGGCTGTAGTGATGCTTTAAGGAAACATCAAAAAAAGTGTGAATGTCTAAGTATACCACATATTATATGACAAGAACCTCTGATGTTTAAAGGTAGCAGTTTGGTCCAAAAAGCTGTATCTGTGTAACGTTTTCAAATTCATTAAATAAATCAAATGCTACATAGGAATGGGCTCCTCTGTAGCTGCTCTGTAAACGCACATACAGCCATGATAGATTTTCACAGATTGTGAATGAAATCTATTTTGTACAGGTCAATGTTTCTGAAATTCAGCATTTCTAATTAGCTGGGTATCACCCATTAATAACATATACTATGCATCTGGAATGTTTATAATGTTTATATATGAAGGGAGTGGAAATTATTGTTATAGTAAGGGGGGAAAGTAATAAAATTATTAATTTTGTCCCGAGTTTCCACTAGCTGTTTTTTAATTGCTGCCAACTGAGTTCAAAGTGTTAAAGGAAACAACATCTTCTCCTGTGGCATTTTTTTTTTCTTTAGATTTCTCATGCATTCTCTTTCCTGTGAAACTCTGCTTAGTAAATATTAATTTACCCTCAATTACTAATGACAAGTGAAAGAAACCCTTGCATTCATCAGGGCCACAGCCTTAGGACATAGGTTTGTCCTTCAAAGCGTTCAAGCATTCAACAATTAGAGCTAATAGCTACTCCAGGCTATCGGGGCTGGAGCACACAGCACTCCCCTAGTGCCCAGCTCTCAGCACAGGCACTCACGGTGGTCTTGCAACCTATTGACTTCATCAGCAAAAGTTGGAAAAGTGATTTGGAAAGTGGACACATTAGACACGGAGTGATTGTCTAAAATGTGAGAACACTTACGGGCTGGAGAGGGGAACTAGTCAATTAGTTCACTAATGAACCTTAGCTATGTAAAAGCTCCCTCACTTCTTACGTGAACACAGCTGGGAAGGCTGAGGGTTTTGCTAAACAAAAGAAGAACTGATAAATAAATGGAAAATGATAAACCAGGAGCATAAAGGAACGATTGATATTGACACTCTGGTATGTTCCTTTACAACACCTTAAAAGTGCAGCTTCAACCCTTAAGCCTTCATTGCTGGGAGCTTCATCTTTAATCCCCCCAGCCTCTGAAGAATCAGCTGAGGCTTTGTGCTTGGATGTGGCTGCAAATGCCCACACACACACAAACATTTCCAGTGGTGACCTTGACTTCCTACTTCACTCTTCCCCTAATACAACACAAGAACTGGTTTTGCTTAAAAACTCTGATTGTTTTTCTTTACGAGAACATAATAAAGCATTTATTTTATTTTGTTTTCTGCTTTCATGATATGACAGTGAAGAAATTATTTTATTGCAGTAAACAGAACAAAAGCATGTAATGAAATTGTAATATTATTTGAAATAGCAAATTTGTGGCCAAATACAGCATGATAGAAGGCTTTAATGAGTACACAGATTTGTTCTTGAAAAGTGACTAGAACTGTTAATTATATTTCCCTTCTTTGAATATTTATACATTCAAGTTTACATATTTATTAATGCTACACATTTCTTACATTTTACAGCCATAATTTGAGGGAGGCAAGAAGATACGGATATTTTGTATATTTTCTAATGGAGCACAAACAAATTTAGGCATTTGGAAAAAAAAAAAACAAAACAAAACAAAAGCAAATTAAAACCAAACAAAAACCCCCATCAAAACAAAACTACAACTTTATTTATAAGATATTATAAGAAAATTTAAAAATGGCTAAGCGGCAAGGCTGTTTTTTGAAATGTCTTCCCAACAAACTTTTCAACTCTTAGAGATATCTGAACTATAAATGGCTACACCCAAGACTTAACTTAGGGCTCCCTGGACACTCCTCATCATTAACCACTGGCAGAGGTCAAAAGGACCTTCCATGGAGGTTCCAAGTCATAACAGGATACCACCAGCAATGGAATCTAGTGGTTCTATTCACCGAATTTGAGTGAAGACAATGGCAATAAATTCTTAATTACTCAAAAATTCAATGTTGCTAACACTATGACCAGAGCTAAAATCTATTTCTCAGAAATAAAAAAAACCAAAACCAACAAACGACCAGACAAAAACCAACCAACCAACCAAAAAAACCCAAACCACTTAAAACCTTCTAACTCTATGATTTTTAGTGTGACATTAATATTAAACAACACGAAGGATTGTTTAATATTTATATTTTTCTACTTCTGATATCCTGTGTATTATGAATATTCCACATATTATACATATTATAGATAAAAGAAATAAAAATATTAACAAGAATTAAATAACACAGTGTTGATTGGCAAACTAGAGCTAATCTCATTCACAAGGAAGGGACAAGGATATTTCTACCACCTGATATTCACTGACCTCTGTAAAGTGGATATTTATAGAATGCTGCAAAATCAAATTACAGCAAAGTACAACATAAAGCACTCTGAACTCGACTGTGTGTCAATTAAAAGCATGGAAATTAAAACTAATGTTAACAGTGGGCAATGATGTCAGAAAATATAAACAGCTGGTAGCCATACCCTGATTACTGAAGGATATATTTGAAGACAAAATTGGGATAAGATTCTTCTCAAAGGAGAAAATATTCCTTGCTGTCCACAATTGTATTTGTAGATCTGTGTACAGAAAAATTTAAAGGAATGAAATGTGAGTGTGCATGTAGGGGATTTTTTCTGAGTTTTCTAGGAGAGTTTCACCCTAAATGAAGAAAAACTGTAATAGCAGAGTTTTAAGTAATTCCACTTTGACATTCAGCCTGGTCTCCGTAATGAAATTGGTGGCTTTTGTTCTGTCAGTTTTCTATCATTTGGGGGAATTAGATTTTGGGAATCAGGGGTGGGAGGCAGAAAAGTTTGGATAGTGTCCAATTGCAGCAAGTCAGGGGAAAATAGGCACAAAATAATGCAGAGAAAAAGGTATAAAAAGGAGCTGAATGTAAGCAAAGGGGGTAGAGAAGGATTTCTGTTAAGTCTTACCAATTAAACATTCCTTATAAGGCAGAAGGAGACAAGAACAGAGCATCAGGTCTGAGAAGAAACAGCAGTGTTGGGAGGATGGGTTTGTGGGAAACAGCTGATAAAAGACACTGTACCTCGAAGCCAATGCAACGGGAAAGGGAAGTTAAGGAGAGAATTCAAGCATCATTTTTTTTCCCAAATTTCTACACCATATGTTTCGAAACAAAACATGCTTTAATTTGCCAAGTAAAATTTTATTCTTTCTTGGCAGCTTTGTTTAGAAAACGGTCATAAATCCTAAATATAGCTGAAGTGCTTATTCCATTGGAATTATCTCATTTCTAAAATGGATGCATGCTTCCAATCAGTTTTGAAAGTCTTTATATTAGTTTCTTCTTTCCTTATCTTCCAATAAAATCTGAAAGAATTATTTTAGTCTGATCTAGTTTTAGGCTATCTTTTCTTAGACTGATTGAGAAAAAATGAGCTGCAGTTCTTTTGGAATTTTTTTCTAAAAAACATTGACAATTGACCAAGTCACCCTGATTTATTCCTGTGAGCTTATTCTGCAAGTAATTCTCCTCATAGCTGTGGAACCATTAAGTAAAAAGGTTCTTGCTGTTGCTGTGTCCCAAGACACAGGCATGGGACTCATTTCAACTCTGCTGCTCTTGTATTCAATCCCAGTATCACTACACTTTTAGGTCTTCTACTGTAGATCTGTTTTGTCTGGAAGAAAAGGAAATATGCTCCAGCTCTCCTAAACTAGGCATCTGTTGCACTGCTTTGATGGCTTTGAAGGCTTTTTCTATTTTATTTCCCTAGAATCACATATTACAGTATTTTTTGACTAAAGAACTCTTGTGAAATGCAGAAGTCAAGTCAGGACTCAGAATATTTAAGGAATGGCCCCCTCAGAGTATATTTAGATTAGCTGTGTGGACATAAAGACATAGGCTGTAAAATAAGTGCTGGGTTATGAATTGTTGTGCCTGCAATTCACAGCTACTTACTGACAAGAATCATTGTGATCAATGAGGTAATATTAGACAGCTACAAATTTCTCTAATGTAATCAGGCCTTTAAATATCTCAGTAGATATTATTCAGATTAGTTGTGAATTAGACTAGCTGAAGTAGATCATATGGAAGGCATTCTGAGGAATACTTCTGCAAGGTATTTAAGTTTATACAGGGAACTGGGAAGTGAGAAAGGCTGCATGTTTTTCTTTTCTCTTAAATACTATGAAGGGAATCAAAAATAGCATTTTTTCACAAGGAAATGTCTTTTTTTTTTTTTTTTGATAGATAGTTTTCCCCAACCCTTAAGGAAGAAATGCAAATGAGCTCCACATGCTCTCCAAGGTGTTCAGGAGTAATTTTGCAGACATCACTAAAGGCATATCATTCCCAATTTATATGGGCCAATAAATATGGTGCATTGTGCATTTCACAGTCCAGAATTCACAGGAAACCAGATAGGCAAAAAAAAGGCAACTTTTAGACACATGCATCTGGACCTTCAGACCACATCATGGCTAATGGCTTTATTGTGAAATGCTTCCTCTCACTGGGATCATTGTCAGTGAGGCTGTTTGTGTTGCTAAGCATATTGCAAACCCAGCAGCTTAATACATCTGGCATTTGGCTCTTCTCTTTTTGTATGGAGAAGAAAAAGAAAAAAGAATAAACGAGAGGAGAGAATACTGTTGAGTGTAACTGATGTTTCAGAAAGGCTCTTTGGGATATGAATACTACAGCAATGCATAGAACTATACTACAATAATTGTGGCTCCAAAAGTGTTACAGGCACCTTGTTGAATATAAAGACAACACTTTTGCTTCCCAGAGAATGTGCAGTTTAACTACAGACTTGGCACAAGAAATACTGCAGTTAATAAATGAAAGCCAGGGTTACAATTACGACATTGTGCAATTCTGGCATGTGCCATGAATTCTTTATATGACCCCAGCACACTTCATCCCAGACTTTGGCTGGGCTATTTATAAGTCAGAGACAGTTCTGGCCTTATCATACTACACTGACCAGTTACCTATTTAGCTCCCTTGCCTCTTTTCTCCTCAGCTCAGCAACGGTAGGTAGGGGTTTTTTTGGGGAAAAATAGAACTTTAACTCATGTTTCTAATAAGGCCATAACTGTTGAGTTGTTGGCTCCTTTATGAAACTGGTAAAGACTGGTATTGTTTTAGTCAGAACAACTTTTTTGCATTAATTATCCCTTTAAAATCCCCACTGCTGCTTTATTGGATGAAGCTGGTGACAAAGTACTTAGCCACAGAAAGCTCACTCAGAGCTGAACTCTCTGATACAGCCAAAGAAAGACTGTGAAAGCATTGATGCTGGAGGGCAGGCAAGCCCTCTACTCCCCTTGCCAAGACCGAGTGCTTCTAAGTATTTCTAAAACTTGAAATTTTGACCTTATATTGCTTTGAAAGTGTTAACTGGCATCATTTTTTCCAGTTTGGTGAATAAGTTCCTGTGGGACATCTGCAAGTTCCCGTGCACTTGCACAGGGCAAGTGATTTTCATGGTGTGGTTATACCCATGGCCAAGGATACTCTGTTCATGGCATGAGGGTACTCTAGGGATGCTTGGAGACTTTTAACTTGTGTGTCACTAATACTTTGGTATATTCACAGGTGATTTACTTCTTCACAGTCTTGGCCCTCAAGCGTCTTTACTATTTACTCTGAAAACCATTTGTAATTACCCATGTCCACAGAAACACATTTCTCTAACTCTGAGGAATGTTATGTCTCTTACCAAGGGTCACAAGAGTCTCCTTAAGAGCACCTCAGAAATGTTATATTAAGCAAATACATAGCTGTTAGCATTTCTGAGGTGTGGCTCTATGGTTAATTGCAGCTCTTTTGTGATGCTTCTGAAGGTTAACATTATTATTGCCTCTTACTAACCATTAAAGCCAGAATTTCTCACAGTGGCCCCTTTAGATGCTTTTATCTAGCTTTGGATGAGATCTGTCCTGTGCAATTTCTCCTGCTTAAGGAGGGCCCGGGTGTTGTGACAAGAAATGCAATGAAGGAGCCACTGGAAGCATTCTGGAACTTGGTGTAAGTGTAGGAGAAATGTATCTACATCAGAGATGATAAAATGGGACTAAAATTTACTCTTTTCCATCACTTTCAGTTTATGGTAGGCTGTGACATGTTTGCACAGAGCACTTGCTCATTTTGTAGACATTTCTGTCCTTTAACGATTGCTGATAAGACTAATTCAAAGACTCATTTCTTTAGCTCAGTATTTCTGCAGAAATTCTAATTCTTCTGTTTCTTCTGCTGGATACAATACATGCCTTTCTTCCAAGATCACCACAACTTTTCTATTTGTTTTATTTTTGCTTTCTCTACTAAAAAGAGGAGTAAGGAAAAGTGGATCCAATATATAAAATATATGCGGTTTTTAGGTCTGGGCACACAGGACTACAAAACATCACAAAAGAGCTTTCTCTGTGATTAGCAGCATTTCCTAGCCCTTTACACCTGGGAAGCACAGTCTGTGCTTCCAAATTCTACATACATTTCCTTGTGTACAAATGTGTTCATGTTCACATGTGTGCTCATATGTACTAAATATGGAATACAGCTTAATCACTTCCAATTTCTGGGAATTTTGGCTGCACTTCCATTTTTAAGTATTTGGAACTGTTCTTGCTTTATATTAACTTAATGGGTTTGCCTGTTTTTAATGAGCATGTTTAGTGCAGTAAGACATCATGGTCACTCAATAGAATGTTACTTTTGCGTACATTGTGTTGCAGGCCAGAATCTGACTGATTAATACATTGCAGGTGTCAGCCAAAATACAAAAGGATAAAGAGAAGGCTAAGGGGGTGAAGTTATTCCTTTTCACTGGCTGGCTGCTCTTGTTGAGGGCTGCAGAAGTCACTCTGAGGCTGGATTGGAAAGACATCCCACTCAGAAACACAAGCCTAGAAACAATACTTGTATCATCCTTTCCATCTCCACAAATTATTCCCACTCATGGCAGAACAAAGGAAAAACAACACCAGGCAAAGGGGCCCTTTATGAGGCTCTTGCCAGCCAAAGTACATATGTCCATTAAAGTTTAGGTTAGCACCTGTTTTTTGGGAGTCAGATGAAACTTTTTTTATATTTTGTTGCCCATCTGTACAAAACCCCTGCAATCTGTGCAGGCCTGCATAGTAGCTAAGATAAACGTATATTTTCAGTGTTTGATTAAATCTTGTCTGAACTATCAGTTGTGTAATGAGAAGAGCTGGCTTGCTCTGAGGTGCTAGCTGTCAATGGTTACTGTTAATCATAATCTAACAAATACCAGATACAGATATTTGGCAATTGAGAACTAGCATTTTTCTTATTTAAGGTGATAGGAATGAAGGAAACATAAATCATAAAGTACTCATTTTCCTATATCTGAAGGTGCATTAATACTTAACATTTGTCTACATTTCAAGACAACCAATTCATGGTTATTGCCAAAGGATTGTACGTTTTAAATTGTTACTCAAGTTATCATTAGAGAATTCATTGACTGTTTCTCTTTCCTGGGTTAATTCCACTAAAGACAGCACTGTTGGACCTTTGTAGAAAGAGCCAGTTCAACCTCATTAAGGACAATTTGCTGCAAACATCATAGATGACCATAGCAATAATGTATACATTATTTTTAATGTTTTAATGCTAATTTACACTTCTGAAGCATCCTTATGGTACTTTTATGTGTACCTGTAAGTAGAGCAAATTTTAGTTCTTTTCTGAAATTGTGTTTACAGAGAGCCTACAGAAATATTTTATTGAATTAAGTCCTGATAATGTAAATCATGTCAACTACCTAAAGAAACCAGATGATAACCATTAAATAAAATTGAAGACAAGTTCAGACCTTGAAAACTTAATTTCACTGAGATCCCAAACATCCTGAAAATTAAGTACCCAGGCTAAGGTAAGTGTATAGGCTCCCACTCACAAGGGGCTTCATCATGGTTTTAAATCACAGCATGGTGCTGTAGGCTAGACAGAGCTGCACTTCCCAGCTGGAGATATTTTGACTGACTCACGGGGTTTTCTGAACAGACCTAATGACTCTTTGTAGGGTGTAATATAACCACATGCTTGCATGCTAATATGGACAGTGTAAAGGAGAGTGACCTCTTTCTGTTTTCTTTGGGGATCTGAAAGATCTGTTTCATGTGTATCTCGTATGGCACAATAAAAATTTTCCTGAATTAGTTGTGGAAATTAATATTTTCTACTGTAGTTTGGGTGGGTTTGCTTTGTTTTGTTATCAGAACTAAACTTACCTCATGCTCTTTAAAAGTAAGCAGAATTTTTCTGTATCCTGTAGCCCAGATTAAAACTAACAGCCACTGAAAAACAAGCATCACCTAATTGGAGGCAATCAAACTAAAAATGTTCATACATATGTAAACAAAGAGGAAACCTGAGACATCTCTCAATTCCTAGTGATAACCCCAAATGATTAAATGCCTTTCTCTTCCCCAGAACATCTCTTGGTATAGTTTTTGTTCTTGACTGTTACTGAATTACACAAAACAAGGATATCACCTGCAGGTTCACATCAGGCAAGATGTCTTGGTTTTGAAAGACAGGTATCTGCCAGGGAAAGCTGGAGTTTCCCTTGGAATGGAGAATGTAAACCCCTCACCCCTCCCTTGCAAATTATAATTTTGCAATTAAGGGCTTTCAGGCAAAGATTTGGGAATAGGAATAACAGTTCTTTACTAGGAATATTAACATTACAAATGTAGTAGAAAAACCAACCAAACAAACAAGCAAACAGATAAACAACAATCCTGGAAAACCCTGACAGAGTCAGAGCTGGTCAGGGTGTTGGAAGCAGTCCAAAAATAAGTCCTCCTGGAGTGGCAGATGTGGTTCTGTTGGGGCAGAGATGATCCTGTAGAAAAGGATTCAGTCTTCCTCCAGGATTCTGGTAGAACCAGATACCTCATGTTCCTATGTCTCAGTTTTTATCTAGGTAGGAATGGTTGGCTCCCCCCGCTGGGTGGAGCATCTCACAATGGGATGATGGAATGTGTCCTGTCTGGTGAGCCTTAATGGCCCATTAGCAGAAAATGTCCATCCTCTTGGAGGGAGGACAGGTGGTGAAAGAGATAACAAACACTGCCCCACCTGGTTTTAACAGTTGGCCCATTATCAGAAGGCATCCGCCCCCCTCCCCCCAGAGTTACAAGAGATAAAGAAAAAAAGAAAAACCAAAAACATCTCCCCAACTGCTTTCAACAGATGAAATAGAATACACATTTTTGGTTCCATAACCCAAGACACAAGACTTCCCACAAGGAAGGTGGGAAGTGGCCCACCTCCATCAGGACTGGTAAGGGCCCATCATTATGTACATGTCCACAGCTTTGTGTTGAGATGCCTGTCACCAAGAGAAGGTCTTTGATTTGCTGATCTCCAGCTACTCTCCTGAAGCCTAATTAGCATGATGGATCAGGACTTCAACACCATCCCTGCCAGAGCTGGGGGATTTACCTGGCAGATCTCACTGTTGACAAAGCAGAGCAACAGGGATCACTGCTTAGAGAACACTCAGCTGGGCCACCATAGCTGTGGAAAGGAAGCTTAGAAGCATGTTACACTGTTTTCTGGCAAGGGTGTGTAATGGAATGATCCTTAAGGTTCTGTCCAACCCAAACCATTTTGATTTCCCATGAAAAAGGTTTTTTAGAAAAGAAGCTGCTTTCCAGCCTTCTCTGTAAACTGATATACCCATCATGAAATAAGGTCCCAAGAAAGAAACTAGGAAATGGACACAGCAGTCACCTCACCATTGACAGCTCAGGTCTGTGGGAAAAGACACACCATTCTCACAAACCTAAAGAAACAACAAAAAAAACCCCACAGGTTTTGCCTGGTGTGAGTGACATTGGGATGAACACAAGGATGTGCCTGTGTATCCCATCAGAGAATAACATATAGGTATTAAAAGACACAACAGTGTCTTTTTTAACAGCATTCAAGGTAAATATGAATGAATAGATCTGTGTGATGCAAACCTAAGCTGCTGCCAGCCACTTCTATTACTGCACTTCAGTGTCTGGTCTCACTGAACTCTGGCATCCTTTGGACTTGACAGATTAACACATATATGAAGACATTTGCATATTTATTTTAAACCAGATGTTCTTCAAGCAGTACAGCCAAATTCCCATCATCACTACAATCACATTTTAACATAATGGAGCCATTAAAATTCCACCACATGCTTCTTTGTTAGGAAGAAAGGGTTATTAAAAAATTTCCAGGTGAATTCTAAATGAATCCTAATTAAGGAGAAAGAATCCCTAGGTAATGTCAATTGTCACTATTTCTATTACTGAAAGATCTGGTTTGTACCAAAGACTATCACTTCTTTGCAAGAGCTGAGATCTGTGTTACAGAAAAGGCACTTGGAATAAAGTTTTAAAATATACAGTGCATTGTTTTTGCCACAGACTTATATTTGAGTTTTGTTTTTAATAAAACTTCTGAAATTATAACTTTTACATTGAGATCATGGAGAATTCAGCTTTTTGTGTGAAGATTGATATTTGGTAACATGTAGCACAATTAATCACTGTTAAATCAACTAATCCAAAGCTCTGGAATGCAAAGAATGAGGGTGACATTTTTTTTGTTAAAACTGGAAAGTTTCAATCCATAAAGTGGCAAAGAAAAAAAATTCATATAAAAAAGAGAGATTTATTTTTTGAGAAGGGAGCCAAGAGTAAGAGGAACCGGGTGAGGCTGGAGACTACATTCAAATAGACTTTTCTGATTCAATCTGACATTGTTTTTCTAAACGAAAAATTCCAGACAGTCAGAAAGCAGAGGGAATACCCAGGAAAAACATACATTTGGAGGTGCTACTTTGTATTAAAAAATAATGTCTTGGGGCCAGGAACTGCCCTTTGAATTGTGGCACTGAGAAGTGAGCACAGAAGTCAAAAAATGGCACACCTGGTCGTTTAGCATTTCTTAAATGATTAAATCATTCTTTCCCAGCTGACGGCGAGAGCTGGAGGCAGCAAAAGGCATCTCCCAGAGGCTGAGACCCTGAACATCCCATTACACGTCTTGCAAGACACCCAGATGCCAGAGCAAAGGATGAGATTTATTGAGGTTATTTAAGTTTCAAGTTTGCTTCGGGGCTACACATGGTGTAAGGCAGTTCAGCCTGAACAGGCCAGGCAGAGGAAGGGAGGAGAATATATTTAAGTACTCCAAAGCATAGTGGGTGATGGAGTACCTTAGTATCTTATTCTGGCCAAAAGAAGCAAAGGAAAAGAGTCAGTGAGAGAAGGGAAGAGACAAGGATTGATCCAAAATAGGGCAAAGCTCAAAGATGGGACAGGCCTGCTGATGTGGCAACCACCACACCATTCACTGAAGTAGGAAGTAGCTAATTGGTCACTGTTAAAAGCCTGTCCAAAAGTCAGTGGAAAACTGCAACAGATATGATGGAAGACAGTTCTTGGCAGTGGCACAAGAAGCTCTGCACTTGGAGCTTGCACCACCAGGCAAAGGTCAGCTCAGGCACGTAACTGCTGTTGCAAAACACTGTTGGACATTTCCGAGCGAGTGCCTGGCAAACTGAGGTCTCAGAGAAGCTGAGTGGATAAAGGTCTACAGCATTTCATTAGGTCCCAAGCCTTTCATTAGCATTTCATTTTAAAAAACTGGTGTTTGTTAAAAAGCTGTGTCTGAAATGTTTGAAAAGCTCAGTACAGACAGGCATGATCTACTGCAGTAAGTATGAAGTGCTGTCTTTAATGACATCTAAGTCACAGTAAAGTTGTCTTGAGCACAGGAACACTGAGGAATGTTAAATAACCTAAGTCTAAACAAGGCACAGCACTGGTGAAAGGGAAGGCTGTTGCTAACCAAAATATTACAAATCCACCTTTTTGGGGGCATTCACACAATTTTACCTTTCACATAATTCTATCATGCGAAAGAATAATTCTTTGGAAAAGCACTTTCTTCTCTCACTAAGAAACAACATTTACATTAATATATATATATTTAGAAAAAGGAATGTAAAAATAACTTCTAAGAAAGTTAGAAATGTCTTTTCTAAGAAAGCTAGAAAGATTTTTTTCCTAAGAAAATTATATTTGAACTTTTTACTGGGCCAATGAAGGCCTTTAATAGATTAATTCACTGAATGGTTTTGTGGTATTACCCCCATGTTTTTATGATGGTGAGGAAATTATGCATAAAACTACTAATTCTTGAGTGCGTGAGAGTTCTGAAGAGTTCATTTAGGAAAAGTGTTCAGACACTTAAAACAGCAGATAATTACTCAAAAGAGTTTGAAAAGTTTTCCAGTTCAGCTTATACTCACTTTATCACTAAAGTGTTGAGAAGGGCAATAAATCAGAACATAGAAATTCCCATTTCTGGACATTTCATTTACAAGAAAAGAATGTGAAGGCTTTCTTCATTATGTTTTCCTTCTTCTGCATCATTGATTCAGGCACAGATTTGCAAAAGTGTTTTACTAACTTTTCTGTGCCGCTCAGTCTTCAGCCCTTGCTTTTTTCAACTACTACCTAAATTTCTTCTTCCAAAAGTTCTGAACCAGAAGTGAATCTATCTCTGCAATGAACTAGAAATTGAATGGGTTAAAACAGAATGAGTGGGAAGGAGAGATACACAATTTTTGAAACTTTAACAGTCTTCCCAGTTCATGGCATTTTGTTAAGATTGCAAAATTTTTTAGTTTAACCTTCTATTTAACCTCAGCCTTCAACAAAGCCAATCATAATCTTAAGCTCTTCTTAGAGAGGTAGCAGCAATCACTTCATAATGGTTTGAATTTTGTAACCATTATGTGTGAGTGCACACATTTATATCCCAACTGCAAAGGACCCACATGTTTGGTGTGAGCAAACACAAGCAATCACAAAAATGGTGAGGAGAATTCAGGTATTTGCAGCAGATTTTTCTCTTCAGTCTTGTCCAACTTTAACAATAAAAAATGTAAATTAAAAATTAATCTGAAATGCTATGGGAAAAAAATCAATAGGCAATTTCCTTTAATGGAACTGTACAAGTTATTGAATGTAACCATATGAGTGACTACATCTACTGAATTCAATGAGTCCTTGAAGCATCTGGAGTCCAATGAGAGCACAGCTCACCTGAGCTTGTGCCAGACTGCTGTCCTGAAAGGTGGTGCCTGGTCACCCTCCCTACCTCCAGCCTGGGTCAGGTGTGAGCCTGGGACACCAAATCCTTTGTTCCCAGAGCCAATGGCATGAATCTTTTGGTTTATATCTTAGCTGTTCAGGAGTTATATAACAGGCACCCACATGGCACACAGACCTTGCACATACCATTAACAGCACATTGCTCTTCCCTTAATATTGAATAGATAGAGATTCCTTAACAAAATCACCAATGTGAAACCAGTTTTCTTTTATTTTATTTCACCCTGGCTAGGCAGAGCCAGTATCTGGAGATGGTAAAACCCTTTGGTGTCTTAATCAACCTCCAGTCCATTTTTTTCAATGTCTCCTTTGACCCCTGCTACCCCAGTTTCTCTATCTTCCAAAAAGTCTGGAAAAAAAGGCTTTTTCCACTTGAAACCAGAACACTGGTCAAAATTTTATCTGTAAAGTACATTGCTTGATGTAGCCCCAGTCTGAAGGGTATTAAAGAGATATTTCTAACATAGCATATGTAGTCTCACAAAGACTTGTTGTGTGGCAGCAGTCACAGTTATAGCTCCATAAATTAAAAAATAAACCAAAACCAAAATTATCTTTAATACATTTAGCAACTGCCCAAATAATTTCACCAACTGAATTTTGGATTTCTGCTCCTCAATATTTTCAGACTTCTTCAAAGTAACATAAAGAACCCATGAAGGCCTTGCAGGGAGTGATCCTGCTCAGAGCTCCCTACCCAAGCACTACACCACCAGTTTTGGTGTGGAGGACACAATACTGGGGATTGTTGCTGGGGATGAAGCACTGATTTCTGCGTTAGAGGTTCCATATATTTCTTCTATTAGCTGTAACAGGAACCTCCAGACCTTCCTGCCTGGTATTGTCACCAAGAGGTCCATGACCTTGGTGGAACTCGTGGGATCCACAAAACCAAAACAGTGACTCAGAGGAACTAAAAGAGAAGATATCAAAATGAGGCGTGGAGGATCTCTCTTATGAGAGGCTATAGGATCTGGGCCTGTTTAGTCTATAGAAGAGAAGACTGAGAGGGGATCTCATTAGTGCATATGAACATCTCAAAGGCAGGTGTCAAGAGGAGGGTGCAGGCCCATTCCAGTGGTGACCAGTGACAGGATGAGGAGCAATAGTCATAAACTAAAACACAAGAAGTTCCAGCTAAACACAAAGAAGAACTTCTTTATGTTGAGGGTGGCAGAGCACTGGAACAGGCTGCCCAGAGAGGCAGTGAAGTCTCCCTCTGGAGACACTCCAAACCCACCTGAACATGTTCCTCTGTCACCTGCTCCAGGTGCCTTGCCAGGGTGTCAGACTAGATGGATGATGTGCAGAGATCCATTCCAACCCCACCAATTCTGTGGTTCTGTGACAGGCAGGAGTGCCACATGCCTTCACCCTCTTCCCTAGGAGTTCATCCAGCAGCATCTGCATCCGAGCAGTGGAATCAGGTCACCTTGTGAAACAACACAAGCACAAAGTGGAGAGTGAGGTAACAGGGACTGCATCTGCTGCTCTTGCACATTTGTAATTTGGTAGTTTATAGTAATTTGGTAATTTGCACCAGCTGAATGTGAGGCCTATTTATAAGTTAACTTAGCCCTGCATTTTCACATTAGGGGTTTTAGTGAAACCATTTGAATAATCTAAGTCCCATGATTAGTGCACCAGTTGGTGAATGCCAAGTATCTTTAGAGGCAGGCACAGCACATGTGGGATGCATACAGGAATTTTTAAGGATAAAAAGTGAAACTGTTCTCCCCAATAGTGAAAAGTACTGTAAGTAACGTTATAAATATAATGCATCCTTAGAACAAAAACTGTGACTATGCAAGAAGAGGAAAGTACGGTTGTTGTCAGAGATGTCAGAATATGACCCTTTTAAACTATAGGATACTTCAGAAATTATTTCACAACCTTTTACTCTCTGGAACACAAGAAGTTTGCTCCAGAGCTCAAGCTGCAAAGAGCAATTGCCGTAGCTGAAAGCATTTGTTTCAAAGCACTGTGGAAGTAAATGAAAGTGTCATTTTGTGCTAATGTGATAGGCAGCTACTCTGCCTTGTCAGAACAAGCAAAGTCCTGTAAGCTTTATCCCATTGCCACAGGCACTTGGGCACCTCTCTGGAAATCAATCACAGATTGGCCTGAAGAAGAGCAGAGCTGAAACAATGGCACCAGAGTAGAGGACCCCTAATGAAATCCATTTGGTAGCCCACACCTAGGCTGTCTAGACAGCACCTCCTGTGCTTTGATCACTGATAAACCATTCTAAATGTTACCAGGGCTGCTTTTTTGTTTCTGTTTACAGGCAATCAATAGGCCTCTGGCCATTGCCTCTATTTCAAAGCAGTGCTTTTCATCTGACTGCAATCAAATAAAAAAGAACAAAGAGATGGGCATTTTGGATATGAGATACTTATTTTCCTGTGATTTATACAATTTCAAATGAAGAGCGAAAACAAAAAAGCAATTGCGAGTGTACATGTGATAAATGTTTCTAATTAGGCATGCTCTCTTTATCAATTTGAAAGCTGTATTCCCTCCCAAACCAAAAAACAAAAATTTAGTGTAAGCTTTTGTTTGTGTGCCTGTGTCCATGCTCCACAACACTCACCTGTAGATTTTAGAGCCTCTTTTATTTGCATCGAGGTCACTGTGCTATTTTATGCTGTTTGCTAGTTCAGTCATGAGCTAGACTCTGAAAACTCCACATGGAATATCCAGGTACTTTTTCAAGAGGCTCTGTTTTATGATTTAGCCACAGTACAACTCAAACCATAGAAACTGAAAAATCTACCCCAAAACATTGTACCCTACGCTTGCCCAACATACACTGGCCCATAAATAATTCAGGGTTTTTAGTCATACATACTGATCTACACATTTTCAAAGATTTGTCTAAATATTGTTTTGCATGTGGGTTTAAACACGTTTTACCCAAATTCAAGTCCACAAATACCATGTGGTTGCCTTTAGCTGGATGTCGGTGCTTGAACTCTGAGCCCCTCTCATCTTTTATCTTCAGCAACTTGAAGTAGCCTGCTTAAATTCAGCCTTTGAAACCCTCCTAGCCCCTCCCTATGTATGTCATGACAGTTCAGCATCTTAAGCCTCAATCACATACATTCTTTAAAAAAACCCAAAAGATCATAAACCCAAGTAGAGATTTAATCTCGTCTCTGAAATTGGCTTAACCAGTATATCATTTCAATAAATTTTATTTCTTGTGTAATAATCCAAGGGCATTTTGGAGTCAGTTTAACAAAACTTAAAAATATCAGTCTTGTAAGGCTAGGCATTTTTACGTCTTTATACTTGAAAGTATTTCTGTTTCAAAACTCAAGATCATCTCTTTCTGGCTCATCTGTAATCTCCTAAATCATGGATTTCTTTGCTATTTCCTCTTCTCCTCTTTCTGATGAGTTAATGAAGAATTTAATTAGGTGCCTTCAAAATTGCTGACCTCATGGGAAAGGGAACAGATAAATCCTTTCAACAGTGCTCAGACTGCTGAAGATGAGACACTCTGTGGTCCTGTTTGACCAAGTCTTCGACTTCAGATGCTGTGGGATAAAACATTGTATGCTTACCCTTCCCCCAAAATATTGCACAGTGTTTTACTCCCTCATAAAAATCTTATGAAGTTAATAAAGATTTACCATTTATTGGTAGTAGAAGTGACAATATATGGGGGAGAGCAGGGATCCAAAGAAAGTGACAATGCATCAAAACCCCTTTCAAAATATGTTGAAGAAGTAGCAAAGTAGGGAGGAAAAATAGAGTCATAATAAACTTGTTTAGCCACACAAGTGATGAAGAACAGAAAAACTAAAGGCTCTTTCCCAGGGCTGTGTGCATACCATTCATTTACTGATGCTATTTATCCTGGTCCCTTAGAGGATGCACAAAGTTTTCAGAGTTCAAGTCCCTACATTGTATCACTGATTACAATAGGAGGGGTACATTATAAAAACACTCCATAAAACTCTTCAGTTTCATTCCTTTGCCAACATTTTCTTTCAGGCTGATGTTATTTGAAGTGAGAGATCCCAAGGTCTCTGCAAAATAAGGCTGTAGGGCTGCATAGGAAAATCAATTAACATTTAAAGTTTCACTTTTTCACCTCTACTGTTTCTTATCAAAAGTAGGATACGAATTTTGTCTGACTGAAATAGGACTGGAGATGCTGAAAATTATTTTCTACTCCTAGAGTAATTACAGCAGTTTTAGTAGTGGCCTTTTAAGATGAAGCTTAAATAATGCAGGAGAGAAAAGAGACAATGGCATCATTTATAAACACACTGAGATTTTTACACACTGACTCAAATGTACAGTGGGATGCACTCATGATTCCCTTACCCCTAGCAATATTTTTATTACAGTTTAATTTAAGAACCATTCCCTCTCCTTGAAGTCAAAAGAGTTAACTGGGTGTAAATCTCCCAGGAATAAATGGAACTGAAACGGTGCCCCTTGGAAAAAGACCAAAACAGCTTTCCCAGAAAGAAAAAAACTGAAATCCTATGAGTACCCAATAACTTTGTGAACAAATTGCAGATTTGAGCCAAAAAGACATTAAAAACAACAGAACTTTGCTTGAATTCAGCTTACTTTGAATTAAGTTTTTAATTATCTGAGCCTTCAAATTACATATTTAAACACTCTTTATAACTAGAAAAAAGTAGGGGGAAAAAAAGTAAGATTGAGATTTTTTTTCTCTGTAGCAGTCTTTCTTCTAGCTGCAGTTAGCCATCAGATCTGTCATATGTCATTTTTCAGCTCATTAGGTGGGATTTTGGCAATTTCTGTGTACAGTAAGAGGTATTGAGCAGTTGAAGCTGGGAAGGTCAAATATTAAGCGCAATGTCATCATCCCTAATAGCTTCCAAGGAAAATTCTTGCATAATTGTTTAATGCCATGAGCTGCCCGTAGTGGGACATGCTCGTTTTTGCCAATTTCCATTAACTCTTGAGGCTCACGGCCAGAAGCCTGTAGGAGTAGAGGAACGTACTCAGATTGGATCAAGCTGTTTTGCTGATATTCCTGCTGCCCCATATTAATTTAATGAGACTCCCCAGCAATGAGGAGAAGCCTCAGAGGGTGGTGCAGCATATGGTCCAGTAACACAGCAGAACACACTTCCCTTTGCATCCAGAGATGACAAATTGTGCGCAGGGCACTGCTCAATTAGCATTTGCATGCTTTGGCCCCAAATCAGCAAACAACTTCCATGTGCATTTTGCTCAAGCAAGTCCCCATGAGATCAACAGCATTGCTTATGGTGAGAGGCACGTACATCACTGTGAGCAGCATGAGGGCCTTCTTTGGACAAACATCTGTGGCAGCAAATATGGGAGCAAATCCCTCCCTGCTGCAAACCAGCCTGCTCCCAGTGCTGGCTGTGGGGTGCTCTGGCACTGTGTGCATCATGCCAACAGCCAAGAGAAGGAAGATTTTCATAAGTATCACAGAGTAATGCTTCACAATCCCAACTGTTTCTTTTAATGTGTTTTTTTATTGTGGTAAAGTCATTTCAAGAAAATTCATCCTTTTTTTTCTGAGAATGTTTCAATGCTGAAGGCAGAACTGACTTTCAAGACTCATCAGTATAAAGTAATTAACTGGAGTAACTCAAGTGGAATAGATTGTCCCAGGAAACCTTTCTGGTGTGCATGTATAGATGCTCCACTCCAGAATAAGTGAGTTGTAGTCCAGATCTCAGTGTGTGCAGAAGCCTAAGGGTAATTACTCTGCAATAATTTAGTCCATTTTTTAGCCTTGGCCTTAAAATGCTCTCATTAAATCAGTACCAGAAAAAACACAGTTTTCTTTTAGTAGAATATGTAAGTTCAAATACAGCAAATTTCTGGTTTATAAACTAGCTTACTTTGTATTGAAATATCAAATCATGGTTGAGGGACAATAATTTTCAGCTGAAGGACAGAAATTACCAGCAAAAAACCAAAAAAAATTTTAACCACTGAAAACAGACAGATGACAGTGTCCTTTGTCTTGCACTTGCTAAATGTCTGTACACAGATTTTTACATGAGTTCTGCTGATGCACAGTGTCATCATTTGGTTACAAAAATGGTGCCTCAGATTCCACTCATATTTTTGCAATAAATTAACACTTGCAATTTAAAATTTAGATCTATATTGCAACAACGCATTCTAGACAACCAATTCTCTCATTCTAGACCAAACAGATACCAATACTACTTTTTAAAAATATGTTACTTACATATCTAATATTTATAAACTGTACATATAAACAAAAATATGCAAATAATATCAATGTTACAAACCTACTGCAGTTTCAAAAAGGAATGTTTTTACACATAGTCAGCTAGTTAAATGTCTCTTTTTTGATCAAAACATACTTTTTCCCTTGTAAATTATACCATCAATCTAGGCACAGAAACATTTGAGTCTACCAACCCCTCAAAAATCTAGATTTGAGAACAAAATCAACCATTCCTTAAGAATGAAGAGGGAATTTTATGTGTTAGGTTTTACCCTTCCCTGAAGGATTATTTCAGTAAAAGAAGACTAAATTCTCTCAAGGTACTAGATCTCACTTTTCCACTGTTCTGTGTAGCAATTTATGAAGGTGTGTCATTGGTCTTCTGGTAACAGGAACACCTGCATTCACAGACAGCAGCAGGGAGGTACCTTACTAAAGGTAAGGTAAGTAAAGTAAGGTAAGGAACCTTACTAAAGGTAATTCT
This sequence comes from Phylloscopus whistleri, assembly GCA_017589585.1. NCBI lineage: Eukaryota > Metazoa > Chordata > Aves > Passeriformes > Phylloscopidae > Phylloscopus > Phylloscopus whistleri. Next base: position 639,537 of record JADMLD010001629.1, on the reverse strand, counting down.
TTACTCTGTAAACATACTTCTGTCCAATTTTCTGCATCCAAAAGAAATAAAACCATCCAAACCCTGGCTGAAATTCTAGCCAGTGGGAAATCAACATGGAATTCACTGTTGATTTCGTTGACGGGTCAAGATTTTATTTTCAGATTCTCTCTGTTTTCTACTTTATAACAGGTAATGTGGCATTTTTTTGATATTTTTCTGTGTCACAAAGCCACAGAAGTAGATGAGGCTGGTGGCCCTGAGTCCACAGCAGGAGCCATGTACCTGTCTGGGCAGGAAAGGCAGAAGCTGTCATGACTGAAGAGTGAGGTGAGGTTAGAGTTTCTCCTTTCCCAATCAGCCTTTCGATTGTTAATGTGGTAGCATGTAGAGTTAACACAGGGGATTTGTCCTCATATGTGGGCCAGGTAAGAAGACCAGAGCTGTGCTGGATGCAGAGGTGTGTCTCTACAGACATCCTTCTGTGTACACACACAGTATCATGACACAGCTTTGAGGAGGAAAGCTAGAATGTATCACTGGACTTTAGAATTGACAAGCAAAACAAAATAATTTCTTTTTTGCAAGATCTTAGAACTGTAAACATACTACATTCTACCACTATCAGAGGCAGAGAGGACTAAAATGAACATTAATTTAGCCTTTCCCACTCAAGGCAAGTCTGTATCTGAATGAAGAGCTTTTTTATTTTATTTTATTTTATTTTTTGGTTGCTTTGCCTGAAAAAAAAATGTAACAAATGCTTTCTTTGTTGAAGAAGCCTAATTAGAAGCAGATAAAAATCAGGAAAATATTTCTTGCATTCTTTCAAATAGAAAAAAATGTGCCTGCAATTGTGATCTGAAAAGGAGCTGTCTTTCTGTTTGTTAAAGAGAAACTAAGGATGCATTGTGCAACCTTATCTATATCTACCCCATGTGTCACAGAATCCTGTTGAAAACAGGGATGTTTATTTTACTCAGTTCTTCCCAACAAAACTGCAGTATCCTACATATAAATGAGTTAGCACTTTTCCACAGTCCATTTCTTTAATTTAGGTAATAACAGCATACCCCCATAAGTAGCTGTGAAGATAAAACAATTTTAGCATGAAAGGATAATCATATAATCCCAAAGGAGTAAGAATTACGGGAAAAACTTGCCCTCGTGACATTCATCTTCTCAAGAGGCATACTTAGATGATACTGAAGAGAAACAACAAAAAACCCCTGTGATATAAATAATGCACTGGCTTTTGCATTTCCAAGGTGTTCTAAAAGTAGGAAGTTAAATAGAAAGCTGCATCACTGAATTTCTCTCTTCATATCTGTTCCCACAGCGCCATGGCACAAATCATGTAGACAAGCTTAGAAAGAAGTGGTTATAATGCCAAAAATTGCAATCATGGGTTCTGAAGGTACTTGTTTTACACTTTTCTACACAATGATTGCAGAGTATGTGATCCAAGCAGACATTGCTCCCAGCTGAAATGCACACAGCGCTGCCTTCCACAGCATTACAGGGAAGTGCTTAGCCAGAGTAACAGGTTAACAAAGCATTGGCAAATGGCTTCTTTGTTCACACTGTCGCAAAAGTAAGCAGACAGGGAAACTGGGGCAGGGGGCTGGTTTAAATTCTGTAACGCATAAAACAATTTCTCGTTAATTAATTCAGTCATTAAGTAGCAGTTTCCCTGAGGGTAGTGTAACCTGAACAGGATATCACAATTACAGCACTCATTCCTTTTTTAAGCTTGTTGGCATTTGACATGAAGAATTTATCAAAAAAGACATCTCTGTTCAGCAAACTCTTAAGCAGCTCTTCCTGACTTCCTTTATACCTTGATTCTCCTTTATTCTCCTGGTAGGCAAGGTGTGTAAGAGCATCAAAAGTGGCTGTACTGCTTCCTTTTCAATACATATAAGACCTCTACTACTGCAGAATTGGCATGCCTGTCTACCAAAACCTCAACCATGTCTTCTCTCAAATCTTGGATTAAGGAATCTTGATTTAATAGCTAAATTTTCCAAAGTAGCCGGTATCTAAAAAAGGGAAATATTTAAGTATCTTTTAAATTCTGATGACTGAGTGATCCAAGAAGGCAGTAAGGAAGCAGGCACCAAAACCATATGGCAGGATTCTTTTGTCACTACACTTGGTCTTCATGGGTGTGTTGTGTGTGTGGATGGTTGGTGCATGGTGACAGAGAATTTCTTGTGCACAGACACCAGCCACTGCTTCACTCTGTGCCCTGGCCCCAAGCCATGCCACCAGCCATTGCTCTGCTCCTAACCAAGAATAGCTGTAATTCAGCCAATACCAGACTGTATTCTTCAAAGCTTAGAAGTCATTCAAGACAGAAATTGCTGGGAGCTGCCCCATAAAAAAATCTGAAATGCTCAGTCCTCTCCGGCAGGACCCTAGCCCTTCAAAGACTAAAAGGAAGGGGAGGAAAAGCAGCCTTAAATTGCAGAAATCTACAGAAAAGGAGCTCCATATTCCTAGTGAAGCATCTCTGAATTTCTCTGAAGATCTGGTGCAGAGTTCTGCTCTGCCTCACATGATCCATAGGAAAACAGAAATCTTGTGAACAGAATGAACCACCTCCATTACTGAATGATTTTTGTAAGCTATAAGTTTTATTTTAGTGCAATTCATTTAATGGCATTTCAGGCAGTTTTTTGGCATCTCTGTGCAAGAAAATAAATCACTGCTTTGCAAGATGTGTCTTGGGTCCCATAGGACTCTTTGCACCCAAAGGGCACCACAAACTTCCACTGTGTTGCAACATGAGATTTGCAGTGAAATACTCACAGGAAAAATACTGCTTCAGGAAACAGGTTGTTGTCCATGCACTAAGTCCAATTAGGACCACGTTCTTTCCCACAGTGCTGGATTTTGATTTCTTTCCTGGTTCAGCAGTAAAGGAAAGGTTTTGAAGACCTCAGGCAGTCTGAGAATTGAAATGGTAGAAAGATTTAGATGACTCTGTCCTGAAGCAGGATGAGCAAAACATAAACCATAAGTCAAATTATTTGTGGTTGATAAAAAATGGTGAGATGTACAAGGCAAAGGTGTCCAAGGAAATATTTTTGGGTCAGTTTAGAGCAACCATTATAAATGTTAATGTTCCAGCTCCAAACAGCATAAGAAAACTTGTTCTTGTACCATATTGGCTGGTTATGGAGAATGTGGAAAAGACTTTTTGCATCCACATTTTTCAGTTTCTCTTTAGTTTTCTCCTGTCCTAAGGAGAGTTTTTCTAGTCATTCATATATGTCCTGTAAATGTCTAAATGTGCATCTTTATTCATATAACTATTTCAAGCAAAAATCCGGGCCACAGATGGGCAGAACAAACCTTCTGCATCTTAACTGACCATTTCCTCCTGAACAAAGTAGCAGCAAACTGCCAAGGCTGAAGCTCCTCTCTTAGAGATGGGCAAACCCTTTATGTATGTATACAAAAGTTTTGGATGAACTCTGTGAAACTTGTCATGTGAATGTTCACTGGGTCAGGCATTCAATTTGCAAAGGCAGTAGATTCAGAGAGTCCAGGATGCAAAGAACTGGCAGTTCTCAGATAAAACAGAATTTGTGAGACTGTAATCCATTCCATTAATCACTGTCAAGGTTGCCTCCACAAAAACAGTGACTATTGCACTTATAGACAGCATCTGACTCTCCTTGATGCTGTTAAGGGAGCTTTCTGAAAATATGTGCTCACTGCTCCAATGTAAAAATTTCTGACCACATTTTATCATGGTAATGACCAAAACAGCCAGTCTGGATTATAGCTGCAAATAACAATTTAACCAAAGAATTTTATCCAATGGAAAAATCAATAAAGTTTACAACGAGTGCAGGTCTTAATAGCCACAGGGCAGCCACTAATATTGTCATTAAAAATATTCTTGCCTTTATTAATTTATGTTTTTCCTCTTAAAAAAATCTATGTGAGCAATAATCATAAGGGAACACCCCTACATTCATTTGCTTTTCAAATGTGCCTAAATTATTTAGCTTGTCTAATGAATTTGTCTTGTACTAAGATCTTTGCTATTAGTCCTTGCCCTGCAGCCCTACTTGGCATTGCTGTCAATGGAAGTGCTGGCTGAGTGAGAACTGAGTGTTTGGGGACAACTTGAACTGGAAAAATTGAGAAGTTAAACAACCCATCCAAATTTGTGTGTTGACTAAAAGTACACTAAAACGACAGAAAGCTATCTATGTGTTTAATCAGAGTTGTTTTTAGTGTGCCAAAAGGTGTGCATACTAGAGAATTTTAATTCTGGGGTTTCTACCCTGATCAGGTCTTTACACAAGTAGTTCCTATGAAAACTGGGGGAAGAAGAAGAGCTCAGCCCCCCTGGGGTCCTCACTCTCTGCCACAGTGCATGATCCCAAAAGTCCAGAGTGAATCTATTTAGTCCTTCTATAGTTCTCATTAGATATTACTGTAGCCAAAATGTCCATGCATTTTCTGGAGTGTAGTGCCAGGGCAGCAGAACAGCTGGAAGGTCTAGAGCTGTTCACTGCAGAAAAAGGATGCTCAATTTGGAGCATCCCAGTATGTGTATCCAACCACCTTACTCTTTACAACCCTTCCCTGCTTCCATCACAGTCTCAGGAAGACTCTTGGGGTAGCACTGCCTTCAAAGCTCAAAATCAATGAACTGCCACTTCACACAGTCAGCTGAAGAAATTGAGAATCACACAGGACACCACCAAGAAAAATGGGCTCAGAAAGCATAAATCAGAAATTAAGCTCCCAGCTTAAAAGAAATAGTAAACCTAAGACATAGTAAATAATTCTTCATCTGAAAATCACATTTCCAGAAAAGTAACAGAAAATTATTTCTTTAGCAAAGCAATCAGTATTAATGGTCTGATATTTAATAACTGGTATGATTTGCCACGTCATCAGTGTATCTACTACAAAAAGATATTCTGGTACAGACACTCAAAACAGTTTAGTGGAAGAATGCCTTGTTCAGAAAAGGTAATATACTTTGTGAGTCCCTGGTGTCCCACAGCAGACCTCTTCTGATTAGTAAAAAGAAGTATTAAACCCAAGAAAAGAACTGCAAGTCAGTACCAAAAGTGTCAGGACACTGGCCACGTAAGAAGGAAGTAGTGATCCTCATGCTCAGAGTTCCAGGGAATCCACTGGCTGTGCTTTTCTGAGTTGCCAGGAAACAAGAACAGGTGAGTTGCTGCTGAAGGACATTCCAAAGTGGGGTTTGTCCTGCTGCCTCATGTCATATTCTTTACAAATTTGTTCTAAAATTCTGTATTCCTGCTGTGTTGTTTTTTGATTTGGTTTTTTGTTTTTTTCCCAATAAAAGTGAAAATAGGTTTTGGATCATCTTGAAAATTATGATGTCATCCCTTATCTCACTGGTTTCAGTGTAAGCAAAAGCATGTCCATGATTGCATGGGAATGAAGAATTTGGAAAAAGAACAGGAGTCTAAACAACTCCCAAGAAAAAAATCATTCTGATAACTTCTTACTCATGTATCAGGACAGATTTATCCAGCAAAGGAACGATTGGTTGTGCTCTTTCCTTATCCACAGCTCTGCTGATTTTTTGAGTGATGAATTATCTGAACAGGAGGCTGGCAAAACCAGAAATACATCAGAGAAACAAACAAACCCAGGAATTTATTGTACCTCAGTAAAATTATTTGTCATATATTCCTTAGTTGTATAGAAACAGATTTTTTTCCCTCCAGATTTAAAAATAATTTTTAAATAATTTTAATTTTATTTAAATTAACTAATTAAAAAGTATTTTAATTTTAAAAATAAATTTTGGGCCAGCCAGGATCATTTTGGCCAGCTCAAGTGTTTATGACATTTTGAATAGGAGTTGAGTAAAAATTTAAGTGTGGAAGGGACAGTATCTCTCAAAAAAAAAGCTATCTACAAAACCAGCAGAGAGTACTGATTATGATTAAAAAAAACTATCAAACTCTTTGAGCATGCTGTGCAGTGATAAAAACCAGGATGTTCCTAGAAGCGAAAAATAAGTTATTCTTATGTGCACTCCACAGAGCAACCCAGCAGAAGTATGACATTGAGTAATTTACACCAATTATACCTTCCCTGATCAAAAGAATTGTGTTTCTATTGGCCTGAGTTTATGGAAGTTATGAATACGAAGATATTAATGGAAGATCATGGGCATTAAGATACTTATAGTTTATTTGAGAAAACACAAAATTTTACCTTATGAACTGTATTTGTATTGATTCCCTGTCTTGACTGAGGGCTGGAAGAACAGGAAGGACATTTTGGTCACAATTGTTCATTTTATCAGCTCTAAAGAGCTCTGCTTTATTAGTGGTCAGAGACAGCTTATTCTAAAGAACTTAAAGAAGAGTAGCTCTTCCCTCAGCATTAACTTCCTGCTTAAATTAATTCAGGCCAATTTTCAGTCTCGAAGGACAGCTGATGAAAGGAAGGCTTAGTGGGGCTGAGTGAAAGGGCCCAGGCTGGTACTGCCAGGTGGCCTGAAACAAGATTAGTTGGCATTAAGTTCTTTAAAAGCAGTATTGTAGCTTAAGCAGCTATCATTGTGTAGTTTTTTTCTGAGACACTGACAGGGCAAGGATGGTATTTTTTAGCTATTTCCTCTGCCACAAACACTTTGGAAACTTGGGAGCTGTAACTGTGAATTCCAGGTATCAACAGGCTGTGCTCAAAGGCCTAATCAGTATTTTGAGGATCAGAGAGAAAGGTGGGTTTTGTGCCTTCAACCTGTGGGTGTAACCTTAATGTGATGCTCTCTCTGATTTATCCTTCCCTACACAATCAAATAGGATTGTTCTGTTGTGTGGTGATGGAAAGGGTTGCAGTCCCTCCCAAGTGCTTGCAGATTGTGACATGACTTGTATGTGTCTCACTCTACTGGGAATGATGTTGGAAATATTCACAGTATTTTGGCAAAAATCTGCTTTTGAGCATGAAACTGTTTTCCTCTGTTTTGATATCTCTCAATGAAACAACGCATGGTCCTGAATTTTTAGCATACCTCAGAAGAAACTCCCTTAACAGAGCTGGAAATTTTGCCAAGGACAGTGTGACAGTAACAAGGTGGTTTTTCAGACCCTCTTGCACATATCCCTAAAAAAACCTGCCCTGTAGATACAAACACAAAGCACCACTTGAAGCATATACCTACAAAGTATAATCCTCCACATGAAACGTTGGATTTCGTCATGCTATTGAAAAAGGTGCTAGAGATGGCACATGAGAAACTTGGCCACTTTGACACTACTGTCAATACCCTAAAATTCCTGAGTGAGCATTAGGAAGAAAAGAAATTGTGATAATGTTGCCAGAAGCAGGAGGTTCTGCTTTTACACCACGGCTGTGTGTCTTCTGGAGAAGAAGGAGGCTGTGTACAAGTGTGTAGGCAGGGATAAAACACAAAGCATGCATTGTGCTGATACCTGTTCACTGGAAGCTGAAAGCCTTGCTAGATTGCTCCTCAGAGCTGCTATTTTTTTTTCTTTTTACCTCGAGGTGCTGATTAAGCATTATTTTGCCAGAAATAATGCAGCTATTTCAAAATAAAGACTTAGAACAAACACACTTCCCGCTGAAGCATAGAAAACTTTTTTTTTGTCTCAAAATTTCTGCTATTTAGTTAATTTTTTTAATACATTCAGGACTAAAAGAGAGAAAGAAGATTTGCCCCACTGGAAAAGCAAAGAAGTACAACACTTATGGATGGAATTATGAGAGAAAGAAAAACAATAACACTTTCAAAACTCATTATTTATAAATTTTAATGTATGGAAGATGGAGTTTTTCTTACAAAATTCAATTGTTTTGCACCCTAAGAAGCAGAGGTCTTTTAAAAGGCCTCATTATGCTCAGTGATGATTAGAGGGCAGAGTTTCTTGTGAATGAAGTATTTTTGTTTTGAAGTTTCCTAGTCTAAATTGTATTGAAAACTCTAGAGTTTTCTGGGTTGCTGGGTGAGCTCAGAGAGGCTCTAAGCTGCAGAGCTGGCTGGTCAGTGAGTTCCTCAAGCACTGGCCTGGGGTAAAAGAGGTGCTTCCATTTCCTGTCATCTTTGAGACCAGCCAGCCAGATGACATGCATACTTCTGGTGTGTGGGGAAAATGGGTAATGAACATAAAAACTCAGCAGCTACAAAAAATCTTTGCTTCTCCAGAGAACTCAAGCTCCTGACCTGGATTTTTTTTTTGTTCCCAGATGGCCTTGCAGGCTGTGGGGGGCAAAACACAAGAGCAGGATCTCAGGCAGATTCCCATCATGAAATAGCCTGCTTTCCATCAAAAGACTTAGAAGAATTGACCCATCTACCCAGAATGTTCCAGAATGTTTCAATTTCCAACAAGGCACTGTGATGCCCCAGGCACACCACGTGTGCTTTTGGGTACCCCAAATTCCCAAAGCAAGGCCCTGGTGCTGAGCCCTGGGCTGCTGCCCAGGAATGCTCTGAAGGCAAAGCCAGACATCATGTCCAGAACTCAACCACTTTATTTGGTTCCCACCTACTGCTTAGTCTTGAGACTTAAACATTGACTTGCCCAGCTCACATAAACCTAATAGGAATTGTAACTCGTGTGTCCAAATGCTGGCTGCCAGTGAGATTAGAACAACCTATCTCTGACATCATTAGTTAAAAAGTGTCCCTAAGTGCCTTGACAAGTCCAGTCCTGCTAATTGCCACATGACCAGAAATTGAACCCAGATCTCCTAAGGCACAAGTACCCTACTTTTCCTAAATTGCAAGTTTTGGCATCATATCTTTGTAACTGCATTTTCTCCATGAACACAATAGTTTTTAGGATACAATAGTTGTATCCCAGACCCCAATCCCCAAAAAAGCAAATTAAAAACATTGAGGCCATTATAAATATGCTTGCCAAACCCAAGTTATGAAGATATCCACTGCTCTACAAACGAGACAAATACCTTTTCAAAGATGTTCATTTTCAAAATTCTTTGAAAAAATACTGCTGAGTGAATAATTTATACTAATGAAAGTACATGACAAATACTGCTTATTTTACTGTTTGGTTAATCTTGTTGAACATGTAGGAGTTTTTTCCATTGGTCCTGGGACTTAGTTCACACAGCTTTCATTTCAATTTTTCGTTTACCTCATACCTGAAATTTCATCTGTGTTGTGGAATTGTTGGCAAGAGTAATTTTTTATGTTTCCTGATAGACTGAACAAATTCTGTTCAGTCAGGAAATTTTGTTTCTTTTGCTCTTTTTTGTACCATATCACAGAAGTGAAATTTGTTTTCCATCTTCATTCTTTAACAATTTTAGTCCCACTGAGTTTAGCTTTCACTTTAGCAAAACACAGAAAATGTATGCCGTAAAGTAAATTAATTTAGAAGTTTGTTTACCTACTGTTTTTTCTTCTTGCTATTTAACCAACTTCTTAAACAGCAACTTAAATTAGATTACTGTTTAATGAAGGATTAAATTTTACCAGGGCTAACTTTTTCCACAGTGACTTAAAGAAAGCTGAGGAAAATGACACAGCCTGGGAACAATTGCCATATTTGAAGCCTGAGGCAGCTTCTTTGCAGCAGTGAGCTAAGGCCCAGGAGCCAATGCAAAATTCAAACCTCCAAGTGAAACATGAACTAGACTGTAAGTTGTTTTCAGCCTCCTTTTGCCTTGATGGTAAAATTTGAAGTATATTCTTAGTGGCTGCTCTTACTAATTTAAAAATTCAAAAGCCTCACTGCATTGTGCATGTCACTTTTTACCACAAGAGTCACATTATAGTTACTATAATTGCTCTGTAGAAGTCAGATATAAGCCTGTGTTTAAAGGAACACATTTTTATGAAACTTTAATAATGGCATTGTTACAGATTGCTCTACCAAACTAAGTAACTCAGCCTGATGCTTTTTTTCTTAAAGGAAGCTATGTTGGAAATATATTTTCTAGCTTCTCTTTAAAGTGAATCAAGTTTTCAGCACAACCCTCTGGAAACTTTCCACAAAAAAGAAAAAAAAAAAAAAAAAAGAAAAGAACCTTTTCCAAGTACAACCCCTAGCATTTGCAAAAGGGTCAGATGCAAGTTGGGTGTCTGGCACCTACCTGATGCTCACAGGAAGGTATTTGGTTCTTCAGCTGGTGGGCATGAGCACAGCAATAATGTCTAATGCTGGGAGTTTCTCTCACTGTTGGTGATAAAGAGATTTGACCAGTTCATGGAAGGATAATTGCAAGACTGTTTTGAAAGGCCTCTTAGGAACACAATCCAGAATGATGAGAATGTGTGAATGTTTCTTTTTCTTTGCAACTGCTCTTCAAGGAGAATGTCCTTCTTTTCTAAACTCAAGTTCCAAGTGGCTGGAAAACTTTGCATGAATGCAGATATTCCCTGTGGAAGTGGAGCTGTTTTGGCATAAGATGATGGCTAAAACAAGACCTTGCATGAGGCTGTTGGCAACAACAGTGGTTTGTCCTGGAAGTTTCAGGCCCAGTTCCATTCTGTTTTCCAAGGGAGACTGGACATTAATGGAAAGCACATATCTTCTCCCACCAGTGAGACATTCCCAACCTTTCCTCTCCTCTCAGTGCAGTTTGCACATGTTGCATTTGCCAGGCTGACTGTCAGGTGAAGATTTTTGGGGCAGCTTATAGGGCCAAGAAGGTTGATCAAAATTGCTCTAGTCCCTAAAAACTAGTTTTGATAGGAATCTAAACCAGTTTGTGGAAAGAAAGCTGCTTGCCTGTATTTACTTTGTTCATGTCCAAACTGTCCACAGCATGGGCTGTGTCACAGTGGTGTTTTACACAGTCACCTCTGCCCAGACAATGAAAACTCTGTGCTAGCAATAAAACTATTTCATGGAAATAGTGGTGGTGTAATCAACAGAGGATTTTCACGGTGGTCTAAGCTTTGAAACTAATTCTTTTTGACTAATAAAAATGAAAAGTGTTCCTATTTTGAAATGTACATATTAACTATATGAAGCCTTTTATTATGTCAAATTATAATTTTTAAAGGCAGGTAGATATATAAAATGTACCCAATCCCAAGAGCATATTTTTTTTCTAGTGCTTAAAACCAGGCAACAAGGGAAGCAGGAAAAATAAAAACTGAAAATAGAAAGTGAAATATGAACTGAATATCTTTGGTGCGGGTACTATTAATTACAATCAACGGCTATGACACTTTTTTACCCCTCCCTACTCTCTGACTACTTTGCTGTGCTCAAAAGGTATTTCCCAGAAATATTTATTCACCTGCAAGCAATAGAGCAAGGCTGCAGAGTTTTAGAGCCCAGCTCTGGGCCCTGCTGGGGCACCCCAAGCAGTGCAATCCCTTCCTTCTGCCAGCCCCTGGCTGCTGAGGAAGCGCCGTGGCGCCGGCAGGGTCCCGGTGCCACACACACCTGGGACAGCAGGGAGGGGCTGAAAAAGAGGAGATGGAACGAAGTGAGGGGCCAAAGAGTGCCCTTTAGTGGGCTTGGCCAGATAGCTACACAGGCCAAAGGATGTTTGGAACAGTCCCAAGAACCTGAGCAGAACATCTAGAAACTCTATATTTAATAGCTATATATTTCTAATATACATGTAATACAGTTATATATACAAAATAAAGAACAGATGCATCTAATTATTTACATATACATAGCTCTGTGCTGTAGTTACTTTTTCAGTTGCCTAAATATTTCAAGAATAAAAAAGGAAGAAAAAGTTAGAACTTTGATGCCTCAGAAAATAAAATCAAAATTGTTCCATAACTTTGACCAAAACCCAGCTTATTTACTCCTTAACAACTATTTCTAAAATTTTAAATAGAAAGATATTTCTTTCAAAACTCTACTAATACATTAAAATCTGAATATACATTGTTCCCATTTGCCACCTTTCTATGGGACCTACAATGTAAATAGTGAATATAAAATGCAGAGTAAAAAAATTTACGCTTTAATTGTAAGTGTAGCTCTGTTAAGATGTATGTAGACCACTGCTCCTGTATGGTACTGTTCATGCTTGGATTCTGTATATCTCTTGTACTTATGCAGAAAATAGTTTGGAAGTTAAAATGGTTTATTAATTTTATTTGTAGTGCCAAGCCAAGCAAGCCTTCAACACTGGTAATAAAAAAAAATTAAAAAAAAAAAATCCCAAACAAGCAAGCAAGCAAGCAAACAAACAAACAAACAAACAAGTGGGTGTGGAGGGGGGGAATGAGAAGCCTCATAATGACAGAACTGATATTTTCTTAACTAAGATGTGTACCAGGGAAGATATAAGGCCATCATCACCTCTCTTTCTGGGATCTCTGTGGCCAGGACTACCCACTGCCTTTGAAGTCAGGGAATGGAAAAAAAAGCAAAAGAAAATTAGTAAGTTACCATCCCCAGGGTGTTTGTTTTGAAGCTGGATTGTAATACAAGCACAGATGTTATCTTCATTAAAGCATCAGAATCATATCTAAAAAACATCATTACAATTGGCACTACTGGTGTGTTCTCCTAACAATGGCCCCTAAGAGTGGAATTGGAGTAATGTGGTCCCAACATCTCTGGAGAAATGTTAGAAAGATCTCAGTGTTCTGGATGGTCCTGTGTGCAATCAGGATCCAAGCCAACCCTGGAAGTGCTCAAGGCCAGGCTGGATGGAGTCTTGAGCATCCTGGTCTAGTGGAAGGTGTCCCTGCTCCTGGCAGGGAGGTTGGAACAAGAGGATCTTTGGGGTCCTTTCCGACCCAAAGAATTCTAGGGGTCTGTGACAGCACTGTTGGGAAGTTCCCAAAAGAAGCAATATCCTATTTTGCAGCTGTGCTTTGATTTGTAAGGAACTTTTGTGTAAAACAGTGGTGAGAGCACTGCGCCAACACGTGTGAGAGATAGGTTTAGTTGTTTCTTCAGTCTGAATAGATTTCCCAATGTTCTGCCTAAAGACTTGGATACTTTAGCTGATTGTTAATTTCCTCATAACTGAGAGACCTGGATTTGACCTGATACAGGATCAGATCTTCAAATACCTTTAAACAGACTCACAAATGCCATGGCAAGTAAGACCATACGAATATAAATATCCTTGATAGACACAGAATCAGGCGAAACAGATTCAGCTGACATGACGTTTCTGAATGATGAAAACTCATATTTCTCATTTTCCTCACTCCTCCTCTCCATAATAAGAAATCTGAGCATAAGAGCCCAGTGCATCAAGACACAGTGCATCTAGTTCCAGATGAAATCCTCAGTCCACATGTGCAATACAAATAATAACAATAATACAAACAAAACTGTATGTTTAATAAATTAACATCTCTGTGTAGAATATTATTTTATTTTGAGCTTGTTATTCTGTGATCTGAACAGTTTTCTTTTTCTATACCTCAGGTACTTCTATACTCAGGGCAGAATTATGCTATATGTAAAGAGATAAATTTTATTTTATTATATATTGAAAGAGAGCATACAGATAATGGAAATCCTTAGCAAAGCAATGCAATCTGATATAGTGCCTCAGCTGAACAGAACTTACCATTATCTTTCTCATTCCTATTTTATAGTTTTCACTTCATGTAATTTCTTTATAAAATTACCTACATTCAGTCTCTGTTGCAGTATGGACATTCAGAGATGTGGACATGACACGTAATTAATACAGCCTTTCTTCCCTCTTTCTGTTTCAGATTATAGACCTAGATTTTGAACAAGTGTATAAATTTTGTATTATAGCATGAGAAGCAATTAATCCCATTAATAAGCAATAATTCATATAATTCAGATCATGGGCTGTCACTATGAATTACTTCATTAGCCAGCTTTTTACCCTAGGCTAAAAAGCCAGCTTCATTAATTCTGTAGAAGGCTTATTTTCTTCTCTTGAAAAAACACAGTAGAACCCATTTAAAGGAATACTACTCTTAATGACAGATACCATCCAAGAAAAAAATTATTCAGCAGCAGGTCTTCATACATGTTAAACTTATTTAAAAGATAAAACATTTAGATCACATTTATGTATGAAATGAATGTCACCAGAAAGATATTTGTTATGAATAATGATTTTCTTCACTGTGAAGGATCCCAGTTATAGTCTGGACCTGATAATGAGCATATCATGCTCACATGGAGTTGAATATACTTATTACAAATCATTTTAATGATGCATTAACTTTTAATTAGGTCTGCACTTCAAATTAAATATACAGTGAGGTGAACATAACTGGAATGAGAAGGGAAACTTGGGCAAGGTTTCCCCAGATTCATTTTATCTCATCTGAGCTGTGACATTAACACACATTTTATTGAACACCTTCCTTATTATGTTACACCCTGGGAGTTGCAATGAAAAGTATCGGGAGGAGTATGGCTTTCAAGTGCTACCAGGATTATGGTTTTCAACATTTTCCCTATGTAGATCTCCAGGCAATTAAAGGGAATTCTGTAAATCCTATAAAATACAACTTGAAGAATTCATTGCCATAATATTTAGGACATGTCCACTCTTCTCTCTAATTCATAATACTAAAGGAAGATATTTATTAGCAGTGCAACATGAAGAAGAAAATAATCATAACTTTCTTCACTGAATTAAGAGGTGTGTCTGTGAGTGAAATGCTGCTCTCCATGAGCAAAGATGGAAGGCTTGTGAGGATTGTAAGAATTGTTATCCTCCAATGAAGAAGCTAATGAATAAAACACCACCTTCAACTACAAAGTCAGAAAATGTGACTGCCCTTAAACTGTTTTCTTGTATGACACAAGTGAAACATTGTCCTTTGGTCTCGTTTCTGCATATTCTGGTGTCTGCAAATGAACTATTAAAAACAAAATAAATGATATGTAAATAAGCCAAAATTACTTTTATGATTGAACGATAGTAGAGAACATTCTATAAATATTTTTTCACTGTTTATAAAGAGTTGGATAATGCCCTGCCAGGCATGACACTGAAAATTTTCCATTATATGGCCTTAATACTCAACTCTTTCATTATTCAGTATGTCTGAATATTCTAATCTGCTCTTGAAGAAAAAAAAAAAAAAGTACAACAATATCAGAGCCCAGGACAATTATGTCACATTTTTATTAAATTAACTATGGGTTGTAAGTTTACCTTAACAACCACAAACATTTCTAAATAAAACCAAGATTACTCTTCGCTTGATTTTTTCCAGATGAAAGGTTTGCGGATTTTTTTTCAAAGGAAATTATTATTTTCATGCTGCTGTATACTAGCAAAGTGATGAGAAATGCTTCCTTTTATTGAGATGGCAATGGTGTAGCAGCTGTGATACAAACACCACGCTGGATGAGCAGCAAATCTTGCAGTGTAGAATTGTTCCAGTAAACGTTAAGTGATTTGAAAAGACCTGACAGGCGAGAACAGCAAGCCCTGGAGTCATGTAAAATGCAAGAGAAATACCACTTTATGGATGCTTTATGATGGCTTCAGAAACAGAAACAACAAACTAGCTATTAAAATATAATTTAGAAATAATATTGCTCCCAGTTTGAAAACTATCTATGAGAAATAAATTCTTTTACATTCAAGAAAAATCTAAAATCTTAAGAGATGCTCTTATTTCTTGTAGATGGCTACATTTGGCTGGACTGTATGGAAATAACATTCAATTATATGCTACATTGGTACCAGTCAGAATAGCTTATAGCTGGGGAGGATCTCTTCCCTCCCTCTCTCCTTGGTGGCATATTTTTGAGTGTATTTTAACAAAACCCTCGGAAACAAACAAAAGCAATTACTCAACATCCACCAGAAAGTGTGAAGAGTGAAGAAAATGAACATATAGTAATAAGCTAAATAATCAATTAATTCAGCAATGCCTGCTGGCTGTACAATGCAGTTCACCCAGAAGGCTCTGCCAAGCCTGGAGCCACAGAGGAGACATTTCTGGTGTAGCCATTTTGTAGCAGCAATTCTAAATCTGGTTCTGAGCTGAGAAGCCAGGAGTAGAGTGTCTAACAGAAATACTAGGGGGATTTAAGGTAGACTAGGTAGAATTTATATCCTTTCTTGGTCTTCAGCCAGGGTACTAAAGTTGTCGCTCTGCTAGCAAAGAGCGCCTGGGGATTCTTAATGACCAGACATGGTCATGACCTCTGTTTTGCAAGTAATCCAAAAAACAACACATCCTCCAGAACACTGATCCTTACCACTAAGCAGAAACACTGAGGGAGGAAGGACTGCCATGAGGAAAGCATTGCCAGCATGCAGCTTAAGGGGGAAAACATTCTTGTGCCTCAACCTTTCTGCATCACTGCCACAAGGTTCAGTGTTGCAAATTGTCAGTGCCATTGACCCCACTTCTGTGAAGCACTTAAGCGTGTGCTTAACTTGGAATTAATAAAGCGGCCAGGAAATGTCATAGCACTTTGCAAGCCTTCCATCCCTGCCATTTTATTATTCACCTAAACAGCCACCAATTCATGTTGAGGCTTTTGTTTTAAGGGGATGCAAGAAAAAAAAAATGGATTTTGTGATTGTGCTGTGTATTAATGAAAAACAACTTAATGCAGTGTCCTTACCGTGTCAGGTCTATTCAGTAGAACAATCCACACATCACCAAGCAGGATATGAATGGATACTGTCCTACCTGTGCTGGTCAGGTAAATGACTGACATTTACCAGAGGCTTAACCCAGCAGTTCTGGGCACCTGCAAATCTCTAGGCACCTGCATCTGATCCTTAATTGCAGTGTTCCTCTCCTATTTGTTACACACATTTCCAATGTGAGGCTTTTGTAAGAAATGCAGTAGCACCTGGTGTCCTGTGAACAAGGGCTCAAGGAGCCCTTTTTTCCCTCCTTCTTGGACACAAGAAATTGCTGTGCTTGCCTCTTGCTTGGTGACTCTGTGTCCCTATTGCTTGAAGTCTGCATTTAGTCAGTTTTCCTCCTAGTACTGCACTCAGAGAGCAAACTTCAAAGAGCAAATGAGGCGTATTGTGTATTTATTTCATAGTACCTAACTCAAAAATCACCTGGCATTTTTACGGTCTGCTCCAGCTTATATTCTTAGGGGGTTGATCACCTGAAAGCTCCTAGCAATTGGATCACAAGAGTATATTTTCATTTTGCTCTAGAAGACATAACATTTTCTGAGTTAGCATAAATGGGTCTGCAGCAAGCAGCAGCATTTAAGCAGCAGCAAGAAGAGCATTTAAGTAAAGAATTTTCTTCTCTTCTTCCTGTAGCAGAAGGAATCTAATCTGTTGGCTGTCAAGGCAGGGTGATCACTGACAGCCGTGATGGATGAACTGGGAAAGAAATATTTATAGATATTCATATTGTTTTTATTTCCATCTCTCCATTCATTGCTAACCTTCCTTCATCCATCCTACATAACATGCCTGTTGTCTTTTATACATTAATTCCAAATTCAAATTCTTCCCTCTTCTTTTTTTTTCCTAGAATTTTATGGTCTTTGAAGATGATGACCACATCTGTTCTTTAGTTATCAAATATGTTTCTTATTTTAACGACTTCCTTTGTCTTTCCAAGTATCACCTTCGGCAGATCTAAAGTTTGGTTGCACTGACACTTTTCTCATCTCCCATTTACTCTATTCGGGAGAGCATTTTGCTCCTCCTGTTCTCAGGGGCTTTCACCTCGTTCTGTCAGTTGTCATACAGTTGTAATTTGGGCAAAGTATTATGCCTTTAAGCTTATCTATTTCTGCTACCTTTGTCATTTTGATTAGCTGAGAAGAAAAATGGAATAAAAGACAGTTCACTCTACTTACTGTGACTCTACTGTCTGGATTTTGGGTTGGGATTTCATTTCTTTTTTTAAGAAACTGAGAAGATGAACATACTTAGAGACTGTTTTTGTCTTTAATAAAAAGTATTGAATACGCCAGAAATTTCATGTAGTCTGATATCACCTCAGGGTCTCCTCTCAATAGAGTGGAACACTGTGCATCCGGATTCTGAAACTTCTCCCTATTTCTTCACTACTGCATCAATGGGTTCTGCATGAAGCAAAGGTGTGAAATTTCCCATTTTTTCTTTTAAGCTTCTTCTGTTTCCCTTCTCATCCATGGCTGCTCTCCTGTGTGATGCCAGGGAAAGACACAAAAGAAAACAGGCCTGCTCTTCTCATACTGAGCGGGCTCCTGCCATATCAGACCTTGGGAGAAGGTCCCAGGCCAGGTTCTGCTCTGTGAGGGATCTATGTGTATAATAACCTAACTAGAGCTGAACACCTCCTTCCAAGTATTGAAATCCCAAAGCTGCCCCTTTGGATCTCACTTTTCACATCTGTTTAACTGGCCTAATCTGAAGTTCCTTGCGTGGATAGAAAGGGAACACATGAGTCTTGTGAGATGCAGATCACACCCTACATCAAGCTGGTGTTTTTTTAGCTTTTAAAATAGAAACCACCAAATTCCCTGTGTGATGCAGTCATAGAGATCTTGCATTTCCAGGACATTATATAAGCTAATCATGCTGCCTGGGCTTTTCTGCATACATCTGTCATTTATAAGCAGAAAATAAGAAAATCCCTTAGCTTGTTTCTGAAACTCAAACATAAATGTGTGTACTGCTCAGGGGACAATTGCTTGTCATCTGTTTTTCAAGGGTTCTTTTAACAGAGATTCAGCCAGCCAACACAATGTTCTGCCATGCAGAAGCTGATCTCCAGAAAAAATATTTATGCATGTAAAAAAATTAGAATAAAGGGTTATATGTCCCTTCATTACTGTTTCATTTTGTATTCTCTGTAATAGCCCATATCATTATAAATTCATGATGGAGTCCTGTGAATGTCATTGTTATTTAACATTAGTTAAGCACTGGTTAATAGACCCTCACCATATTGCTGGGCCACACGTAATGTACAGAGTCATTGCACAGAGACCTACTGTGAAAATTTTGCTGCTCTCTCAAAGGATGGTTAACACTCAAAATGCTGTTAGCACTTTTATCATGTGGGTCAAATTTGACTAGTTAAGACCACTTTATCCTAAAATGAATGACAATGGATTTACTCTTATTTTTTAAGCAAATAAGAGTATTTGTTGTTATTTTTTTTTTTTTACTACTGCCCAAGTACCACCTTCCAAGACTTCACCACATCAACCAACAAAGTGCCAACCACAAGCGGAAGGGATGGAGTCCTTCTGGGACTGCCAGAGTAAGTGTCAGTTGTGTAATGCCACAGTTACACCACCTCAGAGGAGCTCTGCTTGACTCCTTTTGGCCAGAGTGATCAGTCATTTCCCCCATCTTTCTTTTCTACATCACTGGCACTTGTAAGATATTTTCTGGCAGTTTGTTCCCTGGTCTCTCCCAGCTGCCACTCTCCCCCGGGCAGAAGTGGGAGACAATCAGGAGTGACTGAGGCTCTCAGACAAGTTCTTAATATTCCAAGGTTTCTGCCCAGACACTGAAGTTCAGGAACCTCTGTTTCTCTCCACACAGCAGAAAGACATATTTCTTTTCAAAGGAAGCCAAGATGTTTCATCACTGAGAGGTACAAGCAATTATCAAACCCATGGTTGCAGTCCAGCATATTACTTGCCAGGAAAATTGCTCACTTGACATTGCTTGTAGACTGTTCTCAGCATAACACAGTGAAAAATTCCTAAGAAAACACATTTGGCATTATTTTAGCCTGTTTCTGCTTAGTTCAGGAAATCCCTCATTCTTTTTCGTCATGACTCTATTTAATTTCATTTCTATGGCAGTATTTGGTATATGGAAGTTGTTAGCTAACAGAAAAGCAAAATTACGAAAAAAAAAGGAGCACATACATAGCCTTATTGAAATAACACTATTGTCTAAAATTACAGCTTTTTTTCCTGATCATGGTTACTTCCATGACTGCCTTACAATTCAGAGTATGTGTCTTTCTGAAAAATTCCCCAGCCTAGCTCACAGAAGCCAAAGGGACTGGTTCAACATCATGGCTGCTGGGTGGGATTTTGGGGTCAGTGACCTCTGGATAGTCACATTTTTATCACTGCAAACGTTTCCAACTCTCTCAGCTGTGAAAAAGCCCTTTGGAGACATTCCTAAGTTGTGCCAGGTGCTCCCAATACATATCTTTTTTCTGCATTTGAAGCCCATGTTTGAACTGACATAGGCTGTTATGCTCTGAGTTAGTTCTGAGCAGGGATTTTGGTAATTTCTTCACCATTCTGCTAGGCATTCTGTTAGGAATCAGTTTTACTGATGGTTAGAGAGGAAGAGAAATTTGCTTTACCTCGGCAGCAGTGGGGCACATCTCTGCTGAACCCACCTGAACCTCACTAAAACAGATCTTTGGAGTTCTGTCTTGACAGTGACCACCAGCACAGCAGGCAGTGCAGCAAAGGTATCCAGTGACAGTCAAGACAGCATAGAAAAAATTTCTTTGACAGCTATTTGTTTGGTTTCTGGAGGTCTTTATTGCTACCACATAAAAGATGTTTCAGAGCTGTGTTTCTGTCACCTGTCCTCCCCACAGAGCTCAGTGGGTTCACAGTGCCAAGGTGGCAGAAGCTGGCAGTGGAGAGCACAGGCTGAGTGCAAAAGGGAGCATGCAGGAGAAAACTGCACTGTCCTTTACAAAGTAACGGCTGTTTTTTTTCTGCTTTCTGAAATGAAAATAAATGCTCCCTTTTCTATGTTTAAAATCATTGGCCTATACTGTTCTTACATCATCTGGTATCATTCTCTTAATGACAATCTCTGTTGTGCTATATGGATGTTCACACACATTTGTACACTAGTCTATCACTACATTTTCTTTTCAGGGCCACACCATCTTAAAAATATTTGACTTATTAAAGATCCTTCCTATGCAGCACAGCTTTTTATTGTAGGAAGGAAACGTGAGTCTTCTGCTACATAGTTCTGTTTTTCCTCTATGCCTTCTGCTGACTAGCATAGAAATAGTCAAATTTTCAATTTTTACAATCTACCTGTGAAGGTTTCAATTGACAGAGCTAAAACTCACTGTGTTCTCCTCTGTGCTACTCACAAAAGACACATTTTTTGTACACAAATGTACCTAACCATGTGTCCAGTCACTCCCCCCAAAAAATTTCCCCAGTCTAATCTCATTTAACTGCCACAGAAAAGATATTTCTCCCTTTGGCAGAAAATGGGATTCTTTTGGTTACTGGAACCCAGGAGAAGGTCAATTGCTTCAGAGCCTTCAGCCTAAGGAAACATTATTCCTATCTGCACCTAAAAATATTTAAAAATATATATATAATTAAACTTTAATAATTAAAATCTTGAATAAGGATATCACTTTTTAATTATTCAACTACTAAGCAACACCATAAAAAGATAATATGATTGTAATGTGTTATTAATGAACAATTAATTACTATAATTGGGAGGCAAAGCCAATCAGCTGAGGAAGTGGTTTAGTGTAAATTATTAAGGTAGAGTTTTGATCTTTCACCTATAATGTCCAGTGAGTTTAGAACTGAATACAGACCAAACTGCATTTTCAAAGCCACACAGATACAAATCCACAGGAGAAAACTGGTTATATACTTTCTTGTAGTGACTGTTTGGTTATGTACTTTCTGGTAGCTATTGTTATACATTTTTAAAATGCTGTCTGGTGGTGGAGATGATAGTTAATTAATTTTATCAGAAGATATATAGTAGCCCTTATGTTACTCCCTCAGCAAAACTGTGAAGGGATACAAAAGTCAAAATCCTAGAATAATTTCATTTTGACTTCTCATGATTTAGTTTTTCAAGTCTTCAGTTTGTATTTTTATTTACTGTAAGTAGTTTTTACTAGTTCATTTGGTGAATATACAAATAGAGAACTTCAGACACAGGAGCTGGCAGCTTTCTCACATTCAGCAGTGGAAAAGCCAGAAGTCTGTGATAATCCAGCCCAGTCTTTTCCATAACACAAACTATGGCATCCCATCTACTGAACCATGCACTGAACCCAGGAACTCCTCAACAAACCAGTGCCTCATTTTAAAAAAGACATTCAGTTTTGATTAAGAAAACTCTGCTGTGAGGACTTCACTATGAGCCTGATAAAATTGTTCCAGTGATTATTCAACCCCTTCTTCAAAAAGCCCAGTTTTATTTCCAATTGAATTTCAGGAGTATAAATTCACTGAGATCCTAGTACAAGAGAGAAGAGTCTGAGTCCATTCAAATGGCATCAGCCTCCTCCTCCTCCTCTCCTTCTCACTACATAAGCCTTCACAAATCCGTCCACAACGTTGCCATCATTTCTGTGGCAGATTTTCCTCTCATTTCCCTCTCATTCCACATTCTGTATTTCCTCTCTGCTCAGCCTTGTCATTAAATGTCAGGTAACCTGTAGAGATCCCAAGGACAACTCTCACAACAAGGATTTGTATGCTAATTTTCTGTCATCATTGGTAAGTTAAGAAATAAGGAGCTAATTCCAAAAAACTACATTTTCACCCCTATAGAGCTTCCCAAATAAAGAAAAAAAAAGTCTTTCCATAAACCACTTAAGAGGAAAGATGTTTCTTGGCTTACACAGATTATGTTTTTTCTTTGTACTAAAACTGGTAAAGAGCTGCTAAAAGTTTTTGATACTTTTTGAAACATACCATTCACCTCTTCAGACATTTCTTTATTGTGAGTCCTAACTCCCTGTTTTAACATTACACTACAACAGGTTATAGATACATTATTTATTTTATATTCAGGGCCATTTAGCCCCCTTGAATCCTGTGAATCATCCTCAATCCCCAAGTGTGTAAATAACGCAACAGTTTCCTTCACCCAAGGTTTCACAGGGAGCTGAATTCAAATCACAAACTGAGTGTTCAAGTGCCAGAGCCAGGACTGAGACAACTGTTCATATTAACCACAGTTCTAGGTTTCTGAATGCCACAAAATAAAAGCCTCCTTGCAAATAATTCCAAGAAACTGAATGTCAATCTCAGTTTTCAATCCTTTCACTGAAACTGTCTCCAGAGCACGTTGCCCTTATACTTCTTATTAAGTTAGCCTTTAAATCATTATAAATTCTGGTTTTATAATTACTAAAATAACAGCTTTGTGTTATTGCTTTCATCTGTCCACTGTGGACATAAACATGGTATAATCACAGCCACATTTCTTTTTCTTTCTCCAACACTTCATTTTTATTCATGATCAGTCCCTTGTAAAGGGAGAAATTTGTTCTCAGTGTGAAAGCATATGGCCCTTGGAAGAGAAAGAGAAGATAAAGAAAACAGTGCAATGTGAGTCCACTTCAGGCAGAAAAATTATCCCATTATGATCAAGACTTGATTAAAAAGACCCAACAGTTCACATCTTAAGCAGTGGTAGTACGACATCATACAAAACTTGTGGGATGTTTCAGCCTAGTTCCAATTTAAAACCTGTACTAATAGTGCAGTTAGCCTTTTAAAAGCACGACAGTTTCCACAAACCTCCAAATCCTAGGTAATTAGGGTTTTCAATCATGACAGTGTTATTATAATGGCAGTTTTGGCAAATAGCAGGTACTCGTAGCTCACTGAGGAGCTATATTCTCACTTGAGACCTGCCATCACCAGCCTAATTGCTTCCCAGTGAAACAATAGCATTTTTGTTCAACTACCATTCTTTTGTTATTTTGCAATTGGAACTGAATATTGTGAAATTTAACTTCTCTGCTCTAAGCTACAAAATTTTCGTGGCATGTTTATAAAATACTGGCATGTGCAGTTTTCTCTTGTGTTTACAGAGAGAATGAGCATCTATTTATCACAAGAGTCTGGGCTTCCTTAAGTTGAAACCCTCTGAAAGTTTAAAAAATACAACACATAAAGGTCACTGGAACGCTTAGAGAGTAGATGAGAGGACTAATGAAAAAGCCACAGGACTTATTCTTCCTTCAGTTACCAGCCAAGGGCTTTTATATCCACAACTGGTTCTACCAGATCATCTGTGCTTGCAGGCAGCCATGGCCATGTCTCAAAGAAATCAGGACTCTATTACTCAGCTGTAAGTTTCCATGTATCATTAGTATTTAGCAATCCTGGGTAAGATTTGCAATATCAGGGCACAAAAATGAAGCAAGTCTGAGAATCCCCGTTCTGCACAGAGCAGATGGGGCAGCAGCAGCCCTGCAAGAGGCCCTTGGTAGCCACCCCAAAGTGGAGACCCTGGTGTTCTGTTCTGCATCCTCAGCCTGGTGTCCTTTGTCACAAATTCCAAACATAAAACATGTCATTTACCCGTGCAGCCACTCCACAATGGCCACCACAGTGATGCAGACACTGTAGGAAGTAAATAAAGCCAGTGCTCATTCTGCTTGGTGCTGGATGGGGCATCAGCACTTCTGTGAAGTCAGGGCAGTTTCTCTATTTTCCTTCACATGTTCTTTTTGTCTCTTTCCAAAAGCACTTATTTAGGAAATTTTATTCTAATGGTTTTAATTCTGAGGAGAGTACCTTTGGCTGAATATACAATTGTTTTTTGTTTCAAGGTTGATTGAATTCCATTACTTTAGCAGAAAAGAAAGAAAGTCTTCTGTAAGTAAAAATGTCCCAAACTGTCCATGTATACTACTATGAAAACAGCAGTTTGGTCTGGAGGGAGTCTTGAAGTCATGAATCCTTCTGAATTAGGGCAAATTCACATGGGAATTTCTCAATCTGTCTGAGTAGTGCTTCTCCCAAAGATCTTGCTTGTGCTACAGTAGCCAAGCTTGAGATCAAAAAAGCAAAAATTACTGTGTTCAGGTCTGCACCTTGCTGAAGGGACCACAAGGGCTCCAGGAAATCTGGACATGGAATAAGGCTTTTCCAGCAGCTGTTGCAGTGTGAACCTTTGGTAGCACAAAGCATGCTGGCTGGGTTTGATCCACCTGCTAATTTAATTACTTTCCCCCTGTACTTTTTGTTATCAGCTGACACAAGCATGCTCTATGTAAAGGAACCTAACATTGGGAATTGTAATGACTCTGTAGATCTCAAAGAAAAGCCACAAAGATTCATTTATAGCAATTGTGAAATTGCTTATTTCATCATTCTGAAGGGCATAAAGACTGTAATTTCTCCTAAATTTAGTTGTTTGAGGCCACAACCATAGCCATAGCCAGCCTCTTCTATTGTCTAAGTTGAAAGGTATTTAGCATACACTAATTCCCAAATGATCTGTATTAGAAACAGCTTTGCAGACACAGTCTGGGCTGTCAAATCCAGGATAATAAACCCCCACTGACTTTGTCTGCCTAGTGTTTTGGGGACACCAGGTCATTCCTTCCTCTCTGGCAGGGCTCTTCCTCCATCTTCACCAAGGAAAAAGAGCTCTTTATCCCAGGGTAGCTGATACTAGATGAGGCCTCAGAGCCCTCTGAGGAAGTTTTTCCCATCTCAAGAGGATGCAGGTTCAGCTGAGAAATTTCTGCCAATAGAAAGGAAGAGAAGTTGATCCCAGGAGCTGTTTGAGGGGATTCTCTCTGTCTAAGTGGGCTAGCAATGGGACAAAAGACACATTCCTCGAGCCAGCTGTGGTCCAGAACTGCTGTGGTTGCAGCCACACGGGCCCCTGGAATAGATGTGGTCAGTTGATGTGGCCAACCACTGCACACCAGCTGCCTCTGTGCCACTATCAGGCCAAGTAAGGGTATCAGCCTGCCCAAAAATGACTCTGTGTAGATTATGGGTGTTTTTCTCATCAGAACAGACCTCAGGGAAGCCAAGGGCCCTGTCTGGCAGCCCAGCAGAGGTCCATATGCCAGGGAATGTGGCAGCACTTGAGGATACAAGCAACAATATTCCCCAGAACAAGTGGAGAGAGCAACTGCGTGGAGAACAGGCAAACACTGCAGGGACAGGTACCATGGGGTACCTCCATCAGCTGACAAAGATGAAATGTTTCTGGGAAGGGAAAAAAAAGCAGCAAGACTTTAGCCATGGCTCTTCCTCCCCAAAGTATTTTGTTTTCACAGAATTACTTGGGGATCCCCAAGGAAACTTCTGAGCCCACTATAGGAGAGGAAAGTCTCCCCACCTAAACTTGGATAAGCATTATTTAACTGATGTAATTCACTGTAAAGAATCATCTTTTATTGTATCAATACCAGAAGAATCAGTTATTTGCCAACCATCCCATTTGCAATGATAGGGAGTGAAAAGGGAGTGAGCTTGAAATGGATTATACATTGTAAATTCACTGGTGCTGCTCTTCTCTAGCCTGGCCTGATACACGTTCTGAACTGATGTTGCTGGAATGAAACCTGGCCCCTGCGTTTTATGGAGTTGTTCATAAGTTATACCTTGCTCAGCTCATTTGGATGAAATGGCCTAGGACTCCAGCTCTGTAACAGCATCATACTCTCTGGATTTAATTTAACTTCAAAAAGTAAATAGCCTGTTTTGTTTTGACGTCAAAATAGTTCTGATGCTAGAGCGGTTGATATCCGAGGGACTTGGCCATCAAAGCCCAGTTGCTGTCAACATGCCCATTATTAAAGCCAAGTTTTTAATCTACTTTCCAGAAATATATGACAAACTATCCTCCTTCACATATGCATAATTTTTAACATTCACGTTGCTGGTAGAGAGCCAGAGCTGCTGTGTTAGATGTACTCATTAGGATCCCAAATGGCTCTGCTAAAACCAGTGGGAGCTGTTTTGTTCTGCCTGTTGTAGCAACAGAAAACTGGGGGGGGATGCAGTGGCTGTGCTGTGCAGTGAACATACCTTTACCTGCACATATGTCCCAAAGGTTGCTCTGGGGACCAATACAAAACAAGAGTACATGGCTGTGAGGCTCTAGCAAGCTGTCCTGTGCTCTTCTGTAGAGAAGAGACTAAATACCTACTCTTCACCCAACAGGCAATGTTAGTGTCTTAACTGAAGCCATAAGGGAGGACAGGGAGATGTGGAACCACCCTGGCCCTGTGTTGATTACAGTGGCACATTGCACATATCAAAGGAAGGACTCACAACTGTTGAAGTCCCACTCCAAAGCATTGTTCTGTGCTGCCTACCCTCTCCCTGCCGTGGAGAAGTTTCTCTCACACAGTTTCCTTCAGATCTGTCTCCTTCCAATGAGGCAGGTTGCTGTCATGGACATTCTGTTCTGGTTCTGCAGAATTGTCTTCAGTGAAAACTCTGATAAAATAAGAATTTTCAGGCCTTGAATGTGATGTGTAACATCTCTATTTATTGATTAGATTTTATTAGATTTGTTTTAATTTTTATTAGATTGGAACTTGTCTGCAACTGATTTTTAAGTATAAAAAGAATTTTTCTTATAAAAAGTGACGAAAATGACGAAACTGGTGTAACATATTTTCTTTTCTTCATCATTATGCCCTCAATGGCTGACAATCCAATTTTGCAGAAAAGATTCACTATTTTGATATTCCCTAATTTCATCTCCTCTTTGTCTTATGTAACTGTAAGCAGGAGAAAGTGAGATTTCTTCTTCCCTCTTAGCCATACTTCTCTGAGCTCTCCTTTGCAAAAAAGGGTGAGATGCTCCACAGAGAGATGGAAACAGGAGAGCTCAGTGAGGCTGCCCAAACATCTTACGCCCCTAAATGCCCCAAGAGTATCTGGGACGTGCAATGTGCCAGCAGATGGGATGCAGACCTGCAGGGTCCTGGACTCTGTTGGACTGGCAGCTGGAGGGGATGAAAAATACCTGAAGGCACTTCATCAGTAGCAGATGCCTTCGCTTCAGCAACTGAAGGAAGCCCCAAAGCTCTGTGATCAGCCTCTGCATTGTGCTGTTTGCCTCACCTTTCACCATTACTACAGCTGAGCTTATAAAATTTTGGCTTTAATACAGTCCCTGAAATCTGAACTAGCTCCTGGCCAATGGTTCAGCACATAGCAAAGAGCAAATGTAAATATTTTTAATATCTTGATATATCTTTGCTATAAAGAGGAAACAGCAAATGACATGCCAGCTATTTTACTGGGTCATTGCAAAATCCATATCTCCCCCATGCAGCAATCTTTTATGCAATGGGAGCCATACGGTAACATTCAGTTCAAGATCTTTAGCATGATATCATATGCTGTGAGATTTGCTCTGTCAGGGAGGAGGAGACTTGAGAAACCCAATGAGCTGAAAACACAGGCAGGGCAGAGACAGGGAAACTGAGCTGAGTATCAGCAAAACCTTTCTTTTCAAGCACCTTTACCTCCTGGAGCATAAAGGCAGGTGAGAGAAAGGAGATATGTGAATTGTCTCAGAGCCCATTTAAGTGGTTTTTGTCTTATCATCGGAGGAGTAAGGAAGCAGTGGGACTTGGGTCAGGATCAAGAGTGTATTTTAAGTGCTTTTTCCCCCTCAGGAATCATTCTGGGAAAGGCAGATGAGAGAGAGGAGAAAAACTAGACTGAGCCTTGACAGGGCACTTGTAAGTGCTCCTTCTTCCTTTTGCTTTTAAATTTCATATTTAACTTGTTTCATATGGAGGGAGAAGAGACTGAGGCTGCGGAATTCACAGAAAACCACTCATGGAGAGCTCTTTGACATTTCTGCCTTTTCCCTTGTCCTTGAGAGAGATACAAGGAATTGGTGTGAGACTGAAAGAAAAAGCCCAGGCTTGTGAAAGTACTGTATGTGTAGTCTCTGAGCAGATTCCAGGCCAAATCCTGACATCATTACCAAAATGAATTGTATTTTTCCACACCAGCTACACCCAGGAATTTAAATAGGGATGTACTCTGTCCCTAAGATTAACAAAATCAAGCTACCTGGCAAGTTCACAATATTCATATGTGTCTGTAGACCCTCTCCACGTTGGTCATCTTGGCAAAGGGGTAGAAATGCCATAAACGGAAAGGCATTTCAAGAGAAGAGACATTGGAGAACTTAAATTTGAAGACTCTAGACAATATTTAGACTTCTATTAATGTTGTCTGAATGGAAACTTGGGTAAGTAATAGTAGTTTTTAAAAGCCCCAGGAAAAAAATAATAATTTCACAGAAAAAAATTAATTATTTTTTAAACAAGATGGAATTTTATCCTCAAGGAGGTATGTCACAAATCTCTCTCTGATAAAATCAAACTTTCATTTGTGATTTTTCTGCAGAGCTCCCCAAGCTACAGCACAGAACAAGAGACACACAGAAGACAAAAGAAAAAATTCCTCATGAACTTTTTATTCTGAAGCATACTTTCTAACAAGGAAGTTTGATGGTGCCAAGAGTGATATAATGTTCCTAATGATCACCACAAATTATTCCTTAAATCAAAATGTACTCTCCTTTTCATCTGAGTAGCTGTTCCCTCCTTCAGCTCAAATAAGCTCTCTTTTCCCAGCAATAGCAAATAGACTTAATGAAAATGTGATTTCTCCTTAAGTAACTTTTCTTATTTGTATCTTTGGACCACCATGGCTAAAATGTGTCATCCCTATATGAGCCCTAATAAATACATCACCAAAATCACATGATCATGTTTGACTTTGTGACCACTAAATAGATGGACAAGATGGACAATTCTTGGACAAGAATTACTCTGTCTACTTGATGCTGCTTAATCAGGTCTTAAAGACACTTCAAGTGAATTTGAAATTTCTTCTTACTGTAATTTGCTTTAGAGTCTTTGTTATTTGCATGTCCAATGTTTTCAATACTCATAAAATTTACTTTCTTTTGCAGTGTGAGCAAAAAGTTTTAATTGCTTTGTAAAATGTTCATTTTTTCAAGGAGGAATGCTTAAAAGTAAAAAAATCTGAAAAGCAGGAGCATAGTCCATGCCTGAATAAGGTGAGCAGGTAGAGCATGCACCATCTACCCAAAGTACTGCAAGCATATTAAAGGTAAACAAAATTCAAAATAAATCACCACATTGGTTTTTTGGGTGGCTTCAAAACTCTGTGATTTTTCAGAAGGATTCTTTAATGTGTTCCATTTTTCCTTTCATTGGTGAGGTCTGGGAACCAAAGTGGTGACCACGTGTCTCAGAGTAACCTAAATGGTCTCATAAATTACATCCTGACATACCTGCCCATGGAGCACTGGTAAAGTCCCTCAAAGGCAATTTCCAGTCTGGAAAATATCAATAGAGGCATTCTCTCTAACAAGAGAATTTTATTTGGTTAGGTCAAAACACCCCCTGAAGTTGCATTAACCTCAGCAGAGGTTTATCTGAAGGCAGCAAGAGGAAGAAATTTCATTTTTCAATATTCTTAGAAGGAAACAGTTCTGGCTTTCATTGTAGGGACGAAACATATGAATGATACGGTATCCCAATGCCTTTTCTGTATAACTGAGAAGGAGTGAATGATCTGAATGTTTAGTATTTGTCAAAATAAAGCATTTCAATTGAGAGTAAAAGAATTATTTTGTTTAGACCAAAAATGTTGACATTTTCAAGTTCTGTTTGTAATCCACATGAAGACAAACGTCAAAATTGCCCAATGTCCTGTGAAATGGAACTTCTGCCCCCTTTGTCCTTTGCTTGAAGCAATGAGATATTAAGTGTGAGAGGATGAATTAGTGTTCATGTCCGTTCAGTCCTAGCTATCTACATTCAAGAAAAGTTTCAGTTACTTCCAGTCATGATGACAACTTCTGATTAGTCCCAGCTGCAGTGTTGACATCTGTCTACTGCACACTGAAGAGACTGTCAGTTCACCCATTAGCAGCAATTCAGCTGGGTTTGAGTTCAGCATGGCAACTTTAAACCAAAACGAGTGTTTTAAAACCAGTTACAAAAGCTCATACACTCTATTCTCCTTAAGATGCCATTACAGTGAAGGACTGTCCTTGACATTTTGGAATGAAGCTTGGTCTTCAGATTTTTCCTGAAATGAGGCTATTTCAAAGTTCCTTTCCTCTATTTCTTTTCAAATGGAAAATGTCTGCTCTGAAATCTCATTAGCTTTCAATATTTTTACACTACTATTAGCTCTTAAAGAATTTGAAAGTAGAAAGGAATACAAACTACTTACCTTGGATTCACTTGGATTTTTCTTGACTTTCGCACCTTTTAAAAATAGCTTTGGACTTAGGATATTTTTGGCAAGGCTTCTGAGGACCTGTCTGCCAGAAAAGAAAACAAAATTACTGATCTGGTGAGAAGCAGATGGATTATAAAAGGTACCTGGCACGGAATAGATGTGAAAACGAAGAGCAGAGAACGAATCTCTGGTTCCAGTCTTTCAGGAAAGTGTTCCATTGACCATGAGGATTACCAGAAAAAGGGTCCTCCATTTACACATGCAATAAATATTAATGATTTTAGGAAATCAGGGATGACTTTTGCCTGTGGAAATGCATATATGGTTTCATACTACTGCACAATGAAGTTTCTGCCCTCTCCTGGTTGGAGAAAATTATTTCCCAGTTCTTCCATGCCTGCTGGTTCTTGTGGCATCTGCAAGGCTGAACTCACACCACTGTCACGCTCCCTGATCCCTCACATCACCTTCCTGCTGGCTAGCCCCTGGATCAGAGTGGGAGTAAGTCTGCTACACAACACCACTCAGGAGCAGGGAAGGGAGCCCAAATGCCACCAACAGAGTGGATGGACACACATGGACCAAGCCACACAGTGCTCCAGAGGTGAGCTCATGCTCTCATGTCACCTGTGGGAACACTAGGCAGAGACCACGATGGACAGAACCTGTTTTCTTTCCTGTGTGGACTCACCTTTGTAAAATTGCTGAGATAATAGCCCAATGACCAGCTTCTTTCCACAGAAATAAGCACAGCACTATATACCTGACAGATGATTTAAGGAAAGCTCATCGACCTACAAAAATGGTAATGCAGCTTTCACTTTGAAGAACTGTTTCTGCATATCCCTATTGAAATTCATCATTCTCTTGGATTTTTCTAAAAGAAATCATTAATTGTTCAATAAGTTTGATAGTATACTTAGCTAAAAATTAGTAAAAGCATTCAACAATGCCTTCTCTTCCTTATTTTCTCGCCAATGCCCTGCTTTGACTCTGCCAACATGCCACGCTGTTCTTGTGAGAACTTGCATTTTCC
Source organism: Phylloscopus whistleri (assembly GCA_017589585.1). NCBI lineage: Eukaryota > Metazoa > Chordata > Aves > Passeriformes > Phylloscopidae > Phylloscopus > Phylloscopus whistleri. The sequence continues at coordinate 607,650 of JADMLD010001629.1, read as the reverse complement.
TTGCATGCTCAGTTTGTATGTACACAGCTGTGCCACACCCAAGCAACTGATGCCATACACTGTTTACAAATGTTTGGTTCCCAGGAGTGGCTTTCCTGGGGACACTGTCATCAGCAGAGGTGTTGCTGCAGATTCCAAACCTGACACTTTTTATAGCCATGCAGCACACAAAAGCCTCCAGTCCTGAGCTCAGATCTAGAGCTCCTGGAGGACCAGGACCAAGGCTGTAAGACTCAAGCCTTAACTGAAGATATTTTGATGGGTGGACACAAGACATTTTAAGACATGCTTCTGAATCTGAGGTGTATTAGCTCTGTTGCAAAGTAATCTGAAGGTAGTTACTAAAAACTTTCTTCTTGAGGTCTGCTTGGGAAAGATAGGCTGATCTAAAATTTAGCAACCATAAATCAAATCTAGCTTCAGTCCTTACATGGCTATTGTAACAGATGAATACTGCACACAAACAGAACCTCCTACATCATAAAGATATCTATTATAAATATAATTCTAATATTCTATTTTTTGGCAGTTAGGATCCTGATTCTGGTCTTAAATGCAGTGGTTTTATACCAGTGTGGTTTCATTTACACCAATGGATTTACTCACAGGTTTTCAGATGTACGTGGGCACATTTCATTGAAACATGGCACAGAGTAGCAGGAATAATTGGAAAGTTCCTTAGGCATGGAATACCAGTGCCAACAGAGTCACATCTTACCTTTGCAAGGTGACCATGGCTATTTGACAGCAAGTCAGAGCCAAGACAAGAAAGAGCAGCACTGAGTGGAGGGAAGATGCTGAAACATTAAAGGCAGAAGTGTGTAGTTGGTACAAGGCATGAACAGAGCTGCTGTGCTGTACAGGAGAGTCAGGAGAGCAGAGCATTGTCATGGACACCTGTGGCATTAAGGATAAACCAATCTTCAGTTCTGGGCTGACCCTGGGAGCATATAACCCACCTCAGAGGGATTTTTCCTCCATGAACAAGAGATAGTTCCGGGAAATTACTTCAGCGCAGAGGGATTTTTGCTTTTCTGTCTTTTTCCCAGTTTTGCCTAACACCAGGAACTGTGCAAATACAATGCCATTGTACTGGCTACAGGCTATGAGGGTACAGGAGAGGAAAAGTCATACCTGCCTCCTACCAGCCCTACTCCACCATAACACAATGAATGTCCACAAAGGCAGACTCTGAAAGCCAAGAATTATCTTTTACTTTGGACTTTAGCCACTTTAAGCCTCTGCTGACCTTTTAGAACAGGATTTTTTTTTCTTTTAGACAAAGTGTAGAAATTAATGACTTAGATGTGAGATGGAGTGAAACGATGAGTTGTTCTTGCTTGATGGGTGTCACCAGAGCATCATGCACTGTGCTAATTTCTCAGCTTGTGAATAGACATATTTAGACTGACAGTTGAAAGTGGGCTGCAGATTCCACTTAAAACATGTTTTTCGTGCTGAGTAATAAGGGCTAAACACAAACCAATTCTGGCAGTTAAACTACGCACTTAAACCTTTCATAGTGTTGTCAAACACTATAATCCTTCAAAAATCTGAGTTTGAATAGCCTCAATATTTTATTTAATGAATTTTAAATCCTGTAATTACCATAATTAAGACACTCCTTTTGGATCATGTCAGTGTGCTGCTCAAAGAGAGAGAAAGCTGTAGGCGATTTTCACTAAAGATTTTCCTGAATGCAAATGATACATACAGCTCATTTTGAATTCTTATGATGTAATTTGGGGGAGCATTTTTTAAATTGGTGTGGAAAGTCTATAACAACATCCGAGGAAAAACTTAGATGGAAAGGGCCTTATTATCTCCAGTACTGGCTCTTCCTGTGTTGGCTGTGCAGCTAATGTGGATGTTTTATTTAGTTGAGGAAGTCATGATGCAGTGGATAGGCTGCCCTGGCCTAGGTAACACCTCCAATGCCAAAAGAACCTCCATCCACATTCTTATTTCCCTTATCCTCATTTCCTTTGGCCAGGGATTCCAGGGCCTCATGCCTACTGTACAAGGGCACCTGGAGAGGTGGGGTAGATTGGGAGTGGGCTCTCCTGCCACCCCAAACAGAACCCCTTTCCACTCCCCTCCATTTCTAAGGTTCTGCTGATGAGGGCCCCAATACATCTTAGCCTTTCTCCTTCATTTCCCAGCTCCAGCACCAGGCTGAGCAGACTATTGACCTGATCACACCCCACAGAATTGTTCTCCCAGATGCCATCTGGGAGCAGCACCAGGCTCTGGCACTCCCTGCAGCCTGGGAACTGGAATCCTGAAATCTTTTGTGGTACTCCCTCTGGGTGGCCACATCTTTTCTGCTGTGCACAGAGGAAACATCTTTTCTCCAAGTGGACACTATACCTGTATTTTCTCAGTGAGGGCTACGGCCACCAGCTGTGGAGAACTTCAAGTTCATAGGAGCAGATATGACCATATCAACAGGCAGAAAATTAGGGTTGCTTGTGGCTCAGTGGCTGTGGGCACTTAGTACTTATCAGTTTAAAAGGTTTTACAGCAAACAAACCAGTATATCTGAGAGAAAATCCTACTTCATGCCCAAACCTGCAATTCCCAGCCTCATCAAAGGCATCTCCAAGGAAAGCACATGCAGCATGATACTCATTTGTACTAATAGCTGTAACCAGCTATACCCCCTACATAAATTAACACCAATCAAAGTACAGTAGTTATTGGCTGATTTAATTTAAATGGCTACAAGCTATGAAACAGGAATTTATACAGGAAGAAAAGGCTTTTTTCATTTCTAAGCATAATAGGAAATAAAAGATGTTTATATTTTATGAAGAAAGTTACAATCAAAATCAGTAGTTGAAAGTATCAGAAAAAAGCAACCTGTGGTGTTGTAACTTTGAACTGGTATTCCTTCACCTGTATTCTGCAGGTGAGATGAGTTGTGATTTCAACCAGCTTGTGGTTTCCTAATTAAGCATAAAATTATTTAACATTTTTTTCTGCAGTGAAGATTTGTAGTGAAGCCTGGATGAGTAAGTGACCAAATTTCATGAGCCTTCAGTGGCCATCTGAGTCTTAAAGTACAGTTAAAACTTTATACCTCAAATATATATCCCTAGCCCCTAACTGTTGAATTGGACTTTTTATTTTGATTTAAAGTGGCAAACAACACAGAAATGAAAAATGCTAAGTGAGTACTTCTGTTAAAAAATACCCTTTTCATAGAATCCTAGAATTTTGGGGGTTGGAAGGGACCTAAAAGATAATCTAGTTCCAACCCCCACACCGTGGGCAGGGACACTTTCCACTAGACCAGGTTGCTCATAGCCCCATCCAAATTGACCTTGAAGACTTCCAGGCTTGCGTTATCCACAGCTTCTTCTCTGGACAACCTGCTCCAATGTCTCATGAGCCTCTTAACCCAGTTTCTGTTACCAGTTTGGCTCCTTTCCTGTGTGAAACCAAATTCAATCAAAGAAAAAGACAATCAAGGTTATCATTGATGAAAACCAGTGGTCTTACTGATTTAAGTGGAGTCTTAACCAAATACACCTCTGTCATGAAAAGGATGAAAGATGTTTTCATTTATCCCAAAGTAGGATTTTAAAAACACTAAACCATTTCATTCACCTTTATTTTCATCCAGAAAAATTATTTTTTGTCTGTAATTAAAATCCTATACTTCAAGGTATGTTTCCTACAATATATTCTATTTCTCAGGTGCTAGAGGCAAACCCTGGGGAGTATTATTCCTTACTTAGTTTGTGCCAGACCATATTTGACACAGTCCATTACACTGACACAAGATTTATCCTTCTGATAAAAGAAGAAAAATCTTCAGCTGGGCAAACAGACTTCGATAGCTCTCCAGAAAGAAAAATACCTGGCTCTTAAAACTCCACTAGTATTCCCAGGCCCAGAGGTTGTGTTTGTGGTGCCTGTGCTAGCACTAAGATATCATTTAAAAGCCCAAAGAAAGGCAAATGATTGTATTAGCTGTCTCTCCAGGCCAGTTACAGAGGTACTGATTACTTGCTCTATCTCCGACAGAAAACGGGAACTTCACCCTGCAAATCAGATGCTCTAATTTGAGAGGGGTCTGTCTCTTCAGAGATTACACTGTTAGAGGAAGAAAGGAAGTCACTGTTAGAGAAATACTTCTTCTTAAAGCAATATTACCCAAAAGAATCTGGGTGCAAAGCCAGATTTCATAAATGAAAAAGAATAAATACCAATAACATTATCAAGTATCAACTAATAGAAGAGTTGGAAAGTTGGTGTTAAGAATAAACACTGAAATAGGATATTTCACAAACATTCCCAAGGCAGTTTTAATTTCAGTGAAAGTAGAAAATAGCATTTTTCTAATTACCTTCTAAAGGTATAACCTTTTTAAATTTAAGTGCACTTCTATGATCACATTCACGTAAAACAGCACCATTGCACTAGGACTGAGAGCAGATAAAAAGACATATTTTGGACCATGTGTGACCAATATACCACTTGATTCACGGCAATTGTTTCATTTAGTTAACAAATTTGCAATAGTTACCCAATTATTTGCATTTGAATAAAGAGCAGACCATTTTCAGACAGCTCTCCCCTTGAACACCCAGAGCTGTGGATTCCATCTTTTTGCTACAGTCATTGCTTTCCATGATCAGTTTACAACATGATTTGTTTTTCCTTCAGTGTTAAAAGAATTCCTTATTTCTTCAGATTTCTCTACTTCTGATTTTGTTACCAAATAAGAAAATCTTTTAACAAACAACAATATCGATTCACGTAATTCCTTGAAAATTGAAGACAGATCACTCCTAAATTTTAATTTTGACAATATCTTGTGAGCTTTTCATTGTAACATAGTCTTTTCAGCTCTAGAATAATTTTTATATTCATTTTTTAAAAAAGAATTTTTTTAGTATCTTCTTTGTAATGAAGGTACTGGAGCAAGATGTGGTATTTCACTAGAACTAGTCACACTGTAATCAAACAACTCACGATTTTTTGGATCTTACCCCTTGATTTAGACTAACTTTTCCCTCTAATCTCAATAGTTGTGCCTTTCTAGGGCACAATCTCTTGTTCTGTCTCTTGCATTCCAGTTCTATTCACTTCATTTGAAGGTTTTTTGTATGAAACATTTTGTGAAATAGTGCAGGGCAAATTACCAGGCTACATTTCTCTTCCCTAATTAGTTTATTTTCCATTTTGTCAATCCTTTCGTGATCCACAGAACTTTTCAACAATCATTTTATATCTATATTTACCCTGAAAACGTGTCAGACCAAGTCAAAGTTTCTTCCAGCTTTAGAGACTTCATCCTCTTGCTTCTCCTTTTCAATTGACTTTTTTTGATTACCCGTTATTTCACAGAACATTTATTTCATACTTCATAATTTCTGTAGAGTATTGGTCTTTAATCAGGCTGGCAAATACCTTTAAAAATTAAATTATACACATTTTAATAGATATTGATTCCACATATATATGTGTGACGTCTCGCACAAGCTATTTCCACAAAAGCATAGACTAAGTTTAAAAATGCTTCTTTCCTTTATTCACTAATTGATCACATTTTATATCAACATTTTCACTGTTTTCCCTGGGACTAATGTTGACCACTACTAAATGCTACTAGATGCTATAATTTATAATTTATATTTAAATACCTGGTAGTGATCAAGATTCCCTACATAATTTGGTTTGGGGCAGGGGAAAAGCCTTAGAAGATTGCAAGATCTTTTGAAAAGTTGGAGTAACTAGCTTTGAGCTGTAAAATTAAGTGGAAGTGAGACATGCAGAGGAAATCTTCTGTGAGGTTTGCATATGAAAATTAATTACTTTGGTTCTAATTCTCTATTTATTCCATTTTAACATGCTAGCATCTTGATTATCAACTTTACACACAGTTTCACTTATCTAAAGGCTCCATGCAATCATACAAAATAGCTTATCCTGTGCAGTTCATAAAAACATTGTACACCCAACCCTTAGCTAATTCAACTTTGTGAGGGACAATCCAACTTAGAACACAGTAGTTATGGATATTCACTGTTGGTTTGGATGTTCTGGATTTAGCTTCCCTTCTTCAAAAGGGCTGGTATCCCTTGCAGCTGAGCAGAGCTCCAATGGACCTTATGGTATGGATGGTTCATCACTGTCTGTTTAGAGGCTTGGTTTGCCTCCTTCTGGTGAAGGAGAGCCCCTTTAGGACCTCAAAATATGTTCAAACATGGTCAAATACATTCAAATTGTGAAACCATACTTGTTGTAGGCCTTTTATCCCAACCTTCCCAAATTATCATGGTTTTTTAATGTAATAATGAAAACAAGTAATTCTCCCAACATCTGGTACTTAAGGCAGCCTCGTGGCACCTGGCAGATAAGGTGAGCATTAAAAACAGCTGATCACTTCCAAAGGATGCCAAAGCCTTTCTATGGCTCTTGCTCATAGGAGCTTCCAGGCCATACACAATCACTGCTATGTAGCTCCCCTGCAATGAGACCTGAAGGAGTATTTGTGCAGGGTCAGGCAGTAGGTGACTGTCCATGACTCCATCTCCCTCCTCACTCACCTCCCTAACTTCCTGTTACTCTTCATTGTATTTTTTCATCATTTTCTGCTTTCTGTCTCTGTAGTTCTTCCTGCCAGACCAATTCAGCACCCATCAACCCTCTCCAGGGCTGTCCTGGTCAGCAAATGTTTGCTTCGTTCTGAGGATTTTATCTCTGGTGTCTAATACCTGGCAGAAAGGAGAAGCTGTCCCTTTTAAAAGTAGAATTGAAGCACTGTCCAAACACAGCTCCTAGGCACAACCCAAACCATAAGCAAATCAATAGGACTTCTCATTTGTTCACATGGTTACAATTAAGCATATTCCTTAATGCTTCCCTGGATGGGAGCCAAAAGACAGCAGTAAATTGAGACCCCAGAAATTACATTCCTCTTACTGAGGCAAAATCACCCTTTGTGTTAGCAGATGACACACTCTCTAGTGCAGAGAAAGACACGTAATAAAGCCATGTACAATGGGGAGTGTTTTACAACCATTTCTGCAAGTATGGTCCTTCACCCTGCAATTAAATAAAGAAAAGAAAGAGAAATCCAAAAGAAGCAATGTCTTGGCACCTTTGTTGCAAAAAATTCCTTACTGCTGAACATGGTGGCTGAGCTCTCAGGTTACATTACATCAAGCAAAGGCTCTCTAAAGAAACAGCTCAGCTGCATGAAGATCTTAAAAATTAGACCAGAAAAGGAGAGACAACAGATTCTGAGGGAAAAAAAAAATACTGAGCTCTGACAACAGTTCTGTTTTCTTTTTTGCTGTAGTATATAAACACCTTCCAGAAGCATATTTGATAGTGAACCAAGCCTTTTATGAGTGCTTCAGCTGCCTCCTCATTCTGTCCTCAAGGAAAAAACATGCACACCTTAATGTTCACTTTGGTAAACTTTAGAAAAATGCTGCCTCATATATCCAGCAGAAATAAAGGAATGACTAATGCCTGGTCATGCTGCCCTGTGACAAAACTCTGCCTGGGTGCTGCAGGTCTCAGTCTTGTGTTTTTCCATGGTCATGCCAGCCCTTTCCAACTCAGGCTGCCTTCATGGAGGTGACACAGCAGGATGGCTGTTGACAAGGATTCCCAGCCTTAGCTAGATTTATAAGATACCTTTCCAGTTGGGACTTTTCTGCTTTAAGCAGAAAAGGAACAAATTCTGGGGCAGAAATAAGTGGTTCTGTATTTGTATTAGGGAAAATCAGACAAAGAAGGTGGCCTGGGGACAGATCTGAAAGGGATGCAGTATGTAGTAGTCTTTGATGTCAAGGGCAATATCAGCTTGGGTCAGTCAAGAGAAGCTCTGTGAGGAAAAACTATAACCTTCAGTCAAAAATTTTCCTATTATATAATCTAAGCTTTTATTTCAATTATTTATTTTCCAGGATTAGAGTCTAGACAAAGAACACTGCATTCTACTTTTAAAAGTCTCAGAAATTGTTTCAGTTTTCTTACTCCCTCCACAGCTGAGGTGTTTTCCTCAGGGACATCTCTCCAAAATGCCTACAACTTTTATCTCATAAAGCAGCATGTTGATGCACTCATCCTCTTACTAAAATCACTGCTTTTCCTCTGCAAGGAGATGATTTGCATTTGTCTTCTCAAAAATGTTTTTCAGATTTTGATTATTTTTTCCTTTAAACCAGCCTTCCAATTCTCTGTGACACTGACATTTCCCTCCTGAAACAACTTTTTTATTTCTTGCTGCCGTGTTCCTTTAATACAACTTGCTGCCTTTGTAATTTCAAAGTTCCTCTCTTCTCATTAGCCTTTTCTCTGTTCCTCTGGTTGCCTTATCAAAATATTGACAAAATCCTTTCTAAGAACCTGGCAGATGTTCCATGTGTCCTGACACATTATTCTCCTGGCAAGCATCTACACAGTTGAAATCCTTTCCTCCTACCCTCTTCCAATTCAGGATGAATCTGAGAGATTTTCTAAACAGCCCCATCCTCCTGACCTTTTTGTTTGATATCTTATTATGAATCCTAATCAAGAGAGGTCACACCGACTTACCCTTTCTCTTTATCTCTGCCTATATAACTGGCCCCAAGTGCATATGTGCATATATGTTGACCGAAAGTAATGTACTAGGCAATATCTTTTATCCATATTTCCATGCCAAATATCTCAAGACAAAGTAAATCACTTTACATGATCATCCCACAGATATAGATTATTTTAGCACATCTGTTGTTCTGACACTGCAGGACTTCATGTTTGAATTCCTTGATTTTTTAATGTTTTTTGTGGTCTTAATCTAATTTTTAAGAGATTGAAAAATAATATAGAGGGGTACATTTTTTAATATGTCATTGGGTAGAAACTATTTGTATTCTAGGATTTTATTTTATGTTTTACTCTCATATTAAGTGAAAAATGCTTTTCTGTGCATAGTGGAGAAAAGCAGAGAGTACATCCATGTGGTTACACACATATCTGAGGGTGTGGGCTGTGCATTTTGCCTGTGTGCAGTAACACTTGGATGCCTCTGTCCTTCTCTGGGGCTAGCAAGCAAACCCATGTATTTCAGTATGTTACACGTGGGATAGCTGACAGCAGAGGCTGACCAGAGGCACTCAAGAACTGGAGACTCTCACTCACTGCTTTTCCTACACATTCCACAGATGCCAAATGATGGGCCAGACCCTCAGCTGGACACAGCACATGAGCCTCAGGTTCAGCATTTTAAAGGATGACAGAAACACTTTAAGTCAGATGAGCCCTCTAAACAAAACCTTTTTTTTCCTTTTTTTTTTTTTGTTAATTGCTTACAGCAGCCCATGTCACACATACAAATACTTTATATGATTGAGTCCTCTGTGGCCCAAATATGAATAGACTCATCTTTTACAAAATAGTAAGAATGTTTGTATCCCCATGTCCCTATTTCTGACATGCAACCTGCTATCTTTACAGGATAATAATTAATAAAAAGTCAAAATAAGAATTAATAAGTAAGGATGCGATACAGTCCTAAGAAACAGCAATTCTGCATAAACTCCTTAAAGAAGCATGAATTTTGGATTTGAATTTTGGAACCAATCCTGAAAGAATCAAAAACAGATTGAAATTTGAGGTCAGGGCTACAGGTGAGCATAGCAATCAGTTTCAGAGCCGGAGATTAATATAAAATCATTGAAAAAGGAGTCACAAAGGAAAAAATTTCTTCTCATCAGAGTACCAAGAGCACAGTCCTCTTGTCAGTTATCCTAAAGAATGAGGAAAGCTCTTCTATTTAGCAAGTGGAAGAGCATGTCTGAGGAGCAGCAAGCTGGCAGGGCAGAACAGAGAATATGCCCAGACAGAATTTGGGAGCGGAATCTGGTTAGCTTGTCCCGGAGTCAGAGTGGTTCCTGATTAATTATTTAGGTTAACTAAGCTGAAGGAAAACTCTTTAGATATGTCTGGTTTGAATTTGCAGTGGAGAAACTCGGAGCTTTTAGGCACAGCTGGTATCCCTGTACAGTCAGAAGGGCTGGGGAAAATGTGTTTCTTTCAGGCTGATGATGTTAAAGTAAAAATTAACAAGGGTGCCTACATGGTTAGAAGTAGAGTTCGGATTTTGGTGGAGCTCTGTGTTTTTAAACTGCCTAGCTCAAAAGGATCTTTTTTCCATCTGGAGCTCTAAAAACCTAAAAATACAATACAAGTGCTTTTATGGTGAGTCTATCATCATTGTAACAGTAATGAAGGAGCTTCAGATATTCAGTTTATGCAAAAGCAGTTGAATTTTCCTGTTATGTTCCCCCTTGCCCTGTCCAAATAAACCTGACGACTGTATTTTAACCTTAAAAGGTATGTGTAGAATACAAAATCCTTCAAAAACAACCATTTAAATTCCAAACCAACACATAACTGAATAGTTCCAGCAACAGAGCCAAGCATGTGCTTCATTGATAGATCAGGTTTCTAATGAAGAACAGTTCTTTATATTATCTTATCATAAAATGCCATTTTCTGCTGGTAATAAATAAATAAACATCCCCTGAAAAGCTTCCAAATTGCACTTGGATAGCAGTTATTTCACAAATGCACCAAACTCATACTTTAGCAAATTTACAAAGACACATTCATGTTTTCACTTGACAGCAAATAATATTTACATACCATGTCCAGATAACTTTGTACAAACATTCTTGTTTACTAGTCAAACATGCAGGTAAAAACTTTGTTCAAGTGGTTGGTCTGGCAACATAATTTGGCACTCTATTAACTTCTGTTTCTGCTTTTGCACAAACAAGATTTGCCACAGATCACTGGTTCAAACAAGGAGCCTAAATGAAGTATCTCAAATTAAGTTTGAATTGATTTACATCGTAAACCAATGAACCAGCAAATTTTCTTGTGTGCATTTCCGTGTGCAGAGCTAAAATACTTACAGGAGATACTGTCATACTGGCAATTAGGGTCATTGCATGGAGAAGACCAATTTCCTCATTTATTTTCCCTTCTCATTTTGTAGGAGGAAGTAGCACCTGACATCCCTCCCTCTTTACTTTCTGCAAAACCCATCCAGGTTAAAACCATTCAATCTTACAAAATCTCCAAATAAAATAGCTGCATAAGGAATATAAAATCTGTATCAAGGGAGGGACATTAATTTATTAACATCTAGTTTCATTATAACAAATGCATGACTATGGTGTTTTTAGGGGAAGTCATGTTTCTGCTTACTTTTTTAATGGAGTAATCAGTCTATTTTCAGTTCTGTTACTGAAAGGAGTAAATTTAGCAGATAAAAAATATAGTGGAACTATATTTTTTTACAACTATGTAAACTGAAAACTGCTTTGAAGCCCTCTGTGTTATTTTGAGAGTATCTGTACGTTCCACAGACCAAATATCCCACTAGCATTTCACAGAAATGTTTGAACTCTTTGCTTAATAAAGAGAAGCAGAGGCAGGCTGTTGTTGAGGGTTTGTGCTGAGGAGAGCATGTACTTGTACATGCACATGTGTGTTTGCATGTGTGTTTCTTTCTTCTGTGGGGATTATGAGCAGTGCAGGAATAGAGTGCTTAATTGAAAAGATAACAAATGATGAAGCAGCTGTTAAGTATGGCACAAAAATTGCTCCAAGCAGTTAAGGCTGATCATCATGATGGAAATAGCTTTTTGACAAGCTTAGCATTCCTGTGACAATAATTAAGAATCAGGTTTCCACCAAAAGGCTTTATAGCCAGAAGGGGTTGTAAATCAATGGGCAACATTTTTATCTTGGAATGAAAATTAATTATTCAGTGTAGAACATGCTTTCTCACACTTAACTGCCTGTAATGCCTCCTTTATTCTCCATCTTAATTCAATTAATATACCATTGTTAAAGGGGTGTTTGTCAGTAGTGATTCACTTTTGTTAAAAATTACTATAAGGAAATATGACAAAATTGAATGGTTCTTAAATTAAGCCATAGTCCAGATTTTTTTGGCAGAGGGTTGTTAGCTGTTAAGTACTCTTTGACAAGGGTGTGGATATGAGCATTTTGTATTGCACCCTCTGAGCTTGCATAAGCACATAAAGGGATTGAATAATACATGAAAAAGATGAGTAGGATTTTCTCAAGTGCTCTATATGGCCCTAACTTCTTTCTCCCTTTTAAGCTAGTCAGAAAACATATTGAATTTAATTGGAGCAGTTTCAGAACACCAAAGACTTTTGAAAATCTTATTCTTATTGAGAAGAAATAAAAAGTGTTCTTGCCTTTTTGACTATTATATGGAAATGAAGGCATCTATCAAAGCTGTCATGACACTTACAGGGGAATGATGAGACTCTGGGGAATTATTCAGACTGTTTTGACAGGCTCTACAATCTGAAAATGGGCCTGGAAATGTCCTCTTGGCAAAAAACATTAGACAACATAAGCCTCCACAAGGGCAGCTTTTGTCTAACTATTGCCATTGGTGTTTTCCTCTTCAGCAGTAACAGAGATGATAGAAAAAGAAAAACAAAAACAACAACAAGTACTGGAATTAGTGTTTCATTTCATTCAGGACTCCAATATTTTTCCATTATTCCCCATTTCTTCAGTGGCCCTTAGAAGTGCACCCTGATTATTTTGCTAAATCTTTCTTTAAATAAGACAATATTTGGTGAAACACCCGAAGTCTGAGAGTAAAGGTTCTTTGCTTAAAGGGGGTTCCATAATGTTGTATCACTCAGTGTAAGTTCATCATGGTGCTCACCCTCTTAAGCAGATTAGGAGAATTTCTTAGAGGACAAGAGGTGCAGTTCTTTCAATTCTTTTTTGTTATCTCATGGGTGTTTCTGCTGCAGCCAAGCACTAAAAGAAGCACTGATGAGTCACAAAATACCCTCTCTACATATTAGAGAATTAATTGCCTTATAAAGCCTCTTAATCTTGTATCAGCTTCAGCTAATGCTGACTCTACTCACAACACATGAAGTTACAGAGGACAAGCAGAGCCCTGGATTCTTGTTCTTGCCCCCAAAACACTCTTGCCTTGCTGCCTCCTAAAATGCCTCTTTCATGAGAAGACTGATCAGTGACCTAGCACAGGAGGGAGAGGTCCACATCCCTTCTCATTTCTGGATGTTCATTGGTAAGCCTGGTACCAACACCAGCCCCTGAGTTACTCCTCTTTGCAATCAGGAGAGTGCAAGTGATTTGTGCTTTTAAAAGAGAGAGAGGACATGGTATTCCATGGCAAACTGGTATTGTGGAAGGAGAGTAAAACTACCATGCCATGTTCTGAAATTGCTCCAGGTGAAATAAACTACAAAATTGTTTGGGCTTCCATACTTGAACTAGGAAGTAAATTTAACCTCCTAAGGAAACATAATGTGTTTCTCCTCCCTTTAATCTGACACTTTATTTTCACATCAATATATGTCTTTTACATGCAAAGCTGTCACTTAAACTTCAAGATATCACAAATAATCAAAGACAAAGTTATCCACAATTCCCATTTCATCTATGAACACCTTCTGGAATAGGGGGTCACAGTGGTGTTGGAAGAGGCTTCTGTGCTAGATTTCTTTTTTATTTGTTTAAGAAACCTATGGTGCAATGGAAATAATAATGCCAGCTATCAACCCAAGAACGTGTCTTTCTGTACTGCCTAAATTTTGAATTTAAAAATCCTTTTGTCCTTTCCTATCCTATTTTCCACTTCACTGACCACCAACATTTCTTCTGCATTGACTATTCTAAACAATTAGCTGAGAAGCATTCCTTGTAAATACCTCACCAGCCCAACACCTTCACTCAATTAGAATATTGCTTCCTCTTCAATCAACATGACTGGTTTCTGTAGGACTACCCAAAAGGAAGACGCCTTCCAAGAAAACTGAGACTGCTGGGAGCTGGCCTGGAGATAATCCTCCTTTGTTCATCAGCTGCTTCACCCATTTTGAGGAGACAGTTGGGAAGGAAGCAAGGAGAGCACATGTGTAGAACAACACAGCTTTTTCCAAAACATGGAAATGTCAGGGTTTGACTTTACGTTTAAGTTGATAAAAATCTTTAACTTCTTTGCCACTTTGTGAGCTTGTTGATACAGCAGATTAATGCCTTCTGCACTGACTCCTGGTTTTATTCTCAGTGTCACGCCAGAAAATGAAAGAGAAATAAACCACCCAGAAGAGATCAGATAATTTCTGGTAGACAAAAAAAAAAGCCACAAACAAACATGTGAAATTCAAAGAAAATGCATCTATTGTTGGTTCAGGCTATTAGTGCCTGCTGCCGTTCAGTCCAGTTGGAGGGAGCAGAAGACTTGCATGAATCACATATTAAGAAAATATGTTTAATACAGAGCCAAAGCAGAATGTTTCTGGCTTTTTTTTTAATGGATACAATAATGTTGCATCACAAATCTGTCCTTGAGTTTTTCTTTCAAGGGAACTGCCCTGGAGTTAGTTGCAAAAAAATCAGTGGTCTGGAAATTATGTAATTTAAACATGTTTACCTCAGTGCGTGCCAGTATTTGCAGCTGTCGAAGTGAGCAGAGCCTTGTCCTACTGAGGCTAATTCCCCTAAATTAAAAACTGCTTCTGTTCCATGCACCCCCACACATGTGTAGCATTTGCCGACCAAACGTGGGAATTTAGAATGTTTTATAAATACTTACAAATAAAGAGAAGCAAAAATGTTCAGTGGAAGAGTTCTTTACCAAAAGCAAGTGTTTTCGCTTGACATTATTTTCAGGAATGTAATCCAGTTCTGAACAGGGAAAAGGGGAAGCATTTCATTGTCTTTTGGAATTATAATATATTAAAAATATTAATAAGTTACTCAAAATAGATATTTCAAAATAATTTATACTAAACCTGTGGGCTGTAAAACTTAAATGTTGCATTTAAGCATCTTCACTCATTCTCTTAATATTTAGCAAGACCTCATAGCTATTGAAATTTTCTTACTTTGGCTGGTCTAATAGCTGAAAATATTAAAAGAAAATCACATCAGAAATTACAGATTTTCAACTATTTTCAGTGAATCAGGAGATAAGCTGGTAGAGTTAAAATATAAGTTCCTATACGTCAGACTGATTCTGTACTAATGTGTAAAATAGACTAATCTTGATCCAAACTGTACAGAAAGTCAAAGCATTCCTATCTGGTTTTTCATAATTATTAATACGAAAGGATTTTTTTCTTATGCTATATTCGTGCAATATATGAAATTACAGACATTATGTACTAACTATAGAAGCTGACTGTGATATTTGTATAAAACCACTGTGTCCCCTGTTCCTGTTGGCAATTTACAATGAAAATTCACCTGCAGATATGAACCACCATTTGTGTTTAGTGTATCACCAAGCACAAGGGTGCTAATGCACAAAAAATTATAAACTACTGTGTGCACAGGCACTAAATGTAGCCAGATATATTGGGGGTGTGAAATAGGACAATGGAAAGTTTACCTGGACAGTGGCTGAAGCTATATTTTGTATTGTATTGACTCAACTCCTTGCTGATTTTATTCCCTCAGAGGGGGTCTCATGATCTGGGCCTGTTTAAAATGAGAAAAACTCCAGATGTCTGAGACAAGAAAATAAACTGATATGCTTGCAGTGGAAATTTATGAAGAGACCATGTTGATCTGAAAAGATGAAAAAGAAGAAGGGATTCAAAAAAGATTTTTCATTCCTGCTGATGACACAGAAATCCATAAATGCGGCTTTTCCACGTGACAAAGTGATATGCAATATTCACTGTGGTTTCACACAGTTGGGTCAATAAACTTCCATTAAGTATGGACAAGCTGTCAAAGTGACCCACTGCCCTCAGTTCTGCAGTAAGACTTGGCCTTAGCTGTCCATATTAATATGAATTTTAACCCTTTGGTTTGGCATTTTAATTCCTCATCCATTAGTCTCACATTTCTGTATTATCAGTTAGTACTATCGATTTTAAAGAATACATACAGTCAATTTGCACACATGTATTTGCAAAGGTCAGCAGAGGACACAAATGTGATTTCTGCAAGAGGTCCAGACATTGCCTCCTGATGATTTTTATTATCTGTCCTTCTGGCCAAGATTATTTTTTGCAAGTGGAAGTAGTACTTATCATAACTGAAGGATCACTAGATGTCCTTGCAGTCTGAATTTTTAAGGGTTCATTTGTGGGTCTTTTTTACAAAATATGTCTAAATAGAGGTACTGCAAGTCCAGAAATATTTTCTTCAGGCTGGTCTTCTCCTGATGTCATTGCCACACATCTTAGCTGCCTGTGCTTTATTGGAACTCAGAACATTTTTAATTGGCTCACAGAAATTAGTGGAAGCAAAGCAAGAGTCTAAGCTTCAGCCCCCATGGACCTGCACATACTTTATGTTTAAAGCATACAGACAAAACAACAAAAATTGAAGCTTTTGCATGACTAAGATAAACCCTGCCCACCCTTTTTTCTTTTTCTTTCTTTTTTAGTCAGATGGAAACCAGGCAGTAGAGGTGGATTTTACATTTGACTGGAATACCAATGCTGTTGTTGCACTGTTCCCAGGAGGGAGAATTCAAAGCCAAGTCCTCTGGATGTTAAAAAACCTTCAGCCTCCTTTTCCTCATTTTTTTACCCTTTTGGTAAAAAATGCTATTGTTTATTGTTCCTGGTATAAAACTTTTCTGTCTAAGATCTTACTAATGGGGAAAGAAGAAATTTCTCCCAATATTTAGGATATCAGCTTCTAGAGACCTCTGCCATTCAGAGAGAGTATATTGTGTTACATTTTTTGTAGTGTTATCTGGGTCAGATTTGCTACTTGGAGACTCCAGAGAAATCTCCTTAAGGAGTGTCTACTACTGGTTTCTTCCTCCTACTTTTTTTCAGTGCTCATTTCCCCTCGTTTTGGAGTTGCTGTTGTACTGTCCCAGGACACAGTTCCTCAATCACTTGTTATTTACAGATGGGAGGGACTTAACTGGGGATCAGCTAGCCAAGGGCAAGTGGCTATTACACTTCCTAGTCCTCTAATCCACCTCAGCACCTTCTATCCATGGTCCAGTTGTATCTGTAGCTTGATGGGAAAATGTTTCTTTAAATTTCCTGCAGTTCCATCTCTATTCCCTTTAAAAGCAGCAGGAAGCTGTCATTGAGTGCAAGATCAGTCTTCTCTGAATCTGTTGATATTCCAGACACTGCCATGTTCAGTGTGTTCTGCTCTTTATGATATTGCCAAAGTCAGTAGTGGCACTTGGTGGCACAATGCCACAATATCATGAATTTCTGAAGTGCCCCAGGAACAAAACAGAGACTCTCAAATGTGCCTTTTCTCCATTCATACATAATCCACACCAGGCTTCCGAAGCAAACCAGATAGAGCTGTTCTCCTGCTCTGTGCCTGCTTGGAGATCTAACAGTTTGTTCTTAGGAGCAAAAAGTAAAAAAAAATTGATTTCACCACATTTCAAAACATAAGAGCAACACAGCACCATTCCAAATAATGCTTGAATTTCATTTCTAATCCCAGGGATCTCCGAAGTTTCTGTGTCCCTGTTGGAGTTCTACCACAGACATATCCTGGGCTGTGTGTGATCTTTACTGTACCAACTTCTCTCTCATGCACCACTTCTTGCAGGAAAATAGCAACTATGTTTTCTCTATATAGGATGCAGAATTTTTACTTAAATGGAAAATGAATGTGCATTGCACTTCAGAAAGTATACGGGCAAAATTATTCATTGTGGGATAAGCGAGAACCTCAGAGGAGAAAAATCAATTTATACACAATAGCAACTCATACCAAAACTTCAAAGTAAAAAACAGCCCAGCCTGTATTTCCTTGAGCAGCCTTTTTGTGGGTTTTTACAACATAAAGGTTGGACCAGAAGAAATAGAATAAATACATAGCTTCATTCTGGGGCTGGCCTTAAAAGCATTTTTTCATGTGCTTACATCTCCACATGTGAGTTTCACACCCTCTGAGGTCTCTTGAGCTCTTGCATAAATTAAGCTCATCCAGATGTGTTTATTTGCAAGAAGGAGCAGTTTCTCAAGAACAAATCACCTTTTCTGCATCAGTAGGAAAGCAGCTGATAGCTCTCCAGTGTGCTTTAGATTTCCTACTCCGATTGTAAGGAGAGCTCCGTAACACTCCCCACTACAACACAACAACAACACAATCATTTAGTTCAGCAATCCGAGAGGGACAACGGCTATTTCAGCATTCCCAAGGGGGTTCAAATGACTTATTGATCAATTGATTAATAAATGTCAGCGGTCAGAGGAGAGAGCAGCTCTGCTGAAAAAAAAGAGCTGTCGGAAGAGCCCGTAAGTGCATGAGCTATTAGGAATGAAAAAATTAATCTGACAGAAAAGTAACGTAGTGATTGTTTGACATTAAATGTGAGAGAATGCACGAGATGTGTTTCCAAAACTTGTCAGATACAATAATGATAAATAGAAACTTCATTTTGGAATAAAGATGGTCATGCTTATACGTTGATAGACCACATATGACAGTTTGGAATTGATTAACTTTTCATAAAATAGCTGCTTTGAGTTATTTCTACTAAAAGTTAGCAACTGATCTTCTAATCATGCTTAAGAATTGTTTTGTTTCTAGTGAATAAGACTGAATGTTTTATCTAATTAATTTTCAAATTGTTATTTTTGGCACAGGTAAAGCTAAATCTAGTCTGTGTGTGTTTTCCATGTGTTGCTGTTGGTAAGACTTTCTCCTAAAGTTTCGTTGAAATGAAGTGGAAATGTGGAACGTGCATTCTTGAAATACTTGCTGCTATTTATTATTAGTTTTCATTTCCAGATAAGGGGCATCATTATGGTGTTTAAGATTCATTTGACAGGAGGCATTCACATGTCCTGGAAGGGCTGTCTTCATATCATTATTGTGGTAAGGATGTAACTGTGGGACTGGGAGGCAGATGGTTATCTACATGAAATATCCTTACTCACCTGAGCTGCTTAACTATAGAAAACTGAGCTATAAAATTAAGTGAATCTATACAGGCCCATTATTTTCAGCAGTGTTTGTCTGTGTAATGATTGCTGACCTGAATTTATGAGAGTTTTTCTTATGGATACCTTAAAGATTAATCTTCCTTTCATTTCATGCTTTGGGATTTCATTTGGAGGCCCCAGACATGAGGATGCCTTTTATTCCCTTCCTGAATAGGAGTACACATTCTTAGTAGGTCTGATGGACATACACAGTGTGATGAGAGGCATTACTGACTTATAGCACATGGGGGGGACCATAAAATCCATTAAATGATTTATTCAGAGTCACACAGGAAAGCTGTCGATCAGAATTTGAACCAATCCTCCCCAGCTGCCAGTCACCTCATGCTACAAAATCATCCCGCCATTGTCACCTCAGCTGTGTTGGTAAAAGCATCTATTCCACCTGCAGAAAAGGTGCAACCATTAAGACATTTGAACCAGCATCACAGCAAAAACAAGACCTCTGATGATTTCCTAGACAACTTACATGTTACAATTAACTAAAATCCTAATTACAGTCAAGAAAAGTTGTGGGGTTTACTATGCACATTGAATCAAGTATAATAAGTTGGGTTTGTGATTATTTCTCTAATTAAATAAGTTCATTCTTCATCTGGCTTCACTAGTTAAGAGCACATATACACAGAAAATTATAAAGGACTTTGGGAAAAACTTTTGTTTAAATACTTTGGTAGCTCTGAAATCTAGGCAAGATATCCCACACTCCAACTAAGCAACCCAATGCTTTGTTGGACTTACTCATAAAAGATGAACAGTTTACCTCTATGTTTTACAGTAGTTCATGTATTTCAATATAATTCTAATAATTCTAAAAATAATTTCATAAAAATACATAATGCAAAAGGAGTAACTATATTACAACAACCTTTAAGCTTATTATTATTTAAAAATGTACAAGAATGAAATAAATTGACTGATTTCTTTTTCAATATTGAGCAAGAGTAAGATAAATATTTTGCTTACTGCCCAGCATCAAAATGGGTTTCATGTAACACTTCAGAACTTGATTTTTTTATTACTGTTATTAGTAATGAGGTCACTTAAGAATCTGGGCACGTGTGTCTGTGAGAGGCTGTGCTCAAAAATCTATTCCTTATCTACAAGGCAGAAGGCAAACATTGCAATTAAAACATGCCTAATGCCATTCTCTTTAAAATACATATAAAATAATGCCATATTATCACTGGTAACAACTTTTTGTGATGAAAAACTAAATTCTATGTCCTCCAGTGAGGTACATAAGCACAGCAGCAGGGGAACAATCACACAAATGAGTATCCACATATAAGCAGAGAGTAAAGCAATATTTCTGGGATTTCCAAAGTCAAACCACTCATTTTAACAACAGAGCTGATCAGACAGTTCAGCTCTTTACAAGTGTTAAAGCACTATCTACTTCTAGGACATTTACTGAAGAGTTTCCATGCAAAATCTGAACTTAAAGATTATACATTCAGAAATCTGCTCCATTTGCCCTACTATTTCATCCTTTGGACAGCTAACCTGCCCCATATGTTCCAGTATCCACAGCTAGGCTTGCCCAGGAGACATGGGCTATCGTTGCTGCTTCATAAATAAATTCTAGAACAGCAAGATAATAAATAGTGTAGCATCAAGAACTGCATGTTTTTAAATGAAGTTTGCATTATTTGTACACTTCAAAGAAAGAATGGTCTCTATATTTAATTTTCCCCAGTTCACTTTGAGAGTTCAGTCCCTGGGAAATTGATGGCAGTTTTCTCACATGTTCTGCTTGCTTATAAGGTCTCACATGAACTTTGAAGTTTGTACAACACCATGTTTTGCCAATATTTTCACCAATTCCTGGCCACAGCCCAGACATAACCAATGCATATATTGATCTAGGGAAAAAAATTCTGAGCAAGCCAACACACACTTTTATTTTGTTCATTTGTGCTTTTAAAAGTAAATCCTGGGTATGTTTCATTATTTAAATATAGCTATTTCTAAAGAAAGTCTATCTGTCTATCATCCAGTGGACTCTAACTCCTCTGCCAAGTCTCCTCAGGAGCTTTAGTGTATAAAGTGGCTTAAAAACTTTCCAATTCTGAAACAGCATTCCCATAGTTAGTGTGTTTCTCTTTATCTGAACACTGCTCAAGGATTCCTGACTTTTATATAAAGAATATCTTTAGAAGTATCATCAAAAAGTTATTTCCATAGCCATAGCTAAGTGCATTAAAGGAAGGATTTGGAATACCATACATGATTAATGTCATTTATTCCAAGACTTTTTTATTTCTTTATGGCTTGATCAGGTTTCAATGCCTAAAACAAATACTTCCCATGTCAGAGGTCATAAGAAACCTGAAAATTTTGAGAAAGAAAAGTAACCAAAGCAGTTCAGATATCTGTAAAAAGGAGACTAAGGGAAAAGAGGTATCAGCAAAATGAGCATTTGTACTTCTTCAAAATATTTGAATGACCTCTTCTTTGAGAAGGTCTAACATCTGTTTTGGAGCTAATTCTAATTTGGATAATTAGAATTGGAAGCTAAATGTATATGTGCTAAAATTATCTTTTTTTTCCAAATATCAGAATTTGACCCTTTTTGTCAAATGGGTTTTTTACTTAAATTATTTAAATTAATTAAATTATTTAAAATGATTAAAATTAAAGTAAATTTTAGACTAAAATAATACTTTAATTGAAGCATCTCATATACCCTTGGTGTAAAGGGAATACTAAAAAAAGCACCCTGCATCTGAATTTCACCCCTGCTGCTAAAGGAAATTACATAGTACAGATAATAGATGCAAGAAATTCTACACTGAAATGAATCAGCCTTGGCTGCAGCTCTTCTCCTGGAGAGCAGCCCTGCAGCACATCCCTCCAGGCCTTAGAAACCCTCTCCTGTTTCCAGCTAGAACTTGCTCACAGTCATTTTATTCCCATTTCTTCGTGTGCCAAGGCTGTTCTTCAGTTGTCCCTCTGTCCCTCTTTGGCTGTCTTTGCTCAGAACGAGCACATCCTCTCTCAAGCTTTGTTCCACCACGAGAAACAAGCCTGGGGTCTCCCCCATGAGCACCTTGGAGGCCCCTCTCTGAACGAGATACAAAGGAAAAGAAGGAAGAGGTAACTGCACAGTAAGACAGGTGAAGTATCCAAACAAAACTCTGCAGTAATATTGTAGAATGTCCTTGTCTCTGCTAGAAACACCTACCCTGAGATCACATTTGTCCTGGCCTTAGCCCATCCCGTTGCTCGTTAGTAAGTCACTCTGTAATCAGCTAATGGAGAAAAGTCTTTCTCCATATCTGCAATTTTCAGCTGATAAGTGCCTGTCTGATAGAGAAATCAATTTCATAAACCCTTAAAAATACATAATTTGTACTATTATATTTAATCCTATTTTTATTTCTACAGTTCTTATTCCATTTGTTCTGTTCTTCTTTGGTTTTGGTAAAAACTCCAAAATTATGATTGCAAGAAATTTTCATTTAGTTAATTAAACTAGTTTAACTAAATAAACTATAATAAATGACTGTTTGAAGACCATTATTTAAGGAAAACTATGGCCTAAATAGGGCTATCTGTAAACAGTTGTTTTAAAAAAGTTTGGAAGTTTTTCTTCTTTTTTTTTTTTTTTCTTCTTTAGGGTCAGTTTGCTTCCAATTTGCAGAGTTTTGTGCATAATAATTGTATTATTCTAACTAGATAGACCTAATCTTGTCTAAGAAATAAGTTGCTTGTCAATTTGCACAACTAATCTTGCAAGCTCATGTTGCATCTCAATCACCTCCCATTTGCCTTCCCATTTTTTCTTTAGTTCTTCAAAATGTCTCCCAAAATCACACAAAAATTGCCTTTTTTAGCTTATTTGTGCATTCCAGTTATCCCATTATAGATTAATTTAGTGTCCCTGTTACTGGATCTGTTATTAAGTATTGCAATCCTCTCTATATTCTGAAATGGAAATTGTTTCCTGTCATATATTTACTGATGCATATTTACTGAGACTGTTTTTACACCTGAAATAAAATAATTTCCACATCTATTCATCTGTTCTAGTTATCCATCTAATTTTCCCTCCTGCCCAGTATTCCCTTTATTAAATTCTGAGAAAGAATATTTGTCTAATTTTCAGAAACACTTTGAAATATTGAAATATGAAAATTTGAACAATCCATTCAATTTTGAATGAAGTTAATCTGACTAATTATTTTACATTAAAGCCATGTAAAAATGTTTAGTTCTCAGAGCTTCCCTAAAGAAAATAGAGAATTTTAACTGAGAAACATATTTGGGAGTTTTATTTGAGTCCAAAAGTCCGAAAAAGAACTTAAGAAACAACAGAGGAAGTTGAAAAGAAAGAGGAACTAACATCAGATTGGTCTGGATGTCATCAGTTTTCATTTTAAGTTTATTAATCACATCCAAAACCATCAAGATTTGAAAGCATTACTCAATACAGACTGGTGGAGCATGTGTTCCCTAATAGGTGTAATTTCCATCACTTTCACCAAGATCCTCTTGTTTTTCACTTGCCCACTTCTGGCCTTGAACCAAAACTCTTCAGCCACAGTCTTGTGGATTCTCCAGGTAAGTGTGATCTGACTGTTCTTTCACTTTGGGGATGATACAGGTGCATCTTCTTGTGCCTTACAGGCTCACTGCTGGCCTCACCAGGGACTCCTAAATTACCCTTAATTTTGAGGTATCCAGTCATTCTGACAAGATACCAGTTTAAGCAGAGCTGAAAAGTACAGGTGCCTACAGGAAGAAAAAAAATCCCTATCCACTCCCCAGAATCACAGCTAAAGGACTGGAGCTGGATGTGCAGGGTAACCCAGCTGTCCCAAATGGATACAGGAAATGTTGATGAGAAAATTGAGCCTCTCTCCTACACCTCAGTGTTTACCTGTAGCCAGGGCTGAGAGCCACAGGAATCACCCTTAACAAAAATATATACTTGTGTACCAATACACTGGCACCGAGAGCATGTACCCAAGGGGTGGAATGGACCATTTTAACAACTCACTAATCAAAATGTGCATTTTGGAGCCCAGACACCCATCCCAGGGCATGCCTATGTTTACTAGCATTGTTAAATCAGCCAAGGCACAGGACCACTAACTTATAATTCTTAAGTTTACTAATGTTAAAACCTAAAAAATGCTTCACAAACATGATCCTCTTTTACAGGTTATCTGAGGGAAGATTTTTCCCTTATTTAGCTTGTTATAACAGAGACTTTATCTCCCCAGGTTCTTATTCCCTTACAAAAAAACTTGACCCAATCACCAAAACTACTCATATGTTCATAAAACACACACCCTGTAGGTCAGAGATCCAGGAGAGACTGATTGTCAGCACAGGGTGCAGCTGAGCAGGGGTCCTGCTGTGTCCCATGGCAGCCTTATCAGGGATATGAGTTATCCAGCAATGCTGTGGGTCATGCTGGGCCTCTGTGTGCACCAGGGGGAAGAAATTTCTACCTCCTCAGTCCTTATGGAGAAACTTTTCCCCAAAGTTGTGAAGAGTTGCAGGGCAGGAGAAAACCCTCAGCCTCCCAAGCTGATTTAGTCTGGGTCACTTTATATATTCTGCCATGCATGTTGCTACAAACTGTTAGCAGGCCACATGCAGTCCAGCCACAACCTCTTTTCCCTGATGTCATTAATCAGAAAAATTGTCAGTTATTACTTGTGTCAGCAATAACAATATGAGACAGAGAAGTCTTCAATTATACATAGCAATCATTCATAATTTAAATTAGGCCATCTACAAAATAATACTGGTAAGTCCTGTATACAGCTGAACTGTCAAAGAGAACAGGGTAATTCATTACAAATCTGCCAGAAATCCCTGGATAGGTAACCATGAACATTCACTAAAATATCCAAAAAACATGGTTGGCTGTAACCCATCCTTTTGTTTGAGGGGAGAGTTGCTAGTACCCTAGAACAGCCTTCACACCTTGAGAAAGCTATAAAGTTTCTCACATTTCAGCCATATATCTATAAATGCAGATTTTGGCTTACTAAGACTGCCTTAAAGTCTCAGCTTGTAAGAGCAACACATTTAAATCATCAGAGAGCTAAGATGAGTGCTAAAAGTACATTGTTTTTATGTTTGAAGAACATGAGCATCTTCAGTGTTCAAAGAGAGGCACAAGTGACAAAAGAGACCACTGAGACCATCATGAAAGATCATGGGAAGGAATGGCCCCAGCATATCAGGCACCTGATCAGTGCCAGTTTTTTTTTTGTATGCACCATGGGGAAAAAGTGTTTTAAGGAAGTTTGATATGGAGGACAGAAACTGGGCAAATTTACTGAAGGACCTTAAATCCCAAAGAAGTTCAATTTCAAGTGTGACTGCCCTCAGGGTTGCAAGACACTTTCAGGAAGCATATACCACAGAAGAAAGGAAACTGGAAGTAGGGAAAGACTTTGAGGATGAGGATGTCTTAGAAATTGTCAGCTCAGACTAAAGGGCTTGGAAAGTATAACATGGGAATCCTGAAGAACTGTGTGTCCATTAAGGAAGTATGCAACAGATGTAAGCCATGGCAAGACATTTTAGAAATGTGGAGTACCTCTACTGAGGAAAGGTGTAGATGGGTTCTTCCTAGGGCTTACTTGCCACTTACTTCCCACTTACTCTGACTCTGCAGAGAATTCATTTGACAAACACATTCTTTAAGAATTAGTTTGTGATTAAAATCCCACACAGATTTTGCAGAAGAAAAGGAGTTATTTCTAATTCTGAAAGTATTTGAAGTATCTGAAGTTTTTTGTAAAGGTGCAATAACAGCAGTCTGCAAACAGCACATCATTTGTGACTAATCAGCAAATTCAGATGGCACATAAATTGACAAGAAATGTCATCAATGTAAATTAACTTTTTCAAGCCATAAGAAAAGAGCACCAGCTTCATGTTACATCTGAAAGAATGGCTCCATTTTGGAAAGTCATTCACTATCATGGTATAGACAATGACCCCTGTCAAAAGATTTAACAAAGTTCACAGGTCAATGCAGTGGGAGGATCTCTGCTGTCCTGACTCTTAGTAATAGTCTAATCATGCAGAAAAAGTTTTAAGTGTTGATAATTTAGTGAATGAAATTCATGCCTTTTGACCCTGAATGAAGAGACAAGCGAGATTCATCTTGTCTTCAATTAAGTTTATTTTTAAGCACCTTGTCTGAGCCAAGACTCACAGGATCCCAGTATTTTTATGCCTTTTTTCAAGCTGTACTGTAAATTAAATCTGTAGATACTGGGTGTTGGGAAAACTTTTTCACACAACAGCCATGAAATCCTGATTCTGCTGAAGTCAGTGGGAGTGCTGCCATTTCTTCAACAGGGCCTGGACTTCAGCCATGCTGTTTAAAGTCTCTGAGCGCTGTCTTGGCTACGCTACCCACATGCTGCTCCCAATGGGTTCACTGGCAGGAAAAAAGACAGTGCTGTGTAAATGCTGAACGTTGCAGCTGAAGAGGAGGCAATATCACCATCTGAAGAATGTGTCTGAGTTCAGTTATGAAATTTCTAAGATGCAGAAACGGTTTCATTACTGGAGCGGTAATTGGCACGCAATCCATCAGCACTGAAACCAAGCTTGCCTAAGATGCAATGAGGGTTTCATAGCACTCTAAATGTAAAGAGTCTTGGTGTGACTGCATAGCAGAAAACTACAAGGCTCATTCACACTATGGACTACATGGATCAGAATCAGATGCAAGAATTTCAACCCTAAAAATCTGTGATAAAGATAAGCTGAACACAGAGAGTGACCATTTCAAATTTCAGTAAAAGCTATACAGTTAAAATTGTCTACAGTCTTTTGTTTTCTTTGTGTAGCAATATGAAAGGGTCATCCGTACGTACACTAAGCCAAGATTTCAGACCCCAGACTGCTTTGCTGTATGGTCAGAACTGTGAGGAGCAGCGCTGAAACCTTGTAGACAGGGCAAGGGAGCAAGAGAAGAAGTGGATAACATCCCTATCTTGCTGCCTTTAAACCTTCAAGCAAAAGGACAAAACAATGGGCACCAGAATATCTGAGATTTTCCCTGTAGCTTAGATAAACTTCTGTCAGGAGTAGTTGCCTTTGTGACTGAGCTTGTCTGGCTTTCAGGGGTGTATTTACTCTACTACATTTTGATGCTAAATGCTTTATTCCACCATAGCTGTATCAGCAGAAAAGGAGCATTACCTGCCCATGAGTTTTGTATTCCTGTACAGCAAGGCATTCTTAGTGCAGTCAGTGTCTTACTTGCTCATTTTAAACACCTCACCAAATTCAGTGGAACTATATATCTATGCAAAATTAAATACTTATGTCAAGTGTTTGCAGAACAGAGCCTAAAGGTAGAAGAAAATCTTGTACTGGAAATAGCTGTAGCATAAATTGTTTATATTTTGCCTTTGGCTAGATTAGTGCATCTCTATTATCATTACTTTTTCATTTTAACATTATACCACTGAAGACTTGGAGTAGCACCCATAGTAATTATATTTGAAGACTTAGGGTCGCATACCTATTAATTATATCACTTCACCCCTCTGTGTTTCTGAGTATGGCTCCTGTTAGCCCTGCCGGGAGCCACAGCCCTCCAGCTTCCATCCACCTTCCAGCCATCACACACAGAGCACCAGCAGTCTGCCTGTCCTGCCCACCAGCTGTATCGCCAGGCACAGAGAGCCTCCTGCCTCCAGACAGAGGAGGATGATGAGGTCTTGCTCATACTATTCCTTGCTCAAGACCAGCAAGCATCCCTGGGCCAAAGCCAGCCACATGTTAGCTGTTAGCTCAGGCTGTTTATAAATAGCTCGTTAATAGCTGTACAGCTTTTCCAGGGCTAGGAGATCTGCTTTCTGCTTTGATAAGAGCTTGTTTTTGTTTGGGGAGTGTTCCTCAAGTACATGTTGGGATCTCCTGGCTGAGCCAAACTGAATCAAGCCTGAGAGATATGCATGTGTGTGTGTGTGTGTCTGTGAGCAACAGGCAGCTGCAGTTGGAAGCTCCAGTCTGGCACACAAAGCTCAGAACATTTTCCCCTTGAAGTCTCCCTCCTCTTTGTATCCTGTCCTCTTTACTTCTTGAACAGAAAAAGAATAAAGTATTCCTGACTTGATTTCCTACAGGGGAAATTAATTTAAAATGTCTGTTTGCTCTCTGTGAAGAATACGTAACATGAAGGAAACTCTGAATGTGACATTAAAGACCAAAAAGGCCAGAATTTCAAAAATTTTTGATGCCTCAGTTTTTAAGAGTATTAACACAAACACATGCAATACTGCCCCATAAAAACAGGGGTCCAAACTCTCAGGCAGCTGTGGTACACCTGTGGCAGGTATAGTGCAGCCTGCAGCAGCAGTGTCCTGAGCGCTGCTGGGGGAGCACAGATGGGGTCCACATCTTCTACTCCTTCCCCAATTGATGCCTTAAGCACAGTGGGACGGAGTTTTGAGCATCAACCCTGCTTGTGAGGGAGTCACTTCCTTCAGGCACTGTGGGGCTGATCTTGGTGACAACACACATCAAATCAAAGGTGTCCTCCAGATCATTTCCAAAACCTTTTCCAGCACAGGCCTCTCTGAGGACACAGATGTTTTAGACCATATCAGACCTACATCAAGCACCTCATGCACTAGACCCTGTAAACTTATAGATGTATTACTCCTTCACTGAGGTTTCCCAGTGGGCTGCATCATCCTGGGGCAGTACACTGGCTGTCAGGGCAGTTACCCCTCTGTCCTGCTTTGGGAGGAGAGAATTTGGATACAGACATTCCTCAGACACCCAAATTACCTGAGTGCCATGAGCTCCAGGTAGGAAGCCACAGTCAGAAGATCTCCCCTTGATGTTGCCTGCTACACAACCAGGAGTAAGCACTGCTGTGGGAATACAGCTTTGGGAGGACGTTTAGGGCTGAGCAAGCCAAGCAGAGCACTGTGTGTGCTATGGAACTATAAGAGCTCCCAGCTCATTAGTATTAGGATTCCTAAGAGAATGCCTGCCTCCTAACCCCTCTAGGAAGCACCCTGCCCACCCCACAGTCCTGTGGGCTGAGTGACCTTCCCCATGTCCCAGGTTGTTCTGCTTTTGCACCATCACCACTGCCCTGGCAGCAATGCTGTGCAAGGGCAGAAAGGCTGGCACCCCCAGGGCCAAAACCACAGGGAGGGTAGATGGGCTTGCCTGGGTGCTGATGTCACTCAGAAATGAGTCACCAGCCACCAGTTGCCAGCACTGGGGAGAACAGGAGCAGCACCCCCTACACCCTCTTTGCTGAGAATAAGCTTTGTCTCACTGGCACAGTGCTCCTCTTCCCTCATGGCCTTCCTTACGCTCCTAGAAAATAGCTCCTCAGCAAAATTTAAGAACCAAACTCTGGCCCTTGAGGCTCCTCCTTCAGCTTTGTCATTAGCCTGTGACAAGCCACTCATTAAGAAGTCTCCTGCACTTTCCCTGTGTGTTTCAGCCTTGGCACTTGCAAGATTACAGCATGTGACAGAGCGGATGGGCGTTAGCCTTTTCAGCCTGACAGCTCCGCGCACAGATCGCTGCTCCAGCCACGGGGCATCTTCCGGGGGGAGGCATCCTGCCGGGCTGTGACGGACGGACAGAAACTCCAAACATCTGCCAAGGCTGTAAAAATCTTGTGATAGGAGCCCACTCAGGGTGAGGAAACACAATGCCTGTGAGACAGTGATCTGTAGGGGCTGCCCTCTGCGTGCTGCTCTGCCACGGTGAGTCGGGGTTCAGCTGTCCCTCTCCACACTCGCTTGCTCCTTTTCATTAGTATGACTGAGACAAACTGGAAACAACAAGAGGAAGTTTATCCTGTCCTTTGCTGTAACCCAGGCAAATCCAAAATGCCAACTGATTTCAAGGGAGATTTTCCTTTTAGGGACTGGGCTTGCATATACTATATCTATTATTATTATTAAAAAAAATGGTCGCAGCTGTGGGTATTTAATAGATGTCTGCCATGTAGATTTCTACTGCCCTCCCATATTTTTAGTGCTTTAAAATATGTTTGCCATCTGTTCCTGCCACAGCATTAAAAACAATCACAGTGACTCTTTGAGCAGAGGCCTTAGGATGGAAGTTGAATGGAGCCCACTAGATCACAAGTGACATGATGCCAAGTACAGTGAATATAATGAGTGTGTGGCCAGATTTTTAAAGAGCGCTGTTTGTAACCCCCTTCCCTCCAGTGATAAGGGTCATTTATATACATGTGTCAGCACAAAAATGTGCCTCTAAGAACAAGTCTCAGAATCCAAATAGTTGAAGCAACTGGTGAAAAGGCCTGAAGTCCAATGACATGTTTTATCTTATTACACACATCTCAATTTCTAACCAGTCAATAGGAGAAACGATGGAAAACAGATCAGAAACAGAAGACTTGTATTATGCCAATGTAGAAATGAATTTGTATCCTGAGAGGAATGTCTCCTTCCCCCCAGCTCCACAGAGGATAACAGCTGATAACTTGCTAGGCCTTTGCCAAAAGCACTGCAATGAGCTAATATTGATGAAGTGGCTTTTTGTCTCCACCAAGCTAAATACCACACTCTGAGCCAAAATATTTCTTATTGTTCAAACACAAGGTTCTCAATTTCCTTTGATTTTTAATATACAGGCAATCATAGGCTTCCATTTTTTAATTGCCCTCATTTCTCATTTTGTTGGAAAATTGGCTTTCAGCCAGATCCTTAAAGATCCCTCAATGATTACAAACAAGTAATAGTGAAATGAAAGCAGATGACCCCTTTCCATGTCCTACACAGTATTAGATGGCAGATGAATGCTATTTTCTTTGGTGGTTTATTTTGTTTTTCTAATGCTTGGCACAGTTATATTTGCAGGTAGGTCAACAGCATGGAACCAGCTTGTTTAATTCAGAGGGTACCTTCAGCCTGCGCTTCTGTTTTCTTCCCAGAGTTACATACTGTCATTTCCATCCATTTTATCTGCCTGTATTTTTAAATGTGACACTCCCTCTCGTAGTCTGGATGATGAAGCATGCAACCATGATGTTCAATTCTGGGCACACCACAAAGAATTCCTCCCTAATTTGATGTTAATGTCAATGTGGAGTGATTACAATCACAACACTGAAGTTTTGCTGTGGGAACTAGATGAAGATGAATATACGACTCAGAATCAAGGAATGTAAAGATAAAAAATACCCTCCCCCATTTTTTTTTTCTGTTCCAAGAGGTGATAAACTTCTAAAAGTTCAGGGTCTGTGCTGAATTGTCCCTCACACTATCCACCAATGTTTTACACAAACATACAGGAACCCTGGGAAACAGAGACTTGCCATTTTTCTGGCATTTTTAATATCTGCTCACACAGACCCCATTCTGCAAAAAAACAGAAATACCACATCTTACCATAACAATGTAACTACCATGATAAATGAGGCACTAGTGGCACAATTCTATCTCTGTAAGACCAATGTAAAATACAGTTTAAACAGGGCCATTAGGTTTTGCTATCAAGGACCAGGAGACTTGGTCCTGACTCCAAGGCCAAGGCCCTCTTTGATAGTGACAGAATTCTGGAATATTGTAGAATAGCTCTAGATTTTAACAGAGCTACATAATTTATGGCACTTTGGCACTTTTTTTTTCTTCTAGTTCTGGTTCTTTCAGGTGCCTTTTTAGATCACACGTATTACAGTCACAAAATAGACAATATATCTACTTCAGGCACGATTTTTTTGACATTTTATTACACTGTGGAAACCATTCCCAAAGCCAGTTCCCTGTGCTTGAAGCCTTGCAAATACCCATCCCATGTCTGGAGATGTCTTGAACTTTGGCTCCACATTTCAAACATCTCTTCTGGACATTTTGACTACTGTGACACTATACTGGAAGGCCTCTGGAAAGTTCTTTGATGAGAAATCCTTTATCTCAATCATCTCTTTCGATATTTGAGGAATGCAAAAGTACTGAGCAAATCTGCTGCTTAAAGCTGCAGACCAAGGCATGCATTCGTCCTCCAAAATTCCCTGGCACGGAGCCACATTTCATCACTCCTGACCACAAACTGCACTTTGTTCTGTCACAGGGTCCTAACTACCTAGCAGTGCATGCAAATCCTTCCACAGAAAGCTTTCCCATGTAATGCCTGTACTTTTAAAACTTTTCAAGTTGTTCACAAGCTACTTCCTGATTTGCACTTTAACATTTCCATGTTTAAAAAAAAGAAAAAAGATTTTATAATGTTATCTTTCATGTTTTCCAGAAATCACAAAGTCCTTTAACAGGCAGCTTGGTACTGTGGAAGTTGGCAGGTGAGCATAGACACTTTGTTTTCCTGTCTCCCTTGCAGCACTGAGGTCTCATTTCTTTCTCTTTGCCCCATGACACTGCCCAGATCTTGCTTCTCAGCCAGTGCATCCTTCCTAGGATAAACCTGAGCAATTCTTCTGCAATGTCACAGAGTCATTAGGGGTTGGAAAAGACCTCCAAGATCAAGTCCATCCTTTGACTGATCACCCCCTTGTCAACTGGACCATAGCACAAAGTGCCACATCCAGTCATTTCTTGAACACTCCCAAGATGGTGATTCTAAGCCAAAGGCTTCTGTTCAGCAAAGCAGCAATATTTGTGAGATGGTTTAGAGCCTTTTTTGTTTTTTTGAAGATAGCTTTCTTAACATGTTCAATGCCTCATTTTTCACTGAATGAACCTGCCCTAGAAGTGGGGCAGCCATTTGTTTTTAATGCTTTTTAGAGTAGTCTGTTCCTGGTGTTCAACAGAGGCGAAGTGTGAGCAATCCAAGTGATGAGCAATCATATCATTTTTTCAGTACTGCCCTACATATGGGAACCGTGGTTGTGAAGGATTTTATTAAGGAAATGTGGACTCATTCATTCAGCAAGAGATGGGGGGAAAATGGGAAGGCATTTACAGTTCTTCAATGACTTATGTTTTATTGAAATCGGTTATATCAAAATAGTTGCTTGATTGTCATTAGACATTGCATGATAAATTTTGTCTGTTTGCAGGGAATAGTCTCTTGCAAATCTTTCCTGTGCATTTTTATTCTTTGCAGAATGATGCAGCACACCTATGGAAATGATCAATCTTTCATTGGCATTTGAAGATCTGTTTCCTGAGTTTTATTATATTAAAGGTTATTAAAACATGTATTGGTAAAAATGACCTATTGCTGAAAGTTGCTCTTCTGCCATCCAAAACCCTTTTAAGAACAGCAATGAAAACAGCTGTACTGTTATTCAGATACAGCTTTTACCAAACAGCTCATCCAGCTGAGTGCTGCCTGCACTAAATTTCATTTTACAGGCCAGGTGTCTGATAATTAATAAATCAAATCTGCACTAAATCTTTCAGTTGATTTTTCATCTTTTTCTGAAAATTAAGCTATTTAAGTCTGAAGTTCATTCAAGCCATTAAAAATAGAGATCTAGCCATTTCTGCTTCATACTCCAGCAGGTTTTTTAATCAGCCATGCATGACAGAGAGGAGCCAGGGGTAGGAGCAGACTCTCTGCACAACATCCATGGTTCATTTTTGGATGGGGTCTTCTACAGATGCTGCAGAAGAGCCTCCCCAGAGTCACATTAGAGGCAGGAGATTTGCAGACATGGTTACCCTCTCACATCTGCCAAACACATGGAGAGAACAGGCACCTTCCATTTCTGCTCTCACCCCAGGGACAGAGCGCTGGAGCTTACGAGGTGTGTGGAGGTACGTCAGCACCCCAAGAGGATATGGCTTAAAATTAAAAGAGGAGAGGTTTAGATTAGATGTCAGAAAGAAATTCTTTATTCAGAGTGTGGTGAGGCACTCAGATAGGTTGCCCAGAAAAGTTGTGGGTGCTCCATCCTTGAAAGTGTTCAAAGCCAGGTTGGATGGGGCCTTGAGCAAACTGCTCTACAGGGTGGCATCCTGGCCATGGCAGGGGGGCTTGGGACAGGACAATCCTTGATGTTCCTTCTAACCCAAGCCTTTCTATGGTTCTATGATACGATTCTATGACTAAAAAGCTACTACTCCAAGGTGCATTCCTTTCACTGGTTTGGAAGGATGGGGCTGTTAGTATTCTGAAGCACTTTAAGGGCATCCACTTGTTTCTGTTCCTATTGGGAATTGTTTCTGTTTTCCCCTGGTTTTGTTACAGTAGCTCTCACAGTAGCACCTTCCAAGTCTTTGCTGGCTCAGAAACTTACCCCCAGAGTCAGTGATGGAAATTCTGTTTATGATTACATGGATGTTGCCATTCCAAGCTTTCATGACAGATTTATCTGGATATTTTGTAACTTTAAACAGACATTAATGGATCAAACATGTTTTCTCTTGGTGTGGGTGATGGTCTGCTTTTCAGAAGATAAATGCATCTATCCACAGGTCTAAACCTGATTTTGTGCTTGAATGCATTGCTGAGCCACAATCTGATTAACCCTTGAAGAAGTTTCTGCTAAATGGTAGAAGGCAGAAACAATAATAGTAATTAATATCTTTTTTATGATATTACATTTTTTTTTCCTTTTGAACTATTTCCAACAAAACCAGTTGGATTCATCTTCTTAGGCTTAACCAGGAGAGCACTTTACATTTTCACCTGGTGTGTTGAAGTGCAAAATCTATGTTTGCTGAAAATACCCCATGCTTCAGTAATCTTTTCCTTTACCACTGACATGCATTTCCATGGCCAGAACTCATCTAATTGCTTGTCAGTTAGGCTGGTTTTGAGCACCTACTCATGCCAAGATGCAAGTAGACAGGTCTGTGACCATGCCAGCTCTGAAGCAGGAGTTGAACACAAGCAGAACAAAAATACAGAGCTGAACTAATAGGGATCTCCTCCATCTCAACACTCTCCAGTGATGCAAAATACACAGCTACTGCTAAAAATAGCAACCAAGCACAAAGAGACACATCTGGAGACATGAATAAAATCAGAGGTTTAAACACACTTCTCCACTGCAGACACTGGGAAACTAACCAGTTTAACAACAGATGGAATTATGAAAAGATAACTGCCATGTATAATATGCAACAGTATTTCAATCATATTCAAGGGAGATAGTTCAAGCAGAGTCTCTGAAAGCTTCTGTGTAAGGAGGAGAGTGGGAAAGAAAGCACCTGGAGATTACAGATGGGAAATCTGACGCTCAACTTTAAAACTGAGCAGTGTCTGGTGTCTGTAAGAGCTACAAATGAAGGCAATCAATACTACATACAAAATACCACTGTAATGCTCTCTAGTCTTAGGTATTGCTAAATGAATACAGATGGCATGAAGTACTTTGATCAGATGGAATATAACATAGATTTTTGTCCCTAACAAAGCTCGACTCAAAGCAAGACACAAAATGGAATGGGCCAGAAGGTCGTGTTAACCTTGTGGTTTTATAGCAAAGTGCAGTGGGAGACAAAAATGGCCCAATGTTTAGAAGTTTTGCACATGGGTAGAGCCAGAAAGTCTGGCTGCTATCTGTTATCCTCACATTAGCAGGCAAGGGAAGAAGCGTTAATGGGGGTTTAAGGCAAAGACTGGTAACCTAATATTAGTGAACCAATAGAGTCTGTCACTTCTGTGTTCATTAGTTTGATCAAGCTGTCAAAACTTTAGGAGACTGAATGATGGAAATAGATCTAGTTATCCCCATTTAATAGCCAGCACTATTTCTATCTGTGTACAGTCTGCTTCAGCATTCTACACCAGTGTGGGACCATAGCAGTGTCAGATGCTGCAGCACTTCATATACAGGCCATGACAAGCTGTTGAATGCTTTGGAAACAGCAGAAAAAGACTGATCAGTAAGCTATATGTCATGTAGAGAAAATACTGACAACTCAGATTCATCTTCTGAAAATGTCAGTAAGTTTCATAGAAGCATTTCTCTTCAATGCAAACTGTAGCTGCTTCAGTTCAGGAATATCATTTTACAAACACCACTGGATGCACTTTCCCAGCAGCCTTTTGAGATAATCTTGGCTCTTTGGAAAGTAGAAGCAGAGGGATCCATTTTTCCAAAGACAGCAGCCTGCATTTGAGCTTATGGCACACCCTGTTTATGTACAGTCAGACAGTGAAGTGCCTGGCAAAGCCATCTGTCAGATTGTAGGCACAAAGCTGAGGCTCTGGAGACTCCTCAGTTCCTAACGTTCATTTCCAAGTCAGGATATCTACAGATGAAAATGATTCTTCCAAATGAGAGGGCATCCTTCACCAGAGGATAGCTGCACCACCACCTATGGCCTTGGTGTTTGGGACTGCCATGTGTTTCAGACACTACTCCTATCCTTAAATGTCATTAAGTAAAGCATTCCTCTAGAAATACCATCATTACTCTCTTATAAAAATCAATCCCTTGCCCTTCATAACTTCAGGACTTTTGAAAATACTTTTTCCCTATTTTGTGTGGAAACTCACAGAGGACAAAAAGCATTGCTTGCTTCCACAGTGTCGTTATCTTCACTATAACAAACAGTCTTTATTGCCTCGAGCTAAATGTAATATTTCAAAGTTAAAGAGCCCAAATCAATATTTTCATTATCCGCACTATAAATTATCCATTAATGGAAGCTCATTAGGAAAGGCACCATCTTTGTCTCCCTTCAGCTCCAAGCACTGCTCTGGGCTCACAGCTGGCATTGCAGGCTGTGCAGCTTTGTGGAGAGTGTTTTCCCTGGAAATTACGGGAAGCCTCCTGGTTCAGGGCTTCAGAAAGCGAGAAGGTAAGAAAACAAGGCACAGCCAGAGCTCTTCTCCTCTTTCCTTTAGGCACAGCAGGAAGATAAGAAATAGG
Source organism: Phylloscopus whistleri (assembly GCA_017589585.1). Classification (NCBI taxonomy): domain Eukaryota; kingdom Metazoa; phylum Chordata; class Aves; order Passeriformes; family Phylloscopidae; genus Phylloscopus; species Phylloscopus whistleri. The sequence continues at coordinate 570,873 of JADMLD010001629.1, read as the reverse complement.
TCATGGATATCCACCTGCTTTGCAGGCTCCGAGCAGGAATGAAGCTGATGGGAAGGATTCTCTTTGAAAGGTGAGAGTGCACCACATTCCCCACCTTGGTTCAGACAAAATGAACTTAGTTGCCTCCAAGAAGCTCCAGAATATGGAGCTTGAAATCCACAGAGTGGTCACCACAGCTAGATCAAAATGCCAGAGGATATTTAATTCTGCTGATTTCACTGAATCCTTTCTCAGATCTCTGAGGTGCCCACTAATTCCACCAGAAAAGAAAATAATAGCCAAAGTTGGCAGATTCGAGTATCAGATGACATTTTATGCACATTGAGCTAATTAAGGTAAAAGGGGAAGTAGTTTGCCTTAATCAGCTATTTTCCTAACATGAAGAACCCAAATATTTCATCCATGTGAAAAATGTATCTGAATTTTTGATTTTTTTAAGTTTACATTAAATTTTATTGTATTTAAACCATTTTATTTAGAGAAGAAAGACAAAGTATATAGGGATGTTAGTTGAACCTGTAGTATTGAAGGGAGCCATTGCTTCCTGAAGCCCTCTCTGCTGCTACCCACTTGCAGGGAGTTTAAGAGTTCAAACCCTTCATAGCTCTGACACATTCAAGAAATCTGGAAATTGATAATATCATGCAACCATATAACTGGGTGTTTTGCATTGCCTTCTCCTGTGCTTGAACCAGCCTGACTATATACCAGCTAAACAGAAAAAAAGAAAAAAAAAAAAAGTGTAAAAGGAAAAACCAGCAGACAACGCAGAGCTGGGAAAGTGATGGGAAACATCATTTGAGCAAATTATGTTGCCTGGTTGAGACAGTGAGAAAACATGGTGCCAAGTCCACATTTTTTGCCATTCATGTGCTGGCCAGACCACTCAAAAATGTACACGTTCATGTTCTGTAAAAATGTTCCTAACAGGCAGTTACATTTCTTCTGGGGCTTTTCCAAGCTGGTCTCCATGGATGCCCTTTAACATATTCCTGCTGAAGGAGAAACCAGGGAAAGTAGCTGCAATACAGTGAGAAAGTTACTGCAGCACAGTGTGAAAGACTTCTTTTAATCCCAAAGAACACCCCAAAGGTCAGGTTTCTAGGACTGTTGAAAGAGGCAGAACAGCAATGGACATTCCTCTGGAGCAGAGGTCCTGGCCCTTTCAGTGCTGGTGCAGGCTCCAGGGACAGGGTTGTGTGAGCTTCCAGAAAGACACAGGATCCAAAGGACTCATAGAAGCACATCAAAGATATTTGTAATTGCTCAACATTTGAGTGCAAGGCAGACACCCAGAATGTTTGTTTCAGCTGCTCTTCTTGAAACAAGGGGTGTGAGAGGTGTTCCCACCACCACATGCCTTTGGAGAGCTGCCCCAAGGACAGGCAGAACTGCAGCTACACAAGTACTCGTATTCTTTTCTCCTTTATGCCAAAAATAATTGCTGAAGGATCAACTTCTTCATCTTTTTCTTATGATATTGACAAAAAGTTTTACTTTCTTATACTGATGCATCATCCAAGGTGACCCAACTTTTAAAGAGCCTAATTCTCATCAAACCCCTCAGCCAACTTGATGCCAAATGACCTGAGTGTACCTATGAGGAGATTTCCTAACTATGACATGACAAATCCATAATTAATTTTATTTATATTGTCAAAGTGCTTACAGCTATGTCTTTTGTGCTAAGTAAAGGAAGAAGCCCAGGTGCAACTGATTTTAATTTGGACGAGGAAAATACAGCTGAGCCACCTTCTGAGTTTCTAAGACAAATATTTCTTGGTTTATGGCAGTGATGCACCAAACTTTTGATCTCAACTATTTTAACTGAAACATTTCTCAGGGGGAAAAAAGTCCTATTTTATTTAAATTTTCTTTCTGCAGATATCCAGACAGAATGGAAAAACACTTTTCTTGTTCTTATTCAACCCAAACTTCCTCATTTTACTCAGATCAAAAATAAAAAGGAATTACATATCTCTCTCCTCTTATTTATAGTGCAAAAAATTCACTTTTTTGAGGGGAAAATGCAAGGAACAACAGTTTCAAACTGTCTAATATTTCCACCTGGAAAGCACCATGTCATAGAAAGGAATCTATTTCTTTTTCCATTTGACATTGTGACCTCATTGTCACTCTAACCTCCAGGTTGCCCACATGTGCTCCTGCCTTTTCTTTCTCCCATGCAGCTCCACAACTACACCCCACATCCTGAATCTGTTTGTGTGGGTGGCCATGGAGACACAGCTGAGCTCTGGGGTGAGCTGTTACCTCATCCTACACCCAGGGACAAACAGTCTGCTGCAGTTGCTGCAAGCAACCAAAATATGTGACATTTGCTCTATCCTAGCTGCTCAAAGCTGCCTTTTTGGTTTCCTCTCTCTAATCTCTTTGCCATAATGGACTCCAATTTGAATTTGGATTAAAGGTAATTTGAGGCAAACATATTTACTTTGTGATACATTTGTAGCCCAGCCATAATGCACATGAGGGGTATTTCACACTGGGCATTCAGACTGAAATCAGAAGGGTAGGATGAGCAGAGGTCCAAGCTCTTTAGAAAGCTTGTCCTCAGTGTCTGAGGGGTACTTCAGAGGACTGGGGAGCCTATTCACCTGTGGACAGGCATGTGGGGAGGTGAGCAATTCCTCCTCTTTCCCCACAGCAGGAAGAGAGTCATGAGCAAAACCATATCTTGCTTCCATCCCTCACCTCCAGAGCTCTCTGACATCTGCACATACCTTTCTTCCTAGTGGCACAGAAAATCTTCAGAGTATTCAATGTTTGTATTAACCATGGATAAAATGATCTACTGGAAGGAAAATCCCTTACATCCAAACTTGCTATTTCTTCTGCTGTCTATACCTCTTCTACAGACCTGACAACGAGCTGAGTATGGACATTGTGGGAATCTGAGGCAGTGAAGCTGTAAATACCCCTGGGATATTTTGAGTAAGTCAGGTTAAGAGCTAAGAGTGCTCAGCACCTTGGCAGGGGTCTCAGCATGCTGCAAAATTTAGCATTCTCATCTTTGATTTCTACCTTCAGATATTTCAGATTATTCTTTAGCAGCATCTATGCTTCACACCACAGCTTCAGTTATTTGCAGAATGTTTCATATTCTGGATCAGAGTGTGTTGATGTTAGCTTCCTTTCTGCTTAATCTTCTATTTCCTTTCCTTGGTGGTGACATTTCAGCATTTTTAGTACTGCTGTTCCCTTTGGTTCTGAGCAAGCCTAAAGTCCAGAGTATGATCAAAAGATTTTCATCCAGTTATTATCCCTCCAGCAGCAATGTTTCCCCTGCAGCTGACCATCCAAGCTGGACCTTCATTGCTGGTCTGTGATTCCAGTCACTGCACTGATTCGCTTGTACTGTAGGAAATTCATACATGTTTATACCCAGATGTTTCAGAATTGATCTGTGTCCTCAGGTTTCATAAGCAGAGACACTCTGGAAAAAAACAAATGCTGAGACTCCCCCTGAGTGCTCGAAGGAGCCACGTTCACAGTTTGCATTCATAAATCTTCACTGGCATACACAGCCATGGGCTCAATAATACATTATTTACCTGAGCAATTACCACTGATCAACAAATCCCACAGAGAAATCTTGTGTGGAAAATTCTTGTGTGTGTGTGGGCTGAGCACAATGCATGAACAAAAAACCTCCAAATCCTGTTTATTTAGGTGGGAATAGCTGATTTCTCACCACGAATACTGGGGCAATCACCGTCTCTTTCTAGACATTCCTCTTATAGGAAAGAGATTGCAAACTCTCATAAGTTATTTGTGTGCTACAGCTGGAAGTACATAAAGAAGATACTGTGGTAAATGTACATTAGAACTCCATCTCATAATTCAAACCTGAAGAAACAGTCAGATGGAAAAAATTTCTATCAGGCACTGCTAAATGGTATAAACTCAGTATTAATCACAATAAAAAGGAATGTTATAAAAGGAAAGGCAACTATGGCAGCTACAACTTGCATCAACCCACAAGCCTTGTCTATTTTATCTTTTCTTTAAAATAACAGAATAAGAAATATATTTTTCACTCACTGCTGCTACTATTGCCATTACAGTCAGCATTACAAATAGGAGGTCTGTCACTGAGAGAAGCTGATGAAGGTTGTAAAACATCAGTTTTGGCTGGCAAACATGAGAAAAACTAGCACCAGGGAAAGCTGCTAGGTGGATAAGGAAATTATAGTATGAGACACAGACTGCAACTTTTGAGTAATGGATAAATTGTTTCATGGGGTTTTATTTTGGGGGGGTGTTTTTGGTTTGCGGGGGGTTTCTTCGGTGTTTTGTTTGTTGGTTTGTTTCATATTTCCTCATGCTCTTTACTGCTCCCTGGCATGACGGGTGACATAGTGAGATGTCACAACAGCATCAGCTTGTCATGGGGTACATGGGCTCTCACAGCCTCTCAGCTTTCTGGTGAATAATAAATCACAGAAAAACAGAGATAAGACCAGATGGGAATCCAAATGAAGAGTCTGTTCCTGCAGTTATGAAAAACAAAAAGTTATCTACAAGTGACAATCATAAGGATGAGGGTGGGCTGAGTGAATAACAACTTGTTATTCACTGGGCTTGTTTCAGCTCTTAGTTTTGGTAGAAATTTCCGTTGTCCGCCATCCTGTTACACGTTAAGGAAAACACACTATTTGTCTCACTTATTTAGATCAACAGTGACGAACAGTAAAATCTGTTTTAGACTGCCACCAAGCTATCACTTCATTGATATCATCACAGATGACAAATTAGCCAAACAAAACACACTTTATTGTGGCAGGTTGAGTTTTGAATGAATTTTCCAGTTGAAACACTTGCATGGAAGCAACTACTGTCCTGTCTCAGAGCTCATAGTCCAGTTCACACAGAGGGACTGTGAACTCAAGGTAGGGCTAACAAGGCTGCACTGAACAGTCTGAGAGCAAAATCAGGGAATCCTGAAAATTGCACTCTGCTCCCAGCATAGGAATATGATAGAACTTTTTCTAGAAAGCTTGATTGAGAGCATTCAATGGCTTTAAGACTTAAGAATGAGTAGAGCGAGGCAAAACCAAAGACTTACTAGATAAATGTGTGAAGCAGATCAGATAGAATGAAAAAGAAGGGGAAATAAATGTTTAAGTCATAGAAAGATCTCTAGGGAGTCTGCACAACCTCTGGAACACCATGGGTTTTCCAGACTGCATGCAAACTGAGATTTTCAGGATTTGTCTAATTAACTACCACCAAGTTATGACCATTAAAATAAGGCTAGAAATTATTCCAAGACAGATTATGCTGTGCAGAGGAGTATGGCAAAATGGCACAAAAGGGCCTCGATGCCAGGCAAAAATAAAAAATTATCTGAATGGAAGCTTTTTAGGATTTAATCCCCAATGGAATCCTCCATGCTTTAATATGGAAAGGAAAAAAAATATATACAGTGTCTCTGATATCTTTTATGAGGCAACAGGGCTTTAAGTTCTGAATGGACAACACTGATGAGGCGTCACGTTTCTCATTCAGTTTTAACATAAGACACATGCAAGCTATTTTTGCAGTATTGGGCTGGCAGATGCATCCTTTTGAAAAAATGTGCAATGGGAAGCTTGCTAGACAGTGACGCAACACAATGTGCACTGCCAAAGCAAACTTTGTGTCTGTTTCTTTTCACAGTGACATTAAATGAATTGGAAATAAATCCACTGAAGTGACTGGAATTATGCTCATCTAGAAACCAAGCTCGAGTGAGACTCCCACATTGTTCCTCTGCGTAAGCAAGGAAGCCAAGAAGTCCTTGTTGTGCATATCTCCTTCTCCCCTGCTCCATTGGGTGTTTGGGCAGTGCTGTGCCACTGGGAACAGTCAAAGCTTTACTTCACATGAAATTTCATCCCCTCTCCTGCCTTTAAACACCCTGACAGGATTCATTACTATCTTAGAATGATTTTATTCAAAGCCAGGTACTGTAAAACAACATAGAACACAGTCTACAAATTTTCCAAGTTGTATGCAAGAAACCCAAAGAAGTAAAGCACCTTTAGACTCCTTGATTTGTCAAAAACTTTCTCTCCTTAGCTATTCCCATGTAGCAACTGCCAATATCATCCTCCAGATGAAAGATGGGAAGACCTCATACTACAAGTCACTCCAAAAAAGAGTCTCCATCAGCAAACTTACCATCATCCAGGACGTGGTTTGCTCACCTTCAAAAACAGGGAGGCCGTGCAGTCCTGTGCCTCCAACCCAGGAAGTTTCCCTGCAGAGGTCCCCTTGCCAGTAAGGCTTTTATAAATTCTTAAAAAGCACACAACAGCTTTTTCCCCTCTCTAATCTTGTAACAAGTGCTTTTATTCTAAGGCTGCTACAGATCAAACTCAGTTCCTGGACAGGTACTTTATGTAGGTGCCCAACCAAATTGAGGGGCTTTGCCTTTCTAGCTGGCTTTTAGCCATTATGTTTGCTGCTCCTTTTAAGAAGCATACTTACAGATCCCTATGGATCTTTATTTGTGCAGTTTGGGCTTTTTTTTTTTTTTTTTTTTTTTTTTTTTTTTTTTTTTTTTATTGCCAAGTCAGAACACTGATTCAGAGCTAAAGAAACATGGTCAGAGCTGAGCTTTTTGTAGGGTAATGGTTGGATCTGTTGGATCACTCTATGAATCTCTTGGATGAGTTTTCTTCAGGATGAATTTAATTTATAAAATATGTAAAAATATTATTGTAGACTTTTCCAAGCCAATTTCAGGCTTTAAATCTAAACCCACTTATTCATATATTTAACTTGTTACACATGAGCAGTTCTATTGATTTCTCTTTATATTGAGTTCAGTGGAGCTACTCACATGTGTCAGGGTAAGCAAAAGTGAAAGTGTTTGTGGGACAGTGATTTAATTGCTCTGATCTCCTTTTTTTTTTTTTTTTTCCAAATGGGACAGTGAGGTTTCATTCTCCAGTATTTTCAACTTAAGTTTGCAAGCATCTCCTGAAAATATGCATCACCAGTCCAAGGCAACTTAAATGAGAGTTAACTGGGTAAAATTTAACAGCCTGAAAAAGGCAGAAAAACAGAATAAAGTTTTCTTTTTCATCTGAAATGTAGTGTGATCTTCTGCAAAAAGTCTTCAACACTAAATATTTGACTCTAGTATCCTTTTCAATCTAACATTTTAATGTTTTTTATACTTATATGTGCACACAAATGCAGTATATAGTAAAACATATGATGTGATCTCACATTAAATTTCTATTCATGTATAAAAAATATTTCTGTGTTGCAGACCTACTACATATATTTTCTTTGGGCTGAAGGTAGGAGACAGAATATTACACATACTATAGAACAAACTGGCAAATGCTTATGCCTTTGATTTTATTTCCTGCTTCACAGCAATCACATATTTGTTGTCCCAAAACGTTGATAACCTGCACAAAGTTGTACCTTGTTCTCATTCCTTTTTAAAATTTAAGACCACTGTTGGCTTTTCCTGCCCAATCAGTAGCTGGAACATGAAGAGAAAAGACTGAACACTGAACCCATTTCTCAATGTGCACCAGCCTACCCTCGTGCTGACCATGTTCAAGAAAGGAACTTGCACTAGGAATTTTCTTTTTCCTGCTGAGGAGAGGATGAAGGACGAAAGAATGACCAATTATAAACTCTGTTGTCTTTAGATGAAAGAACCTTTTTGTGGTGTTCTTCAATCTCTTGTTTGGGCTGTCAACAGCAATTTGATAAAGAATGTTCCTATGTCTGACCTGTTTTTTCAAGATAGTAACCTATATTGTGTATCATCTAAAGCCAGGGGATAAGCATCCATTATACTCTGTACTGCTGTTCCTGCAAGCTGAGCATAGCCTTTAAAACCCAGATAAGTTGATTGATAGTTGTGTTAAGAAAGCCGCTACTAACGATATTTTAGTTAAAGGGGGAAAAATTAAAGTTTCTTTAATCTGATTCTCCCCCACCCCCAACACCACACTTCAGAGGCCAAAGCTCATGATAACTGTTTTGTGGTGAATGGTCAATTGTTACAAAATTCTAATTGGTTCTGGGTCAGTCCCTTTGAAATGGCTGCTGTGCTCTAGTAATTTTTTCAATTAATTCTTAACAACTGACAAAACTTTGGATCTTGTCAAAAATCGTTCAGATTTTTATAGTAGGCAAGAACATGGAACAAGATTAGCCTGGATTAAGAAAGATTCCTACATACATTATCACCAAGGTTATAATTATAGTTTAGCTCTGCTTTTTCTTTGCTCTCAAAATAATGATTAACTAGCTCAGCAGGGTTTTCTTCCCTGTAAGTACTTACTGAATACTTTTCTAAGGATAGACTGTAGAAACACGTATGTGGATTCCTTGGCTAATTTATGAATAAATTGGGCAAATACTGTGTTCAGCTAGGAATCTTATTAGATATATTTTCACAGAACTTGATTCTTGGAAATGTCCTGTACAGAACAGAACCTGTGGTAGTCAATCTTATGTTCTCACTAAGTCAAGATGTGACCAAGGACCAGTTCTCCAGCACTGTTACTTAGAGAAGTCTCAAGATTGTTTTTCTATTGAGTTCAGACTTCAAACAGGTAGAGCATGTTGAAGAGCAAAGTCAGATCATATCTTCCTTCACCAGAAACTCTTCAGATAGACAATGAAACTACCTTTAAGGTCTCTTCTCTACAGAAAAAACAGTATCTGAGTATAGTGGCTGATTATATCAATTGTTCGTCTGTAAAACAAGCATGTAAGTATGAACAACTGTATGAATTTTTATTGGTCCCTCCTTCAGCAGAAATCTTAAAAATACTCAGCCAGGCGTGTCAGATAACAAGAGATGTTAAATCAAGAGATCATTAGTAAATCAGATTAGATTACAGACACTAAATTATCTATAACTAATGTCACAAATGTTCTAATCACTTAAGCTTAATTATTTACATAGGATCTAGTTCACAGCTCTGCCATTTGTTCATGAAGCCTGAAGAAATGAAATTTGAATCCTCTGCAGCTCCAGACTGTGGTGTGAATCCTTCTGTCATAACTCAGGAACAGACACATTGCTTAACTAAAATTACCACTTCTTTAAATCCTTGCATCTGATCACAAGTGGCCATCCACTACACTGAGATCAACTTTAATCCACATCACACATTTTTAGCCAGTTTGACCTGCTCTATATTTTCTATAAAAACACCTATTTTGATGCTGGTTTACTGAACTAATTTTGATCATATTAATTTTAAACCAGAATATCATCGTTGGTAATATCCAATACATAAATTATAATGTAAATTAAACACATTTTAATCTAACAGGAAAGAAATGTCACTGGTATACAGACTGGCAACTTTCACTGAATCTTTCTCCAAATATTGTAGCAACGTGCTGTTTCCTTTCCCTCCTTTTGAGTTCTCTTTCCATTCATACAGAGCCAATTAAAACTGTGAATTACTGACTTTCTTTTCAGGACTCGCTTATTTGGTTCCTGGCACAATAACTACTTCACTATTGGTAGTTAATTTTCATGCTATTGGTACTCATTTTGCTTTACAGGCAAGTGGGGTCTCAATTCTGGAAGATTTCTCTCAGAATTATTCCAACAGGAGTTTTTTTCCGTCTGGAGAGTTTGTGGAATTGAGCCCTTAACTATTAAAGGAATAAGGTTTCCAATGACAACGTGTTATCCTCTCGGGATCTACAATTTGAATTTTGATGACACTAAATCTGATATTTATAGATTTTAAAATATTTTGAAAAAGGTTTCATGTCTCCTCCCCAGGAGTGTGAAAACTTCTGCTCTGTCCAGCTTCTGCTTTCCAAGTTCTCTAGAGTTCACATTATTTCAACTGGTCATAAAAAATGTGAGTGTGTGCTACTTCTTCAGCTGGGTTGTTTAAGTCGTGGAGAAAGGGCATGATTTCTCATTCTCTTCAGGGAACGATAACAAGGTATGGTGAAACATGGACACACTTAGCAGAGCTGTAGTTGCACTTAAGACCTCTATTTCATGCTCCAGAGAGTGGTCATGAGGGTCTCTCAAAGTGCACAAAGCCGGACTATGCAGAGCTACTTTTTGCTGGTTGTGTCAGACTCCATTTCTTACACTTGTACATGTAATGTTGAACTCCTCCTCGATTTTTTTCTTGTGAGCTAAGCCATGGAGTACTTCCAAAGCAGAATTAAAATAAACATTGATTTCACCATGCTGCCATTGGAAATACTGCTTGAACAGTCTTCATGCATTTACTTGTGCAGTAAAAGTTGGCTGTGGGGTCTGGATTTCGTGGGTATCCAGATATCCAGTATCCAGATACCAGTAGATTTTGTGGGTATCCAGATAGCCTGATAACCCAAAGCATGACTTTGGGTTGGGTTGGCCCCTAACATGACAAGAAGACAGCCTTAAATCCAAGAACCAAAGACAGTTTTTTATGGTGAAATTAGAGAAAAATGGTCAGAAGGACCTGAAGTTTGCTCCTCTTTAATCTTTATTGATTTTTTTTTAATCTATTAATGAAATCATTTTACATGTCCACAAAAACAGTGATTGCTAAAATATTTGTCTTCCAAATAAATCTGTCAAAAATAGAAAAATAATCACTATTATTTGAAATTTAGCTTCTCTAATTAGTCAACATTTTGTTTCTACTTCAGACATTTGAAATTTCATTTAGTTGATCTGTAATTCTCTTTCCTCTTTCAGAAAAAAAACATTGTTTCAAATCCCAAAATTAACACTAGTTATTTTGAAAATCTTGCATCTACAAGCTCTGATGATTTTGCAGTTTCCAGAATGACCAAGAGCCAATAATTTCAGCCAAATACTTCCTTTCCCATGATGGATTTCAGGCAAATCAGCATTTACATTTAAAGAAATATTTTGCTGAAAGAATTCTCACCAGACCTATAGCCAGTATTCCTTGTCTGAAGGCAAGTAATAAAAAGGAAACATGAACTTTGATATTCTAGACATTATGATTGTCTTCCACCTGTCAGGATATCAAATTTCTGTAGGCCTGGGATCTCATCTTCACCCTGTCACAGATTTCACACATAACCCTGAGCAAGTTGGTGAGTTATCCCTCTTCTTTAATTCTCCCCTCTTCAGCTTTTTCATCTCTGGATAAATACTTCCTACTAAATGCATGCAAGGCAATGCAATATATTATTATTATATTATTATTTAATATATTATATTATTGCGTTATATATGTAATTATATTATTGCATGGTAATATATTATATAAGGCCAAATTAACCCCTGAAGTGCCCTGACACCCTGACAGAATTAGATCTGCTGGTCAGAAGCAGTGGGAGGGCACCAGCAGCAGCCCGTGAGTGGTGAGCAGGTTGTGCACTTTACATTTGACAGGCCCTTTTCTCCCACAGCAGTGAGAGAAGGAAACTGGCACAAATCTGAGCCCACACTACACCTCTCCTAGAGATCAGCCAGCCCTAAGGGTGTGTATGCTCCCCCTACACCTCTCTTCCACCTTCTGCCCTAAGGAATTATGCTGCTCTTCCAGCCATTCCCATCTGTCCACAGGTAACCAAAAAGCAGAGCAAAATGCCCCAGAGAACATTACATGCAGATGTAATAGAGATTATATGTGTAACCATGGAAATCCTGGAAATCTTCACAGATAAAAGAAGATTCTGGTTTGCATATCTCTGTGTGGTGAGATCCAGGACCTCCCTAACTGGGCTTTGCACTCCAGCACACAGGGTTAGAAAACTGGAGTAGATTTCAAGTTACTTTGTGCTTTGTCAGCAGAGGATCCCTAACCACACCATCAGCATCATCACTGACGTGTGACACATTTGCATTTGTCAGCATTAAGATCATAGCCAAGATGGGTCCCATTTTGCTATGCTAAACACATAATAAATCATGTTTCTTCTTTAGCATCTTGCCTTGGACATAATATTTAGGGCAGTGGCATCATCAGCGGATGCTCTTGAGGGAAGTGCTGCTTACTTGAAATTAACGGTAGGAGCCATAGTTCTGCTTCTGTGAGCAAAATATATGGTCATGTCATACAGTGGAGAGATTGCACAGCAGGAGTGAGAGTGAGATAGATACATTGACAGGCAGGCAAGGTGGGTAAGTGTAGAGAGGTGAATAGGGGGGTTGATAAAAAGATTTATTCAATAAATAATCTAAGCTACATATTAAAACACAGACCTTGAACAAAAATAATAGAATTACCATCATATTGTGTCACTGAACTATGAAGAAAAGAGGATATAGGAAACTTTTTCAAACTTTATAAATCACCAGCTTATGTACTACTTCACTGCAGTATGAGCACTTGTATCTGTGCATTTGGGAATGCACAACAAGGCAGAACCAATGCAGTAAATACTTCAGGAAAGGGTAAAGAAAAGCCACATCAATGGCAGAAGGATTGTATGGGATCCCAGCTCATATGCCTGAGGATGGAAGAAATTACACAACTCCTGATGACACTGTAAACCTTTTCAAAGTGGGGGATTCTTAGAATGTGAAAGTGATCAAACCAAGAAATACAGCCTGAAACTACATGTGACACAACCCCAGCCGTTCGCTGGGGGCGGGAGGGAATCATGTCAGACAGAGCTCAAGCACTGGGAGAGAGGTAATGGAGGTAATTGAGGCACCATCACCAGAACTGTTCAATAATAGATTAGATAAGTAGTAGAAATAATGTAGGGGAATATCCTGCATGGCACAGGGGGTTGAGCTAAATCACCCAGGAGGAGAATAATTGCAATTATAGATCTGTTCCACTGCCACTGGGAAAGAGTGGTGCCAGGTGCAAGTATTAATTTTATTAAAAACTGAACTGGAATCAGCACACTCTCAAATATAGCCAAAAGCCATATATAATCTGTTTAGGAATGAAACTCAACCTCATTTCGCAGACCTATATATTATTGTGTTAATTTTAATTTTTGCAAAGTTGCTGTGTGACACTGGAAAAGGATTTGACCTGCAAAGTCTGTTGAGGATGAGTGCTCTGCTCCTTTATTTCATTGTTGGAAACGTGTAATGTTTGATTTGCGAATCTGACATTCCACTGTAGTTTTTTGGGGTTTTTTTTATATATTCCTAAAAGATGGTTTGGAATAACCTGAGTATATAAAATAGTCTGAAAATATAAACCATGTATTCCTCTGATCCTTGTAGTAGAAAGCAGAAACAGCTCTGGAAAATCGGCACACACAAACTTTCACAAGATGTAAGAGCTTCTCCTTGTCTTTAGCCATTTCTAAGAGCCTGGTGTACCACACATCTCAGATCCAGCACCCAGCAAATTAAACCATGGGTTTCTCAGCATTTTTGTTAAGAGAAAGACTCAGACTATTTTCAGGGAGAAAAAAAAAAAAAAAAAAAAAAAAGTCAGAGAGAGACTGGTTCCAAGCCACTTGAATTACTTTGGTATCAATACCCCAATGAGTTTGCTGGATGTGCTACTCAGCCTCCAAGCAGATCTGTGAGGGTCAGAGTAATCTGGTCTAGCCTGGCAATAGCACTTCAAAATACACCTGGAGAGTGAGAAGCCACATGGTTACTTATGCATGCCTTTCAGAAGTTGCCAGAGTCTCTCCCCAAATTGCTTTCACTTAAAATGTTTCTGGGTTTGCTTACAGCAAACCCCAGCCAGATTTACTGTGGAAGGTGCTTTCAGTTCAGATGCTGTCCCCTGCTGCTGCTGTCACCATCCTAAGTAACCCCTTCCACACGTGAACTCAGAGGACTCTGCAGAAAACATGAGGATTCATTGATCCTGGCATCTGACCCAGGGCAAAAGCTTTTTCAATAAAGGGACAAGTAGGCATATTAGGGGACATTTCCCCATTGATTTAGATCAGAATCCAATGACATGACAAAGGGGACTGATGTCTTAACTGTATCAGTCAGCTGCTATTTCTGATAGCAACGCTTATAGACTCTGTCTCCCTTGAGACATGCAAATGACTGAGGTTGAGTTTCATTAAAGGTGACATTTGTCTTAACAAGTGAGTTGCTAGTTTTAGTACCTATTTTAAAAATACTTTGCATTTCTAAATCAGATTTTTTTAAAAAAAAAATATTTTTATAATATTCTGCTAACCAAATAACATCATGGAAATGCTAAGAAACAGTCTGAAAACAGCCTGTTGTTTGATACGATTTTAGTTCTGTGAGCTTCTTAATATGAAAATATAAATGAATTTTCCAGATAGTTTTCCAGAGGTTTTGTGATGCAATATGTAAGTTTACAATGCTAAGCACACTTCTTTTTTAATTTAGCTGTTATCTTTTTATCTATTTTGCCTGCATCTCAATTTTACAAGTTTACCACATGGTTATTAAAAGCTTGTTAACAGAAGGATATACAAACTAGTGCCATTCTCCTTACTCCCTTAAATGTCAGGTTTGGTAGTCTAGGAAAGCAAACACATATGTGAGGTAATTATTAATAATGGAAATTGAATGCAGATATTTAGTTGCAAATCCACAAATTGCAGGGTGCTTTAAAAACACATGCACGTCCTACCACATAACATTTCCTACAGAGTAATTAGGGTTCTTTGCATCTATAATTTCACATTAATGACTCTCTAAGCAAACATTGAAATTACACAGTAATGTACCATAGCAGCTCCAGACTGCTTCCCTTGTGCTGCACAGAGGCAGAGTTATGTCACTGTATGGGACAGAGAAGTCATCAAACAATTCTACGTGTACAAAACATGGGAGATTGCTAAAAACAAAATATTTTAACCATACCAGGTTTTTTAGTGTTTTATTATATGCTAAAGCACATACAGACATACCTGAAAACACAGGAGCAGCAGGTATTTACTCAGCTGATAAATGGGGATCAGTGTAAAGATATTATAAATCAGTTTGCATGAAAGAACATGGGGATGTTCAGATCTTTATCAGTTCACACAAATGATTCACTAAAACCCAGTAAAGGGAAAGATTCAGTAAACATTGCAACCATTGCAAGGAAAGAGTGAAAGACATGGGTCCCAACTATTTATTTGCAAAATAGATCTAAAGTTGTCATTTATTTACAAAAATGAGAAAAAGGGAGTATTTATGTTGTCAGGAATAACTTAAGGAAGTATATATATCTCACAGTGAGTATAGTCTATGCATGTGTAGGCTGATCTACACCTCCCAGAGGACTGGAATGCAGACAACATTCTGATTAAGTGGCAGACAAATCTCCTGACTTGATCATCGGTGTTACTTTAGAAAGATATAAAAACTGCATATAGGGATTATTTTTTAGTAAAATATTTTTGTTCACAAAGTTTAGAAAGAGCTAAGATTTCACGCAAATCTCACAGTCATGTTGGCTCTGTGTGTAACTTTGCTTTTATCATTACTGGTCACTAATAAAACTTTGAGTGTTCCCAGATAAAACCTACAGGCAGAACTGAGGTTCTTGTAGCTGCCCTTTAGCTGGTTGGTAAAAGAAATGAGGAGCAGTATCTGGCAGATTTGGGGAGAACAGCCAGGATGAAAGCTGATCCAGATTCAATCAAGTGTTGATCTTCATCAATTATTAAATGACATCCCCACTTGATAAGAGCCATGCTGGTTCAATAACTTAATTCAAAATAGAAGACAGCCATGAAAAAGAACTTCCCCAGGTGATTTCTCTTGTGATGCATCCTCTATAAAGGTTATACTTCTGATCTCTAAATCTAAGTGTGAAAGTAATGAAAAAATCAAAACTGTGGGAGAGAATCTATTGTTTAGTAAAGTGTCACTTCTTTCTGTGTAACAATTCACAAACTGATGAAAAACCTTCAAGCAGGCTAGGGTGGTCTCTGCTTCAACCAGAACAGCTCAGAAATCCCTGTCCCAAAGGACACATGTGACTGCAGCAGACTGAGGTGGGTCTGTACAACGAGGTTTTACACAATGTTCTACCACTACATTTGTCCCCAAAGTCGCCGTCATTTCTGGTCTGGAACAATGCCCAACTGTCCTGGTAGACTCATGATTTGTAACTGGTTTATTGGGTTGCTGACTCCAGATGCACCTCTTGATACTCTGACCACACAGCTGCTGGTAAAAGTGGCCTCCATTGCCCACTAGGGCCTAAAAGTCTCACAGCTGAGCTTGAAAATCTCTTACCTACTGCTGTGCTCTGCCCTTCTTAGAGCCACCTTCAGGCATGTCCATGGCTTCCTCTCCTGCTCCTTCTAATTAACTGCAGATTTTCTCTGCTTGTATATTCTCAATTGCTTATTGTGCTAAATAACTTGATTTTGATGATACAGCTGGGAATGTTGTGCTGTGTTCACACTGGACATTCTTTAGGGTTGTTTTTTTCTAGAATGTCTGGTAATGTTTTCTGGTCTCCATTGAGTTTTATATAAAGACCAGCACCAATGTAATTGATGTGTGGAGAGCAGAGGAGAGGCAGATATGATTGTCCCTTCTGTGCACTGATTACATTGCAATCACCATTTCTCATTCCAGAGCTCACTGTTTTTCTCTGGAGTTAAATTCCTCTCTGAAATAAAAGGCATTCTCCTTTTAGGAACAGAGCCCTTCCCAGGTACTTCAACACAGAATGGGACAAAAGATAAATATTCCTGAAATTATGATCTTTGATGGTCTCTATTTTTTAGTAATAAACACTTCACAGGTTTTTGTTTTAAGCTATTTATATGATCTCTACTTTAAAGTGACAGATGAGCTGGTTGACAACATCTTGCATCTCAGGATGCAAGAGCATTTTCAACATAAGTGTTGAGACAAATGTAAATGCGTATTTTATTTCAGGCATTTCCAAGCTTCTACAGTGAATCCATAAGTGATTCTTCAATATGGTTATTATTTCACATTGCAGCTATGAGGGTATTATAACTTCAGGTTCTTCAAAAAGGAGATCTTAAGGACTCAATTTGACAAGTTCTTCTCTGAGTCAGACATATTCTAGAAGTCTCATCCTTGCCTTCTCACCATGTATTTGTGAGGGAAAGCAGAATCAGGCCAAGCCCAAGTTTAACCTGCAAAAGGAGCCCACTGCATATAATCACATGAACAGGAAAGGGAAATACTAGTGGCTTTCCAAAAAATAATGCACTTAGACCTCCACTGCACAGAAGATGCAGAGAGATCATTTTCACTCTGTGCCTCTCTAAAATTATTTCTTCTTGTTCATAATGATTTTGGATAATCCATGTTCTTCTTCTTCTGAATTTCTGCAATGAATTCTTATCTACCTAAAGTTTTATTGATCTTGCCTAGATTCAAATGAGTCTCCCCTGAGAGATAAAGCTATGATTTCTCCATCCAATTCCTCCAGTGTCAATCATTGATGGCTTCCTTGCAGAACATTAAACATTACTACTTTTTGGGGTAACACTTGAAGCCTTCCTCTAGGCAGATGAAACCCTTCTTTAGCATATAAACATATAAAATGTGTAGCAAGTTCAATTCTTTCCTTAAGAAAGGAAGAAAAGACAAGTTATCATTTCAAGTCAGCAAAAAAAAAAAAAAAAAGTCCATAAAAAGAGGAGAAGAAGCAGGAAAGTGTTCATATTCTAGATCAATACCTAGTAAGACCATAGAGCCATGCTGAGTAACTCTTCTCTGTGTAGTCTGAGACTACACAGAGAAGGTGTTTATAAACTTAAATAAAGTTTAGCTCCATGTAAAACACCTTCCCTCACCTCATGCAGGTGAGCCCCAGCCTGGTCAGGAGCAGAAATTTAAACAGCAGGGGGGTTGACAAGGCTGGCACAGTGTCCTTGTGCTGGTCCATCAAGGTGTATAGGTATGTGATGGTTAGAGAACAAAGAAAAACAAAAGGAAATTATAACAAGTGCCTTGTCCAGCCTCCTGATTAGGAGACTCTGGTGGGAAACCAGTCCTAGGGGGGTTTTCCAAAACTTTCCAACAGAGCAGAGAAGTGAGAAGGCTTACTGTTCAGCAGAAAAAATTTTGACTTTTCTAATTCTCAGCACATTTTCATACAAGAAAAGAAGTGTGATTGATCATCCTAAACTCTGGGAATTTCACAGCATAACAGTTGATATGAAAATCAAGTTTTCTGGAGCTGCTGCACTTAAAATGAGCCTTGTGGGGTTTTTGTGAATAGGTGGAGGAGAGAGAGACTGAGTGGATTTTTTAAGCCCTTTTATTGCACTCCTTCAATGAACAATGCATTTGTGTATGTATACAATGTATTTGTATATGTGTCCAACTGCTTTTAAAATATATTTTCTTGTTGAAAATTGTCATATTTAATTGCCTTTTTTTTTTGGGGGGGGGGGGAAGCAGGGGGTGGGAGGAAGATTCAGGTACCAGGTCTAACCCATACCTTTCTTTCCTTTTCAGTTTACAGAGAATTCTGAGGGAGCCTGTTGGTACATACGTGCCATGCCTAACACAGGGGATCTCCCAGCACCAGCAGGGCTTCTAGTTATTCTAATAATCATAAAAAAAAAAAAAAGAAAAGAAAGAATCATTTTATATGAGCTTCTGATAGACAATATGGAAGAACACTGTGTCTTCTTCATGCTTCTCAAGCAGTTGCACTACTTCTTTTCATCCTGTCAAACCTTTACAGCATATTTTTAAATCTCAGTTCCAGCAGCTAATCAGCTCCAGCACTGTTTGGAATTGGAATTGGTTGTTTGGTTTAGTTTGGTTTGGTTTGGTTTGGTTTGGTTTGGTTTGGTTTGGTTTGGTTCGTTGGTTGGTTGGTTGGTTGGTTTTTTTTTGTTTCTCTTTTTCTCAAACTGCTTGCTAGCTCTGTCAGAGATTTTGGGATTTGAGGGTTTGGGGGGGTTGTTTTTTGGGGGGTTTGGGGTTTTTTTTTGGTTGAGGTTTGGAATTTTTTGGTTGATTCGTTCGTTTGGGGGTGGGGGGGGGATTGTTTGGGCTTTGTTTGCCCGTTTTCCTGTTTAGTTTTGTTGTGGTCTGTTTCATTCCTTGAAGTCTCCCATCAACAGGTTAGCCGGAGAGTGGCTTGTAGCAATCTCTTGCTGTAGTAAGGAGCAATTAAAAAATTGCAAACACAATCGTTTTGAGCTGTAAAAGAAATGCCAGTAATATTCAGTGTGATCAGCATTGACTGCTTGGCTGGGAACCCCGATGCATCCTGAACTTGGTTTTCTTCAGAAAAAGCCCCCTTGCCGCTGGCCGTGTTACCCTGTGCAGCAACAGTTTGGATAAAACTTTTGCCCGATGTTCTCAGAACCACCGCATCTACCTTGATGGGAAACGAATATTTTGGGGTGTTCACCTCGCCCAGCTACGCCGGTGTTTGGGGCGTTCGTTGTTCATTAACTCCGGACGATCGCAGCTTTGGGGTCCGGCAGCAGCAAGTTGTGAAACGTGACCGAGTGCTAACTACTCTCGCCTGCAGAACTACTCTTCCCGTTGTTTCTACTAAAAAAACCAATCCTCCCCCCGTTTCACGGGGTCGTATTTTCCTTCAGTTGCTTCTGTAACTCCAGCAACAATTTGAAAGGAAAAGTGATAAAACAGGGAGAAGACTGAAAATGGTTTGATAAATGTAGTGAAAAGTAGTTTAATTGCAGAATAACGATTTCTTGCATGGTTATTTTTTTCACCACGGAGACATCCGAGGCTGCAGTCATGTGGAAGGACAGTGACTTTAAATAAAGTTTAGTTCTACGTGAAAGAACTAAAGAAAGGGACCCAGTGTATAGTTGTTGCATCTGATTAAACTTCCATTGGTAGGGACTTAGAAAAAGATAGATTTGGGTTGACTTCCATTAGTATTAATTAATCTGGTGACAGTAGTCAAGTAAGGAGGTATAGTCATGGAAAATATTAGAACAACCAACCAAAGGAAGGTTCCAATACGGGTCATCAGTTACGAAACACAAACAGGAACCATAGATCATCACTGTGAGAAATGTGGTTTTTTAGCCACGAAACAACTCTCAGACTCAGAGAATTTTAGTTTCTTTAACTATCATTATAAGTTCAGATGAGAAAAGAAGCGGTCGCCTGCACCTTCCCGGGAGTGGCACTTTGGGGAAACCTGAGCTCTGAAGTGCACCCGGCAGGTCCCCTTACGCCTGTCCACTTGCTTACACCGCCCTCACCACAGCCTCGATTTTTTTTTTTAATTTTTTTTTTTTTTTTCAGAGCAAGGGGACTCTGTGAGACACCTCTTGCTACTTGACACTGATTCGAAAAGGATTAAAAAGTGAGAGGAGAGGTCAAACAACACTCCTAGATCAGCGCAGCGGCGAGAAAACTTCAGACAGCCGGGGAAAGCGCTTCCCCGAGCTCGGCTGGAGCCGGCCTGGGCTCCCGGCTGCAGGATGCCCGCGGCAGCCCCGGCTGCGGCTCCTCCCGGCCGGCAGCGAACCCGGCAGCCGCCCCGAGCCGCGGGGATGCGCTGGGCTGCGGGATCCCTGCGCGCCGGCGTCAATTGCCCACGGAAAGACAAACGGAAGAGTGGGAAAAGGAAAGAAACCTCTTCTTATCGAGCCGAAACAGCTATCGTGCTTTTTTCCCCACTGGGAAAATCGATGAGCTGCCATTCGCGCCTGCAAAGGTGAATTTCGTAATGCCGCGACTGTGGTTTTATTTTTAAATTGTGCTCTTTATTTGTAAAATAAAAAAAAAAATCGATGCACTCTAAGAAATATCTTTCCTTTGATACTATCTAGTAGTGACTATTGAAAAGGCAGGAGTTTCAACTTTCTGAAAAGGTTTATTTCCAAACTTGGGATATAAAGCGTGTGAACTTAGAAACCAAAGGACGACAAAAGCGTTTGCAAATTTATATGAAGATAGATATAAAAAAAAAATATAAACCCCCTCTTCTTTACCCTAGGAGAGCAGGTAAAACCGTCCCACGGGGCTTCGGGGGCGGGATTAGCACAAGAGACAGCTTGTCTTGTTCTGTAAAAACATCACAGGAGCCCCAGTCTGAGAAGCAGTTAGCACAAAAGGTGTAAGAGGGATCTTGGGATGTTTCTTCCGAAGGGGGAAAAAAGCAGGAAAGTCACAGTTTTCAAGAACCAGACCTGAGGAAAGGTGTCTACATTTCGATAATGTAAAAGACGGGGAGAAGCTACTCTGAGGGACGCTAGAGGTGGAGAGTTTGGGATAGACAAGCACCGAGCGGCCCTCGCCGTTACCGATCTGTACGAAACGTGACTCGGTTCACGGCAAAGCGCTTGGGACAGACGCGGGGACACAGCCCCAGGGACTGAGGCAGAGCATCATCGGCCCTCCTGCAACACCGGAACGGGAAGGGAGGCAGGCAGAGCACGTCCCGGTTTCTCTGGTGGCTCCGCGTTATCCCCTCCGTCCTGACCACAGAAAAAAAGCGCTGCAAGAGGGGGAGAGGATTGGCAGCGCCCTTACGAGCTTTATCAACGTGTCGGCAGCCCACGGACACGCGTGGGGGGAGCCCGGGCTGCCCCTCCCTGAGCCGGGTGGCGGCTGTGGCGAAGACGGACACTCCACCGGCACAGCGGGGTCATAAATAAAGTGGGGGCGGCCCCCGGCGAGGGAAGGTCGGGGGCCAGGGGAGAGGCTATACGTCCCCGTCCACCAGGCTGAAGTGTTTGCCCGGCCCGGGGAGGCAGAGGTAGGGGATGGCGCTGGCCGGGCAGAGAAAGGGGAAAGGCAGCGGCAGCAGGCAGCGGCTGAGCAGGGGGCTGTCCTTGTAGAGGGACGGGAAGGACAGAGCCGAGGCGGCGGAGGGGGGCTGCGGCTCCCCGGGGGGCTCGGCCAGCCCGGGCCCCTGGCCCTCGGGCTCGGATGACATTTGTCTCTTGAGCTTGTTGCGGCGGTTCTGGAACCAGATCTTCACCTGGGTCTCGGTGAGGTGCAGCGCGGCGGCCAGCCCGGCCCTCTCGGAGCTGCTCAGGTAGCGCTTCACATCGAAGGTGGACTCCAGCTGGAACACCTGGCTCTTGGAGAAGATGGTCCGAGTCTTCTTCCTGCCGCCTGCAGCCGATGATCTGCCGTTCTCCGCGCCGGAGCCCCCGGCCTCTGGCGGCGGCGGCTGCCGGGGACCGCGTAGCCCCTCCGCGGGGAGCGGGGACCCCGCATCGCCGCCCTCGGGCCCGAGGCCGCGGCTCGTCCCTTCTGCCCGGAGCCGGCGGGACTCGCTGCCTGCAAGGGCAAAGCACAGCATCAGTCCCCGCCGCAGCCCGCGCCCCCGCCCCGCATGCACGCACGGCCCGGCGGAGCGCAGGGAGAGGGTGGGGGACAGGATGGGGAGGGGGCTGCCCAGGGCTGCCCGCGGTCCCACATCCTCCACAGGGGAGAAGAAGGGCGAGACGCTTCCGTAAGGATCCAAGGAAATCCCTCTGCCAGCCGTATGACAGGAAAGCGAGGGGCTCCTGGGCACGGGACAGAACAGCCCCAGGAGGCCGGGCCGGGGGCACAACACCCTGGAAGCAGGTTGGTGCGTGTGCGGCATCTCCCCGCGTCCGCCCGCGGAGCCTCCCCTCCTCCTGCGTGTGCGTGTGTCTGTGTCTGTATCTGTGTGTGTCTGTGACTGTGTTCGCGTCTGTATTCGTGTGTGCGTGTCTGTGTGTGCGTCTGTGTCTGTGCCTGTGTCTGTGTGCGTGTCTGTGTGTCTGTGTGTCTGTGTGTCTGTGTCTGTGTCTGTGTGTCTGTGTGTCTGTGTCTGTCTGCGTGTCTGTATCTGTGTGTGCGGACCCGGCCCGGCCCGGCCCGGCCCGGCGGCGCTGGGGGTGCCCAGGTACCGCCTGGCTGGGGCCGGACCGCCGCCCGACGTGCGGGACAGCCTGAGGAGGCTGCTGGCTCCGTACCCGAGTCGCTGGAGCCTTTACTGGGGTCTTGCTCCTCAGGCCCCTCTCCCTCCTCTTCATCCTCTTCCTCCTCCTCCGGCAGCGCGCAGCGGGCTCTGCCCTGCTCCCCGGCCGGGCGGCGGGGGCCGGGCTGCAGGATGCTGTCAATGCTGAAGGCCGGCGGTGCGGCCGGGGCCGGGGGGGCTCGGCGGCCGCCCCCGAGCTGCACCATGGCGCGGCGAGCCGAGCGGGTCCGAGCCGAGCGGGTCCGAGCCGAGCGTGTCCGGGCCGAGCGCGTCCGACCCGAGCGTGTCCGGGCCGAACCGAGCGTGTCCGAACCGAGCAGATTCGAGCCGAGCGTCTCCGAGCCGAACGCGTCCGGGCCGAACGTGTCCGAGCCGAGCGGGTCCGAGCCGAGCGTGTCCGGGCCGAGCCGAGCCGAGCCGCAGGACTGGCGGCGGCTGCGGGAGGGCGGCAGCCGCAGCCGGGGCGGGGGGAAGGAAGGATGGGTCCGCGTAGGAGGAGGGGTCGGGGTGACGGAGGGTGGGGATGGAGCTAGAGGGAGCCAAAGGACTGAGGACGGGGGGAGCGGCCCAGGGGAGGGAAGGCTGCGGAGAGGAGAGGGAGAAGGAAAAGGAGCGGGGACTAGAGGGAAGCGGGGAGGAAGGGAGGGGCGGGGAGGTGTCCCGAAAGGCTGTCCCGGGCAGCCGGGGCAGGGCAGGGTTGGCTGCTCTCCTGCTTTGGCCCTTCACTGTCAGTGGGCGGAGGGAAGGCAGAGCCAGAGCCCACGGCAAAGGGGAAGAGGAGGTGGGATGGAAGAACGGAGATCTCCGGATTGAAGGGGAAGGATGGACGGAGAAGACTGGAAACAAGATCAGGGGAATGAGGGGGAGTTCGGCGAGGAAAAGCAGCGATGGCAGTCAGAGAGGGAGCGAGGGAGCGAGGGAGCGAGGGAGCGAGGGAGCGAGGGAGGGAGGGAGGGAGGAAGGAAGGAAGGAAGGAAGGAAGGAAGGAAGGAAGGAAGGAAGGAAGGAAGGAAGGAAGGAAGGAAGGAAGGAAGGAAGGAAGGAAGGAAGGAAGGAAGGAAGGAAGGAAGGAAGGAAGGAAGGAAGGAAGGAAGCTGTGAAGCCTTTCCCTCTGTTTGTACAGACCCCAGGCAGTCTGCAGGGGGCATTTGCTGCAGATTGTCCGCGCCGCTGTTGGGCAGTGGGGCAGACTGGGGAAGAGTAGTTCTTGCAGCCAGAGCCTCTTTCACCTGCAGACTCTCAGACTGAATACGCATGGTTGCCCTGGGGAGAAAGGGACTCTTTTTTCCTCCCAAGGAGCCCCGTGGTGTCAGGCCACCCCAAAATCCACACATAGCTTCCACACATTCCCTACACCCCCCACCATCCCCTCTCCATCCCCTGCTCCTCCCTGCGGGTCAGCAGAGCTCTTTTGCAGCTTTCAAATGAGCGAGTGCCGGCCGGCCGTGCGGGGTGTGAGCTCTCCAAGCCGTGCCTTTGGGAGACGGGGTAGCGTTCACCGAGCTGTGGAACTTGGGGAAGCATCGATGCATTTCTGTGCTATCTTGAGAGCTTTTGCTTCCCACCCCTCCCAGCACTGCAGCGCTTTAAACCCCGCTTGCACAACTCGAGGCAGGACGTCCAGCGATTGTGGAGCCGCCATCCGTTGTGCATCACAGGGAAACTTCTCCTTCTCTGCGACTCCCTGTAAAGCCAGGGAAATGCTTCCAACCGGCTTTTAAGAAGGCTTTAGTGCGAGTCTCGAAGTTTCCACCAAGAAAACTGCTGAGGGAAAGCGAGAAGTCCTTGAAAAGGAGTTGACAATGGAAGTGTTGAGAGGCTTTTAAATATTGTGATGCTAGAGACTTCATGAGCTAAAACCAGGGGCATTTTAAGGCTTTGGATTGCGTTAATCTTTAAAGCACTGGTACTTGAGAGAGCGGCTTTCAGGTCTTTTTCGTTTTGTTCTTTTTTTCACTTTATGAATGCACTAAAATTTGAATGCAGCCTTGTGCTGGAGATCTGCACGTTTTCCACCAGGCGAAAAAGAAATATATCCATCTTCCATCAACACGATTATTGCACAAATACCCGAACTTGTTGCATTTGTCTTGCAGTCTCTGATAAGAACGTGGGGTTTTATCAGAGCAAAATATCTGTTTAAGAGAGAGAGAGGGAAGGGCCAAGGGAAGGACCCAGGTAGGAGAGTTACAAAACGCAGAAGAAGCAGCTGAAAATATAATTTAAGAAGTTTGATCTGAGACGGTAAAACTAGGAGAATGGGGGACTTCGATGCCAGGTCGGGTCGCTCTTTGTGCTCCTGTCTCAGCCTCCCTTCGCGCTGTCTGTGAGTGAGGCACGTCCCAGGTGCTCACATCTGTTCTTGCTGCAAACCATTCTCCTTCTAGCTCCAAAAAGAAAAAAAAGAATCCTAAAAAGTGAATGCCTCGAGTCAGTGTGTTTTCCTAGAAGACATTTTCTTGAAAGTAAAAGTTGAAAAAGACAGAAATAAGAAGGGAAAGTGAAGAAGGAGACGGAAGTTTTGTCACGCAATCTTTTTTTCTCCGCAGTCCCCTCCACCCCCCGAGCAGTCCAAGTGCAGCCGTGGGAGACGCGGCCCGGTAACACCTTGCTGGGAAAGAAATCTGTCATCCTTCCCCAGCCCCATGTGGCCACTTTTCAAAACCTTTTTTTAAATTATTTTATTTGTTTTATTTTGTTTTTGTTTGTTTTCCCCTGACAAACTTCGTGCAGAGGGAGCACGCTACAACGCTGCATCTCTTCAGCCCTTGGAAAAGTTGGAATCAATTCTCTGGCCACAAGAGGCTGAGGGGGCTCCGGGATCCCCCTGCAGCGAGTCCTACAAGCCGGGTCCATACCGGGCTCCTCATGCCCTCTGCTAGGTCACTCTTACCTTCAGGGGCAGGTAAAGACCAGCAGGTAGAGCGCGTCCTGCTCAGCCCAAACCACCTGCGAGGAGTCCAGCGGAGGGAGCGGGGCTGCCGCGGGGGAAGGCAGCAGAGACCCCCGGGTCACTGCAGACCCTCAGCAGCACAATCCGAGCCCCCGCCCCGCACTCGACCCAGAGTTAATGTGGGGAACAAGGTCCGACCGGGCGGAGGGGCGAGAGTTTTTTCCCAAAATTCAGGAGCTTTTTCCAGTGAATGGCTCCCGGGACGCGTGGAGCAGCCCCGGGGAAGAAATTCGTGTGGGAGCGGCCTTGGGCAGGGGCAATTTGGGCTCAGCCTTCTCGTTCTGCGAGGATCAGAGCCAGCAAAGAGGATCTGGGCTCAGAGAGGCCAGGGAGTCGATCCCTGTCGGCTGCCCCTCCTCAGCCCCGCTCCTCACCGCCGCGGTTCCCCCCCGGGCTCCCAAAGGCTGTCGGCTACAAGCAACAGCTTTTCCTGCAATAGGCAGAGATTTCCCGACGCTGGTACTCTTTCAGCCCAAGCTTCGTTTGCATTTTTTTGTGAAGAACTTCGTTGTCTGGGACGTGTGGGGACACGGAGGCCGGTGCCGCAGAGCGGCAGGGCAGGAAGAGCCAACCTTTCCCTTTTAATAATCCAATCCTGTAGTAGGAGCTAGCATCGCGCAGAGTGGAAACCTTTCACCTGGGAAAGCTTTTTACCAGAAATCACTCGTCACACATATCCATATTTCCATTTTAGCTCAGAGCACAAAAAGTCTCTTACTCTAAACCTGATGGAAATGAAATCTGATTAGATGGTGCAGAAACGCCAAGGAGTCTGGTTTTGCTTGGTTTATGGAATCGAGCTTTGTTTATCCCCCGAGGTACTCGAGGGTAAAAGTCCCTCCCTGGATTTCACTTCCCCTTGCAAGTGAGACCCTGGCGATTGCGGACAGAGCGGCACCTCGCAGCCTCTTTAAACCCTCTCCGATGCTCTCCCGGGAGACAACCCCGGCGAGTGGGTCTTGGGCAGAAGCGCTGTCCGAAAAGCTCATTAAAACCACTAGGTGGGTTTGGGCACTTGGGCGCTGCTGGTCCCTAAATAAAACTGGCTTTTAGCGGTTCAGCAGTGGCTGGACAGGAATTGCTGTCGCTGCTGTGGTCTCCCATCATCTCCCATCACCCGGCAGAGCCCCCGGAGCAGCCAGAGGCAGCGGGGACACCCCTCGCCTGCGCCGGGCATCCCGGGGAGGGAGCGGCGGAGGGAGGCCAGAGAAAGCTGCATCACTAGAGGGGGAGCAACTCCCCCAGGAGTGCCCCAGGAAGGCAGCCACAAGCGCCACACAGCCAAAGGCTTTCCCGGGGAGCTGGGCACGCTCAGAGGACTGCTCGGCCCAGGAGGTGTCGGGGCACGGGCAGACCTGTGCCCCGCGGCAGAGCATCCCTTCTCGAAATTCTGCTTCCCTCGGAGGTCAGTTCGGAGTCCTCCGCTAAATCGCCTTCCTCCAGACACTGCGCTTGATACCTGCGGAAAAATCGGGAGGGGAATTCCGAAACAAGCCAGTAATATCCAATCGTTTAGTAGGGTGGAACTGCTAAAGAGGGAAAGGGAAAGGGAGAGGGAAAGGGAAAGGGAGAGGGAAAGGGAGAGGGAAAGGGAGAGGGAGAGGGAGAGGGAGAGGGAGAGGGAGAGGGAGAGGGAGAGGGAGAGGGAGAGGGAGAGGGAGAGGGAAGAAAAAAGAAAAGAAAAGAAAAGAAAAGAAAAGAAAAGAAAAGAAAAGAAAAGAAAAGAAAAGAAAAGAAAAGAAAAGAAAAGAAAAGAAAAGAAAAGAAAAGAAAAGAAAAGAAAAGAAAAGAAAAGAAAAGAAAAGAAAAGAAAAGAAAAGAAAAGAAAAGAAAAGAAAAGAAAGAAAAGAAAAGAAAAGAAAAGAAAACTTTAAATTTTAGGTGTATATCTAAATTTTCATTTATATCTTTTTGAATAGACCTTCATGTATCTCACTACACAGAAATTAAATCGTAAGCATAGCTGAGAAACTCAGGATAGTTAAAGGAAGCATTAAAACATCCACCATGAAGTTACATTCGTCTGGAATGGGAAGGGAAATGTAGGGATATTGCCTGGATCTAATTTGAGGCTGACAGCACTAAACGGTGCGAGTGCGCTGGAGTCTGGGGCGAGTCTCTCTGCGATCGATGGTGAGCGCGGGGCACATTGGCGGGGGGCACAGACAGACTGTTCCAAGGTAATGCAGTGGAAAAGGAAAAAAAAAAAATAGAATCGATCCAAATATATTGTTGAACAGTGGAGCCAGCACGCACCTGTGAGATTTATCAAGTATTGATTTGCATGAATATTTTAGACTCGTGCCTACGAGAAAAGTTATGGGCCATCTTAAACCGGTGAGCAATATACCATTTGCAAAGTAGCCATTTAACAAGGTGCTTTCCAGCATATTGATCATTTTCACTTAAAGTGTAATTAATAATAACGTCTTACTGCAGCTACGCCAGGAATTTATTTCAAAAGGGCAGTTCAGACTCTATCTTGATTGTCGTTTGCTTTGCTTAAAAAAAAAAAATCATTTCACTGATTATTTTTATTAGTGTCCAATAAACACAAGTTGTCTTTGTGAGTAATCTGGCAAGGTTCTCCTTCGCCTCGCCTCTGGAGTGCCATCTAGCTAAGCTGTTGTAGCAACATTCATTAAATAAATGTCAACAGACAAGGATTTATGCTGCATAATAATATTACAGCTGTAGTATAACTGGATTTATTTTAAAGCTATTCTGAGGTTGCTTTGATCTATAAAGCAGCAACGTATGTCTCTATATGTCATAAACAGCCTTTGCAAAAGCACTTTGAGCTTTACAGTCCGTCAACTTTTTTCCTTAGAGCTTTCTGTTTGCAGGAGCAGCACAAAGCCTGTGACTCTTGCCTTTGTTATTTGTTTAATAAAAACTACACACAAGGAAGAAAACTGTGAGGAATTTGCTATCCTGATTTGAGGGATGGGCTTGGATGTTCGGGTCTGGGGGGGGGGGGGATTACCTACTTTGAAATTGTCAGTGCACGTACCTCAGGGACTGCATCTGGTGCTGGGTGGTTCTCTGCACCCTGCAGAAATTTCTTGCCATCAGATACAGCGAAAAGTATCATTACAAAAGCTACGAGGTAAAGAAACCTGAGGTGTGTATGTCCCTACTTTCAGCACATACTTTTAATAAGCCACTCTGAATCATTTTCTGCATGTACAGAATAAGGCATAAGTAAGAACTTTTTCTTAGATGATTTCACGTCTTGCACCT
Organism: Phylloscopus whistleri; assembly: GCA_017589585.1. Lineage (NCBI taxonomy): Eukaryota > Metazoa > Chordata > Aves > Passeriformes > Phylloscopidae > Phylloscopus > Phylloscopus whistleri. The sequence continues at coordinate 541,890 of JADMLD010001629.1, read as the reverse complement.
TTTAATATTTCACCATGATCATAAGTTACAAGTACAGTGTATGAAAAAAATCTGTTTATTGATATAATCAGCACATCTTTAAAAAACAAACATACTAATGTCAAAACACATTTTAAAAATCCGATTGATCATTTAGCCCTGCCAGTTCCTTAACTTCAAGGAAAGAATACTTAGTAGAATCAGAAGTATAATAATCTCATATGTTACTCCAAAGAAAAGGCATGTGGAGAGTGGCAGGCGTGTTAAATTTCTCGTTGGATTACAATCTACTCTGATATGACTGTAGTGAGTCAGGGTTTTACTCCAGCGGGTAACACTGGGAGATCTGGGGAGCTGGATATGACGGGAAAGACGGTCTAGCCGCTCTCTTCCAGGGGCAGCCAGGCTTTGAACGGCATCAAAATCAAGTGCTTGCGCCCTGAGGAAGAAACATCGCCCCGAGTCACCTCCTCTGGCACCAAAAGGCTGAAGTCCAGCCCAGCCGCTGTCCCCGCGGCCGGCGAGTCCCGTCCGGGGCACCGACACCCCCAGCTTCGCCTCTTCCCGGTCCTTCTGGCACCGCTCGGGGGCCAGGCTTTAGAAGTTTTCATCTCAAATTCGAGTGTTTGACGGATATGCCAAGAAAACAGCTGGCGAATATGTCCGGAGATTTCAGGGGGAGATCAGCAGCAGTTGGGAAAAAAAAAAAAAAAAAAAAAAAAAAAAAGACAACAGCTTCCAGAAACGGGGCTTAACGTCGAAACCAGTATCCCGGCAAGTCAGTACTTTTCTCAGGAACATGTGTATATATACATATATATATATACACATGCAATTCTCGAGTGGTTTTGAGGCATGCAACGTCCTGACTTCAGCTGTGCAGGCTGGTGCTCAGAGTCGTATTTCAGGCCAAAGCAGAGTGAAAAAAAAAAAAAAATTAAAAAGAAAAAAAAAAAAAAAAAAAAGGGCGAGGGGGGAAAGCCCAAAATTGTGTCAAGGTTATAATCCACCCCTGACCCTTCTTCTCGGGTTTTGTATCAAAGCTGAAGCTCCACCACATCTCGCTGATCGATTTCATAACCAGAAAAGGTAAGATTGCTCCAATCATAATGAAAAGCGCAGAAAGAGTAAGAATTCGATCGCCGTTCCTTCACAGGAGACAGGTCCGCATGCACATACCCCGACAGATCCGGGACCTGGCCTTCCCTGCAGGGACACCCAGTGCTCCGAGCTGGTTGGTTCCGTTGCAGCCGATTATGCCCTAGAACGTACGATCAAAGCTTGACTTTGCACCGAGGCCGAGTTTTATAAGGTCATTTCCCCCTTAATATTTGGAAAAAGAAATTGAAGCTTTTAGAAATAATGATAGTCCAGAAATTCATTTTAGGAGTGGGTAGGAGGGGGGAAACAAAACAGTTATTAAAGAAAAACAATAACTTGGCATGCATAATACTTCATATAATATCACGTTACAGGTTCGCATAACCAGCCGTACAGCTCCCCAGTCTGTTCCCATCTGATTATTTCTCTTTCCTTCCTTTTTAATTGCCAGTGAATTATTAATCGATTACACAAACCGATCCCGTAAGAGACTGAGAAGCCGTGGTGCGCTTTCCTCAGCCTCTTCAGGAGACCAAAAAAAAAAAAAAATAAGTGGTAAACCCACTCGTAAAATACAGTATGTAGAATTACATATATGTGTGTATATATAAAACCGTGTATTTTAGCCGACAATTTGCCAGGGAAATAAAACGAAAACAAAGAAACCAAATGCTCACAGCTCGGATTTCAGCAGGGCGAATTCTTCCCAACACTTTGCCTTCGAGTTGTTTCAAATCAAAACTTCTGCATCGAGAAGGACCGGGGGGCACCAGCACATGCTTGGGTGTCGGTAGTACGGAAACGAGAGTAACGATGGGAGGGGGATATTGTAGGGATTGAGTGGCTAAAACAAAGGGCCCTGGAGAAGCTGCTGGAGGCCGGGATCAGCAGGGTGCCCCGCTCTGCACGGAAAGCTGCCGGAGCAGCGGGGAGACTTCAGGGTTTCCCCGGTAGGAGCGCTGGCCCGGGGCGCCCAGGGTCCCGGGGAGGGTCTCGGTCGCGGCGGGGGCCCCGAGGCTCGGCCGCCCGTGGGGTGTGGGCCGGAAAGCGCCGGCTGCTCCGTACATTCGTGTCACGCTCGGCAGCTCTGCGGCCCGCGGGAGGAAGGGCCGGGGGAGTCTGTTGCCCCCCCGGAAAACGCCGGTCTGTGTCACCCCGGGGCCGGGGCGGGGATGAGGGGTTTGCCGCTGCCAGGGGGCTGGATTTTCTTTGGATGCGCGGCGGTGAGAGCCCCGCCGACCCGATCCCGGTGCATGGCTGGGGTCTTCCAAGTCCTTTCGGCTCCCTCCGGGCTCTCCGAGTTAGCCCCAAGAGTAAGTTTATTGCACGTTAAAAAAAAAAAAAAAAAAAAAAAAAAAAAAGGAAGAAAATCAAGAAACGTGTCAGTTGAAAATAAAAAAGTCCGTGGAGGAAGGGGGGTGGAGCTGGAAGCCGAGGGAGGGGGCGAGGGGGCCGCGGTCCCGGCAGAGGTGGGCGCTCAGACGAGTCCTGTCATCTGCGACCGTAGGAAAGGGAGGGAGGCGGCGGGGAAGGTGCCCAGGGGGTAGCTGACGCCGCTGGAGAAGCCCACCAAGGGGGGCGACATGTGCGGCAGGGTGAAGCCCAAGGCGCTGGCCGGCGAGTTCTCGTGGTACAAAATGGGGACCCGCACTATCCTTTGGGCGGCGTGGGAGAGGTTGGCCGCTTCCAGGTCTGCGGCCAGCTGCCGCTTCCACTTGTTGCGGCGGTTCTGGAACCAGATCTTCACCTGGGTCTCGGTGAGGTGCAGCGAGGCGGCCAGCCCGGCCCTCTCGGAGCTGCTCAGGTAGCGCTTCACATCGAAGGTGGACTCCAGCTGGAACACCTGGCTGCGGCTGAACACCGTGCGCGTCTTCTTCTTGCGGCCGGCGGCGCGCTGCTCGGGCTCCCCCGGCTCCTCGCCGCGCTCCTCCTCCTCCTCTCGGCCGCCCGGGCCCGGCCGCCCGCCCGCCGGGCCCCGGGGCGCCGCCCGCCCGCCGCCGGCCCGCTCCGCCGGCTCCTCGGGCAGCTCGGGAGAGTCCCGGTCGCTGGCTGCAAAGAGAGGCAGAGGGCTGCTGCAGGGATGGAGGGAACCGGGCACGGCACAGCCCGCCCGCCCCGCTCACCGGGAGGGGAAGGAAACCAAGGCGGCCGAGGGGAGAGCAAGGCCGGGCAGCGAGGGAAAGGCTCCTGCCGCTCCTCTGCCTCCTGCGATAAGCTCCCAAATATTTCTGGGTGTATGCACGCACACGCCTGTATGGAAACCCAAGCCCTGTGTTTTATATATGTGCATATACTGATCTATGGACACGCTGTTCTGCGTGTGTGCGCCAACACAAACGCACTCCTCTGTGTGTATAACACACACACGGGCTCGAATCATAACACGGTTTTCAAAGCATAAAACCCACCCGTGTATGCATACACACACGCGGATATGCACGGAAGTACGTTTGTAATTTTTATATATGCACGCACACGCAGGAATGAATACGTGTGACCTCTTATTTATACACACACGTCAGTATTTACACACGTGTGCGCACATACGTACTTAAAAGTACATTTGCGAATAAATAGATTGTGTCAGAGGGGTAAGCAAAATAGTGCGTCCGTGTGTATATAAAGAGGGGCAAAAAAGAAATAGTTCACATTATTCTGAACTTCAAAAAGCTAAGGGATGGGGACAACTATTCTAGTATCGGGACATACCTCCATGGAGTCTCCAACACTGTGCATTCCAATTACAATTTTAAAGGGGAAAGAATATTTCCTAATTTTTATAAAATAGAGGGAAACCAGAATAATAAAAAAAAAAAAATAAAAAAAGGAAAAAAGCGCAGTTGTTTCTGGAGTACTTTGCTGTTTCTATACGTACTTTTGAGAGAAATTAAAAATACTAATAAGAAAAGTAAAAAGAAACTCTTTGGGTTACAAATCACGCCTCTTTTCCTTATTGAGCAATCGTGAGATCTCTGCAGGCTCGTACAGGGTCACAGAGATGCGCCGAGGCACAATGTTTTTTTTCTGTTAGTAGACAGAAAATAACCACTGATGGCAGCCCAATCACTCTGTCATATGCTAATTTCCGCCCCGAACCCCGGCTTCTGCTCCAGCACCCTTTCTGTTGAGATCCCTGCAGCGGGAGGCCGCTGCGGGCGGAGGGCAGCGGGGCTGGCTCTGCAGGAAGGGGCGGCCGGGATCCAGCTGCTCCCTCGGCTTCCCAAACTCTCCGCTGCGCTGCTGGGGGACGGTGCTCCCAGCTCCCCGGCTTGATGGGGACTCAAAAAAAAAAAAAAAAAAAAAAAAAAACGCCAGACCTGCCTGACTCTTAAAAAAAAAAAAATAAAAGGAGAGAGAAAATAGAGGGAAAAAAAGGAGATGGGGGAGGGGAGGAAGGGAAAGAAAAAAAAAAAAAATCCCCAAGCAAGCCAAGAAACCCTGTTTACACTTTGGGCGGCGGGGCGGAGGCTCCAGGTGCCTGACACATAGGGAGCATTTCCGGAGATTTGCCCCGAGCGGCCGAAAACGGGGAGACAGGGCGGGGGCTGCGGGGGCGCTCCGTGCATCCCCCTCCGGCCTGCTCCGGGGGGCAGAGCGGGACCCGGACCCCCCCACCCCGGGGGGAGCAGGAACACCCCCGGCCCCGGCCGGGCCCGGCGCTGAAGGGTGGGGAAAGGCGACTTACTGTCGGGGCTGGCGCAGCCCAGGAAGGCGGCGTGCGCCCGGCGGTACCAGCCGACGGCGGCGTCGCGGAGGGGGCAGCCCGGGGCGCCGATGCGCAGCGGGGAGGGCGGCCCGCAGCGCGGAACCCCGCGCCCGCCGCCCGCCGCCGCCGCCCGCCGCGCCCCGCCGCCCGCCGGGCCCTCGGTGCCCAGCAGGTCCTCGATGAAGAAGGACGAGACGCGGGCGGAGGTGGAGCCGGCGTTTTCCGTGGCTTCGTCCGGCATGGTCGGAGAGAAGTGCGGGAGGGGGTCCCGGCTCCGCCGGCGGCTGGGCTCCTCGGCTCCCCGCTGCCCCGCGGCCGCCTCTCGCCTCTGCCTAGCCCCGTGGATGCTCTCCTGGTATAAAAGCGTTTTTTTCCGGAGTAATCATTTCAGATCGCGGTTTGCCATCATTTCCTGCAAGCTAGGAGGGGAGGGGGGAGGGGGAGGAGGAGAAGGGAACGGGGAAGGAAAAAAAAAAAAAGGCAGCCCGACAACCCATCGGAGGCGCCAGATTCTGCGCGAAAACGCTAATAACGAAATAAAAATGTCATGCGAGTTAAACGGCGGGCAGGAGCGGGGCGATCCCGCGGTGGGCGGAGCGCCGCGCCGAATGGGATCTGCGCGGGGGAAGCGGCGTGTGCGTGTGTCTGTGTGTCCGTGTGCGTGTGTCTGTGTGTCCGTGTGCGCGTCCGTGGCCGTGCGTGTCCGTGTGTCCGGGTGTGTGCGCGCCGCCCCGGGGCCGCCGTTCACGAGCTCCTTATTTAGGTCAATTAGGGAGCAAATCCCGGCGCGGGGGGGGCGGCGGCGGCGCTCGGGCCGCGGCCGGGGGGGCTCGGCCGCCCCACGTCCCGGCCCTTCCATTGGCCGCGGCGGGCTCAGCGGGCAGCCCCGGCAGCCAATCGGAGCGGCGGACACCGCGCTTATATTAATGTCATTAATGTCATTAATCTCATTAATATCATTAATGTCATTAATCTCATTAATATCATTAATAATAATCGCCCCCGCCCACCCCCCGCCGAGCGCTTTCGTGCGGCGGCGGCGGCGGCGGCGGCGATGGACGGAGGAGATGCGCCCTCCGCCGCCCGGAGAGCCCGCGCCGGCCCGGCCGCCGTGTCGGCGGAGCGGTGAGGTTGTCCCCAGCCCGGAGCCCCCCGGTTGGGGCGTTTTGAGTCCGTTTTGGGAGAGTGGCGGAGGGGCGACTGCTCCCGTGAGCAGGCAGTGGGTGCCCTGCCGGGGGAGGGGAGGGTGCCTGCTAGGGAAGGGGAGAGGACTCCCCTTATATCCGTGTATATACCTTATATCCATGTATATACCTACACGGATATATTTTTATAGATGCACATACGGCGTCTGTGTGGTGTATTTAGACAGACAGACAGCCCCGCTCGCCGGAGAAGGGACCGTCCGGGGCTCCCCGTCTGCCGCCGCCCCAGGCGGGGGACCCGGCCGGTGGTTCCTGGCGTTCCTCCTCTTCAGCCCGACTTTTTTATCGGTATCTTACTGTAATGTCATTTCGTGGGAAGCTCTAAAGTCGTCTTCCACATTTTTTCCGAGCCTCTGGAGCCCGCCTTGAGACATGGACCCCAGCAACCCCACCAAAGTCCCCCTCTGCGCGGGCGCAGGAGCAGCAGGGTTACCCGCTGCCTTTTCCCTTGGGACCAGGGCAGTAGAGGGGCGGCTCGGTCCGGAGTGCGCGTCGGAGACCCGTGGAGCTTTGGGTGAGTACAGAGACGCCCCTGCGATGTTCATCCTCTCCTCCTCTGCTCTTCTCTGCCGGAGGACCCCTCCTTGTCCCCTTTGCGGTACTCCTGGACAAGTACCCTTTTCCCAAGCCCCGCCTCCGCCTCCCGCTGTGGAGCGGGGGCACCGCTTGCTGCCCCGCGGGAGTGTCCGGCGGGCCCGGGGCGCAGCCGGGAGCCGAGCCGGCCTCCCCGCCACGGAGCGGTCTCGCTTCCCTTTCCCGGAGTGGCAGTGGGGACCTTTGAGGTCGGGGCCTATTTTTGAAAGAACACTATATATATATATATATATATATATATATATATATATATATATATATATTAAAAAAAAAAAAAAAAGGAATACTTCCATTCCAACGGCTCCAGAAAGATGAATACAGCCTTTCTGAAGCTCTGAAACGGACCCTGAGAAAGTGTGAATATACAGCGGCACATTCGGCTTTCTCTCTCACTTGGGCAGACACCAAAGGCAGTCCAGTGAATTGTGAGCCGACGGAGCATTTGTCACTTGTTGCACAGAAGTGACATTAACAAATACGACTTTCATGCTCTGCACATTTTGCTTGTTCCTGCGTAGGAAATATGAGTTTGCCCATAGTTCTTATGCCTTCATAAACCGTCAGCTCTATTTGACTGCCAGATTCAGAAAATATATGTGTGCTTTCCGGAATAAAAAGTGTGGCCCGAGATTGCTTCTATACATCACATATGCAATCTGTATATCTATAAGATATGCTTATGCCCCATACTCATATTTTTTAAAGTGTCCCTACAGTGTGATTATGCAACTTATGTAATATTTTCTGCTTTCCACTGATAAATAGTTTATTAAAATCACCACAATTAAATTTGCTCTTGCTTCCCTCCCCCTCCTTATTTCTTTAGTATGGTGTGCAGTAATGCTGAACTGTGCTTGTGAAAATCATGTATACTCAGATGTATTCCTGAAACACAAAATTAGGATGATTATAAATCTATACTTGCAAATACAACGCTTGTACATGCAGGTCCGTGTTTATGGAGGATTTTTTTTAAGCTCGTAGATATGTTTACACACTTTTTGCATTGGTGTAGTGACATTAGTAGCATTTCAGGCTTCCTATCCTTAGTGTTTAATACGATGACGAGAATAAAAAGTGCGTGTGTCTCCTGCAGGCATCCATCAGGGTAGGAAGCAGAAAAAGCACTCAAGGACGGTATTTTCTTAATATAACGTTAGAAAGACATCCTTGGCCTCTTCCCTTGTGCCTTTCGGAATCACCTGCCCGGAGGCAGCGGGGGCGGAGGGGTCCCCGTGTGCCGAGGGCTCTGCCATCCCCCCGGGCCGCCCCGCGCCGGGCAGAGGCCGCTCCGCCGTGCCCGTGGCCGAGCCAAACCAGTCCTTCCCCAGCTGCATTCTCCTCCACGGCCATCTCTTTGCGGCACGACAGATCTTTATTTTTTGCAGGCGGGAGAATGGAGAGAACTTCCCTGGGCAGGTCCTGACGCCTCCCGTGGGTCAGGAGGGAGAAAAAAAACCCCACGTGTTTTCTACAGAGCTGGCTTTGAGAGCGGGTTTGGACTAGAGGCTGTGGGGCCTCTCATTTTTATTTATTTTTTTTTTCCCCATCCTTGGCTCTGTTTATTTCCCAGGTAGATGTTTTATGAGGCGTAGGAGACTTCCCTGTCCAGTGCAGCTCCGCGAGGTGCGGGACGGCCGCGGGCTGCGGCCCTGGCCGCGCTGCCGGTGGGCTCTGCTCGGCTGACCAGTCCTGTCTCCCAATCCGTGCCCACCACCGGCCTGGGATGCCCCCGGCCGCTCGGTGTGGGATGCTCGGGGGATATCCCCCCGTCACATCTCCGAGCCTCCGTCAGGGTTTGCTCCGCAGCCGCTGCCACGCAGAGACAGAAGCGGGGATTTGGGGCCGGGCTCCGTAGGGAATCAGCAGACGGAGGGGCTGTATTTGGGGCCGAAAATGTGTATGTGAGTGCGTCAAGAGCCTCCAGTGAGTCACGGCGCTTGGGGGCCGGCCACTCGAGCCGCTGCCCGGCCGCCTCCCGCACGGAGCGGAGCGGCTTCCTGCAATGTGAATGCAATTACCCCACTGGTGTTTGATGTTCCCCCTCGCTCTCCCTCCACCGCCTCGATGTGTCGTAAAATAGAAGCGAAATGAAAGGCAGGTTTTATCGCTCGCACCCCTAACCTCTGCTGCTCTTTGCTTTTAAGGGCCGCGGTTTTTGGAGGCCCGGATCTTTGCGGGGCACTGGTGACCCGCAGCGCTGCGGGCAGAGGTGGCTTTGGGCAGGGGCATCGTGCTCCCTTCTCCGTGTCAGAAAAAGCGGTGCTGAACAGATCCCTCAGTTCTTGACACCTTCCTAAGAGATCAGACAGCATCGCTGCGGGTAAGGGAATTCTTGGCCAATATCTGTCTCTAGTTGATGTTTATATATATATATATAAAATACATTATACATATCTATAATTTATAACTATGCACATAAACCCGAATACATATATATTTATATGTGTGTATGTATGTGTATTTAAAGTAGTGTTTCAGCCATATTCTGTTTAGGTATAAAAACAAAACAAATAAAGGCTGTATTAACATCTTCAGTAAATAGTCGTGGGCCACCAAAAGGAAAAACCAGTTCCTAGAAAGCAGCGTTGCTTTTTTGTCTCGAAAACTCCTTCAGAGGAGCAGAGGTAGTGGGTTGGTTGGGGTACCTACTTAGAAGCAATAATAAACCAAGAAAACAACAAAATAACAAACAAACAAACAAACAACCCCCATAAAATAAAGATCAACCAGAAGACGATTGCACCCCTTCTAAACCTCTGTGTAACACCTTCCTCTCCTGCTCCTTTTTTGGAGAGGCGGGGGCCCGCTCACCTCCCCGGGGAGCCACCCAAACCCTCCCTCCTGGGCATCTCTCGTCCCGCTGGAGTTTGCCAGGTCCCTGCTCCGGCTCTGCCGCCCTCCAAAAGTGGCGGGTGCGGAGCAGGACCCGGGGGCGGTGGGTTATGCCCCGCTGAGGCTCGCAGGGACAAGCGGAGGGGAATTTTCAGAGGGGTGTCCCTACCAGCCCCCACGCCTGGATGAAGGTCCCATGCGCATCTCACGGGGATAACATTTTTTTGAGGTGGCCTCTGCGGCAGGGAGCACGGAAAGGACAAGGACACGGCAGTGGGAAACTTTTTCTTGCAGGTAGAAAACCCTAAAGCCTCTCATGAGTGAGTTAAATAACATTTGAGTGCAGCAACACTTTGTGGATTCCTTCCTGGGCTTGCAGTAAATTTTAACGGGCCCCTGAAGACGGGGAAACAGAGCAAATTGTTTTTCTGTCCAGTGTATTATCTTCCTAAACCCAGTCCAGCTGAATTCGTCACCACCAGTGATACTGGAAGAGAACTTTTCCCCTTTCAAGGGCGCTGCACAACCCATGCTGCGTCCCATGAATGTGCTCATTATTCACAGACAGTCACGAAGTGCTTTGGATGGAAACTTCCAGCCTGTGGCATGTCCTGACTGTCCGCGATGCCTATTTATTGCTCGTTAGAGATGCCATACAACTCGCAGCATGAATAGCATCGCTTAAGAGCTGGCTTCTTGCGAAGGGAGGGCTATTTTAACCCAGGATAAATTATCGACCTGGAGAATGTCCTTGGGTACCCGAATGTATTAACTAAGAAAACAGTTCGAGGATGATTTTGGGGGATATCTATTCCCTCGTGTTAAAATTCCTGGGCCCTTTCAGAAATGTTTAATTGTTTGACTGGAAATGGGGAGAGAGGGAGAAAACAAACCATCAGCAAATTATATGAGATCCTGAAATAAAAGAAAAGTAGTCCCCGCAGAAAATGAGATAACGATTATAATACAATCCAGTTTTAAAGTGACTTTTCTAGAAAGGTCTTTGGCATTGATTTCCTTATACAGTTTTAACCTTTTTTTTTTTTTTTTTTTTTTTTAATGTACAGTGAGAAAATGCATGGTTTTATTGGTACTGGTTAGGGTCAGCCACAGGAGAATTATGGAGGTCATGTGAAATAGGTGCCAATAAAGCTTTTATTATTGTTATACAGACAAAAGAGCATTATGGAAAGAGATCCTTACCAGACCTAACCATGGATATTTTGTTCTGTTAACAATCACGTTAGAAAATACAGAGACACTAAAAAAAAAAAAAAAAAAAAAAAAAGCCCTGACTTTTCAAAGTTTTTCAGAACATTAACCTATTATCAAGTAAGATTTTTAGAATTATTTTCCCCCAGAAATTAAGGTTTCCTGAAATGAAGCACAGCATACAACTCATTATTTTACCTAAATCAAAAGAGCTAAGGAACTAAAAAATAAATCTTACACTGTCACAAGAGAATATAACTCTCAATTTTGAAATAACATTTAAAATTTGATTTTTGTGTATGCAACACAAGAAAAAAATCAAATTATTTTTTGAATAACAAGGTAGTCTTTTGTTTGTCTGTGTGTATCCACTGTTTGAATCTGAAGATTTTCTGCCAAAACTTGAAGCTGAGGATTCAGAAGTAAAAATTAAAATGCTGTTCCCCTTCCTTTATCCAGTCTTGAATTATTTTAGCAGAGCGCCAAACTTTGTCAAGGACTGTAATGAATGTCCACATGTGTTGATAGATTGGATTCTCAGATCAAACTTCAAAAACTGTTGGAGCTTAGTGAATTTCGTAAAAACTCATACCTTCTTAAATCTGATTGACTCAGGAGTTTTAGATTAATTCCAGGACAGAGCAAATTTCAATCAAAGAAAGTATTAAGAACTTACAGTACAAAACATCCTTTGTACTTTTACAGTTGTGTAAAAGGAAAATTGATGCATGGATCAAAGTTAGCCCCCAAATATTATTAACATTGGAGTAAACATCACACTAGCTTTTCCACTTTGGTTGTAAAGTATTTCAAACTTTATATGCTATGCAAAATTCGAATGTTCAGGAAAACTTGTGAAAAGTACATGAAACTTTCTTATGTTAAAAATCACATGTATCTATGATTTATGTTAATAAGAAGCAAGTGTGATCTGCATAGATAGAAAACAGAAAGCATCTCCTTTCCACTGACTTTGGAGTCATTCATCATAAACGAGAACAACTACACAACCTTTAAAACTGTCATTAGATCAAGGAAAGTGTTTTCCCTTGTCATGTGAAAATTATGCTTCTCTAAATCATACTTGAGTAAAGCATACATTTTCCCCCTCCAAACAAAAACTCTTTCACCAGTGATATATATGCAAATGTAAAGCCATAAATTTTTGAGTGAGTCCAGAAATAATCTTTACAGAAATCCATGAGAAGTTAGAGTTTATGGGAGTCTCTAAAATCTGGGGATGAATGTAATTTTCAAATGGTTCTGTAATAGATTATAAATGGTTTGCAATGCTCCAGCATGTGTGGAGATACATATCTGGAGACATATACAGTTACATACATATGAATATGTTTATTATGGTATACAAAAATTACATTTCCATACAGCCTGAAAATAGTGTTGAAACGCCTTTAGAAAGGATTGAACCTAGTCAAAATTAATATTGTTAGGAACTCAGATCCTAATGTAAATCCATGGAAACCCCAAATGCATTCACTTTCTTGCTCTGAATTATTTTGTTATCAATTCTGATTAGTCCTAGAAAACCCTGAAGCAGTAGGAAGGCTGGGTCAAACACGGAGTGAACTCAGTGGTAAAGCTCTGTTTGCTTTCTCTGGTGGAGCAGCACTGGGGAGTGCTATCTTCCCCAGGATCTCAGTGGGGCTCGGCAGGAAACCCAACCATATCAGCTCCTTCTCATAAGATTCCCCTTTGACTTCCCAAACTCCTTGAGTTGTGTTAGGATGGCGCGAGCCAGTTCCCACAGTAATTCATTATGAAACCTGAGCACCTCAGCTCACATTCTGCCCTTGCCAGGACATGAGAAGTCAACCCAGAAATTTACACAAGCCTCTGGCTATGAATAATAAAATCTACACTGCAGTTAACTGAAATTGGAGCAATAAGTGGCCTTGCTGCAGGAAAATTTCCATATTAGACTTCGTAAATGCATGTCTTGCCCAGAGGAAGCTAAAGTTCTATTTAAATGAAGACAGTACTGGAGAAGTGGGTGAGGAGAGCTGAAGGTGCAGCTTAGTTGTCTGCCATCCTGACTAAGTAGGAAGAGGTGCCAATGTCTCTTTTATGTCCTTCTCTCGTGCAAAAATTATCCCCCCACATCTGCTGGAGGGAGCTAATCAAACTAAGTGGCGACTTCTATGTTTAACCTTTTCATCCCAAGCTCCTCTTAAATAAAGAGCATATCTAGCCAGCATTTTCCACATGTTTAGGGGGTGGCTATCATACAGGAAGGGCCAGGTGAATGGCTTTGTGTGGCCCCTTCCATCTGTCTGTCTTGGGGAAGAGTTCTTGGTGCTCCATGACAGCACAAACCACGGTGCAGAGCCGTGAAGGGCAGCTCTGCAGAGAAGATGCAGGCAACTGAATTTTGTGAGGGGAAGAGCTCAACTGGAGGTGGGACTGCTCCCTTTAGCCAGCACGCTGTGATGGTGTGGCCTCTCCACTCCAGGTCACAGATGTCTTGGTCTTGCCTTGTCCTGTTCAAATGCCCTGTATGGCTTGGCTTTCTTGTCTGAGTGTGCATGAGCAAGTAATAAGGACCATGGCACGGGCTTGGGCATGTGTTTATTCACAGTCTTGGCTGTAAACTTACTCCCTGGATGTTTTTGGCCTATCAGTCCCCTTTCAGTCCGTGTCAGGGCATTTAGAGGGTAATAAAGTCCACAGACTGCTCCTGGTGGATATCAGACCACCCTGATTTGGTGGGGAAGAACCAAGCCACGTCACACCGTTTGCACTGAGGACTAGAGGATGGAGCCAGCCAGGGTGCAGCCTGGAGCCCCCAAACCCCTGTGGTGCATCTAGCAAGGGCCCACAGTTTCCTTAGTGGGAGGAAGAGGTGCCCTTTCATCGAGGTGTGCAGTTGTGGTAATTTGTGTAGGTGATAAGTACTTTGCAAAGGAGAGTATTCCTTGCCCACACTTCCTCCTCTCCCCTGCCAGCATCCTTGCAAAAGTCTGGCAAACACCAGCCCTTTAGCAGTATTTATAGCTATATCTCTATCTGATGAGCCACTCTGAAAGTAGGTTAACTCAAAACATACTGCTTTGCTGCTTGGAAATACAGATGTGGAGGGATATCTGGTTCTAATATACAGATCACCTTATGGTGTGGCAGGTTTCAGTTTCCACAATAGAGAGTGCATTTGTGCTAGGAGTGATTTAAGCCATTTGGGACCTTCAAAAGCAGAAACCCTCCATGAACCTTATTGGAAATGACTACACTTGGTGAAAAAAAAGGAAGAGAAACTAGAGGGGTGATCCAAGATCACACACATCTAAAGAGTGGAAAGGAAACCTTTTCAAATGTTGCTTTCTCACAGAAAATGCCTAAGATAAGTGTCTGAGAAGTATCTCCATTCCTTTGTTGAGCTATGAAGTCCTGTTAATGTTAATGGAACTATCATTTCATTGCAAAAAGCCACCAGATTTAGTAAAGAACAGTCAGTTTATTAAATATTAGCACTATCAATCATCATATTTTCTACTGCATTTTCCGTTTTGTATTTCCCCTTTAGCCGAAGGAGGCAATGAGGAGGACAACAAAACAGGTTTTTCCTTTCAGATACACCTGGTGGATTTGAGCTCTGATATTTCTCTTTCCTTCAATACATGGAAATCCCTTAGGAAGAGCAAAATTTCAGCATAAAGATCGTCTGTAAAGATTGGAAAGAAGGATTTTGCCCTTGGGTCCAAAAGCTGGAATGTTTTCTGCAGATCATAGACTCCATAAAACATATGTACTTAATAAATAAGCAAACAAGCTTGTGCTTAAGTGGGGCTTCCATGCAGCAAAGGAGAACAACATTTGACAAGTTGGGGTTGAAGGGTTGACACTTACATCCCTTGTATCCCAGAGACACTTTTTTCAGATATCCACTTTTCAGGTTCACAGCAACTGTGCCTTCGAGGTGCACAAGAGGAACTTTTCAGAAGCTTATACCAGGTGATCTGAACGGTGCTTCCTCACAGATCTGAGTGACCTCGTGCAGAAAATTCATGGAATATGTCTGCCTTGTCAAAGGGGGAACCAAATGAGCTGGGAAGTCTTTCCCTCATTCCCATCTGAACAGGTCAGCAGGGAAAAGAGCAGAGGGGAAGCAGCTGGAAAGATGCCAGCACCTGAGGCTTTTGGCAGCCCTCTGCAGCAGGAGCTTGGGGTCTTCTGTGGAGCTGTCAGCAGGTAAAACACTCTGCTGTGTTTCTCAGAGCTGCTGAAACATGATGTGCTCTGCCTCCACCTTTGGCAGAGCTCGCCTGACCCTGCCTTGCTCCTTGCTTAGGGTGAGGCAGATTCGATCCCCTTGGCAGCCCTGAAGGGTCACCCAGGCTTGGTCAGGCCTGAGGAGCTGTCCTCTCCTATTTAGCACGAGGGAAAAAAATCCTAGCAGCTGCTTGCAATTGCTAAGACACCAAGCACAGATTTTGCTTTCACAACTGACCGCTTGACAGCCAGGATAGCCAGACTTGGCCAGATCTTATCAGTACCTCTTGGCTGTCAGGCCAGAAGCCTGGCCACCTCCAGGGCTCCACACCAAGTCTCCACAGGGTTTTCTGGGATGGAGGATATGTGTGTTAAACAAGGTGGCTCTCCACAGCAGCAAACACATCATTCCAGTGCCTCGTGGTCCCCACTCAGAGCAAGAGCTGGACAGAAGTCAGATGTCAAGGCTGATAGATTATCTTGACTTTTACTGTGCAGAGTGGCAAGAGGGACACCTGTACAGGGTCATCTGCTTCCCCTCTCTGTGCATCCCTACTTGGCAGGGATGATACTGCAAGTGCTGCCAAAATTGCTGTACAGGACATTGACATTAAACCAAACAGCTAACTTCTAGTTGTTTGATGCAGGTTGAGAAGAAGCCCACCTTTATTTCTTCATATTCTGGTTGGTTTTATCTTGTTTGGCCACAATAACCTTTCCCTCTTCCTCTATTTGTGCCTTTTAGTGTGAAGAACAGCAGAAGCAGACCAAGGACCTGACTCATCACTCCATCTTTAGCTTATCCTTAAAAATGTATGCAGAGAACCTCAAAACCATGTCAGTACAAAGCTGCATGGCAGCATAAAAGGCAAGTTTTCTGTGATTTTGACCAAATTACTACATGGTACAGTGAAGTCAAAGTAAAGTTCAGTTGAGGATAAAAAACACAGTAGATTAAATTTGCTTAGATTTGTTGTTGTTTTAGTCCACAGGGATAAAAAACAATTGGTTCATCTGGAACTCTTCATTTCCACCATAATTTAAATTGGTTTATTAAGTGCAACAACTATACTATTCTGACTTAACTACATTTGGTTATGTGTTCAATTCAGAAAAAAAAAATGGTGTGAAAATGAAATATTTCCTTTGACTTTTTTTGTATTGATCCAGCAAGTCTTGTGGGCACCCACCTCTGAGATCAACAGAGAATTAAAAGGAGACTATGATTCAGAGCCAAAAAGAGCAAGCATCTTTTTGCCTGATGCTGGGTTGTTGCTTTCTATCTTGTGCTGAAATTCCAAGTGTTCCTGCACACAGGTATTCCCTTTTCATGTATCTACTAATGCCAGTTTAAAACCAAAACGAAACAAAAAACCCAAATCCACTGAGATCTGACTCAAAGAATAGATACCTTAGCCTTATGAGGTATAAATTAAAGTGCAGGTTATCCTTGAGAAATATAAGTCTGAGAAATTTGAAATACTTCTTTCCATACGGACCGAATCTAATGATGGATGGGAAGGATTATTGAGGATTTCAGAAGTACTTGCATCTTGCTGATTCTATGTAACACTCTGTATTTAGAGAGCTTTGGGAGCATTTTTGACACCTACAAGGACTTAGAGATTCTTCAGTTTAAATTGAAATTCAGATTGATATTCCAGTTTAATTTGCTACTACCAATTTTGCAAACACTAATAAATGCCAGTTACTGTATCTGTAACTAATCAGATATAAATCAGGATATATAGATCCAGATTATTTAAAATTCTACCACAATCAGCATGATTAAGAGAAGAATCATCAAAATCTCAAGGTTGTCTTTCACAGAGTCTGAGTCTGGGGAAATTTTTGACTGGTATGTAAGTTTATATGGCTTCCATTTAACAAGAGTTGTTTGGATCTGAATGAAATCTGAAGAAAGAAACTATAAAATTGTGCCTTTCCTTGAGATGGAACCTTCTGGATCTGACCTATTTCAAGGTAGTGATTTTGACCCTAGGCCACATGTTCTTTGTTTTGGACTTATTTCTGTTCTGCAGTCTTATCTGATGTTTCTTCCATGTGCACATTTAGCCAGCCTTCCTTGGTATGAAACAGGACACTTGCAAGGCAATGCATGGGAAAGAACTTTTGCTAGCAGGAATCAGAGTTTTACATCTTTTCCTTGTGTAAATTAAGTCAATAAGAAAAGTGTCTGGTCATTCTGCACTGATTTTGAAAGCATATAAAAGATTTCTCTCCCCACTGCTTTAGTTTCCTCATCTAACCTTCTTTTGGAATGTGTGGCTGTATTTACTTGAAGTTGCAATTAATGTAAGCAAAACATAGGTGAAAATAAGATGACACAGAGGAACATCTTTGCTAATCCTTGACTGGAGACATGATGTGTAGATACCTTTTAATTGCTTAACCACCAGGGCAGACTTTGCTGTAACTGAAGACCAAATGGACCTTTTCACAGGGCACCTCGAGGCTGCATCCCTCCCCTGACCAAGCACAGACCTCTGCAAAGTGCTCTCAACACAGCCTGATGGGTGTGTTTTTCTCATTTCTCACTAAAAGTTTATTTGAAGTGAAGCACAGGTGAGATCTGTGGTGTAAAACAACTCTGAAATGGTTCTGGGGCTGCAGAACCCCTTGGGCTGCTCGCAGGTGTTGTGAGAGCATAGTGCAGGTAATCCATCTCAGACAGAAACCACTGCTGAGGTCCAGGTGGATTAAGGGTTTCTTCTAGCAGTTTTGTATTGCACAATCCAAATGTACACTAAACTTAGATCTGTACTTCTGCCAAGTCGCAATTTATAAATAAAAGGCTTCGGAGTAAGCCAATTTTCCTACTTAGTTTTAATAGCTAATACTCTGAAAACCTCAAGGCTAATTAAACTGTTCATTGTCCTGCTGCATTTAATTATTCAGATATTGATCTAACATCTTAACACACAAGACAGAATAGTGACACATTTTATATTTGGAAATGGAAAAAATAGGAAGCAGACCTGCTTTGAAAATCATTTAGCAGTTAATAACTGAACTCAAAGAGAAGTTTCCAAGTGTTGATTTATTTCATGAGCCACATAGACTCTTTGTCTACTTTAAAAAAAATGTAAAAAGAAGAAAAAGAAGGGGGAAAAAAGTAGAAAGAACCTTAACAACAAGAATCCCAAGCAAACAAGCAAAACCCTACAGAATTACCCATAAAGCCTGCCTCAAATTTCACATCTAGCTGAAAAAATACCCTACACAGTAAATTGCCAAATCCATGTGTCTCTACAAAGCTGGAGACAAGTAATTTGTAAAATCAGAACAGCACAGGGCAATCCTGTGTCCAATTCTGACCCTACCTAAGACAACCTCTGACCTTGGACTAATAAATATTTAGTTTGCTTTGTTCCTCCACTTTCTGAGAACTGAGCCTCATATATTTCCCTCTTTCACTGTTGTCTTAATTTAGGTCCCCATCTTTCTGATATGGGACTTGGTCTTGCTGGGTCCCAGCCTTGGGACTGAAATAGAACCTCACACAATCCAGAACAAGCTGCTCTATAAAGACAACCTTGTCAAGGTTCTTTTTTTGAAAGAATGAGTTTGTGTTCCTCCTTAGGTTTTTCTCTTTTCTTCTTTTTTTCTTTTTATCTTTTTTTCTTTTTTTCTTTTTTTCTTTTTCTTTTTTTTTTTCTTTCTTTCTTTTTTTTTTTTCCTCCCCATTTTAAGGCCTTGGAAATATAATCTCATTCCTAGGAAGCTTTCTCACGACTTTTTTGGAAAAGCTATTTTCTCCTTCCCAACCACCATCTGTAAAGCTTTTGGAGAATGAGAAACACAGATGTTCTGGGTCCACCAGCATCACTTCCACTTTTATTGTTACATAAAACAGAAAAAGAGAAGCTGGGTTATTTGTAGTGGAAATAATCTATAATTTAGTCATTTACAGCTAACCTAGACACCTTAATGTGCACAGAAATTTATGAATATAGCACACAGTCTGTCTCATCCACAGGACACATTTATCAGAGGCACTGTGCCCTCCCAGTGCTTAATAACCTCCACCGACTGTGAGGACAGCTCATGCTGACATGTCCAGAACATTGTTAGGTTGTTTAAAGGTAGCTATTAAGTGTGTTCTGATACTCCCAAAGTCATCCAAGATATTTACATAGGACTTCAATTATGCCCCAGGACTTTTGGGAGACCCACGTGGTGCTGGAGCAGGGCCATTTAAATGCTGCATGGCTTGAGTGACAGCAGACACTGCTCTGGGAACTGATCCCCACCTGCAAGGACTGTGACAAATGGCATTATTAATGTCTAGGTTTGTGGGTTTCTTGTGCTGTTTTGGTTTTTTTCCCCAGAGGACACACTGAAAAAGCAAAGTGATTTGCCAAACCATAGGCAAATATTCCTGCTGGATTTGATTTGGCCTGCTGGATGTAAGCCCTACGGTCAGAAGATCCCTTGAGGAGAGCTAATTCTCCTGCTGTGGGGCAAGAAAAAGACAACTATCATAGAGCAATTCACTTGCATTACCTGTTCCCTCCAGTGACACTTAGGCTGCCTTCAATTTGCTTCTGGGGCATAAATGAAAAAGATAATGAAACTAGCAGAAGACAATTGATACCTTGACACCTCTGAAATGGAGATTTCACTGCAAGAGTAAAGCAGGTGGCTGACCCAGCTCTGGGCACCTCTTCATCCAAGGCAGCACAGACCAGACACTTAGATGGGAGGGGCAAAGCTGGAGCTGCCACAGGGAGGGGGCACAGGAGAGAGCAACAGACTGTAGGAAAGGTTTCCTATGCCTTAATCCACATCAAGGTTGTGCTTCCACTCAGGAATTTGATCTTGCAAGCTGGTAAGGTCCTATGGCTGGTCATTAGATAGTTCAGGAATAATATTTTTTTCTGCAAAGAAGTAAATTTAAATTTTTAAAAGCAACATGTATTTCAGTACAATGGCTCAGCAGGGGATTGACTTAAAGCCTGCAAATGGGAGACATTATTTTATGCAAAAAGATGCAGCGTGCTCTGCCTTGCACCAGGAGGAAACATGGATTTTCCTTTAATTGCATCAAACACCCGTTATAGGTAAAATATACATACAGGAATAGCATATGGCATCTGGTCATTATTGCACAATTCACTGGCTGGTAACTCCTATGCTGTGTCTCCAACTCAGAGTAACTGACACCAGATAATACAGTTGGGATTAATCCAGGCCTTATGAAGTGTTCCAAAAATTCGGAGCTAATTACCAAGCTTGAGATTCCCAGATTGGCATATGGTGTTAAAAAATGTTGTGCAATTGAAGGGAAAGTATAAATTTTGCAAGAGCTGTATTTTGCCAGAAAACTTGCTTTCCCCTCTGATTATTTATTGCTAATTGCAGAGAAGTGTCTTACGTGTGTCAGTGAGTTTCTTTTTGAATCTGCTAGTCCAGATCCTGATGTCCTTTAAAAAATTACCTTATAAAAACCATCAGAAAAAAAATCTGGTTTCCAGTCTGGCAAAGACAGTAGAATCGACTGTCATGAACTACAGCAGATCACTTTGCAGTTACAATAAAATCAAGTTTAATAACATTAAAGCTTGTATGCGATGGGAAATTCCACTTTAAATTCCTTCACCATCTGTTGCTTAAAAGTCAGCCATGAGCGTTTCCCTTCCATTTCTCCTTTCCTTGGAATGGTTAATGCACAGACACAAGCTTTTAAAGGCTCTGCTCAGGGTGGGGTGTTGGAAGGGGAGCAGAAGGACCTTGGCTGTGCTGGAATGGAAGAGTGGCATCTGCTGATAGGTACCAGGGACTGAAATTTCAGCCACCAGAAACTCTTTTATCACAGTGAAATTATTCAAGAGCTAAGTTGGTTGTTAAGCCTTTTCTCAGCGAATCTCCCCTGCTTAGATTTTGGAATTATTGCTGGAGAGTTACAGAAATTTAGGTGAACCATTTATTATTTGTTTATTTGTTTCACGGTATCTCTCTTCACTGCCACTGTCCGAGCCCTTCCTTCTGCCATCTAAACAGCACCATCTTCAGGCACATTTAGAACCTATCCATTACCTAGCGGTGACCTAGCTGTTCCTCCTACTGGGAATGCTCTTTTTCTGGTGCTGAAATTGCACATCTCCTCCTCCTGGTTTTTCCCTGGGCATTGTCTTTAAGTCTTGACACTTTCCAAAATTATTCCATCACCCCAAGATGTGACTATCAACTCCCTTCCAGTTGCACCCATTTTGTCTTTGTGATTGAATATTTTCTCAGCTGGACACTTATATTTTCTTTAAAGAGTTTTACCATTATACCTATTTCATACTGTTTTATTTCTATCACTAACTGCGATTTTTTTTTTTCCTGATCTCTTCCGTGGAAAGACCAAGTCTACTTTCATTGGTATGTTCAAACAATATATTTCCGCTTTCTGTTTTCACCCTTGAAAGAGACAAAGAGATTTCTAGATAAGCTCTATTTTTTTGTTATCTACTTGTCTTGAACATATATTTTTAACCCAAGTAAAATCCTGTAAAGTCAAAAGAAATACATGAGTTATTAGGCTCTAGCAATTATGTTTGTTTTGTATATAAACAAAACAAGTCTCGGCTTGGTGAGTATTAAAACCACAGGAACATGCCATGAGAGATACTCAGCACATTTATAATGCCATCGTAACCACCCACTGTTATTTCCCCCGACAAAATGCCATTTGTTTATTCCTTCTTTTTTTTTTTTTTTTTTTTTTTTTTTTTTTTTTTTAATAGTCCAAAGGCAAACAAACAGAAGAAAAAAATCTGCACAGCAGGTCTGTGTTCAGTCACTGTGCAGATTTTTGGAGCTGTAGGAAGATGAAGCAGAGACAGGCAGAGCCTCATCCCCTTCAGCCCACCGCCCACCCGCGGTCTCTGTGCCAGGCGGGTTGTGAAGTGACTTGTGCAGTTCTTTGTGGCAATGTTTGGCCTCTAAGAAACGCAGAAACCGCTTCTGCCCTTTGCCTGGCAGCTGGCAAATGACGGGGAGATGCAGTCCCCCTTTCCTGCCCTCTCCTTGCAAAGAAGAGGAGAGTGCCTAACTTCAGGGGGGTGTTCACACCCAGCATTGCCTCCGCTGAGTTTCCCCCACTCCTCGGGATCCCTCCAGCTGCGGGAACTGTGCCTTGCAGCGCTGATAAAGCACCGCTCCTCCTGCCTTTGCCTCGTTAGATACACCAACAGCGTGGTGGCACTTGAGGTTTTGGTTAGTTTATTTGGGAAAGAAAAATTCCTCAGTACTAAAACTGCTGGATTTGCCAATTTTCAGTTTAACTGCGAGGGATGATGTTGTCGAAGTTTTCACGTGGTAATTACGGTTAACCTCTGCGGGAAATGCTGCAGCAGGCAGCGCTCGCCGGGTTCCAGCGCGTGTTACCGAGTGAAAGGAGAGAGCAGATGCGCCGGGGGCCTGTCCCGCTGTCCCACTGTCCCCGTGCCCCGGTGTCCCGGTGTCCCGGTGTCCCACTGTTCCGCTGTCCCGGTGTCCCGGTGTCCCGGTGTCCCCATGTCCCCGTGTCGCGGTGTCCCCATGTCCCCGTGTCCCCGTGTTCCGCTGTCCCGCTGTCCCGCTGTCCCCATGTCCCCATGTCCCCATGTCCCCGTGTCCCCGTGTCCCGCTGTCCCGGTGTCCCCGTGTCCCGCTGTCCCGCTGTCCCCATATCCCCATATCCCCATGTCCCCGTGTCCCCGTGTCCCCGTGTCCCGCTGTCCCGCTGTCCCCATGTCCCCATGTCCCCGTGTCCCCGTGTCCCGCTGTCCCGGTGTCCCCGTGTCCCGCTGTCCCCATGTCCCCATGTCCCCGTGTCCCCGTGTCCCGCTGTCCCGGTGTCCCCGTGTCCCGGTGTCCCGGTGTCCCCATGTCCCCGTGTCCCCGTGTCCCCGTGTCCCGGTGTCCCCGTGTCCCCGTGTCCCGCTGTCCCCATGTCCCCATGTCCCCGTGTCCCCGTGTCCCGCTGTCCCGGTGTCCCTGTGTCCCCATGTCCCGGTGTCCCCATGTCCCCCTGTCCCCGTGTCCCGGTGTCCCGGTGTCCCGGTGTCCCCGTGTCCCCGTGTCCCCGTGTCCCCATGTCCCCGTGTCCCCGTGTCCCCGTGTCCCCGTATCCCGGACGGGGCTCCTGGGGAACAAGCGGCGGTGGGTGTGTGATCCAGACGAGCAGCTCCGCAGACATTGCGTTTCTCTCGAGAAACTGGAGTTATTCCTCACCCCTGCTCGGCCTCCTCTGCCCGCAGAGCCGCCCCCGGGGCCGAGAGCCGGGACGGGGCACACGGAGCTCGGACGGGGCGCTGCTTTTCCCCGGGGAAGCGGGAAGGAGATGGGAAAGAGTCCCGGCCCCTCGGGAGCCCCAGGTCCGAGGCTGGGGGAGCCATCCATCCCCTGGAAGGCAGACACCGCCGTGCCCCATCCCCTTGGCCCCGGCGGCCAGGCTGGGGGCAAGGGCTGTGCGGAGGGATGACACCTGGCGTCAAAGAGGGGCCGCAAGGCTGCCCCCCACCCTGGACAGGAACTGGCCTGTTCATAATAAACGTCTATTAAAAAAAGATATAAATGAAAATTTAGATATGCACCTAAAATTTAAAGCTTTTCTCTTTTCTTTTCTCTCTTTTCTTTTCTTTTCTTTTCTTTTCTTTTCTTTTCTTTTCTTTTCTTTTCTTTTCTTTTCTTTTCTTTTCTTTTCTTTTCTTTTCTTTTCTTTTCTTTTCTTTTCTTTTCTTTTCTTTTCTTTTCTTTTCTTTTCTTTTCTTTTCTTTTCTTTTCTTTTCTTTTCTTTTCTTTTTCTTTCTCCTTCTCCTTCTCCTTCTCCTTCTCCTTCTCCTTCTCCTTCTCCTTCTCCTTCTCCTTCTCCTTCTCCTTCTTTTCTTTCTTTTCCCTTTTTTTTTTTTTTTGGTCTGCTTTTGTATCTTTTTTACTCTGATTATTTCATTCTTTGAGACAAACCCGTTTTTCAAGTTCATTTCGTTATTTCGTTTTGGCAGACCCTCTGGGCCCGGGAGCCCAGGTTCCACGGGCTCCCTTAGGAAGAAGCAGCGAGGGGCTCGCACCCTTCCCGACGCCTTTGCGGAGCAGAGCCCGGCCCTCCCCGCTGGAAAAACGGGAGCAGCGCAGCCGGGTCCTCAGCGGAGGGGCGAGCAGGGATGGAAGGCAGGGAATTAAATTTCTGTCCACCCAAAGCAGCTTCTCCTCACAGCTGGGAGGTGAATTCGATCAGTCCCCAGCGCCCCTCGGCCAGCCGGGCACCCCCGGCCCAGGGACCCCGTCCCGGCCGCCCCGAGCCCCGCCGGGGTGCGGAGCCGGAGCCGCGGGGCCGCCGTGAGCAGCAGCCGAGCCCCGACCCGCGGGGGGCTCCGCATTCGATCGCTTTCCCTCACTCCCCAATGAAATGATGATCATCTTTACAGGAGAACGCAGGTGCGGGGTGAGGGTATCCTCACAGAGCCCTCCTGGTGAGGGTATCCTCACAGAGCCCTCCTGGTGAGGGTATCCTCACAGAGCCCTCCTGAAGGAAGGAATAATTTTTCTTCAGGAATCTGTCTTCTTCCCTCCTTTAGCTTTAGCCCAAAGCAGAGGGTTTCTTGGTTTGCGGGTTTTTTTGGTTGATTGGTTGTTTTGTTGTTGGTTGTTTTGTTGTTGTTTTTGTTGTTGTTGTTGGGGTTTTTGTTGTTTTTGGTTTTTGTTTTATTGGTTTGATTTGGTTAGGTTTGGGTTGGGTTGGGTTGGGCCGGTTTGGGTCGGTTTGGGTCGGTTTGGGTTGGTTTGGTTTGGGTTGGTTTGGTTTGGGTTGGTTGGTTGGGGTTTTTTATGTTTTTTTTGGTTTGTTTGCTCACCTATTTTTCTTCGAAGTTATTTTTAGTGGTGTATCTAAAAGGTACTCTTTATTGGCTGTTCAGAAAATATCCACACTATTCAGTTTTGTTCAAATAATTTTTTTTTTTTCTAACACTCCCTGGGACAGGACCAAACACAGATTAGTCTTACATTAAGTCACAAAAATAGGTGGCTATCCAAGGTGAAAGATAAATTCCCAGCTACACAGGTGTCATGCTGGAAGGCCTTACATCCAGGTGTTCCCTACTCTTTTCTACATTCGACTTAACAGAGGTGAAGGTATTTTAAAGTCAATTTTGATCCTTCTATAGTACGCACATCCTATGTAATTTCCCAGTTCTAGAGCCTTGCTCAGATCCAAGAAGTTTCTACCTGCTTTGTTGTTGTTGTGTCGAAAATCAATAGCAGAACAAGTATATTTCTCAGAGGAAAACCCACAGAGGAGTGCCCCATGATACAGCATCTGAGCCTGGGCACTGAACTCTCCAGGAAATGCCAATCACAGCTGAAGTGCTGCACACGGTTTGCAGCAGGTTTTCTCCTCTCACTTCTGCACTTACACCTTCTTCTCTTTTCCTCATCAAAGGGACTCTGCAGAGCCCTTCTCCAGCTAAGCATGTTTACCACCCCATATTTTGAGTTTACCTGATTTACTTTGCTATCACTGCCCTTCATATCACTCCTCTGAATTTTTGTTTTCTTCATATCCAGAAGCAATTGTGTCTGTGTCTGAACTCTGCTCTGTCACATAATATTGTCAACAGAAACAATATTTTTAAAGAGAGACAGGTTTAAATAAAAAGTATAAAGGATAACCAGAACAAAACATACACAAGACTATTCCATTCTTGAAGGTAAGGTGTCTTTTGCCTTTTTTGGAGTCTTCTGAAGTTGGTAAGATGTTATTCTGAGTTGGCTTTTATGGGGAATCTCAGAATCTTATTTCAGTATATTGCTGAGAGAATTTCCTGCTTCATAGAAAACAAGCACCTAGCTATAATTTCTGCAGCAGCAGAGATGCTAATCTGACTCTTCTGTGCCAAATCTGGAATATCATTGTTGCCAAAGATTAACATTGCTCTTGTGCAACTTTGTGAGATACATACCAAAGGTCATTTTTCAGGTAGCCTGTAACCTCTGGTTGTTTCCTGGCAATGTGGTAGGATGTTAATGGACCTTAATATTGGGGAATGCAAATCTGTTCATATGCAGACTATCTTGGAGGTTTTGCCTTTCAGAGCTTTTCCAGTTCTGTAATGTATTTAGGCCTCTGAAATCAATTTTGTTTGCTTGGGAACTCATTAATATCACTGTGAAATCTTACCTATAAAGTTCTTCAGCATGAGGAAATGCTGGAACTAACTTTGCAAATTTGTTCTCTATGATCATGTTTTGGGAAAGTCAGACCTACAAGCAATTAGTATTAAGAACACATGAAAAAATTACAGAATACTGAAAGTCATTGCCCAGACTTTGGTTCTCCAAAACACAAACCACATGTCTTCAGGGTCTAGGTTTGAACATCAAGCTGAGTTAATTCAGATCTGATCCTACATGCAATTGTGGATAATTTGCAGGACCATTTCCATGCCCCACTAGTAGAACTGTATGTTTGTGGTATCTGCATCTTTTTGATGAGGAAAAGAAAATTAAGCGTAATGCAAAAACGTTTGTAACACTCATCTGGATGAAAGTATCTATATGATGTGTGTTGCAACATTATTTCTGGTCATGAAATGAATTCTCTGTCTTTTAAGAGACTTTCTCCCTTTTTTAAGAGATTTGGTAGGCAGATGCTAAAGCAGGGTTGGCCACGCACTTGCTCTCAAACAGTCCAAGTGCTTCTGTCCTACCTTGGCCATATCACATCCATCTTTACTTGCCCGGGGGCTGCTGAATAATCCAAATTCCCAATACAGAGAAAACAAGGTGTCTTGAGCTGAGGTGTGATCACACTCACTGAATCACTCTGGGGAATAGCTGCCCCAGATTTTCAGATTTTTTTGTAGGGATTCCATTTTTTCTTCATAGCCATTGTTCACGGGAGCCACATCCTTTAGTGCTGCAACTCATTTCCAGAGCACTGGTTCCCTCCCTGCTCATCTTTCCAAGGTACGTGCCTCAGAGCTCCCAGCCTAATGGCATTTTGACATGCTGCTTGCAGAGTTGGGAAGCTTGGCTGCTCTCTTAATGATCAACAGGAAAGAGTCTACAGGATAACGGAAATCTGGAAAACATGAGGGGTGAAAGATGTGCCTTTGTTTAAACTTGAAAAAGAAAAGGAAAAAAGGAGTAGGAAGATGGGACAACAGTGTTCTATATGTAAAATGTGGCTACAAAGTTGCTGGTAACCACTTATGAGCGACTGAAGAAGAATGTGAAATCACTTAAATTTGCAGCAAAGGATAAATATTAGAAACAGAGTCTGTTTCTTAAGAGGGTATCGAAGAAAAGGGTTTGATAGAAATCCCAGGACTTGTGCTACAGAAATGCAGATCAGAAGAAATATCTGTCAGAGATTAGCTAAGGTGATTTACTTATCTTTGATACAGAGGGTGGAATGGTGGGAGAGTGGCCCTGATGACTTGAAGACTTCTTGACTTCTCTTTCAGTGCTTCATTGCTACAAAGCTATCTCACCCCCGGAGGCAAGGCAACACTTCAGCTGGCTGACAGCTGATGCAGGATGGAGATTAAACTCAGCTGAAGATTGATTGATTGTGGTGGTAGAAATATGTTGATTCATGTGGAATTCAGGCTCTTAATTCACACCCAAACCACTGGCAGAGCCACTGCTGGCTTCAGTAGCTCAGGCACTAACATGTCCGTTTTGCTACGTTTTGAAGAAGAATCACAAGATTGGCCTCTTACCAAATCCATATTTCCAATCTGTGAAATATTGTGGCTATTTCAGCCTGAGCTGTATGGCAGTCAGAGATCAGAGTGGCACAGAAGGTGATTCTAGAAGTTCACTGGTTTATTAAATAAAAGTATTAAGCTTTTCATTCTCCCCCTTGTTGTTTCATTTGAATAACTGTTACCCAGGTTTTGGATACTGAAACTACTGCCAGAGAAATTGTCTCTGAGACCATTTGAGTGGAGCAGAAAGGATGCAAAATGGACCACCTAGGAAGGACCTGTGGGTTTTTTCAATCAACAGAATTACTGGGAGAGGAACTCGAAGTAGGAAGCACAAGAGTGTTTTTCTAAATTCTAGTCACAGAGGTCCTTTTCATAGAAACAGAGAGGAGGGATCAGCTTCACTTTTTGACTGCATTTATCTGTTTTATTATGCTCTGGAATAGATTAGGAGTGCTCACAGGCAATTATGGCACCTCTGATGGGGCATGGCAATAAACAGGAGGGAGGAGGTAACTTTTTCTGTTTTCTCATTTGTAGTGTAAGGGGGAGAATGTACACAAAGCAGAAGGTGGAAGGAGTGGATGGTGAGGCAGAGAGAGGAAAAGAAAATTAGGACAATGGATGTAATAAGGAGAGAAGGACAGAACAGTTTGGCAGTTTGAAGTGCAGGAATCAAATAGGCTTGGAGTCATCGTGGAAAATCTCTGCTATATAATCTTGTGATGAGTAGAAAGTAGCTGAAGAGAACAAGGTGAGGGAAGTGGGGATCTGAGTAAGAGAGGAAGCAGGCAGAGACATGGACCTGGCGTGGCTGGAACTGGCACAGGAGCGTGGCAGGGTTTGCTCATAACAGCCCCTGGGCTTTCCTGCAAATGCTGCTCCAGGAGTCACAGCCCATGTCTGTGTGTGGATTTTGGGCACTTCACAGCTAAGCCTTGGGGATGGAGGGTGGGGAAGGAGAATGCTTAACCGGGATAAGCAGGAAGGAGACAGGGGCCCAAGCTAACAAATGACTCAGCTGTGAAGGGCAGGGGAGCCCTGAGGACAGAGAGAGCAGTGTCACAGGAGCCTTGCAGCCCCGCTCTTGCCACGCATCTTCCCACCCCTTCCATGTAACACATCCGGCCCAGGAGCCTCAGTGCCATCTCCTCCTGCCTCCACCACTCACAGCAGCAGAAACGAAGCCACCCTTGGCTGCTGCTGCTCTCCCTTGGAGGGCAGCAGAGCCGGTACCATCATTAATCTGCCCTGTGAATAAAGCGTCAGGAGGAACCATCCCTGCCCTAGGGCGTCTCCGGGAAGTTGCAGTTCAGATGTGTACTGCACTGGGTATCCACCTCAAGTAAGTCAGGAGAAGCTGAACTAAAACCTGCCTGTCTGCAGGGATTAACCCACGAGGGATCCTCTCCCAGCAGTGCCAGACCTGCAGCCGCAGCAGAGGGAAGGTGAAGGCTGCTGTTACAAGCCTCCTCTGAAGATCGAGGTGCTTTTAATTTTAGTCTGGGAACTTTCCCCTCATTACCCTCCTGACAGGATGGGTGCAGACAGCATTAGGGATGCTGGGCTAGACACTGGCCCCAGAGGAATGTCCTCCACCTCCACCTCCTTCTTCTCCTCCTCCTCCTCCTCTGCGGCAGCACCTCAGCACAGGGGGAGGCACAACAGCACTTCCAGTCAAACACCTTTCCTTGCAGGATTTCGATTTCTCCAACCAAAGGCGGCTGCGGGAGGGCAGGAAGCCTCCAGCCCATCCTCACCGCGGCTCCCCGCAGCCGTGCGAGCGAGTCTGGCTGGTGCCTTTTCCCAGGGCTAAAGGGGATCGCTGATTAAAGGGGCCTTCTGACCAGCTTTCCCCTAAAAGGAGCTTACAAAGCCCGTTTGTTTAACCTTTTCACAGCAGCTTGACCCTGTCATGAAGAACAAATCACTCCGAAACAATGTTGGAGTATGGGACTGACGGAGTTGCTCCCAGCCTCTTCCTCCCCTGCCTTTGCAGCCCCGGGGATGAGCCCAGCCCTGGCCAGGAACAAGGACCCTTTTCTGCCTCCCAGCAGCCCCACAGCCCCGAGCAGCAGCTGGGGGTGTTGACCCCCGCCAAGCGAGGGCCGGGCGTGGGTGTCTGTGCTGCTGGCACAGCCGTGACACTGCCAGGGCAGTCTGCTCCTCACCTCCCTGATAACAGCACGGGTCCCTGCCTCCGGTTTTTCCTGAATATTGGATGGGCTTAGAGGATTGTTCATTTTTTTTTCCCCTGATGTTAAATCCTTCGGCCAACTTTTGGGTTTCTATTGCCTCTTTTAGACCTCTTGTGGACCTCTCAGCAGTAAAACCAGAGGACAAATAGACTGACTGGTTAAGTTTAGAAGTAAATGTTTAAGTTTTGTTACACTGCTTGTTTTATGGATAGAGAAGTAACTGTTCAGTTAGAAAAAAACAATTAAAAGCTTATTGAGATTCTCAGATTTTAAACAATAGTTCTCTTTTCCCTTAATACAAATTATCAAAGCAAGAATGCATAAATTGGACAAAAGTTATTATATTCCAGTGTTTTCATGAAGTGATTTTCTACATGAACAGGAAAATGAATCTTAATTGCTTACCACAAAAATATCCTCCGGCAATGGTAGTACAATTAAGAGTTTTTCTTTAAATAGCATGCAAGAAAATGCAGTACATATGGTGCCATTAGCAACTTCAAAACAGTATTTGGATATTCATTTAATTTAAAACAGCATGTGCTAACACAAAACTTAGCAGTAATAATAAATGTAAACTTGGATAAGAAAGTAAACAATGCCATCTCTGTTGAGCATGTAAGCCATTAGTCAAAATCAACAGAACCAGATTTTGATAGCAAGTATAAGCACAAAATATTTTATAATAACTATTTTTTAAGTCTTGTTTTGTTTGGCTTTGATTTAAAAAAAATACTTGTTGTACAGAATTGTGTTTTATTGTGCTCAGTAATTTTCCCTTTGTGAATACTGAATGAATAGACAGGAGCAGAACAACCTAAATGTGTGAAATGAGGAGTTGGATAACATTTCTGTTATAGTTGCGTGTGTAAATTTACACATTGGTATTTTGTGGTTTTACCTAATGATATTCACTGCAGAAAGCAACAGATACAACCCAGCGTGCCGAGGGTGGCACACTCAATTTAAAGGTTCCACAGAAATCTGGCTGTGTCAGTGGCCAGGTGCTTAAATAAAGATCTTTCCCATAAAGCAGACTAAGCTATTTAATCTCTGCCTTAATCCTGACACTTCTAAAGTTTGTGAGATGCTACTGAAATTAAAGTTGTTTGTGTATTGAGGATAACACAGGCCATTCCCACTTGCCCTTGCAGGGGAAAACATTAGTTTTCCATCTCAGTGAATTTTAGATAATGGTGTCAGCTGGGAGAAAAAATAACTGCAGTGGCACTGGCCTAGGAGGTGTAAAATGTCCACATTGAAACACTTCAGGAGAAACAAACAGGAGGAGAGAATTTTGCAGGTTTCCTTCTTGTAGGGGAATTTCCTTATTTTCACTGCCCCCTCCTCACAGCAGCTCCTGTAAGCCCTGGAAAACCCTGCAGAAATTTGTGTTCCCTGCTCCCTCTTGGAGCCTGCCCCCACTGCAGCCGCTGGGCTTTCCTTCTCTGCACAGATGGGGAAGACAGCCAAGGTTCCAGGGAGTGAGGCACAGCAAAAGGCTAATTCTTGACCCTGATGGCAAATGAGTCACTGGTGGGCAAGGGGCTGTGAATCCTGCCGTGGAGCACGGTGCCCAAGCCAGCCCTGCTTTGGGGAGCAGGGTTAATAAATTAGCAAATTACAATGCAAACAGGAAACATTTTCTTGGCAAGGAGAAAACGTGCATCAAGCCACCCCAGAGTTAAAAGGGAAGAGGTTTTGTGCAGTGCAGGAGAGGGCCATCAGTCTTGCTGGCATGTACGTCTTTCTTGCTGGAGCTGTTCCACTTTGTATGAATAATTAAATCATCTTTGGAGCAAGGACTTGACCCTGCATCTCTCGCATCCCAGGTGAGCACCCGAACAACTGGGCAATAGACTCAATCTCTTGCTCTTCTCTCCCTGGCCCAATGAATATTTAATCACCTGTACAGAGTGAAGCAGCTCCAGTGGGCGGGAGTGAAAGCCAGGCACCTCACAAAAACTCTGTAGCTCCATGGCCCATCTTTTTTTCCACCAGAATTGACCCCCTCAGACAAAAGCCCTCAGTGTGTTGGAGAGGGGGCAGTGTTGACTGGATGTTTCCCTCTAGCAGTCAGAGGTGGTAGGAGGCAGGTTCTGTTTTCTCACCTTTCCCATCCATAACACACACCTACCTCCACAACTTATTTTACAGCTGGTGATACTGCTGGCCACCCTTGAAGTATTTGCCTAATGATTTAAAATAGTCACCTGGGCAGGAGCAGAGCTGGACAGAACCTGCACATCCCAGCAGACTGTGCAGCTGCCAGGGCACACGCTCCTGCTTCTGCTCAAGTTGGTGAGAGAGTCAAACAGAAGAAGTGTGGTGGGTGGCACAGACCAGGTGCCCACTGATGAGAGGTTATGTCTTGGAAAGGTTCAGTGTCTCACATGGCTGCTGCTTTCACACTCAGTGCCTTACTTTACCCACTGACGGGTGCACAGCGCAATCCAACACATCCCAGCAGTAAAAAGGATAAGGAAGAGCTGCAGGGAATAAGAATGCAAAGAATAAGGTCATTCTGCCCAAGGCACAATTTTTATTTTTTTTTTTTTTATAATTCCACAGGAAACTAGGCCATCCAGTAAGGTTTTTAAAGCTAATGCAGATTTTTAAAAGAAAGCACAGCTGATGTTTTTTTAGAAAATGTGCTGAGCCAGAAAAGATGCTACTCAGGTATTTCTGCAGCCTATCAAGGTCAGAGTGGAATGAGAAGTGCCCTCTATGTAGAATCGCTCCTAGTCTCACATGGTCCTGAATTGTCTCAGCAAACATTTAGAATTTTTTTGCCTACAACAGGAATAAGGATTTAGAGAACAACTGTTATTTGCAACTGCATCAGAAATTCAACAAAGGGATTGAGCAGGAAAAAGTAAGGAAGATATTTACCTATTTAAAAAAGATAATTGCTGATAACCTCCTTTTTGCCAGGATATTGCTGCATTTTTCCCAACAGATGTTCTTTTGGGAACATTTGGGTGTCTATCATCACCTCAAAGCAATACAAATCAAAACACTATGTATTTACAAAAATAAAAAAGATAATTTCTTGGTTTGTTTTCCTGTTAAAAATCATTAAAAACACTCAAATCTAGGAGTGATGAAGAGGAGTATTCATGCTGTGTCTGGGCTTTATGTTTAGGTCTCTGGGTTGGAAGTAAGTCTCCCCATGGGCAGACAACAAGATTTAAGACTCTCCAGGCACTGGTACTCCAGTTATCCTCAGGAAATGCCTGATTCTACAGCTTACAAGATTTATTCCCTTGACATCATGCCTCAGGTGAGCTGTGAGCATATGGCTTCCTACTCTTCAAATTTCCCAGTCCTGGCCATAGGCTGCAGACATGGAGCTGAGACACATCCCGTTCCCCACTCCTCCATCCCCAATTCGGGTATTAGAAATTCAGCTCTGTTGTTTTAACTGTCTTGCCCAATTGTAAAATTAACTCCTGCCTGCTGCAGAAGGGAGATTAAATCTGGGGAGTCATTGGGAAGGAACTATCACAACAGGAATATCACCTCTCCATCAGCACTACTGGCAGGTGGAGGAGAAAGCACAGGCACGAGGAGTTTTCTGACTTCAGGAAGGGGCAATTTGCTAAACACGGACTTACACTGCTTGCAATGAATTAAATTATCACTTCATTTTACCATTCCAGACCAAACTTGCTGAGCCATGGTTTTTGCCTATTTTTCTGCAGTGAGACTCAGCCCTGTCTCCCAGAGCCTGCCGACAGGGAGGATAGCAGGAAAGCGATAAGTCAAGAGCGATCAGATCAAGAGGGTCATTTCACGGACACACCAAAATGGCTGGGAGCACTTTCTGATCCTTTCCCTCTTCTAACTGCAGGATGAGTTATCTTTGCTGAGTGTGTTTAAGATAACCTTGGAGAAGGGCTGTGAAAGGGCTTGGAAACAAAAATGGTGTTTCAGCTACTGCTGGGGATGGGAGACATACGGGTAAAGCATCACTGCAGCCACAGCCTCTTGTCAGGGCCCTGCAGCACCACACCATGCAAATACTCACTGTTGTGAGACCTACCTGGCTGGCCAAGGACTCAGCTTTTCCCTATCATCCCTGACTCCCCCTGCACAGTATTCCTCAGCCACACTCAGGACATGGATCTGGCATGCTGTACCTGTGAAAACCATGTTTATTTTAAGTATTTGCCTGGGTGCTGTTTGCCTAATAAATTAGAGGAAGGCCTTTTTTGAAATTGACAAGTTTCAGTCACTCTCTGATCATATCTTCTGTTTCTGCACTCCTGGCAGCTGTCTGCAAGCTAAGGATTCCCTGCAAACCCTTCCTTATTCTCCTGTCGAGCTGATCTCTTGCTCGTGAAGAATTCCCAGAGCAAAGCTTCCTAATTCTAATGTTCAGCCAAGGACAAGGGCTAGTTTTAACACTATGTAACTTAATTTAGAGTGTGTTGCTTTGCCTTCAGGAGGTACTTTAAGCTGTTGCCAGTGGCACCATCTCAGTTTGGTCAGGTCTGTGGGCAATGCAACTTTGTTCTCCCTGTGCACCAAAGCACCCTTCAAAAGCAGTGTTTGTGATGAGTTATCACAGACAACATCACTTCCAAAATGTTATGTATCACAGGTAGGGCAAAGAGAGGATAACTGCCTTGAAAAATCAACAATCAAACCATGCTTGTGCCCAGAGAGCTGACCTTCACAGGTGAAGATGAAGGTGCACCCTGATGCTTGGAGGCAGGAGGGTGACAAGGCAGAGCATGAAGGATATGTTGCACTCATGTTTCCAGATCCTTCCCAAGGCAGCAGGACAGGGAAGTTTAAGATCTACAAGGGTGTTGAGCACCAAGGAGCCCAGTGGAGCTTAACAGGAGATTGAGAGGCAAACACAGCCAGGAAACAGTGATAAATTAAAAATTCTTCTTATTAGCTCATTTATATTTCTCTGTACTCTAGGTCTGTGCCCTACCCTGCTTCGAATTTTTTCTTCATCTTTACTTTCTCCTTCTGTCCTATATCCAGCTTTCCCTAATAACAGTCACAGCCTAAACCTCTCTCCTTATGCTTCCTCTTCCCAGGGATGATACAAAACAATGTAAACAGATGGTGGTTTGTGTGTTTTCATGTGTTTTTCATACATGCACAAATTGATTCAAAGAGATACGTTGTGCACCCTTTGCTCTTCCCTCCTACCAGGGAAACACAGACTGAAAGCAAAGCTCCTGAGGAGTCCTTATTCCTGCTGTTCTCCATAAAATCACACATAGCAAAACCTTCTATAACTCACTGGATTGGGGCCATATGCCTGGTGTTATGAAATATATGGAGGAAATACGTGCTTCTCAGTAGTGTGAGGAAAAGCCACTCAGCAGTTCCCATATTTTATGTATCTATATATTACTTTGAGCAATGCAGATGTATGTCTGTGTTTAGAAAAATCATTATTTCAACTGCCAGTGCCAGGAGAGCACAGGACTTGGGAAGGGCTGCCCGTGTAAATGTGACTGGAAAGAAATTTTAGTTTGTGATGCTGCTCCGGCACATAGGAATGGATTTGGTGTGTAAATGGGTGGTATCATCTTTGGGTGGGGGGAATCACAGATAACACAGAGCTTGCCTTATGCCATGTTTCAGATGAAGAGAAGGGAAAGATTAAAATCCTCTTTGGCTGAGATGTCGATACATCACATATCTGCTAAGATAATTTGTACAATTTTGTTATTACACAGCTCTTTTGATCAGGAAAACCTAATGAAATTTGTGAAGCCTTTTTGTGTTGCCGTCAGGGACAAAAACCCGGCTGAGTCAGCACGGGGGGCGTCGGGCATTGTGGCTTTGCCTGAGAGACAATTCACACAACAGGCTGGTTAAGCCCCAGCTCCAACGCGCCCTCTGCACGCAAAAAATAACACTTCAAGTGAGGCTGAGTTCTAGAAAATGAAAACTAATTGCTGGGGTTAGAAGAATTCAGCCAGTCTCAAGCCATTAGGATCACGGCCGAGCAGGGAATGTCATGGAGCCAATTGGAGCAAAGCTGTCAGGGCTTTACCACGCTTAAGACCTAACCTTGGGTTGCTCTGCGATCACACGACCACGGCTCCAGTATTTGCAGGAGAATGTTCTCCCCGTGCCCAGCAGCGCTTCCCTCCACAGATGCAGCAGTGAGTGCAAGGAATGCCCATTCCACAACACTCCTCCTCGCCAGCACGATAGGGACAGACAGGCCTGGTGGTTTAATTTGCCTTTTTTTTTCTTTTTTTCTTTTTTTTTTTTTTTTCCTGGAGGAATAAAAACAACAAAAAGACAACCTAGTCTGTCGTGAGATTTCTGACTGATTGTGGAGTAATTCGGACAGAATGGAATAGAGCCTGCTCAGTGGTTCATGAACAGCACTTATCCGTACTCCATTATTTTCCCTTTAGTTTGCTTTACAAATTAGAAAAGGGCACCAGTGTCAAATTCTTGATGCAAGCCTCTGTGTGAAATGATAAGCTAAATCCTAAATTGAGGTCAAAGCTGTTCATGTGGTTCCTGCTGCTAATAAAAACGCTTTTCTTTGTTCCTGACTGCTAAGAATGCCTGCCCCATTTATAAACAAGATCTTATCCCAAAAGAGACACCTCTATGCAGATGTTAGGGAAAAGTACCCTGCTTAAACAAAAATCTCTCCTTAAAAACACATTATGTTTTGTCAAGAAAAAAAGTAGCATGGCTTCATTGAGAGAAATGCATTTATTCTAGCTAAAATTCTGGTTTTGTCTGAATGCAGCATCTCAGTGTATTTTTCTGAGTGATTCACAATGTGAACAAATAATTGGCAACATCACAGAATTATCTTCTAATGATTTCACATAAACTTCAGCTTGATTTCCATTCAGAGGGAGGCTGAGTTTTCCCCCAAGATTTCCTTTTTTGACACTCCTTTATGAGTCCAAAATGAAACAAAAAAAGTGATAAAGAAAAAGCAACCCTGTTGTGACTTCAAA
This sequence comes from Phylloscopus whistleri, assembly GCA_017589585.1. Taxonomy (NCBI): domain Eukaryota; kingdom Metazoa; phylum Chordata; class Aves; order Passeriformes; family Phylloscopidae; genus Phylloscopus; species Phylloscopus whistleri. The sequence goes on along the minus strand of JADMLD010001629.1, from coordinate 505,167 downwards.
CCAGCTCTTGCTACCTGGAGAGCCCTGGCTAGCAAGACATAAAATCTGACATAATCACATCCTGCTGAGGAATGATGCAGCACCTAGGAGAGTGATGTCCTACTTAGGTATGAGTTTTCATGGGTGGAAATGACTCAGGAGAGATTTGGTGTCCCTCCCTGAGGGAAAACAGCACCTACCAGAGGGATGGGGTCAGTTGTTACAATTACAATTTTATCCTTAGAATCATTACCATAATTCACTCAATTTTAACATCTCCATACATCTTTCAAAGCTTTAATGTCTGAACCTGGCTTTTTCAGTGAGCCATCAGCTTTTCTGTGTGCAGCTGTGTAGTATTCAGTGTCAGGGGACAGCTGATTCCACCATCATCAAACCTGGACACCAGAAAACGCTGTGGCTCTGCCTTCCTTGGTTCAGTCCCCTCTGCTGTCGCTGCAAATGGACTGAAAGTTGGTTACTACAATCAAATAAATTCTCAAATACTGCAGAAAATGAATCTTCAGACTTGGAGAAAGGAAATCAATTTACCTAGAAATACAAGAAATGCCATGGTGGGGTTACACAGCTCAAAGCAGTCACGGGAGACAGATAATTTGGAGTCTGCAGTATCCATTCCTTTTCTTCCTTTTTTCTTTTCTCTGTGCTAAGCCCTTGGTAACTACAGTGAGATGAATTAAAAGTGTCAGTTTGAAATGGTTGGAAACGGGTATAAATTGGAACTGTCTTTGCTGAGAAGCAGGATGAGACGGGATCAGGGCTAGAGGCAAGGGAGGTTTTGGAAGGGCATCACGATGTGTATTTGCATGTGCATACTTCACTCCCAGGGAAGCAGAAGCACAAGTAGAGATGTGAAATCAAAGCAGGGAAGACTGTTTCCTGTCATTCTGTTTCTATAAAATCATTTTCTAGTTAGGTTTACAGGAATTCTTATCTAACAAAGCAAATTTTATATGTATTTATAACGAATATGCAGATGTAATGATATGAAGCAGTGCTCTCCTGCACTGCTTAGAAAAGATAATCCTTATCAGCTTTACTTTGAAATAGCCTAAACACTTGTCTGAATACCCATATAGGGAGAGGCAGAGTAAGGATAAAGCAGAAAGATATTTGTGTGTCTGCCCCAGAACAGCTGAAGGGCTTGAAAGATGGGAAAACAAGTGGAGTAAGGCCTACCTGAGGGAGTTAAATAAAGAAATAAAAAATAATAATAATTAAAAATAAAAAAAAAATAAAAGGGAAAAAAAAGGGGGCAAGGAGGTGACAGAAACAGTGATTGGATTCCTTGTCCCTTTTGCACAGGGGCATGTATTGTGCTCCAAAGGCAGTGTATGCCAAAGAAAGTCACTGAATTTACCCAAAACAGGCTTGTGAAACATTTGCCTGGTAAAATAATCTAGCAGCACAAACAGCTCAGGGTCTGGGCATTTCTGCCAGAAAGACAGCTAACACTTGTCCCCAGCTTTGACATGTCAGGAGTGCACAGGGCTGGAGGTGACAGGCATCTCAGGAAGGTCTGTTTTACCCAACTTTTCTTCAAGGAAGTCCCAGATCCATTCCCTGGAGAGAATTTTTCACAGCTTTCGCAAGTGTTGCTGTCAAAACCAGCCATGAAATGGTATTGTTGAGTAAACAGCCCATTTCCTCTGCTGTTGTACACTGCCCCTCTGCAGAGCTCCCGTCTGAGCAAGCACGGGGAGCTGGGGAGGGCAGCGCTGGAAGGAAAAGCTCGGCAGAGCCCACACAGCCAGCTCGCCTCAAACAGCTTGAGTTTCTTCACAAGTGAAGCTCCTCTTGCCTCCCGAGACTGCAGATGCCCTGCAGCAGTGCTGCCTACTGTGCTGCAATCCCCGCGGGGCTTGCGGAGGAGGAGAGGCAGCCGTGCTTTTAGCCACGTCCTCTGGGAGCAGCCCTTCCGACGGGGGGATGGAGCTCAGAGATCTTTAAGGGCTCCTTCAAAAACCATTCCATGGTTCTCTGATGTCCTGCCCTCCCCTCTCTGCTGAGGCTCGGGCTAGATGCAATTGGTTTCCAAGACCGGGTTTAATGCTTTTTAATACTAGTTAAGTGAGTGGGTTGAGATGTTAGTGTCGAAATGTCTTGAGGAGGGAAAGAATTCTGGATTTCCTGTTATTTGTCTTGCTTCACAGAATCCCATTTTTTAGTGAACAGATGGAATATTTTTGGTTTGTTGAACATTTTGTCATCACTATTCAGCACCAGCTAACCTGCCAAATGCTCTTGAAAAATACACAGTTATTGCAGTCTCTGGTCCTTCGTTTTACAAGAGCAACTTTGCTCCTTGGTTTCCATGAATAAAAAGAACTGTTTATTTTTCTTTTTTCTTTTTTTTTTCTTTTTTTCCTTCCCTGCCTTAAGATCCAAAGACTATTCTCTATTGATCTAAGTGGCAAAAACTCATTCAAAGTAAGATAGATGTTATTCTGCCAGAACAGGAAAACTCTTGGATGAAACCAGCAGAGACTGGAATTTCTGTACAGGGAAATCTACCCCATTTGCCAACAGTGACCAACAGCCAAGGATAACTGATTTATTTTTTTTTCCACTTGGAGGTGGGTGGTGGTTTCTATTAGCTTTTAAATGCAGAAATACAAGGAGGTTTGGGCCAAGGGCCCTGCTTGGTCTAACACACCTCTGCAAATGCACTTGTTTGCTTTCTGTCCTGCTGAAATTATTGGCTTATTCTGGGCTGAGGCACCATTTCCATGGGGCAGAACTGCCTCCTGTAGAAAAGGCTGTCTTCCATCAGGACGTAAAAGATGGACCTCACACGGCTGACTTTGGTAGGACATTCCCCTGCTGAATAACCATGGTGGTTAAAACCTGGGGTTTTAGTTTTGTTTTTTCTTTTTTTAATTTGGGGTCATTTGGCTTAATTCTCTGTTGCCTTTTTTTTTTTTTTTAAGTTTTTCTTTTCACAGTCTTTTCTAATTCCTCTGTTTCCTACTGCCTCCTTTTCAGAAATCTTTAAACTGTAAAATCCAACACAGATTTCAGCACCCTATGTTCAGATACAAAACACACACTGCTTTTTATTTCCTGCTTCTTGGTGAAAAGGGATAATACCTCTCTCATGCATCTGAGTGGGATTTATATTGTAATATATCCAGCATTGCTTTTTAGAAAATCTGACTACAGTTTGCTACCAGCCCTTAGTTCATCTCTCAGACTGAAATGACAGCAACAGAAAAGACTATCTTATATTTTTTGCTGCATTGTGACCCATACCATGGTTGCCCATTGTTTGTTACCTCTGCCTCTGTACTGAATCTGCCTGAGTTCCAGACCGTGAAGCCAGCAGAGAGTTGCAGAGTGGCTGTCAGTTTGTTTGCATCTGTCATCTCTGATATCCCTGAAAAAGGAAAGAACATGAGCATGGCTCTACAACAAATCAAACACAAACAATATTTTACATGAATTATGTGCATGCTTCCACTGGAGAAGTTTTGGTCTAGTTAACAGCAGAAGAAGTCAGTGAAAATTTTATTTCTATGCCTGGCACTATGTGGGGTCAGGAACACTTTGCAATTCTACAGCACTTTATGAGCAGAATTTCCTAAAAATATGCCCCACTCCTTTCCCTGATTTCCAGTTAGAAAACACTCTTATGGTTCTTAGGCTGTAAATTAAAGAAAAACCTCAAGAGACACACTGGAGAGAGTGGGATTCTACTCTTTTGTTAGGATTACAAGGGAAAGCTAGCTGGGGAAGGAATATTACATATACACTCATCATGGTAGTTCATCATGTCTGACATTGAATATTACAAGTCCTGGAGAAGACTTCCCCATGCTTCAGGAAGGACAAAGGGAAGAATTTGCTTTGAGGGATTTTGACACAATGACAATTAGTTGCAGAAAAAGAAGTTATAGAACACCAGATTAAAAGGGATCTCCACGACCATCAGGTACAACACCAGAACTTTCAAACTGGAAAAAAGGTGACACTACAACTTAAGTAATCAATGTCTGATTTGTTCATTCTGATTCAGTGAATTCCTGAATCTACTTTATTATGAGTACTCAATCCTGCATAACTGAGATCCAGCAGATCTTGGCAGCCCCGTACTGCGTACGCCTGTGACCAGGAGCAGCAGAAGACTGCTGAACACACACAAGGAGGAGCATCTAAGGATCGTGGTGTTCCTCACCAGCAAAAGGCAAGTCTGTCAGTGGGGACTGGAATTTCAAGGTCAGAAACGCCAAGAAGAGAAATCACTAAATGCTGAGAGGAAGGACACACGGGGAAAGAGAATTTCAGGAAAGAAAATTAAAAAAGAGGATCTGCTTTTGTAGAAGAGACTATTTGTGGCTGTTGAACCAGCTGAGGTGAATGTAAAACTGCTTAGATCTGTTTAAACTCCAGAATGTGGAAAAAAATATTCATGTGGGCATAATTTATGCCCCAAAACGGGCATAACCCTGAAAAATCTACAGATGGTGAGAAAATTGAGGAAGATAAATGCTGTCTCCTCTTTTGTATTTTTTCTCTTTTCTACCCAGATACAGGGTAGAACATTACATATTTCTTCTCTTTTTTACCCAGATGCAGGGACTGCAACGTTTAAAATCTCAGTAAATGCAGGTATGTGCCTCAACTAGCACAGGACACGAGCCTTGAAATGATCAAAAAATGATAAGTTTTGGGAAAGAGTAGTACAGATAAAGCCTGAGACGGAGCCAAGGAAAAACAGTGAAGTGACACTGCAGGAGTACAGTGAAAATTTACTTAAGACACGTGGATTTTGTTGTGTGTAAGCCCAGCACACCAGTGCACCCACTGTGTGCCGGGAAGCTGAGCTGCCCCTGGGTGTTTCATCCTTAGGGGTAAGCCACTGGAAATCTGCAGTATCAGATTTGTTCCAGTGCATTTAGCTTCTCTCATCAATTCTCTGAAGTTTCTTAGAAATCCTGATTGCTCAGTGCTCCCTCTGTGAATAAATAAAATCCTTCTGAGCACTTTCAGGTATTTATTCAAGTATTTGATTTGGAGCTGGAGTCTTCTATCTATTGCAATTCAGCATAGAAAGTACAAAATTATTTTATATGAAGTGATGTGGTCAATAAATTTTAAAGACAGAAGGGTAAGCCTACTACTACTTACCGCTGCTGTAATTCATCCAGTAATTCAGAATTCAAAGTACATCTGAACCCGTCTTAGTCTCTGTCCCATAAATCAAGAACTTTAATTTTTAACATGTCTTAATCTGATTAATGTTTAGTCAAAAGCTGTTCAAGATACTTAATGAAAAACTTAATTAGTCAAAAACATGAATTCAACAAAATATTTTTTTAACGCAGGGGAGTTTCCAGTTTTCTCTGCATAGGATAGAAAAAAGTTTGGGTTTTTCTTATGAATGAATTTTTATTTTCATATTCCAGTTAATATTAGCTTTTTTATTTTAAATAGCAAAAGAAAATAATTAGATTACTCTAAAGTACTGGAAACAAATTTTCTTCAACCTAGACTGGTTTGGGAAGATTTCTGTTTAAAAAAATAACATTTATATATTATAATTCAGGTCAAACTCATTTTTCAGAGATTTTAAAATCCTCGTAAGAAGGAATACTAGCAATCATTTTTGAACCAGATCCAGTTAGATGAGATTCGTGCTTTTAAATTCATATTTCTGCCTCTGAAATTCTATTTTAAATAAACACTTGTTTGTTATTTATAGTATAAAAGCACAATGTTTTTTGTATGTTTCTTATTATTGCCATTGCTATGACATTGATTGTTGCTGCATTAATGGAATATTTTCCGAGTCCAAATTTAATCTCACTTTTACCACTGTAAGTACTTCAACAAGAGATAAGAATTAATGAATCAGTATGCTCATAGACAACACTGATTATGAGAGACACTACTCTTGGCCTCAGACAAAAAGAATTAACGTGTGTTTTGTCACAAAGATCATATTCCACAGATAGATGAATGCCTCGCTGAAAGTTCAGTCTGGTGATGTGACACAATAGTCCCAAGGACCAAATGGATTTTCCTGCTTCTTTTGTAGAGCCATGGGACAGAGGCTTCCTGAAAACAAGAAGCAAATCAGTAGAGAATGTCGAGATATTGTGATGCTGTTACCAACCATTGCTTTGGAAAAAACCTGTCAGAATCACCAACATATCCCAGCTGCAACCCGGAGGACAGGAAAGCCACAAGTCTGCTTGAATTCCCACCTCGATTCACAGCCACGGAAGTTCAGAAAACTAAGGTGAGTTATGGTTATTTCTAAATTATTTTAATGTACTAATTTATTTTTATAATCACTAATGTAAATTATTAGGCAGAATATACGTGGGGAAATTAACTCTATTTTATACTTTACTGAATTATTTATAAATATCTTTCACCTGCATTGCTTTATATGTGTTAATTTGTGTATCTGGGTAGTAGTTACGGTATAGCTATAAATGAATCCATGCACAACAAGGTACTTACAAACACATTGCAACAACTGTATTTAACTGGTACTTCAAAACTATTGTTTTCCTGGAGCAGGAGGAAAGTTAAAACTGTATAAATTTCACTGTGACAAATAAGACAGTGTAAGATGGTCTTTTTCAGGAAGTACAAATAAAAACCAGGAAAAAAAGATCACTTAAAATTTAAATGACATTTATGTTAATCTTATCCTCTTTGGTCCAGTTTGACAGACTGCTGCTGTCCTGTTAAATCAACATTAACTCCCATTTATGGGCAGGAAGAAGAAAACTCTGCCTGAGACCTTATGTTGCTACTGAAACCAGATTTCTGTTTCTTGTAAGACAAGCCAATGCAAGTACCAAGATGGAGGAAACTGAATAAAATTTCAGCTTCTGCCTCTCTTTACATCTTTTCCTCATCAGCCACTGCTGAAGGAACAAGTCCAACCCAATAACCTGACTGGACAGTCCAATCCTGCCACATGTGTGCCAGTTTAGCTTGTGTGGCTGGTCTGCATCAGCAGTGCCACTGACAGACACGAGCCAGTGAGAGCTGACTGAACAAGAAAATTGGAAGGTAACAACACACAAAAAAATCCCAACAAAAGCCAAACCAAAAACCCCGAAACATATAACACCTGGGAGGTAAAAACGAAAGAAAACAAACTGAAAAACCAACCAAAGGAAAAAAAAAAACCAAAAAACCAGGAGAAAAGCAAAACCATGGCTGTTATCAGGAGGCAGCCAAAGCCAGGAAGGGAAATCACTTCTTTCAACTTCCCTCTCTGTGTAATTTCTGACATCAGAGTATGGGGGGATCAGAGTAAATTGGCAGCCAGAAAGCAAAGGGGGAACAGCAGGCATGGTGTGAGGGTCTGCTTCTAGGTCTCACCCATCATTTCACTTAATCATATGCTTAAAGTTAAGTGGTTAATGAATCATAGAATGGTTTGGGCTAGAAGGGACCTTAAAGGTCATCTTGTTCCAAGCCCCTGCTGTGGACAGGGACAACAACAGGTTGCTCAGGGCCCCATCCAACCTGGCCATAAATCAGGCCTGGAAAGTATCTAAAAGCAATGGTGTTTGGCTCCATGGAAAACTATCCACAGCTGTTTTCTCTGCTCTACTACTTCATAAAACTTCTGAAAATCTAAAGCCATCCAAATGATGGAAGAACACCACTTCTCTTCAATTTCAGAAGTTACTCAAGGACATCCTCTAGTTCCTGTGACCATCAAGAAAATGGCTTTTCAGCAATGGACATGGGCTAATTGTTGCTCTACAGTCTTTTTTCCCAGAGGAAGATTTAATCCTGCTCTCCTGCTAAGTCAGTATCTCTAACACTGCATGGTGTGCAAGCCATGGTCTTAAACTCATTGCTGTCAAGAGGACAGCCACCTTTGGAAGGAAGCAAACAGCCAATCAAACAAGTTAAATAAGCACTGTGATTATTAGCAATAATACAGTCTTTTGGCTCCTGTGGGACAACACCTGGTGAAGGACTGGCAGATAGAGAAGATCTCCAGACCAGCTAATTCTTGTGCAGTTCACCTCCCTATTTCAGGGGAGAAACACTTTCTCCTGCCATAGGTTTTCTTAAGGCAGCATGCCATGCTCCAGCAATGTCCCCAGATGTCCCCAGCTCTCCAGGGCCAACTGGAAACACCAGCCTGTGAACAGCCAGCAGCACAAGGGGTTTTTCATTCTCATGGGACCCCAGTGCCAGCCCAAAGAGCCAAGGTCCTGCACATGGCCCCTTAATGGTAACGAAGCTTCCTGGTGCCAACACCAAGAGCCTTTTGGTCTGCTGGGGAGACCTTTCTTGGGGTGAAATGGAGGGAGTTCTGCTCCCATGCCTATTACTGAATTCTCCACAAAAACTGCAGGCAAGGATGCCAATTAACGCTAATTGGGATTTTTTTTTTTTTTAATACGTGGACATGTGTCCCTTAGGAACTTGATTGATAGACTGAGACAAGTGACTCATTTTGTTGCTGCCATAAAGTAACCATTGTACCATTTGGGGTTCTTAAAAGGAAAATACAGCAAGTCTCACCTGCTCCCATTAAAATCAAAGAATTTTGCTACCAGTTTAAGAGAGGATTTTGTCTTTGGATTCTGAACACTTTACCTAGAGGTGAGTATTGCATTGCCTTGTAGTGCTTTTATCCAGGAAGAACACCTTGATGGAAAAATAATAAAGTCAGACACATTGCTACTGATCTTAACAATACCTTGTGCTTTCTTTGTAAACACTCTTGGAGTTTTTTTTCTTGATGCACAATTTAAGAAGACCAAGTTTGAGCTTTGTGTCAGTACTGAAGCTGGCTTTCAATTTCTTTTAAATCTTTCCTAAACACTTCCCAAACACCTATCATTGATTCATCACGAGCTGAAGACATACAAGGAGTACATAAGCTTCTCTGGTGAGAAACCTCTTAGTTTGGTCACAGGAGGAAGCTGACAGCTCCATTATGGGCTTGTCAGAAATCAGCTGCATTTTAAAGAGGACACCAGCCCCTGGGTCTCCTGCTCAGCACGAGGCAGTGAAGGAACAAATGCAGAACAAAGGTGAGGGACCCCAAATGCAATTTTCAGCTGCTCACCCAGAGAAGTAGGTAGCCTGCCTAAGGCGTCATTCTTACACAACTCTCTCGGCAGGGAAACTGCTTCAGAAAAATGCTGCTCATTTGGCTTTTCTTTCCCTGACCCATGGTCCTAATGTGTGGATCATATGCAAAGGCAAGATCAGAGATGACAGATCGGTTTTGCTCTCAGATACAGTCAGGTAGATGAATAAATTCAGCTCAGTGAGTTTTGGCATTTAGGAGCAATAACTGGAAAATTCCTTTTAGCACTTCCTTGACATAAGTCAGTTGATAAACAGGAGGGTTTTCTTTCAGGGCAATCAGCTGCACTAGTGTCCCTGATCAAGCCCCAGCTCTCCCCAGTGTGGAGCACAGAGCCTAGCTTGCTTGAGAAAACTGTGGACAGAAGTATAGCCCTTGGCTTTTTTTATACATTTTTTTCAGTAAATGTGAGTCAAGGCTTTGGAAAAAACCCCAAAACTTCTGCTTCTATAACTCCCTTTTTGTCAACAACTTGATGTTGACTGAAGTAAAATGTTATGCACAGAGATCTAAGAATTATTTGAATCTTGCTTAGTACCATGCCATGAAGAAAGACGGAAATCTCTTAATAAAAGCTACAGAGCTTGGTGGACACAACACAAAGCCAAGAATGCTGTCAACAGCATCCACTGGAATCAAGAAAAATCCCAGAATCCAGGGCTAGTTTTTTCTTCCTGCCTTGGTACCTTTCATCAACAGAAAGGTTGCTAGTAGAAAACAATCTGCTAAATTCCCATAGGCATCCAGGCATGGGATGGTACAGTAGTATTTCTCAATGCTTTGCTTTGCCTAACCCTGACTGAATTCATGTTTACCCAGCCCTGGTGCCAGTGGCTTTCTGTATGGAAAGATGTAAGTGTTACCTCAATGTTTGTCTTAGGAGACTGCTGATCATTAAATCACTCAATGATTCAAAGACTGTGAACTCAGTGATCTAAAATTATAAATACCTGAAAAAAATACACCCCCCCAAATTAATAAGTTTACATCCTTGTGTAGTAGTGCCCTTCTAACAGAGCATTGCTTTGCTGCATGTGAAGTGAAGGAAGAAACACATTGAGTGCTCAGGATTGCCCAGAGATGAGGTTACCAAAGCAGGCACTTTTCTTTCTCTGATGCATTAAAAAATCCCACTCATCATTTTCTTACATGTGCTACCAGGTCAGTGACTGTGTAAGGTGTATTATATTGCACTGTGAAAGAACTTAAGGAGTAATGCTGAATGTACAATTCTTGGAAAATCTCAGAATAGATATTCCTTACCATTTACACTGGCACTAGCTCTTTGATCTATTGTTGCTAACACTGTATTGTTGTTCTTAATTATGCAGTATGTAAACTTGCCAAAATGGACCTTTTTTTTTTTTCTGTAAGTGATTTATGCACACATTTATTGCACATGTAAGGATGCAGCACTCAAATGTTGCTTGCTTCCTAAAATAGATGTTTTCCCATCTGGGCTGGGCCATGGTGCCTCCCAAAACAGCATCTCCTTTAGGCCTGGGCAGAGCTCACAGCTGCTGTGGGCAGGCTGATGGGGCAGTAACCCCAACCCCAGACACTCATCACTGGCCCCTTGGGGACAGTGGTGCCACCTGCCAGCAGAAAGAGGGGCTCATTGCTAGGTGATACGTGGGGAAACATCAGCCTGAAGTAGTTGAGATGATCCTCAGCTTTACCTAAACTTCAGAGAAATGCTCATTTGGTCCAGGACAGATGCATGATTGCCAATATTTCACACTCACAAATAAAACCCTGCTGTGCTGGGGGTGTGTTCAGTCGTGGACTGGAAGTAGCTGTAGTTTCCAAATTTCCCTCTGTTTTATAAATCAATAAGGGTAATAAGTGATAAATACATTGTGTTTCTGTCTCCCAGAGAGGACAGGCAGCTACAGGGACAGCAGGGCTCTGCTGGGTGTCTGTGAGGATGGATGCCCCATGGGGAGAGCAGCCTGTTGCATGTAGTGATGAAGAAACCCCACCCTCATGGTAAAATTTTCAGTATCTGGAGGGGCTCGAGATAAATCCAGGCAAAGGTGTGAATCCTGCTGAACTGAGCAAGACCCTCTGGCATTCAAGCTGCAAGCAGCACACAGGCTTTGGGAAATGCCTTAAGTGGCTCTCACCATGCATGAGGGAGAGCCAGCCAGCCTCGGGATGATGTCCAGCAGCATCCCTTGGCAGAAGCAGAAGATCCCCAACCATCCAGATCTTTGTCTCACATTGTCCATGGGGTGCTTCTCCCAGGTGATCAGCAGCTGCAGGCATGTGCTGTGTCTGCCCCTGCAGCAGCCACCTTCTTGGAGCCACAGCCACACACATGCTGGAGTGCCACCCTGGGAGAAAAGATCCCCTGACTTGGGTAAGCCAGACTGGAGCCCAGGGGTGGCAGACACTCTCTGGAAGCTACAAACCCTCATTTTCACTTTGGTATAAGAATTACTGTGTTTTCCCTGCTCCTGAAGTCTGCTCACATTACCTATTAAATATTTCTGTCAGCATGCCAAGGAAAGCCTTCAGACCTCTCCCTGCAATCCACAGGGCCACCAGGTCAGTCAGTAGGTGACCAAGCAGCTCCAAGGGATGGCCACATTTGAGGCAAACCTTCAGGTGAGGCACAGCAGCTGCTGCAGGCAGCAGAGCTGTCGTCTCGTGGATTGTGGACTTCTGTGAAGTTTCTGTAATATTGCTTCTAAGAGCAATGTTGCCATTTTGCATTAATAACCTCATTGATAAGCTGAGGTGGCTCCTGTGGTATCACACATGGGACCAGAGCTGTATTACTGCTGAAACACCCAACTGTCCTGTCAGCAGGTTGAAAGGTTCTGCTGAGAATTTTGGAATTATTTAAGTTTGGAATTGTTGAGGGAATAAACTGTCTTTTTATTCTGTGTTTGGAGATGATAAAGTATTTTGAAAAATACTAAATTAAAAAAAAACATCAAAGTGTCTTTCAATGAAAGCTATTGTATTAGCTCTGCTTGTTTCATTCCACTAAACAAAACTCTAATAAGATATCCCCGTTAAATATAAAAGCCATTTGCAACACAGTTTAATCTCTTCAACATAAGATGTCAATGGATGTTATTTCCCTTCAAAAAAAACCTCAAACAAACAACAAGAATATTCCACAAATCTTTGTATTCATACCCTGATTGGCACAAACAAGAGCTGATTTTCAAAGAAAAAACCACCACTTTTTAATGATCTAATAACTTCATCTACAGTCTGAGAATTCTTTTAACCTTTGGATAAAAGTAATTCCCAAAAAAGTCATTCTCATGTAAAATACTCCAAAATGAACATGCAAATTCACATAATTTGTCATGCAATTCAAATACAAGTGTATCAGATCTCTTTCACCATCATGACAATAATGTCACAAAGCACTGGTAATGCCACTGAGCTTGTGACTCAGAAATTCAGCAGTATTCAGTTTCTGAATGGTGAGAGGTGATGTAAGATAACAGGGGATGTAAAACAACTCTTAACAGCACAAAAATAAAATAATTGTCACTGAGTTTTAAATGGTACGGAGGCTATTTAGCTGCTAGCTATGAATTCACAGCCAGTCTCGTCATAAAATATTTTGTGTGTGATTCCAGTGAGACACTTTTTGTGCATGAAGATACTGTGAAGGACTGCATGAAACTGAGGATTTGTCCTGAGTTTACCTGGGAACAGAAAGCTGAGCAAAGCAGCAGCTCAGAGGGAGAGGGATGATCTCTGAAAACACAACAAGGCACTAAATATTAGAGACAGTTAATTAAGCCAAAGAAAGCCTTTAAGTGAGGGACAAAAGCCATTCTTACCTGAATGTCTTACTCACTGTGTCTAGAAAGAAATGTTTAAATTAATAGGTCAGATCTTACCAAACTGACTTATCTTGACTCTTCCCATGTGATCCCCAACACTGACATCCCATCCCACTCAAGTACCCATGGAGGGATCCTGTGCCAGGAGGAGGATTTCTTCTGCCCACCTTGAGCCCTACTTCCCAAGTTCCCAACTACCCAGAAGACGCTACTGAAGTCAAGCCATATTTTTCTGTTTTCTCACCTGCCACTGACTTTTTCATGAAGAAACCATTCAGAAAGGTCATCATATCCCTTACAAAAACCCCCAAACTTACAACAGCTGTGAGGATCAGGCCAGCTTTTCAAATTTTTTTTTTCCTCCCAAAAAACAGCATAAAGCCTTGCACTGGGGTCTGGCTTGGGGAGAGGTAATTTTCTTCACAGCAGCCCATGTGATGCTGTGTTGTGTAGGCTTTACCTATTGCTGACATTCATCAGCATCAGCATTCATCATTCATCAGCTGACATTGCACAGCATTCACCAGATTCACAGCATAAAGGCTTCCTCTGCTTCTCACTCTGCCCCTGCAAGAGGCAGCAGGAGGTGAGCAGAGGTTTGGGAGAGGACACAGGTGGACAGCTGACCCACAAAGAGATATCCCAGACCATGCAATACCATGCTTGACAATAAAACTGCAGGTGTTTTTGCCAAAGAAGCTGTTACTTGGTGAGCAGGACGGTATTGGTCTGCTGATAGTGATGTAAATATAGAGCATTCACTTTTTTAAATTTTTATTTCTCTTATTGAGCTGCCTTTACCTCAACCCAAAGGTTTTCTCAATTTTTGTCCTTTCAATTCTCATCCCCATCCTACTGAGGGAGAATAAGGAAGAAGCTGGATTAGGGCTCACCTGCCAGGCAGGATGAACCCACCACAGGTTAATCCAGGTACCCCCAACTGGGTCCCTAACTGGAAAATTCTCTGTAATATAGGAATCCTGTATCATGTCTCCCTAGGACACAGTATTTTGTAGGAGCTACAGCTTTCCTTTGGATTGGGTCTATTTTTCACCACAAAAAACATGGTGATGTCCATTCAGTAGTTCATTACCCACACTTACGTAGGCAAGCTGAAACTTAAAATATCAGTTTGAATAAGGACCACATTTTTGCTCTTTAGTTTTTTTAATAATTTATTCTTACAATAGTTTTATTTAATAATTTATTATTATAAAGTGCTCATAGTAGGGTTTAACTACTACAGTAACTGCCAAAAGGGCAACACAACAGAGTACAAGGGATCCTGGCTGCTTTCAAGATGCATTAAGGATAACTTCTTGACACCCTCTTGGTGAAGGGACAGGTGGGAGGAATCTCATCCTTGTAAATGAGGAAGGGCTGTTCAGGGATGAGAGGGCTGAAGGCAGTCTTGGTTGCAGCAACCATGAAATTGTGAGTTAAAGGTCCTCATGGGAAGGAGAAGAACAATTGGCAGGATCAAACCCAACAGACAGGCTCTTTCAGGTATCTACTTGGCAGAATCCCATGGGATACTTTCCTAGAGAGAGGAGAAAAATAAATGAAATTAAGAGTCCCAGAAGAGCTGACTGATTTTCAGTCTCCAGCCTTAAGAACAGCCCCACTCAATGTGTGGAAAATTAAACACAAGCTACAGGAGACATACATGGATGAGCAAGGAGCTCCTGAAAAAATTTAAAAAGAAGCCAGGACAGATGTCCTAGAAGGAATTTAGAGACTCTGACCATGCAGGAGTGCAATCCTAAAATTGAATTTTCCAGCAGGTCAAGGGAGGTGATCATTCCCTTCAACACAACAATGGCAGGACACATCTGGAATATGGGGTCCAGTTCTGGGCTCCCCAGGATGAGACATGGCCTTACTGGTGTGAGCCTGGTGAAGGGCCACAAAGACAATTAAGGGTTTGAAATAGCTGTCATTAAGCCTGGAGGTGTTTAAGAGATGTCTGGTTCTGGCAGTGGGCAATGGGGTTTAGTGGTTTAGGGGTTGCAGGGGTAGGGCTGGGTTGGTGGTTGGATTTTGATGATTCTCTGAGAAGCTGAGAGATCTGGAACTGTTTAGCCTGGAGAAGGCTCCAGGAAATCTTGTCAATGTGAGTAAATGACACTCCTGTGAGGAAAGGGAGTAAAGAAGATGGAGCTGCACCCAGTGGTGTCCAGTGAAATGACACAGTGGGTAAAAACCGAAATACAGAAAAATCCATTTAACTATCCAGCAACTTGTTCTGACCATTTTGAGCAGAAGAGTGCACCACACAGCCTCAGAGAGGTGCAGAGGTGCACCTTCAGCCTCTAGAGAAACTTACAATAATACAGGAACAACCAATGTGATAGGGAGCTTCATTAGCACAACTTAGAAATCAGTGTAATAAATAAGTGTGAGAAGAAATGCAACAAAACAGACAAATTGAAAATGGAGAGAAAATCTCTAGAACACAATGACAGGTTCACACTCAGGAGAGCTTTTCTCATTTTCTGCCTTTAATTAGTTTCTTAAAATGGAAAAGTGCTAACACGAATTCTCACCCTAAACTCCCCCCTAGGTAGCAAGGAGTGCAAGAGCACTCACTCTGGGCCTGTGCTTCAACTCAAACAAGAGCATTGGTCTTTCAGAACTTACAGCATAGTTTAACTGCTGATGACTCAGTGAACTAAGTCAGCTGTGTCAGACAAGACACACCATGATAAAGGGGCTCCTAGAGATATTCTATATGGTGTGGATTGTCAGGCCTGGCATTCGCCTGAAATCTTGTAAACAGAAGATGGAAGCATCTGCCTGCTCATTTTGTTGATCTTCCCACAAGTCTGGGACAGGGACTTTTTGTCTGTTTTGGGTTGTTTGGTGTTTTTTTTTTTTTTTTGTTTTTGTTTGTTTTTGTTTTCCTCTCTAGGGTGCTGGCTGGGGAACTTGAGACTGTGCTTCTTCTGAGGACAGCTAACCTCAAACCAACTTGCACTGCAACAGGCAGATCCCACTGAGGACTTAGGCATCAGGTACAGATACTCCCTATGGAGGGAAAAAACCCCAAAAACCCAACATTATTCTAAATACCAATTCTGTTCTCACATGAATTTAAAAGCAACTTTTTAAATATAGTCATTGGGATAATCCTATTTTATTATGATTTAGAAATGGGATTAAAATCTTCATGCTGTCTATTTCAGAATTCACATATAGCCACATATTTCCTTAGTTCTAGATCCAGCTGCCATTAAAAAAAAATTTAAAAATAGGAGCCTTAGAGGAACTTTCAGCCTGTTTTTGATTTGTAGCTTTACCTGGTAGTACAGAAAGAAAAATTATACTCATCACTGTATTTAGTTTCATTTCCAGCCAACATGTGTTTTGCAGCTTCCCATTTCAAGACAAAGTCAAGCTTTAAGGCCTCACTCCTCCCTTTATCTGTACAGTTGCTAGTGCCCAGAGGATGCTGCAACTTGTTAGTGATGAGCCACTTGCAACCACACAGTCCTGCCCAGAGATGTAATCTAGAAGAGCATCCCCTCAAAGCTTCTGTAACCAGCTCAGAACTGAGATTAATTCTACTAATTTACCTTTTCATTTTTCTCCAGACTACTAAATCCAACAATTAACCCACCACCCAGAGGGGTGCTTCTCCCCTCCTGGCTGAATTAGGCCATTGCGTGAGAAGGCTCCAGCACAGAAATCCACATCCCCTGCAAACGGACAGCCCGGAGGTTTGAGAGATTGCACTGGATGAGTCAGTGCAAGATTTACTGTTCCAATAGATGCTAATGCTTCCTCCGACAAAACCATCCAGAAAGTGGCATCTAACCTCCATTTCTTATCCTCCTCCTCCCAGTGACAGCCCCTAGCAAGCAACGCCACCAGGCATGGCTGCCAAGGGCTGGTAAATACCAGGATTTGTAAACAGCAGTGAGAGGGAGCTGTAATGAGATCAATGTCGAGGATTGCAGTAAATGGCCTATAAAGCAATTTTTAAATGGGATTTCCTGCAACAAAGGCCAGCTCCCTACAACCTTTTCCAATAATACGAGGTGAAAAGGAGTGGATTTGAATTATAATACCCGATACTAAGGCGAGGACAGACAGCTTTGTACTCTCCATACAGGCGGCTGCTCAGGCGATTTGTTAATCTCTCATCGGGAAACAAAATCTTAAAATAAATCTGCACAGGTACATCCAGCCCCAAATTACTGTACCGGAATAATTCGTCATTGTACAATTGAAAGGGGATGAATGATCCTATCATTATTTGCTGTTATTATATGGAATATTAGAAGGAATAGACGAAATGAGAGCAAGAAGCAAGCACAGCCATGTTTGTTTCCCTTTTCCGATTCCATTTCGGATGTAATTCTCAAAAGAAAAAAAAAAAAAAAGAAAAAAAAATTACCGAACTAGAAAGCTAATAAACTTTGTGAAAGTTATCTAAATTAGATGTTTTTCGTTCAAACATTTCAAGGCACTAAAGAAGTCCCTGCTGAGGCTTGCGCAAAAGATTTCTTACCTGGGAAAAGCCCCTTCATTTCTCAGGGCCGCTTATCTTCCCTCCTCCTGCAAACCCCCTCTCACGGGAAATCTTTGCTACTTCACCGAAGGAGCCGAGCGGAGGAGCGGCACCGCCTGCGCGCACCCGGCACGGGGAAGCGGCGCTGACCGCAGCCCGGGCAGACCCGGGGGCATCTTCCCAGCGCAAGGGAAAGAGACCGACAGCCCCGGGCTCCGAGCTGCCTCCTCTCCACCCCTACAGCCTGCCCGGAGGAGCCCAGCTCCTTTGCGCTCGATTTTCAGAGCTGCTCCCTCCTCGCTGCGCGTCTCTGCACAGAGCGGAGCCGCCGCTGTGCCCCTTCTTTTTACAATTAGATCGGTGCTAAAACCAAAATTCAGATTATTTCAAAGATTTTTTTTTTTTTTTTTACTCCCTTTAAGAGAGAGGGTTTCAGCAGAGAAAGAGCCCCTTTAGGTACATCTGGACGTGATTTTCCAGCGCCGCGTTCCCATGAGCCTGTAGTTAAAAATAAATCAAAGACAGCGAACTCGGAGAAGGGAGTTTTCGTATTTCGCCGCTGCCCAGGAGGTTTTCTGGTCGTTAAACTGAATTTATAACACTTGGGGATTTCTTTCCACGTGGGGGCTATTAGCGAGGTATTTAAGAGCTATTAACGCAGGGTTCGTGATTGTTAATGTTGATGCCTATTTAAAGCTACATGTGACTTCACAAACTTAAATTATTAGTAGCCCTGCTTTCCCTAGAAGGGGAAAGGTGTCCTCACGAAAAATTAGCACTCCCTGTGGTGGAGCTTTTTGGTGTCGGGATGCTGCCCGAAGGTTATTTGGAAGTGTAAATCCTGGTAGAACCTTTATTCCGCGCATTTGGGGATGATTTTATTATTTTTATTTTTTTTTTATTCTCCTGAAGAAGAACGAGTGTTTGAATTGTACCGACCGGTAAAAAAAAAATCAGGAAGGTTATGACGTGGGACTTACCACCGCTGCCAGCAGTACACCTGAATGTTATTTGGAGAGTGAAGTAATCACAAAAGCAAAAACAGAAACGGCAACTGTCTTTCTGACCCGGGTGCCTCTTTGCCTTTAGCTCTTACCCACCGCCTTCACTGGGACGTGTGTGTGTGTTGCTGGCTTGGTTTTACTTTTTATCCTCTTTGAACCTCCGAGCGAAATTCCCCAAACGCTGCGGGGAATTTGCTGCCACCGCCGGGGCTGGGGCGGCCCGGCTGTCTCTCGCAGGACGGTACCTCTGGGAGATGTGCATCCTGTGGCACGGCCGGGGCTGGGCTGACCCCCCAAAAAATCCTATTTTGCCCATCTACAATCAGCAGCCCCTCTCCGTGCCGGCCCCCGGGAGGCTCAGGGGTGACTGGCACAGGCCTGTCCGGACTGCCACTGACCGTGAAGGCCAGCGGGTGTCCCTTGTGCTGTCCCCTGGGAAGGGGACACAGGTCGGCCTGAATGCCTGCTGGTCGCCTCCCTGTGTGCTGTGGGTGAGCACGCACGGCGCTGACCGAAGGGATGGCCCCTTTTCAGTGACCGAGAGAAAGAAGGGAACGACACGATCCCATCCCTGGAAAACAGCCGGGAACGCTGCGTTAGCCAGGTTGCAAAGTGGAAGCGTCGGGGTGCTGCAAGGGGCAGGGCTGGGCAGCAGCTCCCCTTCCCCCCCGGCGGCGGGAGAAGCCGCCCCTCTGCCCCATCCCTCCCTCCGAGCCGCCCGCTTGAGGCTGAACAGAGTAGATGGGGCAGAAAGGGGGGTTGGAAGGAACACACTCGCTCATTAAGAAAGCTTCGAATGTGACAGAAGTCTGTCAACCAGTTGATCCGAGCCCTCTGTTCCTCTGGGGGGAGGGGGGGTCCCCCACGGCCGAGTTCATCCAGGGATTCCCGCAGGTGACCCCGGCCGGGGCTCGGCAGGGCAGAGCTGCCCAGGCGCTGCGGGCACAGGAGCCCCGGCCCGTCCCCTCCCGCTCCCTGCGCTGCCCGGGCCGGGAGGGCACGGCGGCACCGGCGCGGCGGGGCAGACACGGGGCCGTGCACGGGCAAACAAACGGGAAGGCACCGGCCGGGCTCGGGTGGGGTTGCTGACCGGACCCCAGCTCGCCACGGCCGCCGAGGCTGCGGCTCCAGGGCTCGCCCGCAGCTCTGGGAGCGATGCGGGAGCGAGGGATGCTGCGGAGCTGCCGGGAATGCCGGTTCTTGCCGTGAGCTGGGGAAGGCGCAGAGCTGACAACTAATCGATCCGTGCCCATTAACCAAGGCTTCCGGAAGCGGTGTGAACCCTCCTGCTTCTCCTTTCACATCCAAACAGCAGAGCTAATGCAAATAAAAGGTTGCCAACCAGCATGACGTTGTTGGTATTAAACCAACAACGCAAACCTCCACAGCGTTCGTTTCAAGGGACCGTGCCGAGAATTGCATCTCCTCCCCGCAAAAAAATCCCCCAACTCCTCCAACAAACTCGCCCCAAACCAAAACAAAACAACACCCCAATCAGACCCAGATTCCAAAGGTGCCCAGGGACGAGCGGGCTCTCACGGAGGCATGTTTGTGTTGCACGCCAGTGCTACAAATGGTTTCACACACACACAGATGTGAGGAGAAGCTGGCGAGCCCCACTCGGCCCCACGGAGGAGCCTCAGTCCCCCGCGCGGAGCCGCGCTGGACCGCGGGATGCGCTTGTGCGCCCAGGGACGGGTACCAGCATCGCTGCTGCTGTGTCAAATGTCACCAGGAGCCCTGGGACCACCTGCCTGTTCTTTTTTTGCCTAAGATAAAGGGATTATTTATCTCATCTTTCTACTTCTATTCTTTCTCTCAATTCTTTAGCTTTCCTTTTCCTTTCTTTCCTTCTGTCTTCCTTCCCTTTTCTATTTCTCTCTTCTGTCCTTCCTCTGTCTCTCCCTTCCTCTCTCCCTTCCATTCTTTCATCCTCTTGTTCATTCTTTCGTTCTTTCCAGTCTCTGGCTCTGGCTTGAAGGAGATCTGATGTGATTAAACTCACAGGGCGTTGGAGGGCAGAGGTAAATTAAGCCAAAGCGACAGAAAAGATGAAAGAGGCTTGCTCAACTCGAGCGCCCGAGGACAGCTACCCTCCGCCTTCCTCCCCTGGGTCACGCAAGCTCCCCGCCGCCTTCCCCGGGGCCTTTCTGCCCATCCTGCCCCGGAGCCGCTCCTTCCGACGACACCGAAAAGGATTCCTTTTCCCTTTATTTTTACCTATGGTTTCCCCGGGGCGCGTGGAGAGACGCGCCTGGCCCAGAGCGCTGCCCGGCCCTGCCCGCACCGGCCCTGCCCACCGCCGGCAAGAGGGGCAACCTCGGGGAGGTGATGGGATGTAGAGATGGAAGGAAGGGCCGTCGGGGCTGCCCGGCCGACAAAGTTCTCAGAGGAGGTGTCTGCCCGCACAAAGCTCCGGCGCAGTCCTGGTGGTGCCTCGGCACACCGGGATCCTCCACAGAGCCCTGCGCTCCCAGGTGGGAAGAGGCCGCCCGCGGCTCTGCCGGGGCCCCCCGCCTCAAAAACAGAGGAGAAAGGAAGGAAGGGACGTTCCCGATCCGTATGCTCCACCTGCAATGCGGACAGCGCTTAAACACAGTCTAAACCTTGTACTTTTCTTAGCGCAAAAAGTAACGACAACAGTAAAATCCCACAAGCAAACTAAAAGAGCGGAGACCTACTCCAATTTAAAATTCCTTCTTGTAGGGCAAGGATATCTGTGCTTTTCTGTTCATAGGAGCTTTTAAACGTTAAAGATGTTCGGAATCACATCAAAGGTATCTCGAAATTCAGCGACGGAAAGAGATAACAAAATCCGATTGTAAATATTGGCAGGTCCCTCTTTATCTTTCGGGAAATCAGAGAAAAAGAAAATACGTAGACCAACGAGAAGAGCTGAAAATACCGAGCTGCGAAAACCCCAGACATAAATAATTTTCAGGGTATTAGCACGGCAATAACTCATGTAAACAGATGTGCAGCTGAATTTTAAAGTATGGCAGTACACAGCCACTTTAAGAGATAGGCAGCTTCAAAAATAGCCCATACTCTGCTTATTTCTCTAAAATAACGTGTAAAATGCATCTTGAATTTTATTTATAACTGTAACTAAATCAAGCTATCGAAATGGGAGAACAGAGTTAGCCAAAGATGCTGGGATGCAGATCTAACATCAGCCCGAGGCGAAATACATAAAAACTGCCGCGCAACGAAATACTGAGGAGATTTACAGGATTAAAAACACAATAAAAAACAAACTACACAGTTACTTCCCATCTTAACGATTATGCGTTTTAAGTGAGGAGAGATTGCATTTGGAATGATCAGTTCTGTGTCAAAAAAAACTCAGAAAGTTGTGGAGAAATTTGTATCGTATCTTAAATGTGATTTAAAAAGACGTGATTTTTTGGAAAGCAAACATGCAATCTTTTTTTTGCTACAGTCAGAGAGAATTAAACAAGTGAATACAAAACAGAGTAATCCTTAAAAGGGAAAATAAGTGAGGAGAAGTGCGGCCGGGTGTGGGGTTGTTCATGTATCTACTTCTCTGATGGATCTTTTCAACGGAGAGTTATCAACAGGAATAAAATAAATAAAAAATCAGGTGGATTTTTTTTTTTTTTTTCCTGTGAGAGAAGATCTCGGGCGAAATACACAGAGTTCCACTGCCGGGCCCTCACCCCTCCCCGAATGCAGGACTTTTCAGGCGAGAGAACCACGAGTGCTTTGCAGAGCACCCGCAAATCCCTCCCGGTGACTATTCCCTCCTTGCCCGAGTCTGCTTAATTTGTAAATAAGTTTCAGGGCCCCTTTTCACAGAACCCAGTTGAGCAGGTAATTTGTTGTTAGTGTTTGTTTAAATGTTGTGAACCATGCACTCAAAAATAGGAAAACTATACACAAAAGAGGCAAACATGGGAACACAACTGGAAATTACTGAGTTATAAAAACGTCAAAGAAGAGCAATTTGCAAAGAGGCATCAGTAATTGTCTCCTACATTAACGGAAATGATTTGCCAAGCCCAACACTTTTGTTCTCCCCAGGATGGACGGGCGCTTCGCCATGGACCTCAATGAACTGGATCAGGACATTTTTATCAGGCTCTCAGCTCAGGGGGCTGCTCAGGACCCGGTGCTGGATCCTGCCTTGCAAACCTGCAGTCCTGGAGTGGGTTTTCATGGGGAATTTAGTGGATTTATCATAGTCTGCCTGGACAAGAAGGAGACATATGCCTCTGAGCCTCAATTTTGAGGGCATCTCCCAAGGATTCAAGGAAGGCAGCCGCAGCTGTCAATGGGAGCACTGAGTGAAAAGCACAGATTGATGGGATGGTCTCCAGCAGGCCTGGGAGGGACACGCTGTGGCCCTGCTCATGCCACCATATGGCGAGGTGCTGTGGTCAGTCTGAGATGCCTGGTAGAGCCAAACTTCCCCCCAGCCCAGGGAGGCTTAAACAAGTCCATCCCCTGCTGTTTAGCTCTATCATCCCCCCCAAAGTCACATTTCATAAATGAATTCTCATCATAGAGCCAGTCTGGCTTCTCATTTTGTTAAGACCCCATTTCCCTGCTGGAACATGGGGAGAAATATTTTGCCTCAGGTTCAGCCAGGCAGAAATGGAGCTCACACAGTCCAACCGTGGCTCTGTGGGGTCATATTTTGTTGCTTACCTTTTTCTGCCTTGTTTAGGACAAAACTTTGAAACTGATGTACAAAGATGCAAGCTCAAATTCAGAGCTTCAGACTCCTGTTGCCTGAACCTGCAGCTGGTCCTCTATCTTCGGGGTTGTTTTCCCCAAAAATCTTTTCTTGCATTCATACGGTCAAAAAAATAATCAAAATGACTGCCCAAAGCTAGAGGCTGGCACAGTGGGACGACTGCAGGTACCACAGCTGTAACCTGCTATATTTAAGTGTTAAGCCAGAGCTGGTTGTGTTCAGAGCTGGTTTCTAACTGCTCACATTTACATCTGCAGGGCTCTGCCCAGTCCCTTGCCTGTATTTTGAGAGGGAATATTTTTGCACAGACTGACTCAGTAAAGTGTATCTGGTGTTAGGGCTGCCAGAAAGGTTTTATCTCAGATTTGCTCACTATCCAGGGAAGCATAAAACCAGCATCCATGGTACAACATTGCACTGCGGAAAAAACACTTGATGAGTTTCAAAGCATTATGCTTGCCTAAAAACACAGCTACTGGTGCAACATGTTGCTGGGGAGAGCCACAATAAAACCTGCAGACTGCACTGAAGCCAGGATTTTACTGAAGGCTATGCTTGTGATTTTTTTGCTGACAACAAAACCACTCATAACGAACCAGCAGCAGGATATAACATAGTTCCAAGCACATTATTTTCATGAAAGAATGGGCATTTATCTTTGCAATAATAATAATACTAATAATAATAATAAAGTGAAATAAATTCCAAATTTCATACATGAAATTTTCTAATTAACAGATTAGGATTTAGTATGCTAAACCAACTAAAAATCGTAATGTTCTAATTATTTCAGGTGGAAATTCCTTTCTTCCCTCTACCATTTACCTCACAGTGGATATATGGTTTTTTTTTTAACTTAAAAGCAAAAGGAATATTTTTCAGTTATCCTACAAAGGATTTTTTTTGTTAAGCTGATTTCTTGTATCCCATGAACAGTATTAGGTAACAAGATAATATGGCTTTTCCTCGCTGAGACCTATGAGATAGGATTAAATAACTGCTCAGGGCCTGATCCTGCCCTGCATTTTTCAGACTGTTATGCCTGGTACTGAGTAGCCGAGAGGCCAGCAAGCCCCCATGGAGCAAATTCCAGCTCAGAGTCTCTGAGAAACAGCCACTTTGCAGGCCTCCCTACAGCGAGCATCACTCAGCTGCCTCAGCCAAGCAGGGTGCCAGAACCCAAACTTCACCTGGAGACACCAATACCATTCAGAGCTCTGCTTAGAAGAAAAGTGACATTAATTTGCTTCGATATGCGCTGTTCTTTTGCTTAGGGAATTCATGGAAATCTGGATTTTGACATCCTTCACATGAGCTGCCCTTTGCCTTCAAGCCTTTCAACAGTGCCAGCGGGATGGTCTGAAGAAAAGCCCAGCACACAAACAGGCTGGCTATTCATATCATACAGAGAAAATACGGAATTGGGCTGGCAATTTTCAGGTTTGGCTTTTGATATTTAGCAAAGTCAGCCCTAGACAGGATCAGAAGCACGTTAGGCCAGGATTAGGTGTTAGAGGGACTAGCTGAGGCAGAAGGGAAGCTGACCTCGGCTGCTGTGCAGATGCTTTAAGAAGAAGGAACCCCAGGCAGAATGGGGATGGAGATTAAGTTTGCCTGACATTTCCCATTTTTAGACACCGCTGTGACCTGATGCTTAGAACTTTGGTCTGAATCTTCCTTGACACAAAGGGAAAGGAGTATTTTTGGCAAGGAAAAGAGAATGTGTTGGATATTGTTATAAAGGGTGTGGTTTACTGAAAATTATTGTTGCAACAAAGTAATTACATCTTCTGGGCAAATCCTTCAGTTGTGCTGTAGCTCCCAGAGATACTTCAGAGATTACAACAACAGTAGTTGTAAACATAAGAATAATTTACAAAATAATTACAAGACTATCACTTCCAGCCCTACTAGGAGCCCTGTGTTTGCACCTGATTGGCAGCAGTCAGGAGGTGTCACACTGAAAAACATTCAACAGGTAAGACAAGAAAATGTGCAAAAAAATTATCCTGAAAACTTTCTGAAGAACAAAGTAATTCTTTTTGCACCTAAATGTAATTTTAGGTCAAAGTTGTGTAAAGAAGAAAAGCATGTAAAGGGATTTAGATCCCATTTATGTGCAATGTCTGCCTTAACTCCTTTAGATAACTTTAAAAATTGTGCTTTAAACCTTGGAGCAATACCTAGATCGGCCAAAGATCAATAAGGAAAGGTCCCTAATCTGAGGAATTTTCAGTTCTTTAAAAATTTGCTATTGATTTATGGAGACAGGATTTAATCCTTCCCCGTGTGGTTCTATTTTTAGTTTCAGATGGTTACTGAGTGTGTGATGCATTTAATGCACTGACCGTGTTAGGTACTTTCAACACTCTTCTACTTCCGTGAAAATACAACCAAAGTTTTAAAAAGTTCTAGGTGAATTTAAGTATTTTTTTTAAAGAAAATTTCATTATCTCTTCCTGTTTTTTTTTATAAGTGGAAAAAGCAAGAAAAATGTACGTGTGTGAGTGAGTAGAAAGGGAGAAGTTATGCTCTACAGATTGTATGCTCAATAGGATTTTATTTACACAGAGTTGTTTAAATTTGGGCTTGTAATTTGCATTCACTGATTGGCATAACTGATAAATCCACCTATTCGCCCCTTTTCTATTTTTTCCATATTTTCTTAGAAAGCTGGTACTTTCTTTTTTCACCAGATTTGTTGAAGTTCCTTCTTTGATCTACCGGTTTGCCCTGTAGTCACAGCAACTGAATCCAGCTGACAAAAGGGATTTCAATAACACTGAGAGATTTTTAGGAGTTTTGCCACTATTGCCATAATCCCCTCTCACAGCCAGAAGCATCTATGATGAGTCAGAGCATGTCATGCCTCCTACCTTGTCTCCTGACCAGGAGTAAATACGCACACACTGCTGCCCTTCCGTTCGAGCCCGGCCATCTGCAGTGACAGAGCTGCAAGGTGCCTCTGTAGGCTACCCTAGAGCTCTGTGGCAATCTAGGACTTCTCTTTACATGAAACACTGACATTTTAATCTGTAGAAGGTGGACACAAGATGATTCTCAGGTACTGGAAACAAACTGGGATCCGCTAAATGTTTTCCCTCACAATAAAGTGATATTTTTGTTTGTTTTTAAATAAATAATATGTCTGTGAAACGTGGCTTCTGAACAAATTTTCAGAGGTACTTCTGCTTTATTGTTAAGCACATCCTTCATTTTATTGCCTAAGGTTTTCTTTCCCACTGTTAATTTGCAGCTCTGAAGACTCCAGCTGAGACTGTAAGGAGTTCTTCCTGATTTAGCACCATCCTTGCTGACAAAGTCTCAAAACTAAAATGTGCAACTCAGAGCTCTAAGCTGGGTGAGAGCTCAACTTCCTTTACAATACCCCCAGCTGTGCCTTCATCTCAGTGCTAGGGTGTCTCTCAGCAGATATTGCAATCGTCTGCTTGTAAACTACTCACAGTATGCCCAAGGTACTTTCAGAAATATATTTGTATTAAGCTCAGCAAGTATACCTGACTTTGTGAAATGAAGGGGCCAGGAGATTCTGGTTCTCCAATCTGTCCTCATAGGGGAGTCATTCTGGATATGCAAAGGTCTGTCTTGAACTTTCATGTATCTGCTTTAGTAAATCTTTTCTGAGGCAAGGCAGTGTTCAAGGAGTGTGTATGCACCATGGGTTTATTAAATGGCATCATTCTGTGCATTGGTTTCTCTTCCTTCCTAACACCCTATTTTTCTTCTTAACTATAGTGGAAGACTGAAAAAGTCCTTTTAAAAATTCATGCAAATTGACTCATGGTTCCTTTGCAGATGGTGATAGCTGGGAGAGAGTCCACTGTGTCTATGTACATGTAGATAACTCCTTTATTTATGCATGTATATATACAAATAGACTTTTATTATTGGCTATGTGCAGCTTGCTTTTTATTCTCCAGTTTTGAATTAGATATCTTTTGCCCATTTTGTATCAAAAGGTAGTTCTGAAAGCATAAAACCAAATACAGTTTCAAAAAATTCTAGGTGAATTTAAATTGTTTTTAAAAAGAAAATTTCATTATCTCTGCTGATCTTTTATAAGTGGAGTGAGAAAAATGGCACGTGTGTGTGAGTGAGTGGGAAGGGAGCAGTTATGCTCTGCAGACTGTGTGCTCAATAGGATTTTATTTACATAGGGTTGTTTAAATTTGGGCTTGTAATTTGCATTCACTGATTGGCATAACAGATAAATCCACTAATCTGCCCCTTTTATATTTTTTCCATATTTTTTTTAAAGCCTGTACTTCCAATAGATGGTTTTAATTCTGACAGCTCCAGACAATTTTGTATCATTAAAAAACCCTGCTACCTCACTACTCACCTTTTTCCAGACCATTCACAAATATGTTGAACATCTGGATGCCTGCAGGATTTCATTAGCAATTACCTTCCACCATTTATCACTACTTTTTGTAACAAATCTTTTGAGCAGTTATTAATCCAAAGAAGGATCTTCCCTCTTATCCCATTAAATCCTATCTACTTTAAATGAATCTGATAACCGACCTCATCAAAAGATTTTTAGAAATCTAAGAACATTACATCAAATACATGACCTTTATTCACAGGCATATTTTCTGCTTTGAAGAACTTTATTACACCAGGAGACATAACTTCTCTCTATGAAAGCCATTTCAACTCCATTTCTACCAATGCTTGAGACAGAAGTCAGACATGCCAATCTCTGGTTCTCCAGACGTGCAACAGATCCTTTAAAATCTGTGTGTCACGTGAACCTCTCTCCCTTCCTCTGATCATGAGGCTGATTTTAATAACTTATTCAGAAATTTCAAATCTACATTTTGTTAGGGACTTCTTGAGGTACGCTGTCTATCCTGGAGATTTGTCACAATTTATTGTATTGACCCATTCTGTAATTTTCTCTGGTGCTGGGAAGAGCTCGTGGTTAGGAATCCATATGGAAGGAAGAAATGTGGTTTGGATTTCCTCAAGCACTTGAAGGAATGGGATGTGGATCTCTTTCTTCCAGCATGGGAGACTTATTAATTATTATTAATTACTGGTGTGTGTATGCTACATCTTGTGCTCTGCTGATTCTTACTAGATCAAACCCTTTTTGAGGTGAATAGGCTGAGAAATTACTCTTTTACGGTTTTGGCATAAGATGAATGTCCTGTGAAGGCTGAGATGGGTCTAACTGAGCATGGATACAGAAGCTCAACTGTTTAGGGACTCAGATGTTAAGAGTGAGGTGTCTGCAGAATTTAGGAGCTGTACACTCAAGTTTTACTTGTATCTGCATATCTGCCATTTTATTTCCATACCCACATCAAGCAAAGAGGAGTGAACTTATTAATTGTAAAGACATTTTTTTTTTTAGTAGAAAAATCATTCTTATGAGGATGTGTTTTGGTAAAGCCCATGAAAGTGGAGTAATGAAATTTTCATCATTAATATGCTACTCAAACAGAACTCGAACCTGGAACTTTACTGTTACAAAGAAACACATCAGTCCCTCATTTCTGCAAGTTTTCATGCCAGACTCTTGTTGAAATCTCGCCCTTGGATTTACAGTGCCTCACCAGCATGTGTAAATAAAAGCAGCAGAACATCCTGGCTTTGTCATATCTACATTACGGCATGGTACACACCAGAATCAAATCCCATGCATCTCTTAAATGAATTTTCCTACAACTCCTGTCTATGTATAACCAGGCATTCAGGCAAAGGATTTCCCCCCCTCCCTTAAATGTTTTATTTGACTTATCAGGAAGCAATATCCAAGGCTGTATCTAGAAACTCCACACTCAGGACAGAAGTTGTTTAAGCAAATAGAATCCACACTTAGGATAGAAGTTGTTTAAGCAAATAGAAGTCACAGAATGACCTGCAATTTCATTTGGGGCACTGTGGGCCAGCGTGTGCAAACCAGCCAGACGGTGGATCCCGCTGGGACCTCCGTGGAGTGACACGCCTGCCTGCTGCACAATTCCCATTTTGCTCTCTACTTCTGTCACTCCAATGCAGATGGACAACCTCTGCATTTTGCAAGTGTGCAAATGGTTGCAGACCACCGAAGGTGACATTGTCAAATGTATTATTTCACTCTTGATCTTAATGTACATGCAGGAGTGTCTCTTTACATGTAT
Organism: Phylloscopus whistleri; assembly: GCA_017589585.1. Lineage (NCBI taxonomy): Eukaryota > Metazoa > Chordata > Aves > Passeriformes > Phylloscopidae > Phylloscopus > Phylloscopus whistleri. The sequence continues at coordinate 475,881 of JADMLD010001629.1, read as the reverse complement.
GCTTTAAAGAGCTTAATCTAAGAGGCAGCTCGTAACAACAGCTTTCATGGTCTCTTACTGCTACTGTTTTGTAGTTTTACTAACCATGATCAGCATAATGATCTGATAAGACAGTATTATATTTTGTAATATAGAATCAGGACATATTTGCAGTAATGGATATTAATATCAAAAGATTGTGAATCCAGCTTTTCAAAAGCAGCCAGCATCATTTACCATCACCTAAATTCCACTCGGTTTCCTCAGGAACTAAAATATCATTTCTCTCATAACAACCTTTGCAGATTTTTGCCTCTGCCCTCCAAGCCTGAATGACTGACCTTTTCCCATGGAGCACTGAAGCGGGGAAAATTACTTCATGTCATCCAACTCATGAAGTTCACAATAGCCCATGTAGGCAGAGCTTTTCAGAGCATTATGACTTAATGCAGGGAAAGGTGACATCAGGGGACGAGGTGAGGATGCTGACAGAGAGAAGTTCTATAACCAGTAGCAGGACTTTTATTGTCATCACAATAAATCCCACTCAGAGGAAATACGAACTCCATAACTGCAGATGTTTGTGTCTTAATCTCAAAACCTAAAGGGAGGGAGTCTAGCTAGTATTTCACACATGTGATGCAGTCTCAATAGTTGCTAAAAAACATGGGGAGTCTCAACATGTCAACACTTCACAGCTTCCCTTCTGAGCAGAATGAACCACATTGGGTGATTTACCTTGCAGTGAATTGATCGATGATGCACAGGGAGAGGAGAGATCCAAAGCAAGAACCAGCCAGGGCCTGAAGAGCTGAGGAGAGGAATGGAAGAGGCAATGTGATTTTTTTGCCAAGGAAGATAAAATAATAGTGCTTGAAAAGATTGACTCAGACTGAGATTGCAGTGTAATACAGGGCAGTGTGCTGTGGGGAGAGACAGGAAATGCCCATGTGACTGCTCAGCTCCCTGAGCTGGTGCTGCATCCCCCACGGTGTTGTGAGATGTGTGCAGACAGGTAATTGTGTAGAAAACCATGTAGATATTTGGGACAATTTTGTATTGATGGCTCTGCTTAGATCAGTAGGGCTTTCATTCCATGCAGCACAAAAACATAGAAACCCATGTGTAAAAAAGATCTTTGTTCATCTCCTTTCCTAAACCAGAGGCAGAGTTTATAATGTTTTGTCATGAGTAATATTCTGGGGAATAAATGCTACTCATAAAAAGGCCCTTCTGCTTTGCATATATGGGTTAATTTTAATTTGACACACTGTAAAATACAGATCATGGTAGAGTACTAGAAATGCCTAATCAAACTTACAGTAATTAGTGGAAATCAAATTTCGAACAGTATGCAAACCCCTGAAACTACTGCTCATGCACTGGTGTTAGCATCAGTCTGTTTGTGTGCTATAGAAGAATGTGGAGGTGTTTTTTTTTTTTTTTTTTTTTTGCACAATTCTAGAAAGGTAGAACCAGCTCAACAGCCAATCCTCCACAAGTAATGGGGAAGTAAGCTGGAAAAAAAATAGGGAGAAAGACAAAAAGACAGAAATACACAAAGACATGAACAAAGATTAGTATTGGTAACTGAACAGTCTGATTTTAAAGTGGTGACCCACTTAAAAACACTTAGGAACACCACTGCATGATCTGCAGTTTTTTAGACTAGGGCAGACAAGGGTGATCTAGCCTAAAGAATGGTAAAGGCAGAAGGTATGAAGTTTCTGAAAAGACAGCCTCTCTGTTCCTCTCCAAATCTTGCCCTAAAAGTCTTAACATTTATCTTTTTTTTTTCTTTTTTTTTTTTTTTTTTTTTTTTTTAATAAATCTTGACCTTGCTGCATTCCAGGGACTCTTAGTGATGGATTAAGAGCATATTTAGCTGTGACCAGTCTGTTATAGCTGAACTCCTGAGTCATCTGCAGTCTCCTGACTAGTCTGAATTGATGCTTGCCAAATGTCTCTCTCTTTAACTTGTATTTGCTCCACACTGGGTTTGTTTCTTATACTTCAAGCAAGAGGATTTTTTTTCCTGTGAACACTTTCTTTTTTTTCCCTAAATAGTTTTAGAATTTTTATTGACTAAAACTACAGGAAGGAAAACAGTGTGATTGTTTTCCTCTCTGTCTCTTTCTCTCTTTCTCTCTTTCTCTCTCTCTCTCTCTTTCTCTCTCTTTCTCTCTCTTTCTCCCTCTTTCTCTGTTTTCTCTCTCTTTTCTTTTTAATAGTTTTTACAATGGGGATTTTATTTTTAGCTCATTTAATCAGGTTTGCATGTTGAAACACAAATTTAATCCACTTTGCTTCCACCATTCTCCTAAGCAGAAGTACACTACAATTTTGATGAGCTAGAAAACTCCTATAAATTTGCAGAGGATTTATGGATTTACAGTCATGTCATCATTTGAAGAGAGAAATTGCATGCTGGGTTAGTTTCTTAATCCCAAGTGTTTTTCTCCCACACAGATCCAGGTACTTTGTGAGCTTGGGAGAAAACCAGTGGGGTTCCCCTGTGTGTTGTTTCTCTGATGTAGGTGCATTATTTCCCAGAAAACAGAAACTGGATTCCTAGCCAGTCTGTGTGTGTGCTTGTAGAAAAAAAGACCCTTTGATATCTTCAATTTTCCACTTATAAACACTGAAGCCCATTTAATTTTCCTTATAAAACCAGACTTCCAGAAATTTTAGCACAGTGCTGATAACCAGCCTTAATTTCAGCAAAGGTTAGGAAAGCAGCAGCCTTGGGATCAGGCTCAGTATTTCTTGTGGATGGCATGAAACACATTGTACTCTGTATGCCTTAATATAGGTGAAATAAAAAAGAGGTTAATAGTTATTAAAACTCAAATGCAACTGATTGTCCAACCCTTACAGGGATGAAAATATGTGCTTTCACATTTTTCTGTAATTAACTGTTGCCAACACAATTCCAAAACACTGCTGCCACTCTAAAAAGAGTAATCAAAACTGCCTTTTTGTTGATGGACGATTTACCCACATTTTAAAGAATTCATGAGTTAACAGATAATGTGCTGCTTATGTATGTCTGTACTTGCTTGTACGAGATGATGGTCATCATATAAATAAAAACCTCTGTGGAATCTATCTGAAAATATTCTGTGTGTTTAACATTAGCTAGCAGCTGAAAAAAAAAAAGACAAATCCATTAAAAACGTCTTTACTTTCACTCTTGCACTTGCATTTGTCTCAGTGAAAAATTGCCAATTGATGATGAAAATAACAGAAATTCTTATGGGGCGCTCATGTGTTTTCCTGATTTGATCGCAGTTTCCACCCAGCTTCTCAGGTCCAAGCCTCGAGGATGAACAGTATCAGAAGAGCTCGTATCCCCGGATTTCGGGCGGTCCGTGATGGTTCCGGGGATTTACAGGGCAGGCGAGCCTCGCTCCCCTTTCCCGGGACGCTGTTGACATCTAGCGGCGAGCTCAGGTCCCTCATGGAGCTACAAAGGAAATTTAAAATTAGAGTTGGGGGGCTAGGAGCGAATGTGTATGTATTTGTTTCCACCAAATACTAGCAGACAACCCTTCCAAGACTAAGGAAAGCTTTCCCAGTTCTTTCTCACCCCAGCCTGGCCACAACGACTCTCCCAGAGCTGCAGCTCCCGTGTGAATTTCACACAGCGTGCTCTATCTTTAGGCTGATAATATCAAAGAAACTCATAACCTCTGGAGCTGAAACAATGCACAGAGAGTTTAGGGCAGTGCAGTCCCCTCCTTCACATCCAAGTGGCACAAACTCCTGATGATCAAAGTTTGTCTTTCTGAGGAACAACTTGGTCCCTACAACAACAGGAGGAGAATGAAGTGAGGGCTGTCAGCTCTCAGCTGAAACCAAACATTCCTAACTGAGGAAATTTCCAAATCTTCTATAGGAGCTCCAAGGGGATGGAGGCAGGGAAAAGAGGAAAGGAAGGGGAAACAGAGCAGCTAATTGTAGGAGAGATGTCTGCTTCACTTAGAGTTATTCTACTGATACTGCCAAGCAGCTCTTCTGCCTCTGACAGTGCTGGGCAGTGACTCAAGTGTGATGCTGTGATAAGCAGAGATAGAGGGGCCATATCAAGGCCAGTGGCTTGCTCTAAAGCCCTTTGCTCTTTTACTGTGAATAAAAGTTAAAAGCAGAGCCCATGTAATTTATCTTTGCTGTTCCATCTGAACATCTTCCTCCCTCCTTTCTGAGTGGCACATTGGAGGTAATTTCCTTACCCCTCCCTGTGGATGTGGTTGCTATTAAAGCAGAAGCAGTGCCTGGGACCAGGAGGTGTGGGGAGCCCTGGCAGCAATGCAAGGCTGACCCACACCCCAGGATCCAAGGGGATCTCTGGAGCCAGCCTTCCCAGGGGCTCCTCGTGCTTGTGGCACTGCATCTGCCCATCCAAGGTACACCAAGGGTGTTGAGCTTGGACAGAATGTCCTTTATTTGGCATCCCCCTTGAGAGAGCCTCTCTCTTGCCCCATCTTTGTCACAGTACAAAAGACAAGAGTCATAGATAAAATATGAGAGGGAGAAAAGTAAAGTGGGTAACCCTTTGAAGGCACAAAATAAACTGGCTCAAAGTTTGCTGATTAGGGTGTCTTGGGAACTATAGCTTTGACTGAAAGTGAATAATTTTCATTCAATTTTGACCTCAATATAATAAAAACAAAAACAAACAAACAACCTTTATGTAATATAATTTCTAAAAAAACCAAAACTGTATGTAATATCATTTCTAAATGTTGCAACACTAAAGGGGAAAGATATCCCCATTTCTTTTTTAATTACAACCTGTTAGATAATGTGGACTTTAAATTTTCAGTTCAGATGAAAGAAACTTTTCATAATATTCTATTTTTCCTTGAACTAGGAAACCTTAGTTTCACCTGGACTTTGCTGAAACTAATAGGGATTCAAACAGCTGTTTTGGATTGCTTTGATTTGCTATTATAGGTAGCAGCTCCATTGAATAGCCAGAATGTGTTCCTCAAGACCAAGCTGAGAACACCAGATGAGATTCAAAACCATTTTCTTCTAGAACATCTTCTAGAACACATACATGCAGAAAAGAAAAAGGAAACATGATCTTAATGTACAGATTTAACAGAGCTCTTTGAAGAGATTCAAGAACTGCTGTTTGATCTTAAACCCTGGAAGACTGATAGGATTAATTTATGTGCCCAGCCCAGCAATGATCCCTAACCTAACTGATGACTGAAGGAGGACAACAATCCTCGTGCTTTACTGGTTCATGTACCACCCCTAATAAATTGTGTTAAAGTAAAAGAGTGGAACATTAAGATCATCTGTCATCATTAGCTCATGTACAACTTGCAAACAGCCAAAATGGAATTGCTCTGAGCCTTCCCAGCACGACTTAAATGTTCAGCATGACTTAAATGTTATTCAGGGGCAATTATGTACCCCTGGACAAGGAGTAAAAAGGGAAATTCAGACTGGAAAGTGTTGTTGGTTCTAAACAATCAGCATCAACATCTCTCCACAGCAGTTTAATATGCAACAGTAGAGTTCTCTGGGGTCCCTGGCTAGGAACAAGTTGAGCTCCAGTTCTCCTGTAAGGCTGCCTCTTAGTGAGATTTAAACATTTTGTATTTCTCCATCTCCTGTTCCTAGCTTTTCAAAATGCATTTATTGGCAGCAACTTCAACCAATTCTTCTAATCAAAGTATGAGGATAATATTTTTAAATTTCTCAGCAAAATTACGACTAGGAAATTATATTATTTTTAGACAAGAGGTAAAAAAGGAGGAAAAAATGATCAGACAAAACGAGCTCTGGGCAAAAGAGAAATTAGAGTTGAAGTAATCTAGTCCAGTTCTGTACAACTGTACCTCACTGTATGAAAACAAGGGTCTTGCAGAGCAAGCTAGACAGGAGTCAACACTAGTGGTGTAACTGCAATCTCTGTCAGTATTAGTGGAACACACTACACTTGGAAGCAACTTCTGGAGGATGACTAATCTACTGAGAAAGAGAATTTAGGGTCATAGATTGATTTCAGTTTTGTGTATGATTAATCCTAAATATGTCTTAGGATTTTTTTCCTATTACTTGTCCTGTCAGCCACAGACCCAGAGTATGGGTTATTCCTTTTTTTCTTCAGTAGACTTTCTATATCTGTCTCCATAGGTGTCTCATATTTCTCATGTCTCATGAGTTCTCCTCTCATCATTCTTTCTTTTCTCCAGGCTTTCTAATCCCAGCTTCTGTCCTGGTTTTGGGTTGGGATTCCTCCAGCCTCTCTGAGTCTGTTTTCATGCTTCTGAGTGAATTCTCACTGTTCTCACCAAGTCTGTTTTCAAATGGGTCCCATTCGGCACAGAAAGCCAAAAGAGTATTCCAGCAAGGAGCAGAGAAGAACACTCCCTATATTTCAGGGATTTTTTATACTCCGTGATGTGTTGATACAGCAGGATGTTGTTAAATCAGCTTTTCCCTGTGTGCTATCACCATCCCACACATTCTTTTCCAGCCAGTGTTACCAACCATTCCCCATGTCTCTCTTCTTTGCTGGGGTCACACTGAGTTCTAACCTCGGCCACCTGTGTTCTCAAGGACTGCAAATTTTGTGCCACCTGTAACAGACAGGTTTGCTGAACCAAACAGGAGACAGGTTGTATGTGCCTCTTATATTTTGACACCAAGCTGCTGAGAGCTACTCAGATATTTTTCCTGACAGTTTCATACCCACCCATGGAAGTTCTATCAAGCCAAAAGTTTCCTTTGCTTTTTTTAGAAAAACATCATGAAGTCCTCCCACTGAAGTTCACTACAGTCAGAAGACATCATATCTACTGTCTTTCTATCCATAAGTCTTGCTGTTCTGCCATTAAAGCAAAGCAAATTGAATTATTAAGCATTTTTTTTTTCCAAATAATTGCTTATACAGAATATATTAAGACTCAAATGGTGGGAGGTAAGGAACATTTAGGAAGCCATATCCAAAGCTCTTAGTGTGGTAGCCAACTCTTGAATCACATAAAAAATAACAGCAGATACGTCTAGTATATTGCACAGAGAAAATTCTCATATCACACATCCCTACCTTGTTAACCTGGGTGACAAGGAGAGGGATATTAATTTCTATCTGTATTCCTACCTGAGCTCCATCTCCAGAGTTCAGCTGGTGCACTTTCTGGTTATTTGTACTACACTTACACTTTACTGAGTATTTACTCTTAATAAGAGTTCATTTTCAGGAAGGGCTTCAGAGTCCAGACTGACTCAGCTCAATTAACTTATGGATGGAGACTCTAAGGACCTTAATCCATCAGGCAGACAGTCGCCCATTAGAATTGCAAAAAGTGCTGGGAGTCTTCTGCAGCAGCTGCAGCAACGTGATGGGGCAAGTTCAGTCTACTTTGTAGAAATGAACCAGCAGAAAATGGTTTAAATTAACAGAACCCTTTGAAATGTTACTGTTGAATGTATGGAACACTAATCCACGTATATATACATAAGCACAGAAGCTGACAAAAAATATTCATCTTTGCATGGCTCTTATTTAAAATTGCTTAAAATCTTAGTGAATAACCGAAGTCTTGAGATTTTACACAGAAATGGCGAGACTTTGATCAAGGGGAATCACAGAATCATAGAATTGTTAAGGTTGGAAAGGATCTTTAAAGTCATTGAGCCCTATCATTAAATTATACAACCTTACAACACAACTGAAATTACAATCCAATGTGCAGTTAACAACAGAAGTAGCAAGAGGTGATTGAGAATGTGTCCTGTTTTCAGGTGGGATAGAGTTAATTTTCTTCCTAGTAGCAGGTACAGTGCTGTGGTTTTGATTCAGTATAAAAATAATACTATTATTATCTTTATAATTTTTTACTTAATTTCAGTTATTAAATTGTATCTCAGCCCACAAGCTTTACCTTTTTCTGACTCTGCACCATCATCCCACTGGGGGTGTGGAATGAGAAAGTGGCTGTATGATGCTTAGTTACTGTCTGGAGTAAAACTGTGACAGAAGGTGAAGAAGAGTGGTAAGAGGCGAGTTTTTCTATATTCAACTAGATGACACTTTTAGAACAGCAGATGGCTCCAGACACATTTAGTTTAGCATGACAAAGACGTTATTATCCACATGAAAAATAAAAACCCAGAATCTGAAAACCATAATTATTTCTCTCTATACTGCCATAAGCATCTTCATAAGGGGCCAAGGAAGGATAAACCACTTTTAAATTGAGAAGGTAACACAAAAAATCTGGCTGTTCTGAGGAAAAGTAAAATGATAAACTCCAGTCAAGGAGAAATAGGAGAGCACTGTGTTCAGCTCTAGACTACAGCTTTAAAAGGACATGGACCTGTTGGAGAGTGTCCAGAGGAGGGACACAAAGATGCTCAGAGGGCCTGAAGCATTTCTCTTATGAAGACAGGCCAAGAGAGTTGAGATTGCTCAGCCTAGAGAAGAAAAGACTCTGGGGAGATCTTACAGCAGCCTTTCAGTTTCTAAAGGGCCTACAGAGAACTGAGGAGGGACTTTTAACAAGCATGGAGTGGCAAGATGTGGGGAATGGCTGTAAATCGAAAGAGGGGAGGTTTAGATTAAATGTTAAGAAGATATTCTTTATTGTGAGGACAATGAGGCACTGGCACAGATTTCCCAGAGCAGCTGTGGATGCCCCATCCCTGGAAGTGTCAAGGAGAGGCTGGAGGGCCTTGGAGCACCCTGGTCTAGTGGAAGGTGTCCCTGTCCTTGGCAGGGGAGGTTGAACTAAATGATCTCTGCCATTCCTTCCAAGCCAAACCATTCTAGGGTTCTATGAAGAGAGTAACAGCAAAGATGTTTGACAGCTCTGATGAGGTGTCTGATGCTGACCTTCCAGTGCCACACATTGCAACATCCAGAGCAGCACAGGGAACATCCACCCACACATGGGCCTGTTTCTAAGCAGCAGTGACCACAGACCAGAAAGAATCATTTTCTGCATCCAAGCAAAGAGCCTTCAATGTCCAGCACAGTGTCACCCAGACACCCACGGGACATCCTTTCATGGAACTGCACAGGGGTGCTTGGGGAATGCAGAGAACGAAGAGCTGAGGGAGTTGTGCACAGAGATGCTTTGCATAGTGCATTTGGTGGAAGTCCTCTTGGATTATTAGATTATTGCTTCTTTAAGCAGCACTGATCAATGCTGGTCCCAGGTACATGAACTTGACCTCAGACAAATCAGTTTCAGAGTTTTCTTACTGAAAACACATATGGCCTTAATAAGCAAACAGACCATTTTGTTTAAGACTGGTTTTAGATTTTTTTTTCCTCTTGTGTTTTTAAATCAGTTTGGAATATGCTAAACCCCAGTAATTTCTCGTCTTTTTCTCTCTGCAGAATTACAGGCTTGTGAGTGGGAAAGATTTCACTGACACCTACTTAAAGACTTTCAGTGAAGAAAGCAATTAAGTTGGTGACATGACTTTTTTTTTTTTTTACAGGAATCAAATTAATTTCTTTTGAGCAATTAAAAAGGTAAGTTTGATCTTCTAGACAGGAGCATTTCCATTTAATTAAGGATCAGCTCTATCGACTTTAAAAATTCTTGAGTCCAAGAGATTGTTTAAGGATTATACATAGTGTCCAGGGAGTAAATTGAACAGTAGGCAGAAAACTCAGTATTTTTAGGATTACATAAGTTTCTGTGAAAATGATCCTCTGGTTCTTCCTTAAGGAGAAAGCAGAAAATACAACTCTGTTGATAGCAAAAGCACAAACTTTGCTGCTACCTGTTTTCTACTCAAGCATGGTCTGACAAACCATTCTAGAAAATATTTGAGAAGGATTGTTGAATGTTGAAAGCTGCGATAATATTTATATGGATTTCCAACCTTTGCATCAGAACCCAATCTCCAAGAAGATAAGGTGCAGGTAAGCACCTAAAGACTGAATGTTTGATCCCACGCTGTTGCTATCAAACTGGAAATCACTATCACCCCTGAAATCCTCTTTTCAGGGAGGAGCAAAGATAAGCACAGTCATTTCCTAAAAAGTATTTTTTCACCTTGGCATTGAAACAAGTGTCAGCTTTTGTAATTCAGACCTGCTCAGATTCTGCTCAAGAACTGACTTGTGCCAAAGGAAAACTTGGGACATGAGAGTGTAGAACCTGCTGCTGCACCCCTACACAACCCCTTTGCCAGAGATGCAGCACAGAAAAAAGCCACAGTCCCATCAAGGTTAAAGGTTTGAGCAGGTTAACTGTGAAATGGCTGCAAAACCTTTGGCTTAAGATATGAACAGCTGTGGGTGGGTGTTTGAGGAAGCTCTTCCTGGATTTCAGGACTTGTTATATAAAACAAAAAGACAGTTCTTTAACCACTACTCTTTTTCAGTAACTCACACATGCTGCAGTCTCAGCAATGCCTCTGTGTTTCTCAGCAGGAGCTACATAAATACAAAATCCATCTGTTAAACGCAGTCCTTGCTAATTGTTCAGCTCTTTACCATTCCAGGACATATTCTTGCTTTGACAGAAGCTTTAACTAGAAGATATTTTTGCCAAGCAGTGGTTTGCAATTCAATATTGTAAACAACTAGTCCTGTTTATCTTTCAAGACAGATTGGTGACACTCACAGAAAGGGTGAGGAAAGCAAGTCTCTGCCTTGACAGCTACAAAGTCGCTGTGGGTTTTGTTTGCGATTTCTGAGACTTCAGCAGGAGGTTTTCTGGCTCCCAGAGGCAGTGTAATACATACTTAATTCTTTGTTAAAAAGCTTTTTTATTATTATTATTTTGCTTGCCAGTTCCTGAAAAGCAGAGTGCAGTGGGGAGGGCATTCACTCAGGCTTTTCAATACAACAAAACTGCAGGGTGAGCTCAAAACAATACAATTTACCATCCATACTGCACAAAATCCTGCATGAACAGGGATTTGTTATGGGAAATACTACACACATAATGAATGAAATTACACATCATTCCAAGTGCATTCACTTATTTTATTGTTTTCTACAAAGAGAAGGTAATAAAGAGAAATTATGCACATCACCAGTTTTTTCATAATAACAGAAGCTGTTACTGTAGTAGCTGTAGTAAATATCTTTAGCTGATATTTCTGAAATGAAAAAAGGCCTTACATCATTACATACATAATGGTTCAGAGCTTAAGAAATAAATATCCAAACACCTATATGTGTGCAAAGTTTTTGGAGACTGAAATAGTTATTTCATGTGTCACATTTCACACAACTGATCCACAGAGGGCAGCAAATTCCTTGCAAAGCACAGGAGCGCCAGAGATTTAAGAGATTAGTTTAAACAAAGTATAGCAACGATTATGTTTTTTAGATTCAAAAAGCTAGTAGAGAAGTACATAATTTACAAAGTGTGCACTGTTAACTCAGCAAGTTCTTCAGTGTTCTGTTGCAACAGCTGATGAAATATAAAAGCTCTAAGTCAAGAGAGAACTTCCCAGCATCTGAAATTTCTGCTTAATGAAATTTCAGTTTGATAAAGCGTCTGCTTTGATTTAAGCATAGATTTATGAAACTGGAACAAAGGATGGGAGGATTTTTTTGAACTTCTGTTCAGTTTTGAGAAATATTAACCTTTTTGCTGCGTTTTTGGACTCTAATGAGAAACCTCTCCCTGCTCAGACCTCCCAGCCTCCACACAAGATCCCATCTCCAGCTCAACCTCAGCAGCTGCTTAAATGGAAATTTCTCTGCCACTGGCTACACCCAAGGCTGTCTGTCCCTGAGGTTTTATGTTGGGCCGGGGGAAACATTTTACACAAGAGGTCTATAAAAACCCATAATAACTAAAACTTGGTTTCAAGTGGGGTTCCTGGGGTTGGATTCTCAGTATCCAATGCAGTGCAAGTCAAAGATTTCTCTGTAGCTGAAAAATCCCAAATATTGCTTCCCTGAGTTGTATGAGGGAAGCAGTTCCTGATGCATTCTCTCACCCACTAGAAATTATAAAAGTTGGATTTGCTTTTTCTTTTTTTTTTTCTATCCAACTACTTGCCTACTCAAATGAAAATTGGAGAAAATTAAAACTTTTCAATCCTTTAGCACTCAGTCAAAATCTGTGGAAATTAGACAGCATGTTTAAACAGAACATCCCAAACCCATTTTCTAGGGGGTGGGAGATAGAAATGACACATTGTGGAAGGTATAAACTTAATTTTCTTAAAAAAAAAATAGGTTTTAAAGACTTTTACAGAATAAGAATTGTTTTTTCATGGGGAAATAAGTTTATATTTAAGAGGCATTAAACTTCTGTAGATGGAGGCTTCAGGAATGTAACCAATATGCCTGAAACACTACTTTTCTGTTTTTGTCTTACCTGAGATAGTATAAATTGTTTGAAAAAACAAACTAAAAAACCCCTTCCAATGGGGTAATTTTACCTCTATACTGAATTGTATTTTTTGGGATAACATTGTATCAATAATTTGATATTTATCTACTTCCCCTTTTTCCTCTGCTGCTTTATAAAAGTGAAGTTTGATTTCACCACAGCTCAGGAAAAGTATTACCTGCTCATGTAAAAAGTTTGAATTTGTCCATCAGAACAGAAGAAAATGCACAGCATAGAAAGACTTCAGAGACTCATTTGATACTTGAAGGGATAGAAGTAAACATATATATAAGTACAAAAGTAACAGTGGAGGCTATACCGTATGTTTTAAAAGAAGAAAAATTTATACAAGGAAATTTCTCTGCTCAATTATTTATAATCCATCTTTTCTCTCACCAAACCTATCTGTAAGATAGGCAGTGAAGGAGCAGATTTTGAATTTATTTAGTCACCTTAATGTAATGAAAAGCCTATCCTTGAAGGTGTGTGCTTACTCATTCCTATTGCTTAAGCTTCTATCTTTATATAAGATTGTTTTTATGACAGTAACACAGAATTAAAGATCAGAATACTGAAAATAGTAGATCCAAATGTCTTTGAACAGCAGCTTACAGGGAATAAAACAACAAATCTAAGTACTTCTATTGGCTGCAGGTGATTTTTTTTCTTCCTTCTTTTGGCATTTAAATAACTTGTGTTTATCTCTTCAGTTATAACCTCCTGAAAGGCATTTTATAAAGGCTCACATCACTTACATAGAAGGATTTCTTATTTTCTTCTCACTGTCCTGCACAAACCCCAAATCAGGCACACTGCTCAATTTTGTCCCTGCTGATGCCACTAACAGACCATAGAGTGTAACTCTGATTTACCAGTTGTTTAACAGCAGTTTTAACAATCCATTGCAAACTCCAGTGATGTTGAAAATGCTGAAGACACTGACAGGATATCCCCAAGGAAATACATTGCACAGCTTGGTTTATTATTCTCTCTTCAATCCATGACAGGCATAGAAGATGGTTTTATTCTTACTTTATTCTAAAAGTAAGTTTATAAAATAGATTCCAAACTCACCCTTTTCTAAGAATTTTGCTATGTTGCTTGAATCAAAAAGAAAGCAAGGTAAAGGCTTTCAAAGCAGGCTCTATTCCTGTTCCTATTTCTGCACTGTTAAAGGAGAGGGCTACATCCTTCAGTAGGCCCAGAGTTCCTTCTTCACTTTTTGTTAGCCTAATTAACATGCAAGGAAACAATGTAAATTCTAGGCAAAATGGACAGCAACCCATAAAGTCATTCCTGGCAAAATAACACGAGAACAATAAGAAACCTACCTGGAAATTAAGCCTTTAAACTGTCAATAGGAATGGAAAATTAATGAAATTTTAAGAGGCAAAACCCCAAGAGCTAACACACAGAGAAAGAAGGAAGCCAGTATTTGGGAGTCACAGTATGTGGAGGTGTGTGGGTGAGGCTCCAGAGATACAGGGTCTCAGCTTTGCCAACCAGCTCTCTGAAATACAGGTTTGTGGCAATTACATACCCAAATTCAGCAGAGGTAACAGTTGCTAGCTATGGCTCCTTACCCAAGAGAGGCAAAGGTCAGAGACCTGTTGAAAGGCAAAGCATTTAATTAATGCTGCATACAACAAATACACAAAGCAATTCCTCTTGTCGTAGTGCTGCTGAGGTAAAAGTATTTAAAAACTAAACATGAGAGCTGTAAAAGGTCCTTCTTAGCTGAAGAGTGGGAGAATCAGGTCCCAGGAGGTGATGGAAAGTCTAGTTACATCAGCAGAAACAACCAAGTGCAGCAGCACCTAGCAAAAGCCATTCCCTTAAAATAAAGGAAGATAAGCACAAAGTGTTCTCTCTTGAGTGGAAAAGCACAAATGAATAGTTGTCTGAACAAGCTTGTGTTTTTCTTTAGCTGTATTAAGGTAAGGAAAATGTATAAAGCAATTATTTTATTGGGGAATTTGATCTGAGGCTCCTGATTTGTGTGGATTACAGGCATATAAAGAAGCTGGAAGTCTTTCTAATGAGGTTTAGGTACCTTAACTTACAACAGACACAGCTTTTATCAGGGTATCTGTAAAATTGTAATTAGTTTTTCTCTTTCATTATTTTAGGAGCAAACTTGGATCTTCATATTGTGGGTTTCTGAGATGAGTAAACTCAGCCTCAAGAGTGTTTTATCCATTTGAAATGTTTTGCATTTAAAATGGATAGTCTGATACAGGGACGGTTGAATGTGTTGGTTTCTGATGTGGGAGACAAACTGGTAAATTATTAAGGTACCTGTGCTCGGTACTTGGCTTTTTCTATTTAACCTTTCAATGCCTAGTAGCATTCAGTTATTGTGGAGCAGGTGGGAGAGAGCACCACTGAAAGAAGTAAGCTAAAAAATGAACCAAAGATTCACACAGTAGTTTTGAGTATGCTTTAAGAAATACCTTTCTTTCTTTACTTGAATATTAAAATTTGAGTTTCAGCATATGTCAACTATTTCATGTTTTTAATCATATCTCTTAACCACTTAAATGATCATTCTCTAGGGAACCAAAGTTTTAGAAGAGAAACTTTAAAATTATATCAAATGTATTCAGCATAAAATCTGCTAACCTGATTATCTCTTTTGACTGTGATGACTCACATCCCACTTGATAGAGGGCTTAGTGCTTTGAGTTCTGGCTGCTGAGGCAGTTCACATGATTCCTGATGCCTCTGCCCCATCTAAAGAATTGTGTGTTAAATGTGTTTGTGTCAGTGATAAAGGCAGAATAAATGCTTGTCTCTTCCCTCTTCTTTGTGGGCAAAGGCCTCCTTGGATTATGGTAGTGCTAGGAAAAAAGGGGAGATCCACATCCTGTTAATTTGGAAACCATGTTGAAATAGAGACTGTGTCAGTGAAAGAGTGAAGAATCACAACTAAATTAGAAGGAGGGGAATTCCAGTGTGAATCCACCAGTCCTTATGCTGATGTGCAGAATAAAATCATGGAGTCATACTGGAAAAGACTTTTAAGATCATGAGCCCAACAATTAACCTGATACTGCCAGGTCCATCACTAAGCCACCTCCCTAAGCACCACATCTGCATGTTTTTCCACTTCCAGGGGCAGTGACTTCACCACTTCCATGGGGAGGCTGTTCCAGGTCTTGACCACACTTTCAGTGAAAACAGTTCTCCTAATATCCCACCCAAACCTCCCCTGGTGTAACTTCAAACTGTTTCTTCCTATCCTCTTGCTTGTTACCTGGGAGAAGAGGCCAACCCTCACCTGGCTGCAGCCTGCTGTCAGGTGGAATGAAATAAGGTCCCTCCTGAGCCTCCTTTCCTCCAGGCTAAACTCCCCCAGCTCCCTCAGCTGCTCCTCATCAGACTTGTGCTCCAGACCCTTCTCCATCTCCGTTGCCCTTCTCTGGACTTGCTTAAAATCTGTGTATGGATTTGCATGACTTTCAGTAATGTCATCCATTATAGTTGCAGGTTGTTGCTTTCCATTGCTTAGACTTTCAAGGATAAAGAACAAGAAGTTAAATTCACAGTAACAGAATGTACTTTAATTCTCCAATTCTCCTTTCTCTGTGGCAGCAAACGTAAAACAAATGATTAGTTACACTCTACTATAGTTTAGTTGAGACCTTATGTTCAGTGCCAAAGTGCTTTGTCTTAATTTAGACCTTGAACATATAAGCACTTGAGTATGTATCTAGAATTACTCACAAGTAAAGCTATTGACTTCAAAGCTATTGACTACCATATGAATCAAGTTCAGCTTGGTAAGGTTAAAGGTCTGGAGACATTATTTCTTCACTATACCAAAATAAAAGGAGGCTAAGCAAGCTGTGGTTTTTGTACTGTTGGCAGATTTCTCTTATAGATAAAGATCTCTAATGAGAATTGTTTTCAGTATTGTTACTCTGGAGATGTCAGGAACAGACAAGTGAAGATATTGTCACCTTCCAGAGATCTGGCTCATGATCAAGTTATTTTATACAGTACGACATTTTTTTAGTTTGTTTCTGAAAGTTGTTCTCTGCAGGTCTGGTGTAGTGAAGATTGATCCAAACACAGCTGAAACAAGTAGACAGGATTTTCCTCCAATTTTTTTTTTTTTTTTTTTTGGTGCAATGACTGTGCCTTCTGGGAACACACTGTGGTTCTCGGAACCTCTGCAAAAGCAGTAAATAACTGGATTTCTTCTGAGTAGACTAAAGAACACGGAGTTATGTCCAGCATGACTGACTTGATGCTGCTGATATTCACTTCAATATGGGACTTCAATTCTGCCTAGAACTATGTGTCACAAGCCCTGGATAAAAACCCCTTAATTTCATCTATAAAAAGCCTGCCTTTTAAAGAGCAAATCCCAGCAATATGTGCTGAAAGCTATCTAACTATTCAGCTCTGTGTGACTAATAGATTCCATTGCTACCAAGATCCACTGCCAAGATGACAGAGATTTCTGTTGTGAGATCTTCTGTATGAGACAACAGCAAACTATAAAAAAATTCAAACCAAACCCCCCCAAAACAACAAAACTAACAAAGGAAAATACACCACCCCTAAATCCCCAAAACCATTCATGCCCACCAGAACTGAACAAAATAAGATCACCCTAAATGATGAATGCCCACAATTACCATGACTTTTTGGGTGAAAAACTCTTGATTTAATGAAAAAACTATTTTTTTTCTCCCCATTATGAAAAAGATTAAGACATGATTTGACTCAAGAACCTGGAGAACCTGGAAGTGTGTAGTGGTGGCTCATGGGAGCAACACCACTGTAATTCTTCAGCTTTTGCCAAGGACTCAAGAGTTCAAGAGAGTGACACTTCTGTGTGCTTAGCCCTGTTTGCCTTTTCTGTTTGTGTTTTTTTTTTAGAAAAAATAAAGGATATGGATCTGAGGGGTCCCATCTGGCCATGTGAAAAGGAGGCTGTTTTGGGGATTATCTCCCCAGCTTGCAGATGTCTTAGTGTCCCTTGTGAGGCACCCTGCCATGAAGGAGTGCTGCTGCAGATGGGGCCGTTGCTGCATCAGGCAGAGCTCTGACACGGGGGTGATGCTGCTCCTTTCCCACCTGCTCTCCACTGAAATCCAGTGTCTGCCTCAGCTGGTCTGGAGATGCACGTGGGATCATGGGGAAGGAGAGAAGTTGTGGTTTGCATTGCCAGTGTACAACACAGGAGGAAGGTATAAAAGCAAATAAATGACTTGCAGGTAATGTTTGACACCACATTGGTCTCAGCCTGTCCATTGGTGACAGATGTTGCTCTGCACTGTTTCTGGTGAATAGAAACGTAGCTGTTGAACCACAGGTTGCTGCAGGTTCAAAAAGGCTTAGTGGCCTACTTAAATCTTGGGAGAAGCTCTAGTGTTTGCCCTCTACAGTGGTTGACACCTTGCAAGTTGCTCCTCTTCTGCATCAGTTCTCATCCAGCCCTTTTGACTCCTTATAGGAATAATTCTGAATATTCTGATATCCTTCTCTCTGAGTCCTGCTCAAAAATGAATTTGTATGTGCATTGTATGAAAGCTATATACCTTGTACAGGCAGAAGGAGTGTCAGTAGCTCTTCCAGGACCTGCAAGAAGCTCTATGGATGTCTTGGTTCTGAATCATGCTCTTTCCTTTGAGCCTCCTAGCAACTGTGCATGCGTTTTTTTACTTCAAGTTAAGACTTCTGCTAGAGGACATGGAAAAAATAATAGATTCCCTGCTTAAAGGAAGACACATAAGCAATTTCAGAGGCTACCTGTGTATTCCAGCACAGTAGCATTGAGATGATAGTGCTGGTGAGCATAACAACCTTATTCAAAGTTCCATTATCATTAATATTATATACTACCATTATGCTACTTGCTTTTAACAGGACCAAAGCCTTGTAGAAGGAGAAACAGTATCTGAAAGAATCCAGAGCTAAGAATACTGGGTAATATAAAATAAATACAGCCAGGCTCTGTTGTTACTTCATTGTAAGCAGGGAGCTCGGAATAGGCAATCAGAGATATAAATTAGCAGCAGCTGATATAAGGTGATACTTTGGGCTGAAATTCAGCCCCAAATAAAAAGTCAGTTGACTAATTCAAGGAATGTGAGGTGCTTTGTATTTTCCCCAGGTTTATTTGCTGCTTGCTTTCTAGAAAAGCTGTTTTTCACTTCACTGAATCTTTTGTAGAACAACATCATCACCTTGTTCTTCTTGTGGATATTGCTGATAGGATTGTCACTGGGTGGTCCCTGGTGCTCAGCTCTTCCACTGTGTAGTGAACCTAAAAGTGGAGGCTCTTTGGTTGACCCAGCTGCATTTGGATAAATAAAAAAAGGGGATGTGGAGTGTTGTATTCCTCTGGGGAATGGTTTTTCCCCCAGAACCCCCTAAAGCCTGTAACCATGTAGTTTGACCTTTCCTTCCTGTCTTGACCCTACTGGCTCAGGTCCAGCTATCTCTCCTGAGCAGAGACTAGATAAAGCCCTGTTTCTTCCTTGTTCCCTCTCTCTTCCCTGGAACTCCTCGAGAATAAAGCCTTGGACTGATCCTAGGGGGTGAGAGCCTCTTTTGGAATCTTTTACCCTGTTACCCTGAGGTATTCCTCCAAAGCCACCAAGGAAACTGAGCTAGTCACAAGAGCCCAGGGGGGCGGGAGGGGGAGTATTTCAGTGGGGCTTCACTGTTCAAGCTGGGATCTCCAGAAGACTGTTTTCAGTGACCAACTTGGTTCACAAGACAACACAGTTTTCAGCAACAGTCTCACTTCTAGACTTTATTACAACTTTGTGGCCATGGTTTATTAGATGGATCAAACAGTTTTAAAAAAGTCTGATATGTTTATATCCAGAGGGAAGGTCTTACAGTCCTCAGCTCCCAGCTCTTCCCAGTTTCAATGAAGCAAGGAAGATGCTGAGAACCAGAGATGTATAAGGCTGGATCAGAGACATACAAGGCTGTCTGAGACTATTTTTGTGGAGCAAGCTAGGCTGCACTTATATAAATACAAGGCAGCAGGTGGACCTGACAAGGGCTGTTTTATCATGGTTTGAGGACTAACTGAAACTGGAACTACAGCTGGGATCTCTGTACAGCTTGGATTTTGTATAACCAAGTTTCTTGTGTGCTCATGGAGCATGGCTGCAGTGTGCAATTTCTCCTCTCAGTTCCAAATATCAGAGACCAGGTTAAGAAGTCTTTAGTGCAGAGCCCCATGACTGAATTTACATTTGTGATAAGATGTTCTCTCACAGGAGACAATGTAGTCCTATATCCAGGGAGTTTTCTCTAAGGGAAGAATGGAAAAGGCAAATGACTAACTATATAAATTACAAAGAAGAGTGCAAACAATTCTTGGTGAAAAGGGCTTGTTCTGTAGCAAAGGCTCCTACCTGGAACATATTAGCTATTTTCCAAGAATCCAGCTAACAGGGATAACAAAGAAACACAGCAGGTGATATCTGTGAATGCTAAAGTCAACCCTGAGAGAGCATGATTGGACTCCTGCTGCAGTTAGCTGAGGGTGGAACTGTTCCAGTTGGGCAGAATCTCTGGGGTGTTGCCCAGTTCCAGCAATATTGACCAGCACAGCCAGCTCTGAGCAGTTGCGTCCAGCCCACGGAGAGGAAGAGGGAGCAAAGGTTTGCTGACTGACTGCAACAATAAGACAATGTATGTGTGTGAAATTACTCTGGAACAACGATTCTTAAATGCCTCCTGTTAACACAAGGGGAGTTCATGGTCTAATTCACTCATCTTCTTGGGGTTTAGTGATGTGGTAAAATCGCTGCCCCTCAGTCGAGGAATCAAAGCATGTATTGACTTGCCCAAGCACAAACAGCACTCCTGTGGGAAGAAATGAACTCAGGTCTCCTGCCCACATGACAGCCTCCTTTCTCTCCTGTCTAGCCTTACCTGCCTGAACCATTTCAGGGTTCAGGAAGCAAGGAAAGGTGCTGTGATCAATATGAGAAGTTTTACTAATTTGCTGGTTTTCCTCCCTGATTTGGTTGATGAATCTCTGATAGAAGAGTAAATCTCCAAGAGCTTTACTTCCTTTCATCCTTCTAATGGGCTGGATTGAGTTTTGTGACCCTTTACCTTCTATAGAGATGAGGGGGTGTGTGGGAGGAAAATTTATGTGAACTGATGATTTTAGAGGTGTTGTTCTGCAGCTGTTCTGAAACCAAGCTTCTCTAACCCCATTTCCTTGCTCCTTTAACCCCTCTTTTCCTTCTTTAACCCCTCAGCTGTGTGAATAGATCCAATCTCCATCTTAGACTTGCAGATAGATTGCAGGTGAAATACCAGGTCAGATGAATAATAGGCAACCAGACATAAAATCCATTTAATGTGTGAACATACTTGATGTAATTTCTTCTGTGAAAAGACTTGTAGTTGAGATCAATGGTACAATGGCTTTACTTTATTTGTGTGTGGGTATGTGATATTGACTGGCTTCCTTTCCTGAAGAGGAGCCCTTCCTGGTGAGTATTTTGGTTTGGTTGCTCTGTGTGCCTGAAGCCCTCAGCTGATGCCAGGAATAAGTATGGGTGGATTTGGGGGTCTTTAATACCTGGACATTGCCCCTTCCCACAAACTTAGGGTGAGGGAAGAAACCAGAGGAAAAAAGAATTGTGATAGAGTTTTCTGAGGTGGTAGAATAAAAGGATGACTTCTGAGTCCTGTATTTTTAGCTCTCAGTCTTTTGTAAATTGAATTTTCTGAAAGCATAGAAGTAACCACACAGGCATTCTCCTTCAACATTTTAATGTGAAGATGAGTCTTTGTGGTTATTGTTTAAAGTGGTTGTGCTGATAAGAAGACAATACACTAGTTTTTAACTTGTTTATGATAAGAGAGCAGAAGCTCTATGGGTACTAACTAAAACAGAAATTGAAGGGCATGTGGAATAGAGCACATAGGTGAAAGGAGGTGGGAGGGAAGAGTTTTTGTACAAAAATGTGTCGAAGAAAAGAAACTCTCTGCAATAACAATTGCAGCTTTTCAGGGACACAAAACCTTTCACTCTTGTGGTAAATCAGGTGCATGGGAGTCCTCCAAGTTAATTAAAGTACACAGACAGAAGCTGAGGAGCTGAGTCCTGCCAGCAAGGGAATAAAACACCTGAGACCACTTCAGTCAGTGGGAAAGGAACACCATAAGTGAAGTGAAGAGATGATTTAAAAAACAAACAACTACACCTAAATGAAAAAGGCAAAAATTGAGGCAGGTCTGCCCAACTCCTCGTGCTGCTTTCTGGGAAGACCCATTCCAGTGTGTGGAGGACTGGGGAATGATCATGATGAGGGTGGAATGACCAGAAGGCAGAAGCTATGCTGCAGAAGTCAGCTGTGGGAGAGGTGCCCCAACGATGCAGTGCAGTGACTCCAAGAAATCCATCAAGGCAACCCCTGCTATCCCACTCATCTTCATGTGGGCTTGTAGAGATGTTTGGGTATAGGGTGTCAATTAAAATGTGAAAATGCTTGTGGAAATGATGAGTAGCTAATGAGAACTTGGATATTTGGTATCAGTTAACCACTAACGAGCAACTATTCTCTGCAAAGATGTTGCTCTTTCCAAGAGCTAGCCCTGCATGAGAATGTGTGTTACTTCAAAAGAGGGCCTGTTGTGCACTCTAGAATGGCTCATTTTTGTGGCATTTTTCCCCCTTTTCTTTCATGTTTTATTATAGTTGGGGAGATAAAGGAAATTTCTTAGAAAAATAAAGAAAAAGGTAGACTTTGTTCTTGTAAGACAATGACTTCCTTACATTTATTAGTTAATCTTTAAACAAATGTTACAAAGGAGTGAGGTCTTTTGTTTTCAGGTTTTTAGTTAATTGGTGGTTTGAGCTTTTTCTATCATCTTTTTTTCATATCACTACTCCTTGTGCCTGAATCACCATCAAAGGACTTCAGGATTCTTCCTTACTTTAATATTGTTCTTCTTTAACTTTGTCTTCCTTCTTCAACGTGCATTACTGGGAACCTGGAAAAGTTCTTGAGGTAAACACTGTGGCCCAGAACCTTGTGTAGGACTCCTGGAGTGATGGGCAGGGAGATCAGGAGATGACTGCACATGTGTTTGAGTTTATGCCTGTAAAAATGATAACCACAACACTTGCCTTTCATCTAGTAGTAAGTTGGCTTAGTCTCATCTAATTGTAATGTGATCATCCAAATAATGCACTTGTGAATCCCAGAGGATTTTGTGCACTTGTGAATCCCAGAGGATGATGGTCTTTCCCCTATCCCCATGGCATTAGTGTTAAAGTAGGGGTATGTACTCCTTCCTAAAACTCTTCTTTTTCTGTATAGCATGAAAAGATTTTGGTTTGTTTGTTTTTGTGTTTATTTTTTGCTGTGGCTTTCCACTCACAGTTTGCAAACTGTAATAACTTTGCTTTAACACCACTGTCAGGACTGAATTGCTGCAAACGAACATTCTTGGTGGCATTTTTGACCAGGTGCACTTGTAGGAGGACACAGGAATGCCATCCCTTTCAGCTCATCTCTGGGGTCTCTGAGGAAGATGAAAACCAATGACAAAAATTCTGTCTCTATTGTGGATGGTAGGGATGTCTGAAACAAATAGATGTGTTGCAAACTGTGGATGTCCATCTCTGTCTATCTGACTCATTGCAGGACCTCATTCCCACAGGATGGAGTAGAGGCCGGGAGTTTTCTCAGGGCATGAGAGGAAATTGGTCCAGTTAATGCAAAGAAATCCATAAAGATGGAATAAACACACAGAAATATCTAAACTGGGAAGTTGATGAGATGAAAGTAGAAGGAAACTGGAATTGCTGAGGAAATGCAGTGCCCTTGCCCTTCCCTAGGCATTCAACTGTGGCTTCAGGTGAAAGGGAGCATATTTAGAACAATGGACCCTTGATCTGACTAAGTAAAGTACTTAACATTTAAATAATAAGTAAACTAGTCCAACTACAGTCTCTACTATCCAAACAGTGTTACTGTCTCTCGAGATTTTCTTTTAAAACACTGAATGGCCAGCTAGGATGTCATAAGCACTGGTGGGAGCAGCTGTGTCTGTTTCTTTTAACACAGAACAATGAGTCTTGTCTCCTATTTCTTCCCAAAACCCGGTGGTACTCTTAAAAGTGCTCCTCCTGTTCCATGAAGGACTGCAGACTGGAGGGAGCAGGGAAAGCAGCTGCCAGTGGATTGCTTTTACAGAGAGGTGCTCTGAGGATGCTCAGCACAACAATTCGGGTCGAGACAGAAGCAGCAGCAAATGCTGCAGTGCCAAGGCAATGCTAAGATTTACTCATATTTAGACTAATGGATTAGCTGCTGAATTGCCATTTGGCTTTAGTTAGCAGAGGAATAATATGAGGCCAAAAGAGAAAACCACAGCTGAAAAGAAAGGTTCTTTTATTAAACTCTGGATACACTGAGACAAGTTGCTTTAAATGCGTCATTCTGGGAAATAGAAGAGTGTTAACTTTTACATTTTAAGTGTCTAATAATTGTATACTTTAGTGAATTGAATATACTACAAAGGTAAACAGTACCCGGGTCATCCAATTACTGGATTTTTGTGTGTGTGTATTTGTTCTTGTTAGTTTTTTTTCATTAAATAGCAAAACTACAGAGTATAGGTAGCAAATTGCTATAAGTAAGGACTAAAACAACCTTCAATGTAAAATACATATTTGTGTGCCTAAAGGGGAAAATGCTCTAACTTTTTCAAGTTCTCTTAGAAGCAGAAGAGAATGTGTCACTCACCCCTTAGTGACCACCAATTCCTAAACGTCTTTGGGACCTCAAGGGGCTTGAATAGAATAGTTGTTCTTGAACTTTTTACCTCAAATTTCTTTGGAGAAAAGTTGAGCTGCTGTAGAAGCCCTCAAGGAGCCAATGGAACACTGAATAAAAATGGATATGGGACTTCTGGGCTTAGCACAGTAAAAATAAATATAATATGAACTTCTGCATCTCTCTTGAGTTCCTCACTTTCCTGGAACAAATACTGAGGTGTTCTGGCACAGGCTTCAGGATGTATACCTATAGGGCAATGGAAAAGAGAGAAGAAATTATAAAAGAGAACTTTTATATGTATGAAAAATACAACAGTGCAAAAGTGTCTATAAATTTTCTTGATGTCTGAATAAAAAGTGAGAAGAAGATACCTCTTGTGTAAGAGGAGACTGCTCTACAAAACTGGTTAAACTGCTTCCTACTTGGTAACTTATGGCAGTAAAGCCCAAGAGGCTTTGAAAAAAAAAGGATGAATGTGCAGGGGAATTTACAGCCTTCCACAAAACAGATGAAAGTAATATTGTATTCCTTTTTCCTCTGCACTTCAGTTTAAGAACATCACTTAAACTACAGCTGATGAAATCCAGTCCCTTTCATTTTCATCTGTGAGGAAAGCTAAACAACAGGCCTCAAATTAGAGGGGTAATGTATATGCCAGAATGGTGTACTTGGTGTCATGCTAAAATTAAGTAATTTGTTGTTTCAGTTTGGTAATTAGAGTATAACTTTCTGTCAAAAGCCATCTCTGAGTATTAATTTGGCTGGAAGATGGATGAGGTAGAGAGACATGCAGCTCTCTAAGTGCAATTTCCCATAATGATTGATACAGTTCCAAAGACTGTTTGGAATTTTTACAGGAATGAAGATAAGCACAGACTTCTTGACAGGTTTCCATTGGTGTTTCGTTGAGATCTCTTAAATAGTTTGAGCTTGTTAATCAGAAGTGGAGATGTAAATATGAAGATGTGGGTGTTAATGAGGCCTGTTAGACCATGAAATTGTCAGTAATCTTGCTTTTCATATATTTGTTTACATGCTGTGCTGTTTCATCTCAAAACTGAATTCCATCAGATCAGAAAGCAGATTTCCCTGGTTTGCAGGATTTTTCTTTCATTAGTTTTGGTATGTCTTAGTATTTATGAAGATGACAATGCCAGTAGGAACATTAGATTACAAAGGTAATTCTGAAAAGGTCAGCAGGTCTGACATGCAATTTGTCTTGTTCAATTAGGCTTTATATTGATGTCCTGTCTGTCTAACCATTATGGTGATCACTTCAAATACAAATTATGTGTGGGCAATTATTGTGTGTTTTTGTTTGAAAAACAGTCAGAACTCTGAACAGCTCCAGTGACAAAGCTAATAAATGTTTAAGCTGCAGTGTGTGATTCTGTGCTGGCTTTGATCATTAGGTCTTGTAGTCTACCTGATTTAAGAATTTAATAGGCGAAGGAAGTGTCCAGCTGTGGCATCTGTGAAAAAGTTAAGAAATACTGTCTGGTTTTCATTACTTATCTGAATGAACACATCCAAAATCAACCCAAAATGCATGAAGCATACTCACTACATCTTCCTTAATCTAATGCCTGTTGCTATGATTCAGCTTCATATTGCAAAAGTCAAAATATATTGACCTGTATGATCCTCCAAAATGCTTGCTCTGCATATTTACTGCGTCTGATGCTGTTCAGAGGAATATAAAGAGCAGCTCTTTACATTGATTTGCTAGAAGAAATGAAAGAAGGATAAGTGTCTTAAGTTTAAATAAAATAGGTATATGCAGTAAATAATTCAGGAGAATTAGACTTTAAAATCCAATCCATTTCAATTATCTATCATGGCTTGCCAGTATCCAAAGATTTCCTTCATTTGCTTTAACTTTGATTTCCAACAACTCTGAAATTAAATTGGAAATTATGAGAAGGAGAAGGATGTGATCTGCTTTCACAGCAGCCTGCCTGATTATTTCAGAGAATGGTCTTTCTTCATCTTAATGAAACGGGAATACTAATTTATAATTTTACAGTGCAAAAGAACATTGCAGGAATTCAAGTCAACTGGAATAAAACTTATGAAAATATACTCCTTGCTAGTCTGAATGCTACTAAGAAATGTAAGAGATTAGCATTTAGAACAAACAACTGTCCTTAAATCTTTCAAATCATCCTTAAAACTGGTTAATGTTTGAACGTCCTTTAATGGACTATTCCTTCCACAGTGCCATTGAAAATGTGTCTTAATCCTCTTTTAACATTAATTTTGGATTCCTTTCTCTTTTTAGTGACTGAAGAATTGATATTATTTATCAAGTGACAGAAATTTAGATGTTTGCTTTTTCTTTATATTTCCATAATTATTTATCAAGTGACAGAAATTTACATTTTTTCTTTTCCTTTATATTTCCATAATAGTGATTCAAGTATTTAGGTATTTAAAACTGCTCTAAATATTGTTCTCTTTCTACTAGAGCACTTTTTATATTTCCATAATAATGATTCAAGTATTTAGGTATTTAGGTATTTAAAACTGCTCTAAGTATTGCTCTCTTTCTACTAGAGCACTTTTGTTTACAACTTATTTACTTAACTCTAATGTGGCTCTCAAGCATGCAAGAAGCCTGGCTTCCAGGGGGGCCTTTGACCCACTTGTACAAGTTTTTCAGGCAAAAGAAGAAAAATAATACACATCTCTTGGAGAAGAGACACTTGGTGTCTGAGATGGGGTGGTGTCCTGGATTACGCAAAGGTTCTTTGCTTATTTTTCATGGAAATGTTGAAGCCTGAATAGTAATTGCTGGATGAGGCTGAAAAGGTGCTGCTTTCCTCGATGGAAACTGGCTCTAGGAATTCACATTTCTTGTACATTGTATAAGGAACTGAGAAAGAGACTATTTGCTTGTACCTTAAGTGGTCCTGAAATTCAGGAACATGCCCCATATTCCTTTGTTACTGCAAAGGGTTCAGTGCTGCTCCAGAGATGCCAGTTCTGTTCCTGCTGTCCATAGGCTTTGCAACATCAGGTGAAACTCCTTAAAAGTTGTGGATGCCTCAGCAGTAACTGCCTAAGCAGAAGCACTGCAAAAGCGTCCCCATGGAGACAAAATGGCAGCTCAAAAGGTGTGGTGATTCATTTTTCCTAAATGATTGCCTGTTCTCCCCCAAAATGTATGGTTCATTATTAAGTTGTTGTAAACCACCCCCCGAGTTGCCATTCATTGTAACCCCATTGTTACCCAACCCCTCCTCCCCTCAGTATCCCACTGGGCCGAGCCTTGGATCTGCCCCCTTGCTGGAAAAGCCTTTTTAAGCTGAGGACATGAGGCAGAAGGCCTCTTGCTTGCTCTCTTGCTCTTGGGCCTCTCTCTTGCCCCTCTCCCTCTTGCCCCCTCCCTCCCCCTCTCTCCCTTTTTCCCCCCTTTCTCCTTTCCTGTCTCTCCTGTGGGACCCCCAAATAAACCCTGTCTAATCAACACCCTCAGAAGCTGTGTTGTGTCTTTCCTGCCTGTGTGCTGCCATTAGCTGCTACATGCTGCCAAGAGAATTCTCCCTGAAAGCTCTGGTGAAGCTCCTGTACCTCACTTCCCTTCCTGGACTCAGACAGACTTGTTGCCAGTTCTCCTGCAGCTGCTAGCCAGGCAGGAGGAGAAGCAGAAGAAAGCAACAAAAAGGTAAAGAATGTTCTTTGAAACTCCTGCCATAATTGTCTGTGCTGGTCATGGCTTTAGGAGTCGAAGTAAACAGGTGAGGACGAGTGTTCAAAACCTGCCAAGAGCCACTTGTGAAGTAGAAAGTAGTAGTATTTAGTCAGCTCAGTGGGTCTTGCTGCTCTGCAAGCATGTCAGAACTTTGAGTAGATCAGAAAGGTACCATGAAAATATTCAGTGATGAGGAAAAGTGGCCTTGTGGGGAATACTGGGGAGCTGTTTCTGGTTATAACCAGTTTTGGGAGACAGTCTGCCTTTATGGAGGGAATACATCTGGAGCTAAAGCTTTACTTTAGTAAAGCAAAACTTTAACCAGAGCTTGTGCTTGGGAAGCTGATCCAAGGCAAGACTGGTATGTCTAAACAAAAAGAACAGTCTACTACCCTCCTCTCTCTCTCAAAATGGTTAAGATTATTCCAAGGGCTAAAATAATAAACATTAAAAGCCCCTTTCGAAGAGATAAATGAGCAACTTATTTTAACTCTAGTGTTTGGCTTTTACTGACTCTGGCATCCTAAAGGAGAAAGACTGTAAGGCTTACATTAATAAGAAAATAAGAAATGTAACCAATATGGATAAGTCTCTGAATGGTCTTTTTCTCCTACCACAGCACTTTATCACATTTGAAACAGAAGCCAGTTCTGAAGAACATATTTGAGGACCTTTTTAATCTACCCAGATGTGTTAAGGTGTTTTAGCAGAATGAAGGGGCTATTTTTTTTTTTTTTGTCTTGTAAGGCAGAAGGAATATCCACCCTTCCTGAAGCTTAATTCTTTTGAATTTTGTGTTCACGTAGCTTGTACACCCTGATGGGAAAAAATCACATGGTTCTAGAGATCCTGAACATATTAGAAAGACTTTAGTGCCGCCCAGGTGTCTGGCATTAGTCTGTCTATTTGTTCTACAAAGAGAGATTTAATGCAGAAAGGGACTGCAGGACATGCATCCACCTGCTGACAGCCCCCTCCCTCATTTTCTGGGACAAGGCTTAGGACAGGAGGCACATCAGACATGATTTTGCACCTGCTGAATGGCAGAAACTGGCAGCCCTGCCAGTCCTGGTACACATGCAGCAAGACTAAGGGAAGCTTTGGAGGAGCCTGGCTCTCCAGGCATGCCCTCATGCAGTACAGGCCACATTTCTGGGAGGTGTGATCCACGGCAGAGTGCTCCAGTGCAATGTGCAAGGGCTCTTCTGAACGAGGGAAACCTCAGGGGGGTGTTGAGCATGGCCTCTCCAGCCCCTTCACTTGCATTGCAGGGGGCAGGTTATTCACCAGAGACAGGAGCTTGCAAGCTGTGTGGTACAGCTGTGGGTTAAAAACATCACACTAGCTGGAATCTCTTCTGTAAGAGACCTGGGGTCAGGGGGCCAAATGCGTATGGGAAACACTTGAAGGGCTGCTTAGATTCTAGCTCTCCAAATTGGTATTCAATTTTTGTCATTACCATGGTGTAGCAATTAAATTTTTTGTCAGATTAGAAGCCAAGAAAATAGACTAATTTTTAGTATTTTCATGATTTGGTCTTTCTACTTACATCATGGACTCTTAAAAGTTGTTTTTTCCATTAGACTCCATCTGTGTATTTATGTTAGTGGTCTCATACACTTGGTAGCTTCAAGCTTTTCAATAGGAGCCATTCCAGCTTTGTCATTCTTTTTGTAAGAAAATACCTTGTGCCGCTTTGGAAATTCTCTCTATTTAGATGATTATATACATGCCCTACCTAAATGGTGCAGCAGTTTAATTGAATTAATAAATCTGGTTTAATTTCCAGAATTCCACATGCATTTTCTAGGTCTCAGTTTAAGTTTTTCTGCAAGAGATAATTAATGGTTTCTGGAATTAAGCCTTTTTTGCCAGAAAGACTAGGTCTGCGTCTTAATTGACAACTTATTGCTTGGTGTACGGTCTTGTTGAACAACAAGTTAGAGAAAGGCAATGCCTGTGCTATTAAATAACATGAGCCCGTGGCACAGGTGTGAGCATTGGATCACAGCCATCAGGCACCATCCACAGAATCACAGGATGGGTCAGGTTGGAAAGCACCACAGGGGTCACCTGGTCCAACCTCTCTGCTCAGGCTGGGTCATCCCAGAGCACAGGGCACAGGATTGCTTCCAGTTGTAAACGTGATCTCTGTTAACCTCTGGGGCCTACAGCAGCCCAGAATAACTCCCACATGGAAATCCCTTTCACTGATAGTTTCAAATACGAGCTATGGGTGGGTGACAGTGCAATTGAGGCACTACAGCTTTCATGACCCAGGAGTCAGTGTCATTTTCCCTATCAGTGCCTCCCCACTTGTCATATAGCTGGTGGGCCCCTTGGGACCAGATGTACATTGTACAGCTCAGTGATGTACCTTGAGACATGGGAAGATAGTTGCTGATTTTGCTTCTGTCTGCTGACTTCTACAAGTCAACTTCTATTGAGTTCGTTACTGCTTGGCCTGAAGAATATTTCTGTGGATAACCCTTCTCTGTGAAGCTAGAACTCTAGAGAGGAAACCATTTTGGATCCCAGAATTGTCTACCAAAATATTTGAAAGATGGACCAAGCAGGAAGACAATGCTCCATTGGGTTGTCCCTGACACCAGACATGACCCTACCACCTGGCATGGCAGCAGAATCCTGAGCAGAGCCCTAGGGAGATGTGGTTTCTGTGCTTGCTCTCCCTGACTGAAAGAATCCTCGGGGTTTAACAGGAGGGAAGTTCCTGGCTCTATTCCTGGAACAGCTTCCAGGGAACCATGGAGAAAGTACTGCTCATACTGACACAAACTACCTTTGTGGTGTGACCAGGTCCTGCTCAGAGAGAACTGGCTCTCCTGGAGATGGAGGGAGCACTTTGGTGAGGGATGTGGGTGTTGGCAGCTCCTGAGACACGAGGATATACAACTCCTATATCCACCTTGCCCAGCTGGGCAGTGTGGATATCCTTGGCCATGTGGGACTGAAGCTCCAGGCTGCTGAAACAGAAACTAGGAAGGATGGAATACCTTCTTTTTACTCACCTGACCCCACAAACAACTGGATGATATCTATTCAAATAGTAGCTACATGTGTAGCTACTTTTGTTTCTGCATCCTTTGTGGTGATGAAATAGATCTTCAAAAGTTTATTTTGCAAAGAGAAGTTGTTAAAAGCTGAGCCACAGCCCTTCAGCTGGGGACTTGCAGAGATTATTCCTGCTGGGATTGTGTAGGGTAGCATGAGTAGAGAAGTGGCAGCAGTTCATACATGAAGAGAGAGGAGGGGATAAGAATGTAGACCCTCACTTATAGCAGTGGACAACATGACTCATGAAGAAGGAAGAGTTAACAGAACGGACTGTCAGCATGGACATGATTTATTCTATGCATATAGCACTGTGGGAAGGCAAGGCACAGGCAGAGGAGGGGCTGTGCTTAGGGAGGGAGGGGGTGAGTGCTGCTAAGTGCTTGTGAAGGTTTTGATGGAAATATGCATTATGCAAATTGCCACCTTCAGTTCTGGAATTAGAGGAGGCAGACAAGTGTGCAGGGCCATCTGTGTGTGGGAACTGAGGGCTGAGCCCTGCTGGGATCCCTCCGTCTGCCATGAGGATGCTCATCAGCCATTTGGGTTGCACAGCAGGAAAAGGCACTATGAGCACTGTTGGTATGCATTTCTAGGATGTCCCTCAGTGTCCAACACCTTGTGGTCAACCAGCTGGACACACACTCCACTGGTGGTCATTGGAAACTGGACCTATGACCAAATGGTCAAGGGGGAAAGCAATATTTTGTATTTTATGGCATATAGAGAGTGTTCCCAGAAACTACCTTTAATTCCAGGCAGGAAGGGCTCATTTTAGGAGCACTGCAGTTGTCCCAAACTAGAAATTAATCTGCCATGGAGCCCCTAACTGAGGCCAGCTTGCCTGGCTTCAGCCTGAAGAGTGAGGCAGAACTACAGATGGGCCGTATGAAGCACGGATAGTTGTTTGATAAGCATATGGAGAAAATGCTGGGATGGGGAGATTATCCATGGCAGACAGCAGGATGCTGTCACACCTGGTGCCCAGCACAGATTTCTAGCCTACAAGCATAGAACAAGGTGTACTGGAAGGTTTCACACCCTGCTGCCTGCTTCTGGAGTGTGAACACCACTGGTGTTGTGGGGATTAATAAGGGCCAAAGCACATCAGAGTTCTGAGCCAGGGCTGGCTACCAACAGTTTGTAACTTGGATGCCATGGCTGTGTTTCAGGAGTGGCTTTCAGCTGATTCAGTGGATATGAATCAGTCTGTGCTATTTGGCCTTGGAGCCCAAAGCCTTCTTTTCGTCAATATAAACAAATTTGTCTGGGCTTTCTGAGCTGTCGCTCAGTTTTTTACCTACTCTTCAGCTGGATCTCTAAGTTTCTGTTCTCAGAGCTGTAACTACATGTCTTTGAGCAAGTGTACAAAACTTGTGGAGTGTAAAAGAATAAGAAAAGAGCAGGTAATAAGGAAAGGGAATTTGTGAAATTATTAACTTGTCAGTTTAACACCAATTAAGAGAAAAATTCTGGAATGGAAAAAATCAAACCATCTGTAACATCTTGGAAAAACATCAAAGAGTTGAGTAGCTGCCAACACGGTCCATTTGTTCAACCCAGTTCCCTTCTGTGACTGAATAATTGCCAGTGGATAAAGAAGGCACATTAGATGTCACATTTTGAGATTAGTAGAGCTTTTGCTATTCCCTTGCACCACACTTTTGCAAATACGCACATAAATTAAATTATGTGGTGAAAAGCCAAATGACTTGGATAATCATGCTCAGAAAATTGACCTGATACCCAACCCAACAGAAATGTCAAATGAGTTTTCACAGGGTCTTTTGAATGGGAGTTGGCCTACTATTTACAATTGTAACAGCTAGCTAGAAGCAAGCAGGCTGGCTTTATTGCTAAGGTAGTCCTCCAGTCCTGATAAAGACTACAATCAGAAATAAGGATAGGATTTGGAATCACTGAATGGTTTGGGTTTGAAGAGACCTTTAAAAGTCATCAAGTCCAAACCTCCTGCAATAAGCAGGCACATCTTCAACTAGATCAGGTTGCTCAAAGCCTCATCCAACCAGACCTTGAATGTTTCCAGAGATGAGGCACATGCAACTTCTCTGGGACCCTGTTTCAATGCCTCACCACCCTTGTCATCAAAAAAAAATTTCTTCCTTATGTCTATTGTAGAATCATCCTGAGCTGGAAGGGACCCACAAAGATCAGGAAGGTCAGCTCCTGGCACTGCAAAAGGTCACAGCAAGGGTCACACCATGTACCTGGAAGCACTGTCCACATGCTGCTTGTCCAGCCCTCTGGTCATTTTTGTGGCCCTCCTCTGGGCACAATCCAACAGGTCCATGCCTCTCTTGTGCTGGGTTCCTCAGAGCCGGGTGCAGCACTGCAGGTGAGGTCTCACCAGAATGGAACAGGGGGTACAATCCTCTCCCTCACCTGCTGCCCACGGCACTTTGGATGCAGCCAGGACACATTTGGCTTTCTGGGCTGAGAGTGATATGGCTGGGCCAGGTCCCTCTCTTTCTGCCTAAGTCCTTCTCAGCAGGCCTGCCCTCAATTCCTTCTCCCACCAGCTGTGTTGATACAGGGGCTGCCCTGACACAGCTGCAGCACCTTGCATTTTAGAGAGGGAACGGTGAGGCGTTAAATTCTGTTGAGAGCAAATATGTGATGAGTGGTTCTGGAAAATGAGATGGGGAATCATGGGACTTAAAATGTTATATGACTCAGAAACATGATGCTGGTTTTATCTGGCATGAGAAGGAAGCAAATGTTGTATCAATAAACATTTGTATTGCCAGCAAAATACAGAATGTACTCCCAGTCTGTTCAATATTATTGAGGCCTTAATTGTAGTGATATGTCCAGTACTCTCCAGAGAAATATGGACTCCCTAGAGATTTTCTGGCAAAGGAAGGCTGGAGTGATCATCTGGTTTAGAACTGAAGAGAAGGCTGAATGCAACAGGTCTTAAATAAAAGCTGTTGTGAATCTGTTGTTCAACAAGCCTGTGATACACAGGATAACTTTTGCGATGGTTTAGAATCACAGAAAGGAAGGTGCTTGTGTATTTTCACTTCCTTTCTTAAGCTAACTGCAAGAACTATGTGAAACACTGTGATGAATTGCTGGAAGAGTCTGGGGCACCTTTGCTTTGAAGATCCCACAGAAGCTTCGAGGCTTAGTCTGGTATTTCATCTGTTTTATGAAGAACTAGCTATCTAACAATTTTCATTGTAACACTGTTTAGGTTATATAAGGGCCTAAAATATTAAGTGACATTTCTTGTCAAGATATTAGGAGCCTTCCTGGCTGAATTTTAGTCTGGGTAAGGAAAGCAAGACCTTCAGCCAGAGAGAAGCAAATGAATTGGGAGAATCCCAAGTTTGGAACCATGCTTGTGTTTTAGGCAAGAGGAGAAAACGTTGGAAATTCTAGCATTCCAGCCTGCCTCATGCTATTTTCCACCTTACATGCTGGCAGAATGGTTCCAGATCTTACTGAACTGTTGTACACTCTCTGACTCTTTGTGTAGAGCTGCATCCCATAAGTGAGGAGCAAAGTAAGGAGCACCTGTGCTGTGTAACACAGCTCTTGGGCCTTGGAGCAGCTGATAACCTGCAGGAAAACAGGATATACTGCTGATACAAACCTCTTGCAAGCTAGATTTGAAGGTCAGCAGCTCAGACTCCCACTGCAATCCAGCTGCTGTTTTCTTGGCTGCTCCCTGGCTGGTGGCAGTTCTGATGGCAAGGCTACACAAGGAGATGAGAACCTTTTATCAATGGGCTTGGGTTTTCAAGGGGTGGTGAATGTTTCAGAGACACTTCCATGTCTTCCTTTTGCTGAAAGCACAGGCCTGGTTGGCTATCACCATGAATTTTAGAGAAAGAGATAATATGTGCCATGCCTGACATGTCCATCCTGCCCTGTAGATTATGTACAATATCTAGACTATGCACCAAGTTAGGATTTTTTCCCACACTAGTGTGATAGTGAAGTTATAGCCATCCCACCCAAAAAAGAATCATCCAGCCCTTACCAGAGTCTGTGGTATTTGTCTGGTGTGCTGTAATTCTCCCCACTGCTGATATGGTCTCCCATAAATACTGATACTGATCTTTGGGATGATAAGGTACTTCCATGATTTGGTGCAGGAATTTAAAGTTTTGGGGACACCGTAACAAGGAACCCCTTTTTTCCTTCCCAATAAAAGCCTCTTGAAGCATGGCCAAGTTACCAGGCTCCTCGCTGCCCTTGCCCTGCCCTGCTTGGGGAAGGCAGAACAGTTTGTGCAGGTCAGTGAGGAGCAGCAGCTTTTATAGGCACAGCCTCCAGCTGAGCACATCTCCTCATTCCCATGCAGCTGTCGTGAGCTGGCCTGACTGCAGAGCCCAGGCTGAAACCATGGGGTACAAACAGGCATATAATTATTAATCTCTGTTAATGCCATCACTTGGCACCAGAACAGAGGAGTGGGTGTAGAGCATTCAGTAGCTTTTACCTAGTGCATAGCTAGAGCTCTTTAGAGCTTGTCTCAGTTAATAAGCACCTAATGACCTTCAGAGGTCAGGTTTATTAGGAAGAGAGCAGTCAAGCAAAGTGCACAGGGACAAACTCCTACATTTCAAAAAGCCAGCCATCTGTGTATAGATCACTGCTTTGCTTCCCCATCTGCTCTTTGGGGAGCAGAAACAGAACCACCCCAGGCTGAACTGTGTAGGTAAGAGGACATGGAGTTTAAAAACAGGTAGAAAAAAAGAAAGAGAGGGGCTTTAGGAGAGGAAGAGAGCTACATGTGAGTGTGCTCAAGTAAAACCTGGAGATTTAAGCAGAATTGCCATGTCTCTGATCCCCAGTAAGGGCTTGCAGAGTGCAGGAGCTTTTGAACTCTGCTGTCCTGGCAGGGTGTCTATCAGTTTTAAATGTCAGAATCACAGACCTTCATGATGGCTTGTGGTGTGGTGTCACTCCTGCTGCTGATATTTGCCTTTATGGAACATAACCCCATTACTGACTATTTTTTAGGTCTGTGGTCTGGTCCTTCAGATCACAGCATGATTAAATTCTTTTTGAGAGGAGATGTCAGTATGCTACATCATGTCCTATATTTTGCATGACATAGTCTATGTGTTTTGACCAACTTCTACTCTCTACATGAGCAGTTTAATGCACAGATCTGCAGAGCTAAGTACACTAAAAGCCTCCTGAAAAGTCCCAACTTTGCAGCTTCAGGGCAAAGATGCTTTTATTAAAAACAGCCAGCCTCTGAAGTCTGTAGGAGACATACATAAGTGTGTGTTGTGGAGCAACCAGTGAGACTGTTTCCTGGAACACAAGCCTTGGTTTATTGCATTAGAGGAGTAAGTTAGGTGATGTTTATACTGAAAAGCTGCACTGAACTTCCACTGGGGGGCAAGTACATGGGTGTGTGTGGGTTTTCTGTGGGAAGAGACCTTGGCTCATGCAGTTTTCTGGAGCTCTGAAGTTGCTTGTAGACTCTATTAGTACTTTTTATTGAGGTTCAGAAAGTAGGAGGGTGAGTTCCTGAAGTTCTTATGTGCCACAGCTTTGGTCTTACGGAAAGTTTTAGTGGTGGTTTTTTTTTTTTTTTTTTTTTTTTTTTTTGTTTTTTTTTTTTGGTTTTTTCTGTTTTTTTTTTTTTTTTTTTTGCAGAGTAATCTGTTCTGCCTTTAAAGAGCATGGCTTGTACTTGTGTGATTCCCTGCTCGTTGCAGGGAAGTTGGGCTAGGTGACCTTTACAGGTCCTTTCCAACCCAAACTGTTCCATGATTGTGAGATTCCAGTCTAGCACAGACCAAACATATCAGGAGCTGAGTGGTTGGAGTCATGCATTTTGACATGGGAGGAGTTCAGATGGATGAAAGGCTGGAAAAACTTCAAAGCTACCTTAAAGGGCATTCCCTATACATTTCTATTTAAAATTACACTTGATTATTTTGAACATCATTATGCAGCACCGAGACTGGATTCTTTGTTCTTTGGGATTTTTTGAGGGGGGGCTGTTTTTATGACTTTGAAGTGAGAGGCTCTTTATACCATCATATCTCAGGCACTTATTATTTTTTAGATGCTTGTAGCTTATCTGTAAAACTTAAAACCCTTTTACTAGACAAGAAAGCTCAGTTTTCTTCTACTTTTGTCAAACTTTTTTATTATCATTATTGTTGTAGTAGTGGCAGAGAGAAGAATGCTTTAGCTCCTGCCATAAGCAAACGTCATTTCTGGGAGAAACTGAACAACTTTTCAAACTGAAATTTTGCTTACAGCGTGGGACTTCAGGTTTCTCTCACTTAACAAAAAAAACCCTGCCACAGTTAGGATGAGCATCTGGCTGCTCTTCTGTTGTCCTCAGGACAAGTGATCCACTGCCTTGAAGCTTTATTGTAGCTAAACAGCTGAATTTAGCAGAACAGCAGTGATTTTACACAGCCTTTGCTCTAGCTTTGTGTGCCCCAGCTCACAAAGGAAGAAAGGGAAGTTAATCACAATAAGTTTTCCTAAAAGTATTTCACTGAATAATTCAAAATCAACTAAAATTCAATTGATTTAGACATACATTCATATTGTTGCTTTTATTTTTAACGTGTTATAAGATGGATTTGGCATCAGAATGGATTATAAAACTGTAGATAATGAAGGAGAGCTAAGGACTTCATATATCTAGCATGTATTCACAGCTGTCCAGGCCAGCAGATCTTTAGTGGCAAATGCAATTGAGGGTTTTTTAGCCTAATCCAATCGGTCAGGTACTAAGTATCAGAAAATTAGATTTAGCTCTTTGCCATGAGGGAACCTCAAAATTTGTCTTAGATTTCTCATCTTGCAGCTCAAGGTTTAGTTGGAAAAGTAAGGGATGCTGTCACTGGGGACAGTGAAGTACTGTCTGCAAGAGCATCCTTCTCAAAATCATTAAAAGCATTTGCTTTTCCTTGGGGGTTTGAAAACACCTGCATCACTTGTGGTGCTACCATAGTGTTAGAAAATGTAATGTCTTCAATTAAAAAAAAAAAAATGTTTGTTTTGGTTAATTACATTTTGCTTTATAGTCAAAGGGAAGATTTTAGGCTGGTTAGAACTAAGACCAACCCAGAGATAGCTGTGCCCAATGGAGGTTTATGCAAAGCTGCTCAAGGGGACATGGAAACAGGTGAATGTGAAACCTCGGTGCTTTTCATGGGCTAACTTTGCTCCTCACTGCAGGCTGATGAGGCTTTCCAGTGATTCTACACAGTGAGTGCCACAGCCACATTACTGAAAAGTGTCATGTTTGTTTCTCATTTTTAAGCAAAGAAACAGTGCGAGTCTATCTACACACCAGCAATGAGAAAAATAAAATGACTGCTGCTCACCTACTAATCAAGCAGCAGCACTTCTGTCCCTTTAAGAAGAGCTTTTTTAATCTGGGGAGCTTCTCTGTGAGTGACCTCCTCAAGTCACTGTCTGAGACAAGAACCTTGTGTATGTGCTCTTCCTTGTGAGCTGGAAGTCACTTTAAATCTGCCAACACGTTTGCTTAGCTTTCCTTTTAGAGCAGAGCCAGCTGTTCTTCAGGGTCTCTGGAGTATCTGTATGTTCTCTTGAACTCTCCTTTCTGACCAGTAAATAGGGACAGGAGCTAGACTGTTTCCCATACTAAAAGTTTAACAACCTTGGGTGTTATTACATTGCTCAGATATGGCCATGGTCATAGCCCCGTGTCCAGGCTCAGCTCTTGGAGCAATGCTGGCTTCTGTCAGCCCCCTGACACAGCCCTTCTACCCTTTTCTTTTCAGAGGCAGTGGCACTTGACTGACAATTGGTTCTTCTGTCGTGACCCCGATGAAATCCAGGAAAAAGTGGAAGGGATTCTGTTATCTGAAATTAATTAGGAGTTAACGAGGCTTGTTTGAAGCCAGCAAAGGGAGTCACAAAACAGCCAGTGATTGGAAGGGTTGTGGAAAGGGCTGTGCTGAGCCATTAATCAGACAAAAAAAGAAAACAAGTAATACTGATTTAGGGATATTTTTCCCTCTGTTGTCTAAGTACGACATGCATGCTTAGGATTAAACTAAACCATTTTAGAAGTGAGATAGAACAGTTTCATGGAAGTTTAAAGATGCTAAATAAGAGACAGAGGAAAGAAGAGGGAAACAAGTTTTATTCATTTTGGTCACTGGCCACGGAGTTCATTCCATCTTCTGTTGAAGGATGCATGGACCTGTGTTCCCTGTCTCCTGGAATGACAATTGTTCAGACCAAGCTATCTTCTCCCAGGTGAATACACACATTTGTACTTGTTCTTCCCCTCCTACTCTCAACGAAGTGTAAAATCAAATACCATACCCCTGAGTTGGGGTAGGATGGAGGGTAATTTCTGCAGGCTCCTGTAGCCTGCTCTGTCACGTCCACCAGCAACAATGCTCAGGAATTTGAAGACAGAAATTAAAGTGTATGATACAATAAGCACAACTGGGCTGTTCACTAGGTTCCAGAATCCTACTGGCAGAAGAATATCTAGCTACAAGAGTGGGCAAACTTAAGTATAATAATACAAGGGATTGTTTTTTGTTGTTTTTGCTATGGTGGGTTTTGTTTGTATTTATGTTTATTTTTTTCCCCCTCTTCAGATGTGACAGGTGGCTGAGTAAAGTGAGGCTCCTGAAGTGTTTTCCTCACTCTCCCCGATTCCTCCAAATATGGAGAGTAATTTATGAAAAAAGCTGTTGACAGACGAATTTCAGAACTAAAATATTCACCTAATGTCCAGATACTGGGTAAAGGAATTTTCAGTTACTGATGCTTATTTTTCTCTTTAATCAATGCCTTTTTCAAATGGACAGAATTCTGAAATTAGGTCCTGTGCTTTTTATGTTTCTGAACTCAAAATATTTGTGACTTTTTCCCCTTTTCAAGTGCTTAAATTATTT
Source organism: Phylloscopus whistleri (assembly GCA_017589585.1). Lineage (NCBI taxonomy): Eukaryota > Metazoa > Chordata > Aves > Passeriformes > Phylloscopidae > Phylloscopus > Phylloscopus whistleri. Next base: position 436,118 of record JADMLD010001629.1, on the reverse strand, counting down.
GAAATAATTCCTTCTATAAACATTAGTATCAATACACTGATGTGCCTGATCATGCAATGAAAGTGGCTACAAAGTCCACAAAAGCAAATTTAATGTTCTTTTTTATGAATAAAAATACTGAAATATTTGTCCAGTTAAGACAGAAATATTGTCTTTCCTTGTTTTACTGTGCTATTTTGACTGGTTCCATTGTTTGCTACATTACTGCTGCATTGAGAAGTTCCTAACGTTTTAATAGGCAAGAAGAAGGTGAATGAAGGATGCTAATGAAAACCTTCATAGGAAAATATAATGTGTATTAAAATATAATGTGTATTATTATAGGTTTCGTGTAAATGAGAGTATTCCAACAGGAATGCTGGACCTGCCAGTCAGTGGTGCCAAGACCTCCCTTTCATTAGAACCTATTTTAATAATTTTCTTTGAAGGAATGAACTGAATATAATATTCAAGTAGTGTTGAGTATCATGATTTTATGTAAAAGACATTGCATTTTAACTTCTTTTTCCCCTTCTTAATGAAGCCTATTTTTGACTGCTAGGCACTAAGCAGGCTCCCTTAGCGAGCCACAGTGACAGTGTGCTAGTCCTTCAAGTGAAATGTGAAATGTTGATCAGAAATTATCTGTATGTGGCTTGTGTTTTTTCTCCTTACCACTCTTTACTGCCTTGTATTCAATTTTCACTGCCATGTTTATTTTGGCTGTCTCCACAACCCTGCTGTGACCTCTGTCATCAGGATGGTATATTTTTTCCCTGCCTCGTGTATCTCCTCTGTTTACTTCACAGAACTGAACAAGACCAATGTTGATCTGAATGTCTATTCACAGCTATGTTTACTGGCAGTATTTTCCCATGACAAATTTTTTTTCTTTTCTCTGGCTTTTAACCAGTTCCTAGTGCATAACAGGGCTTAATTTTCTATCCACTTACCCTGCTTTCCCCTCTCCAATTTTTTTTTAATAGTTCCGTCCAGAATTAGCTTTATATACACGGAAAATGCTTTTAGACATTTCAATAGTGTTTTCCATGGACTTAGGCTTCTAAGGAGGATCTCTGGATCCACTGCACTCAGAAGAAGGAAAAATATATCCAGCCTAGGATGTGTAAGGCAAGCACAGTTGGTTGTGCCATGCCACATCACTCTCAGTAGACTTTTGGAGTTGCCTCCCAGAGCTGAGAATGAGGAAGACATTTCCCCAGAAGACCAAGGTCATGCTCTTTCTAAACTGATAAAACTGCTGCAGTGAGTTGGGTGATCTGAATTCCTTCCATTGTCAAGGATACCTACCTCTAAACACTTGAGTTAGCCAAGTTAGTTCTACCTAAAGGGTTGTCTTGTCTCTGAAATGGGGCTTGCTCCGTGTGGGGAATCAGCCTCAACTTTTGTGGGACAAAGCAAAGAAGCCCTGAAAAAGTTGATGCAGCGGTTCTCTCTCTTGCTTTTCTCTGCTAGACCTTGCAGTGCAGCAGAAGTTTCATCTGCTTGGGGGCTGAGTGCCTTAGGGATTCTCTGTAATCTGGATCATTCAGCCTTGAAAAGGTTGCTCAGAAAAATTCTGCTGAGTTGTCTTTTACATTTTTATGTACAGGGACACAATTCTTACCCTCACTAACAAATATCAACTGTGACCTTATATTAATACATTTAGGGATTGAAGTGATATTCAGACTCTTGCATGCATTATGCAGAAGTATGTTGGAAAATGGGGAGAATAGAGGTGCTTGATTAGGTGAAATTTGTGGACTTTGTGTAGAGAACAGATCTTACAAGGATGTACCTGCTAATACATCTGATACCTGGATATTTCAGCAGCTCTCAGGAGAGAGGAATTTAGGTTGTGTAAAACCCTGACTGAAATGGAAAACAAACTTTATGAGATCCAGGATCATGCCTCTAGTTTGCCAGGGTTGTGAATGTTTAACTAACAAGGAAAAATACCTTCCTTCTTTTGTGAACATTTCTAAAGGGATCTGGTTATCACTGTATGGAGTAAAGGAAGTAAGTATATGGCTGTCTTGTTTTCCATCCCTTCCTTGATAACTCTTATCAAACAGCATTTGACATATGTGGGACTCAGCAAGAAATCTTGGGCCATTGTTGGTTTTCTGCTGCTGCTCACGGATCAGGGAAGTGGCACACTGAACACTGAGTGACAGATGAACTTGCCTACAGCAAAATGCAGCCACTCACAGATGTGTAAAAATGAGACAGCAGCATAAGTGGCCTGTTAGAGAAAGCACCAGGAATGTTCAAGGGGTTTTGGAGTTACCTGACCTATGCAACTGGAATATTGGATGCTTGGTTTTCATGCTTGGCCCACATGAAAGGTTTTCTAGGTGATAAACAAAACTGAACACCAGCTTTCTACAGGTGCACTGCAAGTGTATGAATAAGTAGTCTATCATAACTGAAATAGTACTGAATGCCTACAGCATTCTTTTAGGATAACCCACAGCAATGTGGTTTTCATTGATTTATGTTTGAGAGTCATAATGCATTCAGTTGTAGCACATCTCAAACACCTTGCATAATTCAACCATATAGTAGTGAGTTTCATGAAAATGGAAAATACTTAAAATACTTTGTATAATAAAATATTATCAGGTAGTGGTTAATTTAAAGGCTGGTGAATAAAAGTGTGAGTCAAATTTTACATTCTAAGTGAATATTAATAAGCGAATATTTATTGCCTCTAGTAACAAAAAGCAAGTCTGTTTTCAATTTAATGGACCCTAACAGAAGACTCTGAAATGTCAGCCCCCAATGAATTTAGTATGATAGGTTCAGTCACTATTTTTTAACAGTATGAAATCAAACCAAATATCTCATTCTCCTAGGGGAAAGCAAGGAGAAAGATTTGAACCAAAAGAAATGCCATCTGCCCTATACTGAGGAACTGTACCAAATCAAGCAGCTCCCTCACAGGACTGCCATTGTCTTGTCCAGATTTTATCCAGCAGTTGTGTCAGTGCTGTGTCTTCACATTCTTAATTGTGGTGGTAATTCTGTTTAAATAGCCTTTGTGGACAGCTAGAAAGCAAAGGGAACCATGTTTTTGCATCAGAAGACAACTTTCTGTGATCAGTGGGCAGAAACTGCCCACTCATATAATCTCCTCCATGGGGCATAAGTGCATGTATGGAAAGAGCTGGGAGAGAGAGATTCTTTTAAGGCCCTGATGAATCAGCCATGGTTTTGAGGAAATAGTTCTTCAGAGTGCTGTCAGAGTGAAGCATAATGTTCTTCAACTTCTGGTATTTGTTATGTCCCAGTAAATATTCTGCTAAGGACACAAGGCACTTTTTTAACAGCTTAATATCTCTTTCTGCTTTATTTCTCTGCTTTTTGAAATGGAGCTACTTATCATGTGAGTTAATTAATTTTTAAAGTCTTAGCCAGTCGTAGCTTCATATCTCACTTTGAAACTAAATTCCATTACAAGAATGCTGTTTCAAACTTATGAGTCTGAATTTTTTCATTTCCCTTCCCTCCTCCTTTAAGTGCCACAGCAGCTATATGGATTGCTTTCTTCTCTTCACTTCTTAATGATGGTTTCTGAGACAAACATTATTTTTGAACCAAAAATAAGTCAAATTAAAGTGAAATTTGGCTTAATCTAATACTTCTATCTATTGCTAAATAAAAGAGGTTACAACATTTATTTCAGCGTTATCTGTACATATCTTTCTTAAACTCTTGCCCAATTTCTGTTTGAAGAAAATAAATTGTAATTGAGCAACATTGTTTATGAGTTTTTGAGGTTAAATATTTTTGGAGCTGTGTCTTGTTGATTTGAATGGGGTTTTTTGAACAGTGGCCTACTTGAAATAACATTTACTGTTGAGAATCATTTATCATTTTCCTTGGCGAATGAAAATGTGTGTTGCACTTTTGAGCACGCCTCCATTTGAGATGCTTGCACTTCCAATCTTCTTTTAAAACCACTTTCAGATTTACCACAGGATGCAAGTGGGACAGTGGCACGTTCAAGGGTGATGTGCCATGACCCCTGGAGAAGCTGCTTCTGCAGGTACCTCTTGCCTGGGCTGAACCCCAGTGAGTGCATGGATAAGATTATAGCCAGGGACAGCCACAGCCTTCAGCTGCTGCCTTCCCCCTTTGTGTTTAGAACTGTGTGCCCTCCAAAGATGGAAACTGCCTGACTGTTTTCCAGAGCTGAGCATTCTCAGAGTGCTGCTGTGGTGCTGCTGATGGCACTGCTGTGTTGTCACCTGGCACCAGAGCAGACAGCTCTCAGCTTGATTCAAGGTGAAGGCTCCTGCCTATTCCAGGAGGAGGAGAGGACTGACCTTGTAGCTCCAGGCTGTTATTGCACAGAGACCAGTTATCCATGGTTAAATCTGTAGCTGCTGCAGTGCTTTCGTTAGGGCTGCCTCTAACTGCAGTGTCAAGTCTAAGGCAAGAGGAAGAAAATACACTCTCTCACATCCTTGAATGAGATTTAACAGGGACTGAGATGTCCTAAAATTTGAAATGCCTCAGATTAAAGACAGATTTTGGGTGACAACTGGGTGGGGTTTTAGTATTTAAGGTAAACAAACAAATATATTCAGCATTCCACTGAGTCCCTTAGCATGCTGAGCAACATTAATTATAGCACTGGATTTTAAACATTAGCATTTATTGAAATTGGCTTCTATAACAGACCATCTGTAAGTCAGAAATCATTAAAAAGTTATAGAAATATCTGTTGCTTGAAATGGGGAGCATTCTTGGGTAGCAAAGCCAACAGGAGAAAAGGCAGTACTATTTTCTTTTTGTGACTATGGTCCCATCAGTTCATTGTATCTGAATTGACTTACTTGTTCACAGTAAAAGTATCACACTTTTCTTTAAGTCTGTTTTGTTTTGTTTTGTTTTTCTCCCCTCTTCCCTCCCCTGTATTTTTATTTTAATTCATTTTTTCTTCCCTGGATTGCTAACTGCTTTCCTAGTGTAGAAAAGCAGTGGAAGTATATGTGAAGTCACTCACTAAGAAAGGTCTGTATCATTTCTCATTCAGCATTCTGAGAATTGCTCTGTGGGAACCTGAAATTTCAGCTTCTTTACAATTCTGTTATATGAGAATTTGAAACTCAGCAGCAGATGCTAAATCTCACAGAGGTGTTGTTTCAGCTGACTTCTGCCTTTTGGTAGCATTTGAGTCTAGTCCAGATGTTAAATGGGGAGAACATAATGATGGAAACTTCATCTCACTGAGATGGAACAAGTCTAAATGACATTTGGACTCTACCAGACTGCTAAAAGTAGCAGCAGGTGCCTCCTATTTGTGGTTTGAAGTAAAAGAGCAGTGGCTGAGCTGTCTGAAGGGTCTGGCTATCTTTGTGTAGGTATATTAGAGTCCTGCTCTGCCTGGTTCCTGGATCAGAGCAGTTATGAGCCCAGAGCAGGGTCCAAGACAATATGTAATCCCTGGGAGAACTGGGGGAGTCATAAAAAGGAGAAGAATAACACAGAACATGAGCTTGAGGGTCCTAGACTTGGCCTGAAAATTGAAGAAATACTAATTTTACATATCAACACTTGTTGCTTAATTTTTGTGGATTTAAAAAAAGTGTTCTGAAAGAAAATATTCCTTAATAATCTTCTTTGGATTAGTTGTTTGGCAATTACAGAAGTGTCCTAAGGAGTCTCAAAGAAGTTTTAAATTTCTGACAAGTTTTGAAATGTCTTAATTTCACATTTTCCCAGAGATTAGCATTTGGGGATAAAGCCTGGGAAAGAAAATGTGATTTTGTCAACATCAACATATGGATAGTTTGGTTTCTTGTTTGGGTTGGTTGGTTGGTGTTGGGGGTTTTTTTGAGGATTCTGAGTTACTTTTGAGAAACTGTCTTATTCTTTTCAGCTTTGCAAATTGGAAAGTTGGGTAGAATGAATTGATGTTGATGTGGAGTACTTGCAGAAAATATTATTTTTCACAGTATATTAATTTTAAATTCAAAATAACATTTTTTTCAGAATGGAATTATTTACTTAAGGTCAAACTAATTCTTTATTTTTTTAATTGTTTTTTTTTTAATTTTTCTGTGAACAGAACAGCCTTAAATTTATTTTTGACAGCTGTAAGAATGCTTGTGTTTTCTATTTCCTATGCCAAGATTGAGATATGAAAAGAGAAATTTCCAGTAATGTTCTTTGCACAAAGAGAAACCTTTTGATTTCTCCCAATTTTGATTAGTACTTCCTTTTTTTTCAAATCCTTTGGAGATCTTGGAATTTCCCTGTTCTCTCTATTAAAATATTTTAACTCACCTATATAATTGTTTGTTTGTTTTTTACAGAAGAAAAGTATTCCTGCACAGATCCAAGATTCAAAATCCTGTAGCAAATATTAGATGTTGCTTAGCAGACTTAATAGGCTTTTGCAATCAAGCTGCCAAAAAAATCCCCACATTTGTGTGAGGCTTCTGGAACATGAGGAAAATAAAAAATTGTAAAATTGCTTGTTTTCAGTAAACTAATGTGCTTTAACAATCTGAAAGTGAGTTTACCACTTTTCCTTTTAAATTCTGCAAATACTTTGGCCTCTTCCAGTATTTAACTTGCTAAATGATATCTGAATTTGGCTTGTTCTGAACCAAAGTATTTTTTGCCTCTTGTGAGATCACAGAAATTGATTCATTTAAGTAGAATAGTTGTCATATTCTTTTCTCCATCTAAACCCTTATTCCAGTTTCTTCCATGAGCGTTCATTTTATTTTAGGAAAAATTTATCATCTAAGATGATGAAAGCTACAATTTTCTCAGCAAGCTGTCAAACAACAGTTCTATTATCCTGTCATTTGCACATGAATAAAATGTCTGTTGGAACTAATAATAAATTTGCCTTCATTTTAATGTGACTGGTGGTTTTTTGCTATCTCAAGGAACACTGCAGAATACTACAGGAACTGCAACTGAGCAGGCAGTGATAATGTCATTTTGGCCCATCTTCAGTTACATGGAAATCCCATCACAATCTGGAAATGTTTATTAATGTATGTAAAGTATGGGAAATTAAAGTCTGTCCCAACTGAACTAATGTTTATTTAGCTACTATGACTCTAGGGTGATAATATGTGAGTTTGTATATGTGAACTCCTGTGGACTGCTGGGTGAATAAACAGTGTGACAGAGGTTTCACAGTAAGTTCATCACTGCTATTTACTTTTTGTTGTGTTGGATTTCCTTTCTTTTCTCTTCTTCCTGCTGTGAATATTCCTAAAATACAGGATGGGGTTTTTTTATGTTCCCTTAAATGTTTGAGAGAGATAGCCATGTGAGCATGCCCAGTAAATGCATAAATATTTCTATTTCAGATTCTCTTTTGGGTTTGGGAATGAGATTAGTCAAAGGGATGGGGGGAGAAGGGAGAGCATGCAGTCAGCTGGAGAAAAGATTAAATACTCTTTGATCACAAGCAGCAGGACTGCTCTTCCCTTGCTGTGTCCTGCAGGTCTGACTTTAAAGTCCTAGAGCTGAGAAATACACAATTTCCACTTCTTTTTCTCCAGCAACAGCTGTTGCTACCTGAAAGTCAGGAACACAGTGGTTCAGGGAGACCCTCAAAATCTAGTCAAAGATTCTTGTCAGAGCTTTATGTTGCCATCTGGACAGCAGCCACATGCCCTGTTCAAGATTTTGATTCCACTCATTAGTTTTATCCTATGCCAAGACCCCTGGAGGCTGGTTAGTTTTTCTTGACAAACACTCTACCCATGACTGCCTGTGCAATATTACCTCAGGATCTCCCAGCCCAAATGTGCTGTCCAGGTAGCCCTGAGATCTAGATTGGTTTTTGTGCCTTGATGAACGTTTCACAGTCCTCCCTTGAGCTGAAATTTAGAGCTTCTGAGCTCAGTAGTGACTCGTGTAGGTTGCCTGGAAGTAATGGACTCTGGTTCTGTGAAAATTCGTTTCTGACTTCAGCTTTAGCAAGGGATGGTAAAACATTTTCATCAGAAAAAAATCCACATGGTTCTAATCACAATAGAAATGAAACTAGAATCTCTTCCAATTTCTCCATCAAGTTGTCAGACATAAGATATTCTCACAAAAATCTGAATTTTTCTTAGCAGTCTCTAGATATCTGAAAAATCAATTGAAACTGGGTATTTGATGGAAAACTTGGAGTGACAAATTCATGAACAGTTTAGAGGCCACAGCAGAAGTTGTTTCAAAGAACAGAATTATTTGAATTTATTACTTTCTGACAGTTTAGGTGTGTGTTTTATTTTAGTTGTTTATATTCAGGTATGTATGACACTCACTTACTAGAATATTCTAAATTACCAGAACAAGAAGCTGAGCAATTTTCATTGCTGGACCAGTCTATCTTAATTTCATTCCATCTCTCCTTGGTTTGGGCTGAAAAAGATGAAGATGTGGTGTCTTATGTCTTAGATGTATTCTTTTATTTATGCTTTTTTCAGTAGGAAAGATAAAATTGCCTGCATGGAGGCAGGCACTTCAGCACTGATCTTAGAAAGAGCTTGTATGACAAAGGCAAATACATATGTGACCAACTACTGATATTCACTAGAAAAAATATTGCATAATAAGTTCTTCAAGTATGCTTATCTTTTTGTTATTAACCAAAAGTTAAAGAATTTCCACTTTTTTTTCACTCCTGGAGAATGGAGGTTGTATAAATAGTTATTTTGTTTTCCCAGTTCTGTTTCCTGTAGAGAAGCAGAGTTTCAAGCAGTTTGATTTAGGTTTCATTAAGAATTGGCTGAACTATTTATTTGTGTTAAAACAAAATGAATAAGTGGCTATAATATAGATACCAATTTTTATTTCCAGGAAATGTTTATGCTGTTCAATGTCTATTTTTTCCTTTTGTTTAGTTCTTTGTGTAAATACAGTTAGCAGCTAACACATACAAGAAACAATCTCCCTCTCTGCTATGTTCATTGTTTTTTCAATAGGATCTCAGACTATAAATTCCCTTCAGATCTTGGCAAAAACTTCAAACTCTGAACCCTCCAATTATTGTTTAATATTATTCCAGAAGGGGAAGAGTAAGGCCACAGGATGCTTTGCACTCTCCTGCTCCCTCTATCCTTGGGCTGGCACAATTGTATGTGTGTTGTGGTAGGAATAAATCTTATCCACCAAACACCTGGTGCAAAAGAGCTTCTGCCACTGAAAATACTGGATTATTCTTTCATCACCCATTTATTCATTGTTGTTTGGTCTTTTCTGGCTTTGAAAACATAAAACTTGTCACAGCTCAATTTTAGGATGAAGAAATAGAACTGTTATATTGAATTGTGAGGATAAAAAGATCTCCTATCTAAAACTTCTGATATCAAAGAGCATTTTTGTTTCCACAAAGTCAGCAGTTCTATCACTATAACTGCCAGGGATAAATTCCTTTCAGGCCTGAAGGAAAAGTGCTGTACAGCTCAGCGTGCCTGTCGAAGGGGGAAACCTGTCTCAAATAATTTGCTCAGCTGCAGGCTTTATGTGAGACTTTGAGCAAATGAGCTTTGCTTCTAAAAAAAATGAAGAGTAATAAAAGCCTTTCTGCATCTTCTTTTATTTTCTAAGCTGGAGGATGCATAGCTTATTAAGAAAGACACAAAATGTGATCTTTCTGTAAGTCCTGTATATGGCTTAAAGAGCAGGAAATAGCAGGGGTGAGTGTCCACCTGGGCTACAGCCTTGGAAATTCCCCTCTGTACACTTATTTTCCTGGCTTTGGTGATGAATTCAAATTGGGAGGCTGTAGGATGCTGCTCTGCAATTCCCTCTGCATGTTGACTCAAGTAATGCTGCTGCCCAAGTTTATAACTCTCCAGGGGATATGATTTTCTGAGAGCCTGGATTTATAGTGCCTGTGTCCGGTGGTGATGGAGCATGATGAATGGAAAAATAAGAAGGGTCATGATGTTTTTTAGCTGTTTCCTTTTATATGAATGTGTTAAGCTATGACTAGGCCATATTCTTAAAATGAAAGATAGGTGAGATCTTAGAGAAAGGTTTGTTTTTATCTATCTGCATTTTCTGTCATTTTAGTCTGACTGCTTTTGTCATAGTTTGGTAAGAAAAAAAAAGTGAACAAAAGTGTACTTTTTCATTTAAATTTGGTATTGCACATCAGCAAGTGTGGTCTTGTTTCTTAAAAGAAGGCTGAAAATAGTATTTTAGACTGCAAGGTGGTAATTAATTTCTATCCTAAAATTTGGGTTACACTTATCTTGCCTCTGAGTAATAAGTACAATTCTACATTGATATACAAAACCAGGTTTGCTCTAAGCCACTTGATTTTTCAGGGCTGTCATGGTTGACCATAAAATAGATATATGTACACCTGAACTGTTCCTTACCTGGAAAGAAGCTTCCAAAGTGCACTGTGAGAAAGGACAAGGTGGTAATCATTTCACTGATCTGTTTGCCACTGCTTGCTTTGGCCTCCTCTGCTCCAGGCTGTGGGGTGCTACCACCTTCTTTCCAGATGTCAGAGAGATTGTCACACCTTGCCCTATGCCAGTTTAGCCCACTAAACCTGCAGAAACATAATCTGGGTTTTTTTTCTGCTGGGCTGTTGAGCTGAATCTGCTCATAGAGGCTTCCAGCAGCTGCCAGATATGTCAGGTTGAGTTATGACTGAGCATGACTGACAAGGTGGAAAGAGAAAAACAGAAAGATAAGGAGACAAAAGTCAGAAATACCTTTTGACTCCTATTTTTGAGGGTGGTTGACTGTCTTGTCTGGTACTGGGGGACAGCCCCCAGTAAGGGGAGAGTCAGCAGGTTCAAGCATTAAACCATGAACTCTCACCTTCCTTAGTTCACAAAAGTCACTGGAGAGGGGAGCCCGTTCTAGGAGGTTATTTGGGAAAATAATGACTAATTTCAGTGCTCTGGAATACCTCAGAGGGACAAGTCTCCTCTCACTGAGTACTTTATGCATCTGGAGCAATCAGCCTCAAAAAATTAGCCTATGCAATACTTTCCCTAAAATTTTGTTCTCTGGCCTCTCCCTCTCTTGCCATTGCTGCCTCTGGTGGGGAATGTTTTGTGTCCTGGGCCTCTCAGGACAGCTGGGCTCTCTTGGCTGCTCTGAGCCAGAGGATCTGCCAATTTATTGTAGACCTCCCCCATGACATGGGAGAGGTACAGAGTTTGCTGTTTCACATGCTAGAAATGATAGCCCAGTTGTCCTTTTAAACGTGTCCCTTGGTGCTTCTGTAGACAATTTTACTATTTTTCCACTGTACTTTACAAAAAAAAATAAATATAGATGATGAATTTTCTCCTGGCTTTAACTGCCTGACACAAGTTAAAATTCTCAGTGGCTGTAGGGCATAATCTGAGCAAGAGTATAACTTCTTCCCAACACCTTTGAAGCAGTGCTTTTACAACCTCCTTATTTTAATGCCACTTGAGTGGATAAAAAAAAAAAAAAGAAAATAGGATTGCACAATTAGCTGCAAAAGACAGTGTGGTAGCAATTTTACTATTATAAAGACCCTGCTCTTGCCAGGCTCCGGAGCAGTGCTACTGAAATGTTGTTTTTTCTCTCTTCTTTTCTCTCCTGCAGCTGAAGGCCAAATTTATGGGCAGAAAATAAATGTGGGTTGTTTTTTTTTTTAATCGAGAAAAGAGTTTAGTTTGTTGCATTAAATGGCACAAGCACAGCCATATTTAATAAAGGCCATATTTAGTTTCAGTGCATGCCTCATTTGAACAATCAGAATGACTTTTTTGTTTGCTTATCAACACATTTTTTTTTTTTTTACAACATACTCTGAATAAGCAGCTTATTTGATCTTTTGCTGTCTTTGTTTCTTTCCTATAACCTTGTTACTTCCAGGTCTTCATGATGTACCCCTGTGCCTGTGTGTGTGCAGGAGTTTTTATCTGTATTCATAAAATTCTGCCTTAAACTGAAACAACAACATTAAAATCCCTCTGCTCTGGAATAGTGTAATTCCTGTTCACTGCAGCTCTTATAAAAACATGGACTGCATATTTCTGGCCTGTCTCCAACATCTCCATACTTCTCCTCTGCCAGTTCTAAGATTTAGCCTTTTGCTGCATCCTGTGCTTGGGGTGGAATTCCCAAACTTTTTGGGTCTCTATTTTCCAACTTACACTTTTAACCTTTGATTTAATTTGTATTTCCTGAGTAATGTGATGCATTAGCAATTCTCAAACATTAACCAAAATACAGAGACAGTAAGTACTGTTACAATGTTATGTTCTGTTTTCTGTCTTGTTAAATAAAGTGTTTTAACAATCTTCTGCCCTTTAGTTCAGAAGGTCATCTAATGTTTTTGGTTACTATATTAAGGAATTGAAGATTGGTGTGGGGTACAAACAAACCTCGTTTATAAAATTCAGAGGTATGTGGAAGAACAGTTAGCAATTTAAAAGAGTTGGAAAGGAAAAGCATGAAGATGTCTTTGGTTTGTGTAGGTCAGGTGTTCAGTGCTGACTGGGACAGGGCTTGTGTGGAGGGTGACAGTGCCAACAAACACGGCCTCAAAGGTAAGCAGAGCCAGTTATGAGCACATGCATAAGGAGGGTACCAGAAAGTGGATGGATTAAAACATGGAATGGACTTCAATATTTTACCATTTTCTTCATTTACAGTCAGAGAAGAGGGTGAGAATTAAGGTTCTGCCTTGTTTGTACTGCTGCTGCTGTTCCACAGACAGCATCAAGCTCTGAGTGCATCTGTCTGTCCTCGTGAGCTGTTTGAAGGGCTGTGGGATGAATAACTAAAGCACAAGCTGACCCACACAGCCAGAGGCAGCCTGCACAGCAGGCTCCACAACCCTGAACCAGGGATCAGATTTCTTTCAAATGATAAAAGACAGGTAGCCTTCTCAGGGTGGGAATGAGTAAATTCAGGATCCTGAGCAGAGAGCTGTTATTGCAGTTCTGTACTCAGTACAGACAGGTCTGTGTCTCACTGGGGCTGCTGCTATGAGTGGCTGGGAGAAGATGATGGCATTTGGCACTGCTGAAATGGATTTACTCAGGGCAAGCCATGCTTGACCAGACTGCTCTCTGTGGTAAAATGATGAGGTTTGAGATGAGGGGAGAGCAGTGGATGTCACTTACCCAGACTTTAGTGATGTTTTCAGCAGTGTGTCCCACAATGCTTTTGTGTCCAAGCTGAAATATCAGATCTGGGTGTCTGGATCACCAGGTGTGTTGATAACTTATTGGAGATTTGGGCTCAGAGGGTGGTAGCTAAGGAGCTGTGCTCAGCCTGGAGCCTGCCCAGTAAAGCTGTAGAATTTCCATCCCAGAAAGTTTTTTCCCACTACCTGGACATGACACTGAACAGCCTGTTCTAATTTCTTTGGTGATTGTGCTAAGAGCTGGAGACTGGATGGAGACATCCAGAGGTCCCTTCTACTTGAGTTATCCTATGAGTCTCTTATTCTAATGTTTGGGCAGACAGCTGATTGTCCAGTTGGCCAGATTACAGAGTTGGCCTCATGCTGACAGCAGGAGAACATAAAGTGCTGACCCTGACATGATAATTCTGTAGTGGCAACCTTCCTGTCAAAATATTGTTAACAAGCTTATTGCAAGAAACCCTGGTTTCATGCATATCACATTGTGTTTTCTGTCACACAAGAAAAAGGCTTTGATTTCGTGGTGTTAATGGCAACTGTAACACAGTACACCCACTCGCCAACATAAGATTTCCAAGTTTCCTGTCCTCAGTATTTCATATTGGTTATGTCTTGGACTGCACTGCCTCTTGCATCCCACCTTCTATGGGAGGGTTTTACACTTTGGTATTTAGACTCCTGTAGCTTTCAAAACATGTTCAAGGGCTGAACAAGAGCAAATTGGTCTTGATGTTGATGCTGAACATTTTTCTACAGACAGGTAGGAATTCCTACGTTTTTCTTATTTTATAATCCCGTCTTATTGCCAAGGCTGTTCTGACCACAAGGGGCGGTGGTTTGACTTGTTTTTAGCTGCAGTAAATTCACTAAAGGTGTGGAGAGAGACCCATTTGCTACAGTCTTCAGGGTGTTTCAGTTGATAGATATGGCTTTGAATGTCTGGAAAAGATGGAATTTCATTCACCAAAGTACATTTGGATTCATGCCTTCTGGGGGAAGGCAGACATATTCCTTAGATAATTTAAGTTTACTAGCAGAACATTTGCCAAATCCTGTCCTTGGGATGAAGCATGTGGAGAAACTTCTGGCAGGGTACCCTGAAGCAGTCCCAGGGGAGTACCTGAGCTGTGCAGCCATGGGCCAGGGTGTGTGCACAGCACACAACTGAATGGGACACACCACCCACCCTGAAAATACAGAGATGTTTGTGTTTGGGTGTTCTCATGAACTGCTTGTTGCCTTGGGGAACTGGCTTGTTCATGGATCTATCCCCAGCTATTTGTTCCTGAGAAGCCTGATACAGGGCATGGGTTCTGAGTATCTTGAAATCCTGATGATGCATGCAGACAAGGCTTTCTTCTTGCCATTGTGGTGAAGGAGTGAAAAGTTTGACCCAGGTATCCACAAGGCCAAAAAAGTCATAAGCCTAGTGGCCTAAGCCACTACCTGTTTTCCATTGTCTCATCCTCACATTCTCAGCCATCGAGGGCAGACAAAAGTTAGGGCACAGATCTTGTAGCAGGTTCATCTGTTCAAGCTCCCCCTCATAAAAGCTCTGGTGACTTTGGATTTATTCTGCACTCACCCTATCTTCAAACCAAGGTGACTTACCCTGTTTTCTGTTATTACTAGTTCCTGTTAAGCCTGTCTTTATTGAGTACCAAAGCAGAAACCAAAGGTTTTTATAAATTCAGACTTTTCTTTGTGTGTAGCTATATCCTTGCAAATCCCATCTATACAAAAGCCCTGGCTCTTAATGGAAATACATGTGGCTGTTACCAGAACTCAGTCTTTGCTGCCTGAGAATAAAACTCAGTATGAAAACATAATTTCCTTTTCTTTCTTCTCGAAGTTAAGTTCTGATGTTGGACATTTTGTCAAATTTTCTGATCCTCTTCTCTCACCAGTTCTGCACATGACTTTGGATGAGTAAGAACGCAAATCTTCAGAATATTCATTGCCACTGGAAAATAAGGTGCAAAACCCATCTTTTTTTCTTTCCTCCTCCCCTCTATAAAAAGTTAGGGTAATGTGAGGCTATCTCAGCCTGTATTCTTCCTTAGATTTTGAATCATGCCCAGAAATGTGTCTGTTTTTTCTACATCTAAGTTACAAATCCTGAGGCTTGCTATAATGGTGCTATCAATCTCTCCTATGACAACACGGAGGAGGAAAAAAACTGCTTTTTGTCTTTTTGAGCTTTTATATATTAGGGTGGGTTTTTTTCTTTTTTCTTTTCTTTTTCTCTCTTTCTTTCTTTCTTTCTTTCTTTCTTTCTTTCTTTCTTTCTTTCTTTCTTTCTTTCTTTTCTTTCTCTCTTTCTCTCTTTCTCTCTTTCTCTCTTTCTCTCTTTCTCTCTTTCTCTCTTTCTTTTCATACATTAGTCTTGAATTTATTGCTGTGATAACCAAAAATACCAGCTTTTTCTTCTGGAATTCTCTCTCAACATTTTACATCCTCAAAGGCCAAAGGGTTGATTGGCTCAACTTGTTTGACCTGGTCATTACTCCAGATCTCTTAAGTTTCCTCAAGACCCCAGAACTTCATTTTAACTCAATCCCTTCCTTTCTTCCAAGTTCCATTATATGCTATAAACAGAAACTTTATGCAGAAGTTCTCAGCTTGTCTTTGGCAGGATGACTGCTGATTTGGGCCTGAAGCAAAGCCTGCTTCAAAGTATGTCTTTTTTGCTTGTTTGTTTATATTTATCACTCCTGGCAATGTTGATTGATTGAACAACAGAGCTTTTTTTGCCCCTCCTGTGAGTTTTGTCTCTCTTGTGGCATTAGATTGTTACAGCTAAGACAATGTTTAAGTAAAAGCATTGACTCCAGAATCAGCAGCAGCTTTGGGAATTGGGTGGATGGCTAAGTGGTGCAGCAGACAGGTACTCTGTGCTTCAGAGAAGTGTGGGAAAGCAACCTCCTTCCTAACTCATTCAAGAAAAATATCTGCAGAACTTACGAGACATTTTAATGAAATGAAAGAAAATCCATTCTCATTGTAAGGAAATAAAGTTTATTTATTGCAATCTACTATCTGTTTTTCTGTAGACTGCAAGACTCAAACCTCAAATGAAATACAAAAAAAATGTTCCATTACTCACTTTTCTCTTTCTTTAGAGCACACTGGAAAATAAGCATGTTGTCAGAGGCCTTTTCTGAAAGGTTGCTGAGAAATAAAAACTGACCCAGTCCCAAGTGTACTGTGCTGCCTACAAGACAGAACAAAAATACCCTTATTTTCCCCCACAAAGTTGGCTGCGGAAACGCAGGAGGTAATGGTTGTATTCAGTATGAATAAGTAGAAAATTCACCCAAACATCACCACTGCACTTGGGAGCAGGCACAGGGCAGTCTCCAACTGCCAAGCACCAGCCTCAGTGGGCCATGCCTGGTCCAGGGCCTCGGTGGCAGGCACACCACGCTGTGCAGGTGCTGCAGGGGAGGCTGCCTCAGGTGCTGACACCACCTGCCTGCAGACAGCTGCCTGCCCTTGCCAGACCTCTTGCAGTCCTGCAGTGCTGTGCATTTTACAGACGCGCTTAAAGGTGTTCCATAAATGTCTCCCTTTGTCTTGGAAAGACAAAGGAAAGGTGCCTGTGTGGAAACCTAAAATAAATGAAGTGTTGAGAACTATTATTGCTGTTTCAAATCCTGTCAGGCACTTGAAATTTCGAAATGAGAAAACATTCTTACTCTGACTGAAACATCCACAGAAAAAGGGCAGTGGGGTGGGGTGGATGAAAGACTGCAGAGAGACATGTGTTTGTGTTTCCAATTTTGACCCTCCTGATTCATTTAGCATATGTAGTTATTCCATCAGTTTCCTACATTCTGAGTTACTGACCTGAGCTGTTCAGCTCTGAAATACAAGAACTTCATAACCTCACAGGCCTGGACCATAAGTGTAAAGGAGTTCTGAGGAAAAGGAAAGAAATGTAACTTCTAGGCCTTATCAGATGCATACTTACTGTTTTGTACTTCCACAGCATGAAAGAACCCTGATGCTGCTGCTGCAGCCTCCCATCCTTCGTGCGTGTTCATCCCAGCTCTTGCCCCTTGTGAATTGAGATGAGGAGTGAGCAGGGATGGGAGCTGTCTGTATGTGCAGACATGTATGTACTGAGCACAGGAAGATTACTGTAGGTCAGAGTCTCTCCCAGTGCAGGGGTGTCACCAGAGAGCTGCTGCAGCTGCCCCTGGTCAGAGAGCAGAGGCTGCTGTGAGAGGCAATGGGTTGGAGAGCAGAGAAATGCATGGGAGCCATTTCCTTTTTTCTTGCCCTTGACTCAGCTGCTTGGAACTGACCTCATGAACCAGGTCTTTAAAAGCAGCTGGAAATGTGCCTTTCAGATGTCTGATTTATCTCCTTTGTAAGAGAAAAGTTTTGGCTGTCTTCATCACAGAATAGGTGGGATTTTGAGTTGCCTCTTACCAAGCCTGGGAGCAGCTGTGACACTGATGAGTTATTCTCCCACCTTAACTTCCTCACTTGGCATGGTTCATGCTCAGCACTAGGTTCCACTCAAAGAGGGAGGCCACCCCTGCTCCCAGTGTACTCTGATTTACCAGTGTGTTTCCATATTTTGTCTCAAATTTTGACTCACTCTTTGTCAGGCTAATTTCATCATTCTTACATCAGTTTTCTTCAGCTGAACTAACTGGATTCCTCCTTTGTGAGACAGCAAACATCCTTATATATACATAAATATATATATATATACACATATATACAATTTTTAGACTTTAGAAACATCTAGAAAAATCAAGGGTGAAATTGTATAGATTGTGGGAAGCAGAAAATCAGGCAGGGCACTTTGAAGCCCTGCAGATGCTTTAAATGTTCTGGTAGTGCTTAACAGGCTTTGTAGGATATCATGACACAGCAAAGTCAAAAATACACCTGAGTAGCCTTGGCTTTTAGTGATCTCAATCAGCTCTCCTTGGCTTTTAAAAGATGTGATACCTGTGTGTTTTGACATTTTTTTTCTGGTTTTAATGGATCTGCAGTAGACTCCCATCATTATCTACAGTTTATCTTCCTGTCTTTTGCAGCACTTTGAAGATTTTAATTTTATTTGAAATTTAAATGCATACTCCAGAGCCCACAAATGCATTTACAGGTCGCCTGAGTGTTCAAAACTGAGATGAGTCTGAGCTATATGTAATTTCTTTTGATGCCAAAGAGTGTTGAACACTTCTAAACTGACAAGAATAGAAGTTCAGAGTGCTCAAATGTTTGCATTTTCACAAATCAGCTTCATGGTGCACAATGTCAAGCTGATGTAATAGACTCTAACTCCCTTATCATTTGGATTGTGCTTCAAGAGTAATATGTTTACAGCAACAAGGATACATTTCCTAGCTAGGGGACCATCTTTTAATTAGGAATGGAAGAAAAAAACTCCCAAAGCTGAACTAGCACTAGGATATTCATTATGGGATAACAGCAGTAGCCCAGTCACTTACACGTTAGTCTTGAAGTGCTTTAAAAAATATTAGCTGCTAAATGACTCTACCAGAAGATTTGTAGAGTCATTGTATGTATGTCTCATCCGTTGTATGGGTTTTTTGACCCTGCTTTGGTGAAAGGAAACCCTTAAGTGGAGGCAATGGATATGACAAGTACTTTTCAAAGTATTCAGCTATTGTAGACTGTTGGAATATTCTTGCCTTTTAGCATAATGGACAAGCAGATGTATTAGGTGCCTACTGTCCCCAAATCACCTTTCAAATGACTGCTTTAATCAGAAGATGAAGAAAAAGAATTCAAAATAATATTAAGATGTCTTAAGGTGTAGGCTTGGGTGGGGTTTTTGTGTGTGAGACTTTTTTCCCTTCTAATCTCCCTTTTCCTCTCTCTTTCTACCTGCTCTTCAGGTGCCCAGTCTGGGTTGTCTCCTTCTGTCTGCACTGTTAAGATTCTCTTCCTTCAATTTCTGCGAAGACTGACCCTCATCATGCTCCACTCTGAGTCAAAGCAGATGTTAGAATGGTTTTGAAATTTGAGAAAGTAGGAACTCTTTTCATCTAATTAAAATGATTGTTTATTGTGCAGCAGATGTACTAGATATATTTTCTGTATTTATCATAAAAAATGAGTAAAACAGAGCACTGGCTCTATCAGTTATAGCTATTATGGTTTTGGCTGGGGAAAGTAATGTAAGTTGGAAATACTTTCATTATTTTTTCCAAGACATCACCAACATGTTTTCTAGGTCAGGTTAGTGATGCCAAATCCAGCAGTGAGCAATACCATATGTTTAATAAAAACCCAGATCAAACAGTGCATTATTTCAATGTACTCATTCTGTGCTCTTTTTTCCAGGTAATGCTGATATTTTTTTTTCTATTGTTGTGTCTACCACCATTGAAAACCAGATCTGACTTCTACTATACAGGGTATTTTGGTGTGCTATAGGAGTGTCTCAATCCTTTTATTGACACACCCCTGAGTTTTTCTTATGCCTTCTTGTTTGCCTTTTTCTTCTCCCACTGCACAGACTTATTAGTTCTCTAGTGATGTACAGGATCCATGTCATGTGTTAAAGATATTCTCAGAGACAAAAACCCCAACAGTTTTCCAATGAGCATAGATGTGCTGATTTTCCAGGAGGGTAAATTGAAGCTCTATCCGAGCCCTGTTGTTTCTGCTTCTCATCATGCTCTTTCCACAGCATAATTTGCAACTTCCAGAGGAGCACAGCATGGGTGTGAGTCACCAGCAGGTCAGGACGTGGTTTGCTTAGCAGTGGTAGTCACAAAAATATTTAGGGTATGCATTTCTGTATGTTTTTGTGAGGCTGAAAAATTTCAACGCTTATAATTACCAAATACATCTTTTCAGTGAAGTCTTGTGGATTGGAGGTTGAGAGGATGGACCATATTTTAAAGAGGTCATTTAAACATCCTTTTAGACAACAGAAAATATGGACTTTCTTTTATTTTTTTCCTCCTGTACTCTTTGATGCAAGTAAAATTAGGTTATAAAGGGAGATAAAGAAATAGATCTAATAGCAGTACAGAGCTTAGCAGTTGAGATGCTAGCCCCAAGGATATTTTCATAGATAATTGCTAGAATTGCTTACCAGTCATCTTAAACAGAGGTCCAGTGCTGAAAACAAGGTGCCAACCTGGATGACCCTGTTGCATGACACAGCAAGGCTGTGTTCTGCACTTGTCACACTTCTGCTTCCAAATTGCCTCATGATAAACCTGTCCACCTCACACATGAAGAATTGCTTTTATGATTTTCCTTTTTTGGCTTGGGTTTTATCTGCAACATTTTAGAGCAGTTGTATTCAGTAGAGGTGGTGCAGTTTGCTAGGCTGAAAGAAAGAGCATCTATCTCTCTTACAAGGAAAGGCTGAGAGAGTTGGGTCTGTTCAGCCCCGAGAAGAATGGCTGAGAGGGGACCTCATCAACATCTGAAAGTGTCTGAAAGTAAGGAATCCAGAGGATGGACCAGGCTCTGCTCAGTGGTGCCAGCCAACAGGGCAAGGGGCAATGGGCAGAAATTGATGCACAGGAAGTTCCAGCTGAGCATGAGGGAGAACTTCTTCATTGAGCAGGTAGCTGATCTCTGGGGCTGGCTTCCCAGAGAGGCTGTGGAGTCTCCATCACTGGAAATATTTAAGAACTGTCTGGATGCAGTCCTGTGTGCAATGTGCTCTGGGATGGCCCTGCTTGAGCAGGGAAGAGGGATCAGATGACCCACTCTGGTCCCTCCCAACCTGACCCATCCTGTGATTCTGTGAAAGAAAAAGGGGTTTTGTATTAACAGTGCTATTACAGTTGTGACTGTCTACAAGCCTGGCAAAGTTTTGGAGAGAGTAAGAACCAGAATTAGGCTAGATTTTTTATGAAGGCAAACACTCAGTTACTACATTCATGGAAATTGTTATTCGTGACTCTTCGGAAACCCATCAGGGGATTCAGAACAAATACTGGAAAAAATTAAGGTGTGGGGGGTTACTTTGGTTGGGTTTTTTTGGTGGTTTTTTTTTGTGGTTTTTTTTGGGGGGGTTGTTTGGTTGATTGGTTGGTTGGTTTTTTGTTTTGTTTGTTTGTTTTGTGTTTTTTTGTGTTTTGGTTTTTTGTTTGTTTTTTTTTAATATATATTTATTTCATGTTTATTTTCCTAGAACCACTTAGTAGGTTGGAGACCAAAAAGGTGTTCTGATAATGAGAGGTGAGAGAGGAAAGAGAGGCTGAGTAAGAGAGGTGGAATTTAAGCTGGGAAGCAGGCTGACATAAGAGCACACATTGAAACGTGAGCGTGCAAGACACGCTGGGATCCAAACCTTGAGAAAGCTCCCAGGAACAGACTGTGCATACCCACATGGACGGTGACTTCTGCCTGTTTTTAGCTGGTCTCTGAGGAATAAAGCACAAAGCAGCAAGAAGAGAGCTGCTCAGCCTGCACGCTCATTCTTCTTCTGTTCCTCAGTAATTAGAGGCTGTTACAGCTCTCACTGAACCCAGCAAGTTTTTCTATAACAGGTTATGCTCCATGCTGCAAACAGAAACATCATTGTAAACTAAAAGAATGAAGCCAGAGCAAAACAACCTCTCCCCCCATCAAAACTGGAGTCCAATAATCATATGTTTGTTCCCAGTCACCTGTTTGCTTCAAGGGAAGGAGAGGAACATGGGCTGGATGGGAAGAAATCCTGTGAATTAGAGTTAGTCACAGGGAGGGAGAGGAGTGAAATCTCCATAAGAAAGAGGTTTGCTTAGCAGCTAGTGAGGTCTCCTTAGAAGCAGTGCCATTGAAACAGGAACATAATTATAGGTTAAGCATCCTGAAATAACACTCACAACCTTTTTTTCTTAGTTCAGCAAATGCAATGTGAGAATTATGAAGAGGAGTTAAATTAAATACCTTCTGAAAACCCTAACTGAGCTATTTCCTTCCTAGATATTATACTTTAATAACAGCATGCCTGCCATTTAGGAGAATAATATTCAATGATGCTACTAATACAGACATAAAAGCTGCATATTTGTGTAAAATCACATTCACCAAGGCAGATATCTGATGTGTTGTGCAATATACTATCTGAACCTGTCATTTTTGAAATGATATGTTAGACTGAGAAGACAGCAGAAGAAAATCTATTCATGTACCTATTTTGTGTGGAGAACCATTCTCCTAATTTCTCCATCTCTGTCAGAGTGGGACTACGTAGCATCACTTTGTTGGTCATGGTGGTGTCAAGGTGGTTTATTCCCCTGCACTTGGGGACAGAAAAAAAATTGCATCTGACACTGTAAATAATCCAAAATTAGGAGCATCATCTTCAGTCTCTGTTCAGGCAGTTAAATTCTGTCATCAAGGACTTTTTAAAATGAATTTGTATTCAAATCTCTCTATTTGCCCCTTCAAAATAAAGCTTGCAACTATAGTCTATTTTTTTTGTTTTGTTTTGTTTTTTTTTTTTTTTTGCCATGGAGCATCAGAATGCAAGAGAAGAATCAACATGAGGACTGGCCTACTTCCATATCAGCTTAGATTCAGAATGGGTTGGAATAAGCTTTCAGGTTTTGGATGCTTATCTGAAGCATTTTAAATCTTTTTTCAAAAGTGAGGTTTTATATCTGAAAAGGTGCTCACAGCTCTTCAGAGCTATGGTTTGATGTGGCAGTGGAGAAACCTTTTACTCTCCTACTTCAAGTAACAGGGTCTCTGTCAGATCTCTGTGTCTGCATGTACATGTGTGAGTGGGGAATGAGCCAAATGTTTCACAGTCTCAACAGCTAAATTTAAGCTGAGGTTGTTTGTACAGCTGAACACTGGCTCCAAAAGGGATCTCAAGCATGAGAATTTGAGGGGTTACTGGTTTTCTTACTAGTAACAGCTTTCTCATCACCACCCCAAATGCCCTGAGAGGGTAGTGGGAGTAAACTTGCACTGTGCATGGGTTGCCATACATCTGTTTTAGGAGAAAAACAAGTAATTTCTGTTACTGTCATTCTGGCACTTCCTCTGAGCATTTGATTCATTTAAAAAGAGCTTTTCCTAAACAAGTCTGTTATTTCTGTGTTGTTTTGCATCTGGATCCAGGCTGGGGCCCGTGGCAGATGTAATTGCTTGGCATGACAGTGAGCTAGGAGCTCCCATTTTCATTCTCTTTCCTAGGAAAAAACCCACAAAAATGACCCCCCAAATCCACAAACCGCCAATCAGGCCCCCTAAATCCTGTATTTTCTCAAAAGATCTTCTCTGATACCTCAAACCGGAGATGCATA
Organism: Phylloscopus whistleri; assembly: GCA_017589585.1. Lineage (NCBI taxonomy): Eukaryota > Metazoa > Chordata > Aves > Passeriformes > Phylloscopidae > Phylloscopus > Phylloscopus whistleri. The sequence continues at coordinate 412,757 of JADMLD010001629.1, read as the reverse complement.
TTTGCAAACTTGATATAAAGCTCAGCTTCCCAATATTCCCAGCAGAAAGAGTCATGGCCAGTTGTGGCTGGTCACTTCCTCACTGTGTTTCCCAGACATGTGTTTTTCCTATCAGTGAGAGGCTCTGCAGAAATGTTGACTTTGTGCAATGGGATTCTGAACTCCCACAGGGTAACTTAGATATTACTTGATCAAATCTTATTTTCACCTGAACAAGATCCTTTCACTATCCCATAATATTCTACTTGTAGATGAATTTTAAAGAGTTTGGTCAAAATATTTCAGTAATTTTTAAGAAAATTTGCACTGAATTTTATATTTTATTTAATAACCTGTAATAATCATTTGCAGGTAGAAGCAAGTTGTTACATTTTTATCTAGAAAATGCTTTTCTCTAATCTGTGTTCTATTTAAGAATGCTTTCATATTTCAGTGCTAGATGATATATGGACAGAGAGATACATTAGATTTTTTGTTGTTGTTTTTTCCCAAATACATTCATTATTCATAAGTAACTCCCAGAACCGCCCAAGCAGACTAATTACAGACTATGGGTACTTTGTAAATTATTGAACTGGACTATTGAAACAAACATGTTATTGAAGCAAACTCTTCAGTGAGTGTGACTAAAACTTTTGAATTACAGAATAATAAAGTAAAAAAATTACTAAATTATAAACAGAGAGCTTATGGTATCAAATGATATTTATATAAATTTATGCCATGCTCTGTAGATCTTATTTTGCCAAAGGTTTGATCCTGAAAAGCCACTGTACCTGCTATAACTGTTTGTGAAAAATACCTAAAAATGTCCCTATTTATTTTTAATTTAAAGGCAGAAAAAGTAAAACAAGAATGATATAAGAAACTGAATTTTATTCTTTAGGTATGTTTTCAGACCCATAAAATGTATTAAGTTCATACTGTTTTTCTGTTTTGTTACAGATAGAATGTATCTCTGGTTTGGATTAATGTTTTCTAGTTGGGCTTTTTTGTTCTTTTTCACCTGAATTTGTCGCACACAGCATTTCAGTCTGTGTTATCCTGTTCAACAGACAGCACCCTAGTGAACTATTTTATTTAAGTATGTTGGCTCTTCCCACGGGGATGTTCTCAGTAGAAAAGTATTGGATAAAACTGGTGTGGTTTGTCAGCCCTTCCGGAGGGCAGCTGGGGCAATGCCTCCGAGGCATTACCTGTCACTGGCTGCACTTGGATTTCATCCTTTGAAGCCAGCAGGGTTGTATAAAGTCTCTCAAATTTTATTTTCATTTTGACTTTAAGGAAGTAAGATAACTTTGCTTTCCAGAAGAAATTATTAAAAACACATCTGTTTATCTTTTGTTGTTGGTCTGGTGCCTGTGGATGCTGGTGAGAATATTTCCTCCTGCTGCCAGGTGTCCCAGGTAGGTCAGTGAGCAGAAGAGCTCTGACAGGTGGTACAGGGTTGTTGCTGTACATTTCTGATGGCAGGATACAACCAGGAGAAAAACCAGGATGACTTTCAATTAAGTAGAAGAGTTTCAATGTGAGTTAAATGCAGTCTTGTGGAATCCATGGGTCCTATATGTAATTGTAATTGTCACCCTGCAATTTGAGTGCAGAAAGGGAAGCTCTCCTAGAAGGCATCAAGGATATGGGAAGTTGATTCAAGTTTACTTAAAGGTTACAACAGGTAAACTCCCCACCCTCCCTGGAATAAGGATGGTGAGAGCACAGATACACAGCCCTAATCTATGATGCAAATATTCTCCTTTCCTTGGGAAACAAATTCTCTGCAGTTACTAATTCCAGTTGCTGAAATTGTGTTTGATACTGGCAAAACCTCAAGTTTCAGTCTCTGTCAATGAAGCTGACTGACTGCAGCCAAACTGTTCCCAAGTGAACAGCTCCATGAGACAGGGCAGAATCAAGCAGAATCAAGCCTTGTGGGAGCAGAGCAGAATTTCTTTTTCCAGATTGAGAAATTATTTATTTTTGCCTCCTGTATTGTAGAGACACACCCCCCCAAACCTTTTCTTACTAAAATCAACATGAATTATTAAATAGAGAATCCATTCATATGTTATACTCTTATTTATTAATTTCACTTTTGCAATATCCTATTCACAAATGTCCTTTGGGCATTTTTTTTTTCAGTGAGGTGAGTAAAATTTGTTTTCTCAGCATCTTTATCCATTATAGTAAAAGGTCGGCGAGTTCATTTTGCTTCTCTGAACATAAACTTAGAAGAAGTATTTGCTTGACTGATTTTATTATTTCCTCCAACTTGTCTCAACTCCATTCTAGATATGGACAAGTAATAAGATAATTGTATAAAAGTCCAAGTAATCAAATGTGTAAGAACAATCAGAAACACATATGCTCCATCTCAGTAATATTTGCCATTACAACAAATACCCTCCTTAACTGTGCTGCTTCCCTTCCTCTGCCCTCAACTCAGATATTATTATCTTGTTTTTTATCACAGCCCTGGTATTATTTTGTCTATCTCTTAACATTCAATCTAAAAGCATTTCAGGAAAGAAGCCTTGTAGACTATGTGGGCAATGAACAAATAAAAGTTGTGAGAAGAATATTCTCCTTGCACACCTCGTGAAGATGCAGATTTGCGTGCAGCTGCTATTTTGAGTCTCGAACCAGGAACATGGTTATCCCAAACTTAGAAGAGTGTTTGGCTGGAGCTCTCTCTGAGGGAAACGTGCTGCATTCCCATGTTTAGCATTGAATCCCTGACCTTTCATGCTTCAAGTTTCCTGTTGGGCTGAGCAGGCTTTCGAGCCAGCAGAGGTTGACTCTGACCCCGTGTGCAGCTCCTCAGCACAGGCTGTGTTTAGTGCCACTTACACAGAACTGCACTGTGGTTTCTTTACACAGAAGAACAAATGCCTCAGGCTCCCCAGGTATTCCACTTTCCCATGCATGCCCTCCTGTCTGTTCCACACTAGAGAAAAAGCTGTTTTAAGCATTATATGGTTTAATCCTTTAGGAATGGGTGAAGCAAGCTTTTTGATAACCCATTCCAGACCAGCTCAAGAGAGCCAGGAGGAAGCAAAAGGCTTTTTTTTTTTTTTTTTCCTCCTCTTGATTTTGTCATTTCTTCCAGAACCCCTTGAGATTAAGGACAGAACTTCCTTAGAAAACCCAGGACTAGTCTGGAGCCCTTTTCCTTGTCCTTATGCAGTTACATCATCTCCTTCAGAAAGACATGTTAGAGTATAATCATTTAAAAGAGTCCCTCAGCATTCTCCTTGTTCTACTCATCCTCCCCATTCTGTATGTCAGTGCTGCACGTGGCATTCCTGCAGCAGCAGCTGCAGCAGTGTGGCAGGCTTTCTGCTGTGCAGAGTGTCACAGATCAGAACAGTTTTCTGAAAACCCAGTTCCTTATTTGAGACAGTCATACCTGCTCAGGGTAGGTGTGCAGAATATTGCTTCCAGTGTGTAACAACTGTGAAAAAAAAATGCTCTTCTCTCACATATGGGGCATTTGGCAGTGCAGCCAATGCAGGGAGTCTCTGGAGCATGAAAGTGAACTGACTGACAGCTTCTGCCAGGCATCAGTGGGGCAGTACAGATGTCACCACCCCTGGTTCTGGAGAGCTCTATAGTACTCCAGGTGGGGCAAGGCTAAGCCAGAAAACAGAAAATTCACCCTGGATCGAAGATTCATGGTCCTGGCCTGGCACATCCTGTGATGTGTTAGTGATATGTTAGTGATGTGTTCAGGTTTGTAGTAGACAGCATGTTCTTAGTAAGTGAGACTAAAATGATGCCCACAAAACCAAAATTTAAGCTTACTGATAAAGTTTCTTTCTAACTCTGTTAGAGTAGATGCTATGTAAATAAGCAGAAGACCCACTTCTGTTTAAAGCAGGAAAGGTAATGTATTTTTTTTCCTCCTTCCCCTACTCAATACAAAAGTGAACTGGAGACTGTCCTCTTGGGGAAAAACAAGTGGCCAATGACATTGAAGATGAGAAAAAAATCAAAGAGAGGACAGAAAGTCTGACCTACTTGTTCTGGTGCTTAGAGCACTGCTTCTCTTTATCCATGCTGTGGGAAGGATGTGTATGAATGGCATGAGCATGTGATTAGATTAGACTTCTAAAAATAGTGTCCACATTTTCGGTCTGGAAATAATTATATATTGTGTGTGTGGACATATACATCTAAGCTATATAGCTGTCCTCTTATCTTTGTTAAACCTCACTTATTATCCAAGACTCAACTGCAACTGTGTCAACCAGACACAGTTCTGATAGCTCTCATCGTGTGACATTAGCTCTGGGAGGGGGGTAAAAAATTACATAGCCTTGAAAATAGTTTGAAAAGATAATCTTGCATTCTTAATCACACAGCTTATGGCTTGTTTTGTGTAGAGGTTGGCTGGCAAAGTCAAGCTGTAACCCTGGCTGAGGAGAGGGCTGTGTACACAGAGAAAGTGCAGAGCTGGGGGACCCAAAAGAAGCAAAGGAAGAGACATAGAATATGTGACTTGGGTAGACAAGTAAAGAGATGGTGATGAGAAGGTGGAAAAAGTCCTGGGTGCCCTGAAATAAGTAGCAGTTTTGTCAGTAGCTGTCTGGGAGTCTATTGAATGAGGTCTTGCCAAGGGAAAGGTAGGGAATAAATTAAAAACAAAAGCAGGAAGGTGTAGAAAAAGAAAAAAGAAAACACAGAAGAAGAATTCATATAGCAAAATTAACACAACAAGTGTTTAATAGAGAGATAGACAGGAGAGTGTGGGAGGGAGAGAAAAAGAAGACAAAATCCAAAACTTCCGAGTAGCAGAACTCTCTGCTTTTTGGGGTTTTTTCATTATCTTTTTGTTCATTATCTCTGTTATGTGAACAGCTAGCACATTGCAAATTCACTAAAATATCTAGAAGAGCAGAACTTGTGCAACTGAATGCACTGAAGTATAACTGATTGGAAAGAAACAAGGGAAGAAAAATTGTCTTTTAACTTTATCTGTAAGGCCTGAATATCCAAGGAGATCCTCTTTGAGAAGAATAATACAGACAGACACTACTGAGGCAAAGTAGCTGAATGACCTGTTCAAGGTCATCTCACAGGCAACAGACAAAGCTAAAAAGCTTGGAGTTACATTGCACAGTGAATGAATTCATAAAGCTGACAGAAGGCTGGCATGTTCCAATACAGTTTTGTGGGCTCTTTTTGTTTTAATCTTCAAATGAATTCCAAAAATTGGGATGCTACTTTTTCTCCCTTTAAAAACTTCTTTATTTTGAGAATTAAACAGGTGTTCCAATACTGATTGAAGTCTTACAGCACTGCCTAGGGTGGCCCTTCTCTGTCTACTCCTCCAATCCAAAGCACAGTCCTAAAAATTAAGGAAAATCCCTCTTTGTTCTGAAGCCTGGATAGATATACTAAGCTATCTAACATAGCTTCAATGACCTGATAAGTACCAGTAAAGAATCATTATACTCTGATGCAACAAAGCAATTCCTCCCCTTGGAGTTTCCCTGCGATGTCTGCTTTCTGTAGTTAAACTGATTAATATTTCAAAAGACTGCAAACAACATAGCCATCGGGCACTGAAGGCCAAATTTCAATCTAATGCAAAACCACTAATCAGAAACTGAAGTAGAATTCATCTTTTAATTTATTAACTTGAGAGAGGATATCTTGCAAAGGGCCAGATGAACAGTACTTGTAAGTACTTCTCACCACAGCAAACAGCATCTGCTTTAAAGAGTGTCTGTGTCTTCAAGCTAAAGTATTAGAAATTTATATTAAATAAGCTCCTTGACAAAGTGCACTTCTAAATGCCATTTTGTCGAGCTTTTTATTGAAACCATAAGATTTTGGAGTATTAGGTATTTGATATCTTAGGATAGTACTCACAGTGCAGTCCTAGCTTTGTGTCTTCTAAGAAAGGAGATGTTGGAATATCTCTCTCCTCTGTTCAAGGAATAGTTTGCTGAGTTAGCATACAATTCTGGTGGAAAACCCTGCTGATTTACGAGAAGAAATCAATGATTTATTATATACTCTTTTTCCACTAAAGTGATTTGACTTCAATCAAAGAAAATCTCTGAAACAAAGTTTAACTTTAGCAACAAGAGTAGTAGAGTAAAAGTGGACCAATTACTCACTCCCCATCACTTGCATTATTAAAGAGCCATATAATTATTTTATGAATTTAAATATGCATCTTTTAAACTGTTGCTGTTGCACAAACTTCTGTTAGACTTTGTTTCTAAATTAGTTACTTTTACTGGAAGAGCATTAAAAAAAGTGAAGATGTTACCATGTAACGTAGAGTATCTGCCACTCCAGGAGGACTCACTTTTGGACTGCTTCCAGCACCCTGACCAACAGGGTGTCAGGTTGTAGCTCTGACTCTGTCAGAGTTTTCCAGGATTGTTTGTTTGTTTGTTTGGATTTTTTCTACTACATTTGTATTGTTAATATTCCTAGTAAAGAACTGTTATTCCTATTCCCAAATCTTTGCCTGAAAGCCCTTAAGTGCAAAATTGTAATTTGGCGGGGGTGAGGGGTTTACATTCTCCATTCCAAGGGAAACTCCAGCTTTCCCTGGCAGATACCTGTCTTTCCAAACCAAGACAATATCATACCAGGAAGAGTCTGATATCAGAGATTTGCATAAAAGACTCATAAATAGAAACATTTTAAGTGATGTGTCTACAATATCAGTAATATTGAATCTATAGGTATATTGCTGTGCATATTTAAAACCATGTTCTCAGGTGCCATGTATGAACAGTTCTGGTGAGGCCATCAGTGTTCCTGCTGCAAAGAAGGAGTACTGTATAATACCAAAAAGATAACATGATTGGTGATAATATTATTACATTCCACATACCAGTAGTGGATGTGTTTAAGAATTATGAGGAGAGCTGAGCTCAGTGGGTGAAGTTTTTTCAGGAATGTAGAAATTGGCAGACACAGAATAACGTCAAGGGATATCTGGAAATTTTTCAGGGTTCTGAGGTATCACTAAAAAACCCTATGAGGTCATCAGGCAGAGAAGTAATTTTAAATAAACATTGTTTGTCAAGAAAACAATTTTCCCATTGTTCCCCAGTGACCAGGTTCATTTCAGAACTGATGGTTTAGCTGCTAGCATCTCAGGAATACAAGTGGTAACTCCTGAAAACAAATCTCTTGGCCAAGTACTCCTGTTTCCTTTCTAAATAAGCTAAAATTGATCCCAAATATAACCACTTTAAGACTGAAATATAAAATTCACTTGACTTGACCTTTGTACTAATAATGAAATGGAGTCATGAGAAAGAAATTTGATGTCTCCATCTCTTCAGCCCAAGAGGACCTAATAGATGTAGAGTCATAAACTAAATTTTGAACACGTTTTTTAAAGCCCACATAGGGTTTTAGAAAGAAACAGAGCTTCCATTTTTCAGATTGTAAATTCTATTTCTGTATCTAAAATCACTGGCTTTGGGATTGTTGTATTTTGGGGAGAAGGCTTTTTGAGTCAACGAATACTAACTTTTTGTAATTAATTAATTAATTAAATTAATTTAATCCCTGTAAATGAATTAAAGGCTTCTATAGGGGTACTTCTGGTGTAGACAGTTACACGTAAATGACAAAATAGTCTTGGGAAGCCTCTTAAACAATATCCTAATCAAGGCAAACACTAAGACCAAACCACCAGCCACAGATGGCTGAAAGCTGTGTTTTTCTGCCTCAGATATGAGAGGGAATCCTCCTGTGTGTGTGGGATCCTCCTGCCTCTGCCAGGTGCCAAGGTGAGGAGCACGGCTCTGAGCAGCTCCTGCACTGCTCTGTGAAGGAGATTCTGGTGCCCTTTGTCGTGCTGGGTGGGGACTTGCCCTACCAGGACTTCCCTCCCAGCTTGCAATAAGATTTCTGTCATTAAGCCATGAGTGCAGACTTAGATGCAGGTGACAGAGCTCCCTTTGGAACACATGGTGTGGGCTGCATGTAGATTCCAAGCTCTTCCATCATTAGATTTAGGAGTTGTGCATGAAGACTCCTGGAATGCAGAGGTGTGTATTGATGGCCACTTTCATCAGGGTTGTTGACTGCACATTCGTGACTCATTTTTTTCAAAAGCTTTGAACACCAGCCTCCTTTGCCACTCTGGGTGTTGCAGTCCTATTGTTATAGTTATTATAAGAGTGTTATAGCACTGCGAACAATTAATTCATGGCAATGTGTCATTATATTAAAACTTCAGTAGTGATAGATTCCAAGACTTATTTGAAGTATGGCTGTTATAGATTCAGTTATGCATTTGGCCACGTGGGGCTTCACTGGAATTATTTTGGATTTATTTAACTGTAACTGAAACCAGAATTTTTCCCCATGGTAATTCAACATTTCAGAGTTTTGAAAGGCTTGAGCTGTCATAAAGAGCTAAAATGTAAGGTGTGAATGTACAAACAAACAAAAAGGAATGTGTGTGGGAAGAAGATGTATTCCCTAGTCTGGAAAAATTTAAATTAGAGAAGAGAAATTCTAAGAAATTTCTTAGTAGAAGTGTCAGTGTAGCTGTATTCATGGCAGCAGAACCAGACACCAGTTCAAGAAATAGTCAAATGAAAAAGAAAAACAAGACAGGAGAAGAAAGTAAAATAGCAATATACAGTGTGAGACAAGATTTCTGTTACAATCTGTCTGTCAACTCTGCTAAAGCCACTCCTCTGTTAAAGCCAGTGGGCACATACACCTTATCTATTGACAGGCTAAGGATGCATTATTTCCATTAGCAGGTTATCTAAAGCACAAGACTAGAAGGGTCTGGAATATTAAGAAGTCCTTTTTATAATTGCAGCAGTCATATAAAAAAGTTTTTCACATTCTTGGAAAATATGCTTCAAATACCATCAACAAAACAGTTCAAAAACCACGACTGAAAGAGCAGGCTAAAGCTAAAGTACATTTGGAAAAGACTTTTAGAAAGACTAAGCACTTTCCTGGTGCTCTGTGTTTTGCAGTTACAGGAATTTGCTAAATACAACTCTCCAGAGAAAAACTCCAGTGGGCTCAACTGCTCTGATTTGGCAGAATGAAAACCAATCCTCCTGACTGCGAGTGTGGTGGCAGGGTGTTCACCCTGTGTAATAGATTTTTCACTGTGATAATGAAATGCTGATTGCCAGACAGCAAAATGGATGCATCTTAGTAACACAAGATCAATTTGACTTCCTTATTATAACAAAGGTAGCATTCATTTTTCTCAGTTAATCAGCCACATCATCAGCATATCTCAGCTGCAGTCAACTAGTGATTATAAATTGACTCTGGGGTCATTTGGTCTCTGCCTTGCAAAGGGAACATTTTAAATAATGTTCTCATTTTCCTGTGCAGTATTGGAAATCATGCACATGCACACATAAGCAGAGAGTAGACTTGATTTTCTTTGCAATTTAGCCAAGATCTGGAGTCTGTCCAACAGCAATTAAATCACGCCACCTTCTTTAGACTTCAACAGAGTGGGGCAATTTTCTCCTGTTGTGAAAGGGAATGTTTCTGTATAATTATTTGGTCAACAGGAAGATCAGACTCAAGTTACATATAGTGATGATTTCTTATTCCAGTCCATGTATTGTAGCTGTAACAATGGTATGCAAATAGTTCTCATGGGTATTGAAACAGGTTTTTTGTCTCTCCTCTCCTCCTCTCCTCCTTTTTCCTGTTCCTTAGCTGTGGGTGGAAGAAAACAGATTCTTTGGATTGTAGCCCCACTTTCGTATATAGATTGATTAACCTTTTTAACTTTATTAGCAGCAGGTAAAAGAAAATATTTACATTCTCTTCCTAAACTTTTGGGTCTTTAACATTTGCATCCTCTGAGCTCTTTCTGTGGACTTGGAGGGATCAGAAACCATGCAGGAACAATTTGTAGGATGTCAGCACGTAGGTTTAGATCACTGCAGAGTGTGTAGAGGGAAGAAAGTGCTTTAATTTACCTACATGATGAGCAGGAACATCCTAAAGTAGAGGAATCTGGGAAACTGAAGGAAAAAAGGGGCGGTTGATACAATGATGCTCTTCAGAGGAGTTATGAACTTGTGTCTCCCACCCAGCATGAAAATATGTCCCTACAGGGTGCAAGGGTTTCACTTCACCTTTCCTCTAACGTGCTGGATACCCACCAGCTCAGGATTTTCCGAAGTGAAGGAAACCTTTCAGTAGCCAAAGTGATTATCAGCATAATGTTGTCAAATGTCTCAAAAAATAATGCTGTCAAGAAGAAGGCAGGCACAAAGGCCTTCAAATACCCAATATGTTCTGAGCAACTTAAGCCAAATCAGACTGTCTTTCCCATAAACAATTGAATTGGCCATGAATTTACAACTTAAGATGACATTGTCTTACTATAGTTACCATTTTCTTTAACTTTTAACTTAATTGCCTTCCTCCCCCCCCATCTTGTTGTTTAATTTGGAAATCAGCTCTAGGGAGAGTTATTTATGCTCAAAACTTGGGTGGTTTTCACATCTTGTAAAGCCAAACTACAGACTAAGTCAGGAGTGAATCTCATCCAGTTAAAACAGATTGGTATTTTTCAATCTGTTATTTCATTGCACTTCGAATGAAAGTTACCTTTTGTGTGTTCATATTTCATGACTACTCATAACAGATATGGAGATCATAGCTTAACTCCCATTGCTTGAAAATTGCATCAGCAGGTGTGCTTAACCTAATCTCTGATCCCTTCTATGGGAAAAAATTCTGAATGCTTTCTGATAGTTTTTCCTTCTCTCTCATATCCCGTTCCTATCAGAGTTCATTTATATTCTCCCAGCTTACTCATGCCAGCCCTGACCAATTTAAGAAGCCTGCTGCCAATGTGCAGACTTCCCCAGAGTCTGCAACATCATAAAGATAAGCACTGATGTTGCTAAGAGAACCATCCCTGTCTCTTGCCTAGGCTTTTTGTAAAGCAGATGAAGTGAAATAATAATATTAAGCTAAATGTGATTAATAAGATAATCACATTTTTCATCTCAGAAGTGTTTCCATCAGCTCTCCTGTTTCAGATAAGGGAGGTCTCATTTTCTTTCATGCTTTATCTTTTCAAAAGGAAAAGCATAAATAAATTTTGCAAGGTATAGGTGTCCTTTTTCAGTTTCAATCTGTTATAAAGGATTATTCTACCAGGTAACCCTCAAAGGACAAAACCTGTTGTGCAGGTTTCTTTGTGTTGCACTTGTTTTGTCAAGTGAGTCCATATAATCAATGCGAGCTCAACTAATATCTCCATGTTAACAGAATTAAGCTTAATTATAGAAAAAAAATCAAAGGAAATACTGTACTTCTTGGTGTTCAGACTTTGGTTACTCAGTCAGTGTTTATGGGGCCCTTCCAGCCTGATTATGGGGGCCTGTATGTGGCTTGTATCCAGGAAAGCACTCAGGAGCAGGTTTATGGTTTAATGGGCATCTAATGTGCTGGATTAAAAATTATTGGAGCTGTACAATGCCATCAGTTTTGGACAGCAGTCTTTGTCAGTGCCAGCAGAGGTTTTTGCATCAGTCAAAGGTAAATGTTGACCACTGGCACCATATGGACTCTAACAGAGAGCTGTCCCTTGTGTTTGAAATGGTTGGTTTGGAGGGTATCAATTCTGCAAGCAGCAGCTTGTGATGGGTCTGGGAGAGTAACTGCTCTATTATGGATCACATTCAGGATCCTTTTACTTGGGTGAGGTGCTTTTGCTTTCTTATACCCAGATCTAATCTCATGGCAATTCACTTAATTACTGAGGAGATTGCTCATTCATTCTATGCCCTTTTGTGTGTGCTCACATACCTCGTACAGCTCAGGGTGGACTTCATGCCAAGAAAACCCTCAGACAAAATCAGATGTTCAACCACTGGAATATGAAGCAAAGTAACAGTTTGCAGTGTCTCTACTTCCTGCACCACTGTGGGGAACAGGGAAACTGGGCAAGAGCCAGCCATGGGAGCTGCCTGCAATTGAGAGCATCAGAGGTAAATTAAACCAAGGCCAACCAGGTGCTCTACAAACAATTCTTCAGAACTGGTGCTGTGCAGCCAAGAACTTCAGAAAAGCTTTTCATAAAGCAAATGCATGCTAGGCTTTTGCCCACAAACTTCTAGACACTTAAATTTTGAAGACAACTCTAACCAAAGTAACTCCAGGAGTAGAAAAACAGCTTTGCAGCATTCAGTTTTTCTGCTGATAGTAAAAAGTCCTCTGACATTCCCAACAAAAAGGTCAGATGCTGAAAGGTTCTGAGCAACCATAATTTTCACTACAATCAACCTCTGAAAATTACATACCTTCAAGGACTTGACAGAAAGAATTCCTACAGGAGAAGGTATGGGAGGGTCTGGCTTTTGACATGCCAATCAGGAGAAGTAGGTGTTTTCAGGTAAAAGACCAATTGATTAGGAAAAAGAACTTTTGATTGTTTCAATCTTTAATGTTATCACTGACTGGAGACCAGTATGTCCCTGATTTGTCCTGTGATGGGAAAAGAGGTGTCTTGTGCCTTGTTAGGAACCTGGCCAGCAAATGAATTAGTGTGAACAGACTCTGAAAAGAGTTGCCCACACTTCTTCTTGGCTGAGAGGATCTTGTCTGTGTCAAGTAGCCTGGGCGTTGGGGAAATACAAGCACTGAGAAAAAATATGTGGGGCACAGGCAATGCCAGCATGTTGTCAGACTGGAACAGGACTAAATCCCTTTGATCTGGCTGTGTGTGATATTCTAGCCCCTCAGGAATGAGGCAAAGTGCTGTAAATCTTATTAGAGGAGAAATTAGAAGGAAAGATAGTTAGGAGACAAATAAAAATGCAGTTGTGGCCTAACATAGTAGTATTATTATTTCATCCTGAAAGGTGCATGGGGATTTGTAAAAGGTTTTGAGTTGTGATGGTTTTGAGGTTTCTGCAAGATGAAAACAAAAGTGATAGGAGTGGGGAGAGAATGGCTATTCAGGTTTAATTTGGGCAAAATCATTCTGTAAAAGCTTTAAAACCAGCTTAAATGCATCTGGGGAAAAAATGGTTAAAGATATGCTCTCTCGAAATTCCAAGTAAGGAGATTATAGATAAAAGGGAAGTCTGGGAGAAAGAATAAAAAGACAAGACAAAAAAGACTTAGAAGAAATTTTCCTTTATATCCAACTTCATAAAGAGATATAGAAATTTCGGTTTGATTAACTTATTGTCCTGTACGGCTGAATTGTTTTCCAGCTTGTAATCTTCAATTAAAAACAAGTTTGAAAAGAGTGAAGCTTCTAAGTTTCTGGAAAAACCCAATTGACGTTAGTCATAATTCTCTTAATTCCATTTTAATTTTGTGGGTTTACTGAACTACCTGATGTAGTTTCAGCAGAGACTTGCATTCCTTTTTGGAACAGGATATAATTCTTGTGCTGATGTCTGTGGATTGCCTCAGAAAACTTCAGTCATTAAGATTTTCTTATTAGTGATAATCCTGTAAAGGGAAATGCAAATGTATGTTTATTAAATTGTTTGGCCAAATAGAAGAGAATGTCATGTGAAAGCTACTTGGAGACCTTTTGAACTTTCTGAGGTGGTAAATTTATCCACCTGGACTGGTATATAGTGTTCTTCACCTGGAAATGTGCCTCTTTGATAGCAATCACCCCTCAAATACTGATATTACGCAGGAGGAAAGGGTTAATAAATTTCTCCAGTGCTAAAGGCTGAAGTTAAACAAGTTGCTGTATGTTAGAAATTCTGTGCTGAAGGAACTTGAAGGACAGTGTCTCAGCTGTCATGCTGCCTTGATTCCTTGAGGAGAGCCAGCTGCAGACACAGAGCCCCAGCTCTGTGTGTGAGCAGAGGTCATTTGCATGACTAGCAGTGACCTTTTGTGGTCCTTGTTGCTGTGTCCATGTTTTCCAAAGACAATATAGAACATGAGGCATAAAGATGTGGCCTTTTGGATCTCTATTTCTTACAGAGTCAAATTGAAACAAAGAAAACTAGTGAGGGTAATGCTTCTCATAGAAAGTGTATATTCTAGTAATAAAAAAAACCAACAAACAAAAAAAACCAGAAAAAAGATAAATAGTAACAAAAAGTTTTCTTTGTATATGTTTTCCCTAAGCAAATCTGCTAGGGAAGGTGCACTGTCACTTGGTTTTTCTCTTCACAGTATTTCCTATCTTTACCCTGGAACAGGAAGTCTCTCCAAGGGCTGGGAACATGAAATGGTTACACCCATGAATTAAAATGCAAAAGTATGCAATGAGGGACAAGGAAACTGGAATTTAACAGCTTTCAGCTGGCCTTCCTAGGTACAGGAAGTGATATGGAGTGATATGCTTCCACATCTCTTCCTAATGAAATCCATATGTTAGGGAAGTGAAGCTCTGTGATACATCCCACAGTTCTTGGGAAAGGCTACAGCATGTCTGACATGTGGAACTCAAAACTACTTATCTTCACTTGCTGAATGCACAAATCTCAGTAGTTGGTCACAGATTTGCACCCTATAATGTAAAAGCAATTGCTGGGCTCTTCAGCTGCATTAGCAACAAAAACTCCCAGGAGGGATCAAACTGCATCTTTCATGTTCTTGAAAGTGCAGTTGGCTTAATATTCCCTTGGAAACATTATCTCTGGCTTAAAATGGCTCTAAATTTCAGTCAGAGCTGCAGTGGGTTCCCTAAGTACACCTGAGATAATTTTAAAATACTGTACTAAGATACTGGTAGAATACTAGCTCTACAAAGCCTGCATAAATCAATCAGTAGTCATCATGTAGGATGTGATAGGATGAAGGACTGTGGTTGCACTTTTAATAAAGTACCCAAGCTAGGATGCTTATCTGTTAAAGTCTGAGATAAGGCTGTTGAAGGGCTGATGAGAACCAAGTGTGGAGTTGCTCTTTGAATGCAAGCATGGAGCATTTCCATGTAACCAAATTCAAACAGCTGAGGGCTGGTGGCTGCATTAGATCCCTCAACTGGAGTGGGCTAATTAATGCTTTTTTCTCTGTTTTTTCACAGAGCTCTCGAAAGTAGAGGTATTTATTCTTAGACTCTAACTGAACAGTGTCTTCAGCTACTCTCACACTTGGGTCTTTGCTCTCTCTGCTCATCTATCCAACTGTAGACTCTGACATTAGGAAGTGGGAAAGCATACATTTATCTACAGGCATATTTGCCTGTTCTTTGGAACAGGTGCTGCAGGTGTGTCCTGTATCTCTAAGTTCCTTTTCTTGACACAGATATTTGTAAAGTCCCTAGCTAAGCCACTGCCACTTCTACTATTTTCTCATCATCTCCTGTCCCACTTTTCCATTTAACTTCATGGCCTTGTGTTTACTCTCCTAAAGTGTGACACTTTACTATTTTTGTACATATTTTTGTGGATTTGTAATACCTTTGGAGGTATTCCCTCCATCCTTCCCTTTTCATACCAGGTCAAAGGGATGCTTTTGGGCTTTGAGTACTTCTGGTTTTTTCCTATATCTTAAAAAGACAGTTTTTCACCCCGCTTATATTGTCCTTGCTTGCTGGAAGGCTCTTTGCAATCAGGATTCAACTTCTGACTTTGCTGCAGGTCCTTTGATACCCTGTGCTTGTCAACTTTGCTGTTGCTATAAAAGAGAGCCATTAAAGTTCCTCTCTTATCCCTCATCTTTTCTGGTTTTTGCCTTATGAAATTACTGTCTGCTCTGGGCAGAAAGGCTTTCCTCCACTGTGTTGATACAGGTCCTCATATAGAGTGAGAAGCCAGTAAATCAATATAATTACCCTGACAAACATAGCTGAGAATATTCTCCTGAAGTTTCTTCAGCTTTATTATTGGCACTCCCCTGCATTTGTCCAGGTTTCATTCATTTTTCTCTTAAACCTTTTGAATTTTAATAACGCCTTCTGCTTAGTAGATCCACTAAAGGCAGCATTTTGACAAAAATTTATTTCATAAAAATAATTTTCTGAAGAAAAGGTCTGTTTTACAGGATGCATCTTCATATTCATTTGAGATAGTGCCAAGAGCTGCAGCAGACTATCCAGGATTGCCTTCTGAAGCACAATACTGTCAGGTCAGCCATGGCTCTTTCAATAAGCCATTGGGAGTCAATTAAAAGTTTTCTGTGTTCTGCCCTGCTCCAGCAGTGACAGTTCCCAAGGTCAGGTCGGGTCAGGTTTGCATCAACCACGCTGTGATTTTTCTGTGCAAGATTCACACGAGTATTCACAGGCCATTTCACTGACCTTTGTTAGCAAAACTCTGACATCGTTTAAAAGCCTTTCTAAAAGTGAGAGAAACACAGTTGTCAGGACATTTTGAACTCTGGTGTGCTTGTGTAGTTCCTATTGCAAAACTCCATCCCTTTGCTTGCTTAAACCCTGCGTGACAAGACACCTGTTTTGTGAGAAATTATTTTTCCTTGTCTCCAAAGAAGACTTTTTCTGATGGAAATCTTGATTCATGATATGTAGAAGACTTGAGAAGGAAGATGCACCAGAAAACAAAAGGAAAAATTATCTAAATCTGATAAAAGAACAATATTAATTTAATCTTCCTTCTTCCCTCTTTTTCTAGTACCTCATTACAAAAGGTAGAAATATCCATGCAGTTCCTCATACAGAGCTCTGACTCTTCCTCCTGGCTCTGTCTCCTATCTGGTCCTTGATTTTCAAGGAGGCTGTAAATTACTCTGATATTTTTGTTCCCCATATCATTAAAAATGTGGTTGACATAATCAGTGTGGTGTATAATTTGGGGGAAGTAGTGAGTGTGTTGTAATGTTTCCTACTCTCATTTCAAGTATTTTGTTGTCTTGTGTCAGGACGAGGGCTGGTTTTACAGCCAGCTCCTGGTTTTGGCTGCTTTAGGCAGGAGTAGGGGTGGCTCCAGAACAGAAGTAGCACAATGAGGAGGTGACACCATTTTGCCTTCCTCTTTCACTCCTGGGGATGAGTAAGGACCAGAATCAAGCCTGGGAGAACCTTCAACACTGTGAGCAAGCAGAATTTCACCATGCTCTGGAACAAGGAGGGAGCCCAAAAATAGGCAAAGACTCCATTTTCTCAAAAACATAGAGTCATCAGAAATCCATCTTCTGCTTAGGATGTTCTTCTGAGCAATGGAGTCAAAACAGGAAAACATTTGTTTCCCAATAAAAGCTCTCTGATAGGCTCTGAATTCAGAAATCAAGACTTAGTGTAATGTGGTCAAAAAGGCTGACCTCTGTGTTGTTTGGCTCTTCAGAATACTCTGTAATGAAAAGAATTTAGGTATTTACCTACACTGAGCAAGGCACTCATGAGGGCTTGTAGATCTGGAAAAGCTGTGTAGTCCTTGTCCTTCACAGAGCTTAAATAAATCCAATAAAATGTACTCAGTAAAGTGCAATTAAACTTTGTGGGATCCAAGCCATAAAATGTAACTTTTCAAAGGAGAACTTGTCCTTTTTCTATCTGCTTCCACAATGTCGTCTGCCAAATAACGCCTAAAAACTTAATTCAGCCTCTAGGATAGAAGTAGAAATTTTTACTCCTTTGTTCTCAGTTTGTGGTAAGTTTGCTTCAAAATTCAATGCCACTCATACCCAGGAGTGTAGACTCTTATACCCAAGCTGTCTGTAGACTCTTGTCTGAGTTAATTTAATATTAGGAAAAAACATACCTCAAAACTAAGAAATAGAGGGGACCTAGGTACTTACAAGTATGAAAATGCTTCATGTTTCACATTGATACCTTTAAACCTAGTAAGTTATTGAACTGATAAGGCATTGTTGTACCCAAGTTGACCTAAGTTTTAATTGAGAATTTAGGACCCTTAATGAAAAAAGAAAATGAAACGTCTCATTCTAATTAACACAAAATTACATGTTGCTCTTGGATGAAATGACTGCCATTTTAATTTCATTAATATGTTGATTGAGTCAGCTGTTAAAAAATCCTCTTAATAAAAAACCTTCATCCAGTCATATGCTAGGCATTGCTATTATACAGTAATGATCATTTTATTGAGAGAAATGGTAATACATTGTAATTTCTGGTCATAAAAAGCTATAAGTGTACAATATCTATAAAGGAATTTAATAGAATAATTTCTTAGCAAAATGAAGTGTCTTTTTCAGGTTTTCAGAAGTGATTTTAGTTTTCCATCTGCAGAATAAAAAAGACTGAGATGAGTTTAGGGATATTTATTTTTCCAGCTTTCTAGAGGCAGAACTTCAGATACTGGGACAACAGATGCAGTATAAGACCTGTGAATTATTTCAGCAGTAGTGCAGTAAAGACATCTCTTAATATAGCAGGCTATTTTCAAAAGTATTTTTGATACTATACAGCCTGGAATCTGAATTAGTAATTTTGCAGCAAATTCTGTATCACCAGAACTGCTGCTTTCTCTGCTTCCTCGTGGCCTTGCAGTCCAGCACAGCAGGGTGATGCCTGGTAGCTTTGAAGGAGGAATGGGCCAGGACCAGCCAGGGTGTGCTTCTAAGACAGTCACTGACCCAGACCCATCTCAGGAGCAGGATGGGGGCAGAGCAGTGATTTGTGGCTTACATACAGTGTGAGTAAACCAGCGTATTTTATGGAGACAGTCTGAGTGATCCCATAAATCCTAGCACTACCCATATACACCTCTCACAGGGTTTGGTGTTTATTTTTCTCCATTACCCAAAGCTTTTCATTGTTTTATTTGTATATGGAGGTGTCTGTGTGTAGGCATATGGCATGGTTGTGAATTGGTAGGGATTACAGAAGTCTTCAACAGCTTTCATGGTGATATTTTAATATCCAGCGTTTCAGAGCAATTCCACTTCTAGTATGGCAAATTTGTTCATTCATGGGGTGTCTGCATGAATTACTGTGTTTCTCCAGTCCCAGTGTTGCTTGCAATTTGTCCTAACTCATGTTCTTCTGCAGATATTAAAAATTTCCTACTTATGTCTTTTTGATATGATTATATAAAACAGGTTAGAGCAGCAAGTTTAGAATCTTCCACTGTTTAGATATTTTGAGACCTGATGAATGGGGCATTGAATTGGGCAAGGAACAGACGGAAAAGGGAAATGGCAGCTAATGAAAGGATGCATGAAGTATGAAAGACCTTATTTGATATTTTCACTAAAATTCTAGTCTGTGTGCACTTGCAAAATATTCTGATAACAAAAATTGAGGTTTTATCAATCAGTAGACAATTGAAATACAGTACAGAAAAAAAAAAATTAAAAAATAGCTCCCTGTGAGATCTGGAACACTGAAAAAAAAATCAGAATTCCAGACTGTATTTTGAGGCATTAGTCCTACAGGTTAATCCTGTAGATTGCAGTAACTACTATGGAATAGACCCATATGTATTTTCAGATGTCATTTCAAGAAGAAATAAGTACAAATGTTCCATGAATAAGCAGGGAAGCTTCTTTCCATTTTTGCAGCATTATAGCAAAATAATAATCCTCGATATTTTAAAATGGAATTTGATGGATTTACAAAAGGGCTCAGATGACATGATTTTAGCTCTAGCATGGCATGTCACATACATTGGCTCCAGAGTATTCTCAAAATATGGAGTAGTTTGTTAGATACCTCCACCCTACTATTCTCCAGCCTTGGCTATGGTTAATGGTGTTTGTATGTGAGAGTAAAATCAATTCATATGAGTGAGAATTACAGAAGAGAAGGTGTTACTTTCAGACATTTATACATTGCTGTGTCCCAATCTGTGATTCCCAAGTAAAGAAATTTTGTCAGGTAAGTTCCAATCTTCTGGACAAAAATAGAGATCTGCTGGCTTTGGCTTTTGTAGCACTGAGACAGTCAGTCAAACACAGTCTTGGATGACAAGGTTAAACTATAGCAACAGCTCTGTGGATTTAAAACAAAATTATAATGGAGATAGCAAACTTAGTTTGTGAACTAAAGGTCACTATTTTAGGGAGGCACTGTATAATTTCACATCGTTACTGACTCATCTTCATTCCTTGGTATGGATTACTCATGTTTCTGTTAATATAATTGGGGGTGGTTTGCAATTGAGACTGTTTGGCTGCTGTCAGCTGGGATAGAGGTGCTTATTAACGTCGCTTTAAGGGTGAGTGGGTGTGCGCACATGTTTCAGAAACATCTCAGTCTTGAAACTGAATTTGGAGCTACGCATTTAAAGGAGCTTATATTTATTTGTTTCAGCTGGATTCTTTCCAATTATCCTCTCAAATTCGAGTAAACATCCATCAAAATAATCTCAGACAGTTCTAAGCAATATACTGTAAACACTTCATTGTTCAAAACCAGCCCTCAAAATCATTGCAGCAAGAGCATACCATGTATGTATATCCAAAGGGGTCATGTTAGCTGGGGGAGATGTAATTGGATCCTGAGCACATGGGAGAAAAATCTACCATGCTGCTAGTGAATAGTTTTAAGATGCTTAGAAAATGATTGATCTCTTCCTTTGTTATTCCTAAAAAAAAGAGGTTTTGAACCAAGAAGCATTACAGCATACATACAAGGAGATTGTCAAAGAAAATTTGCCCATGTCTATAAAAATTGCCAAACAAGGCTTCCCTATTGATTATTGATCAGGTGTTACTTTCATCATTGGCTCTTTAACAAGTTGCATTGGTGTGCTGAAAGTGACTCTGAGGTGTGACATTCATAACTTGGCTTTCTGGTGCTGAACCCACTCTGGGCTTTTGCAAAATCTATGGGTTCATTCTGCTTGCATGGAGCAGGCAGGGTGAGCTGTAGTACTCACCTCAAGAGCTCCTTGCAGTACAGATATCCACTAGCATAAAAGTATGGATCAGTCAGAATTAACAGATGCCTGAGGATTTTGTGAGTCCTGGGAGGTGGTGAGTACAGAGAGGGTGTTAAAGCTCATGACAAGGAATGTTGTATCCTACAACAATGATTTTCCTAATTCATCTAAAACCCACGCATTGTGATTGACTTGAATTTGCATTTAGAGTCATCAAAACCCCAGAGTAAATTATTTTAAATGCAGATGAAGTATCTACATTCATGTTCTAATATTGAAATTATAAGTAAAAAAGTTGACGTGTAAATAATTGTACTGTCTTGTTCAATCTCTCACAGTGTGTTCAAAAAGCATCATTGCAATCTAAAAGACCATTTTTTAAGACAGGAAGTATATTTAATTTTTACTATTCTGCTTCATGAAATAAAGCTAAGCTAGTCTGTTTATGCAACTAATTGGTTTGGGGGTTGATACTCAGCCTAAAAATACCAGTTGTCCTTTATTTGGGTCTTTGAGAAACACATGAACTTCACATATGACATGGCAAGAAAGAGAAAGCTAGAAGTTAATGGACATTGCTTAGCTCTGTACTGTTGGAGAGAATTGTTATACAGTAATCTGCTCTCCTCAGAGGGCAGCTTGAACCACCTTTTCCTGTACTCACCTACAGACCCACTGGGAAAACCAGAGAGTGCATGTCAGCCTCTGGCTGTTGAAGGACATGCAAGAAGTTGCTAAACCATAACCTGAAAGGAGAATCAGTCTGAAAATATTTGTGTAATGTATTTAATCTATTTCTGACCAGCTGTGTTTACAGAATAGATTAGCTGTGAAATTGTATTCAAAGCAGGTTTTTTTCCCACAAAAAATAAAAACATAGAAAAATGGCATAAGATTATGTTGTTCCTCATTTGCATTCAGGTAGCTTTAATATCAGCAGCAAATTCTGCTTTGACTGTTAAATGCAAAAGACTTGGAAAATATGCTGCCACTTAAGTTTTACTGAACTGAGAGAAAGACTTGTTCTATTTCCTTATTTAGTTTTGCTTTATCTCCTTCTCCAAACTTGAGTGGTTCAGCATTATCTGAGTGGCAAAGCCTTTTCAAAGTCGTCAGTGCTGAGCTGCTTTCCAAGACAATACCGTTTTAATTTCTGAATGCGTATTTTGGGTTTAGGGGAGCTGTGAGAATTTGTCTTTGTCTACCTGGTGAAGACAACCCATAATTTCTTTACTCCAAAATAGACCTTGACTTCTCGTGGCATTTTGCACATGGAACATCTCCCTGCTATTACTGTCTGCTGTTTAAATAGGACGCGCCTTCTCGCAGGGAGGGCTCACGGGGAGCGCTGAAACTTTCCGAACGCGCACGACTTTCTCTCCTCAGTGTTGAAGTCCACCCACTCACAGAGTGGGAGCCTCATAACACAGGTAATTGGAGCGTCAGGTGCTGCAGAGCTGGGAGCAGGAATGCTTGTGTGGAGGTACTGGGACATGGCAGTGCCTCTGGGAGCCTGGAGGAAGCACCGGGACCCTGTGGAGGGAGAGCAGTGCTGGTGCGTCTGCACAGAGCTCCTGTGCAGTCAAACTTTGCTGTGAGCATCGGGACTGTATCTGAGACTTTCATGGTTTTGTATTATCTTTTTGTAATAGGGGAAGGGAAGGAGTGCTTAATTGACAGTTCCTAGTTCTGTGAAATAATTGTAGAACAGTTTGAGTTGGAAGGGACCCTTTAAAGGTCATCTGGTCCAACCCCCCTTCAACAATCACAGAATAAGTCCACATAAACAACGATTCAAGCAGATTCCATTTGCTTGCTATAAATTGACTTTCTACAAGTATGCTTGCTTTTTTTTTTTTCTTGAGTTTAATGAGTAGAGCAGGCTTTTTGCAGTCTGTTTCTCATCTCCTACACACAATGTTTGTTAACATTCACAAACATGAAATGCAACAGGCTCTTCACCACTTTTCTCTTTTTTGCATTTAATTTATTACTCCCACAGCAACGAAGCTGTAGGACTGCACCGTGGTGCAAATATCACTTAGATACATTTATTTTTCATTCAAGTAATTCAAATATGTCCATGAGTAGCTGAAATACTAGACAGAGAAGAGGTCTTTTGGATCTTGTATTTACATCAACTCTACATCTTGCTATGAGAGCAATGCATAAATGCATCTAAATATGTTGCAAAATTATGTAATCATTAAAGCATACTTTTGAAAGGAATAAACAGAACAAGAACAGGGAGAATTTTTACTTTTTATTGCATCCGTGCCATTAGAGGTTAAGAGAAAAGCAGGATAATGTGCAGCTTTTCAATATTTCATACACAGGTCAGGCAATTTTATTCAGGCAATTTTAAGGTCCTGGCCAGCTGTAATTGAGGAAGGGTGTCACTGAGCTTAATTTTAAATGTACTTGATTGAATCTGGAGTAAGATATGGCTTTGTTTTATTTCAGTATTTTCTTTTGATCACAGAGGCAGGGATTACTGAGCATATAGAAAATTCAGAACTTTTTTGTATTCTGTGCAGTTGACTCAGTTTGTGGTTTTGAGCATGACAATATTGAGAACAAGAGATTCCCTCTGAGGACTGACATACAATAATCTGGAAGGGATACCTCTATAGCCCTGTACACTTCTTGTAAAGGTGTTCCCAACCTATTCACCAGAACCTTTCTATTTGAACTATAATCACATCTCTTATGTTAATAATGGGGTTTTAATATTTTTTAGTGTATGCTCTGGTTACAGGTGTTCAGCATTTGCTGCAATGCTGAATGTTATTTGCAGTGTGTACTTTAGTGGTTTATACCCCTCTGAGACCCTCCTGCAGACAAGAAATACCCCTCAAAGCATCCAGGCACAGCAACCTACTCTCTTCCCAAAATTTTGCATAGACCTGAAAAGGGGCAATGAGTAAAGACTCTCTTACCCTGGGGCCAGTTCTGTCCTCCCTTTGACAGCCTCCTAGCTAATGCAGTTTGTTCACTGAATGAAATGACAGCTGTCTCTGCTGACATTTTTCTGAGGAAAAAAAGACTGAAAAAAAGAAATTTTCTTATGTCTTCTTTTAAAAAAGCCTAGAGAATAATAACAAAAAAGCAAGCTAAAAGGCTGTTCATGCCACCCTGAACTATGATCCCATCTGATATATGACAGGCACAGAAGAGAAAACAATTATACCTGCAACTACTTCAACAGACAGGTGTACTTGCCATATAATATTTAATGTTTTTGAAAGCCACCCCTTGCCTTCAGTGAGGGAGAGGCCATAGTTAAAAGTCAGGGTGAGTGGTGCTGCTCATTGCAACTCAGGTAGACTGGCTTAAACTGAATGGTTGCCAACTAGATATCATCTTTAGAGATATATGGTCAAGCTGGACTCGAGAAATGAATCTTGAATAGATCTCAATAGTGATTTTTTTATAGCTTCCTGTGCTGATAGAGATACTGAGAGATCAAAGAAGACTGTTTTTCAGTGTGCTCTATTTGCTGAATACAGAAAGGCATAAATGGCAAGAATTTTAAAATTAGTTGTTGGTTTACTGATTTCTGTTCTTTGTAATGCTTTGCCTTGTCTGAGGAAAGGAAGATTAAAGAACTCAGCTAAGAGGGGTCTGCAAGTTCTGCTGGTGTTGAGAAGTGCTGTTATTTACCTGATCAACCTCATCCATTTTATGTTATAAACAGTTTTGCAGATAAACATCTGCACTGCTGTGGGTGGAGAAATTCCACATGCACTGCTGTGCAGCAGCGTGCCCCCCTAATAACCACTACAACACGAATCCCCTGAGCAGAGCCTGTAACCACAGTGTCTTTGTAGAAGCAATTTTTCATTACTCTAAGTTATATAGACTACCCCTTATACCAGCAAGAAGTAATTGCAGAGGCTTAGCATGGTATAATTAGCAGCTTTATTATGCCAGTTGGGGGAACATTTTATATTAACACTGACAATTTTCCTGAGAGTTTTCTGTGAAAAACAGAATGAGAACATGGATGTGATGCTAAATCTATCAGGTGAATGTTTTCCAGTATAAAGTCACCTTTCTAACATCTTACTCACACTGACATATCAGTTGTGGCTCCAGAAACTTCCTAGCAGTACTGCTTGCCTCAACAATGAAACACTGCTGTGCAAACAAATTAATACAGTAATTTGGGGTTTAAGAGCTTACAATAATCTATGAAGATGTAGCTAATTATTTAATACATTAACATTAAGACTGACAAATCTGTCAGAGTAGTGACTGAATTTAATTACATATTTCTGTTATGTTTATGTCTCTTAAAAAATAGTATATTATCCATCATTGCTCAATGCCCAGGTAAATTTAATCAATTTATTATTGACTCAGAGATGTCCTCTCAACACTTAAGGTAGTTACGTCACTGAGTAGAAGCTAATTTTTTAAGTAGACCTCTAGGCTGCAGCCATCCATGACACTACTTGAGTGATATCCTGTCACCAGAGGCAGCATCAGCAGGGGAAGAAAGGTGTTCTGCCTGCATGACACTCATCTGGAGTGGCATTATTCAACACCTTGCGTGCAGTGTGGGACGGCGAAGGGTTTGAAAAGATGTTCTCACAGCACCTTGTGGTAATGGAGCAGAAAGGAGTGAAATGATTTTGTTGAATCCTATATTTGCAAATGTGGGTGGAATTCTCTGAATAATTTTGGCTGAAATGAAGCCTTTGCTCAATTTCCTCCCCTGCCTGGGGGAAGTGAACCCACACCCCCATTGGGAACACTTCAGTCAGAAGGCTACCTCTTCATCTGGGGTAGTATTGCCTCATGCCCTGGATTGCATATAATAATGACATTTTGTCAATAATCAACAAGTAAATTGGCTGGGGAAAGGCAGAATGGGAGTGAACCCACAGCCCAGAGATTAGGGCACTCATCTGGGAAGCATTTAGCCAATTTTTCTCTAAAAGAATCAGGGAAGGGAGCTGAACCAAGGGCTCCCTTTTATTCACCTGGCCTTGGAACTGAAGCACATCAGGTGACATCCAGACTTGTACTTGGAGATTATCATGAAAGAATAACAGCGCATAACAAATAGTGCAAAGGAGGCTTAGCATCGCTTCTAAAATTATTTCACAGAGTGTCTGACTTTCAGGAAATAGTGTTATCTTAAAAAAAACCCAAACACTCTTTCTATACCAAAGTTTGCTTCAAATATGTTATTAATAATGATCTTAGCATATATTTCTGAAAATGTTCATGATGTTGAACCCTAAGTGCAACAGTGCCTGTTACAGGATTAGTTTTAGATAATTTTAGATTAGTGAACCATTTTTTCTACAGTGAATAATATGCAAAGTAAAAATACATGGGCCAAAATATTATGGCTAAAAGGAATCCTGAAGATTCAGGACACCATAAAAATAAATTGGCTGTCCAGATGCTCAGAACAGGCCCATTTGAAAAGAAGTAGCATAATCTTGATTTCTGTACTGCATAGATTGAAACCAAACTTGAATTTTATGAGTCATAAACACCTGTGGTGAATGATTTTTTTCTTCAAAATTTAATTGAATAACAATGATACTTCTTGCAAAACCTTATTTCAAAAATTATGTTTATGTGCAATTTACAGGACAAAAGATGCAGTTATCTTTTCAGTTTTGTACAGTGGCTTTCATAGTGTTGTGGGCTCCACAAGTTCAAACATAATGAGTCATATCCTAGTCTCCCTTACAAAGAATAACAATTGTGCCATTGACTTGAAAATCATGACATGTAATTATCTGTTTGGATGGGTAGGAATTACTCCTGATTTCTTTAAGCTTTCTAGGGAAGTGGCTGGATTCTAAAACATGTGCAAGAGAACTGAAGGATCAAATGGAAACAGGTGTCCATGGACTGCCCTCTCTTTTGGCTCATTAGAGGAGATGTTCTTTCTGTGCATGGCATAGGGGATGGGGGACCAGACCTTTGACATCTGTCTGTCACCTCCACCCGTGCTGGCTGTGCTTGCATTTGACTCTGTTCCTCTGCAGATGTATCCCCTTTCACATCATTTATCAGCTAATCTCCTCATGCCTTATTTATCAGAGAGGGCTCCCTACATCCAAGGGCCTTTAGGTCTGGCCCTTCAACATCCTTCTCCAAAAGGAAGGGTCAGAGGCCCACTCCTCCCCACCCTCCAGCACCTTCACTAGAGCTTTGAAGATCCACAACTTGGCTGCCCTGTAGAGTGACTTTGTCAGAAGTAATTTTCCATCTGCTCATCATTTTGGGAGCCACAATTCCCATTTTTAGCATCTCTTCTCAAGATATCTCACTACAGCACGTGGAACAATATTTAATTTGATAGCATTTGTGAAGCATTAATGAATGGTCTGTCTGTGAAACATCCTGGAACCTCTCACAGAAATCAGAGATGTTTGTTTCTCTGCCCGTGGTAGTGCTAAATTACAAGCTCTTAAAAATTGAACACATTTATTGTAGGGCTGATTGCTTGAATAAAGTAGCTCTTACTGCTTTGAAGCAATCAATTGGCTTTCTAGGATTCTGCTCTAACTTTAGATTAAATATGGCCTGAACCAGTAAAGTTCCCTCATACTGTGGTTATTTTTCTCTTGTGCTAAATGAGTAAAGAGTAATCCCTTGTTACACTAAGGTTTAGCAAATAGATGCAGGATCATTGATTTTATTGGAATTCTGCCTACTCAGAGGCTTGGAGCTGACCCTGAGGTATAACCTGGTTTGTCATAGCAGCGAGGGGTTCTCTGGAATACAGCACACTGTCAAAATAAAGGAATTAAATCTGGCAAAGGGGAGCCCTTGGTTACTCTACCTGAAGTAGGAAACAGACCTGAGTGTTCACATTTAACCTGCTAATGACAGATTCACCCCGTGTGAAGCTGAAACAAAACTGAGGTCAGTGATTTATCCAACTCCAACCTCGATGTCAGAGAAAATTACTTATCCCTTATTTTGCCATTTTGCTGGCTTTCCTTCCCCTCAGATTTTGTGGGTTTTGAGAGTCGGGAAAAAGAAGCTGGCATCAGAGGCAGGCAGATGAGATGTTTTGTCTTGTTTTTTCTCCATAAAATCTGAAATACTAGAATCCTGTAATGGATTGTATTGGAAGGCACCTTAAAGGCTGTCTAGTTTCAGCAACCCTGTAATGGGCAGGCACACCAACCATGAGATGAGGTTGCTTAAGTCCCTGTCCTACCTGGCCTTGAACCCTTTTGGTAGGAAGAGGAGGAACGTTTTTTCAGAAGAGGATGTGATAATGTGATAACCCAATCCTGCTTTCAGCTTTTCTGATTTTCAATTTATTTATTTATTAATTTATTTATTTATTTATTTAACCTATCTGAAATTTCACGAACCCAAGGGATTTTTTCATCTGCTGGGAAATAATATTCTGGCACTTTCACCCCTCAAGTTTCCCATAAATCTGTATGTATCTTCTGGGCTTCTGCTTAACCTTACCTGATGTTTTCATCCCAAAGGGAGGACAAAATGCATACAGTCCTCTCCATGACAGTCCTCTCCACAAGGCTTGACTTTATGGTTTCTAAACCTCTCATATGAAAAATAGAAGGCATTTGATACTTACCACCTGATTAATTGCCAAATCAGGCTGAAAAGTTGGTGCTTAATTTGCGAGCACTTTGGTTTCTCATCAGGTACAGGATATATATGACTTTTTAAACAAATATGAAGCTCTGTTGGTAAAATGGTGCACTGAACATCTCTAAGGATTCATCCCTGCCATTCTCAGAAATAATTTGAAGTTATCAACTCGACCTTAGCTTACTAAGCAGCAGGCACACTGCAAAAGACCTAATTTTTCACTTCTGTGACTTCCTTTCATGTGTTGGCTTGGGGTTTTTTTTTAAGAATAAACTAATAATTCCAAGCCAAGCCATCGGTACTGTGAAATGGAATGATAAAGCTCAATTGATTTAAAGTAACCTAAGGTGAGCTTTTGAGGGTTTTCAGCCAGACTTTTTGGCATCTTGTATTATCTAGTTTTTCTTCTTGGAGTTCCTAAATGCCTACTAACGTTTGTAATGGTGGTGCAGGCACACTGATGGTAAATTGAAATCAAGTTTGCTTTTCTCAATCTCTCTTTCAAAATGTTATAAACCATAAATTGAAAACTAGTTTTCCCTGTTATCTTCCATGCCTGCTGGGTTCTATTCTGCAAGAGTCAAATGATCAATTTGAAAAAGACAGGCAAAATATAATGGGAAGCTCGTCTCCAATTCTAAGAAAAATAATCCTCAAAACATTTTACACTATTTACTCTGCTCTGATATTGAGGTGGAAGTTTATTTCCCCTTGCATCAGTTCCAGGGAAATGCCAAATGCTCTCCATTAATGAAAACTTGAAAAAAAAAAAAAAAGGAAATATTCACCTCTAACAGCAGAGAATAAAATTACATAGAGGTGATAAATCAAGAGCCTTTTGTTAGCTACTTATAAAATTAAAATATTCATTTTGTCTAATCACAGTGGTGAAGTATTACATTAATAATTTCATAATAAAACGAAGCTAAAATGCAGGTATTTGGAACATAAATCTTTTTTATAGTAATAGTAAAATAAATATTTGAGTGATGCTGGCTTGCTTCTTGACTTCAGAACCATTCATTAACAAAAATAGGATGTTTATAATTCTTAGGCATGTGTCAGGATGAGAAGTCAATGCCAAATTTATAAACAAAGATTTAACAGTTTGTTTTGGAGGTATTGTAGTGATGGCTTTCCTGCCAGGAAAATACTGAATGAAAATTCAATCTTGATATGAAAATCTCATATTTAACACAGTGACAATAGTCATATTCATAGATTTTTCATAAAGCTGATGAAGGTAATTCATTCCTGGATAGGTCTGAAATAATAATAAAAATAAAAAGGTACAATAGGTTGGGATGAAGCCAGAGATATGTAATGGAAAGATTTCAATGCAGAAGTTGTGGAAAGGCAAAAGCACAATCTTCAGATTTATTAAATGACAAGGAAAACTATATATCTAAAGCAACTGAACAAGCTTTAAAGTAGTTGACTCTGCCCCTTCCGCTTTCTGGACTTGTGGATCATCTGATATTTTATTGCTTCCCAGGTTCTGTTTCCCTCTAAACAGTGGCAGATCCCTTTGTAACAGCAGCCTTTCAGTTCAGTGTCACAAAGAAATTTCTCCATTTCTACCTTCAACAGACTTAATTCAAATTTTCACCCGTCTTAAAGGTAAAGGATCAGGTTTTGTACAATCACCACAGAATCATAATCTTCATTCTGGTTGCTCAGTGCCATGAGCTGGTGGGAGTGTTCCCTCTCTTAGTAATTTTTTTCCTTGGCTACCTTCCATCCCATCACTCACTCCCTCCAAATTACAAAGCCTGTAAGTAAAATAAACCAAAACTTTAAACCCTCAGCTTCTACACAGAATATGGAGGAGCAGCTATCACCAAATATACAAAATGAATAGCAAGGATCACAAAAACTTGTTCCCATACCAGAAACCCTAAATTAAGTTTGGTTACCTAAAATCTTTCTCTGCACTGCAACTTAAAGATTCAATTAACCACTTCCATCATGCTGGTTTTGTACCACTAAAATAAAACTGACTTCACAAAAAGAATGCCACAATCAATACAAAACCCCAATCTCCTAGGGTTTGGTTAAGCATGTTACCAAGTTGGTCAAACTAATCAGAAAATCATGTCCCTGAATTCTTTGAAAGCAGGGCCTGCATTCTCCAGTGAGGGCTGAAAGGTTCATTTGATTCTATTAGGACATAAACATAAGCAGCATTATCCTTCCCAGGGGTGCTTTCAGGGCCTTTTTTATGCTTGAGCATACAGTGAGGTGCTGTTTAAGGTGCCCTTAGTGTCTTCTGGTTCCTGGAGTCAAATTATCCAACTGTATCACCTCACCCAGCACTTAGCTTTTAAAGGTAATATTGCCACTCTAAAGGCAGGTGGCAAGTTGCTTGGTACCTCCCTGACTCTCCCCAAAAGACAAAATATCTTGCATCATTTAAAGATTTCAGATGTTATCTAAACTAAATCATTGCTAGGGCCATGGGATGAAAGGAATGAGGTTGTGATGGAACCCTAAAAGATGATAGAAAGGAAGGTTTCATTTCAAATTACACTCTGACTTTCAGATTTTGGTCTTTCAGAAATGTCAAAAGCATCACACAGACCTTTACCTTGTGTTTTTAAATAATGTGGGGACCTCATTAATCTCCTGGGTGGGTTAGACACTCAGCCTCTTCCTGACCAGATGCATCTTTTTTCTCTTATGATTGACCAAAGTCTATAATGTACTATCTGATTTCAGGCCCTTTTGTGAAGGAGATTGCCAGGTTTTCAACCCTGCTGTGTAAAGCTTCCCAGTTTCAATCTCAAATGTGATTAAGATAATTTGAATAGTTTTCCAAGCCTTGAGGGTTAGAACAAATTTCTCAGTGTTACAGTAGTATAGATGAGATTCTGATTTAATGGCATTTTGTCTCTTAATAGGGGTCTAAACTTTGGCTGCGTGGCAGTGAGAAAAGTCTGTAGAAAGAAAATTTTTCCTCTATATAATAGAGCAATACCTCAACCAGAAAGCAGATATTTCCTATTAGATGAGAAAATTACAGAGCAGGTAAAAGAGTGATGAGAAAACACAGGAAAGAGTATTCACCAGGAACCTTGTGATCAAACCACTACTCCCTTTGACCCCTGCTGCTCAAGCCCAGCAGCAGCTCCTGGTAATGTTTGCTGAAATCTCTTCTTATGGAGAAAAGATGCTCTTTATGAACTGTCCCTTTCTCTCTTTTCAGAATACGCATAAATTTGGATTTCTTCTCTTCATCCATGCTTGCATTCCTCCCTAGTAGGATGTGTTTAGTGCCATTTTATCATACAGAAGCCACTGCTTGTTTGTGTTTTTCCTTCAAGCTGTCATCTGGGTGAGTGACTGTGAAGGCTTAAGTGAACCTCGCTCTTAGCAGCCCCCTGCAGTTGTGTTTGACATAAAAGGTCACGAGGAAGACATGATAGAAAACATTTATATCTCTGTTTCCAAAAAAAAAAAAAAAAGAAAAATTATTATCTAAACTTTTTTCTAAGCAATGAGCACTCGTAGACTTCTACACACACAGTTCCAGTTCAGTATGGACATGTCCTTCTACTCAGAAATTCCAAGCATTTCACCTCTTTGGAAAGCTTTAAAAATCCTGGACAAGCTCATCCCAAAGCCAGGGTTGGTTGTGGGTTTTTTTGTTGTCATTGTTGTTGTTTGTTTGTTTGTTTGGGTTTGCTGTTGTTGTTTGGGGGTTTTTTTTGGTTTTTTTTCCCAGTGTATTTGTATGAGATGTGCAATAGAAAGTGAACTCTGAGAAATTTTCTATCAAATGAAGAGGACAGAAAAACTTGAATTTAAATTTTGTGGATGCTCGTGGGGCTAACTATAACAAATCTCCACTGAAGATCATAAGAAAACTCCTTTATGATACTTCTTCTTTGCCTCCATTTAATATGTGTATGTGCCATCACTTTGGTTTCATTCCTATTTTTTATGGATTTGGTGTAATTAGTACTGGAAACATGATTCCTTTTATCACATTACTAATGACTTAGAAAAATAATAAAGGCTGCTGCAAAGTCTATGTTAGAAAAAAACACCATCTTATATGTTTTTGAACATTGCAATAAACTGGACTCTCCCTCAGCAAAGCTTTTAGATCAGGTTTTTAGTCAGAGATGGTTCATAATTTTTCCTTTAGGATGAGAAATGTAGTGGGTGTGTTCTTTAAGATCCCTTCTTTACCTTAGGTGACTTAAAAAATTGCTCCTCAGGTAAATTAGAGAAAGTTGTATCTGAACTGTGATCGAGGAACATACTAAAGCCTCCCTTAGGAGAGAGACAGTTTAATTTCTGTACACTCAGCAGTGCTAACTAATTTAAACAGTCTCAATTTTTATATTTTTAACTTCTTTTGTGAAATGTTCCAAGACATTTACGAAAGGAAATTTTAATGATTGCTGTGTTTCTTCTTAAACCTATAATGTGAAGAACACCGTTCCCACAGCTCCCAAGGGAGGTATGGGAGAAGCAGGGAAAAGTCTGTGACACAAAGGCTCTAAAGGAGGAGCAATTTGCTCATGCCACCCACTTCTGCCCTCAGCCATGATGAATCTCACACACACAGATTGCTGTGGACAGTAAAGGCAATGGTGATAATCTGGTCTGACTCTGCACATCACACACCAAAAACCTTCACCAATCATTTCTGCATCACAGCGTAACATGAGGCTGTAATCTGTCTTTTAAAAAACACTCTTACTTGATTAGAAGAGCTATCACACCCCCTAATAAGTTGTGCTAACAGCTTGTTATCCTCTTTTAAAATTTGTGTATCCAAGTACATCAAGTTCCAGTCTCTAAAATTTCAATCACTATATTCTGCACTGAAGAGCCACAATTCTTCCACAATTAAGTTCTACTTGATTGTGATTCTAATCTTTTAACCTTCTTTTGAATAGGCTAAATAGGCTGTTATTCATTATGCCCTCATGTTAAAACTTATTTTTCAGGCCTTAGATCATTCCAGCTCTTTTCTCTTTGCCTTTTCTTTGAACTCCTGACCCAAGACAAGAGGATGATTTTCCAACAATGGTCTGATTTAAAATCACCGTTCCAACAAAAAATCAATCACTTCATTCATCTCAGGAAACCAACTGGTAAGAGCACTGGTGTGCTTCAACACTAAGGCATATTAGCATGGATAAACACTGAACCAAATATTTAAGCCAAAAAATCAACTACCAGAACTTTGGGTAATTTTCTTCATTATTCCACCACTGCCTTAATGTCTAACAGCCTATAAGTAAGCTTATATTGAACAAAGTGAGTTTAAGGGGAGAAATAACTGATATGATTTAACCTGTGTATTAATTCTGGTGAATTTATCCTTCAGACATCAAATATTCCTAAAACCAAGGAAAATTAATAATGAGTATTGTGCTCTGTAATTGTGTATTGGTCATTCAAGAACATGTATATAGATATAAATGCATGATAGCTTGATCTTTAATGCACATTTCATAAAGTAGAGCCTCTACAATCAACTTACAAAATATATAATTTAGCTATTCCATGAAGGAACTTATTTTCACACTGCTCTGGTGCTACAGTGTCCTGTGCTCACAGAACATGTAATGCGGATGATGACCAGGATTTCCTTAACTCTCCCCCTGTGCTCCATATCCTAATGCAGGTTATGTTCACATTAACCACAGAGATCTCATCCAGATCAAAGTCCTGTATCAAACATTTTTCAGCCTTTTATAGCTTGCAATATTAGGATTTTTACCCGTCTATGGGACTGCAATATACAAAGTTTCTCATTCATTTGGCAATTAGGATATTTTCTTTGATAAATGCCCCAAGTTCTTGTATCTTCCTTAGTTACAGAACTTAAAGATTACCTAGAAAATAAGCTGATACATTACTAGTTTGCTATCCCTTTTAACAATGTCTGTTTGAAAGGCACCAGATTTATCCCATGGTGTTGTGAGGTCCCCACACTCACATTTAGCAGCTGTGGGTGCAGTTTAACAACGCTGTGAGAGATGGAAAGATATCCCTACAGGATTCCACAGAGTTACAGGGGAAGCAGAGAGATAAACCTTCACTGGTGATAACCACCCCTTTGTGTCACCTGTGGGAATTTCCTGATGCAGCTCAGATTATCTCCAGTGCACCCACTGCCATGTTCCTCTCTTCAACTACCCAGACTTTCCAGGTCCTTGTCATTTCTCCAGATTACGTTTTTATGACAGCATCAAAAGTTATCAGCTCGAGGCACAGCCTTAATGGGATAAACATTCCACAAACACACAGAGGGCATTTCAGCCCTGAGACAATTGGCAGGTCAGACAAAAGACGAGGAAAAGGAAATTGCTGTTTTGAAGCAAATGCAGGGTTATGGAGGTACAGTTATCACTTTAATGGTTCTGATGAAGTGACAAGCAATGAACAGAGAGCTCTTGATTTCCATTCAAACATAAGAAAATACTGCTTTGCCTAGGAGTTAGATATGAGATCATGGAATGAGTCCATCAACAAGGAAGAGTGGATTCAGAGAGGCTGGGAACAGTGACAAAGCAGAACCACCTCTTGTGTTCATTAGTAAACCATTTTCAGGATGCTTACTTCTGAATAATTCCACGGGTTTGTGATGGACAAAAGAATAATATTTTTACATACCTAATCTTCAGAAATTATTAAAACACATTGCTTTGTATTTTCTAAAAAATATTTCAGTATAAAAACACTATAGAAGTCATGTATTCTAGGAGATGAAGGTGTGCAAGCTCATCAGCAAATATTCCAAGATGCTGGGAAAGCTCAAAAAAATGGTGCTACCATCCAACCTTACTTGCAATATGATCAAAGGGAAAAAATCTACCAGAGATCAGAAGAGGAGTGTGTGTTCTTCATAGATAAAATGCCTTGAAATTCAGAAGCTGGTTGTGAAATTGATGGCAAGTAAAATGATCTAAAATACAATAGGGTGCATAAATGCTGGGAACAAACCTTCAGAATCAAAAAGACATAGTGACTCCTGTAGTTTGTCTCAGCTCCAAAAACACACACATAAAAAAAAATCTTTTAGAAGCACTTAGCACAATGATTTTGTGATGGGTATGGCTTGGACAGCTGCCAGCCACCCACGCAGCCACTCTCTCATTCTCCCTCCTTAAAAAAAACACAGAGATCAGTCACCAATTACCATCATAGGGGAAAAAAGATTCAACTTGAGAAAAAAAAAAAATTTAAATAGATTTGGACAGTGAGAAACAAAGATAAAAATGTAAGCAAATTTCTCCCCATCCCTCCTTTTTCCCAGGGTCAGGTTCACTCCTTAATTCCTGACTCCCCTGATTCCTTGACTCCAAGAATGGGCAAATGGGGAACGGTGATTTATGGTCAGTCCATAGTAGTTCCTCTCTACAGCTCCTTCCTACACACATTTTTCACCTGTTCCAAATGTAGGTTTTCACAGACAGCAGCTTCCTTCAGGTAGCATTCACCTGCCCTGGTGTGGGGCTCTCCAAGGGCTGCAGTATGGATATCTGCTCTGATATCCGTGTGCTGCACAGGAATCTCTGCTCCGGGTCCTGGAGCACCTCCTCTCCCTCCTCCTCCACTGACCTGGGTACTTGCAGAGCTGTTTCTCACATTTCTTTCCTCACTTCACTGTGTGGCATCTTGTCCTATCTTTAATACCTTTTCCCAGAGGCAGCAGCAGCTTGGCTCTTGGCTCAGGTGTGTCCTGCAGCAGCTCATGGGTCCTGGCTGGAGCTGTTGGTGTTCAGCACACGCCGCCCCAGCCTCTTCTCACCCTGCACCTCCCTAATGCCAAAAGCTCACTGCAGACACACAGTGTTCCAGGTTTTTAGCAGCTCTGCAAGGAACTGAAAGGGTTCTGTTCAAGAAATGGAGGATTGTGCCACGTTTATGGTGCTTGAGTATAAAAATTCAAAGAATGATTGACTTTCTCATGGTGAGCTATTGCATCCCTGGAGCGTCTGAAACACGATGCCTGTGCTCTCCCTTGGCATGGATATCCTCTGTCATCAGCTATAAAGATGG
Source organism: Phylloscopus whistleri (assembly GCA_017589585.1). Taxonomy (NCBI): domain Eukaryota; kingdom Metazoa; phylum Chordata; class Aves; order Passeriformes; family Phylloscopidae; genus Phylloscopus; species Phylloscopus whistleri. Next base: position 376,410 of record JADMLD010001629.1, on the reverse strand, counting down.
ATGCAGAAGTGGCCATTCACAAACTGCATGGAATCTGCAGCCTTGGAAGACAGAGTAGACTTATGCTAGTGGAGAAATTTGTATGGAAATCCAGAGGTTCTTTGTTTCTGTATTCATCATGCCCTTTATGCTCTGATGTATAGGGTTGAACATGGGGAGGGATTTGATAATTTCAGAACCCAGGCCCTAAAAAGTAACATATTTGTTTGAAGGTGAATGTTACATTATGAGAATTACAAAGCAGTGCGAAGGATCTCCATGTGATTGTTGGAATTTTGTAATCAAATTCCATTTCAGTGTGAATCACTTTTACTCACAGATCATATGTCCCAGTGAACATACTCAAAGGCTCAACAAAAGGAATAAGAATGTCTACCAGATGCCTCCAAACATTTGCTCAGTCCTCCCTGTGCAGTGGCTTGAACAAATCACAGCATCCCAGCTCACCCACTTGTGTTTTTTCTCTCACATGATGCATTGGCCTTCACCCTTGAGATGACCTGATTAACGAGGTTAAAGAGGTGCAGGGGATGCTGTAGAGAGATGCAAGGTTGCATTGTGCAGGCTTTGCACAGCACATGTGCAGCGTGTGGCATATTCTGAGGGGTGCAATAGCTGCAGCACAGGGACATTATTTTACTGTTTATGTCGTTGCAGGTTGTGTTTAAAGCATGCAGATGGGCAGATCCCTGACGTGGATCCTGGACTGGATCCTGGATTCCTCTGGAGCTTTTTGTTTTGGTGCTGGGTTTTTTCCTGACTTTGAAATTTTATTTACATATTCAATAGATTGTAACTCTTGCAAGGTTTCCAAATCATCAGGCCAGCTCCAATCCAAAAGAGAAACACTGAATCAGAGACATTTCTTAGATGAGCCTATGTGTTTATGCGAAATGTTTACCAGTCCTCGTTGTTTGAACAGAAAGGACAACAGAGATCGCTGCTTTGCTTGCCTGCTGGGAGGAACAAAGAGATATTGGTTTAATTTGGAAGAGAGAAGGTTCTGTCTGGATGTTAGGAACAACTTTATAGCTGGTAGGGGGGCAAGAGCCCAACAAGGACAATGTGTCATTGAGGGCTTTCAAGAAGAGGCTGGGCAGCTGCTGTGAGGACTTCTGTGTCCAGGGATGTGCCCTCAACAGTCTTTTGAAGTTTTTATCTTTGGTTTTATGGTTTACTCTGCACAAACCATAAACAAATAGTGTTTAATCTTAAAGTCCATAGAAAGATTCCCCGCTTTGGTTAAATATTTCAGAGAAAAAAAAATTAAAAAATTTACCCAAACCAGAACCTGTTCAAGGAAAGAACAGCACTGATTTGGATGACTAATTCAGTCTGGGCTCTCATCTATCTTGGACCAGCCCTGTGACTTTTGAGCTGAGAAAGGCTATTCTTTACACAGATCTAAAGGAGGAGCCTCTCTCTGTGTCAGATTCTCAGGGCTGCTCGTTAGACAGAAATGCTTGTGATGCTACCTGCTGCTGTGATACCAAGTTGCAGGAGGAGCTGTGAGTTTATCTTTTCCCCTCCTCCTCTGCAATGCCCTAATTTTTTTCAGTCCTTCTTGCAGCACTTTTGTGCCTAACTCCAGGATCTGAATTTCAGTGCTAAAAATCCTCAAAATCATTACAACATTAAGAATTTCCATCTAGCTGCACCCACTGTGGCAACGCCAGTGATGTGCCTCTGTCTCCTACATCTCTCTGTAATAGGATTTTCAGAACAGAATAAGACTTCAGAACATCTATTTAACTAATTGACAAAACAAGACAATTGAGTTGCAAAGCCAACTGATGTGTATAATCAAGGAAACCTGACAATTTTTTTCTTTCAAGCTGATGTGGCAATTTTCAAACCAATCTTGTTAATCAAACAAAACCTGGTGTGGGAGCTAAAAATAGGGCTGTAAACTTAAATGTATTTTGTTCTGATAAAAATATTGTTTAACTTTTCTTTCTCACAGAGGAATTTTAAGCAGACTGTAAGAGAAGCTGCATTAGAGAAGGTTGCAAGGTTCTGCACAAATATGAATCAGAAACTCTCTGTAACAAGGATAAGTTTTGAAACTAGTAGCAAAAATGTTTGCTTTGAAAACCATTAAAATCTAAAATATGATAGCCAGAAATGTTTGTTAAAGTGGATTACTTTACTTTTAGAACTGTGTGAACTAGACACAGGAAAGGCTCTACTGCGATTTATGTTCAATGTCATAGAAACAAGAGGCTTCTGTATAATTAGGCCCCCATTGTTAGGCTTGGTATAAGTAAAAAATAATTCTTTGGTGAGAAAAAAAAAGGATAGAAAGAGATTTAAGAGTATGCATTCACACACATAAGGGTAGAGTAAGGTGCCTGAAGTATTTCAGCATAAAGAGGCTTTTGCATTATTAGAGAAGACATTTCAGACATCTGAGTGTGTCCCTCCATGGGGGACTGTCTGTAAAAGGGCAGCCTCTAAAAGCCAGGTTTATGGAATGGCATGAGGAATACTTTACTCTCTGCTAGCAAATAACTGGAGACCATTGCTGAGGCCTGACTCATCCCCCTGTTAACAAGGGGCAGCTTTGTAGGCTGCTGTAGAGTAACACTGCATGAAAAATGCAATGGGGAAGAAAAGGTCCTGGACTTGTAACACCTGAGTTTATCAGATGTTTAACTCCACTGATTCTCAAACACAGCCAATAAACCAGATCTGCACTCTGAGAAGTTTAATTTTTCATGAATCTGCATGGATTTCATGCATCTGCATTCTGATGCAGAGGAAGGTGAGTTTAAGTGTCACTAGGGACAGAACTTGGTTTGTATGTTATTTTAGCTCCTTCATGAATTTCAGTTTGGAAAAATTAGGCCATTTTTGCAATATTTGCTTTCATGTGCTACAGTATAAATGCAAGAAACCTGACTGTCCTGAGTGCTTGCACTGATGTGCACACAAGGAAAGGCTTCACTCCTTGGGGTGTAAATGGTTACAAGAGGAGGCAAGAACATAAGGCTTAGAACAATGAGCAATCTGGATGCCAACCATACCCAATGCCAGCTGCCTTTATGAGCATTATCAAATCACAAGGAGAATGTGCTGGAGGGAAACAGGGATGATTCAAAGCATGGAAAACTGAGGGCAGCGTAACACATACTTTGATCCTATGGCAACTGAATTATTTAGATTTAAGATTGGAAAATGATCGTCTGCATAATTTCACTAACAATCTCAAAACCAAAGAGCATTTAATTTCCTTATTCCCCTACTTCATTCAATGGATGAAAACTAACAGTAGGAGTATAAAGAATTAATTTTTTAAATTATTATTATGTAGGAAGGATTCTTTAAATGTACACAGCAACGCCTGTTCTGGAGAGAGAGAGAAAATTATAGGGATGGAACTGGTATTAGAGGTTAATAATCCCTGTGATAGAGAGGGAACATTTATCCAAGTAGTAGTGGAACAAATCCTTCACAAAGAGCCTCTTGGACATGCCATCAGGTATTGGTGAAATCCTGTGTGTGCACAATCTGTTTGGACAAACAAGCTTTGCTTGTGAAGGCTCTGCCACAAGCATTTGCAGATGTCAGGTTTCATCTCCTCTGCCTGTAAGACCTGAAAGCAGTGTGAGGCTGAAGCCCCTCAGCAGATGTGCCCTTATGTGATCTCACCTAATATATGCAGGAATGAATATATTGTGAGATTTTTTTTTTGTTTATCCTCCTTGCAAGACTTTCCCATGGAAGTTCCTCAAGCAACTGTGCTTCTTTTTATTCCCTGCTGCAGCCTGGGCTGTGACACAAGGGTGGTTAGCTGGGACTCACAAAGTGGCCATTCCTCATTCTCGCTTTATAGCCAATTAAATTCAGCCAAAACTGTGGCCACAGCCATTACTCACACAAAAGCACGTGGGAACAGGTTAATATCTCCCTTCTCCCACCTGCTTTTCAGGGCTGTGGAAGGTTTCCCTTCCAGTTCTGGAGGCGAGTTGCTGCCTGGGCAGACAGCTGTGCTGTGAGCTCTGTGCCTGTGTGTGCCTCTGGCTTGGTTTAGTCAAAACTGTTGCCCACCCAATATAATTCCTTATTTGCTGGGCCACTGCACTTCTATTCAGGGAAGTAGCTGTATGTGAGTGAGGCCACCTGGCTATATCTGTGAGTGTTGCCACTGTATCATATAAAACTGAAACTGTGATTTTCCTCCTGCTTCAGACTGAGTATTAGAGAATCCATGCCTGAAGCTCAGGTCTTCCCTTTCTTTCAGTGAATGCTGTAGGTCTGAGGTTCCCATCTTACACTTTACTCTGGGCAAAATGAAATTTAAATTATTCTCTGTAAGGAGGAAGAGTTTCCAACTGCGAATAAGAGTGGCTCTCTCCTGTCAGATTATCCTGAAGATTGTAGTTAGAGGAAAGCCTTGAGAAATGTTTCAAATTTCTTCTGCATAGAACTTGAGTAACAGACCAAAAAGCATAAATTCTAGCCCGAATTTGCCTTTTCTGTAAATACCAAGGAGAGTTAGGTATCCTCCTGAAGCTCAATTAGTCACCCAACACCTGGAGAACATATGTTCCTTCCCCTATGCATCCCATCAAGATTTTTCCAGCAGCATTGTGTTAGCATGCATTTTGTTGCATGCTCATTCATACTCTCCCATTCACACTGCATGAGCTTTCTGCCCTCATATAATATAATGTATAGGGGAGAAAGTGGTTTAATTTGTGAGTTTACGAATCACTAGAGTTCAGCACTGAGAATAAATCTGTGATGGCCAACTCTATTCAGAGAAGTAGCTGTATATGAATGAGGCTACCTGTGAGTGTTGCCACTGTATCATATAAAAGTTTCTTGTTTTAAAGCTCAAATCCATACATCTGTTTGTCCATAGGATTATTTTGCTTACAGCCTTACATCTAGAGTGTGATTGAAGGATTAATGAGCTGACATATATGTCAGCATAAAAATATTACTACAGAACCATTTTAGACATACCAGCAGTGAGTCCTTAACAGAGTCTTGCTTAGTGTCCTGGGAATTCTTCTTGTGTGGGATTATGTCCTCCTGAGCTAGCAGGGAACATGCATGCAAGGGCACATGATATAAATAAAGCTCTGATGCAAAAAGGTTCAGAATAGTGCTCTTAACTGAGATGTTTCCTACAGGCAGCCCTTGGCACTGGCTTTGTTCACAAAGGTCCCATGATCTTACAGAAAAAGAATTTAGTTTCTAAGCACTTGGTGTGTTTAGAAATGCAAATATCTTTGTGCCTGGCATTTATGATGGCTTGTCAGATTTAGGTTGCTGTAAGTGTGTGAAAAAATACTCAGGAAAATGACCTCCTTTTGCTTTTGTTAATACAATATCCCAAAATTATCTCTCCTGTTCTAGTTTCTACTTCTTTCTGAGTCAAGCCCAATTATCCCTGCAGCTTTCCAGATGAATGAGCAATATTTCAGGGGACTGCTCACCTATGCACACTGAAGCACAAATGCACACACTGCTTGCCTGTCAATCAACAGGTCTTTAATAACTATGGTACACAGAGAAATTTTGCAATCATGAAACAGGCTATGTCTAAATCTACCCTGAACCCTCTTCATGCACTCTCAACCCTCAGAAAACTAAAGCAGATTTTGATCCACTTGCTGGGATGGGGGTAATTTTGTCTGAAGTAAATCCTTGTGCTATTAGTTAAATGTTAAAAAACTCTCTCTCTGATAATCTCTGATGAGGAAGGCAGGTTGGATTACAGACTGTCTCTTACTTCTTTGCCACCAGCTACTCTAATACTTTTTTAAAATGGCATAGGTGAGACCAAACCTATTCCTACCAGCATGAGTACAACATGTCCCAGCATAAGGAGAAATCTCAAAGTTGTCCAGCTCATGAATTATGATTAAGATCATGTTTCCCCCTGTCTGTGGATTATGGTATGGAGACTCCTGAGGGACCACTGATACCCAGTGTCCCAGGTCACCATTTTTTCATTGATTTTATCCCATTTCACCTGCTGACCAGAGGAGCAGACATCTTTTGATACAATTGTTGTGGCTGTTAAACTGGAGGATCTGCAGGGTCCCTCCCAATGCCTCCTCCTGTGCTCAGTGAAGACACAAGGAGAAGCAAAGCAAATCATCCTTGTTCAGTCAGGCTAAGGAGCCTGTCTCCTTCTAAAGCCTTTGCTTTGTGAGCCCAGGCCACGAACCTCTTTCAAGTAGCCCTCGTCTCAAGCAGCTTAGGGGAGATGGATGCTGTGGCTCGTGAGGTTGTTGGTGTCTGGCCAGGGCATCGGTGTTGGTTATTTTCATCAAGTTTTTGCAAGCTCTCAGAGAAAAAGAAATTTAGCATACTGCAGTGAGAGTGGAATTTCCTAGGTGCAATTTGTTACCAGTGTAGCTCCATAGAAATACATCAGCAGGGAATTTGCCCCAAAGCCTTTTTTTTTTAAATACAAGGGTTTTCAGAAGCTTTTAGTGACAAAGACAGTTAAAGAGGCCAATTAAATAATAACTGTCCTAAAATCAACTGGAAATTGCCTTTGATATGGGAATTCATCTGTGCCAATAAATGAAGCCTACTAGGAAGAAGGTGAAATAAAAAGAAATAAAAGTGTCATGCCTACTGGCAGAGAAGTAGATAAAATTCAATAGCTTAGCTTGAAACATGCATCCACAATTATAAATGAAGCTTAACTTTTCCTTCTCAGTTCTGGAATGGATTCTGTTCTACACATCCCACCCTGAGAAGAAACTCTGTTTTTCCTTTTGGACTTCTCCCCCATACCTAATATGCTATCATTACAGCTTGAAATCTCATATCTACATACCAAGAAACAGATTCCATATCTACCAGAGTGAGATAAAAACATTTGGACCATGTACTAAGTGTATACACTTCATCTGAGCAAAACTACTCACTATTGTTCACTGTACAGAACACAGGAAATCCATAATGACAATTCTGCAGCAGTTTCTAAACCAACTTTCTGAATCTGTGCCCTCTTGAATGTTTTCTGTTCATCATCTAGCTCTGAATTTTGTGCCCTGAAACAATTGCTATAGTATTATGTAACAGGCATTCCCTCTTGAAGTTAATAAAAAAAGCCTCACTAGCTGTTACTGCCACAAATTCTTTTGAAAAATGACATTCTTAATAATGATCTCCTCAGCTGCATTTTAGAAGATAAAAATATAAAGCAATCTGTGCTTCAGTAATAACCATCTACTTATTTTTTATGTCTCCCTTTTAGTAAAATACTTTCACCCGTGCATATGATTAAAAAGTCATCTTGCTGATCAGTTGGCTTTACAGCTGTCACAAATTTTTCATCAAGCAATGTACAGTAGATGATCCTGAACATTTTACTCTGATTGAATGATAGTAAATGTTTTATTGATTGGACATATTATGAAAACATAAAGTATTGATGGCAGGGACTGAATAAAAAAGGTATTGTTTTATGACAACAAAAGATTTCCTGAAATGATTTTCAAAAGCTGCTAAACCATAACAATAGAAATTGGTTACAATCCAAGCAAAGAGATTTAACATAGTGCTTTTTGCTTGGGATCTGATGTAAGATTTTTAAAACCCAAAGTTAAATCTTTAATGTCTAATGTCTTTTAGTCCAGACTGAAGTTACCTAAATTCTAACCTGAACTTTTTGCCCTGCTGATGGAGCAGCTCTTTCTAAAAAAAACCACTGCTCACTGTCTGAGCCAGCAACTGCTGTGTTGTAGCCCTGTGCCTGGGTAGTCTGCTCTGTGAGAGTTGTGGTTTGGCATGTTAACCTTGGGGAAATCCAGATTCCAAAAAAAGCATTAAAAAATTTAGTCAAGATTAAAACCAAGGGCAGAAAACTGCCCATCAGGTATCAGCTCTGGGCTCAAATGGAAAACAAGGGTTTCTAGTCTAGAAACCCTGACACCTCATTAAAAATAAATCTCTGGCAAGAAGTGACTTATTAGTCATCAGAAGTTTTCATTCTATTCTTCCTACTCTTTGTCTTGTTTGGATTTTGAGAACTTTTTCAAGAAAAAGGACTGTTAAATTCTTAATTGTTTTCAGGTATGGATCTTTTGGGTCTTTATTTTGAGTTTTTCCCAATATTGGTGGTTTTTTTTCTTTTAGTATTAAAAAAAAAAAAAGAAATATTAAGACATTGTTCAAAATTGTTCAAAATGGGAAAATAACTCTGAAAACTTGCTCCAGTTTTCCTGATAGGCAGCCAGTCATACAGAACAAAGTTCCATTTTTGTTAATTAGTTGTTTTCATCAAAATGTCTTTGAAAACTGGCTATAATCTGTGGGGTGGCATAGAGGAAAATCTTCCCCATTTTCTAGCATTACATATATGTATGTAAATGAGACATTGCTATGAGAATAAAAACATCATAACCTGGGGACACACAGCATAAAGATTGCTACAAAAACAGGAGTGAAAGACTCCCATCCTCAGTGACTTTAGTGATAGCTTGCTTCCTTCCATCCTGATCAGATGGTCCCTCTAGTAACACCTCCACCCACCTCTCAAAGCTGCTCCAAACCTCCAGGGTTTCCCTGGAAGCCTGTCTCCCCTCCCAAGGGATTTCCTTGCCTGGTCCTGTCAGGCAGTATCAGCAGCTGGCCTGGCTCAGAGCTTTAGTTGGATTCAGCTGGGCAGCCCCCTCAGTTCAGCTGCTGCCCTTCAGTGCTCTTGCAAACTGCTGCTACTCATCACACAAACCTGTGTGCTCTCTTGCCAAAAACCCTCCATCAGCTCTTTCACAGGTCTCAGAACAGAGGAGGCATCAGCCATCGAGGCAGCTGAGCACACTAGGTGTGTAAAAATAAACTCCACCTTCATCAGGTAAGACCTCTTTGCCTTTCTCTTCTCTTGAGCCCCAGAACCCAACTGCAAGAATGGACCAGTTCTAGAGGAACCAGCAATAGTTGGCCCAAGCAAAATGAATCCTCTTTGACAGCACGTCCCCATTTCATGAATGTATGGTACTTCCTGCCCCACAGTGTCTGAATGGGATTTGCTAATCAATACCATAAGGCTGTGTTGCAGCTAAAGAAGACTGGAGCTGGAAATTCTTCAGTATTTCTCTACCTGATTTTGCAAGAAGCAGTAATATAAGAATTGTGCTTTGGGGTTACATATAGCATATGTTACAATTACAGTTACAATCTGTTTGCTGCTACCAAACTATTGCACTCACAACTTCAGCAAAACTATAGTTACAGTTTTAAGAGCCCAGTTGACCTAAACACTAATTTTCTCAACACCTTGGGAGTTGAAATGTCACATACTGTTTTCCTGCACAGAACTGAAGCTTGTCTAAAAAACGGAGGAGCACCCAAATAATCTGCCCTGGGTAATTTCATCAGTGATTAAATTAGGTATATTTTATGGGCTGGTTTCTCCTAGGCCCCATTTGGAAGGTGAGGTTAATGGACTAGCAGCCCCCTGTAGCTGGTGCACGCTGAAGGACTGGCATTCTCTGTGTTTGTCTTATGTGTTACTCAAATTCATCCCCAGATATACTTACCCAAAGAAAGAATTGCTTCAGAGTGTTGTGGGTCTCTGAGTCTAAAAGCACCTCTTGTACTTTGGGGAGGTGCAGTTGTGGGTGATAGGAGTGAGCCTGCTTGTGCTCCTGGGCTCTAAGATCAGTTAATTCAATTGCCATGCAGGACTCATCCACTGGGAAGGAGCAGGAGTCTGTAAATGCCAGCTTGCACTCATTTTGCTGCTTTATTTCCTTGCACTCATTTTGCTGCTTTATTTCCTTGCACTCACCACACTTTTGCAGAGAGTTTGTGAAACAGGTAAGAAACACGAAGGAAGAAAAAGAGAAAGGGGCATTCACTAAAAAAAGTAAATGAAAATTAATGGGTATTAAAGAGAAGCAGTCAGGGGCCTATAAACCCAATATCCCATCATTAAGGAAGGCAATTCAGTTACAGAGAGTGCACAGGCAATTACATTCTTGCCAAGGGACCCTGAGGCTATTCATGGAAATATTTACCTGATGCTGTGTGTTTGCTCCTTAAAGAAAAGAATAAAAATAGAACCTAAACAAAAAATCAAACTTCTAAAAGGACAGGACAAATTTATGTATAAATAAAATTAATCTAAGGGGACAATTTACAGTTTTAACAGTACAAAATAAAAACATACTGTTATTCTGAACTGTATTTTATTTTTCCATAGCGTAATTACTGAAGTGTATGAGTTGAAAATTCAGCTACCATATAAAGAAAGCACTCATCATTTGTTTTGACCATCAAAAGTTTAAAAATGGATTATTTCTGATATTTTAATCTTGGGACATATGTCGTTCTCATTGTAGGATGTGTAATTGCTTGGGAAATAAATATAAAAATAACTTCAAAGAACAGAAACAGAGCACACTGATTTACAGGTCTCATGAGTGCAGTTTTCTGGATATATGTAGACAAAATGTTGACATTTATCATTCCAGAGGGTTTTTTTTTCACATTCAGACAATTTGTCATTATTTGTATCCTGAGCAGGAATCAGGCTTCTAAGCATTGCACATAAAAACCCCCAGAACAGGACTGGTTTCAGAAACATCAAAGTTTCAGTGCAAGCACAGTTCCCAGAATCTCAGCTCCTGCAGAGATTAATACCTCCTTCCCAACACTGTACCACAGACAGCGAGAGGTTTCTGCTCTGAAAGTTTACAAATAATAGCAATTTAAGCTAAGCAACAAAATATAAGGGAAAAGATTTCCTCTAAAAATTGTTCTGGCCTTTAGCTGAAATCATAGAATCATTCAGGTTTGAAATGACCCTTGACTCCAACCATTAACTCAGCCAAGTCCACCACCAAACCACGGCCCTAAGTGCCACATCTACACATCTTTCAAATTCCTCCAGGGTGGTGACTCAATCACTTCCCTGGGCAGGCTGTTCCAATGCTTGGTAGCCCTTTAGGTGAAGGAAAACCCTCCTGGTGCAATTGAGGACATCTCTTCTTGTCCTTTCTCTTGTTACCTGGGAAAAGAGACTGACACATCCACTGAAAAATGGTCAGTTCTGCAATATCTTCTGTAGGTGCATCAAAGAGCAAACTCAAAGTTTTTAGAGGTTCTTTCAGTGAAGTTAGATATCAAAGTAGGCATCAATGATGCCTACTGCAAGCCTCACCACTTCAAGCCATTTAATGCAAAGCCAGAGCACAGATGAACTCCTTAGTGTCTGGTAGCTCAGTGGCTATCTTCAAGTCCTTATTACATAATCATCTAGGATCTTTGTTATGATCTAGGACTTCTGTAGCACTTTTTTGTTCATAACTTTCAGAAGTATTTATGAATGAAGTAATATTGTGCACATCCTGTGTATTAAAGATTCAAAAGTTCAAAGGCTCAAAGCATGTAGCACTCTGGGCTAGGGACCAGCAATGGAACTAGATACAAGTCCTTGTTCATGGCTTGATACTTTCTCCATTTGCTGTTAACTTCTTATAAAACAGTGCTAACAGTTTTGGGCCCAGAAGTAACACTTACACCTTACACCTTTATCAAAGGTTAAATAAAACTGCTGGGATCTAAAAGTATTTTTGGAGTCACCATCATGACAGAAGAGAGCCTCAAAGGGTTTTCTGAACTTTCTGAAGCTAGGTGGGAGTGCAAATGATATCAGTGCTTTTAAGATACACTGGAACTTCATAAAAGCAGTGGAGATGGGCAGAAAGAAATGGGTTTGATAACTAAACACATTTATCAGTTGTAGCAATGGGACCTCTACTCTGTTGATCCCATGAACAAGTTTAGGGAGGAGAAATTGTAGTCTGTGGCTTCATCATGCTGTTGATTCACCCCTCCCTCACCCAGGTGGGCTTCAGCTGCCTCAGTGGTGGGCACAGACCAGAGAACCCAGCAAGCAGCTGCTCACACCTTGCTGCAGATTTGGCCCCAGGAATCTTGTTCCTCTCTTGGGTGGACGCAGAGGGGACTTATATACCTTAAGTTGTACTTCTGCAAGCTTCATCAAGGATTATAATGGTATTTTGAGAGCATTCTCTGGCCCTGTGATATATTTAGTGGCAACTAAATAACAAACCTTATAATTTACAATATCAGAAACACCACTTTGGAACAAGTGTATTGCCATGCCCTACAATAGCATGTGCATCGCAGCCATGGAGAAATGTTACTGGCATTTTGGAAGGAAGAAAAGGATTTCCAATTCCAAATGTGACAATATATTCATAAATTCTTCAGCTAGCCCCTGATCTTCAGAAATGCCACTTCTACAGAAAGGTCAGACACCTTTCATGCAAAAATGAATAAGGAATGAAGCATCATGTGTCGTGCCAGAGATTTCCCATTGCTCAGGCTTTTTAACTAAAGTCTTCAGCTGTTATGGAAATATAATTATTTCCTTGTTGCTTTCATCCCACCCACAGCAGCCATGGTGTGGCTTGGTGCTTTAGGAACTACATTCTTCACCATTTCAGAGCCAGTAGGTCAGGAAGACACATTTGAGCTACTGGCCATAAGTGTACATTTTTTTACTTGGGAAAAAAAGAACACAAAAACAAACCAAAAGCAATATTTTGTTCCGGAGTTCTAAAGAAAATGCCTGTAAAATGTTTGTATGTTTATGTTCCTCTACAGTGCTGAGAATTGTGGGGAAGTGGGATTTAGCATGGGTAGGGAACATGCTGTAGAGCTCTTAAGTTACTAAATTAATTCTAGACAAAGAAAAGTTTTGTGCCCTGGATCCAGCCAAATGTGTGTTAGACAGAATTTGCACACAGCAGATATAAAAGTTCTAGAGCTCTAAAGATTCAAATGGCCTAAGGATTTGTCCACCTATAGCAGTATATGTGCATATTTTACAGAATATCATTTTGATGCTAGCCAGATATTAGGACTTTTATTTTATTACTAGGAAGAAACAGGTCTCGGAATCATAGGCTGATTCAGGCTGGAAGGGATCTCAGAATGCCTCTAGTCCAGTCTCAGGCTCAAAGCAGGGTCACCTGTGAGGCCAGACCAGGTTACTCAGGGCATTTTCCACCTGGGTCTTGAAAATCTCTGAGGACAGACAGCACAGCCTTTCTGGGCAACTCAGACATGTTATTATATAATACATAAAACCTCGAGTTAATTATTGAGTTGTGCTTGATGAATCAGACAATTAAATAGTTAATCTGCAGCCTAAATTCCTAATGTCTCTTTAATATGTTTGTTCCTATTTTTTTTCCCTTACCAAAGTAGAAAAGGAACAGCTATTTTTGTAGTCCTGTAAAATACCTTCTGTTTGTTTCTCCTCCTAAGAAGGAGGAAAAAGAGCACAATTTCTGTCACTAATTAATAGTAACTGCTACCACAGCAGAAATCTATTTAACGCACAAAATGTTATGACACTTTTTGAAAACATCGTAACCCGAGGGCAGCCTCAACCTATGTGACCATCAGTTATCCCTAGCTGGATATGGCAGAATTAGGTAAGAATGAATTGCTGCTGAAGTCTTCAGCAACAGACAGGTTCCTTTTCCTTTCACATTTTCTATGCATGACTACATTTTCTTAAATTACTTTTACATTTTTTCCCCGTTAAGAATATAACCAGGGACAATCCTATGCCTTATTATGAAAAGTATTAATTTGATAGACATTGACTGACACTTCTGAAGGTGGCAAATACTGTCAGGAAGCCTCCTCTGTACAAAACATTCACTTGGAACTCAAGATCCCTCTACAGTCATAATTTTGCCTGAGAAATATACACAGAGTAGCTCCAAATGTTTGTTCCCAACAGTATTGCCAGAAAGAGAGTTCATCCTGCCTAGTTTTGGAATCAAGTGTGTTATTTCTTGACTCTTAAACATTTATAACATCTGCAATAATGCACAGTTTCCAGGAAAATTCTGCATTATTGAAGACATAGGTTCAGTAAACTCAAGGGAGATGACCTTCAAAGTCTGAGAAAAGTAGGATCTAGTCATCCAGACTGTATCCTGAGAGACCTGCACTAAAAGAAATGTGAGATATGAAAGTTCCCTGGGCTTATTTTTTTTTTTTTTTAAATTTACCTGAATTTGAGTCTTAACCCATAAATGAGATTGGCTGTATCAATGGACTAATTTTGGGGGGATCTTTGTTAATTTTTTTTTGTTTAGGAAGTATTTGTGATTTCTGTACTTTGCCAGGAGTACAGAAAAAGTCCACTCCTTTGGGGTATAAGTCATAGGTCAGTCATGCCCTGAGGGTACTTGTTCAACACACAATAAAAGTAGACATCCAGAAAAGGTAGTGTGAATCTAGCACTGGTGACTAAAACCACACAGACCTTAAAGAAATGGCAGCAACATCCTTGCACCCCCACAAACTGGAGGTCGTTCCTTATTCTGCAATATCCAAACTGCATGAGCTCCCTACCAGGTGGGGAGCAAAGGGGAGGCAACTTTGTGTATCCTGATGGGATTTGTGTGCAAATTCTGAGGGCCTATGGCAATCACAGAGGCAGAAGCAGAACTTTAAAGCACAGGTGGGACTTTATACATTGGAGCTTAGCAGGGGCCTGACAAAATCAATAGTGGCTTTGCAACTGGAAAGATTCACATAAACCAGAAGGTTTTTATCATCTACCTACCTAACTGCCATTAATCTTTTAGTTTCTCATCAGAAGAAAGGGCATGGCAGTCACTCCTTAATGCATAAAGGCACTGACAGACTAAGTATAACAAAAGTTATGAAGCATTTAGATGCTGTGATAATGGAGCTCAGCTGAGTGTCCATAAACCCAGGGGCCTGAGCTGCCAGGGCCCAGGAGCCTGGAAGTCTCGGCTCTCTGGCACCTCACCCAGCAGTCTGCCCAGGAGCCAGGCAGCCAAGCCAGCAAGTCAGGCCCCCAGAAGCTGATTAAAGGTCTCCTGATTTCCATTATACCCTGGGTAAAACAGACACATTCTTTAAAGAACAATCAGATTTCATTGAACTGCATTGGGTTTGTTGTTTTTCTTTTTTACAGGATAACATGCCATCCAGGAATCTTTAATCACTTCTATTGCTAATTGTGTTGCTAAAACAACACATCGTGTTTCTCTGATGTACCATGTGGCAAATCCAAAGTAGTATCTGATGGATTGACTAAAAGTCTCCCTTTAATTACCTACAGAAATTGCTGCTGATGTAAACAAATCAGTGCCAACCTTAGGGAATGCACATTTATAGCCACTTTGAAACTCTGTACTCAAGAATTTATTGGTGATAAAACAGTGTGGCTGGGAATCAGTCAAGAACTTGCAGTACCTCCTGTTACTCCAGGTACTCATATAGAGCTCAGCACCACATGGAAGCACCTCAGAGGGAGTCTTCTGGAGAACCCTTCCAGCACAGCTGAGAGGAGGAGGGTGTCATCAACCCTTTGCAGGTCAGACACTGAGGCATTCAATGGAGAGGCACTGCAAGCACAGGCTCTGTATGGCAGTCAGAATGAAAGCAAGGGCTAATTTAAAGAGTGCAAAAAGGGAACAGGAAGCCAAAGTGAGAGTCTCTGCTGTAATGTGAAATGATTCCATAAGCATGTGTTTACCTTCCCTAATCTTTGCTGGACAGTTGAAATTGTTCCTCCCAGTACAGCTGCAGGGGCCCAACAGAACAGCTCCACACACTGCACCAAATCTGATCAGAGGCACACCAGAGTAGTAGGTGGTCTCAAAGAGGGCATCCCCACCAGAGACAAGATTAAGCCTTTTTCTTAGCTCAGCTGTAGTGTTTTCTTTTAGAATTTACCTGGAGTGGCTGGGGTTTCTCAGGATTTCTAATATTCCTCCAAGTATTTGACATATGTTTGCTTTCCAGATAGAGAATGTCCTTGTGGAACAAGAGTGTTAGTCTACTGAAAGATAAAAAGCTCAATCAAATAAAACATTCATGTGCCAAAAGGAAAGGCATTTTAGCTGCATCACCTATATAAATAGTCTATTGGCCAAAGCACTCAGTGAGGAAGTGGGAGACCTCAGTATTAATTTCTTACTTCAGCAGATGAGGTTTAAAGGGATGGTGTGCTGAAAATGTTCCACTACAGAGCAAATAATTTGCAGTGTTGGGTCAAAGGCATAGAAAACAAAACCAAATGAAGCATGTCCCTGCAGCCTAGGGTGAGCCTCTCAATTAAGTGTGCTGTACATCTTGGAACCCGTCAGGTTATTAATTCTCTGATCCATGTCACCTACTAGACATCACACCAAAAGACCTACTTCTAGCAGCCTGCTTTTTAATGTATTAGAGGAGACTTAATAGAGTTAATGGAGGCAAATATGAATCCTCATTTTATTCCTGTTGTCAACAGGGTGAACAGCTTCCTCTGTCAGCAGAGAGCTATCAGGAAAGAGCATCATGCAAAATGAATGACTGCTGTTCACAAAAATGCTGAAACACAACTAATTAATTTTGATGTAGCAGGCAGCTACATTTCATTTGTGCCCTTTACATTCAGGACCTTTAATAAAGCATTTTTATTAAGAGAGGTACATATAGACAAATTGAATTAAGTGCTGGTCTACTTTTCATTAGATTTTTCAGATAAGTGTAGTAAAGAAAATTGCTTTACAGCAAAAGGCTACTTACTGACAGAAAAGCTCATTTTTTCCTAGTGTAAACAGTATCATTGGTATAGTCTATTTAAAATAAGCTTCTGCAGTTTTGCATGAATTTCTGTTTTCCAAAAGAAGAAAAGGGGGGGTGAGGAATAAAAGACTGGTATTATAGTAAAATGTTATGTCAGGACTAAGACGACCAGGTTTTATTACTTACTATTTTCCATGCCTCTTCCTATTTTTTTTTTTCTGTAAGATACTGACAATCTTTCTCTACTTTATCAGCTGTTGTGCAATTGAATTAAAAAATGTTTGGGATAGTGAAGAACATGTGCTAGAGGAGACAGAAACTACTTAAAATGTCTTCTGTCGTACTCCAAGGGCTGCCACTTCAAACAAAGGCAATGTACCAACTGTAGGCATTTCCTTAGTTCAGATCAACTGTGATAGCCACTGTGAGTTGAGGACACCTCAGCCTTCCCCTCAAAACCCAGTAACAGCTATCAGCCCACTGGAGTGGGGTTGGCATAAAGATCCTAACATGACTGAGCAATCTGCCACTTTTTGCTTCCTTGAGAAGCAGCATTTCTACTGTTTCTATGTTTTCTACTTCTCCATTTCTTTCTTACGAGTTCAAAGTGATTGGGACCCACAAACCCACTGCTATCAGAAGAGGATCTAGGTATATTTTTCAATATACCTGTGACTCTTCAAACTGCTGATTATTCCTTTCTCACACAATTTAAGTGTCAGACTCTCCTACTTCTGCCCTGAAACAGAGATGTGCAGGGTGTATAATATGAACTGATGCTTTTTGCTAAAACTAGACTATATTCAGTGTAGCATTATTGATGCTACATAGCCTTTGGGTCCAAGTGCCAAACTGTATTTTTGGCTTAATTTCAAGGACAAAGAATAAATTTAAGTTTGGAGTTGAACACTGAAGTGAACAATCCTCTCTCTGTTCTCTCCTGTGCCATCTTTTGTACGGCCCAGGTGACCCACAGATCTGGAACACAAATGAACGTTTCCTATTGTGCAATGAAAAAGGCAGCTTCCTCCACTGTACCTGTCTGCATTAGAAAGAAAGCATGCAAATATTAATTCCCTCAGTGGTTTGGGTAGCCATTTCCTCATACACTGTTCCCCCTTCAAATTAGAGCTTTTTCTCTGAAGCATCTAGTTGCTTTCTGCTCACCAACAAGGTCATAACGAGCAACTATAAAACCAAACTCTCAGATAGCATCTGGTCTTCTTTTTGCACAGCTTGTAGATATTCTCTCCTTGAGAGCAGTCATAGTTTAAGGTCAGAACATTCTCCTGAAATGGATTTCATTACCAACAGTTCCTACAAAATCCTTACAATTCTCAGATGCTGTTCTAGCCAGTACCAACCCTCACAGACCAACTTTTTTTTTCTCTGGAAACAGATGCAATCAAATAATGCTCTTCACACAGCTTATACTGAAAATAGGGTTTGTTCCTCTGGTTATATAGTCAAAAAACCCAAAATCCACAACTTCTATGGGCTTGAACAGTAGTCAAGAGTTAAGCAGGAGGATTGCTTTCCTTCTGTTCTCCTACACTTACGCACAAACATTTGCTAAATTCCTCCAGCGTGTTTACTAAAAAAGAGGCAACGTTTAAGGAAGCTCCTAAAGTCCTTGCCCACAGTGAGTATCTTCCTGATTTACAAGTAAATTCCACTCGAGTTTTCTGGGATTACTCACAAAGGATGATACAGGCCAATGTGTGCAAAGCTGCATGTGGACTTTCACCTCAGATCTGCTTGTCAGAAATCACCAGTGCTCTTGCAGCAGCATGACTCCTCTGAACAGAGATCGCACAGAACAACAAGGGCCTGATTCTTATTTCAGACAATGATTTAAAGCTGTGATCCTGTCAAACCTCCTATTTTTAAAGCCCCTTCCATCTGCCTGAAGCCCTGAAGAGGCTAATTCTGCATTTCTCTCTCATGCAAAACTCCCACAGAGGTGGCTGAAGGACAGCACCACTGAGTTCTCATCCCAGCTAAATTACACTGTTCGATATTTCAGCACCCAGCCAACAACAGCACCGCTCAGAAAACTGAAAATGAAACATCAACTTCTCACTTAAGACTGACAGAAATTTTTCTTCATGGTGAAATGAGCAAATGAAGAGTTAAAGATTAGGTACTTGTTAAAATCAATACGGCTTAGTAGCAATATTTCGTTCTTCCACAACAGTAGAGAGTGTTTCAACCAGTTTATCATATCTGATCAAAGAAACAACTCAGCACATTTTACACATATCTTCTCCCTTTTTCTTAAGCAAAAGCTGCATAGACTATTTTTCTCCTTTATACACTATTAGCCAGCTTACAGTTGAAGCACAACCACAGTGATAGCAGAGCTGAAAACTTTTTATGAAAAGTTAACACCACACAATATGTTACAAATTCCAGTCTTCAGCTATTACAAGTAATAAGAGAGAGAACACTGTATTTAAAAAAAAAAGTAAATCAGCCCCATTTTACTTGAAGCATATTCAGTAGTTACATTAAAAACAATTTTTATAGAAATCCTCTGTATTCACTAAGTTAGAGGGAAATGCACTTAAAAGGGGTGTAAACTGCACATCTTTATTAATGAATATTACTTTTTATTTAGCTCAGAAGAAATAAGACCCTCTTGAGGCATTCATTGAATCAGATGAGCAACTGTGACGAGAAGAATTAAAACCATAGAAATACCCTGGTTTTAACTATGTTGCTGCTCACAGATATTCAGTATCTGCATCAATCCCTTATAAATGTTTGGAAGTGCAAAAAAAAAAAAATAGAAGCATTATTCCTTTAATGTTTATAATGACCACAAAATATTTTTACTGCAAAGAACTTACTTTTAAGGCACATCAGTCATTCCATATATATTTTATGCCGACTAAAATCTGTCAGTTAAATTTAATTTCCACAGACTACCTGAATTCCACAAGAAAATAAAAGAGGGAAGGACTGTGTTTACAGGCCACAGAGCTCATTTCAAAAGCAGTGCAACAGTGAAACCACTGTGAGTCTGCAGACTGGGAAAGCCCTCTCAGGGAGCACTAAGTGACAAAAGCAGACCTTCATTTGGCAGGAAAGGGTACCTCTAATGAAGCTGTCCAGGAGCTCAGAGGTAGTAGCCAGGTACCATATGTTGCTTTGGTTGCTCTGGTGATTATATAGTTTCTTCAGAGTAAACAAACCTGAACTTTTTAGCTACATAGTTACCTACAAGTAATAAGAGCTAGCTTCAGCTCTTGTTGATGTAACTTTAATAAGAGCTCTCCATTTTGCAAAAGAGAAATGGCTTGTAATTTCCTCCTCTCAGTTGCTATTTTTATCTCTCTTTTATCTGTCTCAGGTATGCATTTGCACCAAACCATTTGTTATTTAAACAAAGCCCAAATCTTTTCACACTCTGAGCCTTATTTCAAGAAAGCATCCAATAAGTTACAGATTTAGGACTTTGACAATATCTCAGTTTTTTTACTTAGCGAAATCCAGCAAACTTCTAACGCATTTGGTGCAATCATCTCATCCCTACTTCAGCAGAACTCCCACTTGAATTTGAGTTAAACTGTCTATTGAAGGAACAACCAGAACCTCAGCCACTGACAGTCTCCTTTTCCAGGGTTAAGCAAACCAAATGCTTATTATGAAAAACTGATGAAACAAAGTGACTGCTCTATCCTCTTTCCTTCTGCTACAGAGATTTCAACAGAGGAGGCTACAGACACCTTTCAGACAGAACAGAGGAAGTAAGGAAGGGGATATCTGATGATTCTTCAATACAGATTCAATTCAGCTGTTTTAAGAAGCCTGTTATATCTGATTAGATTTCATTCTCTTTTTTATCCAATAACTGTTTGCTGTGGAAAGGTGCATTTGAGGCAGATGCCGAATCCTGCTGCCTCTGGAAGGAGTGATAAACACAGAAAGGAGCAGCATTTGCTCCACAAACAGAATACACACCTTGCAGCAGCACAACTGAAGAAGGGATGTAAATGCTCAGCTCACTCTTAAACTTGCTATGCATTCAGTGATGAATGTACAGACACCAGTCCCTGTCTCTCATTTTCTTCATTGCAGTTTATGACATTTTATAAACCCATGGGAAATATGGCTTGTTTTAATAACTTTTCAAACCACTCTCCCCTCTTCTGTCCCCCCTTCCCAAGAAAATCCTCTAAAGTCATAAACTAGAAATGCAAACAGAAGAAGGGAAAGGAAGCAACATTAACACCAAAGGTTTGGAACAGCTGCACCTCCTTTTGAGTTTTATTCACATACACCGCTGGCACTCTGCAATGTATGCTTCTCATTAAAAAATAAATATAAAGGATTTAGTTGCTCCAAGACTGTAAATATGAAGGATTTAAAGACCTTAGTAGTGGGGTGATTGCTCTTCCTCTAAACTTGCATATCAGAATGCCTTCAACTGCCTGTCTGAGAATGAGAAGCATGCATCCAGCCCTGAGATTAGCCTTTGAAGGGAGACTGAAAAAATGGGGAGGAAAAGTTCCCCTGGGCAAGTGGAAACTAGATTTTTTTTTTTATTTTATTTTATCTCAAAAAATGTTAGGCAAGTTCACCAGAATGATTTTTTTTTTCAGTATCTGCTCCAGGACAGCAAGGTCCTTAGGTCACTGATCTGACAAGGATGGAGCAGGAATTTACTGCCTGGTGATCCAGCAGAAGGAAATGAGGTCATGGGGTATATGTGCTCTTCTTCATATTTTATGAAAAAAATGCAAGACTCCCAGGTTTGTTTCACTACTCTGACTAATCAAAAACTATGGGAAGATAGGAAAAATATTTCCCATCCAGATCTATAGGGAAAGACCCCTCCAAAGGAAAAGAAAACCCCATGCTTTGACTTCATCCCTTGTGCAAAATCATGATTCAGAAGGTTTTAACAGTACAAAGGTTTATTTAGAAAAGAGTTTGGATTGTTCTTTAGGTTGTTTTTTTTTTTTTTTTGGCAAACATTTAAATCCTTTTATAACTCAAAACACTGTCAGTGCGTGGTACTTTGCACTCTCCTTCCCCACACAAGCAGTAAAAGCCAATTTTGTACTGGGACAAATCCACCATAGTCCCCAGCTGCCCTATTAATAAATACTCAAATCTCCACCACCACTGCCACTTAACCCTTTCCATTTGATGTCTCTTTTCGTTTTCCCACAAAATTCCAGAGCCCATGAAAGCTCACTGCCTCCCAAACTCAGTGTCTCAGCCTACTTTGCTCTGTGGGGCTCCCCTTGCCCTCTGTCAGGGTTCAAAGACAATCACTCCCTCCCCCTTTACCCCTCCACACTCCAGCACTGCTCCCCCAGCACTGTCACCATCCTGTACCACAGTGAGTGCCCTCAGCCTGACACCATCCCTGCTCCCCACAGCATCACCCTGCTCCACTGAGGGGGTGAGCCCTCTTCCCGCTCCCTAAGCCCAAGCCCCGTGTTCTCTCCCCTCCCTTCTTTTCCAGCACTGAGCCTTCTCTTTTAACTCTACTCCTGCTCAAGGCAAATCCATCCCTCCAGCTCAATGCCGGAAGTTCTTCTTCTTCTTCTTAAAAAGAATGTGTTTAAAGGACCTGCGGAAGTCCTGGTTGAAGATGGTGTAGATGACTGGGTTGAGGGAGCTATTGCAATACCCAATCCAGAAGAAGAACTTGAAGAGAGTCTCAGGGACCTCACATGCCTCTCGGCAAATACCATAGAGGCTGTAGCTGAAGAAAAAAGGGAACCAGCAAACTACAAAGACCCCCATGACCACAGCCAGCACAAAAGTGAAGCGTTTCTCCCGGGCCTGGGCGACTTTCTTACGGCAGATGCTGCTACGCTTCCGGCGACGGCGATATGAGAAGAACTGCATGGAGCGATTGCTGGCACGGGACAGACGGCTACTGGAGTGCTTGGAGGAGTATGAGTAGGAGAAGGACTGGCTCTTGCTCTTGCGGCGATGCTCCTCCCGGCTCCGCCTCCGCCTGCTCTCTGAGGTGCTGCTCTCCTCCAGCTCAATGTCCTCCAGCTCAGAGGCTTTGCGCCAGTGGTGCGCTGAATAATGTCCGTTCTCTCCCATCCTCAGGGACGTGCAGCCACCGGCAGCGCGGCTCAGGCCGTTCTCAGTCTGGGAGGACCCCTCTGGCATCGTACGCTTCTCAGAGAGGGTCCTGGTCCTTAGCTTGGCCACGCGGTAGATGCGGATATAGACCAACACCATGATGAGGCAGGGGGCAAAGAAAGAGCCAATGCAAGAAGAGAGGATGTACCATGTCTCATCATTGAGCTTGCACTGGGGAAAGACATCTCCTTCAGGGTCCCGGTACACGGAGATCAATGGTGGGAAGGAGATGATGGCTGAAATGAGCCACACGGTGAGGATGATGGCCTTGATCCGCCGCGGTGTCCGTTTGAGGTTGTACTCCACCGCCTGTGTGACCGACCAATACCTGTCGAGGCTGATGGCGCACAGGTGGACGATGGACGAGGTACAGAACAGCACGTCCAGCGCCAGGTAAATGTTACACCAAGCCTTGCCGAAGTACCAGTAATTCATAAGCTCGTTGGCCAAGGAGAAAGGCATGACCAGGGTAGCCACCAGGATGTCCGCGCTGGCCAGGGACACCAGGAAGAGGTTCTGGGGGGCTCTCAGAGCCCGGCTGGTGAGCACGGCTATCACCACTAACACGTTGCCCACGATGGTGAAGACGATGAGGAAGCCCACCACCGCCGCCAGGCTGGCCACGGCCGCCGGCGAGTACGGGGAGGGCGGCTGCAGGAGGGCCGAGGAGGACGGCGAGGCGGGGGGCAGCGCCAGGGACTCGTTGGGAGAGCCCAGGCTCGTGTTCACCAACAGCAGCAGATCCATGGTGGGTGTGCGGGGCGCCGGCGTCCTAGAGAGCCCGGCGGAGCCCCCGCCCCGCCCCGCCGCCCCGCCGCCGCCGCCCCGCCGCCCTCATCGCGCCCCGCCGCCGGTCCCGCGGCCGCTCCGCCGCCGAGCCGCCCGCGTCCCCCCGCCGCCGCCGCCGCCGCCGCCGCCGCCGCTCCTCAGGGCACGGCCGGGCGGCGCACCCCCGGCGCGGCAGGGAGCGCGGCGGCGCCGCCTCCGCCCGGCCCCCGGCGAGGGGGAAGCGGGGCACGGCTGGCCCCCGCCGCCCGCCCGGTCATGCCCGGCTCCGGGCAGCCCGCGGCTCCGGAGAAGACGCCGCGCGGCCGGCGGGAGTCCCCGGCGGGAGCTGGATCCTCGCAGGGCGCGGGGTCCGAGGCGGCAGCAGCGTCGGCATCAACTCCCATGGAGCGGCTCCCGGCGGCTCCGTCCCACTCTGGCTCCGCGCTCCCAATCGCGGCGTGCCCCGCGCCGCGCGCATGCTCAGTGCCCGCAGGTGCGGCCGCCGCGCCCGCCCCGGCGGAACCCCCGGCGGGCGCAGGAGCGCCCCGAGCGCCGCCGCCCGCGCCCGTCCCGCTCCCCGAGCGCCCCCAGCCCCGCGGGCGGCCCGACGGGAGGAGGCGGCCCCCGGGAGGAGCGGGCGGCGCGTTGCTGCGGCGCTCGCTGCCGCTCGGCGGCCGGACAGGTGTTTCTGCCGGGCGCGGTGCGGCTCGGCGGGGGCGCGGCGGACGCCCCGGGGATGGCAGGGAGCCGGTGCGGTGGGAGTGGCAGGGGCCGGTGCGATGGGGGTGGCGGGGGCCGGTGCGAGGAGCGGCGGCGCCGGTTGCGCTCCGGGAGCGCCGCTCCCGGGTGGTCGCTGCCTGCAGCGCCCGCCTCGCTCGCTGGGGGGCGCCCTTGGCCGGCCGGGACCGTCCGGCGGGAGCTCCGGAGCGGGCCGGGGGCACCGGGCGGGCGGGGGGACAGCAGCGCTGCTCCTGGCTCTGGAGCTGCCTACGGCCGGGACAGCAGCGCTGCTCCGGGCTCTGGAGCTCCCTACGGCCGGGACAGCAGCGCTGCTCCTGGCTCTGGAGCTCCCTACGGCCGGGACAGCAGCGCTGCTCCTGGCTCTGGAGCCGCCTAAGGCCGGGACAGCAGCGCTGCTCCTGGCTCTGGAGCCGCCTGTGGCCGGGACAGCAGCGCTGCTCCTGGCTCTGGAGCTGCCTATGGCTGGGGACAGGAGCAGTGCTCCTGGCTCTGGAGCCGCCTAAGGCCGGGACAGCAGCGGTGCTCCTGGCTCTGGAGCTGCCTACGGCCGGGACAGCAGCGCTGCTCCTGGCTCTGGAGCTCCCTACGGCCGGGACAGCAGTGGTGCTCCTGGCTCTGGAGCCGCCTAAGGCCGGGACAGCAGCGCTGCTCCTGGCTCTGGAGCCGCCTGTGGCCGGGACAGCAGCGCTGCTCCTGGCTCTGGAGCTGCCTACGGCCGGGACAGCAGCGCTGCTCCTGGCTCTGGAACTGCCTACGCTCCTTCACCATCATCCCCCTGCTAAAGAGAGCGACCCGGTGCTTCGCCTGTGGGCATTCCCAGTCTGAGCAGCTGCCCCGTGCCTCTCTCCTGTGCCCCACCTGGCCCCAGAATCGCGGTGTCCCCAAGGGAGTTGCAGTCTGGTACACGTCCACTTATCGTGCCCGGTTCATATTCTTTATAGAGCAAACCTGTGCGTAGTGAAGGCACGTACACCCGAGGTAGCGTCTCTTTCACTATAAAACTTTTAAAATATTAAAATTCTTGTTAAGATCCACAAGTTGTAGCCGAATAGCCCAGGCTAGGGAGTCAGAGGGCTGCTCTGTTTCCAGTTGCCTTTGTGGTGCAAGCAGCGCTGGCTCCGCTGTTCTCCGTCTCTTTGCGTAACTTCGCGGATTGGACTACGAAGGCTTGGAAGTGAATATGCTTAATTCTGATAGGAAGGAAAATTCCTCTAGATATTATGATCCTATTGTCCTATTCTGTAAACAATTTATTCCGAAGGTTTTGTTTTGTTTGGTTGGGGTTTTTTTCAGCTGAAGTGTAATTTGCAAACATGCTGTGACTGCATGTAAAAGAGAAAGGACATGGTGGTGAAACTAAACTCTTGTCAGGTAACAAATTCTAATTAAAGACTGAAATGCGGAAGCAGTAATCACATTAACAAAGTGTAGCATATGGAACAAAATGAAATTGAAATCAGATGCCCTCTCAAATCCTCCTTAATAGACAACAGCCTGGTGAGGAGGACTGTTTAAAAGTTTGAAAAGCCCCAAGAAGATCAAATGAATGGAAGCAGAGGTTTTTAAAGTTCAAACAGGAAGCAAATAGTTTTGTTTTTTCATGTTTTTGACATGAAACCTCAATAATCTCTGAAGCAGCTTTCTGATGTTTGTGGTCAGTTCCTGATATTTGGAAGTTTTATAATGGTATCTAGGATCTGAGAGGGCAAGGTGCAGGAATTTAAAGTCTAAGCTTTGATGTGACTGGGATTAGGGAGAAAGAATGTGTGATCTAACTGGTTCAATATGGGTTTAAAATTTAGTAAACACAAGCTACAAAATCACATGAACATTTGGGATTCAGGATATGTCAAGAAAGGAAGATAGAAAACATCAAGATATTCAGTTAAATTACTAAGGTAATTGCAAAATCATGAGCAAGGATATCTTGGATTTATGTGAGCTGGAACTCAAAATAAATTTTCAGCTGATGATTTGGGGCTCCAGATAAGAAGAATTGAAGCTTTTCAAAACTTTGCTCAGGACAAGTCAATACAGAAGTTTCATAACAAGAGGAATGCTACAAGCAAATGTCTGAGCAATTATTTGGCATTTCTAATCAGAAAATGACAACTGGGATATAGAAAAAAATAAACTGGGAGCAAAATATGCATGTGTTGTTGTGGTTTCTTTAGCACTAAAGTTGTACTATGCTGCTGAAACAATTCAGTGTATATCTCCACCGAAGCCAGGGAAGTAACATTTGGGTTTTTATGTGTAACTGATATCCACTTTGCCTAAAGAGCCATATGCCATTCCAGCTCATGTATATAGATGTGAATGAAGCGTGGGCATATAGACACAAGAAATCTAGTCTCATGAAAATCTGCTTAGTCTGCTGAGAGGCAAAGGTAGGAGCAAGGTGAACAACAGTGAATAAATATGATGTAGTTGTGCTTTTGAATTAAAATTGGGGGGTTTTTTTCACAGAAACTTGGCAAATTGTGTAGACACCTTACTGCCTTTTTTCCTTCCAACCCCCTGTACTTACTTTTACGTTCACCCTCACATCTGGCCTCCCTATAATTATCAGCTCATAATCATTGGCCTTTATTTGAGCTTATGTCTGGTAGCTGTATACAGACTGTCATTAAAAAAAAAAAAAAAAAGTGCAGTTTAGAGGCTGGATGAGGCACTTCTAGACATTAAAATGGACTTGGCTTAAACTGATCCAAACCCACTCTTCCTGAAGTAATCCAGTAAAAATTGTGCCATAGCCATCCATCTGTACACTGTCACTGCTGCTCTGCTTCTCTCATCCGGCATCTAAATACAGATCTACTGCAGCAGGCTGAGCAGATTCCACAGGAGCAGAACTGCTCCTTTTAGTTTTTGTCTCCAATTTTTACTGGTTTTTGCTTGGATTCTCACGTTGGGCTGGCTTTTATTTCAGCTTGAGCTATCAGAGCTCATTGGCAGAAGAGAGCCATGATCAGCACCTGCGTTTAAGTCTTGGGAAATCCTAAAGCTGTCACTGGGAGACTGGTCAGTGCTGCCCTCAACTCAGGGCCAAATTCAGGGACAATTAACAAAGGTGACACCAACCCAGGCACGAAAGTTGGTGGGAAGATTCCTGCTCACACTCAGACCTATACACTTAGGTAGTTTAAGAATATTTGACCTTAATAATGCTCTTGCAAGGGCACACTGCTTGCACGCTCATAGATTTAGGAGAAAAAGGTGTCCCTGTGGGTTTGCACTTCCAAACATGTTTTGCCTCTTCTGTTTAAGATCTGTGGGCCTGAAAGCTTGTTAATTATTTTTTTCCTCCTTAGTGTATCAGATGGGTTAGTTGAAAATAGTGCCCCCTGAAAACCTCTCTCATTATTTTGTATCTTTAAGGCATCAGAATTTTAACCATGCAATGAAATGCTCTTCTGTACATTTTTTATAAAATAATTTGCCCATTCACAGCAGAAGAATGTTATCTTGTATAGAGGAAATATCCCAGCTTTCTTAATAAGGGGAGTGATATTTAGTTCTCAGTGGTTTTTTACTTCCCCCTTGTGACTTTGAAAATCTGTCTCAGATAAACAAAGAGGTTTATAGGACATCCTGAATTACTAAACATCTGGAAGTGTTCCCTAATCATTCAAACCAAGCTTTACATCAATAGACAAAATTTTACAGTCTTATCAACTGTACAAGGAACTGAGTGTTGTCAAAACATCCTGTCCATATATATAATTTCTGAGACAAAATTTGTGTTATGAATCTGCTCAAGATGCCATGAATGAACAGCATGATTTAGCTGAAATTTCTGTGAGTAGTTGAAGAGATGACCTGCAGTACAAAGAGTCTGGTAGAAAAAATGGGTTAAGAGTTGAAGAGTAAGTAGACTGTTCTGGGTTTTGATAAAAAGGAACTAAATATAAGGAAAACAGAAGTTACTTTGGAGGGGAACTCAGGACCTTCAAAGCTTGAATATTGTTATCATGGGAAAGATTGTGAATTTCTGTGGTGTTAAAAGGACATTAACCTGTAAATTCTTCAAAGAAGTCAAGGTAAAGTTCTAATATCCACAGATGGAGCCAAATTTTCAACAGACGTATGAGTCAACCTGTTTCGGTTTTGATGCTTGTGACAGCATTGGATTCTTTTTCCCTTGATATATGAATGTTGAGCTCTTTTCTAAATCTAGGCATCAGCTGCTGTTTTCTTTGAAAATGTAGTTTGGACTAGTTTTATTCTTTTTTTGTTAACTACCCTCCTCCCAAAAATTAATCACAAAGTAGTTTTAAATTAATTTATTTGAAGCCTTCCATAAAATGAGAATGAAAGTTTGTGAAAATAATACTATAGAGATTTTTATTTGTGATTACTAGATATGCTTAATGAGAAATATGGAAATCTAAGTAGATTTCAGAATCAATTTTTTCCCTTAAAGCATCTTTGGAGACGTGAATATCTTTTTCAGTTTCTATTTTTGTAGTACAATATCCAGAGGAGGAGAAAAGTTTAATTTAGGTGAGTCTGATTGAAACTAATTCTTCTGTATAAAAAAAAAATTCACTGACAATTTAGGGATCAAGACCAAGTCAAAACCAGATTATTTGTTAATTTTTCAGTGATCTGGAAGTAAAACTTAATCTGGAACTAACACTTAAATGTTAATTTAGTAATACTTAAAAGATGTTACTAAACACTTGAAGTAGCTGCTGTGCTTGAGCTAAAATAGAATGAGGAAGGTTATTGGCTCAGCTCCCTTGTGCAGTTTTTCTTCTGTCCTGTGTTTGCAACCCTTTTTCATGCTCCCAGTAAACATTGTCACTGTGCTGGTAAGGCCATAAAACAGAAGTCAAATCATGTGAGTCAGCCATATCCTCTCTGGGTGGTTTCTGAAAGTCTTTTTTGCTCTCATAACAGGATCCCACCAACCAACCATGCAGGGTGCTGTGGGTTCAGCCCTTTGGAACCAAACCTGGCACTTCCACAGAGGTTTTGGTTTGAGTCTCCCTTTATTGGAGAGCCATGAAAAATTGATCTGTGTCCCTTCTCTTCCTTATTTCAGTTTGCATTGTTTCCATTATCTGTACTCGTTTTAAGGCTTCTTCATTTCTAATTTATTAAGTCGATACTTTAAATAGCTTTCACAGACACCTATTCTGATAGCTGTGCCATCTGCACAGGATGAGTGCATTATTTTTCTAGGACTCTGCACTGTATTTGAGGACTCTTGCACTTGATTTCAGTGGGTTTTTTTAATTATGGAAATCATCTGCACAGTAATATGTATGGGAAATAATTTGTTGGTTTTAACTTATATAAAGTATGCATTTATTTTGCATTTTGAATGGGGTTATGTAAGTTTGTAAAAGCTTCAGCTTCTAAGTGGAGAGAATTCTGTGTAGATAATTTATCATCTGTGGCATTGCCTATCTCTAATTTATTAATTGTTGGGCCTGTTTGGCATAAGTGTAAGACAGCCCTTTCACAACGAGACAGATTTTGGCTGCAAACCCTCCCATCTCCTCTGTCTGCATTTATACTGAAATAACCATTTCCACAGTAATGATCTAGTAACAGAGACCATTCCAATGGAGAAATGAGGTGGTGAGGGAGGGTGGGGGAGAAGAAGAGACAGTCTTTGTCACCAAGGTTCATCCCCTCCCAGCTGCATCTTCTTCATGGCACACCTCTGCTTAATACTTTCACAGAATCACCATCCAAGAGATTTCAAAGGGGGTGCTGCTTGCCATGATTATCCATCATTAAGTCAAGTCCCACAGGAGAAGAGGCATCTACCATCTTGCCCTTTATTCTGTGTTGCTTGGCAGAAGGAAGGTCCTGTCTGCACAGGATCAATTAGAGAAAATGTTTGCCATGTTTCCTGTGTCTGGTTCGAGTGGCAACTTCAAAACAGCAGGATTGACTGCACTGAAGACTTTCCATGGAAACAAGAGCAGATTGTGTTATTTCTGCTTCCCATTGAACCATAGGGATATCTCCAAATATCATGCTGTCCATTTAATTTCCTCATATCTGTGCTACAGGGATTTGAGTTGCATGTTAATATGAACTTTCTTCATCTTTCAGCAACTGCTTTAAGCTCATGAAGATTTGGCTACTACAAAACAGCCATCAAGTTCTCTCTCCTTTCATTGGAAGAATTAGGTGGGGCATTTTTTGCAGTGTTCACGAGGTGTTCTGTCTATCTTTAAAATAAGGTGAGATTTATTTTTTCCAGACATCGCTCCTCATTGCGCTGTACTTGTATTTTTAAACATTTTGATAAAATGTTCTCATGTCTTCCTTCACAGCTGCTATTTCTGCTTTCAGTGTCTATCAAGAGAGCCTCTTTTATCTTTCTTTGGATCATCTTGTACTGCTTTATCTTTCTTCATATATTTCCTTTTTTCTTTGTTTACATATTTGGCCTTAATATATTCAGTAGGTTTAACCTATCCTGCCTTTTTTTTCTATGACAGCATACCATGTGGTATTTCTCTTCCACTCCTCTTTCCTGGTTTTGATAACGAACAATCTCTGCTGTATTAATATAAAATTTACAATTTGCTTCCCATTCTTTTTGCATAATGTCAGATAGTTTCTGCCATATCAGACAGCTTAATTGAATGTTACAATTGAGAGTCTTTCCTTATGTATTCATCCTTCATTTTAAAGCTGTTAATACTTTCTGTATTTTTCATTTGGTTGTGTATAATTAATGTTTGTATGCACCCAGTGTCTGTAAATTTTGTCATATACAGAAAAGAGGTACATGGTTTCTAGTAATGCTATCAGAGCAGATCCAGCACTTCTTCACTTATTTAATTTTGAGGGAGAAGTGTCCTTCCAAAAAAGAACTATTCAATCAAAAAGACTTTTCACTACTGTCAAGTGAGCCTTGAGTGTACAGTATTTGTACTCTGTATCTGTCAAGTCAACATATCATTGATGTCACTTTGCTGGTAAGGATCAGTAAAAGCCTTTGAAACAATATTACTCTTTTCCTTAACATATTCATTTGTTCCAGCTTGATATTAAATGATAATAATTTTCACACATGCACTTGAAATATTGTCAAGAATGCTGATACTCTGTCTGTGTTGTTACTGCTCTTCTTATATGACTTGAGACTGTTTCCATCCTCTATAACAATTGTATAGCCCACAAAGGAGTCCAAAATTTGGAATGAGTTAGGAGCAGTGACTTCTAGAATGCATGACCTCCCTGCTTTTGCATTATCTCTCAGTACACTGTGCAATCCACTGGAGAACTCAAGTCAAAGAGATGCCTTTGACATTTTACTGTCTGCTTTGGAGTTGAATTCTATTGTTTAATTAAAATTATGCATCTCCTTCTATGTTTTGATGAATGGGGCCTTATATTTAAAAATGTCAAATCAGTAAATATCAATAAATAAGGAAGATTCAGCTAAGTTTTTAAGTGAAAATGACTCATTAGAAGTATCTTACAAAGCAGAAAAGGTGTCATATAATTAATTCTTAATTCCTGTAATTCATTCTTACTCATGTTTGCCAGTAAGAAAGCTGAAGCAAGAAAGAAATGGAGAGAGGAATGGAGAGAGGCAGGAGAGGAAGGAGGGATGAAACCATTCTTTTCATGCCTTCTTCATTTCACAAAACATCTGGGGAGTATGGACTCATGTGCTGTGTTTTTTTCTCATCTTATATTTTTTTTCAACATCCTCAGTGTGTGGTAGTTTATGCTCTATGTTATCCAGGCTAATGGAAATCATCAAGGATATTATGTCAAAAATTGCAGTGTACCTTTAGGAACAAATTATCTATTGAATGTGGTGAACAGAGGTTTTTCCAAATAAGAACAGTTTAACTCAAAAAAGATGCACAGCAGGACTGGCAGCAATACCGTAGCCTGCTATTTTTCTGTCATGTAAAGGAAATGTTGATTTCAGGTTCACAGAAAGTTCAGGAGATTTAGAGGGTGTAACTCATTGAAATCATTGTTTAGCAGTAGGAAGACCATAATCAATCAGAAACCTCCGGTAACTGCTACCAGTCCTTGATCATTTAAGTTGCTGCAGCTATTGGAAATGGAAGCCAGTTTTGCACAATATTAAAAGTGCATTATTTGTGTTCTACTTCTGATAGACGTGTAAGATTCAGATAACTCTGGCTTTGCCATCAAAGTCTGTGAGTATGCTTGACAATGCAGGTAGTATCCTGTGAGGAAATACTAATGCATCATAGGAATATTACTTTATTCTTTTTTCTTCTCCTGATCTTTAATTATTATGATCCCAGTCAGATGTTCTGATTCACATTGTTTATATTTAGCAATTCCAGCAGGTGCAAATCTTGGCTAAAATCCACCAGAATTACTTTCGGCTTATAAGTAAAGAGTTTACAAGTAAGGCCTTTCTGAAGCACCTGTGCAAACACATTTAATCATTTATAAAGCATTTGTTACTAATCATTATACATTTAACTATTTGCCTGTATTATCACTCTTTATCACTTATGTCACTGAAAAATTAGCAATTCTGTTCTGGTACTTGGAGCACTTTTTTTGGCACCTCTGACTGGGCAGAAGCAATTTGGGCTCTCTTTCATCTCTGAAAATTTGAGTGAGACGTGTAACATGATTTTACTGGTGTTAATTTTCACGATTTCTTTAGAAAGTGTTAAAGAGAGTGGGTGGAGGGTTCAGAGCTCCCCCTGTAAGTGAAGATCCCACTATCTGGCATCAAAGAAATTGCTAATGAGTGATAGCTTGAAACAGGGGAGGTTTCCTCCTTATTTAGAACAGTAGCTTGTGCTTACAAGTGGTCTCAGCATTAGCTTGATGAGTAAAACATGCTATGAAAAATATTAAAACAATCTAAGAGAGGACTTAATTTCTTAGAGAGTAAAGAGGGTAGTTCCTCATGTGCAGAGTCATGCAAAATTATTCTGCAAATTCATGACAAAGGCAGCTTCTTTGTTGTAGATCTCCCTTAAAATTTAATGCACTTTTCCTTTTGAGTGGCTACTTTCTGCTTTCAGTTGTTAGTCAGCTTCTCTCAGGAAGGGATTTGCAGCAAACTCAGCAGTCTGACCGAGCAGCCTCCAGGAGCTGATACATCAGCTGATAGTTTGGCTTCCTCTGGAATCTAGTGGTTTTGGGCAAAAGGCCTTATCAGCCTGCCCTGCTCCCTCCCTGCAGAGCACTTTCTGCTCTGGCTCCAGAGCCAGCCTCTGGAGCAGGACTGCACTGATGCTCTCTACTAAACTCATGTCTTATGCAGCTCCATGCAGAAAACAAGCCTGTAATTAAATTGTTCAAAATTTGAGGATCAGTGTGTTTGGCCATCCCTTCAGACCTAATTACTTGCCAAAACACACTGTCCACAGGGTGGGAATTAATATTAATTAGGAATCTTCTTGAACTGCAGATTACAGCCATAATAGGCAGAGGAAATGATTATGAGATTTATGCAACTCACATCTTTTAAAAAATGTAATTACAACAACTAATCCCTGTCTCTCAGTATACATAAAGAGGCTTGATAAAGACATTTGTTCCAGGTTAATATTAGCCTAAATTGACAATGTTCAACAGGATTCATCCTGATTTATATGGAGCAAGTGACAGGAGAGAAAAGCCCTTTGTGTGCTCCACACAGTGACAAACTGGTCAATAATGATGCCCACTGCTGGTTTTCTGCTGATAACACCCTGGTAGATCCTGCTGTGCTGTCTGAGGTGCCTCTGCTACTGCCCAATTCCTGCTCCCCGAGGTGTGCACAGACACATCACATCTCCCTTCCAAACAGGGGCCAAGGCAGAGCCTGGGGCCCTGTGCCTGGGCAGTTTCCTGATCCCGAGGCAGCAGCAGAGCCCCCAGAGTACTGCTGCCTGCTGGCAGACCCAGACTTTGTCTCTTTCTTCTTTGGAGGGTGGAGGTGGAAGTTTTTGCTCTCTAGGCAGAATTCATGGCTGAATAACAAAGCAGCAAACATTACTCCTTAGTGTAATGCTGGAGATCGATAGTGGAGACTGTATTTGCAAAACCTAAATACCACTGAATTTTGGTTGAATGTGAGACATATTTTAGAAGACATAAGGAGAGCACTGAAGAGACAGGAGAGTGGGGAAGTCAGCTGGTTTTGGTTCATTTTGTAATCCCCAGAAGGGAACAGGGGTGTGCACTCACTTGTCTGATGTTGGAGAATCATCCCCTAATGCTTTCTGGTTACAACAGAATATTTTTAATTCAGGCTTTCCAATAACAGTCGGTAATTGCTAAGAATATTTAATAGTCCATAGGTATAAGAAAAAAAAAAAACGGCTTCTGCTGTGACTTCCTCTAGACAGTCCTGTGACCATTCCATTACTGATAAAATCTATATTGATTTTAGCTTTGAGACTTAAAGGAACTATTTATTTCAAGAGCAAAGTATCAGATTGTGTGACTGAGCATGCACCCTTGTAATATTATTAATGGTATTGAAATTATAATTGATTTTGGAAGCAAATACAAAACAACTATAAATAATATATTGATTTGGAATATGAAAAGCATCATTCATTGCACTTGAGGTTTTCAGCTCCTGGAAAAGAGGCAATGTTTGTTTGCAAATGCTAATGATTTATGTCCATGTATTTATTGCTATTGAAATGAAGAACCCTTACCCATATTTTACATTCACTGTTAAAAGCAAGGGTTAGATTGCCATTTTTGTTGCCATATCTCCTTTTATCTCCAACATATCTTTTTATTGTAGGTTTATTCCAATATTCTTGACATACTGCCTTAAAGTATTTCAAGTGCTTCTCACTGGTGACCAGTAAGGAAAGATCTATAGCTACCATTAAAAGGAGTAAATAGAAATATTTTAGAATAGTCATGACAAACCAGTTAAGTGTATTACTGTGGATGGCTCAAGAAGCTGATAGTGATTTTCAGTTGAGCGTGTCCCACTCTGTCATATTTCAAAAGGCACAAGGAAGACACTGAATAAAAAAAAACCAGTGAAAATGTCAGCAGGCTGTACTTTACTTTATGATTTCAATGCCTTGAAGAGAATAGAATGGTATTCAAGTATCTTCAGTATTTGATCCTGATAACATAAGGCGAGGCAAACATTTGTTTTATGAGTTTTCAATACTCCCAGGTTTGAAAACATTAAGGTGCTTGGAGAATTCACCAAATAATAGAATGAGAGGTTCCAGGAGAATGAATATTGACCAACAGAGAAAGCAATGCATTCTAATGTGAGTAAATATAATCAATTTTGTAGAGGAATCCTACACTCATCAACATGAATCTGTGAGTTATCAAAAAATAAAGAACCTCAGAATTGGTAATAGCTATAAATAAGCACAGATAAATTATTCCTGGAACTCTGGTGTTTCTTTGGGTAAAAATCCTTTTTGTGGATCTCTTGCATTCATGATAAAAATTAAGACTAAAACAATAATTCCTCTGAATTTATTGGAAAATAATTGGAAAATATTTTGAAGACAGAGAGCAGCACACTTCATGAGCCATTCTCATTCAAAATTCCTGTTCTTGCAGTGTTTAATTATTGACATTTTAATGTCCCCTGCAATCTATAACAAATTCCTTGACAGTTGCATTTACTGAAAAAGATGTTTTAAGCTTGGAGTCACTAAGAAGAAAGATTTCTTTAGAATAATTTGGACAGTTTATTTCTTCAGGAGAAAGAAAAGCATGTCAGACAAGACAAGTAGATGCAGATGTATTCATGCAAAGTCTTTATAGAATGTTTGACAATAAGAGAGATTTTCCTACTGTAAAACTATGTATTTAGCCTGGTCCTTACTGTCCAAATATCTTAATCAAAGAATATGGTTATGGTTAATCTATATCTTTCAATATTGTGGAACTCAGCTGACTACAGTAAAAAATCAGTCACCTTACCAATGAAAAGTCATTATTTTCTACTGCTAAGTTAAAATTTTGAATGCCAATTTTCTAAGTTATTTGAGGCTTTTCAGTTGTTGTTTTCATCTTCAAATGGGACAAGGCAAAGGGCTCAGTTCAGTTGTCTAATTCTAGATATTTAGTGCCAGTGCTGATGGCAGAGCAAATCCTGCTTAACCTGCAGGTACTACATAAGCACTGTGTTCAGGCCTTTGTTGCCAAAATTTAGGCAAATAAATCAAGCCTCAAGTCCAGAATATATGATTCTTCTTTGAAATGTTCAAACATATTTGTTTTGGTTGTATGGAGAAGTTTTATTTCAATGGTTTCGTTCACAGTGTTGTGGAAACATTTTCCTGCTGGCCACAGTAGTATTGTTGATTTTCTATCAGGAATATTTGTCTAAATCTGCTTACCTCTAAAGGATGGTAGTGTTAATAGAATATGGATTTTATTAGTTAAAATCAACGATTGTCATTTCTAGATTTACTTTGAGGTTTTGAGGTACCTGGTACTCTGATTGTCTGGAAGAGGTTTCTCTTAGGTAAATACTTTTCTGTCAGATCAGTAACCATTTTGTTACCTGTCATCTGGAGAATAAGGTCTATTTTGAGTTCTGTTCCCTGCCTCAAAGACTTTTAATGGATTTTTTTAATGCAGTGATCCTAATGTAAGAAGTGATATCTGGACATCTTCTGCTTTGGCCTCCCCAAACGTTACTTAGAAAGATTTGCTTCCTTGCCTTTAGTCCCCTGGCTGAGCTACTTTTCCTCTCAAACAGAAGCTTTTCAGCCAGGGATCTGAAAATCACCTTCCTCTCCTTGCTCAGGGGTTTTCACCTGGCAAGGGATGAGCAGAGGAGAATTCCCTGCCTCCTTTTCTTTTCAAAGAAGAAAAAAACAAAACAAGACAAAACCCAAATCCAAAACGTAGTCTGTGAGCAATTGGATGTGGATGTGTAAATGCACACGCCCTCTCAGGAAGAAGGAGGAAGGGTACCGTCAGTGAAGGAGTGTGTAGAAATTAACTGTGGCATTTTTCTGATTCTCATCGAAGCTGAAAGTACCTGAAAAAGCAAAGAGGCAGTTTTTACTTTATCTTGTTTACCAAAATCTATTGAAAAAGCCTCTCAAAAAAAAATTAAGTACTTCAAAAATGCTTAAAAATTAGTCAATAAACATCAAAATGAGACCACATATATTAATAATCTCAGAAACCATGGCTATTTCAGCAGGTTTTACACTGAAAAATATAATGATTTTGTCTTTGCACCTAAAATGGAGGGATGTTCGCTAAATTCAGATATAAATTATTGTAAACCTTTTGTGAATATTTGATTTTTAACTATGATCTTCTGGCAAAGCATATTGCAGTCAACCTTTTAAGCTGCAGAAGTCACTACAAAAAAAATGCCATTTCCTTGATATATTGTCACATTAATATCTTATTCTAAAAATCTCTTTGCTAGGCATAGGAAAAATTGAAAGAAGTACGTGTTTGCACTAAGTCTGTTGACCAAAAACTCAGGGTAGAAATAAGGTTTTGACCTACCACTTACCTGTATTACTGTCATCAAGATTCTCACCTGAAAGTACTTTTTATTCCATCCTGTGGAAGGCATAAAGATGATTAAATGTATCAGACAAATTGTATGCAATATTATAATGGGTCTCCATTCATTTTTATTCCAATATTTCTCTGAATAGTGTGCTAACATTATTTAGTGAGAAGTGAGATGTATTAAACTCAATAATTTATCCTCATATGTGTGGGGATTTTTTCCTGCCTAAAAGAGAGCTAGATGTTACTGTTCCTCAGTCTATAAAGATTTATTAAGTAATTTTTAAGCCATAAAAATGGAAAAAATCTTCATCGGCGTCATTGAGGAACGTAGTGAGAGACAGTCATCTTGTTCTTTTCATCCTTCTCAGTAGTCAAACATTAAAAATATAATTAAAGAGAATAATTCTAGCAAAGAGCTCCAGTAAAAGCAAAGCCTGATAGGTTTGATATATTGGGGTACTAAAGCCATTGAGAGCAGAATATATTGCATCTGGGTTGATGTTTCAGGGAGCAGCCAAACCCCTCCTGTTGAAGAGCTGTTCTTTATTCCTCCTGTGCTCTTTCACCCTCCCTCTGGAGCACTGCACTGTTTAGCTCCAGTGCTTCCATTCCCAGCAGGAATGGGCCTCAGCAGGGCAGGGAGCAGCTGCAGGGTGGGAAGATGCAGCTGTGACAGCCCTGGTGTGGGTGTAGGGGGCACTTGTGCTGTGGGACCTGCACTCCGTGGCTCCTCCTTTGCCCACGGAGATGCAGGGCTGGTCTCTGCTCCCAGAAGGTCTGACTGGAATTTTCCTCAGAGGAAAAGAAGAGCTGCTTGACAAAAGCTTTTAGGGGAGTTTCCACTGGGCTGTGATGCTGTAGGCATGACTGTGGAAGACAGTGAGAAACTTTTCCATTTCAGTACCAGCAAACCTTTGGGATCTCAGGACAAATCCCAGAATACCAGAATACAGAGCTAGCTTTTGCTCTAAATTGTTTACAAGTGAACTAGAAATAAATTAATATGGAGTGACTCAGCTACATCCATTAATTTCAGGAAAGAAAACTCCCTAAATGGTATGCATTATCCCAGGTGAAAGCCAGGTACATAACAACAACCATCATGCCAGACTAACACAATTATCCACTCTCTTCATCAAGCATTGTCTTTTACATATACATATAAATATATATATATGTAAAGGGAATATGAATTGTCAGGGCAGAGATGAGCAGTTGAGGGACAGAGAGAGAAGTGCCTTTTCCCTTCTGAGGAAAACTTTTAAATAGTAAAGAATCTCAGCCTCAACAGAGAAAGCTGTTGCCAGTTTCACAAAAAAAGGCAGCTAAAAATGTCAACAGGTTATCTACCAGCCTGTAGTCAATAGTACCTAATTTTTCAAATAACGAAACAAAGTTTGAAGTTACAGAAAATTGCTTTAGTTAGTGGAGAATTAAATAAAATTGTTTCATGAACACAGACTGCATGATTAAACCCTGTATGACCCTGCTATAAGGGGACATAGATATCCATGGCTTGCACATTGACATGGTGCTGGCATTGGGAAATGAGGACAGTCAGCGAGGGCTTTTCAAGATTTCATTGCAATCACAGAAAAAGGTCTCCTTTTTTTTCTTTAACTATGAAGAAGTTTGAAATCACAATGTTTGCAAAGGAGTTTGCTCATCAGAGAATTAGAAAAATCAGAGTGGCAATGAAATACCTGCATAAGAGCCAGAGCATGGAAAACATCCCCCTTCTATGGCAATGTGGAAGTTACTTGGGGAACATCAGGAGTTGTTTTGCCAGATCTTCCAGTCATTTGCTTAGTAATTATGGCTTTTCTCTGATATCAGCTGTAACTCATGAAAGTATGGGGTTCAGCTTCCATACAGATATTTTCATTCCCTTTCAATCTGTTTCTTTTCAATTCTGTCTCTTATTTGTTTACTAAAATTATTTAGTTAAGATGTCAGTTGGGAGTCAGATGGAATGTTTTCCGGATGGTGCATTTTTCAGTTCATTCAATTTGGCCATTTAAAATGTTATTTCGTTTCAGCTTTAGATCTTAGATCTGCTAAAATTAACATTTGCATTTTCTGTAGCATCATGAAACATCTTTTCTTTTCTTAATCATTTTATCAGTCAGGCCCAGGAAATTCTTAACAAATGTCAAGCTGTGGGTTAGCATTTGTCTTTGATAAATGAATTCAGCTGCAACAAAATAGCCTAAATAAACAAACTCTTCTGAAGGATCCAAAGCATCAGTGGTATGTGGTGGCACATCCAGTGCAGGCAGTCCAGAGGACAGACAGGAATTGCAATGAGGTGTGTAAACAAGAAGACAGATCCTCCAAAAACTTAAAATAATTTTTTTTGGATTACAGTTCTTCCTTTGAACCCATCATTAGAAGGACAGAGGAGTGAAATGGGGAAAAGAAGACAAGAGGGAAAAGTACATTTTAGGATTTGGCCATGAGCTAGAGACAGTCTGGCAAATTGGGAGACTGGAAAGGAAACCCTAGTGAAAGAAGCTGAGAGGAGGAGAAATGGATGATAAATGGAAATCAATGTTCTGAAGTGAAGGAATTACATCTGAAAAGTTTTCTATACAACTCCCTCCATCACAAGTGAACACCCACAGATCACAGTGCCCCACCCCCGACCCTTTGGGAAGTTAAAACCAAATAAATTATTTTAGAAGTTATGGGAGAAAGTAAGAAAAAACAGCCTCAAGCACTGCACAGTCCCTGCTCAGAGTGGAGTCCTGCTGGCCCTTTTATTCCCTCTGCATTCCTCTGGGTTCACTTGGAGAGCAAACACTTTAGTTCTGCTCCAAATAGATGTGCTGAGCAATGGTGAAATGGGAAGAGGAGACAAGTGCAGGCAGCAGCTGCACAGCTCAAACCCCACAGGCTGGGCTGGGGCAGCACCCACTGCCCTCAAGCAGGAAACAAAGGGGAAAGGTCTTTACTTTAAGGAAACCCCTGTAGTTTTATGTCCATAAACAAGGTGTTAGTTAAAACTCTGTTGAGTGGTTTGCAGCTCTAATACTCTGAACACTTATGAAAAGCTCACATAAATAATGGAACACTTTTCATTAATTTCTCTGGATTTCTGATTCTCTTTTAAGCACTGTTATTCCTGATCTGTTCACTGTTCCAAACAAGCAGTTTTGAGGTGTGGCTGGGTCTGCTTGGGATATTCTTAAAATTCACATAAATTTTTGTCTTTTAACACTCTAACACTTGTGTCTGCCATGGACTCAGTCATTTCTAATAAACCCAAAATACCTTTTTGAGTGCCTCTAGTGCAGAATTTGCCATTGGTCACAATAATTTGCTTACAGAGAAAATGGATGAGATTCTAGACCTAACTGATATACACACCAAAGCTCAGAAATCTTGAAAAATGGTGTAATACTTCCAAAATAAGATTGATGAAGGTGCATAGGTATATTTTAAGATAACCCCAGGGAGTTTGGTTTCCTGATCATAATGCATGATAGAGACATCTCTCATATTTTATCCAGATTCAAAAGATTACTTAATGTGCTCTAGTAAGACAGCTTACCCCTGCAGCATTAACACAGCCTGGGAGGTGATGAAAGTTTTACTCAATTACATATTTCCAAAGGTTTGGGGATCCTTTAGGGTCTTGCCTTTCCTTCTGAGAATGACTTCTGAAAGTATTCAGTTCCCAAATTAAATGCTTGAAAGTACTTTACATCTTTGTGACTGTGACAAAAGGTGCATTAGCTGTACTGGTGCTGCATGACTCTGGTCATTTAAAAAATGCACCCCACCTGGAATGCTGCATCCTGCTCTGGGCCCCCAAGTAAAGGACATGGACCTGTTGGGTGAGTTCAGAGGAGGCCATGAAGGTGCTCAGAGGGCTGGAGCACCTCTGTTGTGGGGTTATTCGGCCTCAGGAAAAGAAACTTTGGAGGCACCTAAGAGCACCTTCCAGTGCCTATAAAAAGTGACATAGGGCAGGTTTAGATTAGATATTATGAAGTTCTTTACTCTGAGGATGAAGGCACTTGTGCATGCTTCCCAGAGAAGGTGTGGATCCCCCAGCCCTGGGAGAGTTTATGGCCAAGCTGAACGGGGTTTTGAGCAATCTGGTCTAATGGAAGGTGTCCCTGCCCAAAGCAGGAGGCTTGAAACTAGGTAAGCTTTAAGGTCTCAAGCCATTGTAGGACTTGCAAAAAGCTGCTGTCAAGGATAATGGAAAAATCTGTTTCTCATCTCTATGATGAATCCTGGCATGTAAAGTTCATATTAAACATCAGGAGAAAGCGTGCAGTAACAAAGTTAATAAAACTCTGTGATTGGCTGCTCAGCTGTAGTACATGCAACATAGTATGTATCTGTTTAAAGGTAGGAATGGCATAAATAGGAGGTTTCTACCTTTGGCAGGGGATAGACTAGGTGAACTCTGCAGGCTGATACTTCACCTTGATTTTCACCTGAATTTCACAATAAGAAAAAAAATCTTTTGGGAGCACTTAGGTGCACTGATGCACTGGAGGCACCCGTTAAAGTTTTTCCTGCCTGTAAATATCTATTTGCAATCTTTTGATTTACTGTAAGGTTACAAACCCACTGGGGCGTGATCTGCACTTTTTTTTTTTTTTTTCTGTGATTATACTATCTAGTGCAGTGGATTACATTCCATTAATTTCAGTTTTTAAAACACATCCATTACTTTATTGATCATTATCATCATTGCAGCTGTGGTGCACACTGAGCCAGTGTTTGGTGGGAAATGAGCACTCAATGACCACTGCCCTCTCCTGAGGCTGGTGTAGCCACAGGCTCCCGCAGGGTTTAGAAACAGTCATCAGAGAGTGCAAACCTGAACTGCAAGAGAAAATTGTATTGGGGAAATTCCTTGGAAAATCACTTTTATAATTTATAATAAACCTTGATGAAAATACACAAACACTGGCTCATATGCATTGCTAATGGTCATGTTTGCCCATGGGACTGACACCAGGTAGAGAAGGCAGGTGAAAAATCTTTAAACACCAAGCCATGACATCAGAATTGTAAAGGGGAAAGAAAGATCAAAGCAGTATTTACAGTAACAAGTGCCATATGGACTATGCCTGAAACCAGACCAGTATCATTTAAATGGATTAAAAAATTCTATCTCTGTGCAGGATCTGAGAAAAATTATTATCTGAAAGACATCCTCTGTTTTGCAATAATATCTTATTTAAGTAAATCTGTCTGATTCTGGGATGAGCATCACAGAATTCCAGCTCTTTGTGACATCAGTCTTTGTAGTTGGGTAATGCATAAAGAACAATAATAGTAAATACAAGAAATTTAAACTGGAGAAAGCAGTGAAAAATACTTCATTTCAACAGAAATATTCAGGTTTCAATTTTTTTTGTTCTGTTCCAAGTGCTTCAAAGCTTCTTCTGATCAAACAAGAAAGATTTGTCATATTAGGGAGAACCCCAGAATCAAGGAACTTACCTGGAGGTTCCAGATTCAAGCTGCTAATACGAATTCCTTCTGGAACTTTATGTTTCTGACAGAAAGTAGTATTAATGAACAATTTTAACACTGATAGCTTGAATCAAAATTATTAAACATGAGGCAAATAACCCATTGTGTTCAATCTTCAGAGATGTTTCATCCACTGGGACAGAATTAAAGTAATGTTTTTCTTACTGAAATAAGATATATATTTATGTATTTATGACTAAAATATGGTTTTAACAGCATGTGTCAGTTCTTCTTTTCATGCCTTCCTAAGTATCTTACCTCAGGTAGAGGTAAGCCTGAATTTACTTTTATAGTTATTCTTCTGTATTCTGGGAGAGTACCACTGGTTTGTAGTCCTGATACAGAGTTTTAAATTAGGATCTAGACTGGATATCATTTGTATTAACAGGTGTATAACAACACGTGAATGCTTGGGGGAATTCACTTCTCTTAAGACACCTATGACATAGACATTTTTGTCTGTGTCATCCTAAAATCCAGTTTCTGCCAAATGGAAGGAAATTTATCTGACCGAATATCGGTGTCTATGTTAGGATAATTATTATCTGAAGAACAAATTCTGCCCATTGACTGAAAGAAGATCCCAGAATCACTTAAAAGGCCACAGACATCGACACTTCATCAGTTGAAGCCACCTTTTACAGGCCATGTCTGAGACTAAGCTCTTATCTGGGCACGTGGAAATCCTCATGGATACAAAAACCCTCAGGAGTCCACAGCCTGGAGCTCTGATCCAGCTGGCCCCTGTACACACAGTCTGATAGATAAAAAAGTTAAAGCATGAGAAAAAGACAGTTTTATTATCCTTCACTGCAAGAAGAAGTTAAACATGCTGATGCTCTGTGTTGGTCACGTTCCTTTCAGCACGGGATCTCACATTACAACTCGCTCTGTGACACTGGGTAGTCAGAGCATTGCACACCAGCCACCCCACGGCCTCTGCAGAGCAGCTTTTAAGCCAGAATGAGTCCCCAGCTTGTATCAGTCTGACTCCCTAACTGAGTAATTTGCCAGCATTCACATTCTAAGAAACACCTTCTTACTGTTTCATTCTTGATTCTTGGACATATATGGATATGTACTTTGAAAAGGTTTAATTTTGCTGGATTAAATTTTCCAAATCCCTCTTCTGTAAATCAGCAACTTCCCCTTCCAGAAAAGTAAACACACAGTTTAGAAATCACAGCATTTGAGGGGCATTTAAAATTACAGTTTAGCATTTTAGCACTCTCAGTAACAAATGTTAGTAAGACCACAGACTTCAGTGGAGTTCCAACAGCCTGATCCCGTGCTGCAGGACCCTGCACTACTTAGTGCAGTCTAAATTCCAAAGGTTCTTAGGATACCTCATCATGGTATTGCAGTAATTCTGCAGAACAGTGCATTAAAGTGGTAAAATTAGGGAATGACCACTCGAATGTTAATGGTGAAGGCAATTCAGGTTGCTGCAGTGATTATAGAACCTGAATGCACACAGGAATCTCATATGCAATAGAACACCATTCAGGGGGTTTTACAGAATTTCTCTTTGGCCACAACCCTCTGTGTGGTGGCAGCTAAGAGGAAAGTCTTGAATGACACAAGACAGTGCCAGGAGGAGTTCTGAAAAGTTATTGTCCTTTGCTACCAGAGGGAAA
Organism: Phylloscopus whistleri; assembly: GCA_017589585.1. Taxonomy (NCBI): domain Eukaryota; kingdom Metazoa; phylum Chordata; class Aves; order Passeriformes; family Phylloscopidae; genus Phylloscopus; species Phylloscopus whistleri. The sequence continues at coordinate 331,618 of JADMLD010001629.1, read as the reverse complement.
CTCCTGGGGAACAAGAGACAGCAGTCCTTCAGTAATGGAACTTGAGTCCTGTCTATCATCAAAAATGTTGATTTCCAAAGCCTTTCATGACCTTCCTTCTAGTGGTATGCCAAGGCTGGCAAGGTCTGGGCATGATCCAAAACCTTGCTTTGATCATTGAAATGCTAATTTTCATCTCAAGGCAACAGTTTGAAAGTTCATGCTGTTGCTAATGATGGTTTTGATGTAATTAACCAGTGCTGGATTGACCCAAAATGCCAATTTATCCACATAGTTCTGAAGATTTTCTGTTTATTGCAGCTATATCTGCTGGTCTAATAAAAGATAATATTTTTTCTCTAAAACTTTGTATCCGACCCTAATTGCCAGGTGAAATCTTCATCATTAGAGACATTCAAAACATAGCTGGACAAAGTGATCCACCTTTGAATATGGCCTTGCTCTGAGCAGGAGGTTGAACTAATTAGTATCCAGAAACTCCTTCCATCCTATATTAATCTGTGAGGTTGTAAGGCCTAAACCTGGTAGATTTCAAATCTGTCTTTTTATGTCTTTGTATTGAAGGGTCTGGACAAAGATTTTGATTCTGGTAGTAGCTTGATTGGTTAAAAAAGGACAGATTCTCAGCAAGCTGTGAGGAAATATGAAGCAACATGATTTGAATTGCCAAGCATACTGCAAGGTTCCTTTTAACTGCCTTGGGCTTCCTAAATGGAGGATGAATTTCCAACTGAAGAGTTTTCTGCAGGTCTGGCAGTTTTGCCCCCAGTGAAAAGAGTTCAGTAGAGAAAATCAGGGTAATAAATGCATCCAGTCTAAAGAATATTTCTTAAATGAGTATCTAGAGTGGGATATGCAGCAGCATGGCTTGAAGAGGTATATCTGTCTTGTGTGAAAATGCCTCTCCTTCCCATAGGAACAGATTTGGGTATGAAAGGCAGTGCTGTAACTTGTCATGCCTGTATTACCTGCATGTACATTTAACAGGGAAGGTTGGACAGAGGGAAAGAGCTTTATCAGAGGAGTGAGCCTAGCTTCATTTTTAGAGGGGATCACATATGCTGTCCTCACCTACAACACATATTTGAATTTTCACAACAGAAAATAAAAAAAACCCTAAGCTACATTTGAAGGAAATTTGTAGTCAATTTCAAATAAGAGCTTTCTAAACTGCTAATAAATCTTTTACACCCTTGGAGTTGAAAGGGAGCTTTCATTTTTTGCAAGTATTTTTCAATGTAGTACTGTGTGTTTATGATATCCATATCATATTTAGCATTCACTTTAATGGATCAAATATTTCCTTAATTGAAAAACAACTCCAGTGCAGCAAGGGTAGTTGAGATTTTTACTTGAACTAATGTTTTACTTCATCTAAAATTAATAATGACTAGTGAGGGCTTATTCATATAGTGGAGTGTAATTAAAAATAATGCTGTGATGTGGGTTACTCTCTATGGCCCCAATCCTGCAAATACACATGAGACTTTCTTTATGCAAGACAGGTTTTATGCTAAGTTCTACAGAAATATTCAAGCATATAAAAAGGCTCAGATGAAGAAGTCATTTTAAAATTAAGATGTACACAGATCAGTGCCTGTGCTCAGGATGTTCAGGAGCATTCAGAGTGCTCTTACTGAACATCTCTACCTGCTCAGCATCAGCTGGAGTCACCATTCTTAGTTCATAGGAGGAAAACCAATCCTTATGACTCCAGGAAGGATAGGAGTTGAGGATGGAGCATCAATTGATGAATTTCTGTAAAACCAAGATTAATTGATACTTGTGGCTTCAATTAAAATTAAAATAACAAGATGAAATTCAATCCACTGTTGCCAACATAGGAGCTTGTGAAGTCAATAAGATTTGACCAAGTTCACACTCCAGCTGCCTTATGGGAATAAAAAATAGTAAGAAATCTAAATTAGATGTTTACGGATTTTGGCTCACATCTTGTAGCACAAATCAATTTGGCCTAGAGTTTATTGATGAAATACATTTCCTGACACTCTGTGGGTGATGGAAGTTACAAAAAAAATTATTTTGTTCATTTGCATTCATTAATATTTAAAAAGTTAACTAAAATATTATGTAAAATAATGGCTAGTGGTTTTGTCTGTGAAATTCATTGCTCTAGCACACTGATATAATATTAATATCTTGAGGAGTATTACAATTAAAATGTATTCATTCAGGAACAGTCAACCAATGAACATTTATAGGTTGAATAACTAAACAAAATTAAAATATGTCATTTCACTTATTTACTTTTTTTCCATACAGCTGTTCCAAAAAAGCGTGAAACAACAGATTTCTATTGAGAAGCAACTGATTTAATTTTATAAGCAGAATACATGAATTTGAACAAGTACAAGTTTTTAAGACAGAAACATGTAAGAGAGTTTTACCAATCTAGAAATCTGCTGCATGAGATAATTTGTCTACAGTAGCATGGAAATCTCCCTCCAAAGGCTGTGCTTTTGGGTAGGTCTCTATTATATTTTAATTAAATAATCACAGAACAAAGACCTAGAAGGGAAAAAAAAACCAGTCACTTTAGGTGTTGGACAGTAACTGACATATCTGAAAAAGATATCTCACAGCTAAAATAGCAATTTTTTAATTTATCTTCTATTTCTCATTTTCAGTAGGTTTTACATGTTGTCTCCATCCTTAAAAAAAGTAAGTGAGCTTTGCCTCTGATGTGAGTAGATAATAATGTTTCGATTCCTCTTCCAAGGTACATATTTACCTTCATGGGGGTCCTAAGAAAATAAAGGATGCTGTTACTAGCCTGTGGCATTAGGTATTCCAGGAGCCTCTTGTGCAGTTTGCTTTGTTCCTGATAGCTCCCGTGGAGTCAATTTAAACACTGAGCCTGTTCAGACTATGAAGCATATGGGTAATTTATATTAATGCTAATGTGAGACATTCCTGCATCAGGGAAACATATCTTTGTGTTTTTAACCATCCATTCACTTTCACTCTCCAGGAAGAGTTTGAAAGGATTCTGCCTGTGTGGGGAAAATTAACACTAACTGAAGATGTATTTTATTCTTTGGAATTGTTTTTTTCTAATTTTTTTTTTCCTCACAGGGCAGTTCTCAGTCTGTCCACTTGTCTTTTTCCCTCTTTTACCATGATTAGCTGTAACTGGTTTAGGGTTAATCCTAATTGGTAGATGTTGCAGCCTAATCCAGACTGTGTTTCACCAACTCCTTTAAGTGAGTGAATGGAAAAAAAAAATATATATAAAATTATGGGGTCTTCCTGAATTGATTTCTGTGGGAAAGGCAAAAACGAGGACCCAGGAGCAGAGACCAAAGCTGTAGCTCTCCTACCTCCCTTTGGTACACTTCCCACTGGACCAAGGTTAGGTCAATCCTTGGTGACCACCTGAGCATACAGATTGGTTGCCCAGCAGCTCAGCTTCATGAGAAGCAGGGTTGGAGCTCTCCAATGCACTCAGGGTGGGCTCAGCCCTCTCTGTCCTGTTCCCTGTAAAACAGATGTAATTTAAACATTTCTGAGGATCATGAACATACCCTTGCAAAAGACAGATCCAGTGTCTTTAATGAATCTTTTTTTTTTGTCTCATCTGATTCTTCTAACCTGAGCTTCCACCCAACACTTACTATTATGTCTCAGACTGCTGTACTGAAGGACACTCTATTATGAGATTTTTGTTCTCATGTCAGTACTTACAAACCTACATGAAGTCATCCCCTTAATCTTCTCTGCATAAATCTAAGGCAGCAGAGCTCTTTGATTGTATCAGTATGAAGAACAATTTTCTGTCTTTTCATCCTTCCCATGTTCCTTCTCTGTACTGTCTGCCCTTTAACAAAATCCTTCTTGGAAGCAGTCACTTGTTTTTACATCCATGGTGTCCCACTAGTGCAATTCTACTTGTAAAATTCACCTGCAGCTTTTAACAGTTCAGGTCTTTTCCAATGAGAGGAAATACTTGGAAACACCACAGAACAGTCATAGCATGAGCTCCCCTCCATGTCTCTCTCTATCTGCTGTGACCTCCACGTCATCTTCAGCCGTGGTGAACATGGCCTGTTCAACTTCCTTGGGTTTTAATGCCAGACTTGCTGTGGGGGATCATCTTCACAGCTTATGACACAGGTTCATCTCACCTCTCAGTCTTCTCTGGATGTGTTTAAGAAAAATGCTAAATATTATCATGCTTGTTGGCCAGTTACATTTAGATATCCACGCATTGAGGTTTCAATTAATGTTTAAAACCACACAATTAACGTGCATTTTTAAAATTTTGTAATACTTAAATTTCTAATGAAAATGTGGTCAGAAGTTGTAAAAGGCTCCGTGCTTGTATCAGCCCTATTACTTTTTCAACCAAATATATTACTTCATTGAGAGAATATATCAAGTTAACTAGCACAACATATTTTCAATGTATCCTAGGCAATAAGAAATAATTTTACTACCCCTTCTTGCTTTGCCATTCTTTAGAGCTGAAAAGCCCAGTAAGCCCATCAAATTCCATACTTTGCTTTTTCATATTTTCTTATAGTCCTGGCTTCCTTTCAGCTTTCTGAAACAAGCTTATGGTTTTAAGTTGTCTTGAAAATCAGTGCTAAGGATACAGAGAGCTGCTCAAACAACATTTTAAACTCTGTGATGCAAGACATCAAGAACTACTGATATAAAAATATACAACTTCAATAGCTTCTTTTTAATATTTCTTTGACTCACTGTCAGGAGAGAAAATACACCATTGTCATCACTAGATGAGCAGCCATCACTGCATATTGACTGTTCTACAAAGTCCAAAAGAGAAACATATCTTCTCTATACTGTAGACAATTCTATAGACATCGTTTACTATTAAAAAAACCCCTCACTTCTTTACATATTCCTTTTTTCCAAATTTACTTGCAAAATATTACTTTCATCCAAAACTTTCCTGACCCTGTAGTTTTCCTTGTGCCTCTACCAGTTATTAGTTTTGTGTCATAATTTAAATATTCCTCAATATTTCTCTTTCTTTCTTTTTCTTTCTCTCTTTCTTTTGTTTTTTCTCTCTCTCTTTCATTCTTTCTTTGCAAAGCTTGTGAAATATTTTTTAATGTCTTTTATTATTACCATTATCTCATTTTAGCACTCAGGTCTGAATTTTTAGCTGGAGTGATTTCATTTCCAGCCACAGGGTTCTAACTGTTTTAACTTTATTTTTATTCATGCTTTTCCATTTGGGTTCTTTACCTCCAATTGATGTTATAAAAGCTGTTCTCACGTTTTTGACTCTGTGGAACTGCTCACGTAAAGCAGAGAGCTCACAGATGCAGAACAGATGTGCTCAAATCATGAGCACTTGCAGTTGGAGTTACATAAAGCTATGCAGCATCACACAGAGCTCACTCTGAACAAGCTAGTAGTAAAAGTCTGATTGCACAATGATTTGGAGCAGTATTCCCCATGTTCACATTTTAATATCAAATATATATATATATATATATTTAGGCAACAGCTGTGCTCTGAACAGCAGCAACTGCAAGACTGTTCAGCAGTTCCTGCCAAAATTCTGGCAAGGTGCAAACAAGCTGGCTCAGGTGCAAAGAGGCAAATGCTGATGAATGACACTGAAGTTACCTTTATTCTGTCACCATTTAGCAGCTGCAGAGGCTGAAGAGCTTGACCAGGCACACAGCTTAGGAATACATAGCCATCACCTCATTGATTGTTTCTATACATTGCAATGAGCTGGAACTACCCATTATCAGCCCAGCCATTTTCATGCTCACACACCACTGCCAGACATCCAATGAGATGTGCTGGCCAAGCAGTCATCAACAAACTGATCTATGAAAGGGAGGATCCTTAATCGTGCTGTGTTCCTCTTTTCCTCCTCTTTTATTTTTTTTTTCCTCTTCTATTAGCAATTTTACAGCTTATCATGTAAGTACCTTTTTTCTGACTACTGGATGATTTCTCTTTGCTGTGAACTCTTATTAATGACTATCAACTCCACAGTCTCACCTCCCTTTGTTTTGGTTCCCTTGTTTTGCATGGCTCAGTAACCTACATGCTTTCTTGCTTCTACTGTAAGGCTTATCAGCTTGTGCTCAAGTCTTTGGTCCATGGCACTCTGTCCCACCTGTTAGGTTATTAGCTTGTAAAGAGTCATTAAATGTTTGCTTCTGAACTCTGATTCCAGCAAACAATATAATTTTTGACATAGAATAGCACTCTACCTCCCTCTTTGTCATCCCTTCCTAAACAGGTAATAGGAGAAGAAGCAGCATTCCAGTCCTGCAGATCTCACCAAGTTTCATTCCTCCCCAGAAAGCTGAATTTATGCTTGAAAATGCATTTCAATTACTATTATTACACAGGTCAGTAACATTGTTGTATAGGAAATTAGCACATTTATCTCCTCTTATCCCTGAGTGCCTTGATTAATTTTGTTCTTGGCATCTTGATTTTATGCTGAATTAGTGCTTATTTATCCTCTTCTCTTTTAATAATTGAATACATTCTGAATTATTCTCCTTGTCTGCCCCCTTAAGCCGTGAGTTGCAGGTTACACTAGAAGTGACTTTGCTCTAGATAGATTAGTCTTGCACAAAAATCCTCTATTTAACTCCCTTTTTTTCTCCCACTTCCACAGCCTTACGCCCTGCTTCTTTCAGAGAACACCAAAAGACAGTCCCTGGATGTGGTCCTTGCATGTTCAGCATCACTCCAGGTTCTTTGTGAGTCATCTGCAGTCTGTGCATCCATGATGAGTGCTTAAAAGCTGCATCAAATAGCAGCCAACCATGTGGTATCTGTCTCTTCAAAACCATACTGCTCTGTCAAGGTAACTTCTGCAGTTTCTCTTAATACCTGGTAGTGCCTGAGTTCTTTGCATGTTTGCTTTCAGGTTTTTATACACTGTAGGTCCCTTCTGACTTCAAGAAGAAATAAAAACATGATCTGTCCACACACTCACTGATCCATCTCTGTCTACAATACATGAAACCTAGAATGCTGTCTGGAAGGAAAATATCTCTCTCTGCTCCTCAAGTTTTCTTGTGAAATGCTTGAGGCCTTGTTTTTTGTTCTTTTTTCTTGTCCCCTTTTCTTTGAGGAGCAGATATTTCAGAGCAGAGTAGACTGAGGCTTTGGAGACTACAGTCTGATGGTATCAAAATGACTCAAGTGGCTCCTTCTGCTCAGTCAGAGCCCACCACCCATTCTGTAACCCACAGAGAAATCTAAGACAAGCCATACACCACCACTCAGCACTACCATGTAGAAAACCAGGAGATGTGAGAGACCTGTCATTCTGCTAGAAGAATAATAATCCTCCAACTCCTCTTCATTTAGATGTCTCTGCTTTTTTGGGAGTCACTTAATCATAGGAGATTAAACATGTGCCATATGTATAAGTAATGCTGTTCCAGGGATTTAATGGGAGCAGACTGATCAAATCCTATCAAGGATACAGTTGTCATCAGAACTGTCTTGAGATAATGAACTTGACACCGAAGTAGAATCCATCACTCCACTACTGAATTACTAGACTTAGGAGTTGTCACCAAAATTAAGAGCCAACTCACCAAATGTCTAAGTAGGTATATAACATGAATCTAAAATCTTGCCCTTTTCTGGGTCTTAGACATCAAGTATCAAACTATAAAATGAATATTAGGATTTACCACTCTGAACCAATTCTAGGGTATAGCACTGCTACTGGTGTGTGTGTATGTTTGTTTGTTTGTTTGTTTGTTTGAAGCATGGATGAAAGGAATTATGCATTCTGTCTTTCAAAAAAACATGGAAAGCTAAAACCACCAACTTTTCTTAGATTTGAACATCAGTGTGAGTCTGGAGGACCCAATTTACAGCTGATGTCTACCTGATATAATGAAAAAAATCATGTGTCACCAAACTGACATAACCTTTAGTTCACAGTTCCACACACCAAATAAATAAAATATTTTGTGTTGCCTTCTTTTGAAAAGATGTTACTAATAGAGCTTCTTTGGTTTGCTTTTTAAACACCTTTAAAAAAAATTTACATAGATGCTGCTTAAGCTGTCATGTTGCAAGCGTCTTTAATCATAAATGAAACTTGTACATTCATGATTTCTCAATTTCAGGCATCATATTGGTGACAAGTATATCCTGATTCATATCAAGAGCATACAGCAGAAATTTGTCAAATGCACTGACCATGAGTAGCAACCATCAGTGTCAACTGACAGAAATGATGGAATGCACCTGTTTTGTGTTGCTGTTTCTGCTCCAAACTTTGATGAAAGGTGAGACTTTCATAAGTTTTCCTGGATGCTATGATGCCATTTTTAACATGTTACAGGGTTTTACTCAACATTGACTTGTCATTTCTGTGTTTATATCTGAAGTTGGCCAACATACTTTACTCCTGGCCTTCCTTTGAGTTTTCAGCACCCCTTGGTATTTGTCTTGGTTTGAAATACAGGTATCTACTAAGGAGGGTCAGGGCCTCCCTAGGAAATGGAGAATTCAGATCCCCTCCCTCCAAATTATTATAATTTAGAAAATTAAAGGGGTTTTCAGGCAGAGGTATGGGGATAGGAATAACAGTTCTTTACTTGTATGTATAACAAACAAACAGCAACAACTTCAACATTAATAATAAACAGAACCAGGAAACCTCGAGGGGCTGTGTTTCACAAAACCCAGGGCAGTCTGATCTCTGGAGAGCACCAGGCTGGAACGGTGGAAAATCCCAGACTGGTGGATGCAATCAGAAGCTCAATTGGTGGTATGGTGGGGATGTCCCTGCAGGGCAGGGCAGGGCAGGGCAGGGCAGGGCAGGGCAGGGCAGGGCCACAAAACAGCAAAAAGCCTCCAAGCAGTGCTGAAGAAACAGCAGCAGCAGGACAGAGCCAGCCCAGCTCCAGCAGGGAAGGAGGAGGCAGCTGAGTTCCAGGCACACGAGCAGATGGTGGTGGATTCCTCAGGACCAGACCCGGCAGTGACAGCGAACTCCTCCTGCAGCGAGCAGCAGCCTCCTGCCCTCTCTGCGATGCCGAGAGCAAGAGAGAGCAGCTGCCCCCAGCCCTGACCTTTACCTGCCCCAAAATTCACGTTATCTCCCTTCTGAGAGAAACTCCCCAGAAACCCAAAGAAGTGTAGCTAAGTTCTACAGCTCCTCTCCTTTGGCCCCTTTGTTCTGCTTGAGAACCCATAAGTACCCAGTAGTCAGTTTCCTAGCAACTTACGGGAAAAAATTCTATAAGTAAAAGAGAAACAAATCTAACCCCCAACAGTACTGCTCAAATATAGAATTCTATTAGTATTTTTTTCTGTAAAAATTCCTCAGAGAGGTAATGTTTTAATCCCCATAGCAAACAACCATTCTCCACTGAGAGAATTTCAATTCCCAGAAACACTGAGGCTACATTTCTTTTCGACTAGATGATGAGATCATTCCTAAAAGAAATAATGCACTAGACTGTCCAAAGCGTGCCTTGCCTCCAGAGCTATTTCCCAGCCTGCATTAAGGAGTTCATGTAGGGGAATTATGCACTCTCTGTATATGTTTCTCTGGGGAGCTGGAACAGTGAAGATAGCTTGTCCGTAAAATCATTTTTCTGATGCCACTTAACAGAAGTCATCTTGGTGAGCTGCTGAAATCAAAGCTGCTCTCTGCAACACGTGACCCCAGTCTGTTGGCTACCATTGGGCCCAAGATGTTCATCCACTCTTTGATTAGGCCTATTAATATATATGTCTTTCCCTTCCAGGTGATAACTGGTGAAATTTAGTAGGGCATCAAATTGTACCCAATGTGCCTTCTTCAGACTACGCTTCCTTACTCTACCTTTCAGCTTTTAGCATCGCTTTGAAATTAATTCCACAAGTTATTGAGTGCCTGTTACTATAAACCAGTGAGGTGGAAGCCCCCATCTCCCAAAGGAATAGCACTTCATCCTACTTCTACTTGCTGTGCTTAAATATGGCCAGGAACCTGAAACTGCTTTATTCCTTTTGCGGTACTGTTGGGGGTTAGAACTGTTTCTCTTTTACTTATAGTTCCTCTGAGACTTTAATTTTATTTTTTGTCCTGTATACTTATTTTAATACAGTGGTTATCAAGCTGATTGACTCAAATTTGGAATTCAGATGTGTCCAGAAAACATGGAATGTCTGGGATGCTCTGCAGCTGTGAAATGTTCAAAAATCTTTATCTTACATTTTCTTGAGGGTAAATCTTTTGCTCTGGACAGTGCCTTGGGTAAATAGATAGATTTTCAAAAGACATCACAGTTTGTTGGCTTTAATTGATACTAAGCACAGACACTTCAGACCCCTCTGGGTTTTACAAACATTCCTGCCAGTGCCTCCTGAGCTCTCCTCTCATCCGTGCATGAGGTAACACTGTTCACTCTCTTCCCTCTGTCACTGACCCTTTGTTCTTCCAAACACAGCAGATACAGTGACTCCTCTAATGGGGAATATTTCTCCTAAAACATCAATAAAAGTGATAGGGAATTTTGGGTTTACTCTTCACATTGGATAAGAGTAGGACTGATCACACACAGGGGTTTTTGCGTTTCAGTTGAGGGGAGACAAAGGCAGCTATGTAAAACACATCTGTTTTCTGCAGCTGACTCTGTCTGAAATCCTTTGACTCTATATCAACTAATTGAATATTCATTTGGCCAGAAAGGGAGGAGTAAACACAAGGGTGACACAGCATGACTTACACGGCACCTTCTCACTTCCTGTCCCCTGTCACAGTCAAGTAACTCCTTGATGCAAAATACAGTAGCCAAGAACTGCAGTGCAGATTGCTTTTCTTCTCAAACAATGCCACAGCCTCATCTCAGGAGAATCATAGGCATTACTGATACTGTAACCTAAGCCCAGTTTGAGAAGAATTCCTTCAGTCTCTCTGGTTCATCCTGGCCCCTTCCCAAAACAATTTTTAGCTTAGTGATAAGTGGACCCATATAGAAAACACAGATCTGATTGCCTTCAGGCAGAAGGCAGTATGGAACCACAGGCTCTCCAATCACAGAAAATTGCTGTATGCTAAACTGTGGTTGACAGCAAGTGATTAGCAACACGCAGAGCCTTCTTCAAAGTTTGTGTCTATTTCTGAGGACACCTTAATTCCCGTCAGGACTCTGAAGGAAATGCACATCCTTCCTGTATCCTGGGAGAGTTCAGATGGAAGTTACATCACAGCTGCCATTCACACTGAGACAGGTTTAGGCACATGAGAAATGCTTCTGCTGAAAACAGCTCTCAGTGCACTGAGAGCCTAAGCAGAAACTGAGTTTGGGTTCTGATCAATCAGATTTTGACATTAACCATGTAAAGCAGGACCAACCATAGCTTACTGCCTAACTCTTTCAGGAATCCACCCATGTCCTATGCTTGTTGGAGGCCATGGAAATAATCTTTGAGAAAAATGCAACTAATTTAAACTTAATTATATCTTCAGGTTGAGTTAATGTGAGATTTCTGGCTTTTCAGTTCTATATTACAGTAATGTAAATATCATTCTATTAATATGTTTATAATCTATTTAACTATTCCAGTGTTAGTAAATGGGACTTCTTCACTGTAGACTGAATATTTCCAAACTGACATTTTATGACAATTTATGAATTCCAATTTATGAAATTACGTGTCTGTGTAACAAGTTTACATAAGAAAACAGGAAAGGAATGGAAGACAAGGATATTTCAGAAGTGTGGTTGTCTTTCACAGCAGCCCTCTCGTTGGAAGAGTACAAATGAGCCCAGACACAGTCTTCTTGTTTATCACAGCATGAAAAGGGTCCTGGTTTATTCCTCTTTACAGCTCAGCCATCCTGACACCAACTCTTCACTGACTCTGGCTGCATCAAGCTCATACTGGAGGTTTCCCTTGCAGCCTCTGACTGCTGGTTATTTCCTGCTAAACTTTGACTGCAGGCTTTTACCCAGCTAGACTGTGACTGAAGGTTCCAACAACAGGCTCTGACTGCACACCCAGTGTGACCCCACAGCAGTGAGTCTCTCTCCACAGAATTTTTCATGACCCTCTCATTTTCTCTTCCTCAAGGTTTCTCCTCATGATTCCCCCCCAGCTAACCCACTACCTTTTCTCACACTTATCTTTATTGGATGTAGCTGTGACTCATCAGGGGCGAGGCTGTATTGGGTAATTAACACAGCTATTACCAAGGATGAGGTCACCTGTATTCCCTTCTCTTACAGTTGTCATGTAACTTAAAGTAGGGGGTTTTTTGTGTACATTCATTCAGATTTATATATTGACAATTGCCAAAATTTAGCTGTACAAAACACTTTTTCCTATTATACATCTACAGTGATTACATTTTGCAAACACATCATTCTGTCAAGTTATGCTGTCTGTTATATCCCACTTTCATTTTTCTCTCCATGTTGCAGGATGCCCTGTCTTAGGACCACCTAAGGGATTTTTAAGACAGAAAAGGTAGTTTAGCTGATCCTAGTTGTTCCTAGTATTTTTAATACCATAATCCAACATACTTGAAAAGTAATGAAAGTTCATGACAGTAGTTGAAAGCAGTGGGTGTTGGTGACATCGATGGATGTGCCCCACATAACTGAGAGGATGTGCACACACCCTTGTCAGACCACAAAATTCTCCCTGGGTCAGAGGCAAACAAACAATTTGCCTTGTCATTCTCCTTGGGATGATTTTCCTGCCCAATTTTGAATGCAAGACAATACACCATGAAAACACAGGGAATCATTTAAACTTGTTTTGAACTATCTATTAAAAACACCAGGGTCTCGATAAAGTGAGGCTTGTATTCATAAACAAAGGAAATGTTCTTCTGCCTGTTACTTTTGAATCTGTGTCAAAAATAACTTACAAGCAGTATTTCCCCAGTCTGTCTGTAAAAACTTCATTTGTTATTCTCTTTTTGTTAAGAACAATTTTATTAAGTCGAGATCTGTCTCCTATGGGAAATGAGTGAAATTATCTTCAAGCCCCTATTCACATTCTCTGCAAGATCCCCCAGCAAATTCTTGTGGTTAAATAATTTCATCTGTTATACTGTGTCCTGAGGTACCAGGTTTGTTGTCACAATGCCTGGCTTTGCCCTTCAATATAGATGTGTTTTTTATTAAATAGTCAGGATGTTTACCTCAGGAAAAGATTGCATTAATTCAAGAACAAAAGAATCAAGCCAAGTAGAAATAACACTTTGGTTTTGACTACCCAGAACATTAACAAATAACAGAATAAAATCAATCTCTAGCAGCAGAATTGGCTTTTGGAGGAAGGAGAAGGAAATGTGGCTCTGAAACTATTAAATGAGGTAAATGCATAGTTTGGAAGAAATGAGTGTTATGTGTTTCTTTTAATATTTCACTTCGGGGGCTACAGATTAAAGTGAATGTATTGTTTATGGCAAAACTGGACTGACTGAGCTGGAAAGCTGAATTCTCTATTTAATTGCAAACAAAATATGGTACAGATAAGAGCCAGACAGTATTTTCATGTCTCTTCATCAGTGATTTTTGGTTCTGAACAAACAGAGCATCCTACCCTCTGGAACTTTGTAGCCTTGAACCACAGCAATACCATGAGAGTTGTGTGCATGGAGCTACTACTTCCTTCATGTTTTGTGGATTATCTTAGTTTGGAAAGACAGGTGTCTGCCAGGGAAAAGCTGGAGCTTCCCTTAGAAAGGGGAGGGTAAACCCCCTCCCCCCAAAATATAATTTTGCAACTAAAGGAGCTTTCAGGCAAAGATATGGGAATAGGAATAACATTACTTTACTAGGAATATTAAAAATACAAATACAAGTCAAAAAAAAAAAAAAAAGGCAAAAAAAAAAGGCAAACCCCCCCCCCCAAAAAAAAAAAAACAAAACAAGCAAACAAAAAATCCTAGAAACATTGACAGAGTCAGAAATATAACCCGACACCCTGTTGGTCAGGGTGTTGGGAGCAGTCCAAATATATTGTCCTGGAGTGACAGATATGGTTCTGTTAGAATAGAGATGAGGTAGAAGGGTCCAGTGATGGCAAGATGAATCCAGCATTTCTCTAGGAAATCCAGTGGAAAACAGCTGCCTTTGTGTGCTGATTGTCAGGTTTTATCCACGTAGAAATGCTTGGCTCCTCCCACTGGGTGGAGCATCTCACAATGGGATGATGTAATTGTATCAGTCATGTGGTGAGCCTTAATGGCCCATTAACAGCAGATATCCCCTGGAAGGAGGATGGGTGGTGGAAGAGAAGAGAACACTGCCCCACCTGGTTTTAACAGCTGGGCCATTAACACCTCCCCACCCGGCTTCAGCAGATGATAATAGAATACACACCCCTGGTTATATCCTGCATTGCAACCCAAGACAGGGGTATTATATATGCCAGGAAATGCTGGCAAGAACACAGTAATGGGGTTTTTGTATTGGCCATCTGGTAGAACCTAAACCTCATCCTACAGAGTCCTGTTTCATGTAAGTACTGCAGTGTCTCTTTTCTGCAGTGATCTGTGCTAGTGGTTAATAAACACACAGCATGTGATTACGTGGAGAAACAGGGGAGCTCTACAAAAATGACAGTAGAAGTAGACAAAACAGGTACTTTGTAGAGATTTTAGCCTTCAGCCAACCAGTAGTAAACATAGGTCTCATGGCAAGAGTAAGGACAGACAAGAAGCAGGGGTTCCAGTCACATATTTTAGTCATTTTCCCCCTTGTTAAAACTGACAAAGATGATCCAATTTGAGCTTCAGTTGGGCCAGTCATACCTGACTGCTGTGTTCCAGACTGAAATTGATGATCCTCAGACTGGACTCAGTCTTTGCTGGTCTGTAAATGTTAATTTAAAGTCTGAAAGATAATTTCTATCTTTCCACCTGGGATAATGATAGCTATTTTTGGCAAATTTATTCCTTCATGCTAAAGCATCTTGATATACTAAGTGCTAAATACCAATACAGGAATATTGGCTTATATCCAACAGATTCCTACCTCTTACGAATTATTGTGTTTGCTGGTGGAAGTAATTGTGGGACTCCATATCAGAATAGCTGGCAATACAGACTTGGGAGGAAGTTTATAAAGTCTGGTAGCTGCCTTGTTGTTGGCATATCTGTTGGCTGAGACATAATACCAGGACATCTGTGATATCAGGAAATGGGAAGCTACAGTTCCAGGCCATTCTATTTTATAAGCGACCTTTTATGGCTGGTAATCAAAGTGTATTCAAATCAATTCAAAGTTATTCAACTTTGTTTTTACAAATTTAGCCTTTGGTATTTTCTGATACACACACTATGATAATGGGGCATTTTTCTGTGCAAAGAGAGCAATAAGCAAATCTAGTGTTTCAAAAATGCTGAATTAAAAATAGGCTGAAGTGATAAATAAGATGGACATGTTGACTTGTGCTTTGGGAGGTTTGTTTGTTGTAAATGATGCAAACAAATCAAGGGTAATTTGCAGTCACTGTGCTTTGCAAATTGAGACTTGGTAGTGAAATAGCTGTTGATATTAGCAATGACTACAATGTACAATGTTACATAAGGATGGACTAAAATCATAAACACACCTACAAAGATGATCCTCCACAGGAGCTTCCAGCCATCTAAGGTATCTGGAAAATGGATGTCAGCTGTGGTGGCATTATTGTCTGTGGGTTTGCAGGAGTCCTCACTGGGTAGAGTACACCCACTGACAGGGAAAGCTCCCCAGAACAGCATGGAAAGAAGTTACATTCCCTCTTTCCAAGCACCTTTCCATGGTATTAATTGCCCCTGTGTGGTAAGAGGGAAATCATGGTATGAGAAACAGGCAAAGTCAGATTTGTCAGCTAAAGAGCCAGAAGGAGACAAATCAGTAGCAGATTAAATTGTGCCTGGGAAATGGGTGTGCCAGTGGAAGAATTCCTGTCTAGTCTTATGTTCCAGTACAGTATTCCATATATTTGGGGAGATAGGACCTAATCTATTCACCTTTTTAATGGAGTGATTTGTAGAGGTATAAATTCTCCCTTTAAATTTTGTTATTTCTTTAATGGACCATAATTTTCCTTTTCTCCTGTATAGACCCAATCCACTAGATAGCATTAGGGAGAGGGACTCATAACACACATCCATGGGTTTGGATACTTTCAGACTACTTCCCCAGTCTGGGTCTTGAGGTTTTACTCCCTGCTATATCCAGACTGTCAGTTGTCACAAAGGCTTCCACTTGAAATTCTGAAAAATTTCTAATTAACCTTGAAATCAGTAAAGTTGGTAAATCATAGCAGAGACCACAGCAGGTTCTAGCAGAGGACAGAAGTGCTCTTGAGCTTGGAAGAAAATCAGGAGCTGAGCTGAGCCCATGATTTTTAACAAGAGTGCTGGGAATACCATTGCAACATCAAGCAGAAGTCAAAATGCCTCAGCATGGGCCAGCACTGGTTCCTGGCACAGACATATGGTGGAGGGATTTCAGAGGAGAGGGACCTGTGATATTTCTTTTACCTCAGGGATCAGATGAATTCTGACTCTGTGGTACCTCTGGGTATTGCAGCAACTGTAAAGTTAAATAAGGCTTGAAATTCTTCCAAAATATATGGCAATCCAGCTAATGCCAAGAGCTGTTTTTATTAAATGCTGTTGTGTAAATCTGACTTTCTGTACAAAATAACAGTATGATATAGATGTATAACAGTAAATTATGTATGTCTTCAGATTACAAGGATGTCTTCTCTTCATATACTTCTAGATCAGTAGCAGTGCTGTTGCTTGACATGGGAATTGTGTATCCATCTCTTCAGGCTAGGTTCATAAATAGAGTCCAGGAGATAAGTGAGTCTATATCAGTTAATTTCTTAACATAAGATTGTTTATTTTTCATCTAAGCATGAGATAATTTACAGCTTTCTGTCCATATACTGATGTGTGAATTAGTCAGTATTGTAAAGCTTGTGCTTTCTCACTACTCACAGCTTGCAGCAATAGCCTCATAGGAAAGCAGAGAGAAAGGATTTTCAGAGGCTCCCTGCTCTGAAGCAAGCTCAGCTCTACCTGTGTCTCCCCACAGAGTTTACTTCTGATAGAGGAACATGTTCATTTGTCACCATGGGCATCAGCCAGTGATTTATGCTACTTGAGCTCAGACAAACAGCCAAATCATATTTCTTTTCTTCTCACTAAATGAAAAAGAATCAAAAGTTCTGAATGTAATGAGAATTAGGTGTGCAGGAGGTCTTTGTATCAACCAGTGTGGTTTAGATCACCATGCAGCCAAAGCTTGAGGTGGTGGTACCCACCTAACCTGGTGAACAATGACCCTGCAGAACAGCTGGTGTGTTCACCACATTGTGTGGTGATGAGGACATGATGGAATTCATCATGAGCATCAAGAACCAAATCCCCTGGGACTGGGAATGTCTTTGCTCTGAGCACATTTCAGGTGTGCCATGCAACCCTATTTCCACAGCTTTTATTGCCACTGCTACTTAGGGATCCCTCAAAATCAGCTATGACTGAGTACTGGTACATGCTCAGCCCCTATCAAATGCAAAGAAAAACATAATATCTTGGACCACAGTAAAATAGCTTTGTGCTAAGACTCAAATATTGTCATGTGTCTGAGCACTGAGAATAAAAGTAGATGGGCTGGATTTATGCATTCATGTTTCTGGGTAGACTCATCCTCCATCTGCATACATATATAAGAAGGTAAAAGCAGGACCTCTACTTGTAGTGAGGCTCTCCACATAACCTATTCCAGATTCCATTTGCTCAGCCCTGCCACAAACTATTGGATAGAGGGAAAGCCGAACAAGTTTTCTCAGCTCAGGACAGGCAAAACCTCAGTCCTGCAGACAGGTCTCTTATAGGATTTCTGCCTATCTGCTCAGAAAACAACACTGGAGGTAACATCTGAACCATCTATGTTGCAGTCAAGTCTTGCTGAAACTTTGGCTAAATCTGCCAGAGCTGAGTGGTGAACAGTTCTTTTTCAGTGGTGAAACTCACAATAAATCAAATGCTTACCAGGCCACTGACTTCTACTGCAAGTATGAAAGTGCCATCAATAAAAAACTCAATATGATTTAAAAAAAACCTCTTGTGGTGAGTCAGGCTCCATCCAGTCTTTCAGAAGTCTGTTGCTTTTGTGTTCTGTGTGGCTCAGTTGACTCCTTACCTCATGCTCCAGGCCTGAAAGCATTTTCCACTGCAGGATCTGATATGGACCAATTTCCAAAAATCCCTGCAGGGAAACAGAGATATCTGATGTCCCCTGCCTGCCCTCAAATGTAAATTTACATTTTACAAACCACAGAAGCTCGTAATCCCTCAGTATCCTTTGTAATGCCAGGTTGTCTCCCCAGCTTGTGTTAATGTGCACTAATGAGGAACAGGCAATAGGTTATTTGGAAGGCAGATAAGCAAAAAGCATGTCCTTCCAGATCTTTTAGAATATTCTATTAAAAAAAGCCCAAATTGTTTTGCTTGGCTTCAGTGTTGTGTTTTATGGCTGCTCCTCCCGTTCTCTCAGGGATTAATGGCTGCACTGGTGGGGTCACTGGATGATTTCTTAGTGGGATATGAGGGCAGTAAGGGAAGCATCAGGTCACTCACTGGGATTGCAGCAGCTTGGGGAGGTTGTTTCTAGGGTGGAGGTGAAGGAAATGTGGTTGTAGGGGGTTGTCAGCAGGTGTGTTGTGTTGGTGAGGGACACTGGGGTATTGTGTTGAGCTCATCTTGCTACTGTCTCAGGCACAAACGTTACCTCTAAATAATGTGCTAAAGAAAATGTCTGTAGGCAGTCCTGGCCAGGGGCTGTCTCTATACCTGCTTTTGCTGAACTTCTGCTCTTTGGCAGAAACCTGTGAATGAGCTAGACTTTTGGGACTTTCCTAGCCTTTGTTCCCTCAACTATGCCCACACTTTATGTTACATGGACTACAAGGGGGAAAAAAGTAAAAAAAAAAAGTGAGTACTCTGGCCACAAATCCTGTTTTTAAACAGAGTCTAGCAGACATTTTTGGGTGAAGGGAGATGGGGGGTAGGATTACAATGTGGGATTTACTGTCCCCAACTTGTTTTCTGTATTTGATCCTTTGGCATTCAAAGGGGAAGACACAGAAGTACCTCTTGTTCTGTGCAGACTGTGTTTCTGCTAATGAAACCAAGTCCTCTTCCTGTCCCTTTGGATAGGTCAATCTTTGAAATGCAGCCCTGGATGATGGACTAACCTCGTCTTTCCTTGCTTGTCTGCTTGCTCCATTTTGCAGCCTGTAAACATACAGTTTATTTGTCTTTTGCCCTAAGTCATAAGCTTCCCCCCCATTTAATTGATCCTGCATTCATTGAAGCTGCTGGAATGGTTCCCAGCAGGGACACAGTAACAACCCAGAGATCCACACACCCAAGCACAAACAAATAGATGCCGCAGACTCCACTACCACTTTGCTGAGAAAAGCAGTGCAGGGTTCAAAATATCCACTGCTGAACTTGTGTGCCTAAAGTCCACTGAAATCACTTGAAGCAGGTAACAAAATATCACGAACTCTCCCCCAGGAGGGAAAGTGGTAAGATTGATTTGACATAAAAAAAACTAGCTATCATTATTAATTCATAGTTTGGCAGATCTTGGGCATTTTAAGTGAATGAATAAATTCTGTATTACAGAATGTCCTTTGTGAAGTTCATGATTAAAAAAGAACATTTTAAATTAGGGGTTTTTAAAGCCTCGTGAAATTTTCTTTGAGAATATTATTAATTGTGTTGCTTTAGAAATTTCATTTCTGGTTTGGGTGCTGTGAGTTATCAAAATTTGCGATGCCAACAGAGTTGAGGGGACTGATAACACAGTGAGCCTTAGGTACACTACTGTGAATAATAGCTATGGGCAGAGATATGCAGAGTTTGAACCTGTTCCCCACCAAGCCAGGTGTCCTGGCCTTTGTTATTCCTTATGTTCATTCTGTCTGCTGAAAAAGCAGAAGTGTCTGGACCCTGGCAAAAATATTAATGTAAAATTTGAAGCTACGAGCTTCAAATTCTGCTTAACCAGAGTTTATAAATGTAATATTTGAATCAAATGAAGTTTATTTTGAGATTTGTTTCACAAAACATCCATGTCTTGGAGCATAAGGAAAAAAACAGCCTAATCTAATGTTCTTGGGAAATGCTAAGATGTTGGAGTTCCTGAGCCTGAACTTTCTCCCCTTTGTCAAAATTGATTCCATAACCACCCCTGTAGCGTGCTGCCCTAGGAACAAAATGCAGCATGATTAATGTGCAGGATTCCAGGAACATGCTTACACAGCTGATTGAAAACCTCTGCTCTGGCAAACAGCTCTTACAGCACTGCATAAACAGGTTCTCCATAGCCACCCAGGGCACTGGGTTTGGCTACTGACTGGGCACAGCAGGAGGGTTAGAAAAGCAGTAACTTCCCAAATAGTAGGAGCTGGGTGGCTAGTTGGGGACTACTTCTGAATTTACTACAAATCCCAATAATTAAGGGGGTTCAGAGGCATCCCCGAACAATGAGTGTGGGCTACTGTTGCTGTGTGGTAATTCACAAGTGCAGCATCCCTGCCGAGACACAAAAATCTCTGAAACCACTGAGCAGGTGTCAGTGTCAGCCTCAAATCTAGACCTTGTATCTTTAATTTGAGACCAGCAAAGAGCATCTAACAGGGCTACAGAAGCTGCCCTTTTATTCTCACTTTCTTCTAGGCAGGGAAGTTTGTGAATGTCTGCAATCTCACTTTGAGCATGACTGTGTAGATGGCTCCTTGAAGTGCTGTCTCTCACCAAAGAATAAAACTACTGGACATGAATGACAAAAATGTATTAAAATGTGACTTTATTCTGTGCACTGGCTGTACTTCAATTGGAAAGGAAAGAAGGAACCTGTGTGTGGGATCCTGCTCACAGTAGGCACCAATTCATTTGCTTGAAACTAAAACTTCTAGACTCCAGCAGCTATAATGGGAGCTTTAAACATTTACTCACATACAGATGTCTCAATTTCATCTGGAGCAGCCTAAATAGACTACCTGGAGTCTACATCTGAAGCTCTATCTCACTCAGGCTGCTGGCTAACCTGGTGAAGAGAGCCTTCAGAGTTTCAATTTCTTGGCATTAGAAAAATGGGCAAGTGTTTCTTAGTATTTTTAGTAGTAAAACATTTTGTTAAAATGCTGTCTGTGCCTCGTTCAGAAAATTATACATTAACACAATAATTAAATGAAAATACAGGCTTTGAGTAACAACATCTTTGTTATTCATGCCAAGTTTTTCTAACTTAACTGAATACTTAAAAGTAATCTATTATATATGTATTATCTTATAATAAAGATAGATTAAAATAATATATCTTATAATAATCTTATAGTCTTATAACAAAGAGAGATTAAAACTAGTTAAGAAAACAAGGACATATCATAGAAAGGGAAAGCCAGGTTTTGTTTATGGCTGGAACATTCTTTTCCTGGACATTTCCAGTTGCAAGAACATACTACTTTTTATACCATGCATTTGAAAATGAGATTAATGTCGATACCCAGCATTATGCAAATGCCAGGTTTTTTTCAGATTAATACACTATGTTTTTTTTTGATTTATGGTCAAAGAAAGAGATGTCCTGATGCAGCAGTCTTTAATCTCTATTTTCCTCATATGATGAGATTTCTGCTTACTCTTTTTTACTTCTCTGAAGTTTCTTTTCATGGGCATATTCCTGTGACTGTATATGAATAATTTACTGATTTTGTGTGTTAATTTAAGATTGAAATTACCCATGATTACCTTTGGTTCCTGAATGATCTGAGTCCTTACTCTTTTGTCTTCAGAATGACCACTTTGGTACATACTGAGCCATGACAAGTGTACAAAGGCCCAGTGTCAACATTTTTTTTCACTTGGCTTGCTTTAATAGTTTCCATAGAGGTTAAGAAGTTCAACAGAAATATGTAATTACAAATATTATGCAATAGACTACATAAGTAAAAGCTTTTAGGTCTAGTAAGTAGTGTTAAAATTACAGTAATTAATTTTAGATTACATAATAAGAATTTTCTTTCTTTTGATAAGAAATTTCTTTTTAATTAACCCTGCAGCAGGGTTATTTACTTGCTGACTGCTTCTCCTATCAGGTTGCTCTTTTCTCTTCTTTCTTTCTAAGCCAGTTTTCCTAGAAATTACATCCAGAGACAACTTTCTGGGTCCATTTCCATTAAGAGTTTTACACTGTGATGATGAAGTGTCCTTGACCATACCAGGAGCTTCTGCACAATAACTGGAGCATCATCTTCCCAGCCCAGATGGGGAAAAAAGGACAAGCAGCTATTTTCTTTAGCCTTGGAAAATCATTTAGCTGAACTGTAGCCTGAGTGGAATGGTACCGTTATTACTGAACTCAAGTGTTGCTAAACCCTTTCTATATCCCTTGCACCTTTACCCTTTTGCAACCATGGTCTCTGTGTAAATAATTCTAAGTTAATTCTAATCCAATTTTCCTGTGTATGTCTCATCTATGTGGTAAGTAACAGAGTGAACCTTGTCATGAATCTCTGTTAAAGTTGTGCTCACACAAATTGATATTAAAACCTGATTTTTGCCAGTAACTTTGATGGTGATTGCTTAAGCATCTGAAACCAGTCATTCACAACATATATCAGATCTACTTCAGTCAAAGATTCTGCCCATCTTTGGGTTTGTATATATTTTTAAATGACTTGCTGAATTATTTGTTCACATTCCCTTTGGAATGAAAGGAACATTTAGAATCTATGGCTTACAATTATGTGCAGACTTAAATAATATTGCACTAATTTTCCCTTTCCATTCATTCTGTAATGATGCCTTTTGCCTGACTGTCTCTGATTGAAAGCTAGTTTGCTACAAACATAATATATTTAGCAGAATCAGAAACATTAATTTCTAGTGGCTGGTCTGACTCAAAGTTAGAAGACTTCCCATAAAGGGTCTAATTTCTTGTAGCTGAAGGAAAGCTGCCAGTAAGTGGGTGTGTTGTTTGGGTTACATTAGTCTATAAATTTAGATTTTTATTTTTTCAAGATCCAAAATTAAGTCTGAAGCTTTGCTATTGAAATAGTGACTGCTGCTTTATTTGAGGATGTGAAGAAACCTCTATGTCTTTTTGCTTTTTAATGAAGACTCTGACTTTTTTTTTTTTTTGACTGCTATTAGGACCACTTACGACCTTAGCTATGTAGTGCCATTGAGGTTGTGTGGTTACCTGTTGAAACTTGCCCAAAAACTATTTCAAGAGTCAAAGGAAAGCTGAAGTGATAATGAATTGAAGATAAATCCTGTGACTTTTGGCAGTACTTTGGATTTTGTGCTTCAATGATGTAAGTACAATTGAATACCCAAAAGAGAAAACAATTGATCTGGAAGGCTGCTCTTGAGCCTCATGCTGCTTGAATTCACTTAATAGCAGTTAATTTAATTTCTTTATTAGCATTAAATTTTAAAAGTGATAGTTTTACTTTGGAGGGAAAAATCAATAAATCTGGACAGCACTTATCAGAATGTCTACTTATCAGTCATGAAAATAACTTAGTGAACACAGGAGTAGTATTAGAAGAAGAGGATGGAATCCTGTTATTGAGAAGAAAATACAGAATAAAATGGAAAACACTAACCTTTGTGTTACTAACCCTCCCTAGAGCTAAATTTCCATTTTAATTTTCACAAGTTCCTGTAGAAGCACATATTTAGAGTTTTTTTTCCTGTATCCTTGGTGTTTCTTAGTCAGAAGACTCCTCTAATGGTTTCTGTTTTCAAATTTTCTCATGCTTTTGTGAGGTTATTAGTGGCTTGGTGTGGTCTGTTAATTGTCCTTCAGTTACATTCAGAAAGAATTATAAGCTTCTTAATTTTGCTTAGAAGTTTTTAGATATCCATTTTTATCTCAGTGCCGAAGTAATTACTGAGGCTGCTTTTGTGTTGGTTTTGATCTTTTTGGGAAATCTTGACCAGCACACTTCAAATCTACAGCTGTATGTTTCCATATATTTTCAAGACTCCCTGACTCTTGATTTACTCTTAAAATGTACTAATTTATGAATTTGTGTTAGCTAGCATTGCAGAACACAAATTCTGTAAGACCACTGCTGTAAAAGGTAACAGAGAATGTTTTTATAAATACATTAACAGCAAAAGAAGGGCTAAGGAAAATCTCCATCCTTTATTGGGCACAGGAGGGGGAACATTGTCACCAAGGATGAGGAGAAGGCTGAGATACTTTCTTTGCCTCTCCAAATGTCTCAGCCTGTCTCCGTAGCAGAGGTGATCCAGTCCTCTGATCACCTTTGTGGCCTCCTCTGGAGGAGGACCTCCCAGCAGGTCCTTCCACAGACCCAGAGAAGAACCCATAAGATCCTTCTTATATTGGGTCTTTCCTCATTAATTTGAGATAATGGAACAAAACAACTGGACTCTCATTAATCTTGCAGCTTCAAAATGCAAATCTTGCATTTGCAGTCAGAGACTAAGACATCAAGTGTGACATTTACTCATCTGGGTGTGAGGCCCTACAGTCCTAGGTGTCTGCATAGACCTATGTCTACCTATGTTAAGCCTGTTTAGAATTCCTCTGCAGTCACTTTAGATTGAGGTGATAAGGCCAATAGCAGCCAGGAAGCAATTCACAAAATTCAACACCAGATACCCCCATTTGCTCCCAACAGTATCCAGAGTCAGAACATGACTGCAGTGGAGGCTTTGTTGGCCACCTCAGAGGTAGAGCCCTCCTCACAGAGCAAAGCAGATCAGCCCTATCTGAGTTAACTCAAACTGTGCCAATCACCCCTGAAGTGCTTGAGAAAACCTGCAGGGAAGAGTGCTGGAAGGTCTGGTGGCTTTGCACCATGAAACTCATGCTTCCAGACCCAGACCTTGACCCTTCTGAGTGAGACACTGCCAAGATTCACAACAAAGAAGGGTTTCCATCCCTGAGGAACCAACAAGCTGTCTGTAAAATAAATGACAGAATTTCAAGCAGACAAGTATTAAAGAAATTAGGAGATACAAATGAAATCCCTGGAAACAGGGAAACAGAAAGTAAGAAATTACATAATGGAAGGCTATTTGTATTTGTTCATAGGCCCAGTGCTGGTCTTTTGCTTGAAAGATCAAACCAAGGATTTGATGAGATAATTTTCTGAAATATTGTGGAACTACAGCCACGGAAAACATTTTCTGCAGAGGCACAGGTTAAAAAAAAAAAAAAAAAGTTATTATGCTAGCTTGCCTACTCTATTTTCTTGGATTTGATATAAATGTGACTTAGCTTGTCTCTGAAAGCAGATGCATCTCACTTCTGCTTCAAAAAAAGCAACAGTTCAAAGCCAGAGCAGATATCATCATTGTTTTAAAGCAATTTATCATCCAGCATTTATCTCTATCCATATGTCACTTAACTTTGCAGCAACTTGAACACCAAAATCTTCTCTAAAATATGTTTTATTTTGCAGACTAGCTTATTTTTATAGAGATATTAAACTAAAATCTAAAGCCATGTGGCAACACCATTAGATATCGTTGCAAATGATGAACTGCCAACTCTCTTAAAGTATTGACTAGTCTGGAGCAGTGTAATGAAAAAATTATTTGAGCAAATTATGTTTCAGTTTCTATGACTTCATTGTTAGAATGGAAACATTAAGTGAAGTAGATCAATACTAATTGGCAGGACAAAGAACTTCACACAACATCTTGTAAGGAAAGGCAATAAATGTCCCCCTTCCATTTCATCAATCTGATTATTTTGTAGTAGTGAAGAGAAAATTTGATTTTAAAAAATGTTTATTTCCTGTTTCTACAATTTACCTTGTTTACTAATACAATTAGTTTGACAAGCTGACACTTGAGCGTCTTGGTTTTGCTTAGAACTTTATTTTTCTTTCAGTGTTAACTGTTTCTGCCATCCCCTTGCAATCAATTCTTTTCAGTCTTTTTTCTTCTTCTTCTGGACTCTTAAGGACGTTAGGAGTCTCTAAAAGAAAGTTCAGGGGCTTTTCTCTGTTTCAGTGTTCACAGAAATGTGATTAGGTTTTGGAACAAAAGCTACCCTGTGCCAGATTAGTGTGGATCAGCTAATGTACTTTAAGATCATTTTCAGCCTACTGACAATTTTGTTTCAGTAATCTCTTACTTTCCTCCATGGGCCAACACACGGTTTACGATAAAAAACTGATTTCATTGTTTTCATGTCACAAAATTCTTATGACTTTCTCAGCCACTTGTCATCTTGGATTTCTACATTATGGATAAAATAAGTGAAAGAGAATCTAAAAAATTTAACTCTTTACTTTTATGGCTAATAGTCTTCACTTCCAAGCACCAAATACAACTTATTTGCAGGAGAGTCATATTCAGCATCAGGGGAAGAGCACTGGGTTCCTGTAGGAGACTAAAGGAAAAGCCTTATTACTTGAGACAGCTATAGGAATAGTCTAGAGAGATGTAAAAAAACAGGCACCTTTCCTGTGCTCACCTGGACCAATTCACCACTGTCCTTAAGAAAATGAGTGGAGTAATGGCTCATTGTCTCTTTTTCCTTTGTGGACTGAGAGCCAGAGATCCTTGACTTGCACTTTTTGGGGGGTGCCTGCATGGCATTCTCTTGGCAAGTGGCCTGTTTAACCATAGTTTGTAGGATAAGGGCAGGGTGTGAACAGTTTATGCATGTATCAAATACATAAAACTGTCTGGGAGGCTTTGACCCTAAACTCATCAAGTTAAAGAGGAAGATGGCCA
Source organism: Phylloscopus whistleri (assembly GCA_017589585.1). Lineage (NCBI taxonomy): Eukaryota > Metazoa > Chordata > Aves > Passeriformes > Phylloscopidae > Phylloscopus > Phylloscopus whistleri. The sequence continues at coordinate 304,869 of JADMLD010001629.1, read as the reverse complement.
GATCAAAGAGTGAATAGGAAATGGCAGATGGCTTTAGAAATGAGGGGAAAGACTAAAAAGAAATATAAAAAAGCATGAACATTTTTAATAACACCAGAGATATTTGAGTGGAAATAGCAGGAGTCAAAAGCTGCCCTGATGTCCCCTCTACCTTTGTTCAGTGGGATGGAGCAGCCAGCCTGTCAGATGCCATGAGTTGCATTCAGCTGGGCCAGGAGTTGCAGAAGGCAGCAAGTGAGAACCTCACCTCACCTGACCTGACCTCACCTCACCCAGGTTTTTGCAACCTTGTGGTGGGCTTTCTCACCTGGACGGGGATCACTGGTTTATAGCACATGACAAGAATTCATCCTGAGGTGCCAATTAATTATACATTCCTTAATGGATAAACCTCTTCAGTCCTGAATTGGTTTAAACTGTGGGAACTGGGTGTCTTTTCCTGTGAGAGCTTTTGTGGTTGTTCATGAGCATCAGGTAAGTGTAGAAGGAGTGATGTGCACTTGGAAGCATAGGAAGGGAGGTGTTTTCTGGTGGGCAGGAAAGAGGTAAAGACTCTGCATGTTTGTATCATCTGCCTTCCACTCTGCAGTTTTTCTCCCTTTGTGGAGATGATTGGTAGAGAACTCAGCAAGATGAATGTCTCTAAACAATTTGTCTTCCTCCTGCAGGCTTGTCAGTGGGAGTGAGTTCTGAGAGTTGTGCTGAAAATCATTTTGGAAGGAGGCAAATCAGGGCAGAAAACAGAGAACAACATTGGGAGATATCATTTATCTCATATACCCTGGCTAAATTTAATTTCAAGATGCAGTCACCCCATTAATGCCTGCTTTTATGGCAAACAGTCCACAGACCCACAGACCCACAAGTAACAATTAGCTCTGAGAAGGTCCCAGGACTGGAGGCTGAGGATGTACAGATAGAAGAACCACCCAATGTCAGTGACCAGAAAATGTATGGATTTAATGGTGGTACTGAGAGGGAAACAAAAGATATCCCTCAGAGTGGAATGAAATGCTGGAAAGGGAAAAAAAAAACCTACCCTAAAATGAGTAAGCTTTTTAAAGAGACATTTAGCATGAGCAGACAATGAGGTAAAATGCAATTAAAATACATTATACTAGAAACTTGGTCCTAAGAGGACCATTCCTACACCTTAAAGCTGGTATATCTGAACAGAGGAGTAAAGTGAAAAAAATCCCAGACCCACAAAAGTGGCAGTGGTATCCACTTGAAAAAAAAAAAGATGTAGCAAATAAAATACCAATGAACAGCAAAGCAGGCAAAAAAACCGAAAAAGACAGGACAAATAGACAATGAAGATGAAAAGCTTTGATCCTCACTTATTGCAAAGGAAGGTGGGGAATTTACCACTGATGCAGAGGAGCAGAGACCAGGATCATGGAAAATTGTGGCAGCCAGAATTATCCACAACAAGCGTTTCAGAAATCAATAAACTAAATGCAAAGGTTTTTCAAAAGAAATTCAGATCTGTGAACTCTGTAGAATCATAGACTTTACAAGCTATTAGGCAAATAACCCACCTGCTGCTTGACCCAGAACCAGGGAATAAAATAAATGGTTATTATGGTACTATAAGTATCTTAAAGGTTGAATCAGGTCATCTTGGGAAAGGCCAACCAGTTCTTTTGACTTTAGCACCAGCCAGATTGGCAAGGAACTGTAATGAGAAATGGAATTATTAAATATGGATAATAAATATGGATTTGGGATGAGTCACAGGAATGGCTTGTGAAACTGTAACTATTCTGTGAAGATGGCAGTTTACTGGATAGGTGGACCAAGAGCTTTCAGAAAAAAACTACTGAAGGGGTTTACTTTTGACTCTGCCTGTTGAAACAACATATGGTAGTAAATGAACATTTTATATTATCGAGAGGCTCAAATGCTATGTAGTAGGACCTATCCTTATCAGGATATTCACAAATGATAACAAGAAAGGTAAACAGTGGTAAACCAATTTTGCAGAATTTTTGAAATTATTCAGGATAGCTAATTCTGAAGCTGAATTCCTGCAGAGATGCAGAAAATTCACAGTGCTGAATGACTAGGTGAAGATAAGATGGTATTCAGGGTTGATAAATGGAAATTAATCCACATGAAAGAACAAGAACTCTATTTCTCTGTGTTTAATAGTAGACATACAAACAGTATTATCACACAGAAGTGAGACTTTGGGGTCATTCCTGGCAATTCTCTAAAAACAGTAATGGAAATTCCTTGTCAACGAGACATATGTGCAGCGCTGCTGTGGCAGAGTTAAATGACTAGCTCTGAGAAAACCCACACAACAAAATCCATCCAGATGGGTGATTCAAAATACTGCCATGGTATATTAACTACTTTCAAAAACTTTTTTTGAAAAAAAAATTAAAACAGGATACAAAATCACCAGTGAAGTTTCCACTTCCTTTGTTGTTGCCCTCAGTAAAGCTTTCGCTTTTGATTCAAAAGCTCATTTGGTGATGCAATTGCTTTAGTGCAGTGCTGTGCTGAGGAGGAGAGCTGATAGCTGCTTTTAGATCTACTGCAAAGCAATAAGCAATATTACTTCTCAATATTCTTGGAAGGCTTTGCTTTTCCATATTTTCTTAAATTCTTCTCAAACTGCATACTCATATATTTCCTACTAGCTTCATTGGATGACCTAAAAATGCCATTTTGTGGTGAAATACAAAATAGGAAAAATACTGGCTTTGGGCTGGGTTTTTTGCCATTTAAGAGAATTACCTTTCAGTCATAAAATACAAAGTTCTCAGATAGAGGCCCAGTACTCCATTATCCATGACACCTCACATCTCATATTTGACTTACATGCTCTTCATAATTGATCATGTGCTCACTTTCTTGGACATTTTTCTATCATTATTTTATCTCTGTTCCCATGGAGATGATATTGTAGGGACATACTCCAGCTTAAATATGTCTGAAACAATCAAATATCTGCTTCTACCTTCCTTGCTTGGAGAACCATGAAGCCTTTTGTTTTGTTTGGTTTGTTCCTTTGTTTCATGCACAGTACTAACAATAAGCCTCATTAGTGTGAGCTTTGTCTTCTGCAAGAAAATATTTGGAACAAAGTATCCTTGACATAGGTTAAAAATTGTCATGAGTTCACAGGCGTCAGATATTCTCCATACCCCAAACCCTGAACTGTTCAATCTGCAAAAGAGGGTCATTTTATATTTCTTTGGACATTTTTCCTCATGACAATATTCTGAGGACTTCTTAGTGATTATTTTGATTGTTATGGTGGTGGCTAATGGGCCAAATCCAACTCCCCTAGAAATGTTACAGTCTTTTGGACCACCCTGTTTTCAAAACTCACTGAGAGAGTCTGAATTCCCAGGTAAGGCAGTGGCAATTGAGGAGCACAGATTTGGTTTCTCTTGGGAGTTGAAGCATTTCAGTGTGAGACCATCCTTCCCACCCCTGCATTCCCTCCTTCACCTCTCCCTCAGTTATTGCCACAACTGAAACCATTTCAAAGTGGGGAGAAGTTAGATACTTGGACACTTTCTGCCCCAAAAAAACCCGATCTGCCCTGAAAGCCCAGTCCATTAGTGCCTTGAAGAAGGAATTGCTGATTCTGAAGGAACGTGCATTTGGTTGTGACAACTCTTCGTTTTTGGCTGGTACAGCTATCACAGCACTCTGCTTCCAGGCAGATTCTGGGGAGACCTTTCTTGTTGTGCAGATCCCTAAACTTTTGAAATACCAGAGCTGAGCTTTTTTTTATTTTCAGTTGTTGGCATGACACTCCATGGTGTCCTGTGGTTCTCCAGCAGGGAAGAAGCCTTAACCCTTCTCCATGTGTGCAGGGGCCAGTCAAAGGAGCCTGCCAGAGGTGTGCAAGGTCAGAAGCCAAGCACTGGAGGTCTTGCAGCAGCTCACCATCATGGGAGATTTTGCCTTCTCACTGCCCCACTTCATTTACCAGCAGCAAAGTACAGGTGTCTTTTGCTCATTTCTCACATTTAACTCTGGGTGAGAATCTTCCATTTACCAGGGCCTTTGCTCCCCAGGCCCCTCTAACCCTGATGGCTTCAGTCCTTGTGCCTCCCTAGTCCCCACACCAGCTCTGTCCTGCCATGACACTCCAAACTTTTTTCTTTGCTTCATATTTTCTGTTTCTTTATGTCCTCCCTACAGAACTCTCCTCTCCTCAGATCCCATCTGCACTGTTTTTGTGCTCTAACTCTTCATCACCCCCTATGGACAGGCCTCCTCCAGACAATACCAAACTCCAAAAATATCCTGTGCCTGATTCTCAGGTCTTCCTATCCTCTCCTGACTTGCTTTCAGTAGGGTGCTCCTCCAGCTGGGTGTCACAGAAAATGAAACTCATGTTCAGTGTCTCATCTGTGTCATCCCATTCTCCCCCTCAAGTGCTGCTGGGAGCACGGGACAAGCTAAATACAAAACAGGTCCTTGGCACATTTAACCTCCAACTGCTCACTGCTGATGTGTGGAAGCAGGTTTTCCCAAAGGCTTAGTGGCTTTGAAGGAGCATTTTTTCCATGGGAACATAAGGGCTTAAACTTTGCAGCAGAACAGCCCTCACACCTCACCTGACACCACCTGCATGCCAAACCAGGGGCTGCTGCTTGCTCTCAGCTGCTCCTGTGCTGGCCCTGGTGCCCTGGGTTCACCCAGAGAAGGTTTCCAGCCAGGGAGCAGCAGCACCAAGGACTCAAAGCACAGCTGACCTCTGACTGCTGCACTGGGAGGCTTGGGCACAGTAAAAGCACAGACTGGCAACATGATCTGCAAGGGAACAGGCAAGACCAATTACAATGGAAAACAATTGTTATAGCAACTGAATCTAAACCAGTGCCAATTTATTGTGCTGTCTCCAAACTACTGGTATTCGATGAAATACACAGAACAAATCAGGCATTCATCTTTGAAATTTGTTTGACATAAATGCACCTTTTGTTTTCGTGGTTAAATCCACAGAAGCTGATTTATTTTGAATATCATGCAATCCGTTTCCTAATAAAGTTATATAAGATGTCTCTCCTAGATCCTTGAAGATTTTTTAGAAGATAGCTTAGTTGAATAAAGCCCTTTTCTTATAAATTCTGTAATTTATAAGTGGAATTTTTTTTGTAATTTTTAAGTGGAAAAGGCTAGATAAGGCACCTTCTTTGACAAGGAAGCAATTTGATCAAACATTTTTTATGAGAGTATAATCTCTTTTACATGTTCATATGAAATAAATTAAAAGAACTGAAATTTCTTTACTGAAGTTCTGCTCTTAATCACATATTTTAAATGTTTTCTACTTAATCTCTCATGCATATGCTAGACTACTGGATACTCAAAGGGAGTATAATCATGTGGTTTTACCTTAGGCTTTATATTTTGAGGAAGCAGATACAGACATTTTGCTTCACTTACTCAGGCTTCTGAAAAATGACAGCCTGTGCATACTGTGGGATTTCAGTTATTTGGACCTGGGCCAGTGCATGTCAAAGTTGTAATTAGTCAGTGCTTGTAAGAAGGTGCACAAAATGATGGAAAGCTTTCCTGGAGATACAATGGCAGTATTTCTTAGTGTGATTTGCTAAATAACTGCTGTAGTATTTTGTAAATATACAGTAGTATATTGCTATTCCACAGTATGCTGAGGTTGAAAACACCATAGTAATAGCCTGGCAAGACTTTAAAGACAACTATTAACTAGAAAGTGTTTCCAGTTTCCCACCTTGGTTTCAGATAGGCAGGTTTTACCTCCCAGGACAGCAGACACTGTCAGTCTTGGCAGGGGAAGATAGAGCAGCAGCTTTTGAGCAGGTGCAGAGTTCCTTGGCAGCACAGAGCTGTGTCAAGCACCCTTCCTCAGCCCTGGATACCATCCACGCTTTCTTCCTGACTTGAGAACACCTGTTTTGGGGAGCCCAGGGCAACCCAGAGCCTGCCTCTGCTCAGGAGGTGAGATGGAAAAGCAGATAGGATTTCTTGCAGAAACTGGCCCTGTGCTGGTCACTACAGGTTGGCACCTTGAGGGTGGTGCAGCCTCAGTCTCCCCTGGGGCATCACTGGAGACTTCCAAAGAGCTGAGTGGGCTCCTGGATGTCCCTGTGGCAGCAGCAGACACAGAACAGGACAGAGAACCCCTCTGGGTTTCCTGCTAACCTGGTTCTCTCTTTTATTCTCACTGCTCTGCCCATCTCAAGGTAAATAACTGTGCAAATTATACCTGAAAATCAACACCCCCAGATTTTTTTAGAACACATTTAGGCAGCAGCTTGTTCTGTGTTGTATAAAGCATCCGGTACTCTGGTCCCCTGCAAGACAAAAATAGTTCATAAGCAATGTAATTTGTTCTTTCTGCTTTCTTTTTCTTTTCTGAACTTCTTTTTCTGCCATTTATTCAGAGGTTTTCTTATGAAGTGTGAAGTAACACATTGAAATTTTTAATTTTATCTTTGAAATATGCTTAAAACTCAGGTGAAAAAAAAAAAAAGATATGTACTTTTGGAGGATGGCATCAGTCTTGGTCCTGTTGGCACTTTGTATCTTTCAGGATATATGGCAGGCATTTCTTTTCTGTTACTAAAATTGGATATTCATTGATTATATAGTATTTCTTTCTGGTCCATGAAAAAACACAGGGATAGCAAACGCTCCTGAATGGCTGGTGATAGATCATTAAAATGCAATTTTACCTATGATTTAGATAGAGGACAGATACAAGTTTACTAGGAAAAAAAGACACCAAAATTCTTTAGAATTCATCCCATCAATAACTTTTGAAGACTGGTAACCAGGAAACCAGCCTACCATCTTTGATATAAGCAGTGTGTCACCAGTAAATCCCCTGAGAGCCAGCTAGTCACTGTAACAGTAAGGCTCTGTCACCACATTAGTGATTTTCAGTGGTAGAACCAAGTTCCCTCATGTCCTTCTGACTGCTTTGGACTCCAGCCTGATCATCCCTTTGAAAGACTTTTGTACTTTCTCAATGTCTTTGTTTCACCTGCACCCACTATACACTCCCAAAACCTCTGCATATCCACCAGAGTTCCTCAAAATCACACCCTTGGAAAAAGGGGAATTGCTTGGAACCTCTGAAGCATTTCCTAGCAAGGACTGGCACACCTTACTGCCTCTCTCACTGTTTGAGGGCCAGTTTGAGTCTTATACAACCTGAAGCTATAAAGTCTCATTTTTCATTTCTGTTTTCACAATATGGTGGCCATAGCAGCACCAACATCACTTTTGTAAGGATGTGCAACTCTTGATCAGTCTCCTCTGTAGCACTGTGGGGTTTTTTCCAACTGCAGGGTGCTTTTCATTCAAGTTAGATATTCATTATCACCATCACAAAAATGTTCTCACCTGTCTTCATTCTGGGTATTTCCTTTTTCACCCTTTCTAACCCCAGTGTCTAATGCCAGATCAACTGTAAAATTGAAAATATTTAAATGCAAATGAATTTTGTGTCACCAGCACCCTTATTGAGAAACCCAGCAGAGAAAGTTGAAAGTTTATCTTTTTTTTTCTGCTGCCAGCACTTCCATGAAAGAAAGCTCTGCTGGTGATTTTGTGAACAACATTCCGGGGTCCTACTGGAATGGAAGAACAGACCATTGTTGGAGGGAGGAACATAAAAATAAACAAATTGACTGTCCTCAGAAATCTGGAGATCTTTCCAATATTTTGGAGCCAAATATTTTAAAATACTTTTAATATTGAGCTATCTCCTTCCTGTCATTATTGTACCCCTAAGTTTTTAATGTGCTCGGGGTAAAAGTATAATGCTGAGCAACAGTGAGAGATGAGTTTTTGAGAGTTTTCTGCCAGGACCATGAAATGAAATTATTGGGGGAAATGGTAAAATAGATCCAATTAACTTTCCATCCCATTCTTTTGAGAAAGCTGTTCAGGAGAACATCCATATGGAAATCAAAGTCGAATTGGAGGTGCAGTCACCCCTGATCCCTATTCAAACATTATCTAAAAAGCAAAAACTTTATGAGTAATTTCTGATATTTGGTTTTGATGCCTGTGTAAAAAAACAGTATATCCAGAACTTGTGATATTACTGATGAAGTTATTTGTTACAGTAAATACACACATCCATTATTAATACATTTCAGCCCATAAAGAAAATTCATGCAAATAACAAGTAGTAGGGATAATGAATCTGCTTCTGCAGCTGGATTTAATGAGGCAGAGTGCACAGAAGAAAAGGAAGATCTAATGGGAAAAAGTTTAAAAGACAGATTAGAATTTTGAAATGTATTCACTGAATTTCTTCTTCTTAGAAGCACATCATTCCCTCAATGAAAAATGACCAACATAACTTGTTACTTCATGTTATTCTGGATAGAGATAGAACTGCACACAAAATATTTTAGGAGAAACAAGATGTAGAGCTAAGGTTTGAGCCCAACAACATGAAGTATGAAGATCCTACTGATTCCCTTGAACCAGGCATTCACTTGAGAAGAAGCTAAACAAAGGGATAAGCAGATACAAATTCTGCTGTGATAACTGGGTCTCAGACACACAAAACATTTTTCAACTGAAATGTAATGGAGACATTGAAAAACAACAGACATAAAGGTTTAGGTACAGTGTTTAGGAAAAAGAAGTCAGTAATAGCACTCTAGCAGTGATTATGCATAAGTAATATCAAAAGTTAGCAGAAGTGTTGAAAATAAAATGCCCAACCAATTACTGAGAGAAAACCAAACAAGAATAATGAGTTTATTTTTTCACACACAACAGTATAGGCAGCTAAAGGCCAAAGAAGAAATAAAGAAAGAACAGATCACAAAAAAATTGAATAGTGGAAAGGGTCTGCACTTGATTGTATTATGTTCAAAGCCATTAAAATTCTGTGAATCTGATCATTGCAATTCTTGGCTGCCAGAGAGAACAAATGGAGAGTGTGAGCCACTTATTTGTACAATCTAATGAAGTACAAGGGTTTTGTGGTTAGAGCAAAGCTGTTTGCTCTTGAGAACACTTGTTAACAATGGCCTGTGCTTGAGAAATTAAAAACATCAGATGTTTTCTTTTTTCCCCTGTCTTCAAAAGTGTAGCAATAATTTTGATTGGCTGCCAATTAGGAAAAATGTAACTAACACTGCTGGCCAAATCCAGCAATGCAGATTTCACTGAAAAAGGGAGAAAACTAGCAGTTGCTGTGGATTTTTCTGGTGCTTATCTCACTCATTCCTTCTGCATTTTGACTATTTGCAAAAAGACTGATGATTTAGACACACATGCCTAAGTGTGGCTTCCTTCTGCTTCTGAATATTAGAGAGGGAAATGTTCCGTTGTGCAAAGCTAAAATGAGTTCTACCCATGGATGGATAATTTTAAATCTGAGGGTACTTATGTTATACATGCAGTCATTCATCTGTAAGCGTTTGCCTTATCTTGCAAGTGCAACTGGGACGGAAAATACGGAGAAAGTGTCTCCCACAGTGCTGGAATTTTAACTCCTCACAAATCCCTAACCCAGCTTCATTTCAGCATCTGATTTCTTGCCAGCTCCAACCCTAACAAAATGAAGTTTTAGAATCTACTTTGACCCCGTGGTCTCATATCATCTCCTCAGCGTCTCACCTGAAAGCTCAGTACATAAATAAAGGAGGGTGACTTTCATGCAATCAGGTTCCTTAGGATCTCAAATCAGGAATTTTATTTTCTTTTCATCATCTGACACATTCTCTCTTTTCCCTCCTCCTGTTTTAATCTCTTCCTCCTCTCAAGAATGAGTGGTGCAATGCTACTGGAAGCAAACTGAAGATAGAGAACTGTTCTGCAGTGCATCCAGCAAAAGCTCATCTGGAAATGACAAACAGCATGTTGCTTTCATAACCAGTCAATTGAGATTAATGAAGAATGATGTCAATACTACCAACCATACTCTGTGGATTTGTTTTACAATGGAAATTTACTTTGAAATTTTGAGGAAATTATCTTATATACATATAAATTCTGTTAAAGTTTATTGCTACAGCTCATTACTGGCCCATTTGCAGTTAGACTCCAAAAAACAACAAAAAAAATCTCTCTTCTAAGTCTTGGTGATGCTAGAGCCACATAAAAAATTTAATTCTGTAATAAGCTGTGGAGGAAACTTTGATGTGGAGTGGAACTGGCATTATAACAAGAATTTCTTGCACCCATTGACATTCATTGAAACTCTTCTCAATCAACTACAAATTGGCCTTGAGTCCCAATACAATTAACTGGAAGAACAATCAACCCAGAAGAGGCTCAGCTGGGATGCCAAGGAACAAATATATCAAGAGGAGATATTTGTAATTCTCTGAAGTTTGGGTGTCAGTAGTATTGTGCCACTGAAATGCAGCCTCAGACTGCTCTGAAAGCAGTGAAGGAGCTCAGCCCCAGCATGGTCACTTCTGTCTGTGCTTCATTGTTGTCAGGAAGGACCAAGGGTCTTACACTCCTATCTCTAGTGTCTGGTTTAAAATCCTTGCAAAATCAGTTGGAGTCTCTTGATATCAATAATAGCATTTTTATGATGATTTTATAACACATTGCTGTCACTGTCATATTTAGGTCCTGCCTGTATATGAGGCTACATAGAGTGTTAAATTTCATCAGAACTCACAAATTCTCACTCCAGGGTCCTGGGTAAAGGTAATGTGAATGGCTCAAATATCTGGTAACAAGCAACCAGAGAGTCATTTGGTGACTGTGGAAAAGTAGCAATGCATTCCCCAAGCAGGTACTTCCACATGCAGGCTGTGTAACCTGTTGGCCCAAAAATCCCTCCCCATTTATCTTTTTTCTGATGGCTTTGGTAAAAAGGAATAATTTCTATTTACACATATTTATAAACCTACTACGAAACTCCTTGAATTCTTCAAAATGCCAGATTTTTTTCTACCTCCATGGAAACACTTGGGTTTGACACACACCATGTGTCAGTGCTGCCTTCTTCTTTTGCCATGTTATAGATCCAGCACTGAGCCATCAATGGTAATTATCACATTTCTGGTGATAAAGAACAATGAGAGAAACACACAAATAGCCACATCGAAGCACAGATAATTTCAGTTATGCTGTTTATTTCTGACATAGGTCAACATCAAATTTAGGGATGTACTTGAAAAACAGCATTGTACAAATCTAGAAGAAATTTTCTGGCTGCTGTAGTCCGATATTTTATTTGTGCCCAAAAACATGCAGATAAATATTTTTTACATGTGTGGCTTATGTATATGACTTGACAGTATCTTACTACCCATATAAGCTTCTTATTTTTCCTAAATCCCAATTATGCTCTTGGTCTCGAGGATGCTGGGTAGCAATTCTTCAGAGGAACAATGCCCAAGTAATTGCTGCACCATGGTGTAAAACCAATAGCAGTCAAACGAAGCCATTGCAGAGCAGATGTTCAATGTGGGACAGGGTAGTAAACACGATGGCTTTTTATTTCCGTTCTGCTCATCTTAGGCTCTGAAATTTCCATGCAGGAAACTATGCAAGTAGGCTGACAGCACTGTTGATTTTACTACTCTTATTTATGTGGAAGGTTCTCTTGTCAGCCCGTTATTACTGTCGTTATCCTTGACTAGGACTTAATCACTCAAGATACAACAGTGGCTTGTCACCTTTCCAGCCATGTGTACAGTTTTGAGTGGAAATGAGTGAGTCCAATTCAAAGCAGTCAAAGTAATTTTAATCAGTCAAGAGCTGCCAGCCTTCTAAACACAAGGATGTCCCTGGGTCAGCAGATGGACAAATTCTTCAGTAGCTGTCAGTGCGTTGTGCTGTGTTGCTCATTTGTCAGGGAGCTCTGCCCTTAGCAAAACATCCTGAATATTCAAACACTGCAAAAAAATCACAGCAAAGAACAAGACTGTAGGCTGGATTTTCTTACAGCACTTGGTCCCTAAAGCAGCAGGAACATTATTGCAACAATTGTGATTCTGATTAAAATTTGTCATGTGGATGCACAAGTCTGGCTTCTGAAGCTCCCAAATCATGACTGTGAATAATCCGGTGATATTTGTTAATTGTACTTTGGTGTGTGTACAGATATTTACACAAACACACTCACACATGTGCACCCACAACACACATGATATTTGTGAATTGTTATTATTATAAGGCTTGCCTATACATACATACACTCACTTGTGTGTATGTATGTGTGTGTGTGTTTAAACTGCAGGCATAACTTGACTCCCACCTCTACAACTGAGCTCTTACTCCTGATAATATATAAATTCTCAGTGCAGGCTGAATAAAAGTGAAGCTCCTACAAATCCTGTAAGTTTTCCAGAATTTTTTATCCTATAAAAACACAAACCCAAAACATTTCCTAGTGTTTTGCTTAAAATCTGAAAGAGTGTAACAGTCACAAATTAACCTTTCTTTCATACTAAACAGAGATTTTGTCCTTGAGCTGAGATACTTTTCCCAAATTTTTTACTGGAACAGATATATTTCTACCACACAATTTTGGTTCTAATATATTTGCATCAAACCCCCATCATCTCCAGGGAGAAGTATCTGTCTTGTTTACACTTAAGGGGCTGAGACTTTCTGAAGAAAAATAAGAATTTTAAAAAGATATCTGATTAAGTAGGCAGCAAAGAAATTATTCCAAACAGTGTTTGAATTAGGACCAATTTGCATTGTCAGGTGCTAATTTTCTGAAAATCTCACTATTAATTTCTGCATATTCTACTGTTACACAGATGATAATTTTAATTACATACTAGGAAAGGCACCTTAATATCAGGCAGAAAATGCAGGAAATACATGTCAAACAATTTTACTGATGACCAATTAATATAAGATGCAAAAAAGGGACCTTAAATTTTCTAGGAACAGTTACCTAAAACCTAGTCCAAACTTTTCAGATGACATGGGCACTTTGAGTGTTAAAGAGTCAGCACTTCATGTGTCAACTTCTTCATGTTTGTCCAGCATCCCTCTGCTTTTTTAAAATTCAAATGTCTCCTCATTTTTAGGATTTATCTTCCTAACCATTTCATTCAGTTGACTTTACTACAATAATTAAAATTCCACAGATAGGTGAATGTCTCCCAAGAAATCATCTTTATTTCATAATTTCCTTTTAAACTTGACAGCCACTACTTAAGAAGAGGTATGCAGTTGTATTTGAGATTCCTATATTTGACCCCTTTTCTGCTCTTCATGTTTTCCCCACATTGTCTCATCAACACCTGTATTTGCCTGTCAGCTCACAGGCCTTTCTTCTTTTTGAGAACCATTTACACATTTTCCACATTCATGCCAACAACTTTTCCCAGTAAAGAACTGAAGTATAAAAGGAAAAAAATGGCTCAAATAATCTTTTTTCACTAGGGGAGAAGTTTTGCTGCACAATTGTGTGCAGTCTTCTAAGTTTAAAATATTAGTTCAAACTTAAAGTCACACTCTAAATTTTTGAACTAAATTAAGCCTGTCACATTCCAGTCTTTCTTCAGGAGAGCATGCTCAAACTGGAGTAACATAAGAGAAGCTGAGGTTCCAGCATGACAAAAGCAAGGAAGGACTGGAAATTCACAAGATGGGCTGTTGTTTCTGAAACTGATTGTCAAAACCCTGCACGTTGTGTACTTTGAGCTCTGCAGGAGCATCTGAGCTTCTGAGAGCTGACAAGAACAAGAAATGATCTCTGAACCTGCAGGGGATCCTAATGAGATTCAGCTCTCATTAATAATGTCTTTCAGTATCCTCTACCCTTTTTTTTTTTTAATTTCTTTGCTATATGTGTGAATTAGACAGAAGTCACTGTATTTCACACAAAATCCTCCTTTTGCTGTTGCCTCTTAGCTCTGTCCTGCCTTCTGCAAATTGTCATGGATGTTTCCAGTGCAAAAACGTGGGGTTTAGATTCCCACTGAAGTTTGACAGCACTTCCACAGTTTAATTTACCACGTTGTACTGAATTGGTATGAAATGGCTCCAAATGTTCATGGGAATTACTGGACCTATAAAGAAATTGTGCTGCCCTGTGGTCTCCATCTCCAGCTTGTAAAGCAGCAGTACAATAAATACTTCATTTCTCTGCAGAAATGAAAAGCAGCAGGAAAGAGGTGACAGGAGGCTGAAGTGTCCCCAGGAAGGATCAGCACATGAGGTGCATCATGAGGCAAGAGAGTGCACAGACCACCCCTCATGCTGAGAGTTTTGAGGATCATGCTGTATAGATGCTGAGATTTAGGTAAAATACATCTTTATTAAATGAAAAATAAGCCCTTTAGAAAGGCAGCCCAACCTTTGCCACGTTTCTCTTCAGGAGGACTCACCTTAATTTTCTCTCTTCTCAGGTCCATCAGAGACCATTCAAGACCTGCTGACATCAAGAGACATTTTGCCATGGGCTTCTTTAGTCCTTGGGTTTACCTGGCTGCTCATTTGCTGAATGGTGCTTCATCACTGACCTTCCACCAATGCTCCTTCCACTCTCAGAAGCAGACCAGGCTCTGGCTGCTCAGTCATTCCCTCACTTGTGCCATCCTGCAAGGGTGGCCTAGAAAAATCATCTGTTGCCTTAGGTATAAGTTACTGTTCCAGACATGGATATACTGGAAAATAGGCTTTCATTTGCTAGTGACTTGAGTTTGTGCCAATATTTGCTTCACACTCAAGTTTTCTGAAATTAGAAAATTTTTTCCCTAAAAGTCCCCAGACAGACACTGCAGGAGAGCTCTGCAGTTGACCTAAAGTAATTCAATATCTCTTACCACTCTGGGGCAGTTTCCTCTATGAGAAATCACAAAGTACCAGTGGTAGATGTGGTATAAAAAAAATAAGCAGATAAAAGTTCTCCTTTACAACTAACTGTTAAGTTATTATGTATCAAGCAAAGTTTTTCTGAGATAAAGAGTTATATCCTTTAATCTCCTTTACATATATTTTCAGGCACCTGCAAAACTCCAGTCTGGAAGTTAATACCTCCAGTTTTTTCACATTGCATTTTTTGCAGTGAATTTTTCAGTATTCATGGGTATCTCTTTGTCTTGTGTGTCGTTTCCAGATAGGAACCTTAAAATGAAATTTAAAAAAATTTAAATAAACGCATAGGCCCACACACACATACACACACATGTATATATATATATACATGTATAGAAGAGCATGAATTTTTTTCCTCTCTTATATTCTTCCCAAACAGGACAGACCTACATCTGTCCACATGTTTATTTTTTTTTTCATAGCTGAATTACTCATTATAGCTGAGACTCAGCCTTTTCTCTGTTCAAACCTTCCTTTTTAAAGAAGACACATGTTTGGGAACCATAATACAAAGCAGAGAAAGGAGTAGTGCTTATTTTACATTCAGATAAAATCCTGGGAAGGAATTTCACTTTGAAAACTGAAGAGAATGAACAGTTGGTATTACTTCATTAAACCAAGATGCCGTTTGCAAAGGAAGTCAGGTTATTCCAGTAAGTCTTTCTTGGTCATTAGTGGTTCACAACCATTAAAGGTTTTCTCCAATTTCCAGATGTCAAGGCTGTCTCATTAAGAACTGCAAGAGGAGTGTGCCTTGAATTTTCCTCTCAACAAGAAAACTGACAGGCATGAAAGGCTATCTCCGAAAATGAATTTTCAACTAAAAGGAACTATTGCCAAAGTTAAAACCTGTGGGGCAACCCAAAGCCATTCTCTATTTTAGGACAACAAAAACTTTTATATTTCAATGTTTTTAACTTAACTAACAACACTGCTCCTACCAAATTCTTATTGAAATTAAGGAAAAATTGTTCAGATCCATCAGATGCTTCCCCTATGATGTCAAGAGTTGTTCCTCCAGCTCAGTGGGACTCAGTATTCCAAGTAATCCAGTAGGAGGTTGTCAGTTTATCTTCAGTTTCCAGTGCCTTCTGTTTTCACCTTTTTTGCTTTTGTTGCAGGAGAAACTGTCATTGCTGCTTTACATTTCATGCCAAGGAGAATGCGTTGGTCTAAAAAATTACAGAATATCTTTAGTAATTTTTGAGCAGATTGTTGTGAAACAAGCCATGAAACTCAGATCCTAGCTTACTGGAACACAGGGGAATTTACTCTTGGAAGCTTTCATTTAGCAATGTTTATTTTATTCTTCAAAGATAAGTGTTCTTTCGTCTTAGATGAAATGTGTGATATGTCAACTGAGTCAGAGAAATGGAAATTCTTTTATTTAGTAGTTTCGAAAGGATAATGTTTTCCACAGCATATTGTAATATTTATTTGGTTTATACTGTCTTTTTACTCTCTTTTTAATAGATATAACATTCTTTGAAGGGAACTTGAACTGCAGCGTCATGCAGGTATAAGCAGCTGTTGATCTAAATATTTTTTCTAATAAACATGAAGTTGGGATAAACCTTCATAAATTTGTGACTTGAGATCAATACTCTTTTGGCCTCCAGGACTTTTGTAGTTTGGTTTTGGTGTGGTGACTTTTATTGTTGTCTTTGGCTTTCCTGGGCTTTGTTCTGATGATAGATTGCTTAAAGCAGTCCTTTTTTCATCCAGGTTTTGATGGCCTTGTTATTTGCTTTTCTGAACACAAGTTGGAATATTATTTAAACAAAATATCATTTAAGAAATATTAATTCATCTAGCAAAAAGAAAAAGAAAATAAAAATTTAAGACTAAATATGAAACGAAATTTTTAATTTGAGCATTAGGAGAAGTGAGCTAGAGAAGTTTGGTAGGTAACCAGATTATATTCAGATCTACCTTCTAACCTGACAAATGTATCATATGAGGAGCAAAACAACATAGAAAAAGCTGTCACTCACCCCAGATTCTTGATTTTTTCAGGTGTTGGCCAACTTCCAGCCCATAACTGAAAAGCTCAGGTTTGAAATTTTTCATTAAAAGATTAAAAGATCACAGATCCAAAACAATCAAGAAGATTTTCCTCCTGTAAAAGTCTGGGGGTGTGGTGTGCCTGCCTTGGGTCTTGTCAGGACTTCTGGTGTCTCCTACGAGCCACGGAAGTGACTGTCAGGGTGCCAGGAGGAGAAGCTGACAAAAACATCATCACCACCACCAGAATTTATCTGAATAGATTTGCATCAAACATGACAGCTTGGGTAAATCATCAAATTTCAATGAAGAATGTTTTCTCTAGGAATTTTTTTTTTTTCTTTCAAGCCAGCTGTAATAAGAAACTTCTGCAAATAACAGGATGCAAAGAAAAATGTAGAAATATGGTAGAAAAAGACTAGAAATCTGGAAGAGAATATTAGGAGGCTGTAGCAGAGCAGGGTAGCTCATGCCTTCAGTGGATGTTATCACGGTGGTGTTTCCTTTCACACCAAAGTGCATATTTACACAAATACACACATTTATACTTGATGCTCTACATAAATCTGTTTCTTTATGTACATGCACACATGCAGATCTAAGTTTTAAAGTTCAGCACTTCTCTTCCATCTTCCCTTCTACCCAGTCTTTACATGTGCTTTAAAATTTCCAACTATCAAAAGACTTAAATGTTTCCAAAAAGAGAATTTGAGCAAAACATTTTACAAGTTGTAAAAAGAAGTCACTGAATGTTGGTTTGTAGTGTGTGTTCTGAGTTCAGGCTATGCAGTTAGAGTGGCATTTCTGGCCTGGAAAACCTTTGAAATTGTCTGGCTGGCATTTCCCAAGCTGATTGATTAGGGGTTGGATATCTATCATATTGTTAAATTAATTGTCACTCTGAAATTCAAAGAAGTCACCAGAATATTTTCTGCAATCTTAGTGGACTCCTGAGCCTCACTGTAGAGCTGACAGCAAGGATTTTCCTCGATTAGGTTATAAATAATTGAAGAGATGTGTATAGGTCAGATACAATAGAAAATTGAGACAGAACAAAAGATGCTTTCAGAACATTACTGGACAATTTGGCAGTGATGTATACTTAGAATTACACTACTTACAGAAATTAGCTTCCCTGAAGAATGCCGGTGTATTTCAGATACTACTTTTGACCTCAGATGAACTGACTACATTTAACAATTCTACAATGTTGAAATCTGTGCTCAGAAGGATATTGACTTGGAATGACCAAGTTGATAGCTTTCCTTTTTTTTTGTCTGCACATAAATGTTCCTTTAAAAAGCCATTCTAAACAGAACCAACTCAAAATAATGTGGAGAAGAGCCATTTCAAATGGGCTTTGCCTCTTTGCCAATCACCTCTTATTTTTCTTGCTTAAAGGACAGTATTTGGATAGATTTTTATCCATGATAAGTGAATAATAGACAGAAATCACAGCCAGAGTTACAGGCATCACAGTATTTTGGACACTGCTGAAATTAACATGGAGTTAACAGAAATTTAACATGACTTAAATTTTTGTTCAAATATAGGTTCAAGACAAACAGTTAGGCTGTAAACTATCCAATGGCAGTACCTAAAGATGTAAGAGGAATAGTTTTTATCTGGCATATCATCAGCTACTCCAGCTGATGTACTTGCTGGTATTCTTTCAAATCTTTAGACATGTTTCCACACCAGTTTTTCCATGATTTCTCTGTATCCAGTAGTTAAAGTAACAACAAACACAACAGAAAAGTCTTCATGTCAAAGTTTACCAACACCTCTTAAACTCTGGAAAACAAGGTTTCAGGACAACTTCAGTTGGCTTCAGTTGGTCCTTATAAACACCACAGAACTGGTCATCATATAAAACTATAAAAAATTTGTAATATGACAGCATACAGTCCAATTTACTCTTGTGTATCCCAAAAGCTAAAAAGAGGAAGCAAAAAAACATCTCTGTGTGAGCCAATGACACCTTTGAGAGAAATCCGCTATAATGAAAAGATAAGGGCACTCAGAAAAAAGACAAGGGCAGAAAGACAAGGGCACTCAGCCAACCATTGACAGAGACTCTCTTGCAATCATGGAGGTATAAGCTCTGTGTCTTTCAATCAAGATTTTCTTTTAGCCCCATCCTTAAATTAGGCTTACAGCTGATTGAGGATGACAGGTTGTCAGACTGACAGTGACCTCTTGGTCCAAACAAGAGCTGACAGCCTGGTCCCTGCCAGCCTCGCTGAGAGTCAAAGCTGGCACTTGTAAAAGCCTACCTACCTGTCCCACCACATGTTTAGGAGTCACTTTTCAACCAATGTGGCTCAAAGGTAAATAAAAGGATCAGCAGGAGTCTGTGTGGAAGCATGAGCCAGCAGCACATGCTCTGAGCAAAACTGGCAGGGATAACACAAACCAACTCAGTGTCTTCCATAGGTAGATCCAGGTAAGAGGGTATCAATGTTTTTCTTTCCAACTGACAGCCTAGCTGAAATGTGGAAGAAAGAAGGAAGGAAATGAAAGCAGAAATTTATGAACAGCAAATGATTAGGAAGAGGAGAAAGACAGGAAGAGTTTTCAGACATGAAAACTGGATTTTGCAAAAAAGTTCACCTTGACATTGGTCCGATGAACCAAATGGCAGGTAGGCTTGCAAGATCTGTGCCAAGCCAAGTTAAGAAATGCTCTTTTTCCTGTGGCAGTGGCTTTGCAGCAGACACTGTCCACACCTTTCCAGGTTAAGCAGCTCCTGCATTGGGAATTTCACATCACTGTCCAAGCTCCAGCTTCAGGGAATCACCAAATCATGTTGGAAAAGCCTGAAGACATACTTGAAAAGCATGTCACAGCTCTTGTCTTCCTTCTAATCTCAGAGATTTTGCTGTGAAAAATCCTTAATCTGGCCATTCAAAACCGAACCAAGCCTGCTGTTTCTTTTACCACAGAACAATGGCAATAATAACTGATGTCATATTGTAGTAATAATAAATGTCCCATTGCCTCTAAAACCCACAGGATCCAGAAGACAGCAGTTACAGCAGCTCTTTTGAGACTTTACTGGTAGTTCTAGGCAGCAGAAATATCCTTAAGGGAACAAAAATTCTGGCAGCTGAATAAGGATTATTTTAATTTGAGTTTCCTCAGATCTGAGCATTTCTGATTTGTTCATGCTTATGTATTTCCATTGATGCATTTGTGCATCCCCTCCTGAGATTTAAAGGAGCAACATATGAATATGGAGTGGAAAGAAAATCCTCTGGAAGGAAATAAGAACACAATTCTACCTTGAAAAGGAATACAGGCTCAATTATACTTTGCTATATTTTCTCAATTAATTATACAAAAGCCAGTACAAAGATTCAAACAGAAAGAGAATAAATAAGGTGCTGCCTCCATTTGATTATTAAATAGAAATGCCTGTGAGGCATTTCCATTTAAAAAAAAAAAACAACACCCCAGGAGGCATCTTTTTGAGCTCAGCACCTCAGCGTGTCTCCAGCACCTTTAAATGGGAAACATTTATGACAACTTTTCAGATTAAGCTTCTTTTAATTGAGAGAATGTTGTTGCCACTACTGAAGAATAATTCTGTGAGCTTTAGGACACGAATGCATGACTGCTGCCTATGGAGCCTCTTCTGGCTTACTTCAAAATTCTGCTCCAACATAATCCCTCAGAGAGGCACCTGCCATTTCTCACTGTGAATTGGGCTATGGTGAGGGATCTTTAACTTTGGAACACAAGCTGCTTGTCTAAGTGGTTTTAATTTTCAGGTTACCTTTTCCTGAAATTTAGGCTTCATTACTGTTTGCTGCTTTCCTAACAAGAAAGCTTTCCTTAATTCCTAATGTCTCACATGGATGACATTTGGACACATGAGAAAAAAAGTCTTGGAAATGGGTATATAAATCCATATCTGAAGAAGAGCTCAGTATTTCAAACATTCTAGTGGGAATATTTTGCACTACTGGGAGCAGCACAGCTGGGAAATCAATCCACTCATTCAGATACCTGCAAAAAATGAGGATTGCTGTTGAAAATAATTCTCTCTCATGAGGAATACTGACATTTCACTGATCCATGTCTGAGAGGAAACTCTTGAAAATGCAAGAATGCTTAGAGAGGAAAAAGACTGTGGATCTGACCTGCAGCCTGAGATATACCAAAAACATTGAACTTGACACTAATCTATGCCCTCACAAGCAACCACCTCAGGACAGAAAAGAAACAGAAAAAAATATAAAAAGAGAAGGACTTTGTTATATTACCAGTATTTCCTTTTTGATTTTATAAAACAGAACTCATCCAAAAGACCTTGAAGTATCAAATTAGATTCCAAATGATCTGTGGGGTTTGTAACTGAATCGATTAATGGTTAAAGATATTCTTCCAGAAACGATAGGGCTCAGTTCTACAAGTCTTAATAACTAGATGCTATGATGGGCACCAATACTGATTATTTTGGTGCATTAAAACTTGGGGATGATTTTGTAGCAAACTGTCCAGTGGAAGTGTTCTATCAAGCATGATACATCTTTTTTTGGTCATAAAATACAGGTCCCATTAAGTTTTGTATCTTGTCTCTGTTAGGGTTTCTCTCTAATGGGCATATTAGTTGTGGTTCCCCTTACAGATAGCTTTAGTCACAAGGCTGATGTTCTTCTCTGGAAGCAGTGAAAGTTATGGGTATCAAATGCTTTTTCTTGATCTTCATTAATTGGGCCACTCAGATTCTACAATTTTGAAATGATTTTCAATCAAAATAACACATTAAAAAACCCAAACAAACACAAAAATAAATATATGAGCTGAGTAAAAATTGCACTGGATTGTTCAAAATAAATAGACATGTTTACATGTTTGGGGAAATTTGCAATTACTTAGACTAGATTTTTCGTCATTTTTCTGTTAGATCAGTAACGGAACTCCAGGATTTAATGTTCTTAAAAGTCTAATTTCTTAGACTTTAAGCCTTTCATGTTTAAGGATGAAAGAAGATAATCATCTAATATAACTCATGATGAGTGAAGCTCCGATGCCCATCTTTGTAGCAGAATTTTGTACAAAATATTAATATAATCTATGAATCTCAGTAGGTGTTTATAAGTACTACACTTGGGACAATTTCCATCACAAAAAAGAATCCAAGAACTGGGGTTTTAACCCACAAGGGTTTAGGTAGTCCAGATAAAGCCATGACAGATCCCAATGAAGAGTTACCAGGAGCTTCTTCTCTTCTGATACTTTCAAAATGCGTTCCAGTAATCCCTGTTTGCCTTCTACAAAAACATAATCCCTTACTGAAACATCACAATTTAGCACCCTGTCCTCACCCTGCTCATCCTTGTCCTACTGGTGATTGTGCTGCTGTGACATCCTCAGACTGAACCCACTCTTTACTCTTTGTCTCAGCTCAGTATCTCTTTTTAATTCCTTTGGTGCGGTCACAGTCACGTCTGCCCTAATCTTTACCAAAGCAATTAAATCATTTGTTCCCAAATTAAAGTGGTCACATTTAATGAATTAATTATATTTAAGCAAGTTTAATAGCCCAAACTGATGTAATTCTACACTCAAGATACCTCTGTTTTAGCTGCCTTCATGGCAACAAATTAGACAATATATAGGAAGCTGCCAATTCTCCACAGTTATAAAATCTCCATTATATCAGAAAGAAGCTTCCACAAATATGTCTATATTTAAAGTACTGGAAGGTGTATTTTTTGTCTCCTTTTGAGGTGAAAACAGACATACAGGTTATCTACAGTCAGTTATGTATTCACACTGAAAATGCCCCCTGATCTGCAACTCGTGTCTTGAAAGTGCAGCTGTAATGAAAAGCAGAAAAATGCATAACAAAATTATTTGACAGGGCTACAAAATACATATTCATGTATATATATATATACACATACATATATACATACAGACTATAAACAGAAGCACTTGAAGTAGTAAAAATGAGGTTTTACAACCTCTCAAAAATGCTCACAGTTAAATAAACCTGGAAACTAGATGCATGAGAGTTTATTGCCTTCCAGAGTTTGGCTGTTCCACTCACGTACATTTTAGTCCACAGAAGATAAGGATAATTTTTCTTCCAATGTAGCAATTTTTCAAGAAGTGAGTAAGTCAGTGAATTGAAGCACCAGTATGCAAAGAAAAAAGACTTTTGGAAAAGTTTGTGGAACTCCATAGACTTTTTTTTTTCTTCACATAAATTATTGCCAAACAACTAGGAGTAACAGATTCACTCCTAGTTTGAAAAATCCATTGATAGGTAATACCCAGTGATCTGGTATTAAGTCATCAAGTTAAATCCTGAATTTCTAAAGGCCATGTAATATTGCAAATTAAATTAAAACTGGAAACAGGAATCAATAGAATAGACTCTGTTATGAGGTGTATACTGAAATCTGATACCTTACCAAATTCACTTTCCAAGAAATAAAGGTTACTGAGATGTACTGCTTGTATTGCCTGCTTCTGGGGTTAGTCACTTACACAGTGAATTTTGATGTTTCTCCAAGAGCTCACAGATGCTCCCAGATGTTCCTCTTAATTTATGATTCAGGCACAGAGACCCCCTCCACCTACTTTTGTTTCTTTGCTCTCCTGTACCATGGAAACTACACTACTGGATTTTGAGGGTCACATATGAATACAAAGCTTGCTTTAGATTTCTCTAGAGATTACTGGGGCTTATGAGACACTGTAAAAGGCTTACATTTTTCTTTTCAAAGATTATGATTTTAAAATGTAGATAGTGTCAATCTCATTCTGACTAGGTTGTGTGTTCAGGAGGTGACTATGTTATTTTTATCCTGAACCATCTGTTAGATGGAAGTAACAAAAGAAATTTAACTATATATAAAATTTCTTTTGAAATAATTCAGTTATATCAGGCACACTTAAGCCTTTCAATGCACATTTTGATTCCACCTATAGTTTTTCACTGTAGTAATTCTTTTTGGATCTATATGATTGATCACCCATTATAACCCCTCTTCAATAAGCAGCTGCCTGACAGACACCATATGTTGTTTAACCTAGAACTGGTAGTGTGTTGTTTAAAATCCTCTCTTGCTGCTTGTTTAGTCATTTTTTGTCACGTCTTTTCATTAGGTGATTCAGTTTTAAATGGGTCACAGCATTTTCTCCTTCTCACAGTAGTTTTGTAACCGTGTCACACCTTCCTTCACTCCATACATCTCTTCTGTCTCTGTGTGAGTTACCTCAGTGAAAGCACCTCTGCAAATGGTATCAGTGACCACTCATATATTAACAGTTTACTTTATTCCCCTAGTAGTATATTAACTGACAGAATTTTCTGACAGCTATTTCGGGCCCTTGTGATTTTATTTTTTCCCTATTAAGAATTTTGGAAGGGAAAGCAGGATTTTACTGTAACTCATTTTGCCACATAAAATTGTGCCTTTTTCCCACTCCTCAATTCTATTACCACCTGCAACTTTTCTGCATTTCGCTTTAGGGGATTGCTTCTTCACCACTCTGTGGATAATCATTTGCAAAGGTTTTTCTGATCCTACATAAATTCCATAATGAGGGAAAACAGAACTTGCAACTATAACCGTTAAAAAGGCACATCCAAATAACACATTTATTCTAAAGATCCTAAATTATTTTACAGGGAGGATGCAGGCTTAGACACTGCAGTGATGTCATGGCTTAGGTCCCTGGGGAGGACTCAGCAAGAAGCAGATCTGAAAGGGCTCAGGGAAAGTGGCACAGGAACCGAAAGTCTCTGGTGTGTCCAAGCACAGGCCCATGGGATTCAAGGAACCAGCAGAGTTGTATCTTAGGCATAAGATACACCAACTGAATATAACTCTTCCTAGAGATAATAAAAAAATAAAAATAAAATTAAAAAAAAAAACCAACAACAACAACAACAAAAAACCACAACAAAAAAACCCCACACACACAAAAAACACCAACCCACACACAGATCCAAGAAATTATGTTTTCTTTTTAATACGTAGTGTCCGAAGATGGTATCAAACTGCTTTCTTGCCTTCAGGAAATCATTCTAAAATAAAAGAAGAAACTTCAGGGGATTCTTTTTCAGAATCATAATCTGCACCCCTGTTTCAAAGCAAAAATGCTTTTAGGCAGTGGTCAGTACATATGGAAATGTATGAGGATGTTAATGCCCATATTCTGCTTCTGTTCTGCACCAGTTGGCAATATTTTGACAAAGAGAGAATTATAGTTATGCCAAGATGCTCATCTCAGCTCTATGATTCTCATTGCAGTTCCCTTTTGTTCTAAAATATTCTATTTTAGCCATTCATTTTCACAAAGATTTCCTATATTATCATGTAGCAGTTTGTGTCATTGAGCTGTATTTGTTGTCTTTCTTCTGTATTCCCATTCTGCTTTCTGTCCTCAGATCCAGGGGCTGAGTAGCTGGAGAAGCTGACAGAATTCATAATGGTAGACTGAACAGGAGACTGATACTAATGGAAATTCTTATTCCTCTCTGTGTCCAGACATAGATTTTAAAAAGGTTATATGCTCCCTCAGTAGGAAAGCTCAGGAAGAAGAAAAAATATAAACATGTAGATTTAGATGTAGGAGCAGAGAAGGAGAGAGGGATATAAAGGAATGCAATATAAACCGAAGTCAAATCCTAAAACAAGGCTGTGTTTTACACTGAAAAGAAAGTTGTACTTTATTCCAGCGCAGTCATTGTGGTGAAAGATAAAGTGAGAGCATAATGTGCAATAATTTTAAATTATAATGAAAATTACCCAATAGTATTTCCATGCTTCAGTATCTTGGCTGTCACAAACCAGTGAGAGGAATCATGATGTCTGCTTTTTTTTTAAACCTAGTGTTGTGGAGGTTCTGCTTAACCTATCATTTACCAATGAAAATGTATCTGATTTTATTCCTAAAGCTTTGAGAAGTGAAAATTATACCCTGTGTATTAAATTTAACTGAATGTAATATATAACAGTATATCAAATTTAATTGGTGTTCTATTCCATACAAGAAGTGACAAGATACCTCTTCAGCTGTGGAAAAGATAAAGTGTGATTGATGGCAGAAATTAATAATTGAGGAATGTAATTCACAGCAATAGATACGATCTACTAAGCAGTTTTCAAAATGGTTAGGCAAGGCTAATAAATGGGAAAAGTTTGGCACAGCTCTTGTTCGAGAACCACAAGGTTTTGAGACAAATAAACAAATAAGTCTGAAGGCTTTTAAAGGAAAAGAGAGCCAAGCTTCAACACCTTTTTACACAGAGCTCCCATGTCCTCTGTGTGGTTGGGAAGTTGGGGAGTCCTCTGTGCTGAGGACTGGGAGTGCCTCAGCTCCAGGGCACAGCACCCACCTTGCAGCCCACCCCACCAGTGCAGCAAAGGGGGGGTGAAAAAATAGTTTTGAAACAGAGATTTTTTAACTGAAGAATCCTATTTTAAAGTCAGATTCCTGCCTGCCTGAACCACTTGAAAAGAAATGAGTCTTCAGTGTTTCCTGCTTGGTTTTTATGGCAGAGTCCTGTGCCAAAGGCACATGTTAAAACACCTGATCCTGATCCTGTTTCTTGCTGCAATCAACCTCTGCCTCTGTTCTGGGAACAGAGAGCCATGTCCGCTCCTCCTCATCCATACTCAAGATCAAAATTCCCACATTTGCACAGGTTGTTGGGGCCATACCTGGGAAGGGAGGGAGGAGAGCAAAGGAGGAGACTGGGACAGAGATGCTGTGCAGCCACAGCAGCATTAGGTGTTGAAGTCTGGTTCTTGTGATGCTTAAATACAGTCTACTCATCACCAGTCCCTTTTCTTTACACCCAGCCTGATGAACTTGAACAAAAATGTAAGTGAAAAAAAATCTGTAAAGAAGCTAAAATATATGATTATATCAAGTTAGAAGTTTTGTGAATTGTCCTTGTCAGTGTCACAGCCATGTGATTTACATTGTTCCCATGGAGTTAATCACTGTCAGAGCCATGTGATTTACATTGTTCCCATGGAGCTGACCCCTTGACCTTTGTTTCCTCCACAGGCCCATGCTGGGGCTCCTGCTACCCTCAGCCTGATGAGCTGTGACAAGCTGCTGACAGGTTCTCCTCCAGAGACCAGGCTGCAGGTGTGCAACCCACTTCCAGCATCACCTCCTTGTGTTAGACTTCCAAGAGGAAAGGAGTTAGAAGTAGAAATGTTTAGATCAGCTGAATGAGCAAGGCAAGATGTGTACCCTGTGCCAGGCCCAAATTCAGGAGAGCATCACTTTACAGGACAAATCTCTTTGATGTTGCCAAGCCACAAACTTGAAGGCAAGTGCTTGCCCCAGTGCCTGGAGCCTGGAGGAGAGGTGTTTTCCATCTTTCAGGCAGTGTGTAGTTTGTGTTGGCATTGGATAAGCCTTTTTAAAGTGAAACTATTAGAGGAAATCATTCAAGAACAGCTCGTCCTTTATAAACATCATAATGACTGAATATTTTCAACTGAGTGTGAATAAAATTTGAGACGCAGGTGCAGAGATTAGTAACTAAATTTGTGTTTTGAATTCAACATCAAGTGGATTATTTTTTTCCTAATGATCACTGTCACTGTTTAATATGCCACTGCAAATTAGACAAAATACAATTATTATCTGGATTGCAATTTTATTATTGAAATAAATACATAATTGATCTCTTCCTGGGCTTTTTTGTTTTAGAAAAAGATAATAATATTAAAGTTACAATGAAGAAAGCAGGCAAAGTGCTAAGACTGAGGGCACTGCTTGCTGCACCACAGGCACTCAGGATGCAGCCAAAGCTGCCCTGTGCCCAGCAAGGAGAATTTTTACTCTGGGCCCAGACTCCTGACTCTACACTAATCAGTGTTAAACAGTGTTATGTACTGGCAGTTAAAGCCTGCTCTCTTTCAGTTTGGACAAGCATAAATGAATGACCCCTGAAATGTCTCCTCTTTGCCACTGAACGTTCTGGTCCAAAACATTTTTGCTGGATATGGGTGGAGATAATGCTGCCTTTCAGGAGAAGAGTTAATAAAACAACTCAAAAAACACATTTTCAGATAAGATGTAGACCACAAAGGAAAAGAGAATTCTGCCATTGTTCAGTTCTCTCCATATCAACATTTTCCCCCCTTGCTTCTCTCTCTCTGTCATTCTTGCTTCTGTTGTGGTTTTCACCTTTTATTTTACTTTCATCTTCTTCCTTCCCCCTATAACTTTTTACTCACAGAAAGTGAGTCCTGTTCCAATCACCTCTTACAATCAAACATCTAGCCTGAGGTACTGGTGTTAATTCTCAGACACTTATCAGTGCTTGTTGTTGCTCATGTTAAGTCTGTGGTACTTACCCATACAACTGCTGCTGCAGCTCCTCAGAGAGTGATCTTGCTTGTTTTTCACCTTTTTTTAAATTTCCTCTGTGTCCTGTAAAGGGTTTTCCCCTATCAGTTTGAACACTTCCTGAATTTCTCTTGGAGAGGGCCAGATTCCAACACCTTTATTGTGGGCATTCCAGGAGTCACCCAACTGAAACCAATGAGGAATCAAAAGGTTATTCAGAAAGCTCATCTTACCAAGGCAACTTCATCTGTTCTTCTGCACTTGAGAGTTTATTTTGGCTGTCATGTGTTGGCTTGTTTAGATTTAGCAAATTTGTTCTGGAGAGTTAATTTAATTTTCTAAGTTAAATTTATTATAAATATTTTGCAGATACCCTGTCCCTACCAAAGGCTGCATTTCACAGGATGGCTATGACTGGATTATCTTCCTTTAAAGGGCTGGCTCTCCTTTTGCAAAGCACCTCTGTAGGTGTTATCTTGCTTTTGAGCTGAAGGGACCAGCTTCTCTTTCCAAACAAATGAACATTATAAAAATGTTCTGAGGTTCATATCCAGCTCTGCATAGTTTAAGGTATGAAGAAATCCTACACTGATAAGCAAACTTAGATAATCCCTGTTTTATCTGATTCCACATGTAAAAGCCAGTGTTTCATGATGCCCATTGAAGAGAATAATTTGGTGATATTCATATTATAATGATACCTGGATTCCCCACAGGCAGAGGCAGAAACTCTTCCTAAAACAACTAGCATTGCTGGAAAAATATAGGCAAATATTTACATAAAGAGACACCTCTTCAGGTCACCTGCACCTGTAACAAACATACACTTCTGAAAGAAAACCTCAAAGATTTATAAAGACACCTGACATTTATTGCAAACTACAGCAGCACATTGAGTGATACTCACATGTGTAGCTGGATCAAGAGCTGTTTCTGCTACCCTCAGGTTAGGGAAGGGCTCTCAGTAATTCCTGTACCATTCCCAAGCCAGAATACATACTTCAATAACAATGAAACTCCACTTATGTTGAATCTGTAAATTTCCAAGAATAATATATAATTATAGCTCAGGACAATGGAGATATTATGTGGGTAGTTTTCCTGGTTTTCAGTGTTCTTTTTGTTTAAGCCAGTGATGTATAATAGAAATGAAATAGCAGATTTCAAGTGTTGAATGAGCATCCTTGTAATAGTTCACATAAAAAAAAAAGAAGAGAGATTTGGTCATTACAGTGCCTACCAACCAAAGTAGCTGCACTGTAAATATGCTATTGGAAAGTCAGAAAATGGCCTGTGAGAGGCCCTCTGCTTTCTTTTTTGTCCCATCTCCTGTCAGATGATCTTTTATCTTTCAAACACTGAGTGCCACAGTGTCTGTAGCAGCCAGACAATCCAACACCTGCAGTGAGATTAATCATCTGAGTTCATTAATGCATTCACTCCTTCTTGATGGTGTTGCTCATTTGCACAGCCCCTGCATGTACCCAGGCACTGGCACTACAAAGTAAAAACCTCTCTCTTGAGGAAATGAGTCTCATCTGATTTATGCTCTAAAAGAGGACTTGAGAGGAAGGAAGCAATCTCAGGCTTTGCAATGACATCTTCATTGTTAACTTTCATCAGCTGAGGTCTTTGCAGGGTCAGCAACACGCTCAAATGGTGTTAGGTACCTTAACTTCCACAGGTGTCATCTGACTGTCACCATCTGTCACCCACAAGAGGTGAAAGGGTTATAAAGAAGGAGAAGAGAAAGAACCTGGAGAACTTCCCCATTGCAAGAATGTCATGGAGCCAGATGAGAAGGCTAAGGTGCCAAAAGCTCATCTAAGTCAGGCCATTGTCCTGCCCCTGCTGGGCAGGGCTGCTCTTTCCATTGCTGGGTCTCTCCATTAAGCCTTGTGACAGAAAGATGAAGGTGGAAGTTAAATCACCTCAGGAATAAAGTTACAGTGTTACAGAGAAGCTTAGATTGGAAAGCACCGCTGCATCCAGTCCAACATCCTGCACATTCAAAGACAGATCGAGGCCCTGGCCACCTTGAGTCCTGAGTACCCAGCGGTTCCACAGACTCTCAGGCACACACTCAAGGGTGATTTGGATTTTTTCTCATATATCCATCAGAATTTCCTGGTGTAGCATAAGACCATTGTGCACCTCTGAGAAGAGCCTGGCTCCTTCACCTTAGAGCCCCTCATCAATGAGGAACCACATTCCCCCCACTGCCCCCCTCAGCCTTCCCTTCTCCAGGATGGACCTTCCCCACTCCAGAGACCCATCTCTCCTCACACATATGTACCCAAACTCCCCCAAAGTCTCAGAGACCATCTGCTGGAGTTGTTTAACTTCCTTATCCCTCCCTTACAGAGGGAGAGCCCAAAAATTATCCAGGCTGGGACAGTGTTAAGAAGAATAAACTGGATGATGGAAACCTCTGTTGATACTGACATCTGAGAGCTGTGTTGGTTTGCATAAGACACAAATGAGACTTCAGATGTTAAGGTGTTTATTCAAATCAGTCCCCTAAAACTTGTGAAATTCTTCCATCCCTACATAATAAGAATACTTTAGAGATGTTTCTGTTTTCCTCCATCTGTTCTTATTTCCTTGGGAATTTGTTTTACAGAGAGAAAATTATGGTCTTTT
Organism: Phylloscopus whistleri; assembly: GCA_017589585.1. Taxonomy (NCBI): domain Eukaryota; kingdom Metazoa; phylum Chordata; class Aves; order Passeriformes; family Phylloscopidae; genus Phylloscopus; species Phylloscopus whistleri. The sequence continues at coordinate 274,092 of JADMLD010001629.1, read as the reverse complement.
TTTACTTTCTGTGAGCACCACTGACACATTGCTATGGAAACTGGAAGTTCAATATTTTAGTGTTCTAACTTCAGGAAAAACATGCAGGTACAGCAAAGCCCATTCAAATTTATTTGCCTAAGTTTTTCTTTAATTTATTATTGTTTCTGGTTAACTGTGGTTTTGATCTGTACTAATACTGTTTTGCAGATGTTGGTCTGTTGGCACATAATTTATCAAGAAGAAATGTGGTTTTCCTCCACCATGGTAACTGCTTATTGGCTTTCATAGAAACTGATTTAACAGCTTCAGTTTGTGCAGATGGACCTAGATGTGTGTGTACCAGGTTGAGACTTTCTGAAGACTGGGCACAAGTGATTTTGACAGTCTCAGGTTTTGGTTGTCCCATCTGAAATAATAAATTAACTCAGAAGATTCTGAAAGTCCTGCCCACTAGGCAACCCAATTGTTAGGAAAGTACCTGAAAGGAAGAGGGATGGGGATTTCCAGGATTGCCTGGTCTTTTCCAGGCAATCAGTGATAGGGCAAGAGGAAATCACCCCAAGTAGTACCAGGGGTGGTTTAGATTGGATATTGGGAAAAGACTCTTCACTGAAAGGATGGTCAGATATTGGAACAGGCTGCCCAGGGAAGTGATAGAATTACTGGCCTTTGAAGTGTTCAAAACCATGTAGATATAGAGTCACAGAACCATAGATAGGGTATGGTGCTTAGGGACATGGTTCAGGGGTGAACCTGTTGGTGCTGGGTTAGTGGTTGGACTTGATGATCTTACAGGTCTTTTCCTGTATGATTCCATGGTTAACTGCTCGTGACTGGTAGTTAAAGACACTTTGGACAAAGAGCACCTGGGCACTCACCCTTCTGACCAGTGACATGGAAATTATGAAATGAAATGCTGTCTGTATTCACAGTAGGGACAACCTGATACATATTAAATACTTTATCTCACCAAAATCAAGTAAGCTTTTTAACAAAATACACTCAGTTTCTCTGGCTTGTACACAATAAACCAAGAGACAGATCACAGAGACCTCACCTGTGGGAACAGCTCCTGCAGTTCATCTCAAAGCATGTGGTTACCCTTAACCTGTCTGATGTACATGTGCTCCTGTAAGTGATAACTGCAAATTAGATCTTTTTCAAAATATTGAGTGCTTGTTAACACTGAATTTATATCACTTCACTGTTACAGTGTCAGCTGTCACAGAGTTATCAAACATCAGTTTTCCTAACCACCTTAAAAAACATAATCTGCCTTCAAGGACACTCAATGCCAAAACATTGTTGTTATCTAGTCAGCAAGCATTTCAAATTGTATATTAATGTGTTGCAGGGTTAATTATGCTCATTACACCATTAGCAAATCTTACGCCTTCTCTCACATGTGCATTTCTGCTGTGCAGAACACTTGTGCTTATTACACAAACCTCCTGAGCTGTTATCAAGGCTGTCAGCAGGGCTCCTGCTGACACCATCACTCCTTACTTTTTTTCCAGGTGAGAGCAGCAGTTGCTTTGTCTTCCTCAGGGAGATTGCAGGTTTGGCTGGTCTTATGGCAAGAGAGAGGGAAAAAGCAAAGGGGGAAAGGTCTGCTCCCTAGGAGATGCAGGTGAGGAGCTGGAGGTGTTTGTCCTCTGCTGAGCAGGAGCGTTATTGTGGAAAGTCCTGACTCCTTTTAAAGTATATGCATTCTCCATTTATTTATACATAATTCATACTGCTCGGCTGAAGAAATCTGGGAGTGACTATCCATTATGTAAACCATTTCTCAAAAATACCATTTGTTATGTGAAAAGTAAAAAAAAAGACTGATGGCAGCAGCTGTGAAATAGAATCTGTGTTGCAATTAATTATTTAGACTAAAAACAAATCTCCAGGGTGGAAGAGGACATTTGTCTTATTTTAAATCTTGTTGTCGTCCATGAGTGTAGTTTAAGTGGAGAAGTAAGCTAAAGCCAAAAAGTGATCGAATGCAAATAATTTGTTTCCTTTTTAATAAACATCATAATCCAATTCAGAAAATGGCACAAATTCAATCCACCATGAAACAAACTGGAGAAGCAAGGCAACACATTATGTCAGGGCAGATGAGTGAGGTTATACTCCCTGCAATAAGGTAAATGTTATCCACTGAAGATGTAAAACTGTGATTGCTCATTTTCTTGCATTTCTAGCTGCTACATATTGTTGACTTGGAAAGGGTCACAATGGCAGGAACCCAGCTAACATCAGTCTTAAACCCTCGCACTGGAAAAACGTGTATGTAGAAATCTGTCCATTGGGAGGCACTTGATAATATTTTTTAAAAAAAGCAATTAATCATGCAAAAAAATGATTCATCTATATCATACACTCAATTAAATGTGAAAATTACCCCAAGGACATTTTAAATATTAAGAAGAAACTTTTACATTAATGTTAAGGGAAAATTATGACTTTGCTGTTCATTATAGCCTATGTGCTCATGAGGTTACACCCACTATACAGGGAGATTTGGGGTTTCTTTGCACTCCAAACTACCCAAAAAGATAATACCTGTTAAGCATCACTCTTTTCAACAAAGAGTCCCCAGAACATCAGCTTGTGCATTGTAACTCATGAGGAACACACGAGAGCCCCCCAGCTTGCTGACAAATGTAGTCGGAGATCAGAGGTCTGCAAGCTCTGAATTCCAAAAGGGCTTGTAGGTTCCAAGAGCAGCTGGGATGAAGTGGATCTTAATCAGAAAATTGTTCTTAAAAGTCAGGCACATTTAAAAATTTAGACTGTGAAAAATACACAGTTCAGATGAATTACACAGAGTTTGGAGTCTATCAGTCAGGATTAATATTTTTTGCAAAATATTGTTTCCTCTCTCCTGTACTATGTAGGCTGCAATAAAGTTTGTACTAGTCGCCATCACTTCATTTCAAAGAGCACTTAGTTATACAGCTCTTGCTTACTTAAAATGATTTTTATTTTTAAGCTCAAAATGATTAATTGTGTGTAGAGGTTGAAGCTGAAAATGTATTCCTCACCCTCGTTATTCCAGCCATGTACTTCAGTATTAATACATTAAAAGTTCTCACAAACCTTGCCCAAGGACTGAGGTCTAAAAACTTTATTTGTCAAATTTGCAGTCTTACTTTTAAACAAAAGCTCTTTCATTTTGAAGTGCTAAAAATGTTCTTGTTTGTTTTAAGAATTACTTTGCCTTTGTTGCTGTTCTCAGCCATACCAATAAGCGAGAATGAGGGAAAATGATGACTTGTCAGTACAGAACAAAATGCTGCCAGAAAAACAGAAGGTCTGTGCTCTAAGTCTGAGTACCAGTTTTCGAATGGAAAATAAAAAATCAGGGAGATATAGGCAAATTGTTGCATATTTAGTGTATCTAAATTGCGATTTATCTACTCCCACAATCAGTCCTTATGACACAAATGTTCCTAGTGCTTTCAGTGACTTTCTTTTGAAGCTGTAAGATATTACATATTTAGAGAAAATATGCAGAACTTTTTTTCAAGTATGTGATTTCTAAGCCTAAAATCTAATCTGTTTTCACCCAAGACATTTAAACCACCGAACTTTTCTGTATAAAAAAGAAACACATACAACGTCATGCCAGTCTTTCTGCAGTTCACAAGAGCATGTTTTAGGAGTAGTACTAATTGTAGTAGAATTGACAGCAACAGCAACATAAAATAAGTTGGTAACTTCAGACCTTTTTTGAGGAAGTCCATTTGTATGTCAGAAATCCAGCAGTTACACAGCTTTAAGCTGTGTTTATGTTGTCAAGTACTTGCTGTCATTGTAGCAATTGATGTAATTTCAGGGCAGAAAAATGATTATTTGTCTACTAATAATGCAGATGAGTAGTCTCAAGCTTGAGATCTAATGATACAATCTCCCTTGTTAAAACCAGGGACTCCAGTTGCAGGATAAACTTTATCATGTGAATTTACAACACATGCAAATTAAAATACAAGTTTTATAGAGAAGTCATATTCTTCATTAGATCAACCTCTGTAGGTGGGAAAAAAACCACAAGCTTTTGCATATAAATCCTTTTTGTACATCCAAAACAGTTTGGAATGTTCAAATGTAAATTCAGACTGAGAACAAGTGCTCTGAATGCGGTTAGAAGTGTTAATCAGTCCAATCAGATGAAATAAAATGTTATTGGTATGTATAAAGTAAAAGACGAAGTGAAAGGCTGGTTTTCTTTGGAGAATAAAAGGGTCACACCATTTATTACTTACAGAACACAGAAAGGTTAGTGAAAGTGATACTAATATTCCAAGAAATCACTAACCTTCTAAGGTACATGACTTCACTACTCAGTAGAATTAGGAATTCCTAGAACTGAATGGTCAAAGGGGAAGAATCTTTAAAAAGGTGATGCTGGTAATGAACGTTTCCATCCTTGGATTGCTGTCTGTACGTCCCCCACTCACGTTGATGCTCAGTTACTTGAAGTGACACAACAACAGAAATCAAAGCTGTTGGAATGCAGAAAAATGCCACTCTGGCATAGGTCAGTGTTGGTGTTTTCCTGGAAAGAATAGTCATGCTGTGGTTATTTGTTGCCATTGTTTCTGTCTTCAGAAAGGAGTGCAGGCTCCCCAAAAAGGCAATGTGTGAAAGCCTGTCCAGGGAAACAAACTGCCTCTTGTGCCTATTCCCACCTCCTCTTCCCTGGCATCTATTTTGTTTACAAAATAAACCTAAACTTCAGAGCTGCTTAGGGAGCACATCTCCTCCCAAATTACAGGTCTGTAGTCTATTAAACTTCAGTATCTCTGTCTCTTATCTCTGTGTTCCCAGAGATCCAGCATCAGGATTGAGTCTTGCCCACAACACTGTCCCATCCAGCCCTAGGGATGGGAACTGGGATAGCCCCAGGAGCTGAAGGGCTCAGCTGAGATGACTGGGGAGAGAGAGGTGGTTAGGAATGTCCTAAAGCACTCCTTTCCAGTTGCAGCTGACCTAATCAGCTCCTCCTTGCCTCTCACAGCCACGTCTGAGTACATTTTTTGGGACAAAGGCTTCCTTGTGCTCTTTCTGCAATACAATTAAATAGACCTAGCTCTTACTTACACTTCTTTGAAAAAGAAGCTGATACACTACCTAGCTGATTCCTAGAGTATTATGGATCCTCGAGATCCTGGATTTCATGGGTCTACACAGCATCTGACAGGGGATGTGCACTATTCATAAAACTGCTATTTGTGCTTCCTCAATTGATGCTCTGCATGGACATTTGGGCAAAAAGAATCTGGTTTTGGTTCTGATCTGTGTCTCTCAATTGAGGTTTTTCTAGTTTTCATCCTAGTTTCTTTTTATCTGTTAAATCACAAGCCCTTGGTATGATTCTAGTAGCTTTTCCTCTCTCACTTCTATTCTGCAGCTTTGTCAGTATGTAACTTTCTAAAAAGAGCTGAGGATGTGAATGGAAAATATTCTGCCATGTCTAAGATTTCCCTAAGCTTTCTGCATAGAATATGACATTTCTCTCAAGTTTGCAAAATAACTCCATGTTGCCATAGCTCCGTGAAATATATAATTTTCTAATTTTATAACACTGAAGGTAGATGTGGAAGAGCTGAAGATATTTTAGGAACAGCTGAGATCAGCATAATGCTCCACCCCAATCTCCTTTGTCTTACAGGCCACAGAATCACAGTCACAAGCATCTTTATCAAGCCCAAAATCCTTCAGGAGAGACATCTATCCTTGATTAAAGGCTCTGAGGGGTAGAGTCCAATATGCATGTAGTAAATTTTCCCAATGTGTGTTCACTCTCACTGCTAAAAATATTTCACATTTCTAATGGCATGTTATTGAATTTTCATTTAATGCTACTAATCATTGTATTATAGTACACACTCAGAAATTGTTGCAAGTTTTACTCTTTTTATATTTTATTGATGATTGCTTGGATCAATTAATGACATTCCCTGAAATATCCTTCACTGCCTCTGCATTGACCAATGTTGTATTGAAGTACATTTAGACAAAAAGGTTAAAACCCTTTCATGTACTGCAATTAGAGTGAGCACGCTTTTACATCCATCAGATGTGAAATCCACTGCACAAAATCCATCACAGGGTATGGATTTCAGCTGAAAAACTCAGATTTTTCTGTCTCTTGTGAAGTCCAAGGTTTATCACCTGAGGTAGATATTTGGAGTTCTATTGCAAACACAAGGCTAAAATGTGTCTGCTGTCAAGAAGAGAAAGCTTCTGACCATAATCACAAAGTGGGAATAGTTTCTCTAAAATCAGTGACAATTAGGACCAAAAAATCAGCTCTGAGTCTTACCTAGTGTCTGTTTTTAACACATTACAGTCCAACTTCTGCCATACTTGTTAGCATTAAATAATCCTGTTCACAGTTAAATGCTGTAGAAAAATTACCTAATAAAATGTACTTTTTCTGTGCTAATGGTCAGAAGAAGAAGAAGGATTTGGGTATGGAGAAGTACCCAAATGACAATATCAGAGTTATAGTAGATCTCTGTGCTGTTCCAATTCTCTGCTGAAAGGCCAAACTATTTGAAGTGCTCAGATGGCAAGTAAGCTTTTACCAGCCTTTTTATTTTGGCCATTGATTAGAGCTATAAAACCTTTGATAAATTCCATGGAATGGGATATTAGCTCTATTTGACTTTCTGATTTCAATTTTTATAGGTTGCTGCTGTTTTAAAAAGTAGCCATTATATTTATTGCTGGAAATAAATAGGAGTCTGTAGTTGACTTCCCACTTTGGTAGCTGGATTACAAATATAATTTTAATTTAAAGGTAAATGATACAAAATAAGTTTCTCCACATGTTAGGCAGCATGGAGCCAATCCTTTTTGCAGTCCCAGTTGTCAGTGTGGTCCTGAAGGTACAGGTTGCTGAGCAAACAGTAACCACAGCCTCTTAGTCCTACTATTACTGCAGCAGTGCTAGGAAGCAGAGGGCATATTTGCAGAGAAAAATAAGTCTTTTTTGAATGATTTCTTCAATTACAGTTGCTTCTGAGAACTAAAACCGTTTAAGTGAAAGAATAAAACAGGAATTTGAAATCTTTTCTATCTTAAATAGCATACCACATTTTAAGGTGTAGAGTCTATCTCCTAAATGTTATAGGTCTTGGTTTTTTGTAATTTATAATCAGGGAGGCAAAAATGATCATTCAACTGACCTTCTACATAAAACAGACTATTGAATGCCTAATACTGATAATTTCTACAGCAGACATCTTTATGCAATTCCTAGAACATCTTTTGAAAGGAATTTAATCAAGCAGGAGATTCAATTTATGGTGAGTTTACAACCTCCATTAGCAAGTATTTAATTGGTTAATTGGGCATGAAGAGAAAAACATTGGATTTTGCATTTTTCATGCTTTAGCATTTGAATATTGGATTGAAATCAGATTTAAATCAGATTGAAATCAGGAAGTTTTTTAACATTTGCTTTATAAACAGCAAAATGCAACCCTCATATGGATGATGAAGATGCTGAATCCTACTAGACTGCAGCTGTGTAGCATCTCTTAGTTGAGAGAATATTTAAATTTGCTTTTCATGTCATTTGCTTTAGCTTCCTTTTCTTTTGAAGGTTCCCCTCTCTGGCAGTTTCCAGACTTTACTCCAGTTTGCTCCTTGGGCAAGGCTACAAAATTGTTTCCAGCTCTGAGCTTGAATCTTCAAAGAACTATTCTGTAGAAATCAAGGAAATGTCCTTTTCTTGTTATTCACAGCATTTTTGGTAACTTTTATTCCCCAACATCTCACTGGAAGAACATATTGAGATTATCTGCCATTAACCTTCAGGTCTTTTCAGAATTGCCTCTTGAGCAAAGTCTGAACTTGCCCTTCTCAATTTCAATGTTTGTGACCTCCCTAAAAGCCTGATGTCCTATAAGTAAATCTATTCTGGTAACTTTTGGAGCCAGTTTTTTGGTTTTTTGTTTTTTGGTTTCTTTTTCTTTTTCCATTATGCATTTATGCTTCATATACTAAAAGGCACAGAGACTGATGATTGATCTGGGATGTTTGATGGTCCCTAGCATTTTTCTCAAGTCAGTTTAAATGTTTGTCTGTTCAAAACCCACAGCTCAATAGAATAAATACACATCAAGGGCTCTTTCTTCATAAGTCCTCTTTATTGTCCCTCAGACAGGAAGGGCCTGTCTTAAGTGTCCCCTTGAAAACATATTAATGATTCCACCATGATTCTGTTTGACCTTTTATTAAAGCTTTTCTCTGCTAAGCCAACAACTTCTAATACTCCCTTGGGTGGATGTTCAGCAAAGGCTTAAGGACATAACGTCAAACCTGACAACTCCTGATTCTCTTTCAGAAACGTTTTGAGATAACAATTAGAAAATTCTATCAGTAAAATGTTCAAAACAAGAGTCCAAAATGCCATAAAGTGTTGGGTTTTTTTTTAATAAAAGCAGCATAGGTGAGATCCAGGGTTTCCTAAAGTACTGAACTAGCCTTGGAGGTGGATATAGGGAAGAAGTAAGGACTTAACCTACTTCCTCTAAAAAAAATCTTAAATTCCCTGTGAAGTCAATGGAAAGCATATCTAGGATATCTCTGAATGTCAGGAGCAGTAGTACTAGTTACCCTGAAACAATCATTGTTCCCTTCCACTGACTGTCCAGGAACTGGTGGAAATCAGTAGGAATTATAAAGAGTTACAACCCAGTATTTCCTGTCCCTCTTCTGAGCAATGAATTCATGGGGAGCAAAGCTTTTCAAAGTTGGTAGCATTGACATCAGTTGCCCCCCAGTCCCCATGACCACACAGTTTATACAAAGGTGACCACGAGTGCAGGTGGGATGGGAAGGGCTTCAGCCAGCCCCAGGGCTGCCCCCAAACTACCACAGTGAATGCAGAGATGTGCTCTTTCCCTCTCCTGAGGCTCTATTTATTTAACTGTGAGACTAGAAAAGGACTCTCATCTGGGAAAGGGCAGGAGAATAAAATAAATTTAATCTGAAGTCCCATCAGTGTTTTTACATCTGTACACTCTATAGAACTACAACTTTTTTCAGATAAATGTAAGAAGATATCTAGCTGATTTTACAGAATTTTGTTCTGTTAAAAACTGAAACTATTTGATCATATAAGCATGAAAGGAAAGGCATTTGTGACATTGCTTTTTTGTCCTACAAGTTAGGTTATTTGCTCCTTAGGAAAAAAGGCAGATGTCTTTTCCCAATATAGTTCAGAATACCTTTATCAGTACATTTGGAACCATGTGGGTCTTTTTGTTTCCACCCCTTGTAAGTGTCCAAGCAAGTGAAAAATCCATCTGGATAGAGAAAATTCATAAACTCATGCATAAACTTATAAAACAGAAACAGATTTGCTTACATGTTGGAATTTGGCAGCTTTGACATTCTTTCCTAAAGCACAATAAAATGGCATGAATTCAATAGGGTGATGAGTCAGAAACAGGATACTGACCCATACATTGATTCTGTCCTGTGATTCTGGTGACACTCAAATATTTCAGGCTTCAGTGCTGTGAGTTGCCATATGGCCTAAATAGTGCTATAGAGACAAAAATCACTGAACAGCTTAATACTGCATGGGGAGGGGAAATTTAAAAATATTTTTGTGTTCAAATAGGATGTTATTTTACTCTCATACCAGATCTGGGATCTCAACTGTTTTAGAAGCTATCAACAGGACACTTCTTTACTCTTCACCACTGTTGCTTCTCTAGGATCAAGAACATGTCCTTTGGGGATGGAGGGACTTCAGCAAGTCTCTAGTCCAACCTCCTAGTCAAGCTGGGTCAGCTGTGAGGTCAGCACAGGCTGCTTAGAACTTTGTTCAGTTTGAGATTGAAAATCTCCACAGATGGAGACTGCACAATCTGGCCAGGAGTCTGTCCCACTGCTCCACTATCCTCACAGAGCAAAAGGTTTTTACTTTTACCCATCCTGAATCTCTCTTTTTTTACCTTATTCCCATTGCCTATCATCCTCCTGTGAGGCACCACTGTGAAGAGCCTACCTCTGTCTTCTCTTCCTTGTAGCTACAGGCAGGCTGAGTCAGTCCCCTGAAGTTGTCTCTTCTGGGGTCTGAGAAGCCCAAGTCCCTCAGTCTCCCCTCCCAGGGCTTCACCCCCGTTGCCATATTGACAATCTTCTGCTGAATTTGCTGCAGATTAGGGATGACTTGTTTCTGGGAGGCCAAAGCTGTATGAAGTGTGGTCTGACTAAAGTGCTGAGTAGAGGTGGATGATCACTTCAAGCCACTGATTCTGATTAATTTCATGCATCCCAGGAGCTGTTGGCACCTTTGCTGCCAGGGCTGGCTCACGCTCACCAGGACCCCTGAGGCCTCCACAGCAGAGCTGCTCCCACCAGCCAGTGTCCTCCTTCCCAGGGGCAGGACTTTGCATCTCCCTCTAATGAATTTCAGCAGGAATGTTGTCTCATTCCATCTGCAAACACAAACAGCCCTTCTTCACAATAGTTTGGTCAATCCATTTTTGGTCTCAGTCACAAACCACTGATGCTTCCCCATCTCCATTCTGCTTGGGCTCTGTGCAATGGCCAACATTTCCTAGAGGTAAACTTTTTACCTCTGTAGTTTATGCACTTCTGGGACCTGTTTTACTTAACTAAACGTCAGTATAGCTGTCTCAGAAAGCTGAAAGAGCATACAGGCACAGGTGAGTAGCACTTCTGCTGAGCAGAAAGTTATTTCCCAGATAAGAAGTTTGATGTTTTAAAGGCTGTGCTGTGGAGCGTGGGATTAGTCACTTGCCAAGATAATAGTTCTGACTCTCCATGGTGCTACTCCAGCTGCACTCCTTCCTGTGCATATGCATTGTAACAGCTCTTAAAACTGAAGTCATACAGCAGTGAATCAGGCCTGGAAAGCTTAAGAAAATAAGAAATGGAGGAGTGGTGGGAGGTTAATTTCCCTCCTACAATAATCCACAGCAGTGAAAGCAACAAAACTACTTTTTTTTTTCCCCTTTTTTTTTTTTTTTAACTGAAGGAAATGTAATCTAACTCTCAATTTGCCACACAAACCAGGAGTGTTAAGGTTCAACAGCTGCTTGTAAAAGGTCCCTAGTTTGTAGTATAGAATGCTTTGTTCTAACTTGTTTTCAATTACAATTATCACTGATGAGCTATGCAAAGAGGGAAAATAAGTGAAGAAAAATAGAGAAAATAATATTCGGTGAAAGCACATATTGCAAAGCACCCAGAATTACAAAAAAAAAAAAAAAATCAGACTGACACTTTGCCATATATCATGTACAAAAGAGAAGAATTCATCTTGTTTTTTCTAAGTAGATATGACACCATTATTATTCAAGGGTCTGGAATACAGTTCTAAGAGTTTCATTTCTATGGTTTGACAAATCGATCTCATCTAATTAATTTAAGTGGTTGTTTGGGGGATTCTTACTGGTGCTGAAGAAAAAGAAAAAAAATATATTAAACGAGTTCTTAGCTTTCTTTCTTTTGCTTACTATTTTTCTTTCTTAACCCTGATTTTTATGGTAAATACATGACTATGTGACAGTAAAAACACTGACATTGAAGTTGGAAGTTTCTAGAAAACTATTTTAATCCACAGGGAACATGGTGGACTACCGAAGAGCTTCTCTTGGGTTTCTAAATACATTGAAGGAAGATCATGATCAGCAGGCTTAGCCTTTTAGTTCAGAAGAAATGGGCTTATATGTTGGCAGATCCATTTGATATTACTTAGGGAGTAAATAACCTCTCTATAATTTATGCTCAGTAATACTCTAGAACAGTACTAATTTCTCTGCTGCATTGGCAAGTTATCCCATCTTAGCAACAAGAAATGCAGTAAGAAACTGATGAAAAAAGCTGCATAATAGTTTGATTTCTGTGTAATTGAGTTTCCCAAATCTGTCCTCAGATGTTAAAGCACAGCTCTGTCTAATTTGCAAGAGCAAGACAGAGACACACATATCTGAACAAAAATCAGCACATACTGTTTAATTCCTTCACAAATCTGCTTAGTACATTGACATCATTATTCTATTACTCTATTATTACTCTTTGCAGGGGCAATTTCCCTGACACAACTTTCCCCTAAAGGGTTTAGCTTTCCTGATAAAAAAAGGAGTCCAGACTCAATATGTAATTTTGATCTTTAGTTCTGTGTTTTGCAAGAGAAAATGGGATTGTGGCAGCAGTACCAATGGCAAAAGAGTGAACTGTCTGTGATCTGCCTTCCAGCAGTAAAGCAAACCTGCTCCTTTGCTTATATCATTAGCAGTCAGATTTATCATTGTTGTGTTTAATGTTATTCAAGAATAGGTCCCCAGAGTGCTTTATGGACACAAATTGAAGGAGGTCACTGCACCAGAGAATTTTCATTTAAAATGAAAATGGAAAGTAGAAGAGCTATCTGCAAGCAGAGCCAAGCAATACTACAGCTGATCGGGATTTTGGGGGGGAGGAGGCAGAGAAAGGGAATGAAAAAGAGTTTAAGGAGGAAATTAGCTTAGGGAAAAATGAGGGAGGGCTGATTAGGAGGAGTTTTCCAGGGACAAAAAGTAAAAGGGGCACAGACAGACTGAAATCTGGATAACAGAGGGTGCAAGTCACCCCTCATGACAGCAGGGCAGAGTTCCCCTACCAGTGCTTGGGAACACCTGACACTTCCTAATGTCTGATTCCTTGTTTCACCAGCTGGGTTCTCTCATCAGTCTTCTGATCATTTTCTAGAGTTCTGTCATTCAAGGCACATCACCTAAACCAACCCTCTCAGAGCAGGTATGGAAAAGGAGAAGACTCCAAAAGATCAGGAATGTACCATAAAGGCTAAGCTAAGCACACCACCAGGGAAAGTCTTTCAGAGTTTAGGTGAAAAAAAAACAGAAGTGTAGCTTCTCATTCATTGCAGATCTGGATTTCAAAAGCCCAAACAAGTTGGACCAAGCACATTTAATGTTTTTTCTGCCAGCATGAGGTACCCTAGGAAAGGAACATCCTCTACAAAGTGAGCAAATTCAGCAGATCAAACTGTACCCCTCACTAACACAAATGTTTTTAAAAGCTCAATCAATTCCTCCATAGGATTGCTAGGGTATTATTCTGAAAGCCCAAAATGAAAGTCCATTCCAAAGCATACTTAAGGACTTCCCTCTGGTTCATGCACAAAGGTTTCTTTACAGAATAAACATTTCTGTGAGATAATATGAATAGGGACTCCTAGATCTTATATTATGATAAATTTTACATATTACTTAAAAGACATAAGTTAACTTGTCAGTCTCTGATCATGTGTATTAGGAGGAAGCTGCAGCTGCTCATAGCCTGCACCATTGTCAACACAAATCTGTCACTGATAACGATAATATGGGGTGGGGTGAAGTATTTTTTTGACAATCATCAGAATGAATAAAAGAATTGTATAGCCACACTGTACCATAAGTTTGTGGGTTTTGTTTTGTTTTATTTGAGATCCACACAAATGATATTTTAACAAGAATTCAGTTTTAAAACCATTTGTTGGAAACAAAGTGTGATTCAAACTGTGCCAGTGCCACTGAAAATGACTTGTGGAATGGAGATTTCTGCCTGTAATTAGAATGAGGGGAAGCCTGTGCATTAAGGGTGCTGAACAGTGCTGCTCTCTCATCTCATGCTTCTCATTAGCCTTGACCCTCAGAGAATATCCCAAACAGCAGCTCACTGGCTACTTACTTTTGTTAAAAGAAAATTTAAAATGGAATTATGGATCAGGAATTACAGTGTTCCCTTCCCAAGTCAGCTGAGCAGGTAGAGTGGGACCTGGTACAGTTCCACATATTTCTAAAATGTTCTCCCACCATCAGATACAGCCTTGGTGTCAGTGCAATGCTGTAACCAGATTAAGTGCAAGACCACATGCATCAGCTTTGCTACCAACTAACTCTGCATTCAAATGTTTAATCAATTTCCTTTATACAAACTGACTGATTGAGACTACATTAGAAACGTTTTTCATACTCATTTCATGCCTCTTTGGTGAATAAAGATGTCTCCTCCTCAAGCTTCACCCATCAGCTCCTCTTGTATTGTGCTTTGTGGATGCTTAATTAGCTCATCTCAGACAGCCTGGGAGAACTCATGAGCTGCTGTGACACTGAGCTCCTTGGACTGTGCTCCTTGAGGGGCAGCCTTGGAAATGAGGATGGGGATGTTACTGTGGAGACAAGGGGAGTCAGAGTTCCCTCATGTGCCACTCACACAGAATGACATTCCTGGATCTCTGTAACATAATAACTTGGGGGTTAGTGGTGAACATGGAGATGCTTCGTTAATGGTTGGACTTCATGATCTCAGAGATCTGTTCCAACTTCATGATCCTCTAATTCTGTATCAGAGGAGTTCCTTGGTCGGTCTGCACATCTGCAGGGTGAAAGAGTAACCCCTCAAGGACTGAGATGCAGAGAGAGGTTCAGGTGACTGTACTTTGATTGCATATACACCCAAATAAATGGTTTCCCTTGGCCCATAGCACAATATTTCTGATCCCAGACAGCACCCTGAAATGTGGAATAGAAAGTTGAGTTCCAATGAAAGACATGACAGAGGTTATGAGAAGTTATGGTTTAGGAAAATACGAGATTACAAAATTAAACTACATCTATTATAGGCTACAGGCTTGCCTCAGTCCTTCCATTTTCTCTTGTATTTGGTATTTTTATGCTGTGTGTTTTTACAGTGACTGGTCTGTGCTTAAAGAGCTGAGTTTGATTTACATCAGGCATTTAAAAAACTAATCTCCACTTTTGCTTCATACTATGAATTGTGATTCTCTAAAAAATTGTAATGGAACTCAAAGTATTTTAAGAAATACTTAAATCAGAAAACTGTTAACAGTTTTTATTGGAAGCTGTTATCCAGGTAAAGAGGTTGAATATTTGTAGCTGCAGCCAGGAATTACATCTGGTTCTCACTCTCACATTGAAAACTTAAGATACTTCCTGCAATTACAGGTAATTGTAAATTTCCTGGTGAATAAAATTGCTTCAGGGTAATGGAGGGTTGCATGGAGACAGTTGCACACAAAGATGGAAATTTTGCGTTATCAATTAGCATATCTATTATTTGCATAATCTATGTAATCACAGAGCAAACTGCACTCCTAAGGAAGAAGAATGTCATCTTCTGGGTCCTTCTTTATTTTTTTGGTAGATCAGTGTGGGAACAGTGTAGAAGGGAATACAGAATGATCTATACTTACATCTACACTGAGAATTTCCCATCCTTTCTGTGGCAGGACGACATATTGTGTTAAGGTTCTGATACTGGTGTTGTGCTAACACTTTTGTGTCTCTCCTTCAGAGCCATTCAAGGCCCTGTCTCATTACCAATGGGGGCAGCCCCTTTATCTCCACTTATTTTCAGTTCATCATCCCAAACATCTGAGCAAAATTTGCCAAGTCAAATTTTTCTGTGTGATAGAAAGAACTGGGACAGATAGCACTGAGCAGCCAGGAAAAAAACAAGGAAAAATTTCAAATGATCTGAAATGAACCTCTGAGCAGCTGGGCAATGTTTTCAAAGAGATGCTGTGATTGCTGATAGAGTATGGAAATGAAGAGGGCAGTAACAACAAGCTGCATCTTGCTCAAGTGTCAAATGAAATAGCAAAGCAAATCACAGTGTCAGGGGTGAGCTGAAACTCAGTAAAGTACAATTAAAAGAGAAAATCAGCCAAAAAGCAGAAAAACAGGCAAAAAAGACATGACAGAAAGCACAAAAGCAGAAGTTTTTGTACTTTCTGTAGAGTATGTCACCTTGGCTTTTGCATTGTGAGCTGGAAACATGATCCACCTGCAAGCAGATTTGGGTTAGAGATGTTCTTATCAAACATTCATCAAAGGTTATGGGAAATAGGGACATTGACTATACTTCCTTGGATAAAGCAGGGAGCTTGCAGATTCAGCAAGGCAACTGGGCAAAGGTGGGAGCTGCAACATCACCATAACTAACAGGACCTGCCTGGTCACACACAGGGAATAGGAGAAGCAGAGAATAGAGTGTTTTCTTCTTTATGCTAAAAAGCCACAAAACTGCCAGCAGGGCCATTTGAATGTTGTCAGCTGTTTATGGTCATCCAGCGGATAATAAAAACAAGACCTGAAAGAAGAAAATGCTAAAAGAATTGAAGCTTGAGGCTCTGTTTCTGTTCCCTGGCTGATAAAACTGCCAACTGACAGGTGGTAACCCACAGCAACCAGGAAAATTTATTGAAGATACAAGTTAATAATTACAGTGGTACACTGTGCCTTAGCTCTGGGACAGACTGATATGCTTTCTTTCTGTCCCTTTCAAGACAGACTATAGAAATCCACATCCTGCAGTTGTATCCAGGGCCACACTCACCCAGACACTCAGTGAATGAAGCAGATCTCTGACTCAGATTGAGGGCTCTGCCGTGCCCTCCATGATGTCAAACTTGAGACTGTGCAGGGAATGAGTTGCATTTCTATCTTTGAAGATTTCTGTCCCTCATATGAATATTTTTCAGCTCAAGATGGACTACCTTATTTTCATGTAAGATGTGCTTCTTAACAACATAAATTGCTGTGCTGCTATTAGGATCAGCACATCCCTAAATCTCTTTCCAGCTTCTTAGGCTCTGAAACTACCACCTTTCACAATGTGTTTCAAAAAAGAGATATTTTTCAGTCTATCACTTGATTAATGCCTCATTTTTCTTTGACAGCACAATGTGTGTTATCATTATGATTTTCATGATCTACTTAGGAACACAAAGCAGGTTCTTGGGGTTTTTTTCTTGCTCTCACAAGTACTCCTCTTTGCAAGGGCCCAGATGAATTAGGCTTCAATTGGGAGCTTAGTCACAATTAGAGATTGATGCAGCCCACCTGACACCTAAACTGACCCTTCAGAGTACCTTGATTTATGGAGGGAACCTTAGACATCAGCCTGAGGGTGTAGGTGTATCAGTTATGTGTATAGAGGTAAGTAGGAAGGACCACAGTCTTTCTCTTCTCATGGTAAAAGTCTTAATTCTTTTCTCTTGTTCATAATGACAGTTAATTCCATTTGCCTTCAATGACAGTTAATTCCATTTGCCTTCTTTTTATAAAATATACCCCAAATAGCACACTGTTCAACATGCAGGTTTGGAAATTGAATATCAGGTGTTCAATCTGAAATGATGGTTTGCATTCCCAGGTCCTATAAGGCAAAATCTTACAATATGTTTAATTTAATGCATTTATACTAGCACAGAGTTAGCAAGTGGAAAATATCTAACCTACAAGTAAGTATGTACAGAACAACTTTGCAAAGCTGGAATGTTACCTAATGACTTTTGGCTTACATGTATAAAACGTCCAGGTTTTACTCTTTACTTTACTCTTTGTTACTCTTGTTTAACCGTATCTCATTGCTTTTTGACAAATAAATAACTAAAAGTAAGGTAACAACATACTTGTTTTTAGGAGCTCTGTAACACCTGTAATGAGCACACTCTTGCCAATTGTAAATGCTTTGACTTTGATTCTAATCCTGACCCCTCACTAGTGCTTGACGAAGTCAGTCCCAGCTCTACTCTCTTTCTTCCTGCTGCTCTGATCTTTGTTTGATGTTAAAAATTGCCTGAATTGCGTCTGGGTTTTCTGAGCACCAAGGAATCAGGGTGCTCAGAACAGGCTCATTTCAAAACATGCAGTGAGGTGAGTCAATCCCCACTCACTGCAGAGCACAGCCTGTCTTGTCCCCTTTGGAGGGGACAAATAGCAGAAGCAGGAGAGATGCAGCTTCCCTACAGACCAGCACCAGGAGAAACCTCCTTTAGTTGTATCCATCCCATAAATATCTCCTTGCTTTTGGTTTAACATTTCTTATGAACCTTTACAGTTTCTCACACAATTGATTTAAAAGAGGTTTTGTTAGGAATCGGGAATTTTTTATTTTTTCCTCCATTTTGCTTGTCCCACACCATCAATCCTCTTTCATGCTGCCACCAAACCTGGCAGCCCTTCACTGATTTATTGAGAAATAAATTTACATGTCCTGTTCTTGGAGGACAGGAAGAAAAGAAAGCAGGAATCCAGAGTTTCATGAAAGAATGAATAGAATGAAATGGAAAACAATTCCCCCTTCTCCCCTAGGAAAACCCTATAAATCAGATCATGTCCCTTCAAAGGAGTATTCTATTTTCCTAATAAATTTATTTCATCCCAAATAATTGGCCAATGTGACCTAGTAAATTATCAAAATGAGAAAAGAAATCTCTACAGCCAGTGAATGAAGTCAAACCACCTTGAAGGCAAGGTGCCAAAGAGTATGTGTTTTGTTCTACACTACACACAGGATCTGACTTTTCCTATTTATTGAGGTGAGGAAAAAATATTTCACAACTTTCTAGTGTTGAAAAAAAAATATTATCCTGGAATGGAGACATTCCAGAAGATAAGGGGTGCCTGGGGTCCTCATTATTCTCTCATGTTCCTTTGCCAACATGATCAGCTTGTTCCTGCTCTTGCATAAGTAACTTCTGAATGAGGGATTCTGCATCTCTCTGGCTCCTCAACTCCAGCTGAGCCAGTTGCAATTGCTTCTGTTCTGTGGGCTAATGGAGAAGGAGAGCAGCCACAGCAGTTACACACCTTGTGTGCAGCCTTAGATGCTGGCCTGCTCTAACATGTAGTCCAAAAGTGGAGCTGGGAAAGAAACACATTCATATGCCCTTGACATCAGGGAAAAGATTTGTGTCACTACAAGCTCATTCACTGTAGAGAGGGATGAACAGTGAAGTCTTCAAACTTAGAGAAGGCACAAAGCTCTTCTGAGTAGTAAGATATGTCCTCATAACAAGTCCAGAAGGACCTCAGCAAAGTGAGTGAGTGAATGACTGAGTAAAAAAGTTGCAGCTGAACCTCAGTCTAGATTAAGGTAAATTGCTTAGAGAAAAGTAATCAAAATTATGCAAGTGTTATGCTGCTTTAAACTGGCAATGACAGTTTAGGAAATTTGTTATGATGTCATCACTGGCAGCTCTCTGAAACCATGGAGTCATGATGCAGCAGTAGATAAATGCCCAAAAATATTTGGTATCACCAAGAGTGGTATTGAGATTAAGTCCTGGTGTAATTACATCATGAGTAATACATACATTTTGTGTTATCCTACCACAAGTTGGGCTAGTGATGCTAAAAAAGGCACATAGGAGAGCAACTAAAATGACCAAAGCAATGTAGAATCAACTACAAGGAACCATAAAAGGAACAACTAAAAAGTCTAGCATTTCCAGTTTCAGATGAAAAGGATGAAGCATATATTGCTGAGATTTACAAAACCCCAAAAGTGATTGATTTGCCAACCAATTGATAAAGTGATTGATATACCCACTCTCTGAGAACTAGAGTAAGGGAACACCAACTAAAGTTGGTTGGATGTCAACTTAAAGCACATATTGTGCTAGAAGTGTTGTTTACACAATAGATAAGGAACGTCTGGAGCATGTTGCAAGATGAGGCTTGGTGACAGACGGCATCAACAGCTCCTGGAGGGATTAGGCAAACTCACAGTCTAATGCTTAAGGGAATAAATAAGGATGTACCCTTTTAACTTTCCTAATCCTGAGTGCTGAGAGAAGCATGGAAAGCTTGGTCTGTTGATAAAGGGTAGGCTCTCACAGTCTCCTTACACAGTATCACCTAAAGCCATTTTTGGAGATAGAGTGCAGGAGTATCTGGAACTCCTACCAGGCCAGTTCAGACTTTTATTATGTACTTAAACTAATTGAAGACATGCCGAGGCACATCAGTCCCTCATGCACTCCAAACACTCCCTCTCTGTGCTTCTGAGGTCCTCATTCACCTCCAAAGAGGGAGGCACCAACTCAAAGGCTCAGATCCTCACCTCACAAGGCAATACCTGTGCTGTGGGAAGACCCTTACAGGGTAAAGGGACCAGGCAGTCATGTTCAATGTGTGTAAAGATCTTACAACACGTGCTAAGCTGGTTTCCATTCTGGGAAGGATGCTGTTGAGGCACTTTGCCACAACAAACTGCAGTTTGTGTTTGGAGCCTTGAGCAGCCTGGAGACAAGGACATTGACAACAATGATTGCAGACAGTTATTTTGCACAGATATTTATCGTTCTGTGTTGAAACTCCAGCTACTACAAGCTAAACAATCTTCTCTCCTACTCTTTAAACAATTCAATTTCAGACTGTTAAAAACCTGTGAAGTGTGCTAGGTAAGTGACAGAGAAGGCAAAGATTACTAGCTCTTTCTGCAAATTGCCCCCTCTGAGACAGAGAATAAGACATTAGAGTCCACCTTAATCAAAACCCTAGCAGGCAGTCCAGATACACTGCTTGACACAGCCAATCTGAAGGCAAAGTCTGTGGGTTTACCATCCTCCTGCCTTTTCCTCTCTAATGTATTTTGCCTTCTGTAATTTGCTGTATGTTATGTTGACTAAGCAAGATGGAAAAAAAATCAAATTCCTTTGAATTACATCTATTTGTCTTACATTCTGTATTTCCTGTTTTATTACACTTGCAAGAATGAAAAATACTGGAATAAAATGTGTAACTGTAGGAACTGTCATCACAAATAAGACAGTAAAATAACATTAAATTTTTGCTTGGAACCTCAGGAGGAAATAAAAGTCATATACCTATAGAAAACACTTCAAATGCCAGCTCTACTAAACAACAGTATTTACTTGTGTGAAGAGAAACTTTTTGCATTAGGTTACTCAGGACCTCAAACGTTTAGAATACATCCCAGGATCCTAGTTCATCCGGCATGGAGACAGCATAACCCATACCTGTGATCAAATATGCCTCTGCCTGCAGTCTATCTGGAGCCAGCATGGACATCCACACAGACTCTTGGAGTTTCTGCTTTTGAAACCATCATAAGACATAATTCTTTTGGAATCACTTTATCCAACGTTTTTTAGCCAATAACAGCAGTAGAGAATGTCTACAATAACAGCTAGTCTGTGTGTGGCTACTGAGTCTGTTGTTGTTTTAATAATATGTAGTCCTCCAACAAGATGGAAGCTTTGTACACATAGCACAAGATCAAAGATATTGCTTGACTTGAGACAAGATTAGTATATAAAAAGGGGAGTAAACAAGATAAAATAACAAACACCCTGGAAGAACAAAATACGGTGGCCCAGATTCATCATTTGTCATTTCATTTTTGTTTATCCTGTTTTTGGAAAAAAAAATCCTCATGAATCCTCATTTTGGCAGAGAATTATTCTTCTAGACTGTAACATGCACACCAGTATATATGTTTATATCCATCTTTCATCAAAAGTTTCTTAAAGCTGTCCATTGAAGCTACTCAGTACAATCCTCACTCAAGTCCAGCTTTAGCAAGGGTCACATACCAAGGCAAAGTTTTACTAGTTAATACTTCATGTACTGTAAACTGTCAGAAGCATTTTTCACTCTGATTGAAATCTGCCATAATTTTCATTACATTGCACAGATGTACACTCCTGAAGCAACCCCAGAGGTCCCATTCCTTTTACAGAAGCTATTTGTAGACATAGACTCTGTTTTGCTGAGAAAGTTGGGCATTGTCTGTTCAAAATAAAATGGTGTAAAATATTCTTTCTCTTGTTAGAGGCAGCATTTTCCTTTCTCTCATTGTCTCATCAATTTCAACTAAACTGTGCCCATGAGGGACTCTGACATGAATAATGGTGGATTTTAGCCTTTTGGTAACAAAAGCAGTTTCTGCTACTTCCAGAACTGCATAAAGAGGTTGTTTTAAAGTTACAAATGTTAAATAAATTGAGTAGGCTTTTGGCAACGGATTAGAATCAGAAAGTCTTGTGAGGAATTGTCTTTATACTGCAGGAATAATATCAAAAAACAGAGGCTTTCAGATCCAAAGATTGAACAATTCTTTCAGAACCAGAGTGTAAAATCATCTGTATTTCTTCCTTCAGTTCCAGGATGTAACAAGTTTGAGACAGAAGACAATCCATGATTAAACCTGGCCCACAAAAAATTAATTTAAAATCTTTTTCAAATCACCATGTGGCTTCTTACTTTAATATTAATAACTCTACTGAAGCTTCTGCATATGGGGAAATTAGAAGAGTTTTCAGCTTTTTCAGCTTTATAACTTGAAAAAGTATAGCCTGTATATCTGTGCAGTGGAATGAACACTGCTGGATACAGCTGTGTCAGTATAAACCACTTTGAACTTTTGCACTTTCCTGTAGTTGTTATTTTTTACCACGAGATCACTTTCAGCCACACTTGGTCACATCATTTATAAAAAACAAATAACACAGGGAAAAGCTGATCTGTGGTATCTCTTGTGTAGCTGCCCTATGAGACACAAAATATATTCAGAAATATTCGGACCAACATTTAATCCAATAAACAGGTATTTTCCTTGTGCATGTATACATGAAATATGTGTCTTTTTTATCTGTGGAAAATCTGATTTTTTTCTGTAATTTACAGTATTATTTATATTCACGTATCTTAGCAGAACTCAGTTCACTTCTCTACTTTGAATACAAAACAAGAAAGTTTTTAATTATGCTGATTATTTTGGGAAAGTGCTGTCTGCAGATAAAGAATTTTCAAGGTATTACAAAGTCAGATTAGACCATTGGCTGCTCATATCCTGATAGTTAACTATCAAATGCTGAAATTCTAATTAAAGTCTTTGTGGCTACACTATACTTATCAGCCAGTCTAATATGATTTGCTTCAATGTTTTCATTGATAATTTAAATGAGCTTTTGTATTTGTTATGCACTTTACTGACACGCTAATATTTACTGTGTCTTTATAAAATAATTCAACAAAATATCAGTAGTACTCCTGAAAAAATAATTGTTTTCTCTAGATAGGAGACTTATAAAATAAATGGCACATCTAGTAATGCATTTATTTTGAAGCACAAAGAGAAAATCAAGCAGGCACTACTTGTAAGCTCTTTAATGGACTAGTTTTGTCTTAATTTTTCAAGTTAATGAACAATTTAGAAGAAAATATTGAATCATCACTGCTAAGATTCGTATAGCATACCTTATGAGAGAAGTACTAAACAATGAAGAGACAAGGCTAGCTGATCAGAAGTTTCTCTAAAGAATATTCATAGGACTTATACTAATGACTGTGATGACTTTTTGCTAATGGTTTAGAAATACTAAAATAATTCTAAATTCCTGAAAAAAAGATCATTGCAAGTGATTCTGTTGAAAGTTGTATAGATGTAGATTATCCAAACTTGCCGGTTTTGGGAACCTTTTAAAGTTCTTTTGACCTATTCAATAGATGAGAGAGGATCGTGAGCAGTGTTTTAGATCCAAATGCACACAGGAACAGATTTTTCCTACAGATCTAGCTGTCCCAGAGGCCCCTAAATATAAACGAGATTGCTAGGCACCAGAGCAGAACAAAAACAGCAGGACAAAACATCTTGTAGTGTGAACTGCAATTAAATAAATTTGTAGTACAGAGAGAATGGCTTTCACATGGAAGTATAAAAAGTCCCCTGTAGTTCCTGGAGTGGATTAAAAAAATAACTCTTTGATGAGTATCATTAAATGTTGTCGTTCTATAATCAAAATTGCCCTGGATCTGCAAGACTCTTTTCTGCAAGCAACACTGGAATAGTTATTTCTTCAAATATTTTGAATACCATATACCTCCAATTTCTGAGCGAGATGTTTTCTGGCAGAATAAATTGAATAAAAAACGTTTTGACTGTGAGCTTGCTTCACTATAATTCTTCCATTTATGCAACATGAAAAGTTAAAACTTCTTAGTTTTAAACAGTTACAACTGAAAGGAGCAGATTAGATCTTTGGCTGGAGTAAATTGATGTAGCCACATGAAATCGATGAGGCTAAACCTCCTTCTTATGTGAAAAAGATCTGTCTCTATACCTCAACGTGCAGAAGTTCAGATTATACACACAGTTCCAGCAAGCTCCTATTCAGATGCAAATTACCCGTGGGAAGAGGGAGAAGGGTAGGAGAGAGGAACTTCACTCTCACCTCCACTCCCATCCCCAGGAGCATTGAGGCACGCAGGTCCCCTTTCCAATTGCAGCCCTGTCAGCAGCTCTGCCATTCAGTCAGGAAACATGGAAACACACTGACTTCTGTCTCTCTTCTTGGCTCCTTACATCTTGGGGCACCCATTCCTTTGACAAGCAACCCCAACATTTGTAGCCCTCCTGGGTAGTGGAAAAGAACCTCATTTTCTCTGTGTGTGTGAGGGTGGCACTGTCCAAAGCATTACAGCCCATCAGGCCCAGTATGGCCAGCCAGGCAAGGGAAGGCATTGTCCTGCTCCGCTCTGAGTCCTGGGGGCAGTTTTGGGCTCTGCAATTTAAGACATTGAGCCATCAGAGAGCATCCAAAGGTGGGCACTGGAGATGGTGAAGGGCCTGGAGGGGAAACCACGTGAGGAGAGGCTGAGGACACTTGGTCTGTTCAGCCTGGAGAAGAGGAGCCTGAGGGGAGACCTCAGTGCAGCTACAAATTCCTTGTGAGGGGAAGAGGAGGGACAGACACTGATCTCTGCTCTGTGATGACAACAACAGGACCTGAGGCAATGGCCTGAACTTATGTCAGAGGATGTTTAAGTTGGATGTTAGGAAAAGGTTCTTCATCCCTTCAGAGGGTGGTTGGGCACTGGAACAGGCTCTCCAGGGCAGTGTGGTCACAACAACAAGCCTGAGAGAGTTCAAGCAGCATTTGGAAAACACTTTCAGGCACATGAGAGGGGATGTGGAAGTGTTGAAAGCACTGGACTGTCAGATTATGAAGTGTTGGGTATTTCCATAGGGAAGAGAGGTTAGTCTTATAGCAGGGAAGAGGATTTATCACCTGAGTGTTTAGGACACCAATCTTCATTAATTCTCCTCCTCACAAAGGGAGTAACTTGTTTTACAACATTTCTAATGTCTTATCCAGTGGAGGAGTGGCAGGTACCAAGTACTTCTTGAAGTTGTTTTCATTATCTTTCTTTGAGGCAAGCAATTCCTTCAAGCTTATCATCTGCCAGGATTAATTTGGCTAGTCTAGACTGATTATCCCATACCAGGAGCAGATGCAAAACTGCTCAGGGTAGAATGAAAAATAATCATTACATACAGTGTAGAACTGCATTTGAAGTGACCTGAATGAACACTGAATTCTTTTCTTTCCACACAACATGAACACCACACATGGGGATTATACAGAGAGTGATTCCTTTAAAAAAAATAAAATCAAGCCATTTGATAATGTCTTCTTGTTTCACAGTATTTAGGCTTTTATCACAGTTAGTTCTTAGGGGCTTGGAATGCTTGTCTTCCTATCAAGGCTGAATCACAAATAATGGGATTAGAAGTCCTCAGTGCTGTGAAGGATTTGCATTGACAGGAGATGCACAAAGACTGAAGCAAGCTGTGCAGCTGAATCACCAGGCAGTGCAGCAGCAGAGTGCTTCCATCAACGTGTGGGTGCTCCCTGATTTGCACCAAGGAGCCTGCTCTGCACAGCACGGGAGCTCCTGCACACCACAGGCTGTCACAGACAGAGCTCCACACCCTTTAGTGCCAGGTAAATACACAGACTCAAAAGATCTGTGAAAATACAGGGCAAGCCTGATGTTCCTAATATTTCAGTACCATCTGGAAGGTCAATTTTTACAGGAATTGATTTGAAAATATAAATTTTGCTTAGGCACTCTGCAAACAGTGTGAAGGGTAATTTTACATGGATTTGGATGTGGAAGATAAAGTTAGGTGGTTCCCTGTCTAATGGGGGATGAAAACATTCAGCAGTGTTCTCGTGTTCAGCATAAGCATAGGTATGCTTTCCTTCACAAAGGCTGACCTTTACAGAACTTTTAGGAATTTCATGTCTTTTGTATCTCTTGTCCTTTACAGTAATATTGGCCAGCAAATTAAACAGCCAGTCACAGGTCCCACTGAGAGGTGGATGCATAAATTCATTCACCAGTGTATTGTCACTGAAGCTCCATTTCTTTCTGGTTTTGACAAAGGTGGATCTTTGCACCACTGGTGCTTGCCACCATGCAGAACCCACACAGGCCAGCATACAGCGAGGTGTTTGCTTTATTCATGTGGCAGCAGGAGCACGGAGAGCTTCAGAACAATGTGCCCAAGGACAGTGAAAACAGAACCATGACTGATTCATGCCAAAGAGCAACAGTCAGCAGCTCCCTCTGCAGAACAAGCTCTTTCAAGGGACTCCAGCCAAAACCCTGAGCATTGGCTCTTCCTGGCTTGGCCCCTGTTTGTCTAACGGCTTGTGTGAACAGCACCCCTTCTGCTCAGCTGGCAGAAGCCTCTAGAAAGGGAAAAAATGGGCAAAAGGCTCCTCTTGTATCTGCTTTTCTCTGTCCCTGCTAATACAAGTGTCAGACGTGTCCTCAAAGGAACAATCATCTCCTCTGAGCTCACCCATTTCCTCTGAGCTCACCTGGCTGTGAAAAGAGGAGGAAGTTTATCTCCAGAAATGCATGGATAACAGTTGATCTTTCCAGCTTCACTTTGGTAACAGAGCAGCATCTTTGCTGTTGGTTGTTTTGCGTTGCTGGCCACTTTAAAGTCCTCAGATTATTTTAGTGGTTTAAGGACATTGTTCTGCAGGCAGTGAACTATTTTCTAGAGAGACAGCTCCTTCCTGTGAAGCAGCAGCAAACTGTAGTTTGAAGTTTACTCTCAAGTGTAATCTATACATAGATAATGCACACTGGAAGGAAGCCAGTTTTTATTAGGAGCAGAAAACTTCTATCAAGGTGGCATCAAGTTGCAGTTCGGCTTCCTTTTGGTAACAAATTGTTGAGACAGCAAAGGAAAAAATAACTTGTCATCTATTCAGGAAAGGAAGGATGCAAAATGACATTGAGGTCAGCCCTCCAATTCCAGTTCAGGCTGCTCTACAAATGGCAGTACCAGCTTTGTATTTGCAATTTTACAATTTGCAGGTCCAAAGAAGCACACCAGTTACAGTCAAGTAGAATATGATGCCTGCATGTGAGCTATCAGAAATCTGTATATTTGGCTTAAAAGATGTTTATCAATGCTTGGTACTTATATATTGTATTATAGTTATAGTTATAGTTATAGTTATAGTTATATATCCAAAACCCAATAAACTGCAAGATAAATTTGGTGGTAAGAGTGAAAACTATAAAAATTAACAGCTGTACTGTCATGGAATTGTAGTTCCTAAAAAGTGCTAAAAGAAAACATTGTCCCTAGGTACAAAAAAAAATTACCTTTTATTTTATGACAGTCAGAAATTCTGGTTCAAAGTATAAGTTTTAAAATCCAAAAGTTGAAGCTATCAAACACAAATATTGCCAAAGGGATTTATGTTTTCTTGGAACAGATAAATAGTTTGTATTTATGCTTTTGAATACTTTTGAAGAAAGTTTTAGGTGACCTAACACTCAGGTAAAATTTACCCAATACCAAACCTAATTCTTAAACACCTAGTTCATGTGCCAGTCTAGTACCAGATCCAGGGCTAAACTCCCTGTTAATATTATGAGTTTGGCAAGGGAAGGTGTTGAAGAGAGCACAGATTATTTTCACTTTCAATTCAGCAGTTTCCCTGCTGACATTTGCTGCCATTAGTCACTTTAGAGCTGATTTCTACTCCTATCAACTTAAACCTTCAAAATAGCCTTAGAACACCATGCAAAAAAAAAAAAAAAATCCTTTAAAGATGCACTCATGCATTAAGCATGTCTGAACTTGACCAATAGCTCAGCAACAAAAATATCAGTTTTACTGTACCACAGGAATGAAAGCTACTGGCACACTGAACCATCCACGCAGCCCTGAAACAGCAGTGCACTGGAAAATCAGGAATCCACTGAGAAACACTAATATGCTCAGTATAAATTTGCTTTGTTTCTTTTATCTTCCTTTCTGGGGCCCATAGGACTTCTTGTTTTCTAACCTGAGCAGAGGGATGTGATCTGGTGGGCAAGCAGACCTCTGGTCTTATGGTTTGTTCTCATTGCCCACAGGGTGGCTTTGTGTTTGGTCCATTGTTAAATATTATAATTAAAATACCTTTTGCATTGAGAATTTTTAATGTTCCTGTGACATTTTCTACAGTTTTCATTCTTATATTGTCTGATTGTTTTACAAGACACTGGATAATTAAACTCCTACCTGAATTTTTCATGTAGGGAGCTGACAAAGAGTACAAAAATTTACTGCTGTGTTGGGAGCCCAGTTCACAGAGATTGTAACCCTTCTTAGAGGAGATGAATTGGTTGTATTTTCTCATTAAGACCATCAAAGGTGCTTCAACAATTTAATTTTCATCAGTATGCATAGATCAGACAGTCTGTTTTACAGAGCAAACTCACAAGAAGATTTTTTTTGGACCGGTGTATGTTTCTTCTGACCCACTGTCCTCATCCCCAACAGAGTCAAATTTAGGCAGAGGCTCAGCTCCTCACAGGGGACAGTGCACTATGAAACATAAGATATTATATCCAGACTTCCAGAACATAATTTTTATACTTCCAGAAACATAATTTTTACAATCAGCTTCAGCATAAACATGATATTTACTTATTTTATTCAAGAAATCTCAAGTATAACACTTTTTTTGTTAGTTATGTAGAAAGGGAACAGACTCTGTAAGTGCTTTGCAAGTAGGATTACCATAAACTAAACAAAAAATGCCAAGACTTGCAAGACGCCAAAACAATAGGGAGGGATTGCAGGCTTTCATCATTCCTTATGAAATAAGAACAGGTTACCAATATTTTAGGTCTTATAAGAGTGATTTCAGTTTCTGACTATACAGCAGAAAGAAGCCTGAAGAAAGCAGCCTTAAATACAAACAGCCAAACCAAAATATTTGTATTTCCCTTCCTAGACTTAGGTACTTTAAACTCTGTATTCAGATCAGCCAGAACATTAAAGAGCAGTAAATTTCAAATATGAAGTCTTAAAGAGGCTCATAATTCAGACAACTGAAACTGAGAACTCTAAATCCAGTTTCAGCTCCTGAATATAGAGGAGGATATAGGACTCCTAACTGTCCATTATAACAGATGGGAATTTCTGTCCATTATAACAGATGGGAATTTCTCTATGTGACAGCCTTGAAGTCTGTCACACACAGAAATTGTGTCCTTTCATACTCATGCTAAAAGCAACATTTCACACCTTTGGCTGGGTTGCTTTGTAGCTCACTGAAGGACCATTTTCTGGTCTGATTCTTTGAGTAAAGGCACATAAAAATATACCATTACTTGGGGCCCTCAAAAAGTGACAGTTCATTTCAAAAAGGTTTAAACTTGCTTTTTGGGAATCATTTAAAACATTTCACGTTTAAACTCTCAAGAGTGTTTACCTACATTCACTGTCCATGTTAGAAAATTTTCTTTTGGAAGTTTTATGCTGTTGGTTTCTCTCTTCTTGCTACTAGCACCTTGTAAAGACTCACCTTGAGCCTCAGAAATGCTGAACCCAAGGAATGTGAGACCAGTGATCCCACACTCAACTTTTTCCTAATGCTGAATTTTGCACACACAGTACTTTGGCACGGACTTTTGTTTTGTAAAGTGGAAATAAATTTCAAGTCACCATGTTTTATGAAAACCATATGGCTTAACTCACAGCTCTTCAGCTTGGCAGGATTTGCTTCTGGAAGCAAACATGTTATGAATAGCTGAATTCCCTCTGCATTTAAATAGGTTCTTGGAGACGGCCTAGACTGATACTGAAAACAAGCTATATTTGATTTAAAGTGGTGATCATATGATTTAATTCCATATATTATAAAGATGAAATTAGAAATAAATAGCACAAGAGAGAAGAAGTAAATGGAGTTTCATGCAGTCCAAAAGAGAGATGTCAAATAAGTAGGTTAAACTGTAGCATTTGGTGGAATCACTCCAATGACTCTAGAAAATCTGTTAAGTTTAATGCTGCCTCAGGACTGGTTTTTGAGACTTCTTATGAATTATGTGGTACAAGATGCCTTTTACAATCTTTTATTAAGTAAATGAATAGAAAATAAGATGGAAAAAAGACCAGGACAATCCCATTTTTGGAGATATAAAAAATATAATTTCAGGTAAGATACACATTTTATTGACAGTGGAATAAATCAGGATGCTAAAACCTCTGAATATATCAACTTCAGACTGGCAGGAGAGATAAAAAAAACAACTCAGGGCTCATTGAATTTTCCAATTGCTAATCTCTAATGTTACCAGAACTCATGGGTGAGAGGGACAATTGCATTATCTGCTGAGGTGGGGGGTCAAAAGTAGAAAGAGCAGGGCTTGGTTTGGTGCTGCTCAAAGACAAGGTGCCCACAGTGCTTTTGGAGTGACAGTGACATTTGTATCCATTGCCTGTCCTGGGAGCACAGCTCCCATGGGGACAGAGATGATCTCTGCACCACCTTGCACTGTGTAGGAGGTTACACTTGGAGGTGCTTTCCCCCCACTCCCACATCCAGCCCGTGGCTTCACCAGAAGGGAAATCATATCTAGATGGGAATAACCAGACTCCAAATAGGGACGAGCACCAAATTTGCAACCAAAAAGAACTCACCTAGAGCTCTAAATTGCTAACATAGACACATCTATAAAACGCTATCCCCTGCTCACACACACAAAACACACAAAAACATCAGAATTAGTGTGAAGCAAATACAGGGGTGATTAATTTTTTAAATTCCCATTATCAGGGTCTAATACTTTAACATTCTTTTATTTTACTGCTTTAAACCATAGCAAAACTCAGTCCTAGTGGAAAACTGTTCATGTAAGACACTAGTTGCATCAGACTGCAGGTTTACACAAGTCGTATTTCTGTCTTGAGACACAGCCTTGGGGAGTGGGAGTAACTCCAGTGACATCCATGGAGTAACACCAGTTACACATCATTTGAACTAAGAATAAAGTTAATTATCAGTAACCACACACCAGCAAACCTATCACCCTCCAAAATCCTTTACCAAGCAATCAGAATCAGTTCGTCTCCATCTGCTGCCTTTACACACATCGCAATACACATGACTGGGACCACATACATTTTAAGTAGCATTTGGAGTAGACTGATA
Organism: Phylloscopus whistleri; assembly: GCA_017589585.1. Lineage (NCBI taxonomy): Eukaryota > Metazoa > Chordata > Aves > Passeriformes > Phylloscopidae > Phylloscopus > Phylloscopus whistleri. The sequence continues at coordinate 243,005 of JADMLD010001629.1, read as the reverse complement.
TGCCAGTCAGAAATCTACTTGTGTTTGCCCTTTCTTCACATTTTGTTAGCTGAAGGTCTCCTTGCTCACCTTTTCCAGCTAGAACTGAGCTTGATAAGTGATTGTCATACATGGCTGAAACCATGACTACAGGGGTAGGAAGCTGGGACACGATTGGAAGGGTGTTTCATAAAATACCATTAGGAAACCCAAAATGTTATGATATTACTCACCTGATACCCAGTGTAGTATGGAGAAGACACATCATGGTCATCACTTTTGTGAAATTCAGGCTTATTTAATGATATTTTGCCTCACTCAGATCCTGGAGTCGCCTTTACCAAAGGAGGAAGAACAAACCCTCACCTTGAAGAATAAGATTGAAATACTAGTGAGACAGAAAATCAACTTTCTTTAGGAAAAAAAAAAAAAATCAGGTAAAAATGTCAAGACAATTCACATAAAAACAATTAATATTGTGTGTCTCTATTGACCCAAGTTTCCATTTTTCTCAGCTGTAAAAATGGCTATTATTAGCCATGCATTTTCTACTGAAATTGCTATTTTCCTTCTTAACTAACAACTGTGACGTCCCTTAAAATTTGTGTCATGATGCCAGACTGTTTATTTCAGGCGATGCAAGCACTCGTAGTTACCTTGGAGAATGATTTTCTCTACTTCGGGCCTGAAAAGGAATTCATGTGCCTGAGCACTGGTGTATTTTTTCCAACAATATCAGTTGGTCTAATAAAAACTATGACCTCTTCTTGTCTTGTTTATATCCTTTGATCTTAACACTAAAAGCATCCTTATGACTACAGTAAAAATTAGTCCAGAAGGCCCTGAGCATGGGAACAGTAATAATAAACAGTCTGAAGAGAACATTTTCCCTCTATTCTATGAAGGCCACAATTCATCAGGTTTTGGTTTGTTGTTTTGTTTTGTTTTGTTTTCAAATATAGGTGATTCAGCCAGTTTTAAATTCATACCATTTTTCCCTACACAGAACCTGGATACAGCAGTGACACAGCCACAGCAAAGGGGAGCCATCAGCTGCATCCCAGGGCTTTGCTGCTCAGTCTCATCGTGGGGATGTCTCTGCTGACAGGCTCTTCTGGCCCTGCCTTCTCCCTTTCAAGTTCTTAATTCAAAAATGATGAAACCTGTGTCACTTTTGTTTATTATGTATCTTTCTTTTTGCTTTTTTACCCATTTCATGTATCCAATTCTTCAAGCTACTCCAATGTTTAATTGAAATAAGATTCTTATTTCACCATTTCACCTTATTTCACAGGAAGCAACCTGTCTCCCACCTTTTACTGCTCATTTTTTCTTAGATAGCCTTAGATAGCAACATTGCTTGCTATGGTCACTTCATATCTGATGTGTGTTCATTACAGCCTTTTTGTTAAATCAGTTCTAGGATTATTGCATTAGTTGATATATTATTTTGGAATTGCCCTGCTAAGGAAGCTCTGGCCGTGTTCATTGCATCCACCCTCAGAAGACTTTGATCATCTTTAATAAATCCTTAAACAATCTTTGATTAACCCCAAGATTTATTTTCTTTACAAGATATTCTTCCATTTGTACAGGCTCTCTCATACAAACCTGGCTGCATTTGGTTTTTTTTATGATACACTTCCACTGCAGGCACTTCCTTCACAAGAGCAAAACCTCAAGGAATTAATCAGTATTTTATTATTTCACACTCCTTCTTCAAGCTACTTCAAAACCTCCACTAAGTATATTGCATAATTTTTTAAAAATTTTTAATCATGTCATCCTTACCTCAACATTCTAGATCATTAAATTAAAAATATATCCTTTAAAACACAGGAAAAGGTGCGTCCATCAGCAGCAGTATCATGATTGCCAATCTGCAGTATATAACTAAGGTCTAGGAAATATATAAATTTGTTATCTTCATCTAAGAGCCACCTTCAGGACCCCCCATTTATTATTTGATATGAAAATTTGTTGGAAAAATTTCCATGCTCCTGTTTATGCTATTATCCCCGTTTGGCAATATAGGATCTTGGAGAGGTAGTCCTGAGAAATATAGTTTTTTCTTTGAATTTAAGGAATTGAAGTATTTGTTTTATTAGTTTGATTCATCCTTTGCTTATCTTTAATTTCCTATTGCTTCAGATGAACCAGCTCAGTTTTAATTCATTTTCTTTACTGATTTTCACGCAAATGCTGCCATTCTGTCTACCAAAAATAGCATTTGAAATTCTTCTTCAGAACCTTACAGCAGCCTCTTGGGAAAGAGGCAAATCCTCTAGGGTTCCTCTAAGGTAATTAGAGTAAGAAAAGACATTCTGAAAGGTGTCTTGAAAGCCTTGAAAATAAAAGTAACTGAGACACAGCTCAGGTACCTCCTGAAAGGGGAGATTCTTGTCAAGGAAGGGAATTGAGGTCACTAATTGACAACATTTAAAGATTTTCAGAGAAGACAGCAAATCTGTCTCTGAAAAAATGGTCCAGATCATTGAAGGACAAGACAAGAGTCCATTTTTTGCCATTTCTTTTTTTTCTGACTGCCTCTACAAGAATGCTTTTCAGAGACTTAAAAACTGAAATAGCAATATTCCAGCAACATGATGAAAAAGCATATGAAAATAAATAGTGACCCAGCCTGAAGAAGAGTCAAAAATCTTACTTCTCTATGGAGAAGTCTTAACATTAGAGGTGCCAAGATGAGTTCTGGAGGCAAATGGTGCCCCCAGTTTGAAGGAACTGTAGAAGGTGGATCCCAGTGGATGGGGGGATGTGATCACAGGTTCCTGTGGGAGGGAAGAGAAGGAGTTGGCCCATGCAGGTGTTTTGTTGCCCACAGCCTGTTTACATTACAAATTGAAGTGTAAAAATGGTCCAGGCAAGCACTCTCGTGCTACCTTTAATCCAGCCCAGCTGGGCAGCAACAGTGAGAGAGGATATTGGATATTGCAGGCACAGAGAGCAGCACAGATCGCCTCAGGCTGCTGCAGTGTAGGAAGTGGGGGACAGATATCTAAAATCAGGAGCTGTTTGTAGTTTGTGATACCAGTCCTGTGTTTCCCTCCAGGAATGGGAATGATAGAAAGCAAACTTTAATAGAGCTGAGGATATATAGCAAGCATCAAACAGTAATGGTGAAGGTAAAACACAAAGGAACATGCAGGGTAGGACAGAAGGCAGAAGAAATGCTTTTAAATTGAACAGGTAGGGTCTTCAAAAGATAAAACCAAGAATTAAATTAACAACTCTCCTGAAAAGGAGTTTTAACTCAGTGAAGACTTTATGTGGCTGCAATAACCACACTGAGAAAATACCTTGCTGCTTCCCTGACAGTAAGTGCTTCTGTCCCCTTCTGTCTCTTAGAGGCTGACAGCTGCATCCATCCTTCCCTCACCAGCAATTCCACTTGCTCCACAAGAATTGCCCTCTGCTTCTCTCAAATTGTCTCATTCATTCAAGAACACAGTTTAAACTCTTAGCAAATCCCCTCAAACTGTGTTAGATTTTTCGTTTTCCTGGTGAAAGCACAGGCCTGGGCCTAAGGAGGTCCCACCTCTTCAAAGCATGGCAGTGAATATTAGATTATTTCTCTCTATAATCATTGATTCTTTTATCTTATTTTCTCCAACCAGGACTGGTTAACACATGGGAAACAGAGATTCTAGAACAATAGTGTCTTTGTGAGTATACAGGGAGAGGAAATGTTCAAGCTTATAGAGATGCAGATGTGTCATAGCAGCACCAAATCTAAATTACAAATACTGTTAAAATTCTTTTGCATCTTATAACTTTGTATAAATGTCCTAGAAGAAAGACTAAAGGACACACGACACCCAGGTCTTGGGAAACCCAACATCAGTGTTTAGACCCCTCTATTTCATAACACGTGGCAGGGCCTATTACTTTTTTTTTCTTCTTTCTTTTCTTTCTTTTTTTTTTCTTTTTTTTTTTTTTCCCATGTTGTCTGCTGATGTTCTGCATGGCTCAGAGAAAATGACTTCCCTAACGTCATTCTTACTCTAATTGGGAATTCTGAACAAGATAGTGCCTCCTTTAACTTCATACCTGGCCTCTGCAGATCCCACAAGTTTGCTGTCTGTGCTGCCAAGAGACAAAGCTTATCTGGGGTCATTACAGCAGCCTCAGCAGACCCCAGTGTGGGGCACGGTTTTGGGTTTAACTGTGATTTGTACTTAGCAGGAGTGTCCTGGAGAGATTTTGTGTCTTGTAGAAGCTGAGAATTGAGCCTTGTGGGAATCACCCTGCCCTTACCCCCTTGCACAGGTACAAAGGGGCACACAGGGCTTTACCCTCTGTCTGTACTTGCAAGCCAATTGTGTTTCCATGCAAAAGCTGTTAATATTGGCTTGCACACAGGTGGTTCTGTCTGTCTGAAATGTGTACTTGGCTGGCCATGAGTGATTTTGATTGCTGAGTGATTTTACCTACGATGGTGAATTGCAAGCACTGTGAAGCCTCCAAGCCTGTGCTTCTAGTGATGAAATTGAAACTTTCAAGTGGGGGTACAAGCATTCCAAAGGACCAATATGGGAAGTTTGGCATCCTCCTGCACTCTTTCCTGTTTTGTTTTCTCTCTGGAAAATGCTGGAAACCCTCAAGGCCCATCCTTGTCTGCCAGCATATCCTGGCTGACTTTAAGCACTAGATGTGCCACCTGTACAGACTTTAGCTGTGAACACATCTAAAGCATACACAGGTTTTAGAAATGATACCATTTTCATAAATGAAAAATAACATTTTTGGGAAATATTCATACTTCATGTACTTTCTGGAAGCATCACTTAAATTTGCAAGATCCAAGAAAATAAGATTACAGTTCTTAATTATGACAGCACTAGCCAAGCAGTCTCCAAACAAGGTTTGGAGTCCATTCAAAAAGTAAAAAAAACGCAGCAGTACCCAGGTATGGAAGGAATGGTGACTTTCCTGGTGTCAGACCCAGGGTTAATTTGATTTGTTCAATGCCATATGTGCTTTCTGGCTTACTGTGTAGTATCTGTGATATTGAGACTCTTTCTGATTGCCCTCTGTATTGGGTGGATTTGTATGACAGAAGTTCACTAGACCCTTTTCACTGATCTGCCTGCATGAAGCCTACTTCAGAAGAAGGGCATATACTCTCAGGGAAACATTTAATCCTGTACATTTTCTCACACCTTTTGCTCAAAATACAGTCTAATCTAAGTCTACAGTACTGAAAGTACAGAGTTTTTGAGTGTGCCTGGTAATAAAGGGAGCAATTATTCAACATGAAGATGGTGCTATCTTCTTCTAGGGTTTCTTACTCTGTTTTTATTAAGCTACCTGCATGTTTGATAATAAAGCAGATCTGTTGATGGAGACGAAAACCTTTCATAGAAGCAGAGAAATATAAAGTCTTAATGGTATTGTTAGGATCCATAATGAGTAAAAATAAGTTTGTTTATGTTGACATTTTTTCACAGTATACAAGAAACTAAGGCTTTTCTTGGAGAACACAGCATAACTTAGCGTTTCACGGAGCATTTTGGTTCTGATGTGGCTGGGAGGAAGAAGTAATCAGCTTCTCAGGAACTAAGGAGAGATCCCATGCTAAGTGTAGTCTTTGTAGTATGACACAGTAAAACTGGGAAATGGCCAAAAGCACTTTTTACATGAAGAAAGGTTAGAAACATGTCTACCAAACAGCTACAGCAGAAAGCCCCTATATGCAAATAATCAAAAGAATTTTTTCTGCCTTAAGAAAAAAAAAAGTACTTCTTTAAAGAAGCTTGACATGTAAATACTATAGAGATATGTTATAAATCTTCAGAAACAAAAATGCAAGGAAGAGAAGGGTGATGCAGGCAGAGGTTTTTGACTCAGACTGAATTTCCCAGTGTCAAGCACTGCTTTATTATCCATGACACCCAAGACAGAAGCATGATGTAGTTGCTGCCTTCTGTCACTCTGATTGCTGGTCACTGCAGCCATTAAAATGCCAGAAAGAAAGGAGCTGCAGAAATAATGCGCATATTGGATGGAGTCTACATTATTTTTAACTATCCCTTCAAGAATTGTACTTGTTTTGTTCATTTCTGAGAATGTTTGTTTCTGATATTTATGGCTGAACATCTGTTTTATAATCTCCGGAGAAAGTTGTGCAGAATAAATTCACTGTCATTAAATACAGAGCAGTGTTGAACTACTCTACTCCCCAGAACAGAACACTGCTGTTATCTCAGGGCTTGAAATGTTTCTCTTCATGGCTAATTGATCATGATCCATGTGACAGCTTCTCCTCTCCAAATAGGAAATATCACTAAGGGATTCTTCTCTTTTCTTAAAGTCTGTGTCTTTATCTTAAAAGTTCCCTGTTCTCAGCTGGGCAGTGGTTTTGATGGAGTTAAAGGTGAGCTGGAACCAGGATTAGAACACACCCCAGGCTGCCCTGTCAACCCACAAAGATGATGTCAGGCATCACCCCACCTGCCATAAAACCCAGGGATGAAGGAGCCAAACTTCCCTAATCAAATCTGAGAAGAGACAGTATCCACTCAAGGGAGAATTTTGCGTCTGCAGCCCTCATGGAGTGACAGATACACACATGGCTTCTGGTAGGAGACCATGTGAAGCACCCATGATGCCACATTTGCTGTTCCATGGCTTCCCAGCTGGCTCTTGGAAAATCAAATAGCACCTTCATTTACCAGTCAGCAGCCCCATTAGAAATGCTCTGGTGAAAAGGCCTCTCTCAGCCTGACATGTCATTATTAGTTACTTTCCATGACATATTCCTGTTTGTATATGATGCTTCTCCATGGCCCCCCTCTGTATTTGTCTCCCTCAGCTCCTGCCTCCCAGCAGTCAGCCTGTCAAAGCTGGCAGGCTTCACTTTTTTTCCATTATTCAAAAGGGAATAATGGAAAAGAGGGACAACCTCTTTTAAATTTCTTTGGTCCTTTCTCTCTCAAGACCAGACCCTGTTCCTCATCCTTGTGCCCCACATCTTCCTGTGGGCTCTGTTTGCCTCTGTGATCAGAATTATCTGGTGATATCACAGTGCTGATCACAGCAGCCAGGCACGAGGTTGCCAGGAGGTAACAACTTCACAAGACCCAGAGAACAAAACAAACAAACAAAAACAAAAACAAAACAAAACAAAACAAAACAAAAAAAAGAGAGAGAGAGAGAGAGAGAGAGAGAGAGAGAAAGCAGCCAGGATTTTAGAAATAACTGAGCATCCTGTTTTTCATTAAATTTTACTGGGCATGAAGGTCATACATTGAGCTCATGATCCCGTTTGTGCCTGGAAGAAAGAATACAAACTGAAAACACTATGATTGTATCTTCAGTTATTCTTTCTTTCTTGCCAGTTACAGTAAATGCATTCTCTGGCATGGTAGATTGGTATGTGGTTTTTATAATTTTTGAAATTAGCACTATTATTTTATACTGAGTAAAAATTATTTTCTGAACAATATTTTAAAAAGCAACTGCACAAGAACTAAGAATCATAAGTTTGCAACAGAAAGCAAACACAAAGTGGGCAGATTTTGGAAGCAGAAGCCTGAACAGTCACACCAGCTCAGCATTCACCTTAGAATTGATATCAGTGACCACCCTAAAACGTATTAACAGTTTTGGGGCCCCAAGCCTGAAATAAGAGATCTCTGATTCTTTCTAGGCACATTTGCCATTAATTTCCATGGGGTGTGTTGTCCTGCCAGAAGCAAGACAAACTCTGTGTGTATGAACATACTGTGCAAAATTTCATATGGTGAAAAATTAAAAATTTTGAATATAGCCTGAGTTTTTCTCTATCACCACTGACAGAGATAAAACACTTTGCTGCCCAAGGGGACTTCTCATTTGGAAGTTAATAACTATTTGAGTAAAAATGATTACACTAACATGCATACTGGAAAGATAAACAAGGGGTTTGTAAACAAAACAAATTTATTTTCTTTTTAAATTGGATCCTGCAAGTGTTTTCGCCACTAAGAATTATTCCTTACAGAGGAGTTTCACAAAGAGCTGCCTGGGTACTGGGTGTGTGATGACTCCATATTCAGCATTACTGCAGGAAGGAAAACTAATTGAGGAAATTAATATGCAGTTATCAGGGCTGAGGCGATCAGATAAATTGCTGCTGCTTCAAAGCAAGCTGAGTCCTACTCATTGTGCCTGCACAGTGACACTTTTTATCAGTGTTTCCCTACTCTAATGAAACTTCTTCCTGGGCAACCCTCAGAATTGAGAGGCTAATTCACTTTCTTTTGAGTCTATAACCTGCAGAGGTTATGATCAGCCTTTCTGTGAGGAATAACAATGGGAAAAAAAGCTGGAGACAGCTCCAAACTGATGGTTGACATCTTAATAGTGACTTTTCTCATAACGTCTTCCCATTATGTCTTTACTTGCCAAATCAGGCACAAAATTAAGAAGTGCTGAGGACACAGACAGGACAGAACTGCTGCTGAATTACACATTTTGTTTGTATTGCTTTATCTTATCCCTTTCCTTGTGAAAAATAATTTGAAGTTTGTTCAGAATCATAATTTCAATTTACTCCTTTCTTCATTTATTCTTCAAAAATTCTAAACGCACACTTTGAGATTTTCCTCCATAGCATTACTTCCCTCATTTCTCCCCCTAGACCTTTTTCTTTTTTACTTCTGTCTAGCATGGATTCCCAAGGCACAATTTGAGGGATTTTTTTGGTGGATGAACAGTGGAACAAGTGCCATGGAAAGCAGGAGGCAAAGTTGAGTAGGGAAAAAAAATAAAAAGGAAAAAATATCTCAAAGCAAAACCAAGCAACTTAATAAACAGAGGTTTAGGCTACTCAGTCTTTATCCTGGCAAATGCCCTTGCTCATCTCCCTTCCAAAGACAGAGAAGTACAGAAGAATGGAGAAAAGTGCAGGAGGTACCCTGGTCATCACTAGCAGCTCAGTCCCCAGCCAGCCTGAATTTTCTAACACGCTTACACATCTGCAAGAGCTTTGCTCTGTGGGTGTAGACATCCTTTTTCAGCTGGTGCTGTACAAAGTTTGTAAGATCACAAGAGCCTGCTAAAAAGAAATTGCCACGGCACTTAAATGAGGTGCTGCTCGGTCTTGCCTTGATTCTGAGAAGCACATTTTGGCTCTAAATCCTCTAGCCACCCTTTTATGAAGTCAGACATGTCAATGCAAATTTATTTTCTTGCTTTTGTTGTCATTTTAAGTCCTTCATCCATACCTGTTTCTGCAAGTTAAAAGCTTTCTCAGTTAACAGCTGGCATCTCCCTCAGGTCTGGAGCTTAGTGCTTGCTAGAAACCATCTTTTACCAGAAGGGGAGAAAGCAGCTGAAAACTCACATATTGAAGGTTTTTTCTTCATGCCTTCAGCTTGATTTTATACTGCCTGGGCATAGACAATAACCTCTTTGCCTGCAAGTTTAAATGACCCCAATGCAGGGAGCATTTTCATTTTAATTTGAATGACTATTTGGCCTAAAGGTCTCAGCCTGATTAATTTATTTATAAAAATGTAATGCTATCTGATATACCACGCATGCAAACACTTTTAAAGCTTATGCCTCAAAGTTTGGAAATTAGCAAACACAGAATTGCTTACTTGGTCCTCGGATGTTATCCACATCTCAGCAGGATCTCTAATGGATTTTCCACATCATTTATTATCTTGCAAGATATAACAACATATTGTGTCATTTTTCAGAAGCAATTAAGCTAAAGTTATGATTTGAGGAAAACTGCCTTCCACTTCATCAGAAAGCAATATGTTGCCTTTGCCAAAGTTTAGCCTTCAGAAAGAGGACCAATATAACAACTCTAAAAAGTGAAGATCAAGATCTGAAGACATTTGTAGAATACCTCCTTTAAGTGGCAGCTGTTACATGCATGGATGAAAACAGACCCTGGATTTCCCCTGTTTGGCACTACAAGCTGTGTGGACAAAACCAGGGCCATGCACAGCCTGCACAGATCATGCACAAAGAACACCCCATCCCATCAGTTACCTTGTTGATTAGCTCAGGTGAGGCACAAACACGTCAGCACCCAGAGCTGCCACATGGACATCCAGGTTGAACAAACAGAGGATCCAAAGTTCCTCTGAACCTACTCATGGAGACAAAGTCTGTGTCCACTCAGCCTTGGGGGAAGCTGTGGGGGGTCAGAGCCCACAAAAATTTTGCTCTCAGCAAGGTGATGGGATAGTCAAAACAACATGGAAAACAAAGGAAAGCAAGGCCATGGCCAGGCTCCAGAGGATGAGGACTAGCCAGGAGTGGAGCAAAGATGGACATCAGGAGATGCCTGGAAATCACTGCTTAAAGCTGTCCAACAGCTTCTATGAAATATCTTTAAATGGACATATGAACAGCATGCACATCCTGAGCCAACTCACTGATAAATAGACAGCTATTGGTCACACTAGAGGCAGTTTCATTTTAGTAAATTTTTAGTAGTTTTTTTCATATTCTAATTCATTTTGATTTCATGGGTTTTTATGCTTTCCTCCATGCAAAAGCTGAAATATTTTGTTAAAGTTGGATGGAAATCGTCTTACAAATTCTGACTTTAAAAACTTTAAAACTTTGCAAACCTAATTATATATGTTCAGAAAAAGCTTAGAGGCTGGTTAAAAACCATTCCTGCCCTGGAGACCTTTCAAGCTTATGAAAATCTGGAGATCAACAAAGGGCAGAACCATCATGCTCATTTTGCACATTTCATTAGATCCAAAGAACAAGCCAAATGTGTGGTGAGGAGGAATAGGGCAGGGTAGGAGGTCTGGCTCCCAGGCTTACAGTTATATGCATTTGCAATGCAAATTTCTCACATGCAGTAAAGTTGCTATTATGGTTTGATCAAGAGAGGGTTTTAAAATATATGAACTGAACAGTTTATGAGTAACCTCTTTTCACAGCTTGTGGTTGGTTACAGCTTCAGTTCCAGTCCAGAGAGCAAGAAAAATCATCTCAGACTTTTGCATTTGGTCCAGATGGGATATCAATGCTCCTGCTTCAAAGCACAACACAACGTGTAAGTGCTGTTGTTTCAAAGAAACTTCCCAAAACACAGAGGGATTTGGCACTTATCTGAGACTCTGTTTTTCCACAGGGAGTAAGGCAGAGTGCTAGGAAGGACAATAAATATACATCAGTAGTGAAATATTTCAGTGCTTTCTTTTCTATGCATCTGTCCCATCTTCAGATCAAGTATTTATACTCCTAGTAGATGGTTCAGATAGATACCATTTCTTTATACTTGTCAAAACTGATGTGGTCTTGCATGGCAAAATAAATACATCAGCCAATCTTACTCATCCCATCTTGAGTCTATAATTTTCTTGAATAAAGTATTACCTAGACCTGCTGTCACTAAACAAAAAATTGACAAGATCTGTCACCTTTAAATTTCTTGTAATGATTTAATAAGTCTTTTTGACTCTTTCAAATATATATATATTTATTCCAAAGTGAGATCAATCCCATACAACAATGGCAGTTTTAGACATACAAAGGACAAGCCATTTTGTAGCTATTTATATCTCTTTTGTCAAAAAACCCACTATTTTTGCAAATGCTAAATGGAATCTGATAATAAAGTCTCTACATTAAATTGTATTATGAAGAGCTACACACGACCCTGTTCACTAAATGAAAAGAGAAACTTATATATTTTTTAGACACAGACAAGAAAAAAGACAACCTGTAAGCTTGTTGGGATCAGAGTAGGAAGTCACTAGCAAAAATCATTAGCATTTGGGATTGTGAGACAAAAAGACTGAATCCTCCTTAATTTTTAGGCATCTTAAGAGACGATGTACTGCTCAGGATGCAAGTGTGGCACCTCCACACCATCTTTTCCAACCTCCTCATGGCAACTCAAAAATCAGTTTACAGTGACTTTACCATCTGGACAAAAGAGACACCATAAAACCCCTACTTTGGAAATTAAATGAGAACGAAGGGAAGAGAGCAACTTCACAAGCTGAGAAACACATGCTGCAAAAATTATACTTGTTACAATGAAATAAATTTATTTTTTTTCCTAGAGCTAATTATCTTAATGTAAATCTCATTGCCAGTCCACTGCAGAGCATCCTCATGAGGAAGTTTTAACTTCAGTGAGGTCTCCCCTCAGGCTTCTCTTCTCCAGGCTGAACAGACCAAGTGCCCTCAGCCGCTCCTCACACGGCCTCCCCTCCAGGCCCTTCATCATCTTTGTTGCCCTCCTTTGGATACTCTCTAATAGTTTATTGTCTTTAATATTGTGGTGCCCAAAATTGCACACAGTATTCAAGGTGAGGCCACCCCAGCTCAGAGCAGAGCAGTCAATGCCGTGCCTGATATCCCCAGGACACGGATGTCCCTCCCAGGGCACTGCTGGCTCACGTTCTACTTTCCACTGACCAGGACCCCCAGGTCCCTTTCCACAGCACTGCTCCCCTGCCCCTCATTCCCCAGTCTGTCTGTGCATCCAGGGTTGCCCCACCCCTGGGTCTGAATCAAAACCCTTGATTGCTATCAGAAATATAATTAGCATCCTCTATATCAAAAGTAACTTACCAAAATTCACAATCAATTTAAAACAGTCAACTGAAAAACGGCCATATTAATGAAATAGGGAAACTGGCACGAATTCTACAAAGTTTGTTAAAACTTATAATCTATGTCCAATTCAGTATAACTTGGACTGGAAGAAGATTGTATTTTCTGAAGAAGTCAGAACACACCAGTTTTATAAACCACCATGGTATTGCTCTCCGTCTGTCCTGTTTGATCATTCTGTTCCTCCTGTGCAAATGACTTTTCTTGCTGTTCCCCCACAAATGAGCCTGTCACCTCCTTATCTGCCAGTTCCAAAAGCACTAATTACTCCTTTTTTCTCTCTTGTCATCTCTGTATTACTACAGTTAAATTAAAATATGAGCACTTGTCTCTAACTTTCGGTTAGCATTGAGTTTGTTGCTTCTTTGTCAGATACCATGAAAGTACTTGTGCCAGAAAGCTTTTTATATCAGCATCAGGCTGCTTAATAAAACCCATTAAATCTCCCTACACTTCTTCTCTTATGTTCTCAGTACAGCTACAAGAAAAGCTGTTACTACACATTTGTAGGGCAATTTCTGAGTTAATTGAGCCAATCTATTACTGTAAAAATAAGTGAGATCTACTGCATTCTGTCTTGTTTAGACTTTTCAGCTAATTAAGATTTTGTTTGATTCTATCCACTCTAAAAAAATGACACATTTTAACAGTCATAATGGGGAAAGTTTAGCAAAGTTAGTGTCATCATGCATTGAGCCAGAATTCATTACAAGGGCCTTCTGTGGTAGAAGACCTGTAAATTTACATTGTTTGAGTCAATTTTCTATTCAGAACAAGAGACAACAAGAATTTTTTGTATATCTGGTTGTTTTAGCTATGGGCTTTCTTTCACTTTTGAAACTTGGGGTAAATAACCTATATTTTAGGCTCTGCAAAAAAAGTCTCAAAGCTCTGAAAGAAGAAATTGCAAAGTTCTTTGTAGGTAGTCTGATAGTGATATATAGGTATATATGTATTAGTGTAAGTAAAAATTCTTAAGAAAGAATTCATTTTCTGCCTGAAGCAACATGTTATACTCCACACACAATATGTTCATTATTAAACATTTACATTTTGATTTCTCTGTCATTATCTTGTCTCTTGCTTTTTGGTGACTGTCATAATTTGTAGAAGGAATACGAAGAATTGAAGATCTGTAGTATTTTTCTGTTTGCTGTGTGTCTTTACATTCATCTGGAAAGTGCAGAAAGGCTTTTGCAAGCATTTTTTTTATCTAGGTCTATTCAGAAGAGTTTTCAATGAGACTCTGTCATTTATGTGCTGTAATGTAAGAGGAACTCACCAAATCTTCTGTAGATAAAATGTGTCTTTTGAACACTTATTTCTGTAAAGACTCTTTGGTAACAGGTAATTAAAGATTTTCGTTATGGAAGTGGGAAAAATAAATAGAATAAACTCATGGAAAAGAAAAGGGATTAAATGGAAACTGGGCTCATAATTAGCTGCCCTTTAAAAACCCATCTTTAAGAACTACCTTGGTGATTCAGACTTCTATGCAATACTAGATCTCTGCAAGACTTTCACTCCTTCATCCCTCCTCCTCTTTTCTATTTTCCACATTTGCTATATTTAATCCCTGATTAGATGTAAATGCTGGGAATCAGGCAGGGGTCACCTTGAGTTTGAACAGTACCTAGTTCACATGAGTCCTATTCTTAGTGGTAAAGTTATTACTGGATGTCATAAGATCACCCCCAAAATAGTGCTCCAAGAAATCAATCTCATGGGTCCAAGTCCTGCAAAGACTCTGCCAGAATTAATTGGACCATTGGAGAAGCATGAAGTAAAATAAGTGCAAACAAGTCTTTGCAGAATCACAGATGGTCACTGGAGATTAAGAACATATTCTCAGCTGCATTTCAAGGCAGAAGTCTAAGCATATGGAGCAGGCATGCTGAACTTCTGTTACTTAGCATTTATGGAATGAGCAGCAGTGAAGACACTGTGAAAATGTGTGAAGGAGAGAACTAAACTTTTTCACCACATTTTTCACCAAAGAATCATTCAAGACAATGAAATTAATTTCATACTAAAGACACAAGTTATGCTGCCTTTCTTTATTGAAAGTTTCAGCAGAGTGGAAAAAAAATTAAAAAACCCACCACATTTACAGATAGGGAAATTATTCTTGGGTGTGGGTGTAGATAGAAAAATAAAAGTAGCACTTAAGATGAAACAAGGAGTAGGAGGCAATGTCTGTAGAGAGAAAAGTAGAATTTTATATCCTTAAAGTTCAAAGTTAAAAGACATCTGAAATACCATCAGAGATAACAGCAATCAAGAGAATGCAAAATTAGGAAACATGAAAAATTAGGAGTCATTTGTCAGTAGGGGTCAAATTCCATTTTAGGTTTTCCTGCCCAAAATGGAGACCATTCTCTTTTGACAGCGAAAATAAGTTTTATCATCCTCAAATAAATCTGCTCTTCTTTATTTGTTTGTACTTTGTTTTCTTGGGTTTTTTGTGTTTTATAATAAGTATAGTCAAGAGAATCCTTAAACTGCTGGAGGAGGAGTCATAGGCATCAGATGATTTTCAATAACTCTCAGGAGGTATGTCATCTAAATTCATTTTCTGCCTCCAAAGCTCAAAAGGCTGAAATCTACAATTCTTGCCTCCCAAGAGAGAGACCTCAGAAGCCTCCATTTTTTTTTTTTTTTTAATGGAATGATTCCAGCACGAAGCTGCTTGAAGCAAGATTTCTTTTCACAAGTGGATGAGACTGTTTCCAAGGAATTAGGAGACCATTCAATCCCTTCAAATAGCTGGGCAGCACAAAATCTCTAAATATGGTAAAATATGGTAATATGAAAGGGCTTTTCAGGAGCAACTACTCATTAACAAAACAAAACAAACCCAGCAGGATAATTCATGTACCACCATTTCTGGCCATAGGTACCCAACACAGAAATTCATGCAACCCTGTGGTGGGAGTCAGATGGAGATGGCAGGGAGCACAGAAGTGGGAGGCAGGCTGCCCAGGAGGAAGGTCCTGGCACATCACCTACTCCCACCTCCTCACCTGGCCAGAGAGAGCTCTGACAGGGGTTCATCTGTGCACTTGGAGCTGTTGCTCTTCATTTTTCTGGCTCCTGCTGTTGCAGGACCTCCTTTTCCCGTCCTCCCCTTGTTTTCTTTGGTTTCTGGTATCTACAGAAGTTTTCCAACTCGTCCCTGAGGTTGGCTAAGCTCTGGGCCAAGACTTTTCTGGCTGTCTTTGAAGTACCAAAGCCCCAGGTGCTTCCCATAGGGGTACTTCAGCAATATTGTGCTGCAACCAAAGGAGGGAGGGGAAGGAAAAAGAGGAGCCTCTGGAAGATTTGGAATTTTCCCGAGAAAGAGACAGTGAAAACAACAAAAAAAGAAAGATTCCTACTGAGTGTTTTGTTTCTGATTTCAACTTAAGTAATATGAAAGGACATGGATTTTTCCACCCTGGGTGTGTAATTCCTGTCAGTAACCATAACCATCAGTATTTTCACTCTTGTGTCAGTCAGTGTGACATTGTCCATGTCATATGCTCACAACTTTTGGCTCAACCTCTTGGCTGCCCTAATGTACACCCATAAAAACTTTCCAAGATTAGGATTAAAGTCATTCTAATTTAACCCAATAGGCACATCATAGCTGTCCTGCCAGGAATATTTCTCCCTCTCTCCAGAGAAGCAGGATGCTGCCCACCAAACCACCACACTTCAGTATTCAATTTGCAGGGCCAAAGGAACTGAAAACACCTGCAAGTTCACTCCTTAGTGTGCTACCTTCACCTTTGAAGAAGTCACTACACAACTCTTCCCATCAAAGCTACAGCATGAGCAACTGTGCAGAGAAAGGCCATGAATTAAGGACTCTGTTCCCAACATTGTCAGGTCAATGCTTCTTTTAAGTGTAGTGCTAAATTAATTTGTGATAACAGACAGCTGCCTGCAGTGTCCTTCCCTCTATACATTACACAGCAGCACAAATCTGACAAATAATTCAGAAAGAATTATTTGTAACATTCATAATCACACTTATTCAGAAATATGCCATCAAATGATCCCTGGCTGGCAGTTTAATAGCTTTATCTCTGATTACTGTTCCCATAAAAACCTCAGAGAAATAGAAGTGCTTGCATTTGGATGATAATATCACCAGCTATTTCTAAGACAACTAAAATTTTAAAACAATAAAGATGTTTTTATGGTTCCCTACAGTAAGAGCATGACAGACTAAATAACAATACCAGCGTAAATTCAAGCAGAAACTCTCTCTTTCTAGCAGAAACCGAGACAGAAATCATTGGTTTCAGTCATTAGCTCAGTCAAGTATTCGTAGCAATCTTCATAACAATTCTTATTTCAAAGTAAAACTAGCCCATGTTAAGATAAATTTGAGGTACTCTTTCAGTTTTGATGTCTTTCTTCTTTCAGATATCAAAGGTGTTTGGCATAGGGCTTTCAAAACAGTTTTCTACTCTCAGGGCATCATTCACCCTGCACAGGCACCTTAATTACTAGTAAAGCACATCCCCTGTCATGCAGATTTCCTTTTATTCCAAAATCGCAACTTTGACCTCTGCCCATTCCAGATCTGGCTGTTATTTGTCTCTTTGTGACATCTTGGTCTTCTCCTTGCCCATACAGAAGAGGAGGGCTCTCACTCATCTTGTAGCAGAGCTCTGCTGTTCCAAATACATCCCCAGGGCTGGGAAGGAGGACACACCCCACACATGCAGCAGTGGGACAGCCATCACTGGATGTCACCTGAAGGGACCTGGGGGACAAGGTTGCTCCAGGGCTGTGCTGAGTTATGGGATCTGGCTGTGGTTTGTGTCATACAAGGTGAGAAATGGTTCAGAGTTATATGTCAGACTTGGTGTTTTCATCAGCTGCCACTCATTTTTCTGATGTTAAGGATGGACTTCCTGTCTCCATGTCTTGGTTTGGAAAGACAGGTATCTGCCAGGGAAAGCTGGAGTTTCCCTTAGAACGGAGAATGTAAACCCCTCACCCCCACCAAATTAGAATTTTGCAATTAAGGGCTTTCAGGCAAAGATTTGGGAATAGGAATAACAGTTCTCTACTAGGAATATTAACAATACAAATGTAGGAGAAAACAAAACCACCCAACCAAACAAGCAAACAAACAAACAATTTTGGAGAACCCTGACAGAGTCAGAGCTACAGCTTGACACCCTGTTGGTCAGGGTGTTGGAAGCAGTCCAAAAGTGAGTCCTCCTGGAGTGGCAGATGTGGTTCTGTTGAAGTAGAGATGATCCTGTAGAAAAAATGTCCAGTGATGGTGAGAAGGGTCCAGTGATGGTGAGAAGGGGTCCAGTCTTCCTCTGGTAATCGGGTGAAGCCAGATAGCTTCTGTTCCTATGTCTCAGTTTTTATCCAGGTAGGAATGGTTGGCTCCCCCCACTGGGTGGAGCATCTCACAATAGGATGCTGGAATGTGGATGTGCTATTTTGGGGAGGGTAAGTTTGGGGATGTGTGCTTTTAGGGGTGTCTTAATGGCCCATTAGCAGAAAATATTCCCCTGGAGGGAAGACAGGTGGTGAAAGAGATAAGAAACACTGCCCTACCTAGTTTGAACAGTTGGCCCATTATCAAAAGGCACCTGCCCCCCTCCTCACAGAGTTACAAGAGATAAAGAAGAAAATTCCCCAACTGCTTTCAGCAGACAAAATAGAATACACATTTTAGGTTCCATAATCCCAAGACATTCCAAAGGGAGTTTTTTACAACTGGGTTGAATAGCTGTATAGCCAGAAAAGAAATGCACACTTCCAGTATGCCTGTGGCAATTTGGTTAAAATACATGATTTTTTCGTGGTTTTTTTTTTCTTTTTTTAATTCGGGCATCTGCACTGCAGGCATGTAAAAGGTATGAGAAAAGGGGAAATTAATTCCCACCTCCATCATCAGCACTGTAGTTATAGCACAATAAGCAGGGAAAAAAAATTGAAAAGGGTAGAGGGACTTTTAAAACAGTTATTTTACAATCACTATTCTTAATCCTCTTTAATTAGATGTCATTGGGCTGAGCAGGGAATTATTATTAACAAAGAATGAGGAAAAAACAGAGGGTTTTTTGTTCCTAAACATAAAGCCACAGTGATGTTGCACTAGGATTATTTCTTAAAGGTCCTGTCTATTTGTCCTGTTATCACAGAGCCAAAACACAATCATGTCTACAGCCTCCACAGTAACTGAAACATCTTTGAACCTTGTTGTCTAGCCCAGTAAAATATCAGTGGTGATATTACTCCAGTATCTCTATAAGGCAATGCTATATCTGCAAATTGTATTATTCTTCCATTTTCAGTCCAAGATATGTCAGTAAAGGAATGGCTTTTTATCTCTGGAATTGTGTCTCCTCCGCAGACAATCTGAGATGTTCTCGCTGATAAAGTTTTATTCATGGAGAGGAAACCATGATGCCTGGAGTGTTCTGGGCATAAAAAAGGAAATATGGAACTAATCAGCGGCTGCAGTAAAAGGGCTTGGAAGCAGAAATTTGTATCCCATGGGAAATTTTAAAACTTGAATTGGTATTTGTTCTTAATTTGAGAAGAAAAAAATATATATTTGCAAAAAGCTTAAAATTAAAACACACAGAGTGATTCACAACCAGCAAAAGACTTTGATTCAATAAACTAAAACCACAGAAAATGGAAGTTAAAATGATAACTTGAAGGAACAAAAGGGGAAATAGATATTTTGCCAAAGGATGAAATGAGCTGGAAAGAATCCTTTCTATTGTCTTTTATACAGAATTTAATCAGAACAGATACACTCATAGGAAGCTTTTCAGTTGCTAAAGCTGTCCCTTCTGAATTTGCTAAATGACATTTCTCAGCAGCATAATTTGCTCTCCAGTTTTTGAGCAGACCTATTTCAGGGGATCATGCAAAAAAGTGGATAAAATCTCCCAGGAAGACTCCAGTATTGCCCAAGCCAGATCAATCGAAGAATGCAAACAGAGGAGATTTGTGGAGAGTGGCTACAGATCTCCAGAGGCCAACTGGGACAGCTACAAACACAGCTGAGGTACCAGGTGCTCTGCAGGGTGGAAGTAAAAGCAGCAATCTCCAAAGGTACCTGCATTTGTTGACAGGTGCATTAGTTGGATTTAGGTCATTTGAGAGAAAACACACCTGGTAGGTCCAGGCACACGTGGAGCCCTTGGCAACAAAACGGCAAGGTCAGCGAGTTTTAGGGCTCATTACTGTTTGGTAAACAATTAAAGAAATAAGCAGGCTCAGCAAAAAAACAAGGCCAAGCTTTTTTTTTTTTTTTTTTTTGCTTTTTTTTTTCTTTTTTCTTTTCTTTTTTTTTTTTTTGTCCCATTTGATGGATATTTGCACCCACTTCAGATTAATGTTTTTGTTAAGGACCTGGATAATGAAACACAGATGTGCTTATACTCTTGATCATCTTAAATAGGGCTGCTGTGAGCACGTGGGAGATAGAGCTTTCATTTAATGTAAATCTGATAACCTGAGAAAATGTTTTAAAATCTAAAATAATCAATTTTGATGAGCATTTGTCCGAGAAACAGAAATCCAGGAGGTGCATACAAAAATGGAGAAAAAAAACTTGGGCTGTTTCTTCATAGGAAAAGAGCTTGAGGAGGTGATATTGGGTCACAAAGTGAGTAAAAGTTAATGGGGTATGCTTGGTCTTCAGGAAGTGTCTGCATAAGAATTGGAAGAGAATCAGCAATGAAACTGTGTCCTGTTTTAAGCAAAATACCCAGAGGTAGCTTGAGAAATGGAAAATAAAAGGTATTATACAAAGTTTGGAAAAAAATAAATCCTTGCAGAAATGTGCAATTTAAATTTTTTACTAATGGGAATCACAGAATGCTCAAATCATTCAGGCTGGGAAAGGTGTCTAACAGGATGATCAAGTCTAAACATCAACTTCAGCATTACGACCATATTCACCACTAAACCATGTCCTCAAGAGCCATAACCACGTACTTTTGAAACACTTCCAGAGTTGGCGACTCCACCACTTCCTTAGTCAGCCTGTTCAAATGCTTCCTGTGAAGTTTTCCTAATATCCAATTTAAACCCCTCCTAACTCAACTTGAGGCCATTTCCTCTCATCTTGTCCCTTGTTACCTGGAAGAAGAGACTGACCCCATCTGGATACAGTCTCCTTTCAGATGTAGAGAGTGATAAGGTCCCCCCTCAGCCTCCGTTTCTCTAGTATAATATTTTTATTTGTGTATCTTAGACTCATCTTAATTGCCAGAGCGTTGTGGGTTACCAGCTTCCAACTGACTGCACTGTTTGTTTAATCTATGGATGGTTGGTGTGAAGTTTTGACCTGTGCTGAGTGAAGGATTGTGTTAGTGGAAGAATTACACCGAATGCTGTTGGTCTAGTAATGCATACAAAATATAAGCAGAGAAGGAAGTAAATTTAAAGCAGGGATGTAATGAGGGAGTACCTGTCACTTTTCTGTACATCCTCCTGAATTCGGAGAGAAAGTAGTACCAGACTTAGCTCCAGACAGCAGAGGAAAATGAAGAGGGAAGCTAATTGTCTTGTTTTAAGTGTAAGACAAGAATTTCAGCAGTTTCATTTGTAACTTCTGACTGCAGACTCTAGTGGGGGGAGATTTTTCTCTGATGTCAATGCAACACTGATAAGTCAGCACCAGTAAATTATTCTGCTTTGTATTCAGTCATACACCTGCCAATGCAGAGATGAGATGGAGCTTTGCCAAGTGGATGAAACTGTACAGCCTCTGACTTGCATCACTTTTGTTTCCTTTAAGGGGAAAAAGGATATGACAAAATGTATTTGTTGACAAAATGGAGCTTATCTCAGTTTCGTGGTTGCACCCGACAGCACCAATTCTGACTACAATTAACCTTGTTCCAGATGTACACTACTGAAATTGTCGTCAGAAGCAATCCTGAAAATGTGGACTATTCTGGTGTATCATAAGATCACAATGAAAACCATCATGTACAGCACTTTTCTAAATGATTGACTGAACTAGTCCATGATTGGGAACCCTTATATAGTCAGCTTGAAATTTATTTTTGACAACCATCCATTTATTCAGAACAATAACCTTTAATTAGGGGAATGTAGAGTTTGTGAACTTTTGGTGCATGTTTTCTTATGCATACTGCTGTTTTCATCTCCCAACCTTGTGTTTAATTGAGAGTCACTGCTGTATCCTCTGATGCTGAACTTTGGCAGCTTTGTCATGTGTTACCAGTGAAAAGTGAAGATGATGAGGTTGGATGAATGCCTGCACATGTTGAACATGCCACAGGGACCAGATGGAAGCACCTGAGTAATCTGGCACTCTTCATGCTGGCCTACATTACAAAATTTTGAGGCCATCCATTGGTCAAGGAGACATATGAGACAACAGTGTGAGAGTCAAAGCAAGCTCCAGTATGTTTACATAATGTTCCTCATTTTTGGAACATATCCTTAGTGACTCTTTTTCAAAAGGCTGTAAAGAATTTTGGTTCTGATATATAACAGGAACTGACAATTGCCAGTATTTTTGCTACAGATTTGCTTTACTGTTTTGTGCTGAGAACAAAGATGCAGCAGGAGAGAAATCCACTTCACTCTAAACTGGCTACACACATAAAACAAATATTTAATGAAATGAAATGAAATGATTTTGCTTGTAATTTGTGCAGCACAGTAAGTTTTTGCAGCTCCTGTAATAACTCTCCATAGAACATTTTTCATGTCTGCATCTCACATATCAGCAATAAGTTGTTTTTCTGATGGTTAATGGCTCAAGATTGTCATGTAAATCATACTCCACAACAAAGCTGGGATCAAAATCCTGGACCTTCTACAGGCCAGGGCAAGTTCTTTCAGCTCAGTCTCCTCAACTGGAAAAAGTATGATAGAAATGATACTTCAGAGAGTCACCATGGTATCAACCCATCAAGCATTCAGTGATTTGTACAAAACTCTCAGACTGCCATGGCTGGGTATGATTTGTAGCAGTGTCAAACACTAGGTTTATTAACAGAGGTAACCACAGGGCAGTCAGGAGGTAAAGTTTTAAAAACAGACTTCAAAAGAATACATCTGCGGATACTGAAATTCCATTGTTTTGCAAGTAAAAGTTTAGGGCCCAGACGGCTTGCTCAGATATATTCAGGATTTCATTTTCTTTGGAAAAAAACCCATGAGTTTATGTTAATGCTGCAAATTCTGACAACTCAATTCAACTACCCTGTCCCAGCTGCATTATCTGTAATGTCCCATGTTTCCTTCCACAGAGCTCTTCATCTTTTGGTCAGCTATAAGTCTACTGAAGATGTCTGTCACTAATACATTAAAGAGCTGACTTAATACACTAATAGCACTAATTCATAAGAGAACAAAATAATAGCACTAATACATTAAAGAGCAAAAGCTTATTCTCCTCTGCTCAACACACATATTTCAGATCTTGTTATACTGCTTACCCACTTGTAATAATTTACTTCCCTTGAGGAATAAAAGGGAGGAATTCTTGTTTTAAGGGCTTAAAAAGACTGCAGAGTCTTAGCACAGCTTTTGCAGCAAACAGCTTTGTCTTTTGCTGAGCTTGCCAATCTGCCTTTGCCTTCCAAGAGGGAACATTGAACCAGGACACACAAAGCATGAAATATTTTAATTTCTGCTTCTCAAAAGCCTAACACAGCAAAAGACCAACCCCCAGTGGTGTAATTTCCTATCAAATCCTACTAATACAATTCCAAATTTAAGACTTATATATCTATGTTAAAATCCACTTAAGGTTTTTGATATAAATTATTCCAATCAATTGCTATCATGAATATTTACACTGAAAAAGTTATCCTACATGTAATAGCAATACTAACAGAAGTCATGAGAATTTCTTGAAAAAAAAAAAAGCATTTGGCATTCTGGAAGAATTGTTGTCTCTCTTATTGATTCCCCTACATAATGCAATTATAGGCTTATTATATATGTTACATATCCTTTTGCAGACAAGGTGGGAGGGTCTTAACTAGAGGATGCTGGGTCCCCAAAAATCCTGCCCGCTTCCCTTCAAGCATTAGCGGAAATCAGATTTTAATTTCTCTGTGGATATGTTAATGCTCAATGACTCCAACACTAAGGATGGCTCTTCCACCAGCTGGGATCTGTAGCCCTGCATACTGGAGAGCTTATACCTGAAGACACAATTACAAGTAGAGAAATAAAGAAACAAATGTTATGGGCCTGGGTGTTGTGCATGGGTCCCAATTGACATAGTGTCATCCACATGAGTGTTACTCAAGTACCAAGGTTAAATGTACTCAGCAAGCAGGATCTGTATAATAACAAAATAGTTTCTTATGAGGTCAAGTTTCTTTTTGATGAGAAGTTCACTTTCTTCCAATCTGCCATTAAATATCTTTTTATTACTCAAATATATATCCTTCATGGATGAGTTCTTGTCTTTATTCTGAAAACCTTTCCAATACTTTGAATACCTTCATTTGCAGAATTGCAGCTGTGTTGTTTAATATTTTTCTTGCAAAACCAAGATGGTCTTGTCTCCTTTTGGATGGATCCTGTCCTTATCAGATTTACTGGGAGATGAGGCAGTGTTCAAGTAAGTCAGTTCAAACATGATCTTGTTTCTTATATATTCCAAATACTAAACAGCCTTAATTTTCAACTTCAATATATAATTCATAGCCACAATAAGGACTTGATTTTTTCCTTCAGTTAACATGAGGTTTTACAAATTAGACAATAATATCACTTGTACTTACTGAAAATTAGTCTGACATAGAAATCAGTTTATTAATTGTCACTGCTACAGGAGGGCACAGAAACTATCATGTTAACAGATTAGTGATTTTATACTAGATGGACATAATTTGATTTAAAAGCACTGACTAACTTAAGTGGTGGTTTCCAAGCAGAATAAATCAGCAGATGTATTCCGAGAGTAAATGCAAACACTGCTAATGTGCTTGCAGATTTAGATAAGAGGCACCAGCAATGTTTCCTATCACATCTATTTTATGATCTAAATAGTATTTTGTGTCAATTTGAAAGCAAAAATGTATTTTTTGATTTATTTCCCAGAGCTCCATTTGAATAAAAGGCACAATTTCAGGCTAAAGGTGCTAAAAGCATGCCTTAATGAGACAAACATTTTTATCTTGACCTTTTCTGAGCCTGTAAGATTTTTTAAAGAGAAGCTCTTTCTTTGGAATGTTCAGAACTGAAAATGCACCTAATGCTTTGAAAACTGATGAATTGGGTTGTTGTAGAAAACACCCCAGCCATTTGGGGCAAACAATACCCATCCCAGCCACACAAGAAAATATAAACACCTAAACTCTTTATTTCAGCATTGACTCAACTGGCCAGAGGCACTCAAAGCTGACTACCTGGGCAATTTCAGCATAAAAAGTGTGTTTCACTGAATCCACCTGCTTTTGTACCACTGTACCTTTGTTGAGTTCCAAGCACTGCTGAGCATGGTGCCCAAGGATGCTTCCTGCCTGCTTACTCTGCAGCACTTTCTCCATCTGTGGGTTAGTTCCATAAAGGTTTTCTTACAATTGGTCTTTGTTGGCTCATGTTGACTTTTATCACCACTAGGTAAGGCACCATCCCGCCCCTACACAGTAGCTTCTAGGAGGATCTCATCTGAATCAACTGGCTCTGTGCTGTTTCTGACAGTCAGTTCTTAGTCTTCCCATGAATCACTGCAGAAAAGGGTTCAGCACAGTAATTCAAATATGCCTCAAGTGTCACAAAAATAATATTGTAGAAATAGATATTAGAAAATTATCTCATTTAAATCGTCATATCCATAAATTAAATTCTTTACTTCTTGTCCTCATCTCAGTGGGAATAAAGAAAACTAATTATAGTCTGATTTAAAAGGTCTTTCTGCTTGAAAACTAGAGTTCCCACTCTGCTTTCTCTTTGTAGTATTTGTTTGAGCCTTTGGCTATGACTGATACACCTCATGTGTAGCTCCAGAGGCTAACAGTGCTTCAGCATGAAAACATCTCAAAAATGGGGTCTTTTCTTCATCAAATGAGTAAAATGCCTTCATGCTGGGAAAGGGAAAACACAATCAATGAATTTACCCAAAGGCAAGTTTTCATCTCTGGAAAAAAGCAACTGGAGGAAGCAGGAGTTGGCTAAGGGATTGTTAGCTGAGAACACATGAGAATGTGTTCTTCACAGCAGGAGTCAGGGACCCCTAAAATGTTTCCAACTAACTGATGATATTACAATTAGCTGTCTTTAATAATTGCTAGTGCCTAGTCATGAGCTACAATGCCTGCTGAGACCAAAGAATATTGGATCTCACAAGTACAACCAAGCTCATTTCACAAAATGATAAACTCATCCTATTAGTGAGGCTTCATCTAGAGGGAACTGGTATCTCGTGTCTAACCTTTTGCTGAGGGCCAGCTGGCAGACAAATCTGCAAGCAGAAGATGATGCAGCTGCAGGCCAAGATCTACAGTGTTGTTAAAAGCCTCATTACAGCACAATGTTGTGTTCATGATGTCAGAATTACACCGCCCGTGCAGGATACAGGTGGTTGGTCTAGGTCTCAGTCATGAGGACTCGGATGTCAAGTGAGTCACAGCTAGTACAGAGAGCAAATATTGAATGATTTAAAATTTCATATGCCAAAAGGCAAGAGCAAATGCACCACATGAGCCTATTGTTGCTCTAACAAAAAATAATCCAATGCAAATGACTCAGGGACAAGGGACACAGTGTTCAACATCTTAGCAAAGGTGGATGGTTGGTTTTACCACATGGAAATATCTGGATTGTTTTGATGCAAGTTGTTGGAGTCCAGGGCATTCCTTTGGATACCCTGGACTGTCAGAAACCTGTACAAGGGGGTTTAAAACCTGTACAGGGGGGTCTGGAATCTGTACAGGGGGTTTGGAGACCCTGGCACAGAGGCCAGAAAGGCAAGAGCTGTGACTTTATTCCATGGAAAAGACTTCCAACATTGGGAGAGGAGTTACAAGCCACAGAGTGTAATAAAGTGTAGTATAATTTTCACATTTGGGTTTCTAGAATGGAGACAAGATGGAGGATTCTGGGCGGTGCCCTGGGGTCTTCTCCTTCTTCTTCGTCTCCATCTTCTGCAGTGACGGTGGCACAAAGCAGGGATCCCTTTAGAGGGATTGGGTTATTGTAGAAGTAGCCTGTTTAGTATAGAATGTAGATATTGGTTTGCAATTGTAAATAATCAGTACATAACTATCTGTATAAAAGATGACAAGCCTTCGTCAGAGCTCGTCTGCCTGCTGCCTGTGCTGGACAGATCTTGGCCAGGCACAGGGAAAAAGGGACAAGATAAGATATAATAAACAAGAGAAAATCCTTGAAAAGAACATCTGAAGACTCCGTGTTGTTCCTGCATTCGGTTTGGGGCTTTTCAGAGGGCAGAGGACACTAAACCACCCAAATCTCGGGTGACCGCCCAAACCTGAGAAAAGTGAATACTTAAAGATGTATTATGTATAGCATGAAATTAGCAGGGAAGCAAATTTCTTGCCAAATAACTAAACATAAGTTCAAGTAAAGCTTTCTCTCTTCAGATATAAAAGGTAGGCAAAAAATAAAAACAAACAACAACAAGCCAGAAGATCGGCAGCAAGTTGTGCATGAGAAAAAATTCCAGTTCTTTTGCAAAGGTTTAAAAAATGCAGTTCTTAAGGTGGGATGTCAATCCACTTCTCAGCAGTGAGAATCAAATACAACTGGCTGATGAAAAGAAAATCTTGTGTGAACATTGCAACAGTTTATTAAATGGTCTCTCATCTTTGATGACGTGCCGTAAGAAGGCCCAAAGCAGCCAGCAGCAACCCCAGCAGATTTCACTCTTAAAGCTACCAAACAATGCCACCACATGAGTCAAAATGCATCAAGAATGCTTCCATAAAGTCGTATGTGGATGGCGGGCAGCAGATGGTCATGTTACCAGCTCAGGTAAGGATCAGTTTCCAGGAAGTTTAATGATGAAAAAAATATCCTCCCACAGCTCCAAAAACCACAGGAGTGGTTATTGCACTCCTGTGCACATGCGTATTCCACTGTGCTCAGCCTTGGGAGAGGAATAGCCTGCTGCAAAGCTGTTTCTGAAGGACAACTGAGCTCTCAATGGGATTGAGACCTGACTGCAGCCATCCCTTCTTACAGCTGGGTAAGGCCAGGTGAAGCGTTCAGCAAAATAAGGACTTGCATACAGTCTGTGTCAGATGAAAGCCTTTGAGACTTTAAGTTTTGCAAGTCTTTGGAAGGCTTTGAAAAAATCCTGAGGTTTAGATGATTTTATGAATGTTGCTCATAAGCTTCCTGGCATAGGGATGAGGATTCCTGATCATGGTAGACTGTCCCAACATTTCTCCTCCTTCCCTTTCATAATACTTCTGCAGTAACATTTTTATTCAATCACAATGCAAGATCCATTTTAAATTACCAGATGGTAAGCATGTTCCCAGTGCCCAAACATTTAGATGATTTACTGAATCTTACACAGACATATAAACCTGAGATGAAATATAAGGCCCTGCTGTAAACTTGTAAATCACTGTACAAGACAGAGATTCAGAGCTAACTCCTCCAGCCCCAACAAATAACCAGAATTCTGAACTCTAAGTATCTGAGACTTTGAAATATCTGATATCTGAATAATGTGCTGTTCCAAAAAATCTTCATAGCAAAATATGAATAAGTCTGAAGAAATATTTGTACAACAAATAAAGAATTTTAAATTTAAACTTCTCTCTATTAACAGCAAACAACTACAGTATTTCAGAGCTATATTTCTGTGACTACAGACATGATTTACAGAAGAATAAGTAAAACACCTGAAACACTTCTCTTCAGTTGCCCAGTATAGGTGTCATTAATTTATTTATTATATTAGGAAGAAGGCCCTTCCTCAAAGGACTGACATATTGGAAAAAAAAATAGAGCTTTCTACAATATCAAAATAGTTAAAGTAGGTTCTGAGCTGGGTAAAAGCATCTAAGGTTATGTTTGTACAAGATTTTTCATTGTTTCTCCTTGTGAGGTCAAAACCTGCATTCCACTTGAAATGCCTCTTTTAATGAAGGTCATTCTGCCAGAGGTTGTTTCGCCTTTGAAATAATTTCATATTTGTGATTAAGAAGTGCAATTCACAATGCCACTGGGTCTCATTACACGGGTTCAGGACTGCAATGCCAATCTGCACAACTAAGTTCAGTATAACTGTTGATATTAGTTTAGTTTTAACATTGCCTCGAAACCTCCATAATGCGCTGATCAAATTTTCTCAAAGCAATTTACCATTAGAGTACTATTATATCAAAATTTTAAAAAGCAGAGTATCAATTCAGACAAAAATGTGTTTTGAAAACAGTGGGAAAAGCTCTTTGACAGCATTGAAATATCTTGTTTTGACATTTTCAGCATAAGAAAGAAGATAGGGAGTTTGCTGAGAAGGAACGGTGTTAAATCACTCTACAGTTCCCAAATCTCTATTTTGATAATTTCAAAGCTCTGTTTACAGTAGCAATTATTTATATCAGATTTCTGCAGTGTGGAAGCTATTTCTCTAGGAAATTAAATTGTTTGGATAGGAACATCAAAAAACATAATCTTAACCCATCCATGCCTTAAAATATTTTCAAGAAAAACAGCAAATCACTAGTTATTGTCTGTCATTTTCTAACTCTTTTTAAAGACAAAATGTAATTAGCGCCAGTTTATATGTACTGTCATCTTTAAGTCACTCTAATAAAGGTTCACCCTATGAACCTTTGTTGTCATACTCCCATTTCTGGACTATAGAGACCAATTTCATGTCAAATTTAGGTTGCCTGTTTGAGTTCAGCAAGATATTTTGGTCAGAATACTACCTCATCAGTTGAAATTCTGCCAATTCAGCCTCTTTGCTGATGTTCAATTTGCATTGCAAAGACAATAAGGGTTTTTAGCAAACAAAATACAAGGTCCTGAAGTGAAATTTCTGGAGAGAAAGCACTTAACTTTGAGAAGTATTTGTGTTCCTGTGCTGCCAACAAATCCAAATGCCAACATAAACTTGGACTGGATTTTAACCCAGAGTTTGTGAACAGTGTTATGGGACAGGGTAAAGTCTCAGGCAATTGATATTGTAGAAGTAGAGAGAGTGGACAATGAAACAAGGACTGAGAGGAGGAAAAGTAGCTGTCCAAACTGTATGTTAGATGGGTCTTCTCTCCTTTAGTCCTTTAGTTCCTATTAGTTTAGTTTAGCAGGATGTGCCTGAATGGGCTGTGCAATTTAGGTTATGTGGGAAGTAAGACTTAAAGTCAGGGTAATATTATACATACAAATATGACCATATAAATGACACTATCAGATTAAACTTTTAATTAGTGTCAAGATTTTGTACAACGGAGCCATTTGCCCTTCTGGGTACCTCACTGCTAAAAACACAGTTCGCATCAAACAAAAGATGTTAGGGCTATGCTAAAGTGTGGTTGGCAAGATATTGTTATTATTTGATAGTGAGGAGAAACAGAACAATAAACAAGCATATTTTCCACTGAAATAACTATTCAGTTTCTGATTTTGATAACGTAATATGTAAACTTGGAAGATTTATTTATAAATGAAAATGCTGAGGCATCTTTACAAGGCCATGGGGGTAGCATACAAGCAACATGAAAAGACCTGAGACCATTAAATGTGTTATATACAGATTTATTAACAAAAGTAAAAGAATCTTGTTAAGACAATTTCAGTTGAAAACTGATTTAGGGCACCCAGTTTTATTAAGGCTGTCTAAGAAGTCTCATTCCCACAAAATAGCCAAAGAGGGACACAACTCTGAGACTGTGCAATTAGTCCAACTTGAGCAATGTAATTGCCAGGTCTCAGTGTAATTGCTCAGTTGTCTTCTAGCAGCTGCCTCTGACACACTGAATCCCTTTTAGGCAGCCCTGGTCTTATACACCCAGGGCTGATTTTGAACTGTGATTACTGTATTCAAAACAAGAAACCTTTTGCACAGGTAACCTGACAGATTAGAGGACTGCATCTATGATCTAAATGCCTTATTTTATAATTCTCTGTGGGTTTTGCTCGGAGTTTGCACATCTATGCATATGTTCTGATTTACTGTCAGTCATTCCTGCATCAGCTGAAGAAACTTCTCACTCTAGCAGCTGGTTGAGAGTCCAGGAACTTCTATGGTTTTATCTAAAGACAGGATGGAGACAACCTAACAGGTTTGCTCATGTTTAACCTGATTTTCTTGTTATTTACATTCCAGTTCATGTCAGGTATGGGAGTAGAGGATATCATTCCATAGTCTCAATGACTTTCCTATATTAATCTTGAAATTTGGCACTCACTGTTTTTTGAGTTGTATCAACAGGACTGGCAGAGGTAACACAGAACCAGAACATAAAAGTGACCTGAGGGGGAGATGTATTCACAGGTCAGGTGTCGAGATTTAGGCATCTACAAACAGGTATTTCCAGATGAAGAATCTGGAGTTTGAAATTTATTCTTCAAGAATTCTCTGTACTCATTCCAGGTAACACAAAAGTCTAAGACTTTTTTAACACAGTTCAGTAGAAGTTCCTTTTCACCAATAATTACAAGGTTCTGTCAATACCACCAAAAATAAGCTGACAAAAATGCATAAGTAATGCTTAAATTTAAGAAGCAGCAAGGGAGGTTCCTTGCATTGACATGACAAAACACTCAACAAAAACAAAGTCAAGTGCCTATCAATTCTTTTTTTGCATTTCAAAGGTAGGCAGAAGCATCTGCATCTTTTCTGGAATATATTAATCTTTAATGACATATAAATAATAGTGAATGGATAATTTCACTGTGTCGTGATGGAAAGTAACATGACATCTATGAATCAGTAAGTCAGATATGTACACATTATTGAAATGTTGTGATATATGATGGGAGGAAAGCACAAAGTAACTACCAGTATCAGCATTAATTTGACAGGGAGCAAAAATCAGTTTGCAGATGCAAAACCCTGACATTTTACACTGGACCATTACAAATTTTTTTAAAAAAATAGTCCTAGCAAAGACTTAGTATGTTTTTCTCTTCAGGCACGTAAGTATTATAGTTTACTTCATAGTTATGATTTCAGAAATCTGATATCTGGGTATCAAGGATCCACTTATGTTTAAAAAGAAAACAGCCAAGGTGTCCCACCCAGCAGAGCTACCCATGCCATCCACTCAAAGCCACAGTAGTGACAATGCTGAAGGGAACCTTGAAGGATTTTACTCATCTAAAAATGCAAAAGGCAGGGAGAAAGAAAAATCTAGAAAGAGAAACATGGAATAATATTTACTCAATTAATGATAATTCCAAAAAAGTAGAAGGACTCCAGCAGAGGAGGAGCAGATCCACCAGGACAGTGATGCTGCACTGGGACAGGTAATTGAGAGGCTGTGGAGGGTCCAGCCATGAAGGTTTCCAGGACTCAACAAGACAAAGTCAGGACTGACCAATGGTGTTGTTTGGAGTGGATGGTTGGACTGGACACCTCTGGAGATCTTTCCAGCCCACAGTTGTCTGATTCCAAGTAGATGATTTAGAGTGAGGCAGGTACCAGAGAAATTCAATTTGCTGCAGTTAACCCATGTCCAGGTCAAACTAAAGGACTCCCTTGAGTCTAGAAAATTGGCTCCTTTACCATTGAACTCAAATCCAAACAGAGGTTAAATCAGAGCAATATTAAGGTGTTTCCTTGCATCTCACGATGAGGAAATTCCAAGAAAACTTTCATGTATTGAAAGTAACCACCCTGAGACTTTCAGCTTTAGCTTCCATTTCTTTCTGCTGCTGCTCACCTTTAAAAAACAAGTTGCAGAGGGAAGCCAAATTTTTTCAAGGAGATGCTTGGGCAACTGTATTGATGATAAAAGGCCACAAAGACCTCTATACAGTTTCATGCAGTAATTCCATTGCAAGAGCCTGTCCTTCTTTTGGACTTGTTGAAGTCTGTGATTTCCTTTATACCTACTTGTAGATGGCTGGCATCTAAAAATATAAGGAGACTGATTGAGCAATAAAGAGTTGGTTTATTATGTGATTTCATAACGTTGTAATTGTTTTGTAATTCCTTTTGCTTTCATATCATATTCTTTCCCCTCTCCTCTGCCACTGAAAATAATTGTATCCAACCAGGCAGTAGAATGATAGAATGGGACTGTAGTGACTTCATATACAGCAGAAATTATTTGCCCCCAAATCAAGCAGCTTCAGGAAACAGCATAGACTGAAAATTATTCCTCCTGTCTTCAAAGTGAATATTTTTCAATCATCCTTCCATTCAAGGTCGATTCATAAAATGACGTTGCAGACACATAGGCAGACTATATTTGCAACATATGTTATTTGCAGCAGATAATGTGACTCACGACACCAGTTAATAGGGAGACAGACATGACCCTGTTCTTTGTGCAAATTTTAAATCAGGCATGTGCCCTATGCCTAATGTGTTATTTGAACTCATTAGAAAAAACCCTCTTTTAATATTTACATTCTAATGTGTATTCCTTTACTCACTTCAGGCACAGGGATGTCTGGCTAATGATGAGCTGACAAATTATCTCCTCTGTTGCAAATGGGGCATACAGAGGTGGACAAGATAATTATATTATTTATCAAGTGACTTTTCTATCAAAGTCAAGGAGTCTTCCTAAAACATATCCAGAGTGAAAAATTTGTGGTGTGCTTGCAAAAACAGTTCATAAAGTAAGTTCTGCTTGTTCCTGTGAGCACACCATTGGAAAGAACTCAATATTTTACATAGGTAAATGTAAACATTCATATATTTATATATCCGTTTCTGTCTCTCCAGATACATCTTTATA
The DNA here is from genome assembly GCA_017589585.1 of Phylloscopus whistleri. NCBI lineage: Eukaryota > Metazoa > Chordata > Aves > Passeriformes > Phylloscopidae > Phylloscopus > Phylloscopus whistleri. Next base: position 209,547 of record JADMLD010001629.1, on the reverse strand, counting down.
TGATTGAAAAGCATACTCAACAACATTGGTAATATCAATGAAACTATGTTAAAAAATGTGTAGATGCTTCTTCACTGAATTCATGCTGAGTTTTATATCTTAAAGATTCTCTTAATTTCTTCTGACCCGTAACAGTGCCAATCTGGGACCAAAGTACTGAATTCAGTTATACAGCCAGAGATCTGAAAATGAAAGACCTGAATAAGCACATAACCAGCACACAAAGAAAAAAAGACGATTACAGTAATAGTCCCTTTAATAATAGTCCCCTTAATATTAAGTCATATTTTCATAGAAGAATAATTTCCTTTTCTAGAGAGAGTGGTAATCTGTCACAACTAGAAATCTCATAAATAAAAATCTGCTTTCAGAGATTTTACATTCTTTTGAGGCTTTTGAGTTAAATATATTTTTATATATGTATATATACATACAAAAGAGGAGAAGGAAGTATTCATCTGCATAAATAAATAAAACAGCAATCCTTTCTTAAATATTATTCTTCTTCCCTGCTCATCATAATTTTTTCCTTTTATTGTTTTTTTGAGCCACCTTCCAGTCACCAGGACTTCCCCAGTGGGCTGGCACTGACTCTGCTCACAAGCTACAGCTGTGCTCAATAACAACACCAAAACTCTGGGAAGGCAGGTCCTGCTGGGCTGGTTCTGGCACACCCAGAGAAGGTCAGCTCACCTGCTCCAGCCAAATCACAGTGGCAGGCAACTGCTCTTGCCTTAGACAAGGAGCAGTGTTAGACAGGAATGTGCAGGTAGGACCAGATTTTGAGACATTCAGGTCTCTGCTCTTTCTCTCAGGCAGTTCATAGTGTAGTCTCAAACCCATCTGCCACTCAGGGTGAGCTGTTGGGGAAGCACATCCTCCCATTCTATTACTGGTGGCATAGGCAGAGATTTACAAGGCTCCCAAGTACAATCAGTACAATCATGATATGGTTTCATACTCAAGTGAAGTGTCCTGGTGTGCCTATGGCACTGTATAAATAAAAAAATATAATAATAATAAAATAATGATAATGATAATTATTATTATTAATAATAATAATAATAAATTTTAAAAAGCACAAGACAAATATCGTGGTCATGTTTAAGACCCGACCATCCCCTAAACTTAGGGGAATATTAAGTAAGGAAATTGTTTAGAATGGGATGGGAAATTCACATCCAAAGAGCTGGTGAAGTGTCTGGAGCACAGGTCTTATGAGGAACAGCTGAGGGAGCTGGGGATGTTTAGCCTAGAGAAAAAGAGGCTGAGGGAGGACTTTTTAACTCCTTACAACTCTCTGAAAGGAGGGTGTAGCCAGGTAGGGTTTGGGCTCTTCCCCAGGTAATAAGTGACAGGACGAGAGGAAATGGCCTCAGCTTGTACCAGGCAATGTTTACACTGAATATTAACAAAAAGTTTCTTCAGAGAAAAGGTTCTCAAGCATTGGAACAAGTTGGCTGGGGAAGTGGTTGAGCCACCACCCCCTGGAGCCATTTAAAAGGCTGTGTAGGTGTGACACTCAAAGACATGGCTTAGTGTTGGCTTTGGCAGTGTTAGGTAACATTTGGTTAACATTTGGACTCAATAATGTTAAGTTTCTTTTCAACCTAAATGAATTATTTACAATGTGCTGTATTTTGGAACTTCTGTTGGACAACCACGTTGCTAAAAGAGGAGCATGTGCCATGCAAGCAGTGAAGATTCATTGCTTCATGGAGGCAAAAAGCAGGTTAGTGATGAAAGCATATTCATCTTTAAACCTGCAACTTGAATAAAAATTTTTGTGAGTCCTTAATATCACACAGTAAGGAGTCAGTTTTCTAAAAATCTATTCATAATTTAATGAGTCATGACTGTCAAGAATTCTGTTGTGTTCTTACATGTATTTCTACATGGGTAGAAACATTAGGGAGCTTGTGTACAAAAATGCAGATGCAAATTCATGCGATAAAAATGGGAAAAGTGGGGGAGACTGCTATATAAAAATAAATAAAAAATAACAGTACTAGAAAAATTCTTGCATGGTGATCTATTTGTTATTTGCATCTTAATAATCCATGTCTGACCCTTGACCCAAGGAAGAACAAAGTAGAATTCTTGAAAGGTCCTTGTGTAACTCCCAGTAATAGGAGGAAGACACCTCTTCTCCCAACACAATCTATTTCTCTCTTGCACAACCATTATCATTAGAAAAGTTTTCATAATGTCTGCTGTAAACAATCCCAAGAAATTCCTGAGGGAAAAAAGGACACTTTATTTTTTGTCCCATTGCTGGAAACAGGGAATGGGCAGCCTCTTCCTCCCTTTCAGCAGATTTCAGGACTTGGCAAGTAAACCTACTTCAAGTGAAAAGTAACAACTGGTTTTCTCAGGAGAAACAGAGTTATTGACAAGGGAAACTTGTTACAAGGCCACAGCCTTCTGCTTTTTAAGAAATTGAAGTATTTCAGGGTTTATGCAGTGGCTGGAAACTGTACTTTTATGGTACTGATGTCATCCCTTTATTAATTGAGAAACAATAAATGGAGGGATGAGATAGTCACTAATCACTCTATCAGCAGCATGAAAAATTCTCACTGCACTTTTCAGATTGATGTCAAGAAATGGCAACTGGATAATATCTCTTCTCAAGCTCTGTCCTTAAGCATTTCAAGTTCTCTCTATGATTTTCTTACTGTATTGTCTTAAGAGAAGCTGAGGACTGAGATATTCAAATTAATTCACTTTTCAGCTTTGCTACCTAGTGCTGCCAAAAAATCTGCTTTGTCACAGGCAGAAATGATGTAATTTGATTTGAAAATTCTATTGTTATAGCTCCATGTGCATGGCACAAAGAAGAATGAGAAGCAATTAAGGCCCAAGATGACAATAAACAAAGCCATTTAAGTCTCTAAAACTTTTTAAATGACTACTGGGCAATAGCTGTTCAACAGCTCAACTCTGAGTTTTCCAGAGAGAGTACTTTGGATAGTTTATTTATTTATTTAATCTTAGCTATATTACTTGATCTAAACAACATGATGTTATAGTTTATACTCCTTTTCTGTGACAGAATACTGAAATTTAGTCTTCAACAAATTCATGCTAAAACTCGGAGTAAATAGTAAATTTTTTTAAAAGGTTATCAAAAAAATGCCATGTTTGCCCAATATAAATTCAGAAGTTCACCTCTCCAGCAATTTATATTCACACTGTACATGGGAATGTTCAAACATTTTACTATGCTAAGCCTTTTCTGTAGGCACATGATGTGATCTGGTGATGTTCAACTAGAGCAGAGTGATGCTGGCACATGAAAATGAGTGTGGGATTGTGTGATGACATGGTTATAAAATGAAGGCTGGGATATAACAATTATCCACATAAGTAAACTAAACCACATCTGTAACTGAGGAGAAGGCAGAATACACGGTGCCAGTGAGAGAGGAAAAGGCTGTGAGAAGAGGGGTGTTCAGTGCATGAAGAACAAAGAGTGGCAAGAGTGAAGACTGTGGATGGCTGGCTTTTGGTAGGGCAGCCATGGCAGAGAGTCTTTGAGATAGGAATTATACTGGCCCTTTTCTTTGATATGATGAAGTTTGGCTTGGGGGTGGAGGCATGAGGAGGGTTTGGAACTAAAACCCTATAAAACCAGCTGTGGTCTATGCTCAGGAAGGAAAGGTTGACTTTAAAACAGATTTGCTGGAAGAATAATAAAATATGCATATATTTTTTAAATGTTAGTTGGGCTCTAGAAACCAATGTAAAACAGCTGCAGGATGGCTCAGACCAGTGTAATTAGCTACTCTGTACATTTTTCTCGTAATAGCAACTTTACCCTTATTGCAATAGAGAGCTGCATAAAAGTAACCGAGCAAGAAATTGTCTCCACAGTGTAAAGACTTCACTGTTGTGACAACTGATGTACATTAGAAACTTTCTGGTTATATAACTGTGGCGTCAGAGTAGCAAATATTCTATTCTGTATTGCTCCTAGATTCCCCATTACAGCTGTTGTAATAGCATAGTTGTATTATTTTTGGAGATCACAGACAAAACTGAATGTTATCTCAGTTATTGCTTCTTACTTAATGCTTTTTTTCATTATGTGGGTTGGCCACACTAAAAACAAGGATGATCTTTGAGTAAAGATAATCCTTCAACCAAGGAGCTTAAAAGCGAAACATATTTGCAGGCACTTAGTGAAATATCTTTTTTAGAGTTAACACTATAAACTCAGGCCCTCCACATAACACCAACTCTGTAGCTATAGTTTGTGTTTCACTGCACACTAGTATAAGGCATTTCCCTTTTTTATTCTGAGGTTAAAAGAGATACTACAGAAGGTCTCAGTTCCTAAGAGAAGTTATGCAGCTCTACTCTCCTCCATCCTGGGGCTTTTGCATAGATAAATTAGGTGTTCTGTGCTACCCAATGTTCTCACTCTGCTATTGCAAAATCACTTCACACCTAAAGTGTGCTTTATAAATAGCTTTAAGGAATAGGGAGAAGTTTATGGAGGTGCAAAAGCACAAAGGGAAGTGTTGATGACTGATATGAAACCATAGGTTTGAACACACAGTCTCACTCCCCATGTGCAGCCCACCTCCTAGAAAGGGCTTGGATGATGAGCCTGACATTGTGTGAGGGCTGGTGGGGGACCATGCACTGGATTCCTTTCTATCTTACCCTCCTTTCTGTCCTCTAGATATCTTTCCCTGATTTATGCCCTTTGAAAGAGGACTGTGGCAGGAGCTGGCACTGTGAACCTTCATGTGCTGCTCCACTAAGCTTATGTCAGACTTTTCCTTATGTTAGCCTGCACCAATTCATGTCTTTGCTCTGGGAACCCACAACAACTGGCATAATCTTGGATTAGGCTGTATTATCACCAAGCTGATTTAAACCTTTGCCAGGTTGCCCTCTTCACCTGTGTTATACCTGTGTGCATTGTAGAGTGGGGAATTGTTCCCCATAGTTCTGATTCGTGGTTCATTATTGCTCTTTACACAGGTGATGTCTGGGTGCAAAGAAATGGATCAAAGATTGCTTGCACTGTTCTTTGACCATCCATCTGCTGAATGGTTCTTGATATTCAGTTCAAAAACTAAAGAGCTCTGAGCCAGAACAGCACTTTGAAGAGCCACTTCTGGGATATCTATTCAACAACAGCAGGAAATCTGATTCCTAAGGCAGTCTCCAATGTGTAGGTATCCCTTTAAAGAACTAGGATCTTGATATACAGAGACAATATATGCATTAAAGTTATCTAATTTTTCTTTCACTTTAAAAGGGGTTTCAAAGGACCCATCTTTGCAACCCTCCATTTTAATCTGTTTCTTTATCCAAAGGAATATAGTATATTAATGTTACAGTGAGCTGAAATTAAAAATGAAGATGTGTCAAATACTCCCAAGCTTCTTCAGGCATTTTTCAATCTACTTTTTTTTATCCACCTCTGCCTTTTCAAGTGAAAAAAAAAATTGTCATTATCTTTTTTCTGCAATGTAAATGAAGTAAGACATTGTATTCTCAGTTCTGCTCTTCCTTCCAGCTGAAAGGATGGATTGTTAATTCAAATTTTCGTTTAAAGATCTAGCAGACATTTTAAAAACGTTCTTATATTTTGATTCTACATATATTATTTGAAGCCCCAGTTTTGATAATCATGTGACTTGTGTTAGATCACCAGTCATGTCAAGCCACGTCATACCAACTTCATGAAGAATTCACAGGCTCCTTATAGACAAGTCAGCAACATCAGACATGGTAGTGAAAAGTAAAATCAGAACCCTAACTTGCATGGAAGAGGCATTAATCTGTCACACTGCTCAGCCTGGAACAAGTGATGGGAAAGAACCCTCTGCAGACAGTCCAGAGGACAGTAATAGGAAGGAAAAGCATTACTCTTGAAGAAATCTGTAAAGAATTGGGGTTGTTTAGATGCAAGAAAACTCAGAAGGAGGCACTGCAGCAGTGCTGTAGCACAAGCATTGTCTAGGTCCCTGCTAGGTAAGGTGCAAAGAATATTTAAATCATGTCCTGATGGTAAAGATAGTGAAGCTCTTCGTGCCTTGACCTTCAAGACTGGAAAACAGCCATCATAAATCTCAGCTTTCAACAAGAAATGAATGGGATTAAGAAACAATCCTCAAAAACAGTACTTCCTTAGGCTAGTTATTTACCCAGTTTATGTCTCTTAACATACTTACTGTTTTCTCCAATCATAGAGTCATAAAATAGATAAAGTTGGGAAAAACCTTTCAGACCATCAAGTCCAACCACCAGGCTAACACCATGTTCACCATTAAATAATGTCCTCGAGTGCCATATCCACATGGTTTTTGAACACTTCCAAGGATGGTCACTCCCCCACCTCCCTGGGCAACCTGTTCCAATGTTTGGTCATGCTTTCCACTAAAATAATTCCTAATACCAATCTAAGCCATCTCTGGTGCAAATTGAGGCCGTTTCCTCTTGACCTGAATATTGAATTAATATTTTCTCTTGCAATGTAGATACACTAGCTTTCACACTCACCTGCTAAACCTGCTTCTTTAAAAAAAAAAATAAAGGATACCTGCTGGGTGAATACATCGCATCTTACCTTGGGAACAGCTGTGCAACTGAACACAGGGTAAGGCAAAGAGCAGCTCTGTAGCAGCCAACAACCCAGGCCTCCTCAGTGGTATTACTGAAGGCATTTCTTGCAAGATAAAGAGCATCATCAGCAGTTCCTAGGTAACAAAGAGGAAAGGATTTCTGTCCCTCACCAGGAGGTGTGATTATTGAATCGTTCTGAGCAGATACCAATAAGTCAAGCCCTGAGGCTGCAGCATATGCTATTCACCCATTAACCAGTTTTCTTCCTGTCTGGCCAATTCTGCCTGCAGACCTCCTAACCCTTCCTCCACCTCAAATCCTAATGTCTAATTTACCAAATTTATCTGAAAGATGAGCAACAGAGGAGACACCTGTCAGCTCAAGGCAAGGCTGGGTGGGAGGCTGCCTGTCCTTAGAGAGGCTATGAACAATGATGGAGCTAAACTTGGAGGGGTAAATTCTTCTGATGTGACAATAATGATGGGTGAGGTACATATTGTTGGCTCTTAACCCAGAATGACAACACAGCATAGTGGGAGTGTTGTGATGGAGATGCACTGAGCCAGGTGCCTGAAAACTCAGCCATGTCATCTGGATTGCAGTCAGGGCTCCAAAGGCAAAACACCAGTTGTCTCTCTTCACAAGCACTCTCACTGTCAGCATCACCGAGGTGGTGACAGAGGAATCAGAAAGTGGGAGATGGAGGCCAGCTGCCTTTAGCCCTGAGGTAGCACACTTTTAATTGAGGACTGCCTGGTGCTGCCATGCTGAACTGCAGTCCTCCTCTTGCCTTAGCGTGAGGTAAGGCTCATTTGCCCTGATGCTAATGCAAGAATAAATTGAGGTCTTCATGGCACAGTTTCTCATATTTATCAGAAGACTCAGAGCTGTTTAACAAGTGACATTTTTTAAAAATGCATAAAACAGAGACTTTGTCCTTTATACTCCTTTGACACCTCCATTGCTGAGAATCACTCTGTACCCTGAAACACCACACAACAAGGTACCACCTTGTGCTGACACTGCTAAACAGTGCTGCCGTGCCCTGCTGGCTTGTTGGCAGTGCACGCTTGTGACAGCTTCCAAAAACTCCTTCACAGAGCCAGGATCCAGCAATTCACTAATGCCTTTGCTGACACCTCTCAGAGTATCATGCTGCCCAGGTACCCGCTCCACAGGGCGCAGTCCCACGCAGCTCTAGGCAAGCACATGACTCAGGGATGAGATGCTGCCAGTGTGTTATGCCTGAACAGATTTCTTTTTCTTTCTTTTTTTTTTTTTCTGTGAGGCTTAGGAAGCTTAAACACCTTCTGTTTCACTTTTACAGCATGCAGTTCATCCAGTTTGGCACATACACACAGATCTGGCTAACCTGAACAGTTTCTGTAGGTTATTTGTGCTTCCCTCTGAGGGGGTTTAGGAGGCCCTGCTCAGCTCTTTTTGTCCTTACAGTTTCCTGTTCCACAAGTCCAACTTTCTCTCAGCAACTCAATCTCTTCCTTTGCTTTTATTTACTCTAAAGTGCAGCCTGCACAGTTTGATCTTGTTCAGGTTAGGAGGTGTCAGCTCTCAGTCTGAACTTAGTAAGTCCTCTCAATTCATGATACAGCTGCCTTTACACAATGCCATTGTTTTTCTAGGCTTTCTGGGGAAAACGTGCTGTTCCTGTGAATTATGGTTGGGTGCTTTAAAAAAGAAAACAATTTCCCAAATTTTCCTTCCTAATGCTTTGCACTCTTCTTTTGCCCAAGTAAGAAGGATTAAGTCATTTTACTCTGCTTCCTTTCTCAGAAGAAAAGCAAGCATGAAAATACAAATTATCTAATAAAGGGTGGGTTTACTTTTCTTGACTAGGGTAATAGGAAGGTCTCTCTCCAGATTCTGAAATTAAAATTGCAGGAATTTATATTATATTCTATGCAGCTAATATTCGCCATCAGTTCTAAAACTGTGTAGGGCAACAGTTATATCCACACACAGAGTTGTGGGTTAAGTAACAGGGAGGAGAACATGGCAAACTACAAAACTGAGGGATTTTTTTTTTTTTTACTGTAATTCCTATGATCAGTTATGGGGGGCTCTTTATGCTTATTAAAGCCTTGTTATAAAGGTGAGGTGATGCCTCCTGTTCTGTGTTCTGAGCAGCAATCCCATCACACATAGCCAGTGGCTAACAGACTTTAACAGGAAATAGACTGCCACAGAAAATTCAGACATTTTTGATAACTATTTCCTTTCCCAAAATTAGACCCTTAATAGAATGATCTTGGAAATTTTGACCTACAATGACACAAGTTCTCACCAGGGAGACAAAACAAGCTGCAGGATCCTTAAGGAGTGCAGGAACTACTTCCCACTATGGAAAGATCAAGAGTCTCACATTTAACTTGCCTTTCTTCCCCTCCTGATTATTCAGAGAACCAGCCCAGCCTTAAGGTTTCTCACATGTCCCATCTCCACTCCTTGTGGGTGCCCACAGACCCTGCTTGAGCCCAGCCCAGGCAGCTCTTGGCACAGTGGCACAGCCTTGGCAGAGCACCAGCACATGCCACAGCAAGCAGCTTCCTATCTGCTGCCTTCACCCCCCTCCACTTCTCTCCTCCTTTCTTTCATTTCTTCATAAAAAATACCTTTGGGCCCCTCAGCCCCTAAACAATCATCTGAAAAAGAGAGAAGTGATGGGGTCTATAGTGAAAACTGGTAAAAAGTAATTAAGCAGCTGCCAGTGATGTCTGCTTTCTACATTCCCAGCAGCTGAATTTTGCATCCTTGCTCTTCTCCCTCTGTCCCTCCACTGCCCTATAATCTGCCATGATCTATTACACTGAAAATTGTAGTCAGTGTTCCTCATCAAGGCAGAGCCTGTTGATTTTGCACTTAAATATAGCTGAAACCACCCAGACTGTCCCCACGAGCACAAAGTGCCTGACCCTCCTAGGTGTCCCACACACAGCAGAGGTTGAGCCTCCTGCCCCACTGCACAGTAGTGCACCTGTAGGTGGCTGCATAAGTGAGATTATATCATGGTTAGGGTTTGGGGTTTTTTTTAACATCACAGATTTTAACTCGTTTCTTCATGTGATACCAGGTATTCTTCTGTTTCTAAGGCAATTGTTAATTTGAAATTTTGATAATATATTGTGTTTGTTGTTCTGATTTGATTCATTTTCTTTAGCTGTGTCTGCATCTAATAGTAACTTGCTATTTTTAGCATTGGAAATATTTTTAATACAGTCAAACTGCTCCCTTCACAGAATCTCTACTCATCTTTTACCACTTTACTATGATGGCTCAACAAAATTAATCAGTAATTACATTGAATATTAATTTTGTCCACAATATGTAGTTCCAGATGTGGTCTTTGAACTATGCAGGATCTACCAGATACTGTGCTGTATTTGTTCAAGTCTTTCTGTCTGTAAAATTACAACATTGCAGTGTAAAAAGTACTACTCTACACCACCACATCAGATTATAATGCAAAGGTAATAAATTGAAGAAACCTCTAAGAAGGCTGTCACCATTCTCTTTTGCCACAGGATATACTAGAATTTTTTACTTCTAAAATAATTTTTCAGCAAAATATTAAAGAATCCAAGCACTAAGCAGCATTTACATATTACTCTTTCATCAGTTGTCTTTAAAAAAAGCTTACATAAAACTGCACATATGAAACTTCAAACTAACATTATTCCCACAGATATTTTCAATTTCGATTGAGGTAAATAAGTGATAAACTGAAAAATAATAATAAAATTCTCCACATTCAAGTCTTTTTGAGAAAATGGATGAATCTGCTCAGGATCCAGGGCAGGAGTGGTCAAGTTCAGAGGGGAAAGATTTAGATTTGGTGTTTCCTTCATGCATTTATTCTTTTCAAGGCATTAATACTGCCAAAGGATGGTTTCCTCCTTGTGTAGGACTGGTAATTTTCACCATAGAAATGATACAAAATTTCTTTCTTTCTGATCACAGTCACAGTAGTATCAATTGAGTTTAAAAATCACCAAATATGTCTAATCTTGGATTATTTTAGTCCTTTCAACCCTGAATACAATGGGAATGGAGATGGTGCAAGACTCATTAATTCATATGAATTTGCTTCTGAGCAGCTGTAGGCACCTGAGAACATGAGGTTGCACATATTCCTCCCAAAGCTTTGATTTACTTCAATCCCATTTTGCCCAGTAACTCCTTTCTTTCACCTCAGACAGTTCTGGCTTCTCCACTCTGTCAGTAAATGCCTTGTTCAAGTGGGGTTAATACATTGAGTTTTGGCTTGGAAAATTTGTCCTTTCCCAACCCATTTTGGCAGGGAATGTTACTGACACTTCTTTAGCTTCTGCCATAGGTTTTGCTCCTTTCATCTCTCCCAAAAGATGACTCTTTAGGGAAAAGAGGTCACATGGCCAGAACATGAGTAAGAAACTGGCAGTGACAACCCATCCTTACCCAAATCTTACATTTCCTCCCTCTCCTCCTAAGACTGTAGTTGCCTTTCATATGACCTGCATGTGCTTCTGGCATCCCAATGCCTGAAATCACCACACTGGACATCAGAGACTCTCTGAGACTTTTGCTCAGAAACCACAAATTTGTAGAGTTATGGAATTATAGAATGGCAGAACTAAGGTTGGAAAAGACCTCCAAGATTTTCAAGTTCAGCCTTTGACCAAAACCCTAGAATCTCTGAAACAGTGGTTTCTGTCAAAACCCAAGGAACTCCAAGGCACAGCAGGTTGCCTGCTCTCTGGTTTCCTGCTTGTGTTAAAGTTTGCTGCATGAGGAAAAATCCAGCAACACTCCATCCAGGCTGAGGAGGGATTTGAGAGCTGAAGGATCTGAACACGAGGGACACACCCCTACGAAATAAAGGAGGGAAAAGGTGGAAGCATGCCTGGAGGTACTGCACAAGCAAAGCACTTCCCTGCACTTTAGAGCCTGGAGTTATCATCTCATATTTGAAATAAGAACACACAAGTGAGCAACAAAAGATCAAAGAACACTTGTTGCTGATAACTGACCCTCTGCTCTGGAATGTCATGACTATGGCTGTAGCGTTAAAATATAAGTCTAAAAGAAGAAAAGAAAAATACATTTTGTCTTCTTAAAGCCAGAGATCAAGCATGTAATATTTTTTTATAATGTAATGTAAGTTTTAGAGCTGATGTCACTATAGGTCTGTAACATATGTAACCACTATCATCACAACCTCAGCCAACCCTGTTCTCTGCATTGTACTACGAAGAATAAAAGCTGGCTAATGACTTCCCATATCTCTTTCTGCAGCAAGAATCTCTCTGAAGCAGGCTGCTGAAAATAATAAAATCAAGCAGCTGCCTACTAAATACCAACAGCTGCAGAAGTGCCTTGCTGAACCATGGGTAGTACGTGCAACTGGCTTTATGTAGAGTTGCTTGAGAAGGAGATTTGTTAGACAGACAGGCACAAACAGAAAAGGGAAAAATTTTCCTTCCTGGTGCAGTTTTTAAATCCCCTCTCCCCCTTCCTTTCATGGCTCAATTTGCTTTTTCATATTAAACAACAGCAGAAATCCATATGATAATATCAAACATAAAATCTAGAGAGAGTTTCTCAAGTCCTCCCTTGTCTGGGCAATCCCTCCCTGTCCCCAAAAGAAGAAATGATAGGAGCTTCACATTTTGAGCTTGCATGCATGCAGTCTCTCTGTGAGAGTGATGGCTGTGACAAGGATTTGTTGGGGCCAGCAGACACAACTCACCCATGGCTGGTGGTGCCACTGCACAGGACAGGGTCACACGTGCAAAGCTCAGCTGCAGCTCAGGCTTCCCAAAAGCAGCAGCAGCAGCTCACGTCTCAGTGAACAAAACCTACCACTGCTGAAGGGAACATGAGAAATAGCACCTTTTTCAGGCCCCACTGCTTTTATGGCCTGTCAAAGAAATCTCTGACTAATAGCAACCACTGGAGAATTCTAAGGACCTGCTACTTACACAGACTCACATATTTTGAATATTTGCAGTAATCTGGGGATTTGAGCCCTTGTTAATATTTTCCAATCTTGATATTTTAGGTAATGTCAGATCTGTGGAAGGTTAAGTTATCTGAAATTGTCTTTAACTCAAGATAGGTTATGAAACAAGCAAAATCCAAATTCAAAATAAATCAAGGCAAAAAAAAAGGATTATAAAGACACAGACATACAGAATTAAGTGGAAATAAGTTGCTGATAACTTAGGTCAGGTTTAAGGGACTATCTTGCCCTGGATGGTTCAGCTCACAAGCTGACAGGCTCTTCACAATCTTCCCAGCTGAGGATTTCTCACGACTTGTAATTAGAGAAGGGATTCAGCATCTGAAAAACAAGAGTGTTTAAAATGCTGGTCAAAACCCTGGGTAGATCTTCTCTGTAGATCAACCCATACTTTTCATAAAGACCTGCTAAGTGGCTACCAGGATCCTTTCCTAGAATCACAGAATCAAAGAATGGTTTAGGTGGCACCTTGAAGGTCACCTAATTCAATTTCCCTGCTGTGGGTAGGGACACCTTCAAACGGACCAGGTTGCTCAAAGCCCCACCCAGCCTCACGTTGAAGACTTGCAGGGATGGGACATCCACAACTTCCCTGGGCAGCCTGTTACAGTGCCTCACCACCCTTAAAGGACTTTTTCCCTAATATTTAATCTAAACCTAGTCTCTTTCCATTTAAAACCATTTCCCCTTGTCCTGTCACTATCTTTCTTTGAAAATAGTCTTGCTCCATCTTTCCACAAATTTCCCTTCAGGTACTAGAAGGCCTCAATTAGGTCACCCCAAGGCCTTCTCTCCAGTGCCAAAGCAGACACTCTGCTACACAAATTTGACATGAAAATGTATTAATTAAAATCAGGAAGGTGAGAGTGATGAACTCCCTGAATCCTTCAGGTCCCAAGAAAAGATAATTTCACATTTGACCCCTTCATTCCTTAGTTTTTCAGGTCTTGACAGGTTTATCAGAAGGCCATGCTCTGTGCAAGTGCTCCATACTGATTAATGGTGGAAGGACTGGGAAGTTGGTGTGGTGTCCACAGCAGGACTGCAGCTGCTGAGCCCAGGCTGTGCTGAGCACACCAGACTATAGAGACCTGTGTTAAACCCAGATTATTAACAGTGGAAAACTCCCTGATTCCCAGACCATCCAAACAGATTTCATACAGTCAGGAAGCAAATTATAAATCCAAAGCACACACCTACTGATCCAGACCTGCCGAGTGTTTTCCATGGTGTTATGCTCTTACCTGTCCAAAGGGGAAGAGAGATCCCTGTGTAGGAGAGAGATATAAAATGCCAGTGAGGGAGTAACAGCAAATTTTTTCTATCCTGTTGAAGGTATCAATTTGCCTCCTCAGTTTACCAGCCACTGCCCTTCACCCCAGAACAAGAGGATGCAACCAAGACAGATTTGCCTGCTGTGCTTGTACAAACCTCTTTTGAAGTGATGATACTGCACTCCTCTACCCAACTAGCCTGAACAAATAGACCTTTAAAATGAATGAACCATTTTATCCTTGACCTCCTGGGAGGGATTAGACACAGTAGTCATATTTAGGAGGAAGTCTAATAGGTTTATTCCTGTAATACAGAGATCTCTGCTAATTTTTATGTAGTTTCCCAGAGAGAGTACATAGACACAAATTGAACAGTCCCAGTGGATTTTGTATCAGAGATACAAAAGTAGAGGATCTGGCTTGAAACTCTCCCACAAAGGCTGGCTCTTGAGAACCTTTGACAACCTCATTGCTCCCACCTGATCTCTCAGGGTGGATGGTTCCTGGACCCTTGCTTCTGGCACACAGTGAAAATCCAGTTAGGGGAGTTTATTTAAGTGAGATTAGCACTAATTAATAAATGTGAAGATGAATTGAGATGGGATGAGTATTTTATTAGACATCTGTAAGACAACAAAAAACAGATGTGATTTCCTCAAAGCTTTCCCCCACACGATATGTACCAACCTCTCTTTTACATACTCATGTATAAAATGGTTTGATTTTGCTAGGCCGTAGCATGATGAAATCATGTTACAATAAAGTACATTCTGAGAACTCAGAGTTAATTAGGAATGACATCCACAGCATAGGCAACCTGGTTATCCTTTAAGGAAATGGCAGAATGCCATTTTTTCTTCAGCAGTCTTCTGTCTGTCTTCAGTGATATTGCCTAGTGGGAAACAGAGTCTTCTAAACAATTTCCCAGTTCTTCCAAATATTCTTGTCTAATAATCCACATGACATCATCCAAAAGTGTTATACTCTTTAGGTGCCTGGCTAGTGCTCATCTGCCGTAATGCCTTACTTGCCATATTTTTTATTTTGATAAGTAGAGTGTTTAAAAAAATAGTCTCAGCATGAAAATAATTCTGGCCACTGGCCTGTCAAGAAGTGTCCAATTACCCGGTTGGAATACCTGATTAGACAGATTTTAGTCTTCCTCCAGCCAAAAGAGAAGAAATGTTCTGGATTTATAGAAGTACAAATCTAATCAAAACCAGGCCCTACCTTCTATTCATACTCCGTTTATTCTCCACAGTTGCACCACATCTATGCCAGGCTCTACCTACCATCATTTCAAGACTGTAAATTAACAAGTAGAAAGTAATTTGTGCTGCTAAGTTTATGTGCAATTTTGGTTCCAGAGTTTTATTGTAACCTAAGAAACAAAAACTACTGGGCTAAGGGGAATGACATGGAAGAAACATTCACAGATAGATTCACATCAGGCTGAATTATATCATTTACCCAACAGTGATGTCTGCTGAGTTGTAACAGACAATAATGCAAGTGTAACAAAAAGGAGACCATTAAAATGAGATCCTTCTCATCAAGTGCTGTTCTTCACAATCTCCCTTTCTGCCTGTCCTTTCCTGCCTTGTTAATATCACATTTGTTAACCAGGTGTAGAAGTCATATATCATTCATCTATGGAAGCAAGGATAAAAATAATGGCACTACTTAATAATGTCAGATCATTTCATGGAAGAAAAAGCTCAGGTAAAATGATTCAGGAAAGAATTTTATCTGGAGTCAGATATTCACTATAATTCAGTGAATAAACAGATAGTATTTCTACCAGTTATCACCTGGGGTGTAGCAACACAGACTGTTCAGAAGACTTGCCTTGCCCAGATGTTGCCATCCACTTTTCAGAATTCATCATCCTCCATCTGTGAATAAAAACAGTCCTTTCATAGTGTTTCTGTAATTTTGTCCTGGAAGTTTTCATAATCAGGTGAACTGAATAAGAACATGTAACCTCAGGGTGACTTTAAACCATGATATGGTGGTTTAAATGATGTTTCTTTAAATTATATTTCAATGTGGCAACATTAAACTGATATAATGGACAATCTTGCCTCCAAGCTCAGCCCCTTACTCACCAGTCTGACTGAGTTTCTTCCTGAATCTGGATACAAAGCACAACGGACTTGTCTACTTCCAGAAAACATATTAATAATCCCCAGCCAATTCTTCATCCTCTAGTCAGAGGCACAGCGTGTATTTTCTGCTTTGGTCAGGATCATTAAGGCCATCTCTATATTCTTTTTCTCCTGTTTCTTCTTCCCAAATTTAGTGAAATTTAGTCTTTGTAGATTTCTGTCCAATTAGAGTACACAAATTCATAGAATGATATATGAGTTCTGTTTTTAAAGAAAGCAACACCCTGAAATATCAGCCACTTTTCTTTGTGCAGTTGCTATGCAAATATCAAAACATCTTTCCCAAGTCCATTTTCCTGGCCAAGGCATCACATTCAATGACATGCACCATTTGTTTGTTAAACCACATCAGTGCTAAGCACATTTTATGATTTTAATAAAGCCCTGAGAAGTGGTTGAATGATATGGCAAAAGGTGAGAGAACCTGGACAGAAGAGAGGAACAAGTAAAGAGAAGCTTCATCTTCTGCTCTTGTTGTGCATCCCCTGTACATAGCACAGCTCATGAATATGATTCCCTGTAAATTCCAGCTGTCACAGAGCCATCAGTGTCTTCATGCTGAATATGAATTTCTTGCTAAACCACTCACTCATCTCAACTCTATGTAATGCTCATGTTGCTAAATGACTGCATAAAATGATTTCTTTAATACTTGTGAACTGTGCTACATGTGGAGCAGTATTTCCACAGAGATCTGAAATTTGCTACCTTAGCAACAACATCATATTAATTTAATGTCTGTGTTTACTTTGACTTATTTCTTCAGATGTTTTACAGGAGTGAAAATATATTGATATATTCCCAGTTCCTAAATCTGAGATTTTAGGTTATGCAAGAGTCAAGATAGTTGATAATATCATAAGCAGGTCACACTGCTATTCACCTCCAGCTCACCTGAGCAGAATCCTCTCAAGCTCAGATGACCACAGGCTGATATAATTCCAAGCCAGCCCAAATAGGATTTGGCCTTCACTGAGATTTATAGATTATTTCCTTTTCAGGAAAGAGCAGTTCTGTGCAGGATCAATTTGTCACAATCTGTACTGTTCAGCTGTCCACAAGTTACACTAAAATGACACTTCCAACTATGCTGTATTCCAGAACTTATAAAATTAATTTAATTTAAAATGTATGTTAATTAACACTTTTATTTTGGACTTAGATTAAGAGTAAATGAAACATGTTAAGGGCTTAATATCTTCCACACCACCTGTGGGGTGTCTGGGAGTTATTCAACTCTACATCATAGTTCTACCTACAGATTATCTAGAGGAGAAATCCTCTTATAATACCAATCATTTAAGAGATATCTTAAATCAGAACTAACCCTGAATTTTAAGACAAGGATTAATACAACATGTTTTGTCAAAAAATTATATGTTTCAAACAAATCAACGTGTTATAAAGAATATTAATCTCTTTTTGGCAACCCTGGTCAAAGCAAACTATTCCTTTTGTATTCTGTGTTTGTCAGAAAGAATTTGGTATATCTTTTTTTAATGTAAAAACGCACCAGGACAATCAATACCTCAATAAGCATCTCTTATCACTGAGAGAGAAGATGTGAAACTGAAAGCAGCAGAAGCATGCTGTCACCTGCAGCCCCAAAGAAGTCAAATATATCAGATATCACAAAATATTCTAACTTGAAAGGGATCCACAAGAATCATCAAGTCCAATTCCAAACACTAGAAATTACAGAAATGATAAAATCAGGACCATTAGGTTTGTTCTGGTTTTTTTTTGTAAATGGCATTTGGAGCCTCAGCCTCACCAGTGCCCATGGTGTTGTTTTCCCTGGGTTACCAGTGTGATTCCACCTAGCACACATTCACATGGTATCACAACTCTGCTGGGAACCAGCAACATACACAACTGATATTGAGTGATTAATTTTGTTTTGTTTTGTTTTGTTTTACTTCTGAGAGGTGCTTCATTATCTTCAGGGACAGATTGTTTTATTGGTTTCAAGCAGCAATGAAAAGACAGAAGTGCAGTACTTTGATGTGTGCACAGGAATGAGATAAATCCAGAGCACAGGAAAAAGCAGCAATGCTCCAGTGAGTGTTTCCAAACCATTTAATTAAACTTTGCACTGTCTTGCAGTCACACATTTCAGGGGGTGACCTGAAGCTTCTGAAACACTGGAGCAGAATTTGCTACTCTGTTCATGTCTTTCCATTTTTAAGAGAGGACCAAAAGGGTCTCAGCACCAGCAAGCAAGAGGGATGTGGACTTTTGGCTTGAGCTGACTGGCACAGAAGTGAGGCTCAGGCAGGACTCTTTGTCAGTCTGTTAACATCAGCTGAAAACAGCAAGGCTGCATCATGCTTCCTAACTCACCTCAACAGGGCAGACAGGGGAAAAGGAATTATCACTGCTTAGCAACAGCATTTCAGATGGGTTGTGCCACTCGGCAGGACCATGATCCCTTCCACCCCACCGGGGGCAAGGAGGCAAACACATCAAAAAGCAAATGCATAAACTCTACTGAAGCTTTCATGAGGCTCCATTCTAAAGCAATGCCTCAAAAGTTGGTCCTGGTGTTTTTCAGAGATGTGAGAGAGTGACTGGATTTTTGCCTGTTGGTTTGTTGGGGCCTGTTGGGGGTGGGGAGAAAGCTTGTGCTGTTAACAACTAGGAGATATGAAGAAAAAATTAAATAAAATCCTGTTCTCTAAAGCAGCTGGAGGCAGAGCATGGATGTACACAGATGGAGCTTCTTACTCCACCTTGCAGAAGGGAAAGCACTGGGATCAGAAGAGGCAGAGCAGACTTACAGCTGTTGCTTACTTCTAAGATGATGAACACAGGTTCCCTCCTTTTCCTGGGTGCACACACACAGTTCCCCCCTGTGCATCTACTGGCTCCAGAAACTGTCCCAGAAATCCATACTGTCACTTTGATTCAAGGTGACAAAGTCAGCAAAACGCAGAGCAAAGTGGCAGCTCTGGTTCTGCTCCAACCAGAAGGAGCAGCATCAGCAAATTCTTAATGCCCCATTGACTTCTGCATGATGGCAATACAGATGGTGCAATGAAAAAACAGCAGTGGGAAGAGCTACATAAACCCTAGAATTTTAGGATTGTTCTGCAGAGTTCCATCCTGTTGAAACACATCTGTTCAGCTACAGAGACAAGCTGTGCTAGCTGCAGATTGATCTAAAATAGTCTGAAGAAGGGATGCTACAGCCTGCACTAGCACGAGTGGGGAGCTAAAACAAACAGCACAAAACACCACTCAGGGTTTGATTTTGGACTATCTTTGACTCACATTAAAGGAGTAAAGCAGAACAAATAGCCTAAACTGCCCAGTGAAGTGCATCAGAAAACAAGTCCAGCCACACAGTACTAGTCTAGTCAGGGATTATATAGGGGTCTATCAAGTTGATTTAATACCCATCTGTATTCTGCAACAATTTTCTCTATAAGAAAAGGGAATTTAAATAAGTTGCTTCGCCTCACAAACATTTCCTAATGAGCCATATCCTGCTGTTTATTTGCATGCTGAATTTCTTTATAAAGTTCACAGATATTTAACCTGGAACTGTGGCACGTTTAGGGCTCTGAAAGTTACATTAGGAAAGGAACATAATGATGAATATCTCTCCTTTGAGCAGGTAGAATTAGAGACTACAGAGGGGGCTGGCAAACAGCAGCACCTACGAACTGCAGCTACTGAAGTCTGCAAACAGATATTGCAGATCTCTGCCTTCTGTGTATGGGGAGAAGCACGTCTGCATCTCCATTCAACAGGGCCCTTTGCAGTCCTGCCCTGTAACTCTTGTGCTGCCTGCAGGGCTGCTCAGACCTGGGGATAACTCATGGGAATATCCAGGTAATGCAACCAGGCACAGACCAGAGTTCAAATGCTTTAAAAGGCCAAACCTTGAGCACTTTCACTGGTGCAGCCCCTGCTGCACTCTTGGGATTTGTCTTAATGTTTCTTGGAGGAAAAAAAAAAAATCCAGAGAAGAAAATAAAAAGCTTAAATAAAACTGTATACACCCCAAAAAAGAGAAAATCCTAGTAAGAAACAAAAAAGTGAAATATCTCCTATCACAGACTACATATTAGCTAGAAGTTATAAAAAACAGTAAGAAAAAGGCACTGCTTCCCACAACAGGAGAAAGGTTTTAATAGTAAATTAATCCCATGTAATGAGTTTATTAATGATCAAGATAAAGGGAAAAAATTAAATGGAAAATTTGTCCTCAGCTGAAAATCATTTAGCCCAGTGTGGACCAAAGAAGGAAACAGAAGGGCTCTTTCCTCAGTCCAAAACAACAAATGTAATGCATGCCCAGTAATCTATATGTGTAGGAATGATGTAAAGCCCTAGGATGAGTCCAAACAGACTAAAATGGTCTCAAGAGCAACAAAGGATCCCTGTGAAAAGCCAGTGAACCACATCATTAACAGGAATTGGATGAGGTGGGTAATATATACCTACATGCACACAGCCACAGATAACATTCTCCTTTATTATGACTTTTTTAAGCCCTTCATACAGCTTCATAATCATGTGTCCATTCTAATCACTTATTATTTTAAAAAAGTTTCAATGGAAGTGGTGAAAAATATATCAAAAATGGTCCCTATAGAAGACATTAAAAATACACTTGTCAGAGAGAAGCAAAAAACATTACAGACAGTGAAAAGGTGAATCAGATACTTCCAATTTTTAAAGCAGACACTCATGTCTCCAGCTGCCTTACTAAAAAGTAAGTGAAAATGTAGTTAATCTGAAGAACTGATTTTTTTAAAAAATCAGAGTAATCCTATGCAGATCACTACCACAACTCAAAAAAGGTAGTTGGATTTATAGAACAAAGGCAGCAGTGGCCTAGTTAAGTTTAGAAACAACAAACAAACACCCAAAACAAAGATTCAGATATGCAGAGAAGTGAATCATTTAGGACTGGGTGAGAAAAAAAAAAAAACGAAACCACTTTAAAATAAGTATTTAATTAAAACTTGGCCAGACAGGATTTCTAGTGACTTCCTCTAAAGAATCTGACTGCTTCGAGAATGCAAGAGCAGAGTGACAGCTTCCCCTGGAGTGATGTCTGCTCTTTCTGCCTGTGCTCCTGTACTGGGTAATTGGGAATTGACATAAAATTCTTTGACTTTAATGACGAAGAAAAATAGTGCATATTCTGCTGCATCTTCTTAGACAACAATATAAGCAGTTAAGGTTTTGGGAAAGCTTTTTTCTACTCGATTTTTATTCCCTGCTGTTTCCAGAACAATAATAAACATACTGATTCTTCACTGGACAGTACTCTGCCCCTAAAATTGTTCCCTAGCACAGAGCAGTACAAAAGAAGGGCAACTCAGTTTCCCCATATATTGCATAGGAAAAATGTATGTTTACCAGGGTTTTTTCCACAGTCATCATTTTCAAAGATACCAGGAGAATACAGATGTTGATTTATTGACTATATTAATGTACAGGATATTTCTTAGCACTATAATTTAACAGCCAGCTGAATTTCCATTTCGAAAAATCTTAAGAACACATTCTCACTTTCTTACAGAAAATGCAAGTGAAAATAAAGGGGGGAAATTATATAGGCAATCCCAGAAGAAAAAAAAATCATATATATCTATATATATATATCAGGAAAAAATGCTATTAGTTGCTAGGTGACAGATTTTTACCTATTCTGTCAGAGTGTTTGCAAAATACTTACAGCCAAGACCATGAAAGTTTCAGCTTCTCATCAGTTCTATATCAGGTGAAAATTTTCGAAGATATAAAATCATGCTTGAGAAGCAATCCAGTGTTGCAAGCACCAGCTAAATAATGCAGGACAACCTATTAAAGTTAGAAATGCAGATGGAAGATTATGAAATGAGATTAAATTGATTAACATCTCATGCATATTGTGGGAGAACAACCAAAAGGAAAGATAAAACTGCTCGATATTCCTCACGCTCGCAGGTGAGGTGCTCTGAATTTTCAGCACAAGGTGAGAGCAGGAGATACCATTTTAGCATTCACACACAAGTCAAACATCATGAAGTTGGATGATAGCAGTTCTCCAGTGCAGCAGCACATAAAATACAGGGCAGACTTGTAGGAACTACATTACCTGAAACAAAAAAGCAGTTGGAAGGATTCTGGAAAAGAGCAGAGAAATGGTGCCATGGATACCAAGACTTTTTTAATGCAAACAATTTAAATCACTGTATATACCTTGATTAAGGGATTACTGAAGCGAGACACAGTGAAATGTCAACGTATTAAAGCAGAGAGATGTACAGAAATCAAAATTTAATTACATTTTCTTCTTCCAATGGATTGTCTTAACTCTGAAAGCAGAGTTTTGACATGTAAAAATCAACTAAAACACTCACATTCTTTATTAAGATACATAAAAATTAATATATGAAATTAATATTAATTTTTTTTGCTTTGATGAATTATGTACATTCCCCATAAAGTTATATTTGATCTAGTCATGCAGACCCAGAAAAGGGGGAACTGAAAAACAAGAAAAATAATTTTCATACAAAATGAAATGTGCTGTGACAATTACTCTCCAGAACTTAACCTCAGTTTGTGACACCACTACCACTTTACTGAAAACTGGCAGCACAGAGAACAAAGGCAGTGCAACCCTCCACTCTGGCAGGGATCAAACATCGTGACTGCCCTGACCTGCACGGAGGTGCCAGCCTGAGCCTTGAACATTTGCTGGCAGCATTCCTGCCTCTTGCACCTGCTGGCAGAGGAGGAATCACCAATGAAGGGGCCAGTCCCTGTAGCTTTCAAAATGTAGATACCAGAAAGCATATATTGAATAATCTCCCTTTTCAAATAATTTAGCAGAATTATGGTGGTGTGCTACACCTCACAGTAAGAGTTGGGTACTTGGTGGCTACAGGAAAATAACTGGATTCTCTTGGCTCTCTGAGCACAAATGAGACAAACCATAAAACAGGAATTAAATCTCATTTAAAAAGTGCAGTACATTAGTGCCTGATTGCTTTCTTAATCACTTTTGTTCTGTACAGAGCATCTTTTTTAATCATTCTTTTACCCTATACGTAACAAGTCCCATATAATTATACTGCTTTAACATTATATTCTTTTGGGTTAAGGAAGTACCTCCTCTGCTCTTAGTGACAATTATTCCACTCTGTGAAAGAAATTGGTTACTTCTTCCCAGCAACAGAGCTGACGTCCATTGTGATACCTAAAATATTGCTTGATTAGTTAAATGGTGATCATTTTCAGAAATCACTATGTGATAATTATCTACCTATTTTGGTATCATGCTTTTAATGAATTTGTCTCCATACATGAGGTCTAAAAATTCCTTGTTAGGCTTTAAGCCTAAATCTTAAAAAATAATGGAAACTGCACCAAATTCTTTGCTTAGCACAAAACTCAGTTCTGTTTATCTTCACTGTCACTTGCCACCTCTGAAAATGGCTCCCAATTACAAGTTTCTTTCATCATATTTGAACGCAATTTTTAACTCTGTAACTGTCTTAATGTTCACCAAATCTTACCTGTCTGTGGCTACATGGTGGGGTTTGATGGTCCTGCCATGATTGCAAGTAGAATTCTGGAAATTTCTGGAAACAATTAGCAAAGTGCCAATAAAAAGAAATGCCTCTGCCAGCATCAGCCATGAAATGAATGAATAAATAGGTGATGCCTAAGCTCTTCTCTCTTTGGAGGTTATTAGTGCTGAAAAATCAGGAATGCTATAAAGTCTGTGTGCAGAGTTTTAAATGGTGGAGGCTGCATTGCTGCCGACTGCAGTACTCTGCAGTTGGAGTCCTGCTCTCTCTGAGGAGGTTTTATAGACAACAAACAAACAAATGAAGAAAACATACTTGTAAAAAGTATGCATTTTCCATTTACAGGAAAAATTACCAAAACTGAAAGAAGTTTGACAAACCATGGGGCCAAGTTCCCCATGGTTCATAAAAGCTCAGCGTGCTCCATTCTGAAGCAGGATGTCTTTGATCTTTCATGTAAATATCACTGAATCAGTATGTCCTGTTTCACTTTGAGGTTTGACTCCCAGGGATTTACAACCGGTGATAATTCATGGCTGAATAGAATTGGTCCAGAGCAAAGCAAGCAGAGTAAGTGCCATTTCTTCAAGGGAACAAATATTCAAATCAGCCTTTAGCGTTCCTCTTAATGGAAATACTTCTTCTTTGATGAGGAATATTGATATAACAGCAATGGGTCTTTTAATTAATTAATGTGTCATTAATCTGCTGATGTCTAGAGATTATGAAATCTTAGTATTCAAAGAACTTAGAACTTATTTCAAAAAACTTTAAATGCTGAGCTAATCTATTCAATGATGAGTTGAAACTCAATGTGAGAAGAGGCAGAGCTGTAATAGGAACTATTTGTTCCAACATCTGTGTTGCTGTTCCAAGACTTCATAGTAAACAAATAAGCACAGTAAAATCTCTTCATGTCTAACAATTATTTCAGCTTTTATTTTTTTTATGAACTAAGCACTAAGTGCATCTGGCTAAGTCTGACAAACTAATCTTCAATTATAAAAATTCATAAATGAAACAGAAAATATTTTCATTAATTGCAGAACAAATGTAGAGAGTATCAGCAAAACTCAAAGTGACAGAACTGCCTTTGGGTTTAAGACCTTAAAGAAATAAAATGACAGATTTTTTTTTCTTCTTCTTAGGTGCTATTTACCTATAAGTTTATCCTTAAATACCTCTTCAATATTTTTCCATGCAAAGAAATTATGATGCCCCTTATAACACATATTTTTAAATTAACACAAGTAGGAATTTCAGGTTTATTATTACCCTATGTGGAACATCCTGTGAGATATTCTACTTCATCTCTCAGGAAATCCTTCCATTTTACTCATCATTTTCATGTTTTAATAAGTCTTTTTTTCTCAGTGGCTTCGAAGACAGCAATTTTGATAGCCTCTGGGCAAAGCAGTGTTGCATATAATCCACTCTCATGCTTCATCTTAGCCCATTAGCTGCTCTGTCTCACTCTTAACCAGAAAATAATATTCACAGTCATTGTCCTGCACCTGAAAACATTCCTGGGTAAAAACTCACCTTTTCCAAGGCAGAGTCTGAAAAGTGACTGCAGCAATCACAGTGCAATGTTTGTTCCTGACCTGAAGCTGATTTTCTCCCTAAGCCAGCTGGTCCCAATCTACCACTGCCCCCACCCTGCTGCAGTATTTAGATCCCATTGTCACTGCTTCTGCTTGTGCACCCATCCCCTGGCCTGGAGCAGCAGAGCATCCTCAGCTCCAACCTGAAGGTGTCTGGACCCCAGTAACACCATTTGCTTCCATTTTATGGGGTACTAAACCACACTAAGCCATCTCTAGAACAGGCATTGAGCTGAGATCAGGGACAGCCACTGACCTCATCTCCTGCTGTCTGAGCCTCCTTCCCCATGAAACTGAGTCCTGAGCAAGCAGGAAACAACAGCAAGGACCTCCTCTAGGTTCCCAGGTGAGCAGGAAGCCAAATCACTCAAAAATGTGGATTGAAACTGTCTAATAGTCTTCTTTCAGCTCTTTCAAAATCACAGGATGAACAGAACAGACCTCTTGCCTGGTTACAGGTTTCTGACAGGAACCAACAGCAGAGGCTTAGCGAAAACAAGAAGTGAACAGGAATAGCACTGTGAAGATTTCCCCACTGCATACTCTCATCTCCTGGCAAAACACAATTCAGAGACTTCCCAAACCAAAGTTTGTATCTGCATCCTTCTTTTTAGTGATTCATTTGTTTTTCATGAATATATCTTTGGACCTTTTTTAGCTTTCAAGGTCCACATCATGTGGTAGCAATGTGGTGCTTCTGCTGCATAACAATTTTCTTTCTTGTGTGTTTTATAAACCATGTGTGATCATTACAATTGCTGCCCTACAGTCTCATCCTGTGAGAAATAACAGTTGTTCCTTACTCACTTTCTGTATGGTTTTATATATTTCTTTCTGTTCAACCTCCCTTTAGCAACTGTTTGGTGTTTTTTATAATTTTCAACCTTCTTTAGATAAAACCAAAGATACACAAAAGGTGAATACACAGTGAATTTGGAGTGACATGGTGATATTTTCTGACTTTTTCCACTGAGGTTCTCCCACTAATTGTTTAATACACCATCTGCATTTTTGACCACTGCTAAACATTGAGTTGACATTTTTTGAACTACCCACAAAAATGCCAAGATATATTTCCTGAATGGTAATAAGTAATTTATAGACCAATTTTCTTTGGTTTAGTTAGGGTAGATTCCCTCTCTTCTCCCCTTTTTTTCCCTTTACTTTGCACAAATCAACAGTGAATTTCATCTGCAAGTGTATTACAGATCTTTCAGCCTCATTAGATTCTTTTGCATCTTCTCACAGCTAATTTTTGTGTTTACAAACCAAAATAATTTCATACTGCCTATAAATATTTCCTTTGCTCTCACTGCTTTGCCAGATTCTTTGTGAATTTTTATCCTAGCCTAAAAGTTCTAGGTAAGTTTTAGTAACTATGAGCTTTCTTCCACCTATATCAGCACGGGGGACATCAGAAATACAGTAAATAAAAAGGAAGACTTGGAAGGAAAAGGAGTGAACAGACCTGTTGTGTCTGAGACTGCTTTTGTCCAAGATTATACTTAAGACTATTTTCAAGTCAAATGTACCCAGTTTCTCTTCCCTTTTGCATCTGGTGATCCCAAGTATATTTAGCTAAAGTCTAAACTATTGATAAAGGTGGGAACTGAGAGAAAAGAAAAAGTGTATGTAGTTATAAGAAGAATCACTGGCACCACAGTGCCAGCTCCATCCCAACTAAAATCTGAGATTAAAGAGAAGAGGAGAGAATCAATGCAATTGCTGAAGACAACAGTTTAGTCATCCAAGGCATTGCTGGCCCAATGACTCCTTTTGTTATCTAGTAAAAATGGGTTTTTACTAGATATAAAAGTAAGCTTTTAATTAAGGTTAGAAAACAATTTCACTCTTTTATTTATAGCTCCAGGTATATTGCTCAACATGCAGCAATGTTCCTGTGAAAGTAAAGAGTTTTTCCCTTGTTTTCTCTGGCACTTTTCTTATTCTTCTGCCTGAACTTCATTCTGTCTGTTCATCCATTCTATAAAGTACATCTTATTTAAATGATGATAAATTCCATTCCTCCATTGGATACCCACTTCATTTAATACAGAATATATAAATGCTTCAACAAAAGAAACAATGATCACTGGGAAGTCTCATTTTTTTCTTATCCCTTCAAAGCAACATTCCTTTTTTTGTGTGTTTTTTCCCCTTGCAGTTATTTCTGTAGCACTGAAAACCATAATCTGTGAGCATTTCATGAGCCATAATGAGTTCTCCTAGTATCATCCTGGGAAATGCTGTAGATTTCAAATTGCCTCACCAACCAATCCCTTTTAAGCTCCTTCCAAAATGAACAAGATGGTGAAAAATAAGGTAATTAGGTAACAGTGTTTCAGTATTATGTGGCATGTTGTAAAAAAAAAAATAGGAGAGAAAACCTATAACATTCAGCTGTTTGGTGTTCTGCAGTGAAATGCATAATATTTGCAATGCATAAGGCTGGTACTCTTATATCTCAATACACACCTCTGTAAATTTTTCAGTTTTCACAAGTCAGAGAAGATACTCACATTAAAATCCATTAATTTAATCCACTAAAGGCCATAGAAATTCAGAGGATGCTGGACCACTTCTAACCTAAGCATTTACAGAAACCTTGTAATTGAGAAATACTTCCATTTCACTGAAAAGCTCAATCATGCCAGAGAAGCTTTCAACTGCTGACACACCAGAGTTATTTGGAATATTCATTTTATGGTTAAAAATGAATTTGACTTAAGGAAAGGGAAAAATTCTTGGCTCTAGCATGAGTTTACAGGTAATCTATACAAACTTGAGAGCAAGTCACTACAAACAACATCTCACTCACATGGCCCATTTCTGATTAACTCTTTCCTTGATCTATTTGGATACACCTGTCAATGAAGATACCAGTTGTTAGTGTCTCTATTTATGAATGCAAGCCTAACAGTATAGATCATACAAGTTTCCCAGTGTTTCATTGCCTATTCCTGCTTAAAAATAAACAAGAGAACAGAGCATCTTATTTGCTCTTATTCTCTGCCTTTTAAGTCATACTCCATGCCTACTCTTCTGGCACTTCCTCCCCTCTTACAAAAGTTTTAAATCATAAGTTACAGCCTGTAGATCTTACTCAGGGCTCAAGGAAATATTTGTGTATATAAGACACATATAAGCAGCTCATCCAAAGCAAAAGCTCTTTTTGTGTAACCTGTGAAGGCCCTAGTTTTGTTACTGCAAATAACAGTGCGGTGTCAATGCAGGTACCATAGTACAATTAACAATAAAGGATGCAGAAAAGTCCTGCTCCAAACCTTGAGCCCACCTGAGCAGTAATCTGGGTCAGATGCACTAACACAACCAGATCTGTGTTCCTTTTTCTTGGTTACTCTTTTCCTGTGCTAGCTGTTTCTAACCACTTGCAACTTCCTTAAACCATCACTGCTTAAAGGAGTGTTTGCTGCTTCCCTGAGAACTTTCCTACTGAGAGTATTTGTCAAGTAAGAGATCTCCCCTGGTTCAGTCACACAGGAACCTTCTGGCTGAGTGTGGGAAGTGAAAGCCCTGCTGCTCACAGATGGCAGGAGAGAGAAGATGCACATCCCCTCCTGCCCTACCTCTGCAGCGACTCTGGGAGTCCCAGAA
This sequence comes from Phylloscopus whistleri, assembly GCA_017589585.1. NCBI lineage: Eukaryota > Metazoa > Chordata > Aves > Passeriformes > Phylloscopidae > Phylloscopus > Phylloscopus whistleri. The sequence goes on along the minus strand of JADMLD010001629.1, from coordinate 180,747 downwards.
CCCTCAGCTGGAGATTGCCTTAGCAACCACATGTTAGGGGAGACAACCTCCATCTGTTTAGGCTTCCTGTAAATAGAACTGAGATCTTGTGAAGTCTATCAGTTGGAGCAAAATGGGAATTCTTTCCCTCTACTTATTTTCTAGGTATTTTCTCTTTGCCTAACACTCCATCGACAAGCTGGACATCAGTTTGTTATCAGCCCATGAAAGTCAGGCTGGAAAGGTGTCACCTTGAAGGTGTCACCCCAAAAGAGACTCCTGCTGCCAAAGAAGAGCAGGCTATTTCCCTGCTGAGCAAGCTACAGGAAAGGAGGATTGCCTTTGATATGGGCAAGGAAAGAGACAGGTGAGCCATCCAGATGTGTGTCTGCATAAACAAGTACAATTTCACAGTAAACAAAAGGATGGGATTTTGGTAACACCTGTAAAAAGGTCAATTCGATTTTTCCAATTCCTTTTCTCCAATTCTGTTCCTTTCCAAAGTCAAAGATGTCTGTCTTGTGAGGACTGCTCATCTTTGCCACTGAGGCAGGCTGTGAGTATGCTCACCAGGACTTCAGGTGTGGTTTGAAAAGTATGACACTGCATTTCTTGAATATTCAGAATATTCTTGAATATTCTGATGAATTCAGAAAGGAAGCAGCTGATGGTTTACTCGCTGCTCAGCATCTGCTTTCAACAACTCAAAAATATCCTCTTTGATATGTGTACAGGGACATTCTACTAACATTCATTTGTATTCAAGACTCTTACCTTACTTCTCCTTTCCTTTACCACCTCAATCTTGCTCCACACTAAAGGTATGAAGCACTCTTATCTAATTATTTGACTCGATATAAAAATTGTCGTAACTAGCATTTTCAAAAATGAGGAGCTCACAGAATACCTTTGATATTAAATCTTTATGCATTTGAAAGGATATCTCTAGGTTTAGAAGTTTGGGGGCAGCTGTTTGTTTGTAAATTGCTCAGATATTGGCATAAAGACCTCAAGGATACTATTCATGCACACTAACAAACTGCAGTTTTCCTGTCTCTGTAAAGACAACAGTGTAAAATCCCGAAACTGCTCTGAAGTTCAGAGAACAGAGGGATGCAGATCCTTATGATCATTAGCATAGCAATAACTCTCTTTAATACAGTATTATAATTTTCAGTTTTAAATCTGATCCCTGTCTAGACATGCACTAAATCTCTGAAGCAGTAGTTTGAAATGCTTGAAGGGTAAGTTGTACAGCTCAACTGTAAGACTGGCCATTTTCCTGCTGTACTGAAATACTCTGAAGTAGAGACGTACACACAGCAAATGTGAAACACTGTAGTAGCAGGAAAGAGCTCTGAATGCCTTATTGATTCCCTGATTTTTCTGATCCTTCTATTATCCGCTGTTGAGCACTCTAGGAAAAGGTGCTCATAATTGTGGCAGCTCCATAGTACTATAGATTTCTAAAGCTTACACCATAACTGCCAATCTCCCCCTCTACCATCTGCTTTTCCCCCTCTTTCTTGCTTAGAGCACAGCTGCCAGCATTGTGCACTTCAATACTCTGCACAGAAATGAGGATGGTTCCAGCTGGGGTATCTGGGGACATCAATAAATACACAGTATTTATTAGTATATAATAAGTAGGTCCCTCTCTTGGGTCGAGCTCAGATCTTCTGAGTCCAAGCAAACAAACTTCAGTGACTCCAATGAACACTGCATCCAGATTAAGGTGTCTCAAGACAGAGCAGAGGTAGGGAAGAATTTGGCAGCAGCAGCAGCAGGGACAATCAGGCAGTGCTGTTAGAGCAAGCCCAGTACTCCCAGGCACTGCATCTTGTCGGAATTGACAATCTTGGTAGGAGACAAAATGAATCAAAACTGGCTTCTCACAAATTTTTATTTTCTTAGGGTCAAATTAATTTACCTGCCCTTCAGCACAGTCCTTGCCCTCACAACCCTGTAATACATGTGTAAAAAGTGTCACTTTTTCCATGATCTGGGAATTAAATTACTACAATGAGGGCCAATTCTATCTCTGTCAGACTTAATGCAATATTTAGAGGTCTCTCAAAGGCTTTCCACACTTGGGCACAGGCAATCTGTGAGGCTGAGTTTGCTTAGACCTGGACTATAGAGCAGAAAATTATGTTTTCAGTTGTCAGGAAACCTGAGAGAAAATAAATATTTCAAAGAAGATCTGATTTTTTTTTTCTTTAATAGCATTTTTTTTCTCATTAATAGCATTGCCTTTTAAGTTCAAGGCAACTAAACTAAATAAACCCACTGTAATAACTGAGATGATGCTGAGGGTCAAAAGTGGCGTGTGGAGCCTTTGGCCAATGCCACTGATGCCTACATTGTAAATAACTGACCTAAGGAAACATGATGGAGAGAAGGTGATTCTTTAGTGAAAACTTAATTGAACTCAGTATTTCTGTGAAAACCAAGTGCTTTTTGTGAGGGAACCATAAAGATTTTATGAGTTTAGGCCTATGACACATTGCTCTACAGTATATTTGTTTAAACAAGAAATGTCTTAGACCTCAGTTTGAGTTGATGGAGGGATTTTGTACTTACAGAAAACATGCTCAATGCAACAGGTCTGTATCTTGATGATATTGTAGGGATCTCACTATTTACACACTTCCTGTGTACAATTCAAACATTCTTGTGTGTACAAAAACTCATTAGGGAAACTGCACATCCTCAAACAGCCAGTGTGTGTATAACCCCTAACCAGACATACTGAGCAACACACTCCCAACCAGATGTCAAATTCTCTCAGCTGCTTATGCCATTATCAATCCAGTGGTTACCACCACAGAAGGCAATTTTCCCAGGAAAACACAGATCAGCTTCACCCACCTCAGAAAAAAATTTGCAAAATTCTGAATAAGTCTAGAGAATTCAAGCTAATGCCATTAGAAGGGCTGAGGAGGAGATTAAAAAATTTAATATACTAGGAAAAAGTGAGAGTGGGCCAGTCTGTGAACTTACACCATTCTATCACTTACATGGGGCTGATGTAATTAATAGTCAAGAAGCTCATGCAGCCAGCTGGGCACTAAAGCAGGTTTTGAGGAAAACACTGTCCTTCACTCAACTGCAGAGAGCAACCACCTGCTCAGGGGCAGCAGAAAAGACAGAGGGAACACTTTTATCTCAGGCCATTACAGCTATTTCTCTGCAGTCACTGTGCATTTTAATGGTTGCTCTTTGACAAAAAGCAATTAGTATGCTGAAGAGCTTGACAGACACCTAAAGAGCAAGTATTTTTCTTATCTGTCTGAAGGAAAGGATGGAGTTACGAGTGAGTTGAACTCTCCCAGAGAAGATGGAGAGATACAGGTGAAAAAGAGAGAATTTTAAAAGGCATCATAGCAATGAACCTCTGAAAAGCAGAAAGTAAACTTTGTACAAGAAGAGAAAAGAAACTTTAGCTGGGCTTTACCAAAGAAACAAAAAGGCAAGCAGAGGTCAGGAGAGATGGGTGTGCACATGATCCAGGAGCAGCCTCCAACAGGTTCATAAACTTTACCCAAAGGTTGCTTTAATCCGTATGACAGCAGTGAAAGGAAAATAAATGTGTGCAGGCTTTTCTTTGTGCAGACAAAGCAAGAGGCAGTGGTGCTTTCAAAACTGCCTGATCCTCTATAGGAAACTCTGTATCTGGCACATTGGCTTTCCAACCTGCCTGGAATTGTGGATGAAAGGAGCTCAGATTAAAGAAGTCCAGGAGTGTTCTTTTAACAGTGACATGGTGGTTGCACTGGGGGCTCCACTCAGGCTCCTTCCTTTCCCAGTATTTTTTTTGTTTGTTTGTTTGGGTTTTTTTGGTTTTGTTTTGTTACTTTTCTGATAGTCTGACATGCACATGTTTAGTGCTGGCTCAGTGCTTTCAGCTGTATTTCAGCAAAGTACAGAAATACATTCCAAATCCCAGGACATCCAGAGGACACCACATAAGAGCCTACATATGATGACTTTGTAGCAATTCAGAGTCACTTCGTCCTTAAAAGCCTTCTTGAAAAATTTCTATCCTGTAAATTTATTTTTTTTAAATTTTTCACTTTAAAGATCTTTCTACTGTTCCTGGAGACCTCTATTTCCTCCAGACTATCCAGCACAAAGAGAGAACCTGTCTGCTGCTACTTGACTTGCAGTGAAGCACCTGGCACGTGTGCAGCAAGTTAATGTGGTTCCACAAGTCATGTGGTTTAGACATCACACATGCTGATACTTTGAAAACTTTTAATTCAGCCAGACCTACATAATACAACATCTGTAACAATTTTCTAGTAAAAATTTATTTATTCCAAATTGTGAGTTTGCACCCATATAATCTCTGAGGGTCCAGCCCTGTCCAGGAGTGCTGGCTTAATAATAATCAGCGGGACTGCACGATCGGTGTGCCTTGTAACTCAAAAAGGTTTAATAAAATAATGCAAAATAATACAAAAACTACACACAATGATCAAAGCCAGTGTAAGGACAGATCCTACACCTGCTACAACACCCCGAAAATGCCACGAGACCCTTTGTTCTGTCACCTTTTCTACCCAGTGATCGAGGATGGATCTATTAGCAAATGCCAATAGGAAGGGGTACAGGTTCTGACCAACAGGGACAAGGGCCAGCAGGTGCTCCTCTCCTGGCACTGAGCCAAATATAAAGAGAGAAACACAGAACTTTCTGGCTAAATTTCCTAAAATGTCCAAAGGGAAACCGAAACCCTTTCCTTATACAGAAATGCCCACTTGGGAGTGGGGGGTGCATTACTACACCAAATTCCACATTTGTCTTTGCAGTGCAGAGGCTTTTGTCTTGAGTCCTGCAGGTACACAGGTATGTGCCCACCTTTACCTGGGTGGTTTTAGCTAGGACCAGGAGGATTAGTAAATCTCCCAGATGTCCCCATTTCCTGTGCCTTGGGTCATGTGGGGGAGAGATTTTTGAAAAGATGGACCCCAGGGGGACCCAGCTGCCAAGCTGGTCCCAGCCACACCTCTGTTTCTGTGCAAAGGCACTTTGCCATCCCTCACATGCTCCAGGATGCCACACAAGGGTTTCACAATCCCAGTTTGAGTTTTGCTGGAATGAGGCTTGGAATGAGGTAGACATCAGGAATAACCCATGCTGTGATTCCCACCTTGTTTGTCCTGGTGAAGAGGAGGTTTCTGGGATTTCTTGGTCCTCAGGGTATCAGTATTGCTGTGCACAAATTCCCAGATCAGGAAAGAAAAACCCGCACTCCGTGCTTAGTTCCCTATCACTTCCTATCCTGGGTCTGATTTCTCAGATCTGCCCCCAGCTCTGCATTTTCCTTTAGGGCTGATTTTGCAGCAAGCCTTACAATACCGTAAAAATACCACTCCAGAGGTATTACTAAGAAGAAAATAATTATGCAGTTAAACAGCAGCACATATCTGCAAGAGTGAGGTATACTGTAATTGACAGCATTCATTAGTCAGGATTTTTTTAAAAAATTATTTACTGTAGAGGTAGACTTATTTTCATCCTTTATGTCTTGAACTCTTTTCATGCTGAATTTTTATAAGAGAGACAATTTTCTTTTATTTAGTTTTGAATACCATTAACAATACCATTATACTCATGTGTGTACTTATGGAATAAGATAAAACTAAGGATAATATTATCAAGGTCTTTTCCTTTGCAATTCCCTTTTTCAGCTGGGTCAGGCCATAGTTCTTTAATTTAATTTATTTATGGGTCACAAAGCTAAGATATATAGGTAAAAATGAAAGTGGCAGCCTATGTCATCTTCCACATGTTCTGTCACAGGAAGAGAATGTGGGTTATCATCTGCTTTCTCTAGGGCCATAACAGACTCCCACCACAGAAGCAGCTTCCCAGTCTTTGTAACTTGATGGGTCTGTAATATGTGACATTTAGGTGTAAAACTCATATTTGCCTTATGGAATTGCACTTTGGTCAATCTCTTCAAGATCCACATCCTGTTAAATGTTGAAGTGCCAATCACCATGCAGGAGTTACACAGAATTAATTCATAGTAAAGGAACAAGAATAAAATATAATCCTGGATACTACCATTTGTTTGAGAAAATATAGTTAGGATGAACAAACCAAACAAAAATTATTATTTATTTACTTTCCCCAAACAGTGACAGCCATGAACAGTGCATCTATAAGGTTCTCTGAGGAATGCAGCACTTTAACTCCCTTTTCTCCTAACTTGAGACAGGTTGTCAAATTCAGCTCTTTACACTGTTTAAACCCCAAGCAATCCTTTGGACTTATGTGGGTTTCATAGTAGTATTGCACAGTCGAAATTCATTTAATAACCCAAAAGAGACTTGCAGTGTGCTTTTCTTCCCTCTCCAGTTTAACTGCACTAAGTCTGAACATTATAATCAAAATCCCATATCACAGTTTGCCTTTGAGCTGTTTGAAATGGAGAATGAGAGAAAAGTACCAGGGCATGGTGTGCCACGGAAGAACTAACCTGTGAGCAATTCAGGTGTAATTTCTTTACAAGAAGGGCATTATGGAATAAATTGCTTGGGGCATTCAGGCAGCCAGGCAGGCAAATACCATAAATCAGCTCTGAAATATAAACTGGGCAATTGGAAGTGGGAGTAATGACAGAGTTTGTGCTCACTGGTTAGGGATGTCATTTCAGTTTGGGATAAATAAATGTTCTGATCTGAAGGTTCACAATGGCAACTGGGGAAGCAGAGGGAAGACCTGGGGTTGGCCAGAGGAGGAGGAAATGAGAGTTTTACTCTAGGTGTATTGTAGTCAGCTCTGAAAGAGTCCTGTCTAAATACTTCCAGATAAGTTATTTTACATTTTTCTTTCATAGGGACAGTTTTATTTTTCCATGCTCAGTTCTCATCTTACAAGTCAGGAAAGGGAAGTCTGGAGCCTTTCTGGTTTGGGGTGGGGGTTTTTTGCTTGTTTGTTTGCTTGCTTTGTGGTTTTCTATTTTCTTTTTTATATTAAATTTGGAGGACATCACCTTTTGCCCTTTCAGCTCAGTAATCAAATCCCAGAGAATGGTACATTACCTTTCTGTCCGTTTGGTCATGGTCAGATATAATTGTCATCTCAACCATTCAGCACCTCCTCAGATGAGTAATGAGTGGGTGTCAGGGAGAAATCAGGCTTTTTTCTTCATGTGGAGCTCAGTCCCAAACTTTAAAAAGGAGTCATTCAGGGAAAGGCATGGACACAGAAAGTAAATAAAATATAACTGAGAAACTATTTGAAGTGTGTTCAAACATTTGAGTGAGGAATTATAAGAGGAATGTACAAACATAGAAAAGACATGACAGTATTCTTATGACAATATAAAAAGAACTCCAACTGTTAAATGTGAAATAACATATGGACATACAGCAGCTCTCTTCATTTCTCCAAATTCTAATGTTGTGTTTCAACCCCAGCCAGCAATGAAGTACCACACTGCTGCTTGCTCCAGCTTGGTGGGATGGGGAGGAGAATCAGAAAAAAAGGTAAAACTTATGGGTTGAGATAAGAAAAGTTTAATAACAAAATTGCAATACAATAAAATAATAATGATAATGATAATAATGTAATGAAAAGGAAAACAACAAAGAAAGAGGAATTAACTCCAAGAAGAACAAGTGATGCACATGTCCTGGCCATACTCCATTATGGATTCTTGTGCATCTCCTCACTGTCAGAGGATGGGACGATGAAAACTCCTTCCCTTAGAATAAGCACTGCTTAGAAACAATCAAAACATTGGAGTGTTATCAAAATTATTCTCATAGTGAACCCAAAACACAGCATTGTACCTGCTACTGGGAAGAAAATTAACCTATCCCAGCTGAAACCAGGACAATTAACTGCGCTCTTGCAGCATTAGAATAATTATTTTTTAAAATATATGTCTGTTTGCACCTTTGTTTTTTAAAAATTTAATATGCTTTGGATGTGTTGGGTTCAGACTTAAACTTTAGGCCAGCCTAGAACCCAAAGAGGTTGCATTCAAGCACTACCCAGGAACTGGTTCTTGACCATAACCACTGAAACTAAAAATACCAAGGAGGAAAACACAAGTCCTATTGTTTTAGTAATGATGGATCATTTTTCTTAGCCTTGCACAATTTTGAATCCTGATGCTGCTTGCACCTTTTCCTCCCCACAGCTCTTTTCCTACTTTTGCTGTCCTTCAGCCAGGCAGCTCACACTGTGATCATTTCTAAATACGTCTGAGGCATCCTGCCTGGTGCTGAAAGGTTTGTACACTCAGCTTCACCTGGAGCTCTACCACAGGCACTTTCCTGTTACTGAGCAGAGTGTGACCAGCGTGAGGGGGGTTCTCATAGAATCACAGAAGAGTTTGGGTTGGGAAGCACCTTTAAAAGTCATCTATTCCAACCCCCCAGCCATGGGCAGGGACACCTTTCTCTAGATCAGGTTGCTCAGAGCCCCATCCCAACCTGACCTTGAAAGTTCCCTGGGATGGGGCAACAGTCACCTCACCGGATAACCAGTGCCGGTGTTTCCCCATGCTCATTGTAAAGAAATTCCTCCCTATGCTTAATCAAAAACGGTCCATTTTAGTTTAAAACCACTATGCCTTGTCCCAATGCAACAAGTCCTGCTTAAAAGTCTGTCCTCATGTTTCTTTTACCGTGAGAAATACAGCACATGCACTGAAACTCACCTCGTTCATAAAGCTTTTCCCAGAGTTGACACCTTAATAAAAGAATTAACATTAAAAGTGATATTCTAAATTACCTTGTCTTCCCCTCACCCATTTACTCATACAATTATTGTCAGTTTGGAGGAGGGGCAGGATTGCTGCCAAACAAGATTTTCATGCAAAAATTGTGATAAACAGCCTGACAGCAATGACACGGAATGTGAAATCCTTCACATCTGCTTTCCCCAGCCCTCCCTTTGCTGTCCCCAGGGTGCTCTGCTAAGTGCTGGCTGCTAGATGAAGTGTAGCATCAGGGTATCAGAGCTATGAGGGAAGTTCACCTCTCTGAGAATTAGAAGATTCCTCTTCACTTGGCTTTGGGATGTGAGCAATAAAGTGGTGATGAGTGAGCCTTACCCAGGAGCACCACAGTGCACAATGCACACAGCCTGGCAAAGGCTGCCTTTGTTACCCACTGAGTTATGCCACAGATGCATGAGCAATCACAGCTCAAGGGCTAAAGAAACACATTATAAATTCTTATAATTATTTGTTATGACAGTAAGCAGAGAGCAGCTTAAATGCAGGAAGTATTTATGGGGCTGGGAGGAGAGCACAGAGGCTGAAGCGTGCTCTGTTGACCTAATGCTCCACGGGCTGGGAGGGAGGATGAGCAGATCCCAGGGAGTCAGACAGAAGAGATTGCTTCTTCTTTCCTTTAAGATGAAAAGCTGTCACACAGCCAGGTGCTCTCCACCTGTGACCCCACAAACTTCACCTCCCTTTCTGCCCTGGGCACAGCATCAGACACACAGCCCCCCTCTCTCCCATGGTTTGTGCCAAGATATGGAAAACATGGAAAAACATGGAGCTGATCTCAATTTACCACTGTGGCACTTCCTCTCTGTCCCAAAGGTGTTGGTACAGCCAGCATGACTTCTTCTTCTTCTCTGCTACACGTTCTAAAATAAAACAACACAAAAGAAGAGTCCTCCACATGGAAAATAGAGGAGCAGGTTTGGGACACAGATTTCAAGTTACATATTGATGCTGAATTCAGAGGACACCCAGACTATGAGCCACAATTTCGATTTTTGTTTTTTTTTTTCAGGAAGGTCCTTCTAAAAAAAAATATATAGTAACTCTGAGGGAAAATATCTCTTTCCACTGCCAACTGATCTGTTTTTAAAGCAGGAAATTCTTGTAGTCTATATTCAGTTTCAAGAAATTTTAATATTTTACAAGTACACTATTCAAGTTTTCTAAATTAATCCCTTCTTTAAAACAATATTTTTAAATTAAATTAAATCAAATCAAATCTAAGTATATAATTCAGAGATTTTTAAACATTAAATTCCTGGTTTTTTTCACAAGACCAATTAGTTTTTCATTTGGATTTCTGTTTGGAAACTATTTGTGACATTTTGGCTTTTTCTTCAATTTCAGACAGATTAAACATCAGCATTTAATTATTATTTGCTTGAAAAAGTCAGGAAAATTTTTCTTTCGTTGGTTACCTGAAGAATTCCTTCTTCGTGTAGGGCAACCACAAAAGAAATATTCATTCTACAGATTGTCCAGACCAGTCAATGCTCTTAGTTAAGAGCAGTAAAATTAATTAGGCAATGAGATGTCTCTGAGAGATGTCTCTCCTTGGTAACATTGCAAGTAGAAGAATGAATTACCTCTGAATCTACAGTTAATTGAGATACCACGGAGCACAGCAAAATGAATGAAATTTAGATCTGCAGGGTATGATTTGCTGCAGTTTTTGTCACATTAGTTCCAGATAAACAGAAATTATTTCTATGTGAGTGTGTATACATACCCTTATAGGAGTTTACATACCCTTACATACACGTATTTATTTAGCTACTTTCTATGATACATGCATTCACACTTTGTATACAGCAAATAATTTCCATTCCCTTGAATTACAGCACTCTGGAGCACACAGAGGTCTGTATTTTTATGGTGGATTGACAGTAGGACTGATTGTACATAATTAACAGAGCAATCACACTGCTGCCAGCTTGGAGAATTATAGACTCACAATGCAGAAAATGAGTCCATATTGCACAGCAAAGGGCCTGAACACGGAGAGCAATTTGGGTTTACTGAAGAAAGAATGGCAATTACTTACATTGACAGAGATGCAGCAGTCACTAACATGCTCTGGGTCACAGAGGACTGCCTTGTTTGAACACCATTTTAAGGTGAGGGCAAATTTAAACAGCATAATTCCACAGAAACAGCAGATGAGCCTGAGGGTCTGACATGCTGTGATTTGCTGCAGGGGTGGGATGGAGTCCCCTCTTACAGCATGTGCAACTTCCTTTTCTTTTTTGTCTCTTGAAAGCTTTTTTTTCCAATAACTGTAGATATAGGAGAGCAGAACACCTTAAGTTAGTGAATGACTATTCAGGTGGGTTTGGTATTTCACTTTAAAATGGGACTGAGGAAAGCTTCAAGATAAAAAAGCAAGATCCCTGCCTGAGAAGGTACGTGAACATAAAACAATAATAATAGCAATAATTGCTGGAATTCAAATTCCCTTCTAAGCTCCATCAGTGCTGTTCATTAAGTAAGGTAGAGCTAAAGCTTTAGACTTCTTCAGTTATGCAGCAGCATCCAGGGGGTATGAGGCTATAGCTACCTCTGAAGACAACAGCTCCTCACAATATCCTTGAGATATGCATGCTTGCAAAAAGACTTAAAGCTTTTAATTTCTGATGTTCTTAAGGCCTAATCTCCTCCAAAATACCTGATTCTTCAAATTCCCTGTATAGCTCCCTTATGCATAGCCAAATGTTAAGAACGCAAAATAAACTTAATTAGCTAGTGTGCTAATATCCTCACAAGCCCTTTGTAGTCACTGGAAAAATCTCATATTTGAAAAAGGGAGTGAAATGCACAATTTTTCCCCTAATGCAGCAAGAAAAGCTGTGTGAAAGTAAATATGAGCTCTCAAGACAGAAAGGGATATAGCTACATATTAATTTGTTCCTTTTTTTTTTTTTTCCCAAGCCAATGAAAATTCATTTCCAAAAGTTCATGGCAAGCATATAAGACTACTCCTGTGGAAAAGCTTCACCCTGCCTGGTGAAAAAGATGGTGCTGCCATTTCCTCGAGCTGGAAAAGATGAGTAGATGGACAATCATCCAAAACATCTCATTCCTTATTTTTCATCCCTGCCCTTGCTAAGCAGGGAATAAGCATGGAAGGTAGAGCCAGAACACAATCTAGAACTTTCTTGGGTACCTTGTGAGCTGCCATTGAACAGAGGAAATGAAATTGTTAAATACAGTTTTCAGAAGTTATTCTGTGTTAAAATGGCAATTTTCCTATTATGTGTGGTGGTGATTTTTTTTTTTTTTTTGGTATTGATTGTTCTGATTAATTTAGGTAATTGCAATTCAGTTAAAGTGTATGATTGTTTCTCAAGGCATAAAAATTGCATAAAGGAATTGACATTTTTGGCTGCAGTCTAGCCCAGTTTGGTCTCTATGATCGGCTGAGGAATGATGGGGCTATGGTATTAAATTCAACAGAACTGAAACCAGTACTGGGAATTCTATAAATAACACATTTTCAATTGGATGTAAATTGAAAAATAAAAAAAAAGGTGAAGGTGAAACCTGTTTAATTTTGTCTTCACATTTTTCGCATATTTTAAAACTGAAAAAATTTATAGGCTTCAAATATTTTATAAAGCTTCATTTTTTCTAAAAGGAAAGAAATGCTGAAGACATTTTGCTTAAAACATTTAAATCTTTGGATGTTAAAATCTTTTATTGTAGATAAATTTTCCACTAATGCACACATTTGCTGTATTAACTTTAGACATATTAAACACTTGGGACTAATACTAATGCACTGCAATACTAAGCTTCTGAAGCTGGAGCAGCAGAAGGGGAAATCCAGGTCACCAAGTCTTTTAGAGGGACTACAGGCAAACTGTAGATCACAAATCTACTTGCTTGGTGTAGCCTCACTTTTAGCCATAAATCATGGTAGCTGAGGCTCACCTGCAGACGTGGATCCTGTGGTGGCAGCCCCACAGCACAACTCTACAGGGCACTGTTGGAGACACTGATCCTGCATTTTTGAACGCGTGATGGGAGGAAGAGGAGCATGATGAGACTGAGCATTGTGCTGGTTGTCAAGTCAGGAGCTGGAGTGATGAGGTCTCACTGCACAGCTTCAAAGGTAAAATGCAGTTGCAGCTTCTCTGAAAGCACATTCAGCTGAAATAGCCCCAAATCCTACATCATTTCTTACTGTCACATAATCAGCGACTGCTCTTCTGTGGGGAAACAGTGCAACATGGAACGAGACAGGTGATGTTTGGTTTCCCCTCTTTCAGTTTGCAGACACGAAGCCAAGGGAAAGACTTATTTCTTAATTCCCATATCTAGCCCGTATTTCTTCAAGACTGGAAGCAATCCAAAGAAATTATTAAAAGATTAAACATCTTACTGCAGAAGATAACGTTTAAGAAAAAGAAGTTTGGAAGGCTTCTTGACCACAGCAGATAAGATATTGGGGGATATTTAATCTAGGAGAGAAATACACAGCAAGAACCACTGACTAAATTGAAACCAGGCTCAAATTCAGACAAGATATTAGGCACACATTTTTCAGATCAATACAGTATGTTTTTCTGGACAATATACTTCAGATAGAAGTGGGTTAATGGTTGAATAAGGGGCATACTAGAAAAAAAATTCAGCACCAGGATAAGATGGATTAAAGGCCCCTTCTGACGTTCAATTTTGTTACTTGTAATATCAAGGATATCTTACAAATATTGAATATTCAACACCATCCATTTAGAAGGAAGGTGATCTTGTTTCCATGGTAACTTGCTTGTAGGCAAGCCATTAGTTGGTCACCACTTCTTTCTGAGATGCTGCATGCTTGTCTCCTGAATACTTTAGTTCCACCAATTTTACAAACTACTTAATTTTAAAACAATAATCTGAATTTAAACCAAACATAACAAATCTTCTGTTTGCATAAAACATAGGAAGACCTATGCATTTTAATTTCTTTCTCAGGATGATTACTTTCTCTTTTGTGATTCATGAATTCTAGCAGATGCAGCAAAAAGTTACATAAAAGGCTTTTTAGGGTAATTATGTCTTCAGCTGGAAATTTTGACATTTGTGATCTCTCTCTTTGATCACTGCTATTAATATCTCCTTAGCAGCTATGACTTCCTGAGAGTTAACTAATTGTAAGAAAAAAAACTGCTCAGAGTTGCAAGAGTTTTCTTTTCTGTATTTCTGTACAAGTGACAAGGCTGCCCTGAGCAGGATCATTACCTTTTCAGTTAATAGAACACTCAATAGACAGTAGTAAAAATATGACTGTGACTAGAAAAAAAGGTGAGATCTTTGTTTTTGGCTAGTACTTAGGTGTTTACTAATCGTGTGCATGTATTTGCATTAACATAGCGCCAGCAGCTTCACTGCATTTCAACACCCTGTTGCTTTAAGACTGGAGGAAGCCCAAGATAACCATCCTAACACCTGGTGAACCAAAAAAATGGGACAGAGAATAAAAATACAGAGTCAAAATAACTGTGCTGTTAGACAGAGAAGTGACAGAGAGGAAGGTTAAGCTCATCCAGTCGTGTGTGGAGGAGTGCAGTGTTGTAAATCCAACAGCCACAGCTCCACGGAACACCTGCTGAGACAAGCGAGTTGTACTGCCCATACTCTTCACATTGGCTGTCCAGGAGCCCTGGGATGTCAGGTTTCTCAGGCAATTCAAAATTAGATAGCATCAGCCCACCTCCCAGAGATTAAGGGACCTGCCCAGTGTCATACAAGAAGTCCTTGGTTAACGTGTGAAAATTGCCCACACAATTTTTTGTTCCAGATTATGGCCTGGACTAAGCTGCTGTCAGAAACCCTCCACATCCAATCTGAAATTCTGCTTAGGGCATTGCCACCTCTTCTTATGTAAGATTTAGTACAACACTGTCTGCCCCAGGAAGATACTTAGATTTACTTCATTAAGAAGGAGCATTTTAGGTTTTTTTCTTTAAAAATATTAGATTATAAAACTGTTAACACTCCATATGATATGGCACAGTTTTGTTGATTAGAAAACAACTTAAACTCTGATTTGCTACACATAAATGAAAGCACAGCTATTACAGCCTTCAAACCTTGAGCCTAGCAGATGAGACCTACTTCTGGTTAAATGCAATCCATATGCAGCAGAAAGTTTACTACCACATGAAGTATGCTATGCACTGTGTGCTTTAAATAGCTCTCCTGATGATTAGAATTTTTCTTGATTAGCTTGAACAAGGAGTCTTCCTCTGACCATCCTAGTGAAGGAGCCTCTCTGAGGACAATATTCCCATCAATGTTGTACTCCTGTCTACAATCCTGCATCTCTGTTTTATACTTCCTTGTAGACAAGGAAGAACAAACTTATATTTTCTCTACTTTGTAACACTCAAAATTTGGGTGAAAAAAACTTGTATGAAGAAAATCACTGCCTCATTCAAGCACACAGGCCAATATGCCAACATCCATATGAATGGAGCGTGGAAATAGTGCATTACTGGCATAACTGTTGTAGTATGTGAATTAGTTGGATGTGACATGGCATATCCTTTTGCTAGCACCTTTATTACTTTTTTATGGTTGAAACATCAACTTAATAGAAGATATGCACCATGGATATAGTTATTTATTTCCACCTCCAGGAAAATTACAAATTTCAAATCTGCCCTCAACATTTCATATTCTATTTAAATAGCAAAGCGTAAAGGAGTTTCCATTTATTTATGAAACTGCTAAACTGGTCATCATGATTCCCCTCCTTTGCTCTCTTCCTCTAAAAACTGCCAAAGAAAGAAATGGAATTACAAAATATTTCTCAGAGTGAAAAATACCAACCAACCAACCAACCAACCAACCAAAAATAAAAAAATAAATAAATTTAAAAAAACCCCACAACACCCACAAAAAAACCCACAGAGGAAATACAGCACGTTTCTTAGGTTTAGGGAGGGATATGGACATTATTAGTGTCAGAACAAGAACAGGCCTCTGTTACCAGACATATCACACCCTGCACCAGCTGGACAAAGCTAAATCCCCTGTGATGTGTGGATGAAGCACCTTTCTCTGAGGATGCCAGGCCTGTCCATGTGCTGTGAACAGCAAAGTTTCACCTAAATCCTAAGCTGCACAAGAGGTTGGACATTGTTTTGAGTTCAGGCTGAATTAGATTTGTATAATTGCACCCTAAAATTCCCAACAGAAAGTAAAAATTAAAAGTCCGGGTTTCATAATCCTGCAGTCTACAGAAAGTATTTACATTTCTTTTTAGTCCAAGTTCTGCTAAAATTCCTGTTGTTAAAGAGCCATCAGTCACATTTAGGGGAGAAGGAGCATCTTTTTTCCATATAAAGACATTCTGCAGGAAAAATGAACCAACCTTGGAGTGAAAAGCAGTTATTTCCTGCCTCATAAGCAAAACAAACCTCTAGGAGTGAGGTGCTGGGAGGCTGAGCTTTACCAGACTTCCCATCCTGATGGATCCCCCATGAATCACTGCTGGTTGGGCAGAGAGGATGGTCACACTCCACTGCACCTTTTATTGCTCATCTGCATTCCACTGAATTTACACTTCTGCATCTCTGCCTCTCCCTTAGGGTCCTGTAGCTTCTTGTGGGATACTTTTCCCTTTGGATCTTTAACCCACTAATTTTTACTGTTTTAGCATTTCCATTCTGGTCTCTCTTTTTCATTTTTATAGACATGTTCATGCACAACTTCATCACACCTTGACAACTTCCTTGGTAAAAGCGAGCCAAAAATGACATGGCTCAGCTGCACCAGATCAGGGTTTGAACACCAGACAGCTGGGCAGGCTGAACCTTGGGTCAGGGCATGCTCTGGCCATTTCATTTGAAAATCTATATGACCTTACAGCAGTAAGGTCTACTACATTTAGTAGTCTTTTTTTCCCCAATTACTTCTTTGAGTTCACCACCTCTAACACTTCAGTTAAGGCAGTGTCTGTCCAGGGCACAAGACTTTAGCCAAGCCTCAACTGCTTTGAGAGCCTTTTCCACTGCCTGTCAAGTCAGTCTGTCCCACTGTCCCACTGTCCCGCTGTCTGTCACAACAGACGTCATCCCTTAGCGTCAGCACAGCAAAATCCACACTCTCTCACCTGCCAAAAATTAAGGAAATGCAAAATCAGGTCAAAAGAAGATTGAGTGGTAGACTACATAAAACATAAATCCTCCAGGAAATTTCCAGCAAATACAGAATGATCAGCCTGCACCTCACCTGCCCAGGGTTGAGTCCCACTCCTTACAAACCCACTGCCACCTTCTCACAGCACCAGCAGGGAAATGTCTGCTTTGATTTCTGTAATTGCTGCCTTGGTGCTGCTTAGAAATTCTTCTCCTTTGGTAGGAGGGCAATCATTCTCATTAGATGTCAGAGTGCGACAAGCAGAGCGCTTTTGTTTGGAGTGCAGCGTGAAGAATGATGATTTCGAGTCTGAGAGCTGGGGAGAGCACTCCTCCCTTTGGAAATTAAGCAACTGACAGATGTTAGAACATCATTTAACATATACAAAGGCTCAGGGCCTTCTTGCAAAGTTCATTGCTCTGTTCAATACTGGCTAATTCCAGGAGGAATTGCTCGCTGCAGCGCAGGCTACTCAAACTTATCTTGTAGCACAATACTGGACTGAAAACAAAGGTGCCAGTGACAACCTTCCAGGAGCATTGGCCAATTAATCTCAGCAACAGAGACTTTTAAATGTCATCCAAATTTCATCTGTGGGGCATGCCAAAAATATTCTGTACTTTTAACAAGCTAACTCCTGCTTTCTAGCCAGGTCTATCTTTCTCGTGAGATCAAAGGAGGAGTTCTGTCTTTATGCCTTGTGAAACAAGCAATTATTAATCCAGTGTGAAACTTTATTGACAACTCAGTGTTGAGAATGAGGCTTTTGCACCAAGTTTCACGCACCAGAGATGATTGAAGTGTCTAGTTTGGTCTTTTCTACATCTAGTGAACGTTGTGTCTAGAAAAAGGGAAGATTGCTCACACAAGAAATTTCAGATAACTGCAATAGTGCCTGTAACTTTGGATATGAAGAGCAGGGAAGAACTCCCATTTGTGGGGGTACAAAGAGTGACTGGGAAGAAAGGAATGGGACAAGAAAAAATTAAGGAGAACAGACTAGGAAGATATGTAAGGAGAACAGGACCTAACCTTATCAGAGGCTGAGACAGGAACAGGCAGAAGAGGCTGCAATGACCAGAGGATACACCCTGGGATGTCAGAGTTCATCTCTTTCTCTCCTACTGGTAAATGCCGTCTGCAGCCCTTGGCAAAGTTTTAACCTCACCACTCACACCATGGGATGTGAGGGGGAAGCTGCAGTGGCCACAGGGCTGCCTGAGGCTGCCACTCTTCTTCCTCCCCCCTAAACCCTCATGAAATTACCACCCCAGAACCTGACACATCTGCACATGCAGCCACAGCAGTAGCTTGTTTTAGAAGCATTATGTCCTTGCCCACAAAGTAGGGGAAAAGTGTCTTAATGTGCTCCCTTACTTCATTGTGCATGATTACTTTCGTGAGACCAGAGGTTACTATTAAATACAGAAGAGCAAAAATTTAAACATAGTCATTAAAACTATTGAATATTTTAGAGAAAAATGTGCTTTTCCCAGAAAAAAAAAGTTTTTAACACATTTTTCACATTTATTGTTCGAGTGTTTGGGGTTTGTTCTTTTTACATCTACTTGCATTGTGCATATTGTGGTGAATTCTTCCTAAGTGTTATTTTTAATACTGTAATTTGTCATGGTAATAATTTGTCAGTTAGGTTAAAAAAAGTGTTATTCTAAGAGTTAAGAAAATGTATTCAGGAAAACCAGAAGAAATATTAAAGCTTAGCTCCAAGTTCTCCCTCTTGCAATGGCAATTCTTGGAAACACAGAACTACTTAAGTAAGAGGAGCAATGACCTTGGGTAGAGTGCAGTAACAGATACTAGGGCACAATGCAAACAGATTTGTAGTCGAGTGACCCTTACATAAAGCATTTTTATTATGCAAGAGACAGGAGATGGAAAGTTATTCTGTGAACACCTCTGCCAGACAAAGTGCTGCCAGCCTGGACAGCCCATTGCCCCTTCCTCTGAGGGAAATAACAGGTTTATTTTTAATCCAAATCGATTTTCCTCTCTCACTGCCACATAGGCAAAGCTTTTTTCTTCCTCCAATAAACTGAACCTAATCTCATCCCCATCAGACATCTCCTCACCAGCTCATGTAACATTAACAAGCCCCTTACCACAGGAAAAAAGGCTCCTACCAACAAACCACAGAACATCTTTCCCTACAGAACAGAGCAAATCCAATCAATATGTGCAGCTAATTGAGACAAACGAGCAAGTCCAGGCCTGGCAGCAAGCAACCAGGGTGATGAGTTGGTAACAGATGGCGAAGGATTTGGCACAGATGGCTCTGATCCAGTTTCCTGGAGGAGCTGCAGGAGGCCCATGCACAGTGCAGTGGTGAGCAAGTTCCAGATGCAGGAAGCTGGGCCAGGATAACTCTTTAAAACCACTGAGTATTGCTCTTGCAGTACTATTGCCCCAGCTGAAACACATCTGCTCTGCATCCCATCCTTGCTCTGTTCTAGGGATGAGTTGAAGGAGGACACCTGGTAAAACCTCTTTTTTCACTCAAGGAAAATAACCATAAGTAACCCTAGGAATGAGAAACAAGAGAAAAAGTCTCTCAACAAACAAAAGGGCTTTCTGAGGACAGTCAGAAACCTTCACTGAAGGATTTGTTCTCAGCATAAGTTTTCTAAAATCACTTCAACATTTTTGAAACATCAATGCAAAAGAGCTTTAGATTTTTTACTACATATTTCAATGAAAACTGTAGAAAATATTCGATCACAGAGCTAAAATGCTATGTCATTATCAAAAGTACTAAAGAGATAAATCACAGTACTGAGCTATGGGAAGTACAAACACTAGCATTACAGGGTTATCCCCTCCCAGCTCAACCTAGTCAAATAATTAAAACACCCAATTATGGAGTTATCTAGTTCTCAATTTTCATTAGAAATAATTAGGTATGTTAATTTGATTTAAATTTTTTCACCATATAGAAAAAGTCCAGGCTGATATTTGATAATCTGGTGTTGTCATTCACAAGATTTGAGTAATCTTAAAAGAGATAAGGTTCTTCATTATAATAATGAAGCTGTAATTAACATCAAGCACCTGTTGAAGTCATGTTTCCAATAGCATTTTATGACACTCTTTTTGATGAACTACAAACAGTTGAAAAATTAAATTTATAAGATTTATAATGCAGAACTGTAGACTCAATTAGTCTTGATTAATAAACCTGGCACGTAAAGAGATATGTCCCATTTTATATTTCAGGTAGGTTTAGCTTTCAAGATATTTCTTCACTCAGAGGAAAGGAGCTTGCTTTTTAAAGAAACTGCATTTTCTGCATCTCAGAAAGACAATAATCTGTGTCTTTTTGCAAAGGTTACAAGATGGGAGGTATAGTCAACATGGTATAGAAATGGATTAATGCACAGAAGCACATGTACTGTACTGTATGACCTTGAAAAGGTGTTTAATTCTAAAAGTCCTATGGCCATGTCCATAGGGAACAGAAACAAGCATTTTCTTGCCACAGCTGATGGGCTTCCAGTCTGTAAGTGACAATGAATGAGAAGGAAGTAGGTGTACTAGTCAATCATATGACTACAAGCTATCAATGTGATGCAGACATGAAAAAGATGATTGTAATTCCTTATCAGGGAAAGCATTTTCCATAGAGACAAGGAGTTATTAATGCAATTTTACAAGGCACTAGTTAAATATCCTTTGTTGTACCATATGTAATCCTGGCCACTGATGTTGAAAAGAGATGAACTGAAATCAGTATAAGGCAGAAAAAATAGATATTAACATGTTAAGAAGAAGAAGCAGCTAATTTCTGAGACAAATCAACAGGTTTTGTTTAGCCTTATAAATCCACAGCTGCAAGGGCTAAAATGTTATATTGCTATAAATACATCAGTGAAGTAAAGACCAGATGAAAAAAAAAGGTTATGTAATTTTAAAGATTATTATGGTAGAAACACATGACCCTAAATCGATCACGAGTAAGTGTACATTGGAAATGTAAACAAGCTTTCTAAGCTATTAAAAAAAAATCAAAATTGACTTCAGCTGAATTTTTTCATCAGTGAGAGGTTAGAGCTCATGGCATCTCAGCATAGAAATGCCAGTCATAGTTCTCTTGCTAATTTATTTCTTTCAAAATCTCTATTAAAATGCTGTCATACCTTTCCTGGAGGCTACAGGGAGCTCTATAACAGCAGGAGGAAGGAGCAAGTAACTAGGAAATTCTGAGCCTGGGACTTGCAATGACACTTGAAAATCTGTTTTTCTCTAACAGCCCCTATCTGTCTGCCCAGGTGTTGTCTGCATTGACAGGAGACAACCTACAGGAACTGCTGTTGCATTTTACAGAAGTGTATTTGTGTATTTATGGGAGGTATTTGTGTATTTCTGTGAGGAAAGAACAGCCATGAGAGTAAAGTCTGGTCCAGAGGCAGGAATTGGATCTTCTGTAAACTCTTTTGGAAAAAAAAAAAAAAAAAAGATTAAATTTTACTTGTGGTATTTTTCTTTTTGGTTTTTTTTTTCATACTTAAGGACCTCTGAAAAATCTTCTTGTTAGACAATTAACATTTTATGGATAGGTCCAGTTAAAACAATTCTGGTGTTGGCTGCCCACCAAAAAAATGCAAACCTCACAATTGATCTTTCATCCACTATAGCCAGGCAGTCCCTAGAGCTCAATGCTGCATGCAGTTCATTTTTCTCAGCAAATAACCATAATTATTTAATAACAACAGCTGTCTCATATCTATCCCACTCGTAATTTCATTAATCAGAAAATCTTCTGCCAGGCTTAACAAACGTATTTTTTTTCCTCACCCCTGAGCTCTGCTGCCTTGCCTTATTAGTGTTGGCAGATGTTTTAGAGTACAAGGAAGGAGAGGCTGGTACTCCAACCCTGCAGTGCAAACAGGTGGGCATGAGGCAGGAGGGCAAGCCATGGGCAGCTACCTAGGAGGTACAAAAAGCTCAGTCCTAGGTTTAGGATACAGCAAATAGATATAGAAAATATATAGATATAGAAAAGATAGATATAGAAATATAGATATAGAAAAGCAAACCACATAGAAAGCAAACTACTGCCTGGACCTGATGGATTTACAAACTAGGCTTTGGCCTGGTGGCATGACCTGCAATTTGTGAAACAAGCCAGCAGCTTTCTGCAGGCTGGCTCAAATTCAACCCAGTCTACAGCCTGAAAAGTGGACAGTGATGCTGTTAAAGATCACAACAACACGGACTCTGACTCAGAAGGCTGACAATGACTCCGTCTATTTCTGGGAATTTCTTCCCTTTTATACCATTCTGCAAAGAACAACCCAATGGGTGGAAGAAGGACAAACTTCTTCAATCACATTGGTCAAGTCAGAGGGACATCAAGAAGAAGTCCCTGCTAGGGAAAGGAATGTAAACACAGGTTACAGTTAGGAAAACATGTCTCTTGTTGACAGAAAACTCTCTGGGAAAGAGTTTCAGAGAAACCAAAACATCACAGGCATGAACCAGGGCTACATGGACAGAAGTGATAATTATACAACTGCCACATAACCTGTCCAGCAAAGAAACAGCAAGAGCCACAGAGCACTCAAGTCACTTTTAATGCCCATGGAAAAAAAATATGTTTGATACATTATAAAACATTGGGTCAAAATTTCCAACTACCGTTGCTCTTCCAAGAGTTTGAAGAGGCCAGCTAGCAGATATATTGACAGTCTTTCAAATTAATGGTACCCTTGTCTGAGTTGATTTTCTTGGCCAAACATTTGCCAAGTTCAGAAGAGCCCAAATTGTGACTTGGCCTTTGTATTGTATTATCTCTCTTAGTCTTTTATCAAACTGGTGCATCTTGGCTTTCATTTCTCCTTTTCACAGCTCTCATAATCTCTTTCACCTACTTCAGCATTGTCTATTATTTCCTCACCCTGAATAAACTTTTGAGAAAAAAAAAAATCAAGATTCAGCCTTTGCGATACATACAAAATAAATTTCAGCACACACATTCATTTAGGGAAATATTTTATTTAGCTGTTCTTTATGAATTAGGTCTGAAACCATTAATTTTTGCTAATTTTACCTACTCTAATAATCACTGGGCAGCATCAGCTGGTAAGTTGGAAAAAAGTCAGGACCAGTGAATTTTTCCTTGTTTGTGTTTTACATTTTGTATCTTCATAAATTGAACAGACTCTCTTCTAAAAATGTTGCAACCAAAGATAGCCACTTAAAGAAAAGTATCTGAGAGAAATAGATATGCTCTATATTGACATTTTTTCTAAGAGAAAGGTTGCAAACAGTGAAACAGTTAAATAAACACTGAAGCTGATGGCTACACACCAAAGACAAAAGTTTCAGCATGATTGTGGTGAATCTGTCAAAGAAAATCCACCTCCAATGAGAAGTCTCCATCCATTTTTGCTTATACCATTTTCTGGTATTAATAGAACTGAGATTATCTGTAGTTTAATGGTTAGGACAGAGTTCTTTCTTTCTCCAATGCAAGTTAGATATGCATTTGATATATTTTTTCCAAGTTGTTTATACATCACAATTGATTACATGCATTGCTATCAGCAAAAAAAAATCCCTAACTTAGTGACTGATCCGTCCTATCACTAACAACTGTATAATTTTCTCTACTTGTTTTGGTGAGATTTTTTTCAATGGCTTTTCTCTGAGTAATTTTTTATTCTCGTCCTGCTCTGAAAACGAAAATATGGTCCATAATCTTCACACTAAATTGTTTTTAACACCCATGCATGTTCTAAAGGCTGAAGGAGAGGACCACAACCTCCCTTTTCTTCTCAAGGGTTTAAGAAATGGAATCACAGCAGCATTTGTTGAATGTTGCTTGCAGTGGAAGTAACACTACAGACATAATGTTAAGCTCTATCTTTGATTTTCCAGTCAGACTGAGATGGCAGAAGTCATGAATTCATTATATCTCACTGCAGTTATCAGTCCTGCCTCCCAGTGTTGGTTCCTGTTCTGTTCTTTACCTTAAAATTCTTTACTAATTGAGTTACATATCAGCTGCTTTATCATTTAACTTATGTAGGCTGTTAAGCTATTTCTTAGGCCTGAAATTACGCCAGCCTCCTGTACATAATTTTTCAATATTGATCAAACATTGGTATTCTGCCAATCTTCTGAAAATTCCTTACAGTTATTAATTATCTTATTGAAGATAATTCCTTGGCTGATAGTTTAAAAACTCCTGCATTCGAGTTCAGATTTTTTTAAAATGATTTAATTGTAGCAGCTTTCAATTCCAGGAGTAGCTGAGGAGAAAAATAAGTACCTTCCAATACACTCTCTAATAAATCAGAGGCGGGAATAGTTATTGATTCTCTCTTTGTGGTCTGTATAGATACTAACCTGACTACTTTTCCCATTTCTGTCTAACCAGTGTCAGAGCTAGTATTTCTTATTATTCTTATTATATGTGTTTCTATCAGTGATCTCATTTCCATACCTTACCATTATTCTTGAGTCTGCAGTGACCCTCAATTTCCCCAGCTTTGAGCTCTGAGATAACTGCTATAACTGGGGTAGGATGACAATAAACCTGATTTTCCAGAACTTTTTGGCCTGAGAATTACAGAACACCTCATTACACATCTCTGGAAGGCAGAGCCTGCAGCTGCACCATGAAGATCAAAAGAAAGAAGCCCTGGTCTAATGGAGGCTAACATTCATACGTGTCAGAGCTGGATATAGTCTTGAGAGAAGAAGATCCTAAGCACAATCCTTCTGAATTTCAGTTTAAATTTTTTTTAGGTATCCAGCAGGTTGGATTGTTACTGTTTGCTCTATGCAGGCTGCTCTCATTTTCAACAGTTGCTACTACTAAATGAAAATATTTAATCTCCATCATCTGCACTGGTAGCAAAATGGCTCTAAGTATATAGCTTACTTTGAAACCAGGGGTTTCCTTTCTCTTTCATTTATTTTTGCTCTGAAGTCATACAAAACCGATAACAAGGGAAGAGTTCAGATCAGAATCTACAATAATGTCTTTGTTTGAAACATCATACAGTTCAAAACTCTATAGGGGAGGGAAAATGGTAAAAAAGAAGGCAAAAATATATAAATTTAATAAAAAACTAGTGCTTATCTTGTATAAGTAGATGGCATACCCTAAAGAAGATATGAATGTCCTCCACCTTTATTCTTGGCATCCTTGGATTCCATGTTCCTTAATTGATAAGAAAGACTCAATTTTTTCTGTCATATAAACAAGTTGAAAAAGCCATGGAATTTTAAAATTCCCTTGCAGTAAGAGTCTATTTCAGTTGCAGAAGTTGTATGAGCTGTGTGGTAAAGTCAAGTGCAGATATCCCAGCAATGCTGCTATAGATGGTAAAACGACTTCCCACACTGAAAATGGTGAAAAACACCATGAGGTAGAATCCTCCAAAGAACAGTTCTGTAGTACCAAGAAAATAAGAAGCAATCTTGCTTTCCTTGCCCAGAAGGTATAACTAACATTAGATAAAGAAAAGCAAGGGAGAAGAGGGATGTCTAAATATGAACATTTCAGGCAGGAATGACTCAGAAATATGTGTTCATGGTATACAAAGAAATTCTTGTACTTTTAACTCTGTGGAGTTGAACTGGTTTTCTGTACATTTATGGTTTTCAATTTATTGACTAGACCCTCAATACTTTAATGACTTTGGCCAAGGACAGCGTAAGGGATGTGAGGTGATGAAACCACAGCAGCAAAAGTTATGCCAAACCACAGCAGTCACTGCTTTTCCTGCACTCATGTTTTAAATTCCAATACACATCTGCAAGGTTTCCCTGATGCAACAGAACTAAAAGGTACATTGATTTGGACCAAATACAGCTTTTCAGATACTTCTAAAATTCTGAATCCCCACCACTGGGGTTTTTTCCCCACAAATAAGTCATTCTTTATAAGCTATGCTTTGTCAAACTTGCACAGCCACAGTGCCTAAGTTACCTTGCTTTCTAGCTCAGGAAATGTGGATATAGATGTAGAAAACAAATCATACATAGTAAGGCTGTGAGGACAACAAAAAATTTAAAGCCAAAAATGGAGGTGAATTGCAACCACTGTGCTAGAAGGATCTTGGCCTCAACTGGCAAAAGAGACTCAATTTTGGCTGAATAAGCTGAACCACAAAGGAACTTATTCATTTAAATAATATAACCATCGTCCCTTCCTAGGTTTGGAGAAGTTGATAATAAAGATAAAGGTCACAATGATTGAAAAGAAAAAAGAAAATCCAATGAGAGAGAGAGAGAGAGAGAAAGAGAGAGAGATCTCCATACACGATATATATTGTTTTGGGGCTACTGTTGGAGTTTGGAGATCTGGGAAGTCCAAACTCTGCAACTACAAAATCACTCTTGCTGTAGTGTCTGCTACATGCAGGACAAAACAGCTCCAAGATATCCTCCTTCATGGGAATAAAACTTAGGAGAGTCATCCCAGAGTCATCCTTGAACTTGTTCTGGGCAAATGTATTGGCCTTTGCTGGCCAACCCCAGCCTGAGGTTTGCTAACAGAGCAGGGCACTGAAAACTCTCCCAGCCCCACTTCAAAAACTGTGTACTGATAAAGTTTGATCCATGAACTAAAAGATAAAATAAATATTCAATAAAAAGCATAATTAAAAAAAATCATTCCATCTATGCAAACGGGAAGTGAAAAATGGTGACACTTTTACTTCCTACTCCTCTCTACATTCTTTTTAATTCCTTATCATTAATCTTGCACTGCCTTGCACTGGTGAAGTAATGTATGACATTACCTGAAAATTCATTTCACGTTTCCTGAAAATTCATTTACATTGAGATGAGTTCAAATTATTTCTCTGGAATAACTTGTCAGTTGATGTTGTAACTCTTAAATAACCCAATTCAAAAGGCATTTTTCTTAAGTGAACCCTTTAAAAATATTATAACTTGCTATTACCCACTGAATATTAAGAGGACAGAATATAAAACTAAGAAGACTAAATAGTCAATAGATTAAATAGACAGTATTATTATTACTGATATTTGAATCACTAGTAAATATTTGAGTTACTAGCTTGATGCATAACCTACATGTAAGTCATCAGCAATAACTCAGCCTAAGTAAAATTAAAATACAATTTGGTTCAGAGATCTCAGTGATTTTTTTTTTTTTCCCCACTGTGCATTGCTGGAAATTATTTCCATCAAATGAAACAGTTGTTTCTCTTGCAAATTCCTGTTCCCTGTCTCTAATGCAGACATCTTTTCCACAATTTATATTACTTGAGGACTCAAAAATTTTAAAAATTGCCTTTTTCAATCTTAGATGTTGTTTATCACAACAACTTTTGAGAACCCTGTAGGTTTTCCATGTTATACTGAAAAGTTTATCATAGTTTTGAAAGTGAGCTTCTCAACATCCTCAGCCTGTTTAATGTTCATTTTATTCACAAGGTTTGCAAGCCATTAAGGTTCTTTCATTCTTATCAGTGCAAAGAACACTGGCAAAGAGCAAAACTAGAAAACTTCCTTGAGTTCAGAATAATTGCCAGCTTAATCACAAATATTCTTTGAAAACTACATCTGTACAGTGCTTTCTTCAGAATACAAAAGTAGTTGATGTGCACATTCATAGAGAAATGTGCACTTAACAGGCAAATGAACATGGATCAGTTCTGAATTCATGGAATTTCATTTCTCTGACATCTGGGTGGGGCTTATGATAGATCCCAACCAATAATGATCACTTAGGTAGATCAAAAATAGACCTACATAATGATCTACTTTATAAACCTGTAACTTCTGCAACTTTGGAATTATTTTCTGCCACTGCCTGTACCCTCTAGTGTGTGAGGCTGTGTTAATCTTTCTCACAATCCCAGCTGGGTGCTCTGACCTGGTGTCATCAGTGCTGATAACCCACACTGCTGAGCCCTGCTGGTCTTGGGCTCCTCTGCTGCCAGTGGCATGTGTCAGATATGGCACAGCTGATCTTGCCTCTCAGAAGGTACAGAGGTCTGTGAGAATGGGCAGCTGCAGACAATCTGTCTGTAGGCAACAGATCTCTTTTCTTATTGATAGAAGAAACAATATTAAACAATGAGTGTTAAATAGGTGGGTTGGGTGTTTTTCCTTACAACAGTTGGAAAGTTAAATTCCTTTAAAAGCCATTCTTTTCCACTGATGAATTACAAGCCAGTCCTGCTCCCTGAAGATATTTGTTCATTCCCCCCTCCTTCCCCACTGCAGGAGGATTAAACTATTTCTCAGTGCAGTGAGCTGATTAATTTTGTTAAGCCAGTGCAGCTCCTTCTCGGGCAGGGGAGTATCACAGATTTACAGTTTTCATTACCTAAGGCTGAAATTGTTAATGAGGTTTATGTTGGCTGCAGGGGGCTGAGGGAAGGCACTGCTCTATTTGAATAGCCAGGCTACAAGGATCCCTTGCACAAGGCACTGGACATGACTCCAGCCTCACACCCTCCACAAATGTTTATTTCATTGGCTCAGTGTGAACACCTCTCTTG
This sequence comes from Phylloscopus whistleri, assembly GCA_017589585.1. Taxonomy (NCBI): domain Eukaryota; kingdom Metazoa; phylum Chordata; class Aves; order Passeriformes; family Phylloscopidae; genus Phylloscopus; species Phylloscopus whistleri. Next base: position 152,370 of record JADMLD010001629.1, on the reverse strand, counting down.
ATTCACAAACCGTGGTAAAAACTTGGGGCTTTTCCTCTGCACACCTGACCCAGGTTAAACTGGTTTTGAGCCTGAGATGCACATATCCCACTGAGATCAAGCAGGATTTGCTCCTTTGCACACAGGGACAGGTGTTCTTGAGGCCCTCATCCCTTTACAGCTGGAGATGAAGAAGGTCTGGATGGCTCTAGAGCCATGGGCCATCCCTCCCGTGTCTTAATGGGTATGCCCACAGCCACTAGTGACCTGTGCCCACCAGATACTTGGTATTTTTGGCAAATCAGAAAACATTTACTCTAAGTAATTCTTTCTAGATAGGAAAGAATTATTTCTATTGATGGGCAGAGCAGAACATCTCTAATCAAAGGCCGTGTTACGCAGTTAAACACAACCTCTGCTTGATGCAACCACTAAAGAACAGACAAAGTGCTTTATGAGATAAGGATATTGAACCATTCTTTTTTTGGTTTGGTATTTTTGGGCTTCTTGGCGGTGGTTTTTGGGGGTCCTTTTGGCTTGTTCTTGGTTGGGTTTTGTTGGTTTTTGGTTTGTTTTTTTTTTTCACCAAACCCATCCAAAATACATTGCATTTAATAGGTTTATTTAAAACCTAGATGGAATAACTGTGTTGCCCTCTTCTCAGCTTTCTAGCATATGACAGGGATAAAGACATGGAAATATTTCAGTGTTGGTTATGTGCCTGCCTGAAGAGAACAAGAATGACAATATTTTTCATTATATAGCATGCATATAGGAAAAAGTCATTTTCATGAGACAGATGATATTCCTGAGTTTCAGTGAAGGAACAGTTTCTCCTGCTTTGTAGTGTAACAGAAGACAAGCTTTGAATTCTTGGCTCAGTAGTCACAAGGCTCTTTAGGAGCCAGAGATCAGCACGTTCAGTATTTGCACTGAAGGCAAAGTAAAAGCATTCAGTCAGTTGATTAAAAGAGCCTGAAGAAACAGTGAGCTACAGGCAAGGAGGAACTGCTAGGAATAGCAGAGGGGGCAAAGAGCATTTGGGAATTCAGGTTTTCTTTTCTTTTATTTATCTATCTCCAGGCTTAGACTCATACATATCTGGGAAAATTGTCTTTCACAGACATAGAGCTGTGAAGTGTTTTGTAAGCAGTTATTTTAATTATTATTTTAATCTGACAAGTCACCTACTCAGAGAATTCAGAGCACAAAAACCTGAAAACCTTTATCAACTAGTTTTGGGTTGTTTACTTTTTATATAAACTGAGCCTCAAAAATACCTAATTTGTGCAAGTTAGCTGTGCAGCAAATGTGCTCAAAGGCAAAGCACTGGGCTGAAATGCTGTAAAGTGAATTTTGCTTCAAAGGATGTAATAGCCCAGCTGTGATCAAGAAGAAAACATGGTTAGATGTGAAAGCATAATAGATATCATATCAAAGTTCCTTGAATACAGGTCTTTAGAGAATAGATTTTAACACAGCAAAAACACAAAACAACTTCGGGGCATTCTGATATAACATAGAAACAGATGTTTTGCATTGAGTAAAACACATACAAAACCTCCTTAGAGGTAAATTTTCTGTATCCAGAGCATCACACTGTCCATTGTTCAGTTGATTTCCTCATGGAAAAAATATTACCCAGATTTTTTAAACTGTAAGTCAAGTAGCATGTGAATAGAGTTACTCAGCATGGGAGAGTAAGGCTGAGTGTTGTTTGATACTGCCAAGGCAAACTATCCTGGTGTGACGAGCCCCCCATTTGGCCTTTCAATAATGTGTTTTCTCTCCTTGAGAGTGGAAACAAATTCAGTGAAATGTAATTTTTATTCAAAGAATCGACCTGTGTTTGCTTTATAAAAGCTCATTTTTGGGTTAATTTACAACGTCCCTCCGGGTTATGCTTTGAAATGAAGATTTAATGAAGACAAATATATTCACCCACCCAAAAAAATATTTTAATTGCTATATCTCTGATATTACCAGAGCATCAAGAATGCTGGCAACATTACAGGCATTTGTATTTCACGCAAAGATAGAAGATTTAAAATGGCAGTGAATGATGGAAAACAATTAAGTGCCTGGTAAATCAGTCCTATTTGAATTCAGTGCAAACAAACCTCTTGGCTACAATATGTTTGTGCTGAGGCCATAAAGGGTTACAAACCTGAGCTGTGAAAAAGTCAAACATATGTCACAATCCATTGTGTGCAGCAGAAATGGTGTAAACTATAAGCTCTATAATTTTTTTTTTCTGGATGAGTTGCATTGTGGAGATAATTTAGCTACTGTGTTGTCCATTATTATCATAATGAATAGACTCACCCCTGGGTGAAGGGTGAAATGAAAAAAAAGGCTGTATGTGCCTGTAAGAGAAAAAGAATCCAAAAATCTGTGATTTGATTATCAAAGTCTTTGCATTTTCATGATGCAGAGATATTACTGAAGCCAAACAAACACAGTCTAAAAGGGGAGTAATTTAAAATTTCTGTTTTACAGAAAAAAAATAAAGAATATATAAAAACTGTCTTAAATACAGCTCTGAAGTATGAAATACAGCAATTCTGAGTGCTTAATTAAGATCTAAATATACGAGATAGATCAAAAATATTTAAAATGCTCAGAGTGAAAATAGGGTAAAGGATAACAAAATAAATACCTTAGATTGGAGCCAAACTGAAAATCCTGATAGAGCTGACAACAGAGAGAAAGAAATAAACAAGACAGTGGTAATCATCCCTAAATGCTTGGCAATCCAGTATCTCCTGGAACATTACATTATATCACCTAGAAAATCACATCCTGGATAAACCATGGCAGAAGATGAGATAAAAGGTGTTGGGGTTAAGCTGAATTGTTTTGTTTAAGAAAACCATAAAGAGACCAGTGGAAGAAACTGAAAGGTGGCAAACAAGGACAGGTACTACCTACAGAGACTGAGGACAGTCATGGCAGAGGCCAGGAAGGTTATGGGAGAAACTTGACCAATGTGGGAAGGATTGCTACAGACTCAGCCAAAGGTGTATAATTTTACCCCTAACTTTGATTCCAGTGATCATCACTGAAGATGAAGCTTAACCATATAGGATTTCTTGTGGCCTCTTGGTCTTTCTCTCCCTGCAGTCCAGTGCATTTTATTCATTAAGTGCTTGAAGAGGATTTCAAGTCATTTCTAACATAGAAGGCAGGAAGTAATACACCTTGCCAGCTTGTCTGAATCTGAATAAATCAGCATTTCTTGTACTCTTGACTTGTTTTACATCTTCACTTTATTATAAAAAAAATCACAAAGAAAGGACTTTTTCAACCTGTTGGTGATCAGAGGAGGAGTCTATTCTAAGCAAAGTGTACTGCAAGGATGCCAAGAAGATGCATCCTCTGACATCCTCTGTAAAATGATCCAAACAGTTAATTTTTGCTGCTTAATTCCTCTGTCAATTCATAACAAACACATGGCAAGAATAATAACAGTAATAAGCCTTGTCTGAAGACAGATGCCTTACCTCTATGTTCTTCTTGAGATATTTCTCCTAATTTACGTATAATTGCAGGGATGTTCAGAGGAAACAGTCAAAGAAGTAAAGCCACAAGATGCCAGGCTGCAGTTTTCAGACTCTCCACAAATGCAGCAAGCAGCATCTTCCTAATTTTATAATCTTCAAATTCATGGAGGAAGAATAACACTACGTTATTTTGGTAAGCTTGTTTCTCTAGGGACAGTAAGATCCTACCCCCCTGCTAGTGGTCATTCACAGCACTTATAATGAGACTTCTCCACAACACACTGGGAAAGACCCACCAAAGCCACTTCTGATTTGCTCAGTGTCTGCAAAATTGTTTCAAATCCCTGTCCAAATCAAGATTAATGCTAACTTGAAGTCAAGTTTCCCATCTCTCAGAAGATTGTGTGACCTCCCATTGTATGTGGAGCAAAGGAAGCCATGCCCCACCACACTGCATTTTGGCTGAGGGATGCTCTCTTTGCCTTTTCTAACATCTAAGACCTTTGCCAGGTCATCCATCAATGTCTGAAAAAGAAATAGGAGGTTCAAGAGCTATGTGGTTTTTATAACAAAGGGCCAGGTGGTGACAGATCACAGGGAGTGGTGGAGATCAAGGTAATACCTGGCTCCCATGGTGAACATTCATCTTTCACTGGCAGAATCTGCAAACCAGAACATGTCCTGCTGTGGAGAGCAGGGTTTTCTTGGAGGTGGAGCATCAAACTGGCACAGCAGGAAAGCAACACATCCAGAACAGCTCCAGCTGAAGTCTCAGAATAGTTCTTACTCCTCTCTATAGCACGGAAACCACAAGTCTTGCATGCCCCTGGCACAGGACAATTCCTCATCCTAGTAGAACAGAGATGGCAAATCAGGGCTATTTGTTCCATCATTACTAGGAAAAAAAAACAAACTAATTCTGTATCTTAACTACACCTCTCCTAAGGTTCTTAAATCCAGTTCTCTGATGGAAAGGGCTTCTTTAATTACAACTTAGAGTTCTGACATTGTCACTGGAACAATTCTCCTGGTTTCTGAACTACCAACAAATCAATTTGTAGGTGAACCCCTGCCCTGTCTGCACTGACTACTTCAACAGTCTGTGCCTTTGTGCTCTCACTGAAGTTTCATACTGCCGTTCATGCACTGAGTCACAGTGATTATTTCCTCACTTGAATTGTTTCTTCTGTCTCTGTCTGTCCCTGTTAAGTGGATACAAATGGCAAAACATGTTCACTCACTAGAAAGGAGGAAAAACAGCAATATAGCAGCAGCATATTATTGTCTTTTTTGTCCAAGACAGTTTTATAACCCCAAACAACTGTTACTTCAACCAGCACACAAATACCATAATTCGGGCTGTTTTTACTGTTGTCAAATGGTCTCATATTGGATTAGGCCCTAAATAACTATAATTTTAGTCCAAAACATCTCTATCTGCAGCCCAATTCCTCAAAATTCTTTTTTTCCCTCTTCCTCCCATCATCCTGAGTGTGTTACTAGAAAAATCACTGACTCAATCAATAGAATGCCTGGAAGTATGAACAACAAAAAGGGGAACACATAACAAATACATCCTTGCCTTTTGGGGAGCAGAGCAGCCATATCAAGTGACATGGAAGTGTAGTTTCTTGAAACCACTGGATGAACAATGTTGTCACAGCCTGATGGAAAAGCTTTAATTGAAATATTTTTGTAGACATGAGAGGCAGAATTTCACTGTCACGATATTAAATTCATGGAGTAAAATGGTCTTTTTCATCATTCCAAGTGCAGTAAAGTAATAAAGTATCTTTTTCTTGGGTTGGGATTTTGGTTTTCTTTGATTTGGGGATTTTTAAAGGATTTTAATGCCCCCTCATTATTACCAAAAAAATGCCTTGTGTGGAAAATCCCCAAAATTCTGGTGACATAATGTCTGGGAAACAACAATTTCTTCTTGTGCATGACTAAATATGAAAAAAATCAGGCTTCTGAGCACCTTCTACTTGCAACTTCAGAGCATTTTGTATCACATGATATGAAATTCTCTAGGGTTCTACTTTAAGGCTTCACAGTCACCATGTGTGCTTCACTTTCAGAAATCTAATAAGGATTTGGAAAACAGCAAAAGATTGGAAAGAGCATTCCCCCTCAGGATTTGGATTTGAGCTCTGATGTCTGTTTTTCTGTGTCAGTATACTGAAGTGTCCTTAATCAGTGAGTGATGTAGTAAGCATTAATTTCTTCACACCTGAACCTACCCAAATAATGCTATTTGGGAATGTAAAAGTAATTTAGCTTTGAGGAGAGGTCATGTACTGCATTTTCCTCTAGACAAAAAAATGTAAATTTAATCATACCCTTGATGGATAAGACACTATGAGAAGTATACTTGAGAGGATGAGAAGCAAATGTATGAGTGACTAACAAATACAATTATCACAGATACCAAAGTTCTCAAGAAAGATGTTAAAAATTAGAAAATAATTTCTCTTCAGGAAGAAGAACACCTGAATATAGTCAATTGGGTGTTATTAACAGTGGATTTGGGGGGAAAATAAATAAAATAAAATAAAATAAAATAAAATAAAATAAAATAAAATAAAATAAAATAAAATAAAATAAAAATTAAAATAAATGCTTTCCATAAGCAAGGTCTAAAAGCTGTAATAAAAATTACTCCAAGTGGATCTGAGAACAAAAATGAAGAAATTATTAACTTGATGTGGTATTCTCTCATCATCTTCTCATGATGCTGACAGTTCATCTTTACCCACATGTGCAACAGGATGAAGTCACCAAACTTGGGACCCAGAGGGTAAAATAATCAGGGAAAGGGATAGCTGCATAAAGTGTGTGTATCACAGTTTTAACTGCATTGGTATTGCAGAGGCTTTTTCTCCATGGCAGTATTAATTGCCATTTCCTTTCCTTTCCTTTCCTTTCCTTTCCTTTCCTTTCCTTTCCTTTCCTTTCCTTTCCTTTCCTTTCCTTTCCTTTCCTTTCCTTTCCTTTCCTTTCCTTTCCTTTCCTTTCCTTTCCTTTCCTTTCCTCTCCTCTGTAGCAATTAAAACTTGATTATAAAGACTCCTGGATAAGACTGTTAAGGCTTTAATTATACTAACAGCAAAACATTGGCTTTACATCTAGGATGTGTTTCCTTTTTGCCCTTTCCAGTGCTATGACTGCAGTGGTGCACCTGTACTCCTTCCCTACATTAGCATCCTGCCTGACGGGCACTTCACATCTGATTTACACGTGCCAACAAGTGATTCTCTTTTCAATATGTTTTTACACCTGATATCCCCATTCAACCCATTGGTAAGACCCTTTCTACTCATGATTTCTAAAGAGAATTTTTACTTTCACTTCCCTGCTGGACCCTGCAGCCAGACTGCCTGATGATAACTACCACAGCACATTTCTACTGAATCCTTTAGCAGCTTGTCCCCCATTGCATCTCAAGGCAAGAAGAAAAGCAGTCAAGATACAGAACAGTTTTTCTGCCTTTCCAAAGGTCTACATGCTTAACAAACTGCTCCTCACAAAGCTGTAAAAGGAAAAAGCAATGCTGCTGTTGCTGGTTTGATGTGCCAGTAATCATATTTTGATAAATAACTCAGAAACTGCAACAGCTTACTTGAGAAAGAAAAAGGGCAGCTCAGCAAAAGGACTTAATGAATTTTAAAATTAAATTAACTTGACCATTAATGTTAGAATTTTTCAGATATTACTTTATTAAACCTACCCAGGGCACAAGTATTCATAAATATTTTAAAACAAAAATACATTAAAGTACTTCAAGCTGTTTCACTAGAACAATGCCTCTGTGACTGCACACACACACAGGGACTGAAGGGCTTGTTCTTCCAGATAATTTGGTAGTTTTATCATGGTTGTGTGAGACTGGGTGCCATCAGTATGATGCCCTCACTTGACAGAAATATGAATTGGAGAAAGTAACAACAGCACCATCCCTAAGAAAGGAGGGAAACCGTTCTATACCACTGAAAGCAGAACATGCAAACAGACCTCCCACTGGGAACAAACCTGTTCTACCCTGTCTACTTGTTAATATGCTTTATTCTTGCCAAGCTCTATGCAGAGAGGTTCTGTGTCATTAGCTAACACAAATCCAGGTTCAAAGAGGTCTTTGAAGTGACAAACCTAAAATGACAAGGGATGGAAAAACAAACTGTGTACCCAGCAAGGCTGAGCTCTCTTTAATGATGAGTGTAACTGGAATACACAATAGAGCAGAAATATCAGCTTTTAGGCCCATTATGCAAATAGCACTCAATGAGTAGTTATGAGTTAATGAATGATAGTGCAGGGACAGTTCAAAGAATGCTGAATTCTCATGACAGGGTTCCTAATGCACAGATGAGTAAGAGCAGGACTTCAAGAGTTACAGCCTTCAGATCACAGAGACAGTCATAGCTTTTTTGCCAGCAATGGTGCTGTGAAAATTTGCATCATTAGAGGTTTTAGCTTGTTGACTGCATTGGGACATCTTATATATATATGTGACATTCAGGGCCTGAATTAAAAAATGTAGGTCCACAGCAGGTACAGTATTGAAGCTACAGGGAATGCCAGGAATAAAGGCTGTGAGGGCAGGAGTAACCAATGGGATTAGACCAGACAAGGTGAGGAAGAAGGAAAAATTATTTATGCATGCAGAGAAGTTTAAACTTGATCTGGTGTTGAATGGGAGCTGTTTGCATCCTGCACTTGTGCAGGTGATCAGGCAGTGCCCTCCCTCCCTGCCCTCTGCTGCAGGAGCTCAGTTCTGGCAGCATTCTCATACCAGGGCCATTTCACAAGAGCTGATCTATCTCGGGTGTCTTAAACCAGATGTGACTTTACACAGGATTTTCCTAAAACCTGTGCTACACAGTTGGGCTGTGCTGGGGGCAGAACCCAACCCAGAGACAAAAGGAAATCTCACGGCCTCAAGCCCTGAGGCTGTGGGCACCGGGGTGAGCACGCCCTGACCTCAGCTGTGACTGGTGTGAGAATGTCTGCAAGTCTGCTTTGAAAACCTCCTGTGCAAGTCAGGCTCCCAGACCCTCAGTGGCATCTGAATTAGGGGCATTTTGAGCATTTTGACATGTCAGCATCTCTTGGGCCACAGAGCAAGATCTGAGCAAGGGCTCTGAGGATCCCAGGGGCACATGACCTGTGGCTTCAGTGGCAATGATGTATCCTGGTCCCTCTGTGGATTTATTCCTACAGACCCAAATACTTCTGTGAATCTCAGCACTGAGCTTTGATCTGCATCCTCTTTTCCTCCAGTCATGAGTGCTTCATGATTAGTCTGTCATTGAGCCTATAAGGACTAATGTCACTTATTGTTCTATCTTGGGCACTTTAAACTTAGGAATTGAAGAAGTTGCAAAGGATGCCGAGTATGCACCTGGGACCTGGGAGCCAACATCAGAATCAAGTGGTTTAACAGCATTCAATCTCTTCTTGAAATCTCCTACTGAAGCATCAAAAAGAGGCCAATTCTAGGCTCTTTTAAAAGAAGTTTCAAAGTATTTGGTATTTAAAGATGACCTAGTTTGACTTCAGATAACAACTGAAGACAGAGCAATAAAACATAGTACCTAACATTAAAAAAAAAATGAAAACTGTATGTTTTGTTTCAGTAAGGAAGAAGGTAATTAACAACAACCAGCAAATCCCATTTATGTCTTCTGACAAAACAAGAGCTAAAGAACATTCAACTATAACATGCAGCAATGCATTTACTCAGATTCAAAGAACCAATCATCCCAAGATCTCAACAAGATCAAAAGTAGACCCTGGTGTGGCATTTTTCAGAACACTTTTTTTTTAATAGGAGAATGGCTGCTGGTTGAAAGATAAAACATGCTTTCAGAAATCTGTTTTGACAGAACTGTTTTCACTTGTCTAGGATGAAAATGCTGGTGAATAACATAGAAAGAAACATATTTTTTACCTGTTTTCCCACTAAACCAGCATGCTGGGCAACGCATTTTATTTGCATGGAAAGCATGTTCAAAACTTTGCCACTACATAGAATTTGAATTTCTTTCCTTCCCTTCTCAAGCAAGTGCTGTGTGAGCTCATTTGACCCAGCAGGAAGCCATTGAGAAAACACCTCCTAAAGGAGAGAGCAGCATAGGTTTGGGAGGAGAAAGTGTTCAAACCACAATTTTGCATTAATGTACAAACTTCATCTACAAAGCAGAAGGAACATTCCTATTCACAAAAGGCTCCGAAAATTTTTGAGCATAAATTTGGTGTTATTTCTCAATCTTTTGATTTCTCGGCCACCCACTTAATGCTAAACAATGCTGAGAAAAAAATAGCCATCAAAACAGGTACTGGAGCCATTACCAAACACGTTGTATAAGTTTATATTTCTCTCTAAAAACACTGAGTGTACTCCAAACACAATGGCCAAAGAAAAGAACCCTTGGTAGATTTTTTAATATATCTTCCTCCATACTAATGCCCATTTACCTGCTTTTCCCTCCTGTCAAAATTGGAACCTGACATCATTACAAGTCTAATGCAGCATGACCACCTGTATCCCTAAGAAAAGGATACACAGGAAGTAGAATAAATGTCACTGTGTACCCATCGTTGCAAAATACATGTAGTACTAACTTTAAAAAAAAAAAAAACAGTAAATTGGCAATTCACATTTCACAGTGAGGCTACATAAAGTATGATATATTAGGCCCTTTTCTTCCTCATCAGAGAGTAAAAATAACAATCAGAAGTATCCCCTTTATGTCATCCCCAATGATGCCAGACAGAATATAGCAATGTCTGCAAATTGGGAAGTACTTATAAATTTATGATCTCTGAAATCATATTTCCCTGATATTGTTCATATAAGGTGTAAGCAAACAGATCCAAGACTATTATAGGGAAGAATTTTGATAGGGCTGTAGGCAAATCGGTCATGCAAACTGAAAGGCAAGTGCCTTCTTTGAAAAATCTTTAATATTGTGGCCTTCTCTGACTATACTTACCAACCTCTCTTTTTAATTGCTTGCTAACCATGACCAGCCTCTGCCACACTGACATGAAATTAGCAACATTTCATTGCAATATTGAGTGGTTCACAGTCTTTCTTTTCCAGAAATATGTTGACTTCCTGAAGAATAATGACAAGATCTGGCTGTAGAGTAGTATAAGTGCACTTTTCTTTGATGTACTTAGAAGTGTCAAGTGTTAAAAGAATAAACAACCCAATAATTGCTAGTTAGAGCTAAAGTAGGTCTGGAAGTTGCATTTTGTCATGAAAATTGTGACAAGAGATGTTAAAAAATTACTTTAACTCAATCATCTTCACAGTCTGTCTCAGTAAAATGAAAACCTGAAATCACTGCTCTACTTCTTGGGGACTGAATGTCTCTAATTCTTTGTTCTAAAAAGACAAATATGGGTGTGAAAATAATGCTTTAAACACTGTGTTTTCCAGGTGAGCGGCTCAGTGCTTCTCCAGGCAATTGCTCATATGCTTTTTATCTAAGGCAGATGCTATTAGTGCTCTCAAAACATATTTTCATTGCCTGAAACAAATGCACACACAAAGCCAAGTGTCCTTACTAACTCAGGGTCAGTTCCTGCCACTACATTTAAATTAATGAGAATCTCTCCAGAATATGAACTTCAGCAGTTGTTCTTCATGTTCAACACCAAATTGGCTTTCACAGTGGAATTAATGATGGGAAGTCAATTATGAAACTCAGAAGTAATGATTTAATCTACAAAATACTCTAACAGGAACATTGCACGTCCTGAAGGATTTTCCTATCAAATGTGTATCAATAATCCTTGATATGTTCCATGTTTCAGACATAAAGAAGAGAGACTATAATTTTCTCATAGTTATCAGGAAAAAAAATAACCTATTTGTTTGACACATGATCAATTTCTCTTGCTGAAGCAGAATGAAGGTATAGACAAAATTCTCAGCTGGTATTCAAGAAAGAGACAGAGATTCCCTCCTCCCTCAATCATTTTCCTCAAAGCCTTTGCAAGGAAGCAGGTTGGCACTGAGATGAAGGTATATTTCTCTCTTTCAGGTGGTTTGTAAGTAGCTGGGGGAGAAAGCAGAGACAAACAAACTCAAGGACTACTTCAGTCCTTGGGTAAATCAACAAGAACCCGGCACTCAGGAGCATGAAGGACTCCCCACAGTGTCAAGGGAGGAGGGGAGGGTGGGGGCCACCTGGGGACTTTGCTCATTTTCATTTTTCATAGCTATTTCCTAAAAAACATTTATTTTAGAATGTGGGATTGCCATGTTTTGCTTAAAGATGCCAAAACCATTTCAGCTTCATAAGTTTATATCCAATTTTCTTCAAAGTTTTTGTTTCTCACATTTCTAATCTAGTAATATTTTTAAGTTCTCAGATTTTCTTGGTTACCCACCCACTCCTCAAATCTGCATTGTCTTAGGCAACTAAGAATACAAAAGGTACAAAGACTGAAAAAAAGGCAAAAGTAAAAGAGAGATCTCTCCATAACTCAGAATTAGCTAGACTGTATCCCTGTCATGGCACTGGTCATTGCCACACTTTATAATGCATAAAAAGCAAAAGAAAGCTTTACTGAAAGATAACACAGAGATATCTTTGTATATAAGTCTGCTCAAGGCTGAGTGTACCAAGAGGAAAAGCTGAAAAATACTTGAAAATATAATAAACAGTGCATTCTGGTAAGTGATTTTTTCATATTGAAATAGAGTCATGAAACAGGACTGAGAGATGCTGTGAGGAACTTGAAAACATCTGAATTGTGTTTGGTCCAACCAGAAACAGGGATCCAGTGAAGAAATATATCATCTCAAGTGGTGACAGGGTTAATCACAATCCCTGAATTCCAGGTCAAAATGTGAATTTGATATTGATGTAATGGTGATACTGTCTGTGCTGCAGGGAGAGCTGCCAACATAATGAATGCTTTTGGACACACAGGCAAAGCTGCACCAGTGGCATATACTGACATTTAATAACTGGCTCCACAGCAAGGAAAGCTAAGGGCAATATTTTGCCCAATCTATTTTTTGGCTGCTGTTTTGGAAAAAAAAATTCAGGTACAGTCCTAGGTGGAATGGGTACGACCCATGCTGAAGTCATTAGAATAGTTTTTGGTGAAGATGTGCAACCACCACAATTTGTGAAAGACCACAACTGGCTCACTGAATTTTGGTGGCACCAGAGTGCCTGATTCTTTTAAACTCTCTTAATATCCCCAGCACACAATTTAACAAAGTGTTACAATAGAATGCATTTCCAAATTATGTCAAATTGAAATTCAAACATGGCTGGCTGCACTAATACATACTAATGGAGCAAAACACTCATACCCTTAATCCTCACTGACACTTCTGGTTTACATTCTCTCCAGTGTCTCATTATGCATGTTCTCACTACTCTTATAAATTTTCATTGATGTGTCTTCTCTCTTACTTAAAATGCAAACATCTGGATTAAATCAACTAAATTCACTCTGTCAGTTTTGCACTTATTCAATAGTTTTTTAAACAGAGCTTCCAGCTTGTCTGTATTTTCAAACCTCCATCATTAAGAAAACATGAACTCTCACTTGGTAGTTTCACTGTCTGATCATGTTCCTTTGAATGATTTCTTCTGGAATGTAAATATAATCACTCTGATTTGGTATTTGTTAGCAAGCTGCAGATTCAAAAACAAATACAGATATGTAGCTAGACAGACTACATCTTTTATTAACAACAAATTGATCTGAATTGAGCCCCAGTCTGAGTGAGCATTTCTTGCCATCTCTGAGGCAGGTGGTTGTAACGTGCTGCTGTGATGAGCCTCTGGTACCAGAAATGTTTTTGGGTCTTAGCATGGAAAACTTTGTCCAATTGTAAGAGCAGCTCCACCACAGGTTTAGGTTTTTCACACCAATGGATTATCCTTCCTGTATTGCTCTTTGGTGTGTTGAATAACAAGCCACATTTCTAAATTCTTTTCTGAATCATGCTTTGCTGAGCTCTCCTCGGCAGGGCACTTGTAAGGCCCTCCCAGAGCAACCAAGCTGTGTCACAGTCAGATGGCAAATATCTCAGGAGCACTAAGAAATGTAGAGAGCACTTAGGAAGTAAAAGCTTTGTGAAAAAATAAACAACACAGGAAAATTCTAACCAGAGAGAAGACTGGAGCATGCCTGACAAGCATCTTTATCAGAAAAGGTGTTACCCTTCTCCCACATCACCCGCAAATGGAAGTTTGTGTGCCAAAGTAGGACATATGGGGGTTGTGTAAGACAAAACCTGATTGACAACAGCTGGTACTCAGGGAGTTATGATGGAAAAAATTTGGTATACCCTTATAGACCCCAAATGTATCCTGTCTGTCCAAATCTCTCCTCTCCCCCCTACACTTCTCCAACAGCCTTTCACAACTGCTCATTATCTTGATATGTCTCAAAACAACAGCTTTTCTTTAGGGTCCCTTTACAGCCCATGGTGGTACCTTAAAATTAATGTAAATAAATATACTAATTTTCAAGCAGTTTTCAGCTGGAAAATAGAAATCTTTTCAAAATGCTAATAAAAATTCCAAAATGCTAATAAAAATCCAATACTTTCAAAACTTTTTAGATGTCGATCTATAAAAATTCACAAAATGGGCCTCCTCCCACAGCCACTTTTGGTTTCAACTGATTATTCCCAGAAAAATGAGTGCAAATGTCCTAATTAAGTCTTGTTATAAAATGTCAGGCAAGTAATGTCTGCGGGAATGAGAAGCAATTAAATGTTCAAGTAAAACAATCAAATGTAGGAAACTGTGCTGTGAAAGTCAAAAGTCATAGGGCCAGCAGAGAAAACTTGGAAATAAGAACATAAGTGATGAGAAAAAAAGCTAAAATGGAGACTTTTGTGAACTCATCAGTGTGAAGAAGTGATTAGTCTCCTTTGTGAAAAGAGTAAATGAAGGAGAAAATAGAATATAAATAAAATTGTCAGAATGAAGATCTAAAAGATGTGAAGCTGACAAGGTGTAGGAAAGAGATTCAGAGAAAACTGCAATTAGGAAAAATTGAATGTACCAAAGTAAGGCATCTTGGTCATGTTTCTCTGCAAGAATTATAAAGTTCACTGTTACTGCCTGAAAGATACAAGACAGACGCAGTTCAAATGTCTCTACTTTAAAGGCTCTTGTCATCAAACTGCCAAATGTTGTTATTTTTAGCAGACCAATAATTTCATGTATTTAGGACAAGAAAGGTACTTCACAATTTTTAATGCATTCCATAAGTAGCAGATAACTTATTTGTTGAAAACTTCAAATGGATGGAATTCCTTTGCGAACAGAGGTTTTCTTTCATTAAGAAGATCCCAAAATGTGGAGAGGAAGCTACCAGCCAAAAACAAACAAATTGTATGGATTTTAAATGAGGTGTAATTCTCTGATACAAAAGGGGATTGCAATTATTCACAGTGAGGTAACATTTTACTCGTCAGGAAAGAAAAGATAAATATATAGATGAATTGCCAATGAGTTGAGTCAAATTGAGACCGCTAAACTTTTTGCCATCAGATATGAAGCACGTGAGAGAAGGAAGAAAAAACAAGTTTTTAAAACATTGGTAAGGCCAGAGTTGCTGGGATGAAGACTCTTTGCTTTTTCTTCCTTAATTTATATGATGGTTTCTCTCTAGTTCTGGTCATTTGTGTATATACTCCACTCTTAACAAGACTTCTGAAAATGTATGAGTTCTGCAATTTGCACAAAGAAAATTGTGTATAGAAATGTCTCTTTCACTCTTTTTAATGTGACTGAAAGAGATTTTTTCCTCAGCTGCATTTCTTCTTTCCATCTTCTGTGGAAGATGAAGGATTCCCTTTGATCAGTCCACATCAACCTTTTTCAACTCTGTGCTCACTTTACATTCAAATACTTTGGTTTTATCTGTCTCCCATAGCAACAGTAGATTTCATTTCCTTAATTCTGAAATCAGTTAAAACTTTGAAGATCTGTAACTGCCGTGGTTAATGGGAAGTGCATGTCTCATCCTTTTCCTTCAGTCTGGATGTCATGCTCGATGGACAGCAAATCTCCTTTAGTATTATTTTTTTTCTAGTAACAATACCTGTATGATTTATATGGTAACACCTTCCAGCAAGGCAACTGTCTTTAATCTCTTTGCAGTATGTGGCACAGAAAAATAAGTAACTTCCCACTTGACTGCCATACTAGTGAAATACATGGTAATGCTCTTCCTTTAATGAGTATTTTACAAAAAAAAACCCTACTGACTACCCCGGGCCGAGGCCACAGAACAGAAAGATGTGAACATGGGGTCTGACCTGGGGAGGGGTGTGACATTCACACCCAGCAGCTCGTTAAGTTCCCTCCTCAGCTAAATTGCTGCCAATTGACTGGTTCCTCTTGTGAGCACTGTGGGTGTTTTCCGGCACAGAGGGGGAACAAGTTGGATAACGTGGAGGTCAGCCCGGTTAATGGACTAATCACTCCGTACCTGTGTGACTCAGGGACTCTTGCTCTGAGTACCAGCTCTGACACTCATCCTCCTTAAGGAAAGTCTGGCACTGCCAGAGCACCATGTAGGAAGCCACATTCCTACACAGCTCCAGCGTGCTCCAAGCAAGCAGAGAGGGAAAGGGGCAGTACAGTCTGCCCCGAACCCACAGTGGAGCTCGGGTTTGGATGGAAGAGGGCAGGTGCCCACTCCTTTAGCTCCCCAGGAAGCAGCCTGTGTCTTGTGTTAGAGGAGGTGATCACTAGACCAAAAAACTTTCTTTCCTCATCTTCAGTAGTCTGACAGCCAGTTCCCTGGCTGCGTTGAGTTTTCCCAGCAGGAGAGGTGTGAGCAGAAAAAACTGGAAAAGACTCTATAAACCCCAGTGTTTTCTTTTCTTTACTGTTAATTTTCAAAGCAGAGCTACCTGAGACAGAAATCCTACGGACACCTGGGACAGAGTCTGTAGACTCAAAAACATATCATCTATTCATTATAGATATTTTGTTGTTCTTTACCCCATATAGAAAGCCCAGGTGTGTTCTATGACACTGCCCAGGAGATCATGCTTAACTTACCACAAACAGTTTCAATTTATTTTGGGCAGTGTAGTTTGTTGAGACCTACTGTTGTCAAGAAAGAATAAGCAGAGTTTTTTCAGTCTGTCTGGGTTTTTCTTCCTTTACTTTATGAAATGTTTTGTGTGCTGATACAAAAGATACCTGGAGCATAAAAAAGCACATGGTTCTGTTGGACTAAAGACACTCTGACAGGAGAGACTTTTTTAATCCTTTCATTGAAGTTGTGTTCCTGTTACAGTGCTGTTATGGGTCCATGCTTCCTTCTAAGATGCTTTTTATTTTACAAGCAAACAGAAGTGAGCTGTAAGCTTCTAAAAACACATGCAAGATCTTGATCATGAGGATGGCAGTAATTTCCCACTTCATGTTCTCTACCAAACCTAAGTCAACAACTAATCATCATAAGAGTCTGCATGGTGTTTTTTAGGTATTGCTATTAGCTCTAATCTTGCAGCAAGCTGGAAAGCATGGCAGGAGCTAAGTAACTTCTCAATGTGATTTTCAGGTACAACAATGTGATATTTGTCAGTTCTGAAGAGAAAAATATAGAAAGAGAGAAAAAAAATAGTCTTGGTGCTAGGACCATTCTTGAAAAGCACTCACCTTTCTAAATTGCACTGGACTGTATGTGAAGACATAAAAATGCAAAGATAAGACTAATTTTGTACACATAAATGCTGAAATGAAAGTAAAACCTTGCAGCAAAGCTGCATTCTCTCTGAATAATCTCCAGTACCTTTTTTGTGACACCAACGAAAGCGTTCAGCTGGCACCATCTGCCCCACCTCTTTCCCCAAGTTTTATTAAAATAGAGACAAAGACCGCCTATTACCCTTATTGAAGAGTGAGAAGAGCCAGGAAGTCATAAAGAGCATCATCTGCATTTGATGTGGAGCACATTCTCCTCCATTGCTTTGTCCTATCAAATCCATCTCTCGCCCCAGGGCCACTGGTTCATCAGAAGCTCTAAGGACTCTGACCACCCCTGGCTCTCCAAATCAGCTGCTCACCCACTGACTGCAGGTGCTCCTTCAAGAGTTTTTTGGTTTTTTTTCCAGTCTTGCTCAAAGATGAGACTGATTCAGGCTTTCCCAGCTATACAGCCCAACTTACTGTCACACTTCTCGTGTGGTAAAGTTCAGGGGTCTAAAGGATGTGCACTGGCAAGCACGGAGCACTCAGCAGTGTTTAATTATTAAGCTGCTTCAGTGCAAAAAGTAGACAAATAACAAATAATGTCTTATTTGTCTTATTTGTCTTATAATTGTATTATTTAATCAGCTTCTTATGTAAACACTGTAGAAAGTATTCATCAGTGAGGTATCATCTTATTGCACATGCCACCATTTATTTGCTGTAGTGATAAATACTTTAAGGGTGAAGTGTAAGTACTTTAGGGATGAAACTTTTAAGAAGTTTGAAGTCAGGCAGATGGAACCGTGGAGTTGAATCAACACAAGTCACAGAGCTGTAAAATCAGATATAACCCAAGCTGCAATCTTCCCCAAAAAATCACCACAGGTGTTTTGTGTATGCCTTTGTCAGCCCTCTGAGAACTTCAGTTACCTTCCTCTTTAATGCAGTGTATGAGTGCCTATGGTGCACACTCAAGCTCCCCATGCAATTGCATAATTAAAACAATTAAATTTCTTAGTTTTTAGGTTTTCATACTATTACTTTACCCTACAATGAGATTCCCAGATCAGTGAACTCTTAAGAGCTCATTAATATCATTACAGCATATTCCTGAAGAGACGAAAAGAGAAAATGTACTTTAAAAAGTATAAAGAAGAAGGAAGTGGTACTATTTCAGTACTTCAAGAGCCCTTTCCCTAGGAAAAGGGAACTGATTTTGCAGCTCTCACTACATGTGCTCCTGCTCTGGCAAGTCTTCCCCACATGCAGTGTAGGGGAGGTGCTCTTAACGTGCAGCAGAGCTCAAAAAAGGCTGTTTTGTCACTGGCAACTGCTGGGGCTGTGTTAGTATCTCACTGCTGCCCTGTCTTGCTGCTGAGGAGATGACAAGGTCTTACAGTGCTAAAACACAGAAAGGATTCCTTCACCATGATATACCCCAATAATGGAAGTTTGTGCCTGAGGGGAAGCAGTTCATTGCAGTTCTGTTAATAAAGGAAAAGATGACTTTCGTTTTGGTTTTGTTTGGTTTTGTTTGGTTTTGTTTGGTTTTGTTTGTTTTGTTTTGTTTCATCTCAGTGATGGAGAATCCAGCAAGCCATGGGGAGCAGGTTTTGATTTTTCAGAAGGGGCAACAGATACACATAGTTTATGCTTTGGGATTATATTGTGGCATTATGCTTTGTATTATGGTATTAAGTTTTCTCACCTGTGTTTAATGGACAGATGGAGTGCTGACCATTTGTCTTGAAAAGTGCTTGGAAAATTATTTCACCTCAAAAAAAAAAAAAGAAAAAAGAAAAAAAAAGAAAAAAAAAAAAAAAAAAAAAAAGAAAAAAAAAGAAATAGCAGCTGTTGCAACCCATTATCCCCATGCAGAGTTGCAGAGTTTGTCATAAAAAATTGTTTCCTCAGAAAGTGCTGTGCATGTTTGGCAGATTTATATGCATTTATGTTGACAGGTTTCTTGAAATCCCATGGAAAGAAAACACTGTTTAAAGCCACAGTTTAAGGCTATGCATCTCTCAAAGGTTGCCTGACACTGAGAGGTTTCATTAAGACAAAATTTCAAAGGATGAAAGCAATGACTGTAATCAACCAAACACGCAACTTAAAACATCAATTCATCCGCCTCTCACCTGAATTTTGTTTTCTAGGCTATTTCATAGGCAACTACAATGACATAAATACGTAACCTGAGAGAACTCAAGGCTTATTTAGCCGTGTATTTCTCAGTAAACAGCCTGCTGAGTAGAAAGTACAGCTTTCCAAAGCAGATGGTGGTCAGGTCTCTGCAGTGTGTCTGTAGCCCCAGCGCTGCAGGTCCTTGGCATACTTAACTGCAACTGTTTAGGGATGGTGTGCCTGTTTGGCATAGAAGTGATTTTTTTCTAAGGAAGTTGTGGCAAAATGTTGACAGCTTGATTGACCAATTAGGGAGTTAGATATGCCTCTGGGCTACACAGGTTAAAAATCAGAAGGATTCTAGGAATTGCTCTCTTCCTTCTGACTCGCCAGCAGGTAACACCAGCCGTGAGGCAGCCAGCTGGGCCGGGCCAGGCCGGCCAGGCCCCGGGAGCAGCTGGGGGAAAGGGGAGGCTGCAGCTGCAAACATCCAGCTGGATCTGAGGCCTCCCCCACCGCCGGCTGGGCCTAGAGAGATGCTCCCCAAGGCCCCAGGGTGTTGTCTGGGTTTTTGCTGTTCTCCTCTGTCTCTTTAAGAAGTTTTTCTAAAGTTCTATTCTAGCCTTCTGTGTTTACCTTTTGCAATGGAGTCAGACACAATTTTATATAAACAACTTTTCTTGTTATTGTAACCATCTAACCGTGTTTACATTCTTCTCATAAGGAGGAGACCGTTGATAGACTGTTGGGTTGTCCAGTGTGGTTGAAGAGGAAGATTTTCTTCCTCCAATCCACAGTCACTGCTGGAATTCTATAAATGTTGAAGTTTGTAAATGAACCTCCTCTTTTCTGCCTTGCACATCTCAGCGTGTAGGTGTCATTTTCTTTGTGTCGTGTGCGACACCAGGGAGCAGCTCCAAGTCTGGGTTGGGTTGGGCCGGGCCCACCCCGGATGAGACCGAGGGGTGGGGGGAGGCATCCGCCAGCCTGGCTGCCGAGATCCTGGCCACCTGTTCCTGAGCCCCCTTCGGCAGGGCTTTGAAATCCAACAGCCCTGTGGCCAGAGTGGCTGCTGCCTGGCAGAGGTCACAGGACCATCTACAGGCCCGGGCAAGATGCTAACTCTTTCCTTGACAGATGGGACTTGCAAAGCACAAATCCTCTCTCTGAGTGAGGACAGAGTGATTGAGACATAAGGAGACACAGCATGAAACTGAAGGCAGTGAAGAGAGGATAAAAGTCCTAAGTTGGAGGAAGATTAAGGAGTTGCCTAGTTTGAGCTGGACTTCTCTTGTAAGGCCATGGACTAAAATATCCCTGTAACTCATAGAATGCTTTTTAGGGGGATGCAAAGTTCTAGTCATAGCCGTGGACTGATATAGCTGTGATCTAATGGAGAATTTTGAAGAGAGGAAGATAAAGAGATACGAAGCCCTCTGCCCCTAGGGAAAAGAAGATCTCTGTTTCTTGAGATGAAGATGATTCTAGAAGTAGCTGAAGAGAATCTTTGTTTTATACTGTGGGTTTGTAAGAAATGTTTTATAAGTTTTAGTTATGAATATAGTATGGTTTTTTGATTGTAATTTTAGTATAGTGAATACCTTGAAAAGGCCTCTTGCCTTGGAATGTACTTTATCATAGTGTGATAAGAGTTTCTAAGACAACCTGAGTCTCTGCTTGGAGATTCTTTCCCATTGGTTCTTTTCCCTGTCCCATTTCTGTTTTGTGTATGATCTTTTCTTTTGTTTATCATGGAATTCTTATCTTTAAGGTCCAAGGGTTTTGGCCACTGGTTGGCAGAACCCCTTGAGACCACTCCCAAATTTGTTTTGGATTTGTTAGTGTTTAAGTAATCTAGTTGGCATGTATTGTTGAGATTGTTTCATTGGTTTGTAAATGTTGTACCCACTCCTTGAACTATCCTGAACAAAAACGCCCTGCAGCTGAGGTTCGGGGTCTCTCTGAAGGCACCGGACAGAGGCAGAGGAACCCCCTGACCCCCCGAATAAAACCTCTGTATCCCAAGTGCCTCTGAGGGTCCACTCTTTCTAACCACGGCCGTGACAGTGTGATTCAATCTGCCTGCAGAGCCAAGATCCCACAAACAGGTACTGTTGAGGCGTATCAAAGCAGCTGGGTGGCCCAGCTGAACACCGGGCTGGGCCGGAGAAAGATACGCGAAGCAACATTATACTAGAAGAGTCATCCTTAAACTGTACCCTAAAAAAGCTGATATGCCCATGAGTCCAGTCATGGGAAAGCTGCCAAATGGGAGGGACTTCACCATTTGCAGAATTCCCCGGGTGGCTGCAGATTCGTGACATGGGAGCCACCAGAGAACTGTCTTCTTGTCAAAATGTCTCCATGGGAGTTCTAAGAGGGCTCCTCTCCCTAAGAACTGATGAAAGACTATTTTAAAGTGGTGAAACTGACTGAAAATCACAAGTTTTGTCTCCTTATGTTGTCAGTGAGAAAGTAAACAGTTGTATGGGGGAGGAGAAGTGTTCTGAAGGTTTCATTTGGATTCTCATTCTTTTCTTTTAGTGTTTGTTAATGAATCTATCTTTATAGCTTTTAAGATTTGGGCCTGCTTTGCTTTTCTCCTAATCCCATCTCACAGCAGGAAAACGAGTAGATGATTCTGGGAGACACTCAAACCACTACATTAATTTTGAGAAACAGAAATTGGCAAACATGAAACCACTACATGATGTGGTGGTTTTTTATGGTTGCAAACTTAAAACCATCACAGGTGGGTTGGTGAAACCAGTGCAAGAGTGATTCCAGCAGATTCCCAGGTGAGGAAGTAGCTACAGAGCTGGGGCTTCCCTGCAGCCACTTCCCAACTGAGTGGTTTGGAGTCTCCTACTTCCATCATGCTGTTCAATAACACTTGTTATGTCCAGATCAAGTATGGGTTGCAGCTTGACAGCTCCCTAGAGGCAGCTGGACTGGCTCTCTGTTGCCCATGAGAAAACCCCTGGCAAGACTTTGTATTTGCACCTCACAATGCACAAAGCTTTCTTCAGATAATGGGAACAATCTTGCCTAAGAAAAACATAATTTGATAAGCAAAAGCTTACAGTGCATCTCAGAGCTGGACATTGCAGTTCCAAGTGAGCAGTTTCTACTTCTGTTTTCTGCACATGCCCACTCCCCAAATCTGAAAACTCCCCTGTTATCTTATTTTCTTCTTCAAGAATTTTACAGATTTTACCAAAATTTTGTGAACAAAATTATGTTCCTGCTATTTTTTTTCTTAATTTCATTTTTATTATCAAGTAGCAACATGAAGACATGGATAAATAAATGGAACAGATCTTTTTTCTATCTATTTTTTTCACCACACAGTTATATTGGAAAAGAAGGAATTATACAGAAATAGCTGTTTTCTCCAAAGGAAATGTGAGGGGTAGTCACTGAAATGTTTCTTTCTGTATTAGAAAACTACAGTGATCTAAGCCAAATGCTGAGTAGCACAAGTCTTATCAACAGGAACCAAATAGATAACATTTAGCCCAGTAAGACCCATGATTATTTGCACGTATAGTACACATATTTCAGCATGACAAGCATTGGTCAACTGTTTTGTCTCTGTTCACAAGTATATACACCTGCTAGTTGCCTGAGAAAGGAGAGTGCTGGGGCTGAACCCTTGAGATAACCCATTTATTCAGATCCCTAAATACAGATTTAGATGCCTTAAAAGATTCTTCTAAATTTGGAAGCAATGTCCCAGATGTCTGGGCTGATACTTAACTGTAAGAAATTCTCCCTCAGCCCATCACGATAAAGGAGCAGTATCAGTCCCACTTTACACTTAGATTTTGCCTTTCCCTCAGGTGTGATGTACTTAAAGAAGTCAATGGCTTTATTTATATCTAGGGCACCGTCCCACCTCCCTTCCTTCCCTGCTCAAAAATTTCCCCAATATCTGAATCTGACATACTACCTGCAGAAAGCCCTCTGAATTTTTTTCATTATCCCAATTAGCATTTTGTATTTTTAAGCCTTTGATTCATGTGTAATTGGCATCTTGCCCTTTGTTCTCTTCAGTGGGCTATGCTTACCTCTCCTCTTTTCATCCACATAATGTAGTTTTCCCCTTTCTGTTTCACTTCCTGCTCTTCCACATTTCAATATTTCTTTATTTCAGCTCATTGTTCTCTTCTTGTCAGCAAAGTTTCTATTTTTTCACACATGGAGGCACACTAAAGGCAGTCTGATTTGAAATGTCAACTATAATCTTGTTTTTCACTCCAAGAATTTTATGAATTCCTACAAAATTTGGAAAGCCATGTTCTGCACTCAACTTGGTAACATAAATCCAATATTCCTCACAGTAGTAACGTGAAGTAACATGAATTCCTCACAGTAGTTCCAGATTACAATGGTATATACATTAAAAAAAAAGGCAAACCAGATTCTTGAACTAAAAATGTATTTTCATTCTTGTTTCATCAGAAAAAAATCAAAACCAAAAACATTTTTTAAAAGAGTTTAAATTAAGAATTTTCCTTGTTTATTATATGGAAGATATATGTAAGAAGTTCTAAAAAGATTATGTAGGAATGTATCAGTATTTGTATTTTTATAGTAATGCCCAAGAAGTCCAGAAAATATCATGGATCCTTTTTTGCTAAAAACACCAACAGCTGCACATGCAGAAGAAGAGGTAGTTTCTAATCCCAACATGATTACCATAACAAGGCAAGTTCAAAAAGAAATGTAAAATGAGCTGTTCAGGAAGCCAAACATATTCCTTGAGTGGAATGTGTTCTCTGCAAAGCTTATTCCTCATCTTTGCCAACTCAGATCTCACTTACACAGAATCTGATTTAAGCTTCAAACAATATACACCAGAGGGAGATTTTTACTGTTTTCTCTCTTTTTCTACCATGATTTAGTGACTATTTCTCTTAGAGGCTGGCACTCTTGTCGAGTAACTGCAGGAGCCATCAGGCCGTGTTGCAATTTGAGTATCTGGAGAAGTAAATTAGGGGAAAAAATTCAGCCATGTTTAAAATGCATGTCATTTTGCATATTGATAATCAGAGGGAAAAAAGTAAAAAAAAAAAAAAAGGTTGAGATGGGGGAAATATTCAAAATCCTTCTCTTCCTTCAGTTCCTATACTAGGATTATTCTGAAAGAGTGTTCTAACTCAGTCTCATCAAATTAAAAAAGACAGGAATAGATATATTTTCAGAGAAAGTTTCTAGAAGGACAAGGTTTCTGCTCTTACAGAGCAGTCCCTGTTTCCACAAGTGCTGCTTGGTGAGGATGTGCAGGCTGGGGATGCATTGAGAAGCAGGAATTTTATTCTCAATCCATGTGAATTGTATTATTTTGGACTAGAAATGCTCTTCTTGCAGCTGCTTGCCCATGATGTTCCTCTGTCACCTCCACACCTGTGGAGTGTTTCTCCACACAAACAGAAGCTCACAGAAGAAATCAGTCCAACAGCCTCTCAAAGTAAATATGACCCCACACAAAACTTGCTGAAACGTTTCCTAATGCAGCTGTAAATCAAATAAAGGGAAAAGAGGTGTAATTAATCTTAGAACCAGAATAGCTGCTTTCAAAAGATAAAAAATTGTCCAGGAGTCTGGGATTTTAACTGATGGAGAGCAGAACCCTCAGTGTTGGATTCATTTCAACACCAATAAGTGCTCAGCCAAACATTCATGTATTCAGATTCATCCAGTCCATGCCATTTAAATCTGTACTTCAGTTATGTGGAAAAGAAAAATCAAGACAAGAAAGAAAGCTGGGTTTAAACTCTCAGCAATGGCTTTGCAATTCATTTGGTGTTCTTTCTTGGAATCCAAGCTCCTAACCCATGTCTGTACATAATAATCTCAGCTTTCATTTGGGGAGCAAAAAATAAGTTTCCAAGTTTCTGTGGCTTAGGAAGATAAGAGGAAATATGTACAGCGTAAGGGCTTCCAAATCAGAAAAACAAATTCAAAAAATCTCAGAGTGATCTGCTTTAAAATCTCATGATTTATAATCTGCTCTGGAACCACTTTTTGCCTCTGACTTAATTACTTTCCTAAGCATGGGACTGTAAATAAAGTCAACAGACTTTTAGCAGGAGCCCCAGTTCTCCTCATCCTAAGGTTTTTCTGGTCATATAACTTTTGACTAATTCCACTGTAAAAATGGCCTCTAAAATATATTTAGGAGTGTTTCTTTATCATCTGCTTATTTCAAGATATTTTAATGTACCGTTGAGGAATATAAAATCACCGTAATTTATCACTGATGCAAAATAAGACTGTGAATAAAACACCTAAATGGGCTGTTTTATTATTATTCTTGTTCTCAGTGAATATTTGGTTTTGAAAAACAGAAATCATAATAATTTTAATGCAAATTAAGTTACCTTATTCCCTCTCCATCACCACACAATCAAATAAAGTGGCAAGGGAAATTACTGCAATTCCCTGAACTTGTTTTGCTATGCACAGAAACTTCTGAATACATATCATGTGAGGCAGTAATTAAGTTCCTTACTTATTTACTTCTTCTATTGGGGCTGCTTCATCTGAGCCACAGTCTTTTGGCAGGAAATCCAAATATTCATCTATTATGAGATGCAGAATATCCTGAGCTGTTCTAGCTGCTCACAGTTTAATTTAGATATTAACCATAAACACACCTGGGATTAGACAATAGCTATGCACTGCCCAGAAATAAAGAGGCTATAGAAATCCCTGTGAAAAATCTGGCATGAAAACGTAAGTGTTGTTCATGAAGAACACAAAACAGAGCTTGCTTCCAGAGGGATTTGAAGTATAAAGAGTGTGAAAGAAGCAGAAGCTGGAGAGCTGCCTTTGCTTTATACAGGTCCCAAACAGGGATTCAGCAACGTCAGTTTTGCAATTCCATGGGCTTTCAGCATCTCCTGAAAGGCTTTAAGAGGAATATTTCCAAGGAAGACAGAGAATAAGATATTTGGCTGAGGGTTACTGTTGTGACCAGCCACATAGTGAGAGGAGGAGCAGCTGAAAAGGATAAGAATCAAAAGTCACTACGTCACAGCCTCCCACCGGTGTACTGAGACCAGATTCTCCCAAAGGCCATACAATATTAAAACTTTTACAACAATCAGGCCAGAAATGTAAGGCCATCAAGTTTCACTGGAGGAATGATCCTTTAGTAGAAAGAGCTTGTATTTTTCCTCAATTGTCTTGCTGTTCTGCCTAGTTTCTTTGAAGGCATGGGCTGTTTTTAAGCAGAGGTTCTACCTGCAGACCATGCACAGACATTCAATACTCTTCCAGAATAAAAAAAAATCTGCAAAGGTAATTTCAGACATGGAAGCCTTGACTTGTGTGCTCCACCACTACCTACAGTTCATTTCTACTGCAACTTCCAACTTACTAGCTGGTGCAAAATTTCCACTCAAGAAGAAAGTAAAATTTATTTTAAATAAAGGCAGCTATAATAACTCTTATGTGTAATAGCTCTTTCATTTTACAGACTTGTCCAGCCATATCTCCTTTATTTTTTTAAGTTCAAAGGGCTGTAGTTCTATTTTAGCTTATTGGTGTTACATTCATTTTCTTTTGTACTTATATTTGTGCCTGGGATTCATTGAGGTATCTAACATACAGAGGCTAAGAAAATCAGATTTAAATACTCATTGATACATAAAATTTTATTAACAAAAACGATGAAGTGATGAAATGTTACATTATTACATTTATATTAAATATACAACTTATTACTTAGAAGTTTATTTAGTTACTTTGTTTCCATTACAGATGTTCTAGACAATTTTATTAAGAAACTGCTTATTAAGAAACTGTTCCTTCTGAAGAAACTGGTTCCTTCATTGTTTAGCTCTAATTGCCAAATGTGTGTTACTGCTAAATTTTTAGACTGATGATGTTATGAAAATAAAGCATTCTCAGGATAAAGTCCAGTTGTATCAGTAAACATACCATCAGGAAATGAAAGTAAAGATCCTGAAACGGGAGACAGCACCATGGATATGAGGTTATCAGAATTCAGTCCAAGCTGTGGACTTTGGCCAGTTACAGAAGATGCTCTGTTAGATGAGATTTTCCAAAGATGAGCTGCAGTGAGTTTGGTAGAGGACTGAGGAACTGCACTTTGCAGCCCCCAGAAGTGACAGCTTCCAAGGGCCAGACAGCAGCCAGAGCACTTACTGGTGATGAAATAAATCCAAAGGAGACAGAGACAGAGCCAGGGCTGGGGGCAAAGCCACCGCATTGCTCAGAGTGGCCCAAACTGGGTGACAAAGCCTGAGCTCCAGGGAGGCTCCCAGACCCAAGGAGAGGAGCGTGGCTGAGGTCCCAGGTGAGACCAGGCATGGGAATTAAAGCCTAGGAGTGGCCCCAGAGCTCAGACACAGGCAGACATTGAGAGGAGAGAGGTTCAGACTGGAGACAGGGAGAAAGCTTTTCACTGGGAGGGCAGTCAAACAGCGAGACATTGCCCAAAGAGCCGGTCCCTGTCCTCTGCAGGTTTTCCAAAGTCAGGATAAATTCCTGAACATCCCAGTGTAACCACACAGCTAACCCAGACTGGAAATGAAGGTGTCTTCCAGTCTGATTTCCTATGAGATCCTATATTTCTGCAAAATTTAAGTGACTATTTAACTTCATCTGAGTTGTCGTATTTCAAACATGAGTGCAAAAATGTGTATCAGTGGCATTTTACTTACACCACTCAAGAAACAGAGAGTTTCATACTGCTTTACTTGTTTTATATAATTTCTACAGACAAGAGACAGTACAAAGAGGAGTACAGACCGGACTTGTATCTTAATATTCATTTTTCTTGCCTAGTATAACCTGTACGTGATACAGTGTTTTTATCTCTGTCTTCATGTTTCAAAAGGATTTATCCTGCAGCACTTAAATGTCTTTTGCATGTCGCTTGTACTCTCCATAGATTACTGTTATTTAACAACTTAATACACTATCAGATGCTTCAAAATATCATGTGTTTCCCTAGCAAGCCTGTCATTTTTCCCTTGGTGAGACAAGTGTTACAATGGCTATTTAATTACAATAGAAGGTAACTGATCGACTTCTTTGCATTTATCAGAATGAAAATGTTTCTATTAATTTGCTGCTTTGTGCTTTGGCATTGCCACTGATGTGTGCAAAGAGCTCTGATGAGAATACAGAGGAACCTGCTACTTCAGTGCAAGGGGAAATGTCATCAGGGAAAGAGAAATGTGCTGCATGCCCATGGGTTTTGCTATTTGCTAAAGCAGAGGAGTGTGCACTTCTCACCCAACAATATTTTATTGTTAATGTTGCTGTTTAATTTCAGATGTGTTCAAGTAGATCAGTGCACCAACTCTTGTGGTTCTTCTGATATCCTGCAATAGACCAAGCTGAACTGCTTTAAATACTTTGACAACAGCTGGCTAGAAATGTGTATCATTTAAGCCCTTTTCTATTCAATCACTTCCATTTCCCAGGTGACAATGTTGTACTCTTGTAATCATAAACCTGTACCACATGAGTACAAACCTCCCCATCCTTCTTCTGCCTCACCCTCATCCTTTAACATACCTGATACCAATTTACAAATTCATTTAAGACTTATTCAACACACTAATAAATATTGAAGGAAAAAATGGGAATCCATTAATAAGGCAGGTGGAAGAGGATCCCTCTACACATTTTTGGCAATATATGCAGCCAATAAAAGGCAACCAATAACTGCAGTGCAGACTGCATATACCATAAATAAGCAAAAAGGTTCATTATGCAGGTTATCAGCCTCTGGACCCAGCTGCATCTCTAATGTCATATATGGGGAAATAAATCTATATATTGTCAAGTGCTAAATATAGGCTTCTATATCTCATGATCTAGGCATCTGAAACCTGAATAACACAGAATATTGACCAGTTTATCTGCATCTGTTTTTCTTAATAAAAAGAAAAAATAGAATTGTTTGGAAAATAAAGTTAAGATCATCAAATTCAACCACTAATCCAGCACTCCCAAGTCCTCCACTAAACAATGCCCCTAACTGCCAGCTCTACACACCTTTTAAATACCTCCATGGATAATGGTAATGACTATTCCTGAATGAGTGCAGGGCTTCATTCTCATCAGATTGCATCCTGTTCCTTCACACATCAAGATCAGCTTAAACACTCATCCATTCATCCAGAGAATCTGCAAAGTGAGCAAGCATCACCTCCATACCATCATTTGGTCCATTAATAAAAATACCAAACAGCATTGCAGCCAGGAGAGATCTCTGAAGGTCCCCCGTGACACCACACAGTGCAAAACTCATATCTACCTCTCTGAAGCCTCCAGTTAGTTTTGAAGCCCTTTGAGGCTTTTTCATTAAAATTTTCTATTTCACAGAAAAAAAAAGAAAAAGCCTGAGTTTTGAAAATGGGGTGGGAGAAAAAACTGGAATGAAATTTGAAATTTAGAAATATGGAAGTCAAGTAAAATTACTTAACAGTCATGCCGTAGGATCTCAGGTATACAAATAATAATAAATATTGGGTGTAAAGCCCTAAATCCTTCATTCAAAAAATAAGAGCTGCTTTTCTCAACCTCAAAGACAAGTTTTAAAAAACAGCTAGTTAGTAAACATTAATTCAGGTGCACTTATGAATAAGAAACCACTTGCCTTCTTTGTGATTCTATTCACAATAAGCAGAACTATTATCATATTTCATCATTATGCTATCATGAGACTTGGAAATAAAATCTGCTTACTGGGAAATGAGGCTTTCATAAAGGAAAGGCTTATTTAAAGTTCATTACATCCATAGAAGGCTTTCTCAAATGTCCAGGTTCAGGCACTCTGAAATTACAGGGGTCATCTTCAGAGGAACCACTGTTGCTAGGAGACTCAAGCATCAAAGCACCACAAATTTGTAATTCACCCTTTTTTGTTAAGAGATATTGATGATAAATGTACTCCCCAGAATGCAAAAGGCTTTAACCAGGCCTGCATCATTTTGCATGAAAAAGGGGGACCACAACCTCACCTTACTGTGTTCTAAGCACTCCCCAAATCCCTGGATTCCCAGTGAAACAGGACTGGCACATTTCCTATTCTTGGAATAGAAGTGTTTTGCCATATCCCTTTCCCACATCATCCCACTCCATTAGGAGCTGGCGCTAATGAGCAAGATAAAGAGAATCAGCATTTAAACATCTGTGATTGAAAAGGTTGCCCAGTGAATGAAGAGCAAGGAATGTTTGGGGTAAGTAGCTTGTAAGGTAACACTAAATTTGAAAATACTCACACTGGATGAGAGGATCCTGTCATATGTGGTGGAAAAGACAGTTTGGGGATTTTTGCCTGGATGTATCCATATGGATCACCATATCTCCAGATGCACAGAAGCACCAGCTGGATGCAATAAGCTATTTGCTTCTGTTGATCCCAGGGATCTGGTTACCAGAAACAACCATCTTTTGACTGGATGAAAGCAAATGTTACACCCATCTTCAAAATGGGCAAGAAGGAGGACCCAGGAAAGCTACTGGGCAGTCAGCCTCACCTTCATCCCTGGAAAGGTGATGGAAGAGAATATTCTGGAGGTCATCAAGCAGCATGTAAAAGGAAAGAAGATCTTTGGGAGCAGTCAGCATGGACTCACCAAGGGGGAATCATACTTGGCCAATCTGACAGCCTTCTGTGATGGCATGGCAGGATGAAGAGCAGTGGTTGTTGTTTACCCTAGACTTCAGCAAGGCTTTTGGCACTACCCTGGGGTTCTGTGATTCTCTGAGCAGTGCACACCAGGGCAATACTTTCATTCCTTCTAAGGTGCAGTCCCAAGGCACTGCCAGCCTCATAATGAACAAACAGAGAAATTATTTTGAAGAAGTGAAATGAAAGTGCTGAAGGCAGTCTGCCCTTAACATTGAAATGGCTGCAGAGGCTCGTGGGCACCTTGACTGAAAGATTACTGAGATGGTTCCAGCACAAATGAGCTAATACCAAGTAGAAAATAATGGAACAAGGACATCCTCATAAGGAAAGGTTATTTGTGACTCTCTGTACCTCTAGACAGATCAGGTCCAGGAAAATTCTAACTGCAGTGTGGATGAGAAAAAAAAAAGAAAAAAAAAAAAAAAAAAAAAAAAAAAAAAGGCCAGAAAATATTGCAACGGTAACAGAATAACAGCTGAGACAGTTATGACCTGACACTGATGACCTGACACTGAAATAGACTGTTACAGGAGGGCTTTCAGGATCCTAAGAACAGCACAGGGCAGAAAAAAACCCGGGGAAATGCCCAGACAGAGACATACACAGTTGCACAGGTAACTACTAATTTGAACTGATCTGCCTGGATGGGAAACAGGCTTTTCTTTATTTACACAGTCTGGTTACCATGTTCTACCAAAATGACTTGAAAAATTTCAGTACATATGTATTTTTCCCTGATTAGCAACCGGTCTGAATACGTATTTCCTTAACATCGAGTCAAATTTTGATTATTCCAAGCCAGCTGCCTCTCAGAGCAGCAAAATAGATTCTGTAAATTATTTATTCACATGATAGAGAAAGTGTGTTTCTTCCACATCCAGATGAATTATTTGGGGTTGGAACTAGATATTCTTTAACGGTCTATCCAACTTCAAAATGAAGTAAAAATCTATACACAGATCAGGACTATAACACTCTGTAACCCTGAATCCACCAAAAGCTTGATTCAAAGCTATTCCTTGAATAGTTTCTGTAGTGTAATCATTCTTTGCTCTTTCAGTGATACCTCTGAGTCTCCAGTGAGTGCACAATGCAGCACTTTCATTCCCTGTAATAACCATAAGACTTACAAAATGATAAATTCCTGAACTGGGCATTTGTGTGCTCCTCCTGTATTATACAGTCAGGAGTTCCTCCCCAGCTAACACACCATTGCCTGTTCCTCCAGATGGAAAATTAAGGGGCTTGCCTTCCATCTCAATTTTAACCCATCCCTGGCTCACCAGCTGCAGATGTCCAGATCAGGAACAGAAAAGTTCTGCTCTTGGTCTTGTCTCTGCCCTCACATCACTGTGATCTGCAGAACAGAGTGTTTCAGTAGCAGGATAACAAGTCCTTGTTTCCAGGAGATGGTTTCCATACCTCAGACTGGCAGAAGCCTACCTATTCAAGCATGTGCCAAACTACATTTAACAGTGCCAGAGCCATAAAGGAGTTGAATGCTAGTTCCAATCACACACACTTCAAGATGAAAACACACTTGAGGGATCTATTGACGTTTGGGTCCCCATGCACACCCCAATCCTTTTGTCCCTCGCTGTCTTTCACATCTTGGCTCATTTGCATCTCAAACATAATTGTATTCAGAGCAAGACCATAGGGCATGAACTCGTTCCATATTTACCTCCTAGTCCCAGAAAGGTCATCAGTTCCCATAGTGAGAGCAGATTTAAAAGTACTGCTACTTCAGCCCCTCTGTGTCAGGTGTCTTTTGACATCATAGTAACTCTGTAGGGACTTGGGGTTTTGGCAGCATGAGATTCTCTGCACAGCTCACCTGTAATTATGAATCCATTTACTTAGTACAGTTCTTGGCATGTATTTTTTAATTTATAGATGTTTTAAAGATAATTACTTAGTTTCATTAGAAGTAAATCTGAAATAGGAATACACTGCTACAATGGTCATATTTCACTTTAATAGAAAGAGATATTGACATATTTCAGATGCAAACAAACCAGGGAGATATAGTGAGTATGGCCACTTAGGCTGATTGAAAGATGATTGAATAATGGCCGCATTACTGTGAGAAAAAGTGGCTTCCCTCTTGAAAAATAATTATGTTTTTCTGTCTAGCTGCAGCAAAGTAGGTGGGAAGCTTAGATTGTTTTGTTCAATCAAAAGATGACAAGAGTATGGATGTCAATCTGTACATTTAATTTAGGTTCACTTTTTAATAGAAAAGTGCTATTTTGAAACAAAGCCAAAGTTAACTCCAAATTCACTAAGAAGTTGTATTCAGATATTTGAATATTTTCCTCCATTCTTTGCAGTCTCAACTATTTGCAAAGTTGTAAACTGAAAACAGTTTAGTTCTTCTTCCATACCTTAGTTTTTAATTAAACGTATTTCACTCACAAAATAATATCACTCTGGCTCCATTGGGAGTATAAATAAGTAATTTAAAATTTGTTGTGTTCACAACCAATGATTGTCATCAGCTGTACAACTGTATTTCATTTTGCTCTGAAAGACATCAGCCATTAGTCTCCAAGGGCATCAAATGACCAGACTCTTTGATTTCTCTTGAGAAATCAAAAAGCAATAATATTGGTCTATTCTCCTCGAGTGGTCAGGAGGAAAGTTATTATCTGTGTTCACCCTTCTGTTGCCGTCATTTTTCCATCATACACATTTCCATTCCAAGCAGCTTCAAAAGGGAATGTTTTATCTTGAGGTTTCTTTTTTTCTACACCCTGAGCAAATGCTAAACAAGATTATGGCAGTACCTGAGAAATGAGCCCTTCTTTCTCCTGGCTTGCAAACCTGGTATCCCACATTACAATGTCTTACTGGGGGCTGTCTGTTTTCCTATTTGTCAGCTCTGGGACCAGAGGATTGCAGGTTAAAATCCAAGTAGCTTGGATCTGTAATAGCTATATAGAAAGAGACATTAACCAGGAAACTACACAAGTAAAACCAGCAATTCAGGAAATGAACACAGTGCTGCTCTGCTGTGCCAGGGCAATATTAATGATGCAGCATCTCACAGCTGCATCAGAAGTTCCTCAATCTGAATGAGGTTAAAGGTGAATCAATTAGTTTAGATATAGAGGAATTAGAAATTAGTTCAAAAGATCCTCTCAGACTAATGTACCTGAAAACACTGTGAAATATTTTTCCAAAAATTGCTCCAAGCAGAATGTGAACTTTGTATAACGATCATGATAGATGTTTTACCTTTACAGTCTGATTTCCCAAACCAAAACTCACTTGAAATGCCAGAGAGGATCTGAAATGTCTTTGTTTAATATCAAGAGAAAATGAGATCTGAGAAGTCACCAGAGGCATAGAGCTCTGGCAATGTACTGTCCCCTAGAATATATTATTTTAAATTATCAGACAAGCCTTTGCCACTTCAGAATTGAATGCCCGGTTAGCAGGGATGTAAACAAAGGGAGCTCACTAAAAAACAGGTTATTGGACAGAAGCTGAGCATCACTGGGGCAAGCTGCCTCTCTGCCCTCCCCACTGGAGTTATCCATCTCCCTACTCATCCTTCTGGCTCTGTACAGCAGTAGAGGCAATGACACACCTGCAAGTGTAACCCAGCCCAGAGGTTTGATCCTCCACCACAGGACCCCATGGCAGTCTAAAGCCTGGTCCAGGAGGTACTTGGAAAGGAAAGAAAAAACCTGCAAGAAAAGAAATCTGACCTTCCCAGAACTGAGTATTTCTGAACCACAGCCCCCAAAAATAACCTCTTATTCTGAGTCTTCCAACAATCACATCACAAGCCAACAACAAACCTCTTGACCAACACATCCCCTGAGCATGGAAGCTGGAACCTTCCCATTGTAAGACGAAGATGATAGAACTTTCAAACAGATGTTGAAGGTGGCAGATGTCTTAAAGGGAAAAAAAGAAATATGAGTACAGCAATAAAACAGTATGACAAAAAATATGCACACATTGGGCAAATTAAATTTTTATGAGTGGTTGGAATTCTGGAATGTCCTATATTTTTATGCTTTTCTTTGCCATCTTGAAATTCTTTTAATATCTTTATTCAAATCAAACCAGTGATTTCCTTTACAGATATCTGTCAGACAGTAAAGGCTATTTTCTGTCTATACTCCATGTATAAAAAACTCCTTCATATTTCAGTATTACTGGCTTAATAAAAAAATTAATCAATTACAAACGTCTTCAAAAACTGACAGTGAAAGCACTGAAGTCACAATTTATAGAGTTTTGGGATATCTCTGACCCCTCTGAATTTAATGGGGCAGCAAAAATGGAGTAAGATTGGGGAACACTGCATGCCTTGCAGGGATAATTTTTTTAATTGTAGATTTTTCAATAAAGAATTGACAAAGAAAAACTGGTTTCTTTCATATTAGTCAAAACAGAAGGAACTGAAAACACTGAATATAAAAACACAGCTAGAGTCTCTGTTAAGAAGGCACTGCCTAGGAAAGGTCCATAGTTTTCAAGACTTACAGCAACATAGGGGAAAGGTTATCTTGAAACAAAATAGCTTCCACATCCATCTCTACACAGGTTTAGGCAGGTTACCAGGATGCTCATGTCTTATAGAGTAGTAAAACTCTTTCTGAAGGAGGAAATGCAACTGTTCTCAGAGTATATTAGACCTAAAGACTGGAAAAAAATGAAACTGTTACATCTCCGTGGACACAAGAGCGGAAGGAGATCACATCATTAAATTGCTGTTTACTTTTTAAGTTGTTCTTCAAGTGTGAAATCAGTGACATCCACTTTAAATGAGAAATTGAACTGAGTGCATTAAGACAAGCACATCTGAATCTCCTAGAAAAAGAAATTATAGGAAATGATATGGATGACTTTGCATTATGGTATGTCAGATATTTAGCAACATCACTGCTGCCTACCATTATCATGTTCTGCATATAAGTCACACATGACCATCAGGAATGATCCTCCAGTGAAAGAATGCTATTGGCCTATTTTGCGAAAATAGCTTAATATTTCTGAACAATAATTCCAAAAACACAATATCAAAGTACTATGGCTATACATGGTGAGTTATGTAATAGCTGCATTTCAGAGTGACCCAGAGGGTTTTGTTCTTGGAAGACAATGCCAAAGAGAAGATTTTGTTATTTATTCACAAAGCATTGTCTTCAACATAAGGAAGGTGAACACCAGTGTTAGGGAAATAATACTCTGTTGCTTATCAGAGGGAAGGCCTCCTTATTTTAGGGGAAATTAGAACTGTGTAATCTTTTGCAGTCCTCATTCGAACACAATTTTGACTTCAGACCTTTGTGACTTCACAAATACTAATTTATGTTAGCATATTAATCACCAATTTCTGCATATGATGCAATACCTCAACACATCAATTGTTCTGGCAATTCAATCACAAAAAAACATACATTCATATGTGTAAACTAATAGATATAAAATCTAAGCTAACATTTGGAAACTCACTTCTGCTTTACAAAAGACCAAACCATGGGTTTAGGTGGTGCCCAGACCCCATATTATCCCCTCAGCATTCCTGATGCTGTGGGGTCTCCAGACAATTTGGAAATGCAGACCTCACTTTTTCACCTTCAAGTATGCAGCCAAAGTTTGTGGAATAAGTAACAACAGCTTATTCTCCAGCGGGTCTCAGACACAAGGTCAGATCTCAGGAACTGATAACTCCTCAAGCTGAGTCATACATTTCTAGCACTTCCCCACCTGATGGTTACACAAGAGAACAGATTTTTGCACTTGTTCAGCTCTCCAGTACAGTACATCAACAGGGATTACACCTGTGGATGGTATAAGCCTATTGAGAATGTATTCGAAATAAATAAATAAATAAATAAATAAAATAAAGAAGATCTTTATCCACCAATTAATCATTTGAAGAACACAATGTAAAACAAGTCTCAGCTGGCCTCTCCTGCCTCTTACAGGATTGTCTGTGAACGGGCACATCAAAGCCACGACCCGAAGCAGTTAATCATTAATGTCACTGCCTTGCCAGAACACAGTGCACCTGCCAAGCTGCACTGCTCATTTCAGTCTTAACGTCTTGAGAGAAAAAGCCTTGTGCCCTGTCAGAGGCAGATAGATATTCTTACGTACACAAGCCTATCAACTGCCTTACTTAGATGCACATTACTAATCCAAAGCCTGAAAGGTGTAATACAACACTACTTAATGAATGGTATCTGAAAGACAGAAATCATTCACACTTTATTATTTTGCTGAGAAGCCCACAGGTTTAGAGGATGATCCTAACTGTGTTGTAAATTGAACAGCTGCTGCGACCTGATTGAAAAGGCTCAAGTGATTTAACCAATCACTAAAGCTGTTTATTAGAATTACAAAACAACAAAGAAAATCTTTGGCTGGTGACACGCCATCATATTTTAAAATATTCAGCATGGCCAAGAGGCCAGGACTGTGTGCATGCTGTCCCTCTCCTAAGCTGTCAGACACACACACTGTTGGTGTTGCAGAACACCTATTCAAAAAACATCTAATTTTTTTGTATCAGCCGTGAAGATCCCCTCTTGTTTCACAAATGAGTTTTTCAGTTCAGCCAGATAAAGACCATTTGTGAAATGTTCATTTAAAAGAACAATATTCCTCTACCCATCACCGTGACAAGTAGAGAATTAGGAATGAGCCAGAGATTACTTGGTAAAACATCCCCAGTTTGTGAAGCACCCCCCCCGAGATACTTCAAATATGGTTTAGTTCTCACTTACAAAATGTGCTCATTTTAAAACCTTTCTTCATTTTGCAGCATAATTTATTATTCTGTTCACATTTGAGCTAACACATGCAATATTTTACAGTTTTTTATTCTTCCTACAAAGCACGAGAACTGCTTTTTCTATCCCTTCCTCAGAGGTGACTCTACTGGTAGCTAAGGAGACACTCCTGATTTTTGTCCAGCAATATAAAAGAAGTCAGAACCAGACTCATATTTTCCTCAGCATTATTAGATTTATGATCTCCTTGGTTTTATGAATATTTCTACTGGGCTTATATCCATTATTGCCTTACATCTATTATTGCTACAATATCATCTTTGAAGGAACACAAATAGAAAGGAATTCAGCAATGTCCTGTTCAGCCATTCACATAAAGCTTTAATAACTTTTTTAGGTTTTTTTGCTTAATAATTCCATTAAAAGCATAGTTTTTTGGATGCAGGCTGTTTCTAGAAAACAAAGTTAAAGTTTATTACAACATGAAATAAATATGTACTTTCTGCTGTTATTGAGGGAACATAAAATATTTAAATTTTTTTCCACTCTAAGTTGTAAGGCATTTTGCTAACCTGCTGCAATTTTGTAGTAATTTTTAAAGGTCACAGACCTCTTTAAAACTTGATAATACAGTGCACTACAACTCTTCCACCAACCAAAGCAATACTGTGCTCCCTGAAGTCAAGTGGATCAATGCCTGGTTCTACAAAACATTTGGGGCCTCCATAATGAGCACTACTTTTCTTTATCACTTTGGTTTTCTTATTTCCTGCTCCATTTTAATGGCACAGCCAGGGAGATATTGTCAATGCAGAATCTCCCTTTAACGCTAAATAGAAAGAATTTGTCATTTCAGTAAACAGTTGTGCCTTGTTATTTCTGTGCTTAGGGAGAAACAACAACTTCACCATATGGCCAAAGTAGCTCTTTAAGAGAGATCTCCTAAGAAGAGAGCTTTGTCTTTCTTACTGGGATTGCATTGCCCATGAGTTTTGTTTTGCCTTCTGGTTTCATCTTTAAAGCCAGAGTGAAATATCACAAAAGAAAAACAAAGTGTATCCATACAGTACATATCCATACAGTACAGTACCTTCCACTTTAAAATGGAGGTATTTTGATTCAATAATAAGGCATTATAGAGGGGTGTGATAAAATACAACACAAAGTACAATGTTTGTACCATATGCTGTTCATCTGCAGAGCTGCTCTGAAACCTCGACTGTAAATGCTCCATGAGTTGGTACCAGGCCACACAACAGCCAGACTTGCAGCTTGCTCACCAGAACTTCTCTGGGTAGACTAAAAGAAAGACTTTCTAAAAGCTAGGGCTGTCTCCTTGCAAACCTGACACCCCTCTGATCTGTCAGGAATCCCCCTGCAGCTCCCATGGCTGTAGGATGGAGCACTGGATGGGGCAATCAATTCCCAGTCTTGGCACAACCAAGATATTGCACAGCTGCCCCTCATCTGATGCAAGGCTGGGTTTATCCAGGTCTTCTGAAAGAGAGGGAACAGGCAGGATAGAAACTGGGGCCTCCTAAAAAAAGGCACTCTGAGAAGGATTATGGGCCTGGTGAGTGAAAACTTCTGGGAACCTTCTGGACCAAGCCCTGCTCCTGCTGAGAACAGGAATGACAGCAAGAACAGCCTCTGGGGATCCCACTGACCCTGCTTTCCTAAACCAACACTTTAACTTCCAGCCCTACTTGTGTCATTAACGTTGTCTGAACAAGATACATGTTAATTGAAACAATTCTGTTCCATTATGGATCTTTCTTTTTCTATTATTTATTTGATTCAATTCAGAAATCTTTCTACATTATTTAAAGGGCACCTGTCTTCAGCTTAAGAGTGAATAATGCAGTAAGACAACTGTAGAGCAATCTGAATTAACTGGAAAATGGATGAAAGCTGTTATATTTAATAGAAATCATTTTGTTTCTGAACTGGCATGTATATGTCACTATCCAATAGATTAATATTTGCAGTAAATCATCTTGCATCTGGTAGCTGTGGTGATGTGTTGGGATTCTTCTTTTCTAGGCCTTCAGTGAAAAAGGGAAAGCTGGTCACAGCTGCAGGAACATAGAGCTGAAATGGTAGATGAGGAAGGAGAGACACCAACACCTCTGGTGCAGATGGGTGGAACCAACAGAGTCATCAGAAGAGGTGGCAACTTCTGTCTGCCAGAGGTCTTAACTTCAATGGGCTTCAGGAATGAATAGTTGAGAGGTATTCAGGAAACTTCCCTGGGAATCACTTAACTAGGAAAGGTTTAAATTACTTAAATCACCAGCAACTGAGTGTAAGTGATGAATTAAACAAAATGTTAGAAACACAGCTGAGAAAACTACTGTGAGGGCAAGCACATGACAATCCTTTGCAAAAAGATTTATATGGATAATAAAAGCCTCTGTGGATAAGAAAAAATCCTTAAGGTTTCTGCAAATAGAGCTGAGAGTAGCTTAATATGAGAACCTGCATAGGGCATGAACAAACCAAAGCAAGGCTGTTGCCACACATTTGTTCACCACAGATGATTTTCCAAGGCCCAGGAAGGATCATAAGGTTTGATATGTTGGCAAGAAATAAGTTTGCAGGCTATGATATAAATTATAAATTCGTTTGTAGGCACTTCTCTGAAATGGCAGAAGGAAATGCAGTGGCTGCATTTCATCAACAAAAAATTGCTTAACCTTATTATCTAGCAGATAAGAGCCACATTAAAAAAAAGTTTAGGGGTTACATGCTTTAACAGTCAAACATCTTGCTAATTGAAAGAAAAAAACATGGTTCACACAGAAAAGAGCAAACTCACCTACATCAGTGGCATGAAAGCAAGAATGTGAG
Source organism: Phylloscopus whistleri (assembly GCA_017589585.1). Taxonomy (NCBI): domain Eukaryota; kingdom Metazoa; phylum Chordata; class Aves; order Passeriformes; family Phylloscopidae; genus Phylloscopus; species Phylloscopus whistleri. The sequence goes on along the minus strand of JADMLD010001629.1, from coordinate 111,770 downwards.
GGAATTCACATACCTACTGACATTTTGCTTACTGCAAAACTCTTAGTGCCACAGAAGGTAATGACATTTTAAAATACCTCAAATTCAGCAACAAAACTGAAAGCAAATGCTATGCAGCAACTGCTAGAAACGGCTGAATGAGATGTTTTGTGGGTGGTGTGGGAATTCTGGCCCGCTGGATCTGTTTATTAATCTGAAATAGAAATTGCAGAACTGAATGAATGCTACAGAAATAAGTTCCTGATCAAGGTGGATATAAAAGACTGCCATTTCCTTTAGTAGCCTTGCCATGAAGCACTAAATGAATTTTCTCTGGATGCCTGTTTCTGGGTTTATCTGTCCCAAATACTCTAGCTATTCTAGGACTGAGAAATGAAGTTAGTACTGAAAAAATGTGAACTTTGAGTCTATGCTTTTACAGGCTCTAGAGGAGCCTGTAAAAACTGTATTTCTTTTAATTAGGAACAGGGGAGAAAAAGATTGAGATATTGTAGATAATCTCAAACATACAGTACGAAAATCAGAAACCACTTACTAGCTGCCTCTGGGGAGAGTCCAATATCCAACAAGTCATTTGGTACTGAAATTGAGGCCAATGATACATTCATATTCAATCCATAAACAGAAAATGAGTTCCTGCTTTTTATTGCTTATTTTCCTTCTTTATAAAATTATTTGACCTGGCCAGTGAAGAGACTTAAGTCTCTAGATTTTATTTTGTCCAGTATGACTCACATTGAATTTCCATAAAGCAAGTTTACTGTTGATACTGACACTTCTGGCCCATCAGGTCAGGCATTTCCAACTTGAGACTTTGCTGAAGGTATTGCTGCAGGAGAAAAATAATTCATCACACTGTGATTTTGAACTTGAAGAAAAATATGTGTCATGATATTGCCTTGTGAAAAGGCAGTATTTAAAAATATAAAAAACTTTAAAGATTTTAAAAATACAGATTAACAAGAAAAATTAAGAGATCCCTGAATCTGATATTTCATTGCTTTTCTCCAACCAAGCCACATGGTAGTTGAAGGCCGTTTTGAGTGTCACATGTTCTTCCACTGACTGTAGGGTTTCACAAACTCCTGTGGTAACATACAGCCAGCAGATGCATCTCTGCCTTCCAGAGCAGTCATAGGGTTTGTCCCTGTGGGAAATATGTTCCCAAATGCAAACAGCAATTTTCTCAGCTGGTAAGAAAAAGCAGGTTAACATTTCCACTCATGTCTTACTGTGTAGTTGAGGGATGAAGTTTTGAGTTGTGTTTGCATTTGCAACCTAGTTAATCTCACACATGCACTATTACGTATTTCCAGAGGCCCACAGTTTGTTGATGAGTTGTGTATATAGAAATAATATATCTTAAATACATGGTAAATACTTCACCACTACACTATATTATTTTAGGGTGTCTTAAAATCTTACTGTCAACATCATAACTTACTTAATTGGAGTCCTGGAAATAATTCTGCCATGAGTTCATTGGGAAGAACACAAGGCTCATGAAGAAGATGAAGGTCCATGTTAGATGAGCACACAGAGAATTCCCAATCAATGCTGGAAAAAACCCAAAGACCAGACCATGAGGTTTCACTGTAAGAATTGCTCTAAGATGTTCTGTGCCAGCTCTGGTCCTAGATTATATCAACGTAAATAAGAGAAAAATACAGCAGCTATAAACAATTTTGCACTGAATTTGGTGTAAATAATATCATAATCTAATAACATCACCTAACAAGTGTTTTGCTATAGTATGTGAAATATCCTAAGTTATCAGTACTAGAATCTCACAACCCTCTTCTGACAGCCTTGACGCTCTTCCTGTTACATTTGCCAGTTTCCCTGCTGGGAATATATTTGCCATCTCTTTTATAACTTTCTATACTTGATACCATTTTATGCTTATGTTTACTAATTGTTTCAGAACTGACCTATGAAAAACAAATGCTGTTTTGTTCCACTAGTGATTAGTTCCAACAATCAGGTAGCAACAGATTCATCTTTACTGTTTCAAGTTTCTGATTTCTGTATTTCAAGATTATTTTTATTAGCACTAATGCTTATGATCAAAAAGACAGCCAGGCTCCATGTCAAGTTTTTTAAACCTGACTAAAAGTCAGGCTTTTAAAAAGAGCAAGTCCTTTGAGAAGAGTTTGAAGTCATTCACTATATACTTAGATCACAATGTACAATATCCCCCATGCAAATGACAGATCATTATCATGTTGGACATAATAGGCCTATCCTTGAAACACCTTATTTGAAGTGAATTTCTAGCTAGACTTGGTTGGAGAAGGTTACTATTTTAACAAAAGACAGGCTTCAAGAGGCTTTTGTTTACCTCTTGGAGCTAAACCTATTTACAGCTGTGGAGAACCAGGACTACAACACTTTACCACTGTCATTAGGAAAGAATTCTTCTTTCTTGTTTGCTGTACCTACCCCTCCTTCCCAAGAAATTATGCCTTATATACATACACTGTTTGTTGTTTTTGCAGCTTTTCTCTTCTCTGCAGATCTTTTTCCCTAAACTGTGATTCTACTTCAGATGGGAGTCATCTTTATCATCATATCCAAGTCCCTCCAGCCATCATTTTCATTCTGGATGCAATCATTAAAAAAATATATAGTCAATCATGCTCAAGTAGCAAGTTTATTTAAAAAAAAAAAAAAGTACATAATTTTACATGTCATCGAGCTCTGCTCAACACTTTCCAAAATCTCTGCTGTGTAAAGTCCTCCCTTTTTGAGAACATTTGTGTTCTTAGTAACAGCACAATAACATGCTCCAGGGAAAACAGCCCCTGCTGCTCAAAGGAAAGTAACTTCTTCCTTTAGCACCAACTGCTGAAGGAAGAGGTTGGTGGTGGATGGGGCTTTTCTCCCATGTTTCAATTACCCAGAGAACTGGAACAGGTCTAGGCTAACCTGCACACCTATAATAACACTGCAGCTAATGATCCAAGCCCAGGGAGATGGCAAATTCAATGCTTCATTGACTTATGCACTCACAGCAGCAGCTTCCTATTCTGCAGAAGAAGAATAAAGTCCTAAACAGTCCCTCCCCCTCCCCTGGCTCCCTCTGATCCTGTCACATGAAGTTGTTGCTTTGTAGAAACTTTTGTGTAACAGTGAAGGCACCTGAAAAGAAACTTGTCAGTGAGGTCTGTGGAGACTCCCTCTGTCTGATAATTGCCACAGTGCAATTGTGTTGGGAGAGGATTTTCTAGGCCACACGGAAGGATGCTGAGCATTGTTCATTGCCCTTCCTCCCCCAGCCTGACTGCATCCCTTTGCACACCAGGATCAAAGGGAGGATTACTCTTCTTCACACTCACCTCGAAATAATGAAGATAAAAACATGAAATAGGAGAGTAATTTAACATCTGAGAGCAAAACCTACTAAAAAAATTGATGCTCCACATATAATGAAATTTTGTCATCATTGGAAGTCTCAGAAAAGACATGAAGAGTCAGTGACTCTGCACTGCCTCTGAGACTTCTGGAAGCACTGAATGACAATGCAAAAGAAATCTTATGTCAAATAAAAAAGTATCACAGACCATGCATGCAAATATATTTTAATCTTGCAATGTTTTATGTAGGAGAAAAGCAGTGGGGAGTATCAGCTGCAAAATAAAAGCAGAAAAATAATTATAATAAAAAGCCAACCAGGCAAAATTTAGCTTCTGAAATGTTTTTTCTTTCACTTTGGTGAAAGCTTTCTCCTGGTGAAAAGGTCCCACAGCATGGAGTGTGATTCTTCTTAGTACCTGCAGTGTTAGGAGTTGAAACTCATGACATTTGGGGGGCATGGGAAGGGAAGGGAAGGGAAGGGAAGGGAAGGGAAGGGAAGGGAAGGGAAGGGAAGGGAAGGGAAGGGAAGGGAAGGGAAGGGAAGGGAAGGGAAGGGAAGGGAAGGGAAGGGAAGGGAAGGGAAGGGAAGGGAAGGGAAGGGAAGGGAAGGGAAGGGAAGGGAAGGGAAGGGAAGGGAAGGGAAGGGAAGGGAAGGGAAGGGAAGGGAAGGGAAGGGAAGGGAAGGGAAGGGAAGGGAAGGGAAGGGAAGGGAAGGGAAGGGAAGGGAAGGTCACTGGTTTAGAGGTGCACATTGCATCTGCCTGTGCATTAGTGGATGCTTGCCTGTCTTTGGGCTGAAGTGATCTCAAGTGGATGTTAACTCCATGCCTGCAATTACTTGTCAGGACAATCAAAGGTCACTAGATCAAAATAACTAATTAGATGTCCTGACTTGTCCAGACAGAAGTGGAGGCTTTCCTAAAGCTGATACATCCTTTCCTCAGTAAATCTGGTAAATTATGTCCCACCTCCACTCCAACCATATCTGAATTTCCCAAGTACTCAGGCACCTGGTAACAACAAACAGTCAACATTTATTGTGCTCAGGGACAAGCACCTCCCTCAGAAATACCCCAATCCTGCCTCCCCTTTCCTCAGCAGAATAACACCTCTCCTATCACCTGCATAACTTCACCATGGTACCTGGCACCTGCTCAAACCATTACATAAGTGGTTCTGCTCAGCCAGGCTTCCCTTAGAACTCTACACGAATCAGTTGCCATTAACTATTCCAGTTCTCTCATCTTTCATGCTTTACTCTTCTCCCACCTAAAGTTTTGTTCCAAATGAAATGCAGCCACTTTCCTGCAGGGAGTGACCTCAAAGGACAGAAGTAGCTCATAGAGCAGAACTGCACCCTTAGTAATTTCCTGGGTGGACAAGTCACTGAGGCAAAGAGTGGCTGCAGTTCCTGTTACAGCTTTTCTAACCACCTTTGTGAAGTGCTTTGCACTCAAAAAGCACTGGATAAAATATGTGTCATTGCTATTATTTCCAGCCATTGCCTGAGGCTGAGTGAAAATGTGGCCTAAGCTCAGCAGCCATGACTTTATAGCCTCAGCATGTCTTCAATTGCTTATTCCCACCTTAATACACATTAGAGATCCCACCTGCAGGTTGCTATTCCCACATTAGACAGCTTCTCTGAATGTAGGACTGAAGGTAGGAAGGAACAGCAGCACGAGATATGCAGTACATCACTGGCACAGACACAGAGCTTTGCATAACAAAGAGCTTTGTGCCTCTTATGAAAAGGGAATTATATGAAGCTCACACAATTTGAACCATCCCAGCTCTAACATTTCTTTTAAAGCCCACGTGTCAGTTGGATAAATGACTTTGGAGAAGCAGGGATCTCGTGAGCCTCGGCACTTCTTTCTGGGGGTGGCAGGTTGTGAGACACTGCTGTGCTACACAGAGTAAAGAATGTGCACTTCTTCACAGCTATGAAACAGAAAATATATCGCATTCAAGTCCGATTTTCCTACAAAATTAATAAATTTACTTATTAGATTATGGGACACTTCATTGTGCATTTCAATAGGATAAAAATCTAATATTGGTGAGTGTCGGGTAGAAAGCATTTATTGCAAAAAAATAAAATTTAAAACTGACAATTTAAAAATTATCACATCATTAGTAAATCTTTTCCAGCACCACTGGTCTGAAAGGACCTAATTTCAGAGCCTGCAGATTAAATACTAGAATATATCTACAGCATGATATACATAGATGTTATACCCTGATGATTTACCCAGTATTATCTCTCCAAATGTCCTTTGAGCACGCTTTTCTAATTAAAGCCACTTCAACTTCTCAAGTATATATTTTCTCAAAGAACTTTGTTCTATGGCTTCTATCTTACTTATCCATACCCCAGAGCATGCTTACCAGTACATCTACTTGGCAGCTGTATGTACATTTTAAAATTAATATCAAAAACAAATAGCTGAGGCAGGAGAATATACTGGCAAAACTAAATAAGAAGAATTAAGAACTGACAGGACATTGTGACAGACTTTAAATTTTGTTATAATATATTTTGTAGTACAAAAACACCTAGAATTGAATCCAAGAAGACAACTGGTGACTTAATCTGTTTAGATAGCTGACCTAAGTATCAAAGCAAACAATTTTAAGTCTAAAGAAAGTATTTCTACGTACATAATTGTTCTAGGACCCACTTTGTTCACTGGTTAAAATAAATAAACATAAACAAATAAAAAATATACTTTATTTTTTTCTTGACAACCTCTGGTTTCAGCCTGGGTCTTGCTATACTTTTCTCTGCAAGATTGAAGAGCTACCTAGAATTGGAGCACTACTCATGCTACTTAAGGCTTTATCCTTCTGGATAAAATGAGAAGTCTGAACTTCTGGGTCCTTTCACAGCCATCTGTTGTGAATCAAGATATTGTGAAGGGATAAGGTGAGTTAGAATCATAAAATCATAGAATATCCTGAGTTGGAAGGGACCCAGAAAGATCATTGAAGTTCAACTCCCGACCCTGCTCAGGACACCCCAAGAATCACACCATGTGCCTGAGAGCATTATCCAAATGCTTCCTGAACTCAGACAGGCTTGGTGCTGTGACCACTTCCCTGGGGAGCTGTTCCAGTGCCCAGTCAGCATGTAGATAAGTGAAAGGTGATTTCTGAAGATCATTATTGAGAGATTCTCTAAGGAGACAGCAGCTGCTCCTTTCCTTCCTGCACCGTGTGCATTGTGACACACACAGCCCTGTTCACTGGTGTGACTGTGGCTGCAGAGCTCTTTTCTGTACCATTCCCACTAAAGCTGGCTCTAACCTATTTCCTAACTGAGGCTGATGGGCCCTTGCTTCCCCCAAAAACTGCTGACACGCCACTACAGCAAAATCCTTGCTTGAAAAGGGTGTGACATAATCATACCAGACATGTCAAGCACATTAATCCAATGCTCAGGACTACCTGGAAAAAAAGCCCCAGGACTGTCAGTCTGTGTCACCTCTGTGCATAAAATACATCACAGGAAAGGGGCATCTTCTTGATTTTTTAGCAGCCACAGAAGCATGGATCACACTGCTTCTTCAAGCTAATACACAAAGCACACCTTTATTGAAAATATACATCAGTGTGCCACATTAGGCCCTGATTCACCTCTCTCTGACACCAACAGAAAGAGTACTTTGGGTTCAAAAGATTACATAACTTTGATGTGGAGTCACATTCGTTTGAGTGATGTTCATCTAAGCCAACATTGCACTTGGTCACTTTGTCAAAAACTAAAATATGGAATGAGAACCTCTGTGAGGAACTGAAAGCCATACCAAATGTAAGCTGTCTACAATGGGAAGTAGAATTCAGAAGCCTCATAAGAAAACATTGCTAAACCATTTAAAGATGGCTTTTCCTTTTTAGCAGTATTTCCATTCCTTTCAAAACTGTTCAGCTGGAAATAAATTAAACTCTTTTTTAAGTTATGTTTCCATCTAATTTTAAAAGGCCAGATAAATTTCTAGATGTAAAAAAAAATTACTTTGGAATAACTTTTGGAATATACTGTTTTTCAAATAGGCAGCTTCCCTGGTACTTGTGTATGCAGTGCTTCTCATACATCAGGCTCTGCCCTGAAGTGGATTACTGAGCGCTGTTATAGAACAAGCAATAAATAAGAACAGCAGCTTACTTCACATATCTCAGTACATGTTTTCACTTTAGATACCTAACTAAATAAATCATGGTTTTATGGTTCTTGTAGAGAGAGGATTAACTGGAAAATTGAAATCCTATTCTGGGCACTAAAACACTCACGTGTTTTCTTTTGGTGTCCGAGCCCCTTCTGGGAACTGATGCAATCTCATCATGATTCCATAAAGCTTTAGAGATTTTATAAAGCATCAAAATTGCTGTTAAGTGATCCAGCTCTTCCTTGTATTTCACACCATTTGTGACACTTCACACAGTATCTGGTCCCCAGTAGTGTACACCCAGGAGAGGAGAGGCAGTGTTTGTACCAAAGGCTTTTACAAACATTTTGCATCTTCCTTAGAGGGAAAAACTTGGTTATATCTCTGCAGGAGATCAGAGCCAAAACTGCAGTGATCAATGGCACAATCAGAACAAACATATGAGGTTGTCACACCTCAGGCACAGAGAAAATACTTTTAGATCTGAAAAAAGTTAAACTTACAATTAAGCTTCTCCTTATCTATCATAACACAACCTTATCTATCTCCTACAATAAAGCCATTAACAGGGTAGCACTGCCAACTCTACAAAAATATTTTTTAGAATCAAATGCCATTTTCTGCCCTGACACTTCCACTTGTGACTAGAATCTTGTGAGTCTCTCAGTTGCTCTAATTCAAAACAGGAATGAGACAATTTTACCTTGTTATGGTCACAGTAATATTATTTTCAGAAAATTATTGCTTCTAAAATAATGGTTTTGAGCTCTTGCAAGAAAGCATAACATCTCAAAGTTTAAATATGATCAATCAAAATATTTCTCTGATTAGGTTTGTCTCTGTCAGTTGCCATTTAGAACATTCATTCTGTGCATTTGGGATAACTAGTATTGTGCTACACCTTGAATTTTGCTCTATTTTCTCAGAAATACCAACATCATGGAAGGTTTTTCAGTTCCAGTGCTTGCTTCCAGGATAATCTATTGTGGATGAAGTTCCTGGAATGAAGTGCCCATCTGCTGATGTCAGTGAGAAAGTTGTTGTTGTCTTTAACAAGCCCAGAATTTCATTTTTATCTCCTTGGGAGAAGAAATATTGGTTGCACCTGGCAAAAATTCAGTGCACTGGTCTGACTTTAGGAATCAAGGTGGCATTGGGTGACGTCAAAGATCCATGTCTTGAACCTAATATTCTCCACAAAACACTAGCACCAAATTTCAGTACAAAAATTCTCTTTCCTGATTTCCTGCCATCTAGCACTGTCCTCTTCAGGAGATTCCTGGGCTGCATGTTCTTTTCTGCCTATTTATCTAATCTAAGCCCTTTTCCATGAAATTGTCCAGTCTCTCTCTGAGTCCATGATAAGCTCCCTTGAATCCAGCAGCTACAACATCCTGGACAAGGGCATTCACAAGTCTACAATCAAACATGCAATGTGCTGCTTCCTCCTGCCTGAACTGTAGCTCCCAATATTTCTGTTCAATACTCCTACTTTTTTATTTTTATAAAGTCCCTATCTTTTTCTCCAAGCTTGCTGTTATTTTGTGGCTCTCTCCCCAAGGGTCTCTTCCAGCCAGAAGATTCACCAGCTACACAACTCTTCCTTGTGTAGAAGCCCTTTCACTTTTTTGATCCCTGTTTGCTTTCCCTGAACCTGACCATGCCAAACCCCGACCTTCCCAACAAGCAGTGACACCAATTTGGGGCCCATAAAGGGAAGTTCATACAATTTTTTCCTACATTCATCAAGTCATCTACCCTGAATCCTATCTGACATTCTGTTGACTGATCATTCAGGCCTGTTCCTTCCACCAGGTCTCCTAGACAGGTGTCCACTTTATTCACTACCATGAATAACCTACTACCTCTGCACACTTTGTTCATGTCCTTGTACAGATTACATGAAAAAGAATCCCCAGCAGCAATCTGGTGGAAATGCATCAAGGACAAAGTTTGCTTTGGCTATGGGTTTTAATATACTGAGAACATCAAAAGGCAAGATTTCCCCTAGTAATTCCATGTACTTGGCTTTGTTTGCCTACTTCCACCATGTAGGCAAACATGCCATTAAAAACACCAGAGAGGAGTGTTGTATATAAAATATGAAACAAGAAAACATGAAAGAACTGTGCTGATTGTGCAGAGAGAAGACAAGAGTGAGAAACCTTAATGGTCTTCCAGCTTGTCAAAGATTGGAACAAGAATGAAGGGAGCAAACCATTACTCATGTCCACTGAGGATAGGACAGAGAGTAATGAGCACAGATTGCTGCAAAGGAGAAAATGTTCAATTATCCAGGATAATTAAAAATCTGAAAAGACTTTCAGGAAAACTGAAAAAAACTGGGCTTGACACTACTGAGGATTCTTTAAAGAAAGTTCAAGCATTTGCTAGGAAATATTGCAGCTGTATTTTTCATCTCAGCTTAGGGCAGTGGATAGAGTGGGGTTAAGTAAGCAGGTTTGTCTGAACTCATCATCTTGCCAGTAAGGAAATACAACAGAAGAATTCAAATTTCCATGCTTAAGAGAAGGGTTTAGACCACCTGTGAGCATGATCAGTTTTTCAGAAGGGCTGAACTTCTTCAACTCTTACTAGATACAAATAACCTGTAGGTACTAAGAGTCTTGACAGGCTGGACTTTTCTCTTGCTTTGACAGCTACCTAAACCAGACTTTACCTTCAGCTACACAGGAATTTATCCTTTTTTCATTAATAATGATCAAATAGGCAATTCATTTTACCTGTGAGATGGAAACATAGCAATATGTCATCTTTGGCTTATGTGGCATTTGGGGCTAAGGAAGAAAACGTTTTACATATCTTCTGAGTCAGAAGGGGATTGTGGTGACTCTGTTTTGTAGAGCTGTTTCTCTTACTTTTCTCATTCTCCTTGAACTCTAGAGCTTAAAGTCGCTTAAGAAGAGAAGGTAGCCTTCTTTTTTATTGCTCAGCAGCTTCTGTGCATATCTCTGCTTTTGTGGGTGAATGAAGTGATGCCAAATGGTAAACACACAGATTGTGCTGAATGCTAACTAAACAAGGACTGAAAACCTCTGCACCTCCCAAGCACTTGTCAGTTCAAAGACAGGAAAATACAATTATTTCTGTTTTGAAAATCCCAGACAAATGCAGACACTCAGCCTGGATACCTGTATGTTTATGTGATAATGATGTGTAAAAAAAATAGCTGTAAATTTTAGATATTGCCATAAACAATACACAGCAGAGTACCTCTGCATTATGCACAGGATACCACAAGATGCATGGGGCTCCTCTCAGAGGTTGGGATTCAGTGCAAGGAAGCAAATAGCTGGGAATTGTAACACCTGCATTTGAACACCTGCAGTTTCAGGGGTGAGGTAGGTCTTTTAGCTGAGAAGTTCAGATGAGAAAGGGGGGAAAAAAAAGTGCAGTCAGAAGCAGTCAAATATTCAGGCTGTGCAAACTGGAACAATGCCACTGAAGTCAATCAAGCTCTGACAACTTTCAAAACCCAAAGTGCTACTCTAGAACATTGTCTGAGCACAGTCACTATGTATTGTGCTGTCTCCCTTTATCAAAGCAGAAATTGCTCACAGTTACTGAAAATTTATTACCTCTGGAACAAACCCACTTCCATCAGCTTTGAGAAGATTTTGGACAAGCACATGTTCTAAAACTGCAAGTATCCAGCAGGCTGTTTCTGAATCAGTACATTTTTTTGGTAAATTAAAACTTCTGACAGGTATTAATGAAAGTCTGCAACGTTCCACTGCTTCAGCAAGCAGGCTGGATGGTCCAAGAACTGTGATACAATTAAAGTATGTGAAATGAAACTTGTCTTCCACTTCATCTGTCAGTTACTGAAGCAGCATAAAAAAGGTCTAAGCTCCTGAAAATGAACATGCCATAGATACAGTTATGTAGAAGAATGTCTGCCTTTTGGGACAGACAGGTTAATCCTTCAGTTGACTTCAACCATTAAAGTGAAAAACTATCTTGATTTTTTTTTTCCCTTCACTAAAGCTGGAAGTTGTGAATCTAACAGAAGGCAGAGTCCCTGACGAGATATTAATCTCTCTCATAAATGTAATTGTGTTGACATAATATGTTGAGATTTCTGCAAAGCATTTCACTCAATGCCATTCAACAGTCTGATTTTAAAATTTTGGCATTACCTACAAATTAATGTTGTCTTTATCAAAGTGATTAAAAACATCCAAATTATAGTTAATGAATTTACCAACACATAAGGATGTTTGCAGGATGGAGAAAAAAAGAAAAAAATCCTGGATGATGTTATTACAAAATGTTACAAGTGGAAAATCAGTATTAAGTTTGGAAGTGGCAGAATTTTATCAGACACTAAGCCAAAGCAATTACCAATTATAAACAATTAGTTCATTATTGATGCAGAAATGGCTTTTATTTAATGACAAGAAAAAGGTGCTCCTCCTCTGAAAGACCAGAAAGGACCTTTGGGAAATCAACTTCTAATTTCTGCATAAGGCAGGCTGACAATATTCTCTGGTTTCAATCATGACTGACACGAGGTGCTTCAGAAAAACTGCATTCTCTTACAATTGCCAGTGATCACTCCACCAAACACTTCATAAATCGCTCTATTGACTAGTTGTCCTCATTTGTTTTACTGAAAAACAAACACATTCTCACTGAAAGTGCAGCAATGATCCCCATATCTAGCCTTGATGGAATTGTTCCAAGCCTGCAGCCTCCAGGCTGGCAGTGTGATTTGCCTGCTCGAGAGGGGAGCCCTGGGCAGCCAGGGGTGCCAGCAGAGCTGTGCAATAAGCACGAGAGCAGAGCACGAGTCCCTCACACTCCTGCTGCCTTCTGCAAGGCAAAATTAATGGGAAGGGACCAATCCTGTGCTGTGGAACTTGAGCAGGTTGAGAGGATAGAGTCACATTACAGGAAAAAATCCTCCACTTTACCTTCCCCTAGTGCCAGAACCCAGCACACACGGCCAGGAGCACAGAGGTCTCGTGGTAATAAGTGTTTTGCTACTCACACAGGCATGATTTTTTCTTTGCTTGTTACACAGGCAAAAGAACTAAAGGACTGAGGACACGAGAGTCGAAATATATGCCTGCTTTTAATATAGGAATGTGTGCCAAAACAGTATAAGCTTTTTAACTGCTCTAAATTATATAACTGCTCTAAAAGCATTGTGTAATCCACTAGAATCCAAAATCTATACACTCATCCCAGAGAAGAAATATACTGTTGTAAGACATCCCTTTAGGATAAGGAAATAACAAATATCTGATAACAATATACATTAACAGTATAGAAATGTTCACTGAGAACTTATTGACTAAGCCTCAAGATGGAAAAACCAGCAAACAAAAGTGAGAGTCTCAAAAGCCTAGAAGAAAGAGCAAACTTGTTATTATGTTAATAACTATTGACAGGGGTGAAGAATTTTGTATTGAACAGAGATTTTCTAGGTTTTATACCCAGCTTGTCAGAATTGACAATTATATTACTAGACAGTATTATTTCATGAAATGTCTGTTGTTGAGTTTGAGCCTCACTCATTTGACTTTTCCCTCCCACATAACAACAGTTTTGGTCTTTGTGATACCAAATTAGAAGAAATAAAGTACATTATTTTAAACTATCATATTTATATAGTTATTAATGGACATTTATAAGCACTCTGTAATTTTTAAATTGGCTAAAAGCAACCATAAAACAATGTACATGCATTAAAGCATATTACTGAAAATTACATTTAACATTTCAACCATTTAAAAAATCCTTGAACTCAAAGCAGAAGAGCTATAGTGATCTAATGTGCCAACATTCTGCATTTTCTCCTTTGAAATCTTTAAATATTCTCCAGAGGTCAAAGTCTTTAGCATAAATCATGACTACATTTGGTTTTACATTGCTCTTCAGAAAAGCTGGTTACCTACAAGACAGTACAGTCTAAAGCCTTATGAAGAGTTCAAATATTCCAGAGACCTCATTTATTGACTGTTTAAATAGCAATAAAAAAATTGTAACACCTGTTGCCTCTCTGAAATTGTGATGTACTTAGACTTGCATAGGTTGGTTTCCAAAGCTCTTCTGAATTTAATAGGCCTCATTTCTGTCAGCTGTAAACTACTGCCTCAGCTGATTTTCAGCACGTTGTTCTGAAATGCTGGTAATTTGGCTGGGACAGAATACAATGAATGACAGAATGGATGAATTACCAGAAAGGCAATTGCTCATAACAGATTAATGGGCATGCCTAATATTTTTCTAAACTTAATGCCTCTCAATGCATAATAAAGTGTCAGCAACCTATTTTTGCCATACATTTTTTCCCATTATGTGAGTGGGATTCAGCCATGCTGTTGAAGTTCTTTGTAAGAACAGGAAATATTGACACAAGCAACCAAGCCTTTCCTCAGGGGTCTTGTTTCAGACATAGAAAGGAAGAGGTGACACAACAGCAGAGAGCAAAGTGTGCCACAAAATGTTTGCAATTGCCCATTTGGTCAGTAGCTCACACAACTATCAGACACTATCCCAAAACCTTTAAGACTTTTTGTTTGTGTTGTTTCATACATCTGCCAAATAGCCTTTTTAAAGAATATCTGACTGAGGTCTGACAAGAAGCAGAAAGATTTCAGGCATGTTCCAGTCAAGAGGTCAAAAATTGTATTTTTGAAGCATCAAAGGAAAAGCAATACATGTACACATCTCATTTTCAACACAGTCAAATCCTCTCGTTCTCAAAGCTGTCTTTATGGCATTTCTTTCTTCTTGACAAAAGCCTCCCTATACATTTTCATTATACCAGTATGTTTTCTGCCCCTCCCCACTAAATTCAGGCAAATTACATGCTTAGAGAGAAGGTTTTGGTTGGATATGCTGTACTTGATTAAGAAACCACTCTTCTCTCAAAACTGGTGCTGCTACCACCACTCAAATCTTAAAAATCCCCAAATTCCATGGCACATGGAGAAGAATCACTTTGGTGTACTGACCACTCTGATATCATGCCATTTACTAAACAGCCCTGTGTGATGTAAATTGAAGAAAATGCATAGTCTGCAAGGAGATAAAAAATTAATTCTCAATAAGCAGAATTGTTTGATGGCTTTCAGTCAAACTCCTTATTCCACCATTTCCATAACAATCTAAGTATTCACACTGGTGCATTTCCTCTGGCAGCAGTCAATTTGAAATTAGGGTGTTGAAACAGGATACTTTTGTAAAAAAAAAAAAAGATTGCTGTAAAGAGGCATTCTCATAAACAGGTGGGAGAAGAAATAGGAGAGCACTTAGATGTATAACTGGTATACAAGTAGTTGTGAAAGGCTGTGATCAGCTTGGAGGTATTAAAGCAATCTTAAAATTGAAGCTTGCAAATCATATTATGTTTGTGCTCATCAGCTGGGAGTCATTTAGGGTGATCTTGGTGATTCTAATCTTTTTGGAGATGTTTGTTGAAAGAAGCAGCTAAGCAAATGTATTCATTTTGAATTTAAAATTGATGAGGAGGACAACAAAACACACCTGCTATGAAAGCATGTGGAACAAGCACTATGAGATGGGAAGTATAGTTAGGATTTAGGGCATCTCAGTATCTTCCCTGCTTGGAGAGAATAAGATGCTGGGTACATGAGCTCAACCTTGAAACAGCCTTTAAAAAAACAGGCTATATTCCCCCTATATTGCTCTGAGCAAAGCTTTGAGATTTTTAAACTCCAGAGGAAATTTAAGTGCAGTTTAGGGGCTAACCTTCTTTTAGGCTTTCTCTGTGAAAATCCAGAAATGCTATGTAAATGCTCATTAGTTATTACTTACCAACCCTTACGAAAATAATCCAGGATTAGGCTAGTTTTGAAGATGAGGAAAAGACAAACTTTATATTTATACTTCACTTGGTTTATATTTCACTAATACTGGTGTAAAATGAGTTTAACAGGAATACAACACCCTTCATGTAACAAGGATGGCTCTCCACTGATGTTATGCAAGCCAACATGCAGACAAAATCAAGAGCACAGAGGAAACAATGAAACATTCAGGCCTGGATTTCTCCCCTCTAATTTCAGAAAGAAGGATCCTCAAGTTAGCTGAGCAAAATCAGTTATAATTCATTATATAATACATGCAAACAAAAATTAGCTTTTCCTTTATCTCTTAGGCTGAACAATTTGGTTTGATCTACATGAAACCAACCTGCTGTGCTCACTATTCTTGTTTTTATTGTTAATTCTACCTGACCCAACTCTCACTTTCTCTCCTGTTCTGTTACTATGGAGAAAGGAGCTTGGCTTTGCCCAAGGAGAATTAATTTCCTTCTGTACCCAATTTGTGTTAAGACCCCAAATCCACAGCTGAAACACTTCCAGTTGGCCAAGTAGCTAAAAGTAAATAATGTATCCTAACCAACTCTCTCATCACAAAAAATTAATCTATAAGATATTGATGTAGGTGGAGGCTGGTATCAGTGTAAAGTCTTTATTGGTACAGCACACTATCATTTTGTCCAAAGATTAATAATGCAGGTTTCTTATAGAATGAATATGCGTATCTGGTGACCTGCTTGACCAGATAAACTGCACCATTTGCTATGACAATTCATTAGAACTACAGCTTTAGATTTTTCTTGTCAAGGCTGAAGTAAAAAGCAGACTTTTGCTATCAGGGGTGCATAGTTGTGGGACAATATCATATCTGAAAACTGAAGGAGAAACAAATTCTGAACTAGTGAAGACCTGGAGATTTCAAAAGCCTTGCCCATCATCTCTGCTGGAGCACTTTGTTGGAGAAGTATTATTAGCAAAGTGAGTATAAACTGATGCAAATCATTCTACCAAACTACTTGTAAGACATGAAGCATCAAATGTGGCTGTAAAATCTGCAATTGCAATTTAGGTTGAAGGGTTCTTTGATTGTAATTAAACTCTAATCCCAACACAGGAAAGGCGAATTGTCATGTTCTCCACATGGTATTTAATTCTCAGATGCTGTTTCTTCACCTTTTTCCTCTGGAGGCAAGACTCTGGAGTACAAATTATCAAAAGAGAGCTATAATTTTGGATCTGACATAAAAAAAATATATGTGACTCATAGACACTGTGCATCTGTTATCACAACCCTAAATACATGATTATCTGGTAGATTTAACTTACAGTTTCTAGAAAAGAAAGTTGCAGTTTCTCCTTTGAATTACATTTTAGGTTTGGTAAATAATCACGGGTGCGCTTTTTCAGCTTATTGCTACAATCAAAGTAAAGCATAAAGCACTTGGCAAGTGGCAGGTGTCTTTTAAAGAGTAAAGATGATGTGGGGGTGAAAGCTAAGACCCAGGAATTTCACAATAGGATGGAAAATAGATGTAATCTTTCAGTAAAGCACCTGAATATGGTGCAAAGCCTGTAATGCTGCCTTAAGAGTGAGATTCAGAAGTCGAGGCAAATTTTCTAACATAAATAAGGAATTGGAATGTTGACAGGGATGGCAGGATTCTACGTTTTAGAGTTTTTAAAGAATCAGTCTTGGAGCTGATGTTAATTAATGTTTTTAATAATTACATCAACCAAAAGAAAATTACGTAAATGAAGTTTCCTGGTGACACAAATTTGAAGAGAATATACAAATACATCAGATGTGAAGAACAGTGGGACTTTAGGAAACAAGCAAAATACAAAATTCATGCAAAATACAAATTTAAATTCACCAAGTACAATTCTGTGGGCAATGACAAAAATTTGCAAAATTTTCTGAGCTGCAAACAACATAAAAATAAACTGAAGTCTGAAACTAGCTAGGATATGTACTTGGCAGGTACTTGTGGGAGTAAAATCAGTTTTTAATATTCTAGTAATTATTATTGATATAATTTAATGAATTTATGCTCTGAAGCAGTAACAGAGCCTTATACACCCTTGGTGATTAGTGTTTTGATCTAGTTTTGTAACAGGAAATGGAAACTTCAGCATTCATAGTCACAGTTTATATCTAATTTTTGATTTATTTTCTTTGGAAATAAGACAGATAATATCATCCGTCTTTCCTAGTGAACTGCAGCACTATTGGTCATTTTCCTGTCCAAGAAGAAAGAAGAGTTGACATTTCAAAGATGATTATGCTCTTACTGTCATCACAGAAAAAAAAAATATGGCCAAAAAGAGAACAGAGTTTCTTGAAGACCTCACACAGAAAATCTGCAAGGCAGGAAGACCTCATAAAATCTCCAGCTGAAGGAAAAGCTTTATGTAGCACTTCCTACCAAAGGACCTAAGATTCCAGTTCTGGAGAAACATCCCTCATTTTGCAAAAGATATGGTCAATATTTTAAAACACAAGAAGACCTACAAAATCAGTGTATCAGCCATGCAAAATTGCCACCAAGAGGTGAGTGCTGGTGCTTGTTCCTGATGAAATGGACAGACTTGTGAAGCATTTGGCTGTGTGAAATATTTAGGCAATTATGATTTGATCCTTACTTGGAAGAGGGCATTTCAAAGTTTTAGTGCCTTCCAGGGAAACAGTAACAGCAGAGTGAGAAATGTGTGTTGTATATCAACATGTTCACTGCTGTGCCTATGCATATTCCGTGTGTTTACGTGCTTTGCATGCTGCTTTCTCCTAAATATTGAAAGTTAGAGACCTGCCTGGGGCTCTTCTTTTCTTCCCACATGGCACTGGAAATAAAACATGGCAGGGAGGGTAAGAGAATGCCTAAATTTTCTGTTATCTAATCTGATATTTGCACTACTGATTTCCAGTGTTTGTATAAGGACGTCACAGCTCCTGTAAATTCTATGATGCTGTGGGATTTTTTAAATTATTTTTAGTTGTAGATGATACAAAGCTAAGAAAAAGGTTTTTGTAAAGTATATTCTGATATCTGAATAGAGAGGAACTGTTTAAAGGAACAATTTAATGTATATCTTGATTTTGTAAGTGAAAAGGATGAAGAAGGAGGGTCAGTATCAGCTTTTACAGGACAGAAAATACCAAAAATAATGAGCCAAGTTAATACCTGAGTAGTTTCTAAGCATCTAAACAGCCTTAAAAGTTGCAGAAGTGACTACTAAAACCAGAGACTGGGGTTCAAAGGTAGATTTTTAATAAAGCTAAACCCAGCCACAGAAGGATACAGTCTCTGTTAACTCACTGGTCTGACTGTCAGAGTATTCACCTAACTTACATGGAATTTGTCTTGCTTACCCACCCTTTTTGAAGGTATCTTTAACACACAGTTCAATTAAAATTTCTTCAGAGGAGCTTAACATTTCTTTAGAGACAGCACCGGGCCATAGGCAAATGTCCCATATTTGCTGCCCCTAGTAGCAATACAGATATCCCATAGGTGTTTGTCAGATTCCACTCTGCAACTGCACTTCTCACAAGAATCAGTTTCCACCAAAACTTTTTGACTGGCCAAAGAAACAAACTCCTTAATTCTGACCTGATAAACTCCCTGAAGGATTCATGGTTGGGTTTTGTTTTGGTTTGGTTTTGTTTGTTTGGGGGTTTTGCTGGTTTGTTTGTTTGTTTGTTTTGTGTTTGTTTTGTTTGTGAGTGTTTGTTTGTTGGTTTGGTTTTTGTTTGGGGTTTTTTTTTGGTGATGGTGGTGGGGGGTTTTTTTGTTCCTGTTGCTTCCTTGCTGAGCACAAATGCAATGAACAGGCATCAGGCTGCCAAACACCCTTCATCACCCTGAGTCCTATCTCTCAGGCCCCTTGGTACCAGCCACCCTGGGATTAACGATTAGCCCACAACAAAGTAGCTGAACTTTAATTCTCTTGCTCATGTGAATAAAGCCCCTGAGTCCATGATTAAATCCACCTGTTTTTCAGACACTCTAGAGCTCTGAAGCACATTTTATAACCAGCTAAGCAAACTACACAAAGCTTTAATTTTAAGTTAAAGCCTCTGCAATGTGGTGTTCCTTTTCCATGGAGGAGACTGAATTGCTCACCATCCCATCTTTACTTGCCAGTGTCAATATTTCCTTCTGTTAAGAAACAACTGCTGCCCTAACAAATTGCACAAATCTGCTGAACATCCCACGTGTGACTCCAAGGCTAAGATAATCAAACATTCCCTATTTCTATAATGAAAAAAAAAAATTAAAAAAAGATAATTCTGATGTTTTAAACATACTGAAAGATGTTTCTGTATTTTGGATGGATGCATGCTCAGGTACATTTTTTGCAAAATATTACATCAACAGATGTGCCTTTGTACTTTATAGGGGTCTGTACAAACTGATAAACCATAAAGACGAAGCTGAAAATTGAAATACATGGAGTTATTTGCCTGTGGTTTAAACACCTTCCACAGTGAATATTTTCCTGCCTAAGATCATCCAAAAGTTCACTAATCATGAAAGCCACACCTGTACTTCTTTAAATGCCATTCTTTTAGCTAGAGAATTTGACAACACCAACACCTGCTCTTAGGTAGATTTGTAAAATGAGGCAGGCAGAAACTGCTACGCTCACTATTAAAAATAAGAGAATTTTTTTCAGATGTTAAACTGTATCCTTGGTTCCTGTTCTTTGCATTAATATCTGTGTTTCCTTACTGTTAGGTTTAACTGTAAATTATTATGCTACACTGCAAATTTCTACTATAGACAAATCTTTCTAGGAGAGAAATAAAGTACAAGGGCAACAATTAATTGCATTTATTAACCTGTACATAATTCAGCACTTTGTAGTTTGGGGTGTTTTTTGCTTACAGGAAACACACAAAGTATCTTTCTCTGTACCTGCTTCTGCATGGTCCTAAACTAATTGGGCAATGTCTCACAAATTGCATAATTGGCTGAACATTCCTAGCCTTCTGATTTTAATCAGGAACACATGGTGCATATCAATAGTCTACTTCATTATGCCTCAAGAAGATCCAGGCTACTGTCCATTTTCAATTAAATTGTATTTTAAAAGAACAGCAACTTGACCTTTTGGAATACCACATAATAGGTTTAAAAACTTAAGCAGCTTTGGGTTTTTTCCCCTGGAATAGCTAACTAACAAATAGAAACAAGCACTCCTTATTGCAATATGTCACCAAGGATCAGCCTTCAACACAGCTTTGGATCTATTGGCTATGTCTTGTGATGATGATAACACCAGGAAAAAAAAAATCAAGTGCAAAAGAGTACAGGCTTGTGTGTCTGTACAGCCTTGGAGCTTCCTATTAGTATTTATCTACTAGAAGAACATAGAAGCCACAAATGAAAAAGAGTGGGTGTGATCAAACAGCAGAACACTGAGAGGGCTCCAATCCCAAAAGGCAATACTTTTAACTGACAATAGTATGCAAGAGAAAAATTATGAAAAAGCCTTTCTAAAGGTAATGGGCAGATCATTGCCAGAGCTGGGAACAGAACATGCATCTTTTGAGTGGTCAATTCACTTATTTCTCCTTAATTCCAACTCTGATTGAAAATCTATTATTTCAAGATTCTCATTACATCCCTGAAAGTCTTTAAAACAGCCAAGATTTTACCATCAGCATATTTTTCCTCTAATTTGGATTACAGGGATTCATTTTGTTTAGCTGTGGTGACAGCAGTTGTCAACCAGTATAGTTCTGTGCATGATCCAAATGGAGAACTGAATCAGTAGCCAGCCATTAGATAGCCAAAGACAGCACTGCTCAGGAACTTGTGCTGCTATGTGAGATTTCATAAGATTGAATAGAAGTCATGAGGCTTCATGGAATTTTACTATTTTACTGGAATATATCAGCAGTTCTGGGAAAGCTCACAGAAAAAAAATCATGCCCCTCCAGCATGTGCTGGCCATGTTGCTGAAAACCTCCCTGGTCTCTTAAGTTGATGGGTTGTGTTGAACAGCTGGCTCACTAAAGTGCACTGCTCTTTGTAACAATAAATATCTGCTATTCATGTTCCCCAATGTTTAGGAATAATACTTTCCTCTAGCTTGAATGTCCCTGTGGCCTTGTGTAAGTGAAAAGTGACTAAGCACTACCATATTTCTAGAGCTCAGAAACAATCCCACACAGTGTTCTTGTCCAAATGAGATGAAAGCATAAAACAAAACCAAACATAACAATTGAAATCTGAAAAAATATAAAACTACTCACTAAGCACAATAGCCTAAACAAATGGTACACAGCATCTCTGCAGACTGAGGTCAGAGGTGATTTAAGTTTATGTAGTTTATTATTAGAAACTTTAAATGTCCTTGACCTATATCAATAGAACTATTCCCTCATCTAAAAGCATAAACAGGCACCTACTGCTCTCCAGCGAGGAATTCATCTGGCAGAGGTAAGAAAACTATCCTTATTTCAGGTATAAGTAATTTTTTCTTTATTGACAGGTTCTTCAGTGAAAGTCAATCCACTCTTTTTGGAAGTACACTTCCTTCAAAGAGTCCCCCACAAGTAGCGAGAAGATTACTAAAGAAAAAAGGAACAAAATTAAACCTCTTAGAAGAGAATATTGTGGACACTGTGGAATATTTATAGAGCATCGTCCTGGGCCCTGGATAATCAAAAGCCTAACTTCAAATATTCTAACTTAGGAATTTGGAAGTACAATTTTATTTTATTGCTGACAGAGGAACATTTGGACTTTTGGATAAAGTTAGCCTTCGTGAGTGCTAATTCTCCTGTCCCACCTACCTTCAAAACACAGACCTTTAAAACCCTGGTGTGGATAGTTTTCTGAGTTTAAACCAAAAATATTTGGTTAATTCACCTGGACTGCCAAAGGCATCAGGGTCCAGGAGGAACAAGGCAAGTTATTCTTTGTCATTCTTCTCAAGTGTTCTCTGATGAGCAAAAAAGCAAATGTAGCCAGATGCCATAGCAGCCACCTGACACTAATTACATCCAGGATAGACAGAAAATGCAGTTCATAAGCAAATGTAATTAGGGATTTCAAAGACTTACTAGTTAAAATAGTGAGTTTTTGTCACTGGAAGTCTTGAAACAAAATGTAATGTCATTTTAAAAGCTGTGTTTCTTTCCTTAGTAAGAACCTATGCTGGAATTATGGAGTTCAGTACCCTGGACTGGCTTGTACAGGAGGTCAGATGAGACAATCCTAAGGGTCTCCTCTAGCCTCTAAATCAGTGAATAAAGAAACAGCAAATATCTCCATGACTAGTCATAAAAATAGGTTGATCATACTAAAAACAAAGGATCAAAAGAGTTTGAAAAGTTGGATTTGCCTAGTAACATTCAGAAGTGTGACAAAAATAAGCACTTGAAGTAATAATCATTATAAATTATTTAAAAAGCAAAAGACAAAATATAAACAATAAAGCAAAAAACTTCTACCAACACTTGGCCATCTGCTTCAGCCCCAGGAAGGGCACTGCTTTCTGTGTGTTTTACTATTTTGTTTGATTTGTCCTAAAGGTCACAAAGCAAGATTATCTTCTCTTCTGCACAGGGCTATTGGACACCTTAATAGATTTCATTATAAGAGCCATTTCTCTGACATTCAGTTGACATTTGACTGTTCATGACCCCTCCTGAAGTGACAGAAAATATGTCCAGATGTACCTAGGAATAAACTACATGTGTGGTAGAGAGCAGGAAAAAAAATTCACATGACCATTTTCACATGTTTTAAGCATTCGAAAACACAAAGACTGAAAAAAGCACTACTCCAACTCTTCTTCAATATTAAAGACAGAAAAGTCAATAATGGGATTTCTAGTGTAGTGGTTTGAGCAGAAAAGGTGAGTATGGACTGAAGTGAGGAAGGGATTACGTTCAAAAATGCACAACAGATTTGGGTGACTGGCTCCACTTGTTTTATCTTCACTATGCATACAAAATAGGTGATGGGTAAAATGAAATAAAAGGAGTCTTACTTAAGTGTCTAACTGCAAAATGTACATGACCCCTAGAAAAAAAAAACAGCTGGAAAAACTTCATCACATCATGGTTTGTGTCATCATTGCCCACCCTTTGTCAAAAAGACATTGGCTGTCACTCACCTGAAGGAATTCCTCTCTTTTTCAGAGCACTTGAGGATACCAGCTCCCCAAATTGCTCAGTAGTTTGGAAAATGCTAACTGCCAGTTTGGGCAACAAGCCCTGCAAAGGACTTGCCATTTTCCTTGGGTTCCTGACCTCTTTGCCAAGTCAATCACCTTGAAACTGTCAGATTTCTTTCATTTCACCTAAGACAAATTTAGAAATAAAAGTCTTAAAATTTATTCCTACAAAACAAAACATTTTGTTCTTGACTAGGATACTTAAAACATAAAGCATAAAATAATAAATTAACATTTAAGACAAACCTGACATAAATGCTCTTTCTTCCCTTAGACACATTCAGTGGAAGTTCAGGATCTTCTAAAGAAAAGCTACAGACAAGAGTTTCAGCATTCACAGATCCATTAGAAGCAATGTGCAAACTACAAACTGAAAAACATCACTAGGAAGAATTGTCTTTTAGAAGGGGACCTCTTTGAGTCTTTATTCAGAAAGAAAAGCTAAAAGGGCAGCAGTTCAGTAGCATTCATTCTCTGAAACATTTTCATTTCCAGACGACCTAAAAGGTTAGCTTGGAAGCTAGCAATCTATCCTTCATAAATATGCCTTTTAACTTTTAATATTACTTTAATTTTTCTTGAAGACAATTGCTGTCATACTACTAACACTGATGACAAAGCCAGCCCTTGGAAAGCTCCCTGTTCTTCTCTATTAGTCTGGAGAGTACAACTGTCTCCAAAATAAACAGATACCCAGATTGCACAAATTACTTTCATATTAATGTTTAAGTACTTCAAGTATGTTAGGTGATGTATTAAGTACTCAAATGTACTCACATGTCTGACTCTGCCAAACACCATTCTCAAAGTAAACTCTTAGTCTTTGCAAACCAAGTATTCCCCTCCCTTTAAAACTTAAATCCACTGGTCTCAAAGCACTCCTAGCAGATTAATCTTCATAAAGAACACAGTGGAGCGTTCATTTGCTCTCATAAGACCAAACAGTGGTGTCTCCTATTCTTCTAAGAGCCACAAAATGCACACTCAACTCAATCATCTCCTTTGGGGAATTAAAACCTAAAACACTTGCTTCTCTGGAGAATCTTCTAACTAATGAGATTTATCTGACCAGCTAAGAGCAAGGGCATGAATCAACAAAGAGCAAGGGCATAAATCAATAGCCTAATAAGTCAGGACTCCTGCTCCTGTGTCTGGATTCTAGCAAAGAACATGCCCTCAGCCTATGGGGAAAACATAAAAAGTTTCTGAAGGAAAAAAGAAAAGTAAAATCCACCCTTCCCATCCTACCAGTATTAGTGAGAGTCCCACACCCTGAGATTCTCAGCATTATTGGTTAAAATTCTCCTTGCTTCAGTTTGAAACAGCTGAGAGACAAGGGACAAAGAGCCCTCCACCAGCACCATGGGGGCTGCCAGAGGCCCTGTTGTACTGCTTGTGCCACCTCCTGGTTCTGCCCTCCAGCTGAGATGGTGGAAGGGAGGACAGCACAAACCAGGACCAATCTGAACCAGGGATGCAGAAGCAGTAGTTCCTCAGATGTCATCACAGCTCTCAGATTCTGTGCTGCAATTTGCTCTTCTGGAAAGGAGGATTGGGAAAACCAACTGCTCAGCTCCTGCCAACATAGCTAAAGGCAGAAATCCACTTCCTGATCAATACAACTTTGATGATTGTTAACTATGATCAATCCCATTCTCCCTCAGGTACCTGCTGACGAACCAGACTTCCAGGGAATAAAGCTTGCCAAATTTATTATAGAACAGTATTGCCCTCCTGTGGCCAAAGACTATTCCAAAAAAAGTGATCTTATGAGGGTTTCTCGGAATTTATTTATTTGTTTCTTTCTTTCTCATGCCCAGCCTACTACCCACCTTTCTGAAAGGAACTGACAACTGGGAGACTCACCTGCAAGCCCCCTCAAAACTTATATCCAAAGCTGGTTTGGGCAGGTCAAAACATAGAATCCGAACAGAAAAGTAAGCAGTAGACATCATCCCAGTCCCTCTGGCTCCTTACATTTCTCCTGATGAAGCTCTTCACATCAGAAATTATTATCTGCACTCATCCTCAGTGGCGACATTTGATAGTGGCAGCATTTCTTTCTGTGCACTGTCATCAATCAGTCCTCTTCTACCTTAGATTTACTGCCTTTTTAATAATCCAAAAGTAGAATGTGCCTATTTTCAAACTAAGAGACCATCTATTCCTCAACTGGGAGCAAGCATGGACCTTCCAGACCTTCCCCAAACCCACATAAGAAAACCAATTTTCTCTGATTTAAAAGTCTTTCGGATCAGGTCGTGAGTGACTTAGCAAACACAATGTAAGAGTCTGCAGACACACAACAATCACAGAGACTAGCATGGGGCTGACACACAGCTCCCCATGGCAACACCCAAGTCCCCAGGCTACAGAATAGATGAGCAAAGCAGATTACATCATCCCACCCTTGAATACATAAAGTTCTCTCTGAAATCCCCATAACTTAGCCAACAAAAGTATAGCTTAACCAACAAAATTACAACTTTTTCTTGGATTAAATACTTTGAGATAATAAAAACCTCTTTAATATTGATCAGTCACACACCTGAGAAAACACTGTTGCAATAAAAGATTTTATATAAATGACAGGACAAATGTAGCTTAAAGCAGTCTAAATTCTTCACCATTATGTCAAAGTTGTTGAAAACCAAGATACAGTTTCTGTGGAGATTAATTTCACTTTACATATTTCATGGAATGGGCTTGGCCCAATCTATTATACCTGCCAACAGGCTGTTAATATGACTCAGCCCAGCTGTCAGAGTCTGAAGAAATAAGGATAAGCAGCTCCATCTTCCTTTTCTCATTGCCAGCTATGCAGGACAGCAATAATTTACCTTTCCTTTTCACAATAAGTGTGTCTTTAATCAAGTCTGATTTCAATTTATACATATGCTCCAGTATCTTCTACACTGGATTTTTGTGTTGCTCTATCCAAGTTAAAGAAACCAGTCACAAATAATACATACAGCCAGAGAAAGTTTGGGAATACATCTGTGCTCAATATATGCAAAAATACTGTATGTCATTTCTGGAAAACAAACAGCCCAAAATGGGACAAATAGGAATCCTGGGCCACAACAAACTTCCCTGTACATAGCCACAGTTTTTCAATGCACTGGAATGCAGCTAACAATGCCCACTCCAAAACACAATTTTGTTCTGGTTAAAATAAAAAATCCCTTCTCTTTCAGCTAAGTAGTGACAGCAAATTTTACTTGCTGCCTAATTTATGAACAATTAATTTTAATGATCATCTCAAGAGAAACAGCATCTGCTTAGCATTAGCTTCCAGAAGGATCTGTAGAATGTGATGAAAAATGAGGACCTCATACCCAGCTGAGTACATAGAGACATGGAGGGCAGTATAAGGAATAATTCTCAATCTCTTGGAAGTATTTGAAAAGGTTTTTTACCTATGCTTCCCTTCCAAGAACATTTTGTACAGACCAAGCATACAGAACTGCAGTCTGGAAGGAAGGAGAATATTTGAAAAGGTTTTATCCACAAGATGACAGTGAAAACAGCTCACTTGCTCATGAATTCTGTGTAATCAATGTTAAGAGTCACAGTCTTGCTAGTGTGTGGTTTAATTGGGCTGAGCAACTGTGTCTTCTGGATGGAGGTACAAAAACCAACAGCATTTTTCCAGCTCAAGCTCCATTGCAGTCTTGCAGCAAGGACATGCACTGGCCACATCTTTCAGCAATGTGTCCTGTAGGACAGGTGAAGAAGGACACCAGAATTCTTCTGGGAACCTTGGAGACGTCATCCATTTCCTTTTGTGTACCTTCTTCCTAAACCTATGGCAATGAAAAGCCACATTTGGATGCTGCTACTCACTCCCAAGTGCAGTAAATTTTTGATTGTTCATTTTAATTTTCCATCTTTTCTGATCAGGTTTTATTTTGGATGCTATCTAGGGAAAAAAAAATAGTAAGTGGCTCATATTTAGTTTCCCATTTATTTTTATTTTTGGCTGCTGGATTTGTCATCTGTAGTGCTCAATATTAGTTATATCACATGTAATACTCTCCAGAATCATTCTTTTCATTTAACCACTTGACCCTAGAAAACAATTCTCTTGACAATTACCCTGATTTCTTTTCATATGGTATCCCATCTTGCAGAAGCAAGAGAATCCAACTGAAAAAGTGAGGGTAATAGGTTGCCACCAGCTAATGCAGGCTTTTCTGCCTCTCCTCTTGCTTTTTGGCCCAGGCTATGGCAAAGAAAGTCAGTTCATCATCTCTCCCATAGCACACACCATTTCTTTTCTATTTGTAAGCTCAGTACTCCTTGCTGTGTTATAAAACCCCACCTGCTCACCTTTGCAGCATGTCTCTACCTAGATAGTGTGTACTTCAGGCAAGGAACAAGTCCCTCTTCTGGCTCCTAAGTCCTTTTTCAGGCTGTTGTACACAGGAACTTACAAATCTATGAGAATTGCTCCCTTTCCTGGCAATGGTATGATCTCATCTCCCTCTACAATTATTGTCCTTTTGGGTTCATTCCTCTTGACCAGATGTTCAGCCACTGCTGCTCAGGCTTTGTACATCTGAATGCCTCATAGCCAATAAGGATAACAAAATAGCCTGAAATCAGTGCTTGGCTGCTGAAGTCCTTCTAACTCAACTGCAGTCTCTCCATCCTTGAGGAATTCTCTATGATGCCCACTAGGAAGCACTAAGATCTCAGACATAGCAAGGGATGTAGATTTTTTTCTAGCTCTGAAATCCTCCCTTTGAACCTTCTATAGGAAGAGTAGTTACTTCAGCTGCACTAGAAGAAGACAGCTTATCTGCTTATTTGCTCCATTTTCTACAGCTCCTATGACCTTTCTTCTTGCCTATATAGCTGAAAATTCAGGAACAGTAATGAGAATGAAAAGTAATGAGAATGAAAACTACTTCTTTTAACATTCTCAAGTGTTCATGCCAGAGCTTGTAATACCCTAAAATGCCAAGCCACTATTGAAGACTGCTCACCAAACATTAAATATCCCATATAACAGTAACTTGAAAAATATTGCTGCTTCTCTTCACGAGTTCTGATAACAAACATGCCAGAAAATAGAGATGCTTCTGTATGTCTCAACAGATATAAAAAAAAGATACTGAGCTACATCTGAATAACGCAAACTGCAACACACAACTCTTCCTTGCACATCTAGGACAAGAGAGCCAGGAGTTTTGAAAGGTACAGGTGTTTGGCAAAGTTTGAAAGCTGTATACATTATGGAAAATGAACATGAGAAAAATAATGTACCTATTATGAATATAAACTTAGAAAGCTGTGATGTCACTGCCAAAGGGAAAAAATGAAGAGAGCTCATGAAGGTATGTAAACAAGGAATAGCATGACCTAAGGGAGATGGGAAGAGGAAGAAGGAAAAAGTAAGCAAGGCAGAGAAGCCAAGAGGCAGAAATTATTCGAGGTAGCAGGACACACAGGTACACTTGCTGAAGACCTCCTACTGTTACAGTTCACTGTGAAAATCAGCACTGCAGAGGCCACTGGCATTGCTCTCCCATACTTTTGAGGGGAAACAGGGATCAAGTGAAGCTGCAACCATACTTGGAATGAGCTCTTAACTAGATTCCTGACAAAAAGGATGCAGTTGCTCTGACAGAAAACTGATGTAAAGGAGCACATCTGTCAGGTTTGTTTCTATACTGCACTGTTGAATTCCAGAAAGAATGATTCATGAGCAATGGAGTTACAATCAATTATCTATAATAGGATGATGAGAGAAAAATACAGCACTTAAGTATATGGTTTTCAAGGAGATGGCACTTGGCATTCTTCAGAATACTGTTTTGTTATTTCGTGTTCTGTTCCACTGAACGGCTCTTGCATTTTTAGTTTTTATTGAACTAGACCCAACCATGAGTTCCACTGATGGGCTTCATCTCATAGAGGAACAGCATTTTACAAGTGGGTGATATACCTGTTAGCAATTTGTTTGTTTATTTTACCATCATTGTTTATTATATACTAATAACCTACAGCCCAAATTCCATTCAAAAATTACCTATATACTTGCTATTAAAAATAGTCTCACAAAATAGTCTCACAACAGTATAGTTTATGGATTATAAAACATCAGTACCAGAATTATAAATCAAAGATGGTTTCTGGTATTCTGAGTTCTTGAGAAACCACCTCTCATTTCAAATCTTGAACATATTCAGTATCTAAACTCCATCTCATTGAAATAAGTCAAGATTCCACCTAAAAAATCCTTACTCCCTGAACACTTATGGGGAAAAAAAGAGCCTTTAAAAGTTATGTGTTGAGAATTGGATAGAAAGGAAGGATGGGTTCACCCCTACAACCAAAAGTGATCTAGAGCTGCAGTCAAGAGCACTAAAACAAAGAGCCAAGAATGCCAGGGAGCTCTTTGTTTCTACTCAAAATAAGTCATGGTTCACTTTAATCAGCTGCAAAGATCATTTCTGAAAGGGCAGAATTGGTAAGTTGGTTTTCATACACTTATCTTCAGCATCAGCCCTAAACAATTTAGCTGAGGAAGTAATTTCAGGAGGAAAACAGCAATAGTAAGCTGTTTCAACTTCTGAAAATTAACTACTCTAGAGAGATGTTTTGTAATAACATTATATCAACAATTGCTTTTTTCTTCCATTAAAATTACGTGCATAGAGGAAATGATTCACTTTATGAGAATACATATTTTAAAATAAATTCAAAAATGGTTAGTTCTCTTTGATGTTCCAGTAATTCACATTAAAGACACAGGTAAGAAGGGAATGTAAAAACAAGCATTTCCCCAGTTCATCTTTTCAGCATGTTATGCAATTCATTTTCTGCAGTCTGACATTGTTTAACTTTCTGCTTGAATGCACAGAATTAAATCCAAGGAAAATAAAGAAGCTATTTCAGAACAAAAAAAAAAAAAACCAGTTACATAGATCAAATTAATTTAAATGCACAAAAAAAAAAAGTCTCATTCACACTACAACAGAGTAGTTTTCCTACAATTCAGACTTGGAAGAAAGCAGACATAGAACTTCTGATGCTGGGAAAGGACACATTCTCTGGGTTGCTTGGACACGAAAGTGAGAGTGACCCATGCAGAGAATCATGGAAACAGGAGCTGTAATGCAGTCTGCTCTTCTGTGAGCTGAAAATGGAGTTTTCCCAGAGAAGGCAGGTTTACAGCAATGGCTCAGGTACAGCTGTCAGCCTCTGGGCCACTGAGGGATGAGTGTGTAAAGTGCTTTTAAGACAACTGTGACTTTTCATCCCAGTGAGCTATTGCAGATGCCTTAAGGGAATATCAGAGGAATCCAGGTCCTTTTAGCCCTGCTGAAGTAGTCAAAATTGATGTCTAAAAGCTGATTCTGACCTTGGTCTGTGATTTACAGAACAGCACACAGTGAAAGAACAGGCTTAATCCCTTGACAAACAGGATTGTGTCTTCAATGAGGGAGCTCAGCTCAATTACTACAGATACATATCTCTAACTGTCTTGTCCTGGAAAACTTAAAGCACATCTGAATAAATTCTCTTTAATTTAAGGTGAATTAGAGTACAAAGAACTACATAGCTCTCTAAAAAATCAATGCATAAGATCCACAAAGATGCTTTCTCTCTTATTCCTAAAAGAAATTAAAAGAAGAAATAGGTTCCCTTCCTGCTTACAAAACCATACTGAGAGATGGATGCCAGACACAGAGAATGTTTTGTGTCACCAAGTAAGGCAACCAGGCATCTCCAAAGCTATCTTGATTTGTAAAGCTCCTGTGCTATCAATTCCTAACATTAACCCAGGAGTGTTTGTGAAAAATGAACCTGAATCTGTATAGGGCCAAAAAGCCTTCAAACTATTAATACCTAAACCAAAATATAAAAAAACTCTGCAGGTGCAAGTAGAGCCAGTAGGATTACACACAGTGTTAAGATACCTTTGTGGCTCCTCAGAAGACCAGGCTGTAGCTCACTGCTGAGTTCAGTTTGTTCAGCCTGGAGAAGAAAAGGCTTTCAGTGGACCTTAGAGCAGCTTCCAGTGCCTAGAGAGGCCCTGCAAGAGAGCTGGAAAGAAACTCTTAATCAGAGAGTGTAGTGGTAGATAAAATTGCTCCTTCCTCCTTTTTTCCCTTTTGCCAGTCTTGCCCTGATTTCCCTTGGGGCTCTTGTTATGGAGCTGCATGTGCCAGTCTGGCTCTTGGCAGGTTTAGGTTCTAGCCTGTCCATGCCAGGGATGAAATGGAATCTGAAACTCACAACACAGTGGCTGGTGCTTCCCCTTCTGTGGTTTCCTTGTCTTCACCAGTTCAGCAAATCTGAGTGCTCCTGACAATGCCCTTGTTACAATGCACTCATTTTCTTT
This sequence comes from Phylloscopus whistleri, assembly GCA_017589585.1. Taxonomy (NCBI): domain Eukaryota; kingdom Metazoa; phylum Chordata; class Aves; order Passeriformes; family Phylloscopidae; genus Phylloscopus; species Phylloscopus whistleri. Next base: position 79,878 of record JADMLD010001629.1, on the reverse strand, counting down.
CCATTTCCCTGTTATGATGCTCTTATTTTTTTGCAATTTCCCCATCTGAGGCCCATCTCTGTAATCCCAGCATTACTGAGTCCTCCCAAAAGCCAGGTATGCTCTTCCCAGAAGACAGCCCCATCCCCACTGATGAGACCCCCAAGTCCATGTGGAGAGCTGGGAGTGGAGCAGCAGGTATAGTCCTGGGCACCTCTCCCCCACAATAATGAAGCATCAGGCCCCCAAGGAGGAAGGTGAGCACAGAACACCCCCCTGAGCACCTACCAGAGCAGATTTTAGCTGGTGCCCAGCTGTGCAAGCAGAGGCCCTCAAACTGTGGAAGGTGCTCTGGCCTCTCCCTCATCCAGTTCCTGGTATTAACCCCACTGGCACCCCAGCACAGTTCTGGGGGTGACACTGGTGCTGTCTCCAGGCACAGCTCAGGCTGTGCCAGTGAGCTGACAGCAAGGTCATTGTGCCAGCAGGGCAGGCTCAGTGTCCACGAGAATGGATTGGTGAGTCCCCAGAGCTGACACTCCATGGCCCCCAGCCCCACACCTCCAACAGTCCCTGGCACATACCCTCTTTTCCCCTTCTGCAGTATCAGGCCAGCAAGCTGAGCCAGTCAGGGACAGTGAAGAGGGATTCTACAACTTTTTCCCCTATAACCAGCAGGAGCTGACACAGTTGGCACAGAATGTTCATGCCCCATGTCTGGCAGTGCACAGGCCAACAACCCATCAGGAATGCTCTGGTAGCCAGCTGCAAACCACCCACCAGACCCTCATTTACCCAAAAAGGTTCGTTTCTGCAGAAATTAGGTATTTTGAGAGGGTACATGATTTTATCAGTGGTTCCTGTGGCTAGTGGTTCTCACTAGCCAGGCAGCCCACTAGCAGTGCTGGGCAAGGCTCCCTGGGGGAGTGTGGCACTGACACCAGCTGCCTCTGTGCCATCCCCTCAGGGGCTGCACCTGCCAGCTGTGGGGCACCTCAGGCACACCACTACAGCAAAATTCTTGCTTGACAAAGGTAGGATGTAATCAATTCCTAAAGACCCCAACAGTGGACGCTCAGAAAGCAAGCTACAAAACTTTTCCTGTGTCTGGCCTTGTTCTGGTTTTTCTCAGAACTCTGGTCAGTGAACTTCATGTCCCAGCCTGGCTCTCAGCCAGCAGGTCACTGTGGCAGTACCAGGGCTCGTGTCACGGGGCTTGGGCTCTGGCCATTCCCACCAGACATTCAAATGGAATCTGAAAGCTGCAGATCTGTAGCCAGCGCTTCCCCTTCTTTGGTTTCCTTGATCTCTCCAGCTCAGCAAAACTGGGAAATTCTGGCATAATTTCCCTGTCACAATGCACTCATTTTCTCTCCTTGAAACTCTAGGTGAATAGGAGGAAAGTAGCAGCAGGGACTGAGCATTGCGTGGAGGAAAACCCTGCAGGCACCCCAGCTCCAGCCCTGCTTGTGTTCCCTCAGCTCCTGCAGCACCACAAAGTTCACAAAAACAAATTGTAGGATCATTTATGTTGGACAGGACCTTTAAGATCATCAAGTCCAACAATTAACCCAACATTATAAAGTCCACCACTAAACCACATCCCTAAGCACCACGTCTACATGTCTTAAATGTCTTTAGGGATAGTGACTCCACCACTTCCCTGGGAAGCCTGTTCCAATGCTTGACAACCCTTTCAGAAAAGAATGTTCTCATAACATGCCCTGGTTCCCTGTGAAGCCATTTTGTCTTATCCTGTCACTTGCTACCTGGGAGAAGAGAGCAACCTCCACCTCATTACAGCCCTCCTTGCAAGAAGTTGCAGAGAGCAGTAAGGTTCCCTCTCAGGGGGGCCTTCTCTTCTACCATCAAACAAACCCAGCTCCTTTTCTTCCAGCTGCTCCTCATAAGACTCGTTCTCTCTTGAATCTGAAAATTACAGCCCTGTGGCTGGCACTTCCTTTTCTGCAGTTTCTTTGCCTTACATAATTTTCCTGGTATGATACGCTCATTTTCTTTCTTGAAACCCTGTGCCCACCCAGTGGTGGGGGTATAAAAGGAGATCAGCGGGAGCAGGGGCTACTGTGCAGAGGAGAGCCCTACAGACACCCCAGCTCCAGCCTCACTCGTGGCTCCCTCAGCCCTCCCAGCATCATGAGGGTCCTTGCAGCCACCCTGGCTGTTCTGCTCCTTGTGGCCATCTGCTCCCTGGCTCAGGCTGATGTTGGACTTTCCAAGAAGAACGGTAGGTTTTCCTTCCCCAAGAGAGAGCCCCATCCCTACTGATTAGACCCTCATATCCATGGAGAAGGGTGGGAGCAGATGGTCATCACCAGTGCAGGGACTAAGCCTCAGAGATGGAGGGTTTCAGGGGGTGTTCCTGGAGGACACAGCACAGGTGATGATGGCAAACCCCCTGGGAGCCACGGGCAGAGCTCTGCTGCCGTGTGGGGTTTCACTGGGCCCATCTCTCTGCCCTCACAGACACCAACCACATCTCCTGCTGCTACGCCTCCGTGTCACGCCCCATTCCCCGCAGCATGATCCGCTCTGCCTACAGGACCAGCAACAGCTGCCCAACGCAAGCCGTGGTGTAAGTACCCAGCACTGCCAGGGCCCAGGGGGCACCAGCCAGGGCAGCACCCCAAGGGTGTCCAAGGCTGTCCAGGGTGGGGAAGGGCATGGACAGCACCCTGATGTCCTGGCTGAGTGCCTCAATACTGTTTTTTCCCCAACAGCCTGGTCACCAAGAAGGGGATAAAGGTGTGTGCAGACCCCAAGGCTCGCTGGGTGCAGAAATACCTGGAGCACTTGGAGCTTCCAGAGTAGTGACTCTTCCCTGCTGCTGCCCAAGGGCACTGGTCTCGGCCCTCAGCACGAGACATGTAATAACAGTGCTTGAGTGCATCCTTCTTCAAAGGGAAAATTTATTACAATTGGCAATCGGCATACACTTGTTTAACTAAATTTTGCTTGTCTAAATGCTTGAATAAAGTTTTGGCTTGTCAAACTCTTTGAGTGTCTCAGAAGTCTTTGCTGGAGCCCCAATATGATAGAAGGGACCCATGGGGAGCCTCTTGCCCTCCCCACTCCCTGGTTTCACTGCTACCCACTGTGCAGAGTTGGCCCCTGACAGTTCCCACAATACTTCCCTCTCCCCAGCCTGGATTCAGCTCCTGCATCCCAGACATACCTGTGGGTGACACTGGCATCTCTTCCATTTCTTGGGGCCCTCCCCACACAGCACACGTGGAGCCCAGTAACAAACCCCTGGGCCAGGCAGCCCTGCTGGGATTCTGCAACCAGCTCTTTGACATATTTTCCCCAAAGGCTAGAGGATCAGGACTCAGGTAGTCAGGTAATCAGGTAGTCAGGTCAGTCTTTGACTACCTGACATCCCCACTCCTAGCCCCCTCCTACATTACAGCCCCCTGCAGTGGTAGAGCTGAGGTCCCAGTGCCCCTGGGTGCTGCTGTCCCTACATACACTCTGTGCCACAGTGCTGCCAGAGGGGCAGGCAGGAGCAGGCAGCATTGTCCCCACCCCTGACACCACCTCTGTCCCCATGCCACTGCCCAGTGCTGGGGACATGAGTGGGACATCTCTGCAGGTGACACCAGCTCTGCCCCTGGGCCACGCTCTGTCCTGCACCACTTCTGCTTGGGCCAGGACACACAGAACTACACCAAAAACTCAGAGGTAAGGGCACTGGAGAATGACATCCAACAAGCCAACATAAGCCAACTAATGGTCCAGCAGCTCCTCTCTATTTCTAAAAATTTTAGTGTGGTTCAAAAATTCAGGCAAACAAATGCGTAAAGCTGTGCATAAGTACACTCAATACTAGAAGAAGGTTGGGAACCTGTTGGAGTTTATAGAGCAAAGAAGTTGAATTTATTTGTACAGAGCCTGAAAACTCAATCAGTATTTCAAATGACAAACAAGATAAAACCACCTATTCCAAAATTACTCAGGAATACATATATACACTGTAATAATGAGACTAAAAGAAGCTCTAAATCCGAAAATTGATGTGTAGAGCTGCACAAGATCTGGGCAAGGCTGATGGGCTTCTTTCCACATCACCAGTTCGCTGTACTTCAATGTGTACTTCAAAGCTCACTTCCACTACTCTTCAGTGCAATGTATAGTGCAATGCTTTTGCCTACTTTTGCAATTCAGTCTTACAGCAACAGCTTCTAGGTTAATAACACTGAAAATCTCTGACTTAGGAAAAATGTGAAAGAGAAAATACAAGACTTTTCTATTACTTACAAGGCAAAAATCACAGTCCAGTAAAAATCCTCCTTGGGGTACTCTTTTCACAAATCTCATTACAGTTTAGGCAATCTGTTGTTATATATACACCACCTCTAGATTAAACACTGTGCATTTTCACAGCCTCATGGAGTTTTTTCTTAACACAGCTTGACTTGATCCCCTCCCCAAATTGCCTGTAGACCACTGCACTCTCTGGCTGGCTCCTTCAGGAGGACACACTGAGGTAGGAGGTTGGCACCACCAGGACCAGCTCTCCTGCCCAGGAGCTGCACTCTGAGCACACACCACCGAGCTCAGAGCCTCTCTCACACCTCAGCCCTGGAGAACAACCCAACCTACGTGTCCCTGCATTTCTCACGATCCTCCTTCTGCCCACACCGCCACTCGTCCCTCTGTGCTGTCCCGGGTAGAGGCGTTCATCTCTGCCACCACCAAGGGAGCACCGGGAAACGGGTCCTCATTCTTGCCTTCCATCCTCCCCGAGCTGTTTTGGTTTTGGTTTGGTTTTTTGTTTTTTGATTGTTTTTGGCGTTTTTTTGTGTACTCTTGGACATTGTGTTCATGTCTGAAGACTTCGTTTGATGAAAGTAGTGGTGTTCGAACCCACTGTGTCCCCTTGCTCTCGCACAGCTGAGATCAACTCCGAGTGTGCGTGGGGGGGGAAACAACTCACAAGACGTGCCACGTTCAGCATATTTGGTGAAGCAAGCACTGAGGAGAATGGCACGAAGAGAAACAGCTCAACGCTAACTCTCCTCACGCTCCCCAGAGCCCAAACCAGACTCTGGACTTTGGACGCCAGCCGGCCTCTCCGCCGTCTCCTCCAGCACCGACCGCCCCGCCCCGGCCCGCACGGCATCTCGGGACTTGTAGTTCCCCGCGCGGCGCGACATGGCGGCTGTGCGGCTGCTGCCGGCTCTCGCCGCCGCGCTGCTCCTGGCTGCCGCCGGCCAGGCCAGCAAGTACTCGCGGGAGGCCAACGAGGGGCTGGCGGCCGCCGGCGGCAAGCGGCGGGAGGCCGGGGAGTTCCGGGTGGTGAGGCTGAACCAGGTCTGGGAGAAGGCGCAGCGGGTGAGTGGGGCGGCGCGGGGCGATGGCGGTGCTCGGAGGGGGCTGCGAGGTCGGGCCCGGCCGCTTCGGACACGCATTCCCCGTCAGGGAGATGGGGAGGAGCGGGGACCTGTGTGTGAGGAGACACCGGGGCTGTCCGGCCGGGGCTGCGGTGGCTTTTGTTCTGTTCTGGGCCATGGCAGTCCCCGACCGTCACGCAGCGAGGGCTCCGCTCAGCCCCGCGGCTGTCCCGGCGGCGGGGAACAGCCTTCCCCCGGGAGAGAGATGTGTGTCTGAGTCCTCGGAAGTGTTGAGCTGCCCGCGTTTAAATACAGCAGCTGAACCACATGCCCAGGAAGTGGGAGAGAGAGGGAAGCCCCTCTGGTGCCGTGGAGGATCTGCGGCTGGCCCCAGGGCTCGCTGTTGAATGCTTTAGCTGTGTTGTTCCCGACTGTGGTGCTCTCATCTGTCTGAAGGCGCTGGGCTCGGTTCCTGCTCTGCACAGGGCAGAAGTTCACTGCAGGAGAAGAGGAAACCATCCTGGTGGTTGTGTCGCCTACATTCACATCAAGTGATGTAGACAAATGCAGGAGGACCAGCAAATGGGTATCACCACTCCCAGATGAGAGCCTTAATTTTGACAGTGATACTTGAGTTTCTGTCACACTGGACTGCAAAAGATATTTAATTAAAGTGAAAATAAAGTCAAATTATCTCATTACGGTGGAAATATTTACTTAGAACTAAAAAAGAACAGCTCCAACAGGAGGAGAAGAATGCTCTCCACATATACCCTGAATATTGTGGACCCTGAGAATTAGCGTCATGACTGGCAAAGGTTCAGTTCTTTCAGGCAAAGAAATATAGTTAATTTTAATTTTGGATCTTTTGTATCCTGAACAGCCTGAGCTATTGAATTGGAGGTAGAGTATCACTGGATTCAGCCAAAACTAGAACCCTGCCGTAGTGCTGCCTCCCAGTGTGGTAAAGGAAGGTATCAAAAATACTCCTTTCCTTGATGGGAGAAGGATGAAAAGTGTGTGTTAATGAAAATCCAGCTGTTGAACTGACAGCTGAAAAAGAAACAACACTGAGACTAGAAAAAATCTGTAATGATAGTAATGTCAGTTACCTCTCACCTTTCCAATTAAAGTCTTTTCTGATGTTCATACCTGACTCCTCTGGAATTAAAATTTGAGGTGCTTCACATCACCTATGTAAAGATACTAAAATATAAAATGGATTAACTCTGTCAGTCAAAAACTAAGGCTTAGTAAATTCTATATGTGTGAGTTAGATTTTACAGATGCAAAACCTACTTTAGCTACATTTGCCACCATCTAAATTTCACTTTTGAGTACAACTGTCACCCAGCATGTGTTCTATAAAGTGATTTTTCAGTATGTCTGGGCAATATATAAATAAGAGAAAAACTATGCCTGTGTGTTAGATATGCTTTGAAATACTTCCACGTGTCAATGCAGAACTCTTCATTCCTTTGTTTTGGATACTGGTAGAGAAAGTACTGAAAATAAGGAACTTCTTTGTTTTGACATAGAAGTCAGATACTGCAATTTGGCATTGCAACACACAGCTGGAGGAGCAGTCCTTAAAAAAGCCCCAAAATGTTACTTAGTGGGACCAGGAGCTGGCAAGCCACACTTCCTTCTTGTTTCTCTGATGGTGGGAAGGAGGGCTTGATCCTTCTCCAGAACCTCTTTTCATAAATAGTAAATTCATAGTAAAGAGCTCTTCCCTCTTGGAGGCAAGAGTGTAAGTAAGGATGTTGCAGGTGATGATTGCAGCCAGCCCAGCAGCAAATGATGTCATTGTTGTAATGTTTGACAAATTCCCAGCACTCATTCCCAGAATTGCCACATACCTATCTTGGATGTTAATGTCCAGGCAGCATAAGGAATGTGGAGTAAAGAATGAGTTTAAGGAGCTTGTTGCTTGGTTATTTAATCATTAAACTTAACTTTTCACCTCTGCTTCTAGTTAGTTACTCCAACATGTGAGTGGTGTTAGTAAAGTGATGGGGAGTCTTACCACTGACATTTTTTACCTGGTGAACTCCAACGTGGGATAACCTTAAAGGAATACTTTAAATTAACTTATGTATTCACTTGTATTACATAAAGGGGACAGACAAGGGGCTTCCAAAAAGTTTCAAAGGATTTGTAATGCTTACAAGGACAGTTACTTCAGTTTCCTACTAAATTATAATGAGAATTAGAAAAATACTGCACTAATTGGGAGAAATTTGAATAGAATCTTGTTTTCTCTTAGGGAACAGTAGTTCCTTAGTTTTTATTAAGACTTTAACATATCTGATTAATGATGTCTCAGAACTATATGATTAGAAGTTCTGATACTTTTTTTTCTGTAACTTTTAGAAACAGAAAGCTGTAGGTGTTTATGGGATTGCACTAACTGCAGAGGGGCTCTAACATAAACTGCACAGTGTAATCGTGTAGTGTGTTTCTGATGACCAGGTCGCACGTAAAAGATTTTTTTTTATTATATTTGCAGTACTTAGGAGCTAAATTACTTCTTTCTAATTATGCCTGGCTATTTATTTCTGTGTTTCCTCAGCCCAGCTACGTATGATGTCCACACTACTTGAAAGCTGAGTACAGAACTACTGAGATCCTTGGCTATTCCCTTCACAAGTTGTAGCAAACCTTTCACTCAGTCTTGAAGCTTCAGGGCACAATTCTTGTTGAGGAAAACGTTGATACTTGGTACCACTGCAGCAGTGACATTTGGGCTGTCCAGGTCATCCTGCACCAGAAGAGCAAATAAGTACATGATTAAGGTTTTTTAACTTTAGCACATACTAAGAACCATGAAGTGGTTCCCTCTAAGTGCTTTGTTTCTATAAAGCAGTTCCCCAAAAGCAGATGGTGAAATAACAGGGACACTCCTTTGCTTTAGTATTAGAGGGATCAGAAGTTTTAATGTTTCTATAAGTACTATATTTACCTGTGATTCTAAGTGCTCTAGATTTTAGTAATTGCAGTAAGCCAAGTGCAAAATGAGAAAAAAATAGTTTTAAAATCAAAATAATTATATACAGTGGCACAAGATTAATTAATAGGACAGCCTATGATGGAAGCATAAACAATAATGTGGATAGTTTCCTGAATTCCTGTCAATAGGAAGTGCATTAGCTCAAAGTAATGACACTTTTCCTAATTAATGTAAAATAACCTACTGACACACAAAGGAACAGCTGAATCTTTTCAGTATCATTTGGATGTTTAAAAACAATACTGAGTTCTGAGTCTGTGTTAATTAAACATACTACTTCCTCACTGAAAATGAGAATTTTTATAATCTGTAAGCTGGTTTAAATGATTTTTAAAAAAACCTCCAATAGATAAACTTGTCCTAGGACTGACAAGCCCAGGTGGTTTCAAGCTGGATCTGAGCTCCCTGGAGCTGGGCACACTGTAGTTGGAGGGGTTTTGTCACCTCTCTTCTCTGGGCTTCTCCTCAGCTCACCTTCTGTTTGTTGACATGCATGTAGACACAGACAAAAGTAGTTCTGAAGTATTAAGATGGTTTTATACACTTCTTTGTTTTAAACTGAGTAACTAAGGTGTTTAAAATCTGGAAGTTCAGGATCAACTCACAGCAGTGCTGCTTAGCCAACCACATATTAGTCATTGTTCCTGTTTTCTCTGTGGCTCACAAAATTTCAAGCTGAACTGGCATCCATTTAAACTATTTTTTTCCTTTCTTCACCCTCAGTGTCTTATTTTTTTCTAGTATGTCAGACGGGAATAGCTCTAGGTTTTGTATGTTTTAATGCACATAAACCATGTTTTAAGAAATTATCTGAGAATTTATTTTCATTTTGATCATAGTAAAAATTGCTGATGAAGTGGCTCTTTGTCCTGCAAGGCCATCCCCAGTGACCTGGTAGAGTGAAAAACTGTACTAACCAATAAAGTTTTTCAACTCACTATAACTGTATGGTTGGAAGATGTTCCACAAGAGGGCACGTGTGGTGGCAATGGCATGTTGTTTGAGAATTGCTGTGCCATACTGGTTGTTACGTATCTGTACTGGTTCCTGAGGTAGCTCTGAAGCAAAAGGGGACTCCACCTAACTAAATACAAACCTTTCTCTGTTCTCGTTAGCTCCATCTCTCTGCTGTGAAACTGGCAGAGTTGCACAGTGACTTAAAAATACAAGAAAAGGATGAGCTAAGCTGGAAAAAGCTGAAGGCTGAAGGGCTGGATGAAGATGGAGAGAAGGAAGCCAAGCTCAGACGCAACTTAAATGGTGAGGTTTGCCTTGGAAAGAAGGGGTTCCAACTTTGCATCAGACACACACAGGGTTTGAGACTTGTGTTTAAACTATTAAATAACAGCTTGTCTTTTGGGACACTGAGCACACAACAAGTTCTTTAGAGGTCAGTAGGGAGCTGCAGAAGCCTAACAGAGGCCTTTGCTCCCAATAATTTCAGAAGAGGTCATTGAACCTGGGACCACTGTGCCTTGAACTGTTAGCTTTTCCTCCACGAGCTGCAAAGTCCAGCTCTGCAAGTCACAGATGTAGCCCATCTCTCACCTTCCATACATCCATAGTTGGTTCTCATGTTTCTGCATCTCCTATTCCCTTGCAGTCATTATGACTAAATATGGAATGAATGGAAAGAAGGACTCTCAACTAGTTGATACCAACTATATTAAAGATGGCACAGAAAGTGACACACTAGATGATCCAAGACTGGAAAAATTATGGAGCAAGGTGAGTAAGATTTCCAGGAACTGGAGTGTGGGAAATCAGTATTTCTTCACTGAACTCTTAGTTGTGTCTTCTGAGAACACTCAGACTTGGAAATTAATAGCTTTACTACTCCTTTGTTAAGTACTGACCAAGCTGCCTTGCTCTGTAGCTCAGCTGAGCCCTGAGAGTACCCCACCTGCCTCCAGACCAAGCTGTGGCAGGTTGTCTTTGGTGAATAAAGCACCCACATTACTCTGAAGGGTGGAGCCTGGGTCCCCTGAGGTCCAGCAGAGTATTTCCTCACATTTCCCTGAACTCATGGCTTCCCTTAGTGTGACTGTCACACTGTGTGGTAGTATATCTATGGGGTTTTTTCTCCAGTTTTCTTATTGTTGTTTATGGATGTTTTTAAAAAGATGCATTTAAAATGGAACCATTTTGTAGACTGTCTAAAAGTGAAATGTATTGAGGGGAAGGGTTTTTAAAGGATTTTCTCAACCGAGTATTCAACTGAAAATTTCCAAGATTTGCATTCATGCATAAAAAGTGGAAGATGTGCTGTCAAGTTTGGGCAGTTAAAACTGGCAAAGTAATCTTCAGAAATTAAATAATTCAAAATTTAGGAAGCAGCTAGTCAGGTAAATCTGAAGAATTCTCCCATGAGTCTAGTGCAGTGGTAGTAAAGCAGAAAAAAAGATTTGCTGGATTTTAAAATGTTACTGTAACTAGATACAGCTCTGGCAAGGAAGATGATGTCCTCTGCTTTGGGGAACAGTAAAGTGCAATAGGAGACATAGTCCCTAAGCAAAGAAAAAAAAGGGGGTCTGAATAGGTTTCAAAAACATTCACTTTTGATCAGGCATTGCAGCAAGTAAGCCAACAGATTTGTGGGCAGTGCCCCACCTGTGTGAGCAGTGCTTCCTTAATAGTTAGAGAGCAAGTGCACAGCAGTGATACAATCTTCACATGCCAGTAGAGTAAGATGAAGTTAAGACTGTGTTTAATATCAGGCTGCATCCCTCATGCAAATGGTTTCCTTACAGTTGTCTGTGGAGCTGCATGGCCATTATGTCTGTATTAAATTGTTTCCCATGGAATAGAAATGCCAGACACCTTTCACTAGGTAGTCCATAGCAAGTCCAACTTTATAAGTCTGAAGCAAACTTCTTTTGACATGATTAAAGGCATCTTATCCATCAACATTTAAATCCTGACCACATACAAATATTAAGAGAATTAAAACAAAAGATCTAAAGAAAAGCTGCACTTAATAATTTTCTAAATATGGTGAGAAGTGGGAAGGCGGTTTGGCAGTTGAGGGCACTTGAAAGCACTTGGCCTGGAAGTCATAATGAGCTCATGTTTCTTTCAGGCCAAGACCTCTGGGAAGTTCTCTGATGAGGAGCTGGATAAGCTTTGGCGAGAATTTAAGCATCACAAAGAAAAGATTCGTGAATACAATATTCTGCTGGAGACTGTGAGCAGAACAGAAGGTGCCTGAATATTTCTCTGATGTTTCAAGTTCAGTACAACTCTTTTCTCTGCCCATTGTTTCCATCGCTTCCAAATTCCTTTGAACTCCTGACATTTCTGTCAGAACCACTTGCAGATGCTGGCATTTTCAGATACTTCCCGGCTTTAGTTCTGATTAGCTGCCAAAATTCTTGCCAGCTAATGAAATTGTTGCCATTTCAGTTTTCTGATTCTGCCTGCATTTCATGCAGGGAAGATGCCATCAGATTACAATGATGGCCATTGAAGTTTACAGGAAATTATGCAGCAGGCATAAATCCACTGCTGCAAAATGCGGTTCTAAAGTCTGCAGAACATGCACGTTTTATCTCACCAGCTGGGCACCCAAGAGGAGATACTGAATATCTTAGGCACCAAGCCTGAAGTTTATTAGAGCATCAAGGATCTGAACCCAGCTTGCTATACTAATCTGAGCTAAAATTGTTAGAGCTGAAGAGTTCTAAAGCTGGCATTTTGATGTTTGCATTACATAGTCCAAGCTGGAAGCTGCTGAAAATCATTTTACCATCAGATGTCTTGGTTCATGAAATGTCTAGGGAAGAACTCATTAAACCATTTTCTTCATTAAACCATTTATCTTAATGGGATAAACTGCTTATTGCATTTTCTTGGGATATTGCTAACTTGGGAAAATTAAGAGCATTTCCTTATTATAATCGAGTGGCTAGTAGGGGTTATAAAGCATTTCTGTAACATCACCTTCCAGATCACCAAGGGACATTGATCTGGATACTGACCTGCAAAGGAATTATTTCATAAAGTCTGGTTTTGATGCTTTATTTGCACTCAATTTAAGTCCTAAGAGCTTAGCATCTTTTATTCCCCTCAGATTTGGGGGATATCTGGACTTTTTGACCTATCACGATTTGGGCCACAGTCAGTAATGCTTGCTGTTCTTCAACAGATATCCACAAAAATGTTATCAATCCATCTGAGGAGAACCTGGTGAAAGAGGAAATCTTGCACAACAAGCACAGAGAGCTCAAGGAGAAGTTAAGAAGCATCAATCAGGGCTTTGAGCGTTTGCGTAAAGTCAGTCACCAGGGATATGACACAACCAGTGGTATGCTACAGTGGGGCTTGTGCTTATTTGGGATTCATTTCATTTTAAAAAAGTTAAAATCAGTGGGCAAGTAAAAGGGTATGGTCACAGTATCACAGTGTGTCATGTACCACAGTGGGCTGAAGAGATACAGCCAGCCAGTCCTATTTAGAACACTGGAAGCCTAATGAAAGGATACAGTCAGTGTGTTTACAGGATACTTCTGTCTTCCATGCCCCCATGAGAAGGGATATTGCCCCAGGAGGACAAGTAAATTAGACAACATGCAGGGCAAGCAGTGCCTTTATCCAGTTCCTTGGGTTTGGGTTTTTTTGCTCTTAAAAACCTATTTGTTTCACCTGGTACTAGTATCTAGTTTTATCCAGTACTTGGTTACTTCTCCCTTTTCATCTAAACAGATCCATTAGAAATGTAGTGCTTCTTATCTCTGTTCTTAATATTTATGTGTATGTGAGAAAGCATCTCTTCATCTTTTATAGAAGTTGGGCATTAAAAGTGTTGTGTCCAGATTTTCATTTTGTTACATGTGTTTGTTTAGAATTTGAAGAACCAAGAGTGATTGATTTGTGGGACATGGCCAAATCAGCTAATTTCACTGAGAAAGAACTTGAATCTTTTCGAGTAAGTAGAATTCCAGTGACTTCTCTTGCAGAAAGGTATTTTGCCGCATAAAGAAACACTTGATGTTACTCTGACTGCAGCCACTTCTGCATTACCCTCCAGACACCATAAAAAAATAAAGCCATGCTGCCTTTTTAATACTTCAGATATGTAGACATGTGTGTAACTAATGATATGCTGGTTCTGTTATAATCAGCAGAATGAAAATTCTGAATCCTCTCAAAACAAGTGTTGCATATTATGAATCTTTGAAAGATCAGGCCCTGCTTCTTTGTTGCCAGTGCACCAGATTTACCCGTCTTACCCAATATCTTAATTATGGCCTTGGGAAGCACTGTAATCTGCATACCCAGCAATTTCCCTCTCATGCCCATCTCTTGTACTGTTAGCTTCCCATGTTGGAGCTGTGTTGAGCTGACGCAAAACTATTGTGATAAAGACTGATTTTCAAGGAAGTAATACAGAAATTCATTCTTGTGCAGCTTGTACCACTTTTATTCAAGTTGTATAGAGAAAACATTTGGTCTTTTTTTTTTAGCTGACTCTGCCTGTTTATCAGATTTTAAAAAGAGGCTTTTTTAAAAATTTGTTACTTTCCCCTCATTCTACTGTTCTTATGCCTAAATTTTTCTTGGTGATCACTGGTCTCATCTCAAAGCACCTCGCAGCCACCCACAGTCTCCTTTTGAGAACTCTGCAGTGGATTGTTTTCAGCACCTGCTTTCAAAATCATCAGTCTGGTGGTGATGGTGATGGATTGTCCAGACATTCCTAAGAAGCAGGGAACTGAAAAAGCTCTCTGTGCCTGACTTAGGAGTGTAATGACTTAGTATCATTAGGAGTGTCTTGGCAAGAGAAGGGAAGGCTTGGAAAGAAACTCCTCTGAAGCTGTGTGTATTTGCTATCTTAGGAGGAGCTGAAACATTTTGAAGCAAAAATTGAAAAGCACCATCATTACCAGAAACAGTTAGAGATTTCACACCAGAAACTGAAGCACGTAGAGGGGACTGGAGACAAGGATCATCTGAACAGAAACAAAGAGAAATATGCCATGCTGCAAGAAAAGACAAAAGAACTAGGATATAAGGTCTGTATAGATCCAGTGTTACATACATGTTGAAAGTTTAACTCAGTAGCAGAGGGGAAGTAGATTATCCAGTGCTGATTTTTCATGCAAGCTGAATGACTTCCAGAAGGGGAGTTCAAGCACATCTGTTCTCCATGTACAGCATACACATAATTTTTTTTATAGACCTAATTCTAAAAGGTCTGAAATCTTCCTGCTCTCTGTTCTTTCTGTTGTTACAAATACTCGTAGCAAAATCTGAATATATTACTATATTGATAATTTATTGTTTTCCTGAATTTTGTTTCGTGTGTTTTGTTTTCGTGATAGGTAAAGAAGCACTTGCAAGACTTATCCAGCAGAATCTCTCAGGGGCTTCAACACAATGAACTATAAAAATTTCTTCTGTTTCATGGGATCAGTCTATTAACACAAAGCAGTAAATGTGGTTTTTTGAACAGGAGTTACCGAGAAGTTCTGAAATAGTAAGGATTGAACAGATGTGTCTTGTAAGATTTTTTTTTGTCTACTTAATTACCAATTTTGTATTTGCACTATAAAATTAAATGATTAGATTAAATATTTAGGTTGCACATCTTATATCATATAAATCTTACATCTGAATCAAGTAGCAGCCTTTGAAATAATCAGTTTTGTCAAAAGGAAAAAATATGTGAACTCTCAAAGGCTTCCTGTTCGTAAGAAAATACTAATCTTATAGTCAGGTAAGGTATTCTGATCAATGAAAGCAAACACTGAGGTACAGAAAGGTTAAACAGAGGCCAGAAAAGTCTTTATTTCAATGCTTGGCCTATTACATTTCCTGCTTAAGGTAACAAAAATATTTTTACTGACTTTGAGCAGTGGCTCAGAGCTGTACTGTTGCACTGTATATGACTCTTTCATGTGAGAGGGGGAGCAAGAGTTAGGAGGGAACATGTACTGAGGTCAATTTGCACAGTTTAGTTATTGACTAACACGTGTGTACAATTATCTTGTTCGTGGTTGCTTTGGTTTTGCCACACTTGGTCATTAAAAAAATCAAAACAGGATACTGGTGAGGCTTTTTTTTTCACCTTCCCTTTCATATAATCAGAAGTAACCAGAGCTGGTTTTTGAGCATGTTGCTAATTCCTGTAATGTTCATTCACACATTAGTTTTTAGGAGAGGAGGGGTAGTTTTGCACAAGGATGTGTTTCTATGTTCTGAACAGGCAGAAGGATTTCTAAAGCAGCTGATCTCTGAGTGTATATTCCAGTGCAATGTCCAGTAAAGATTATCACTTCCCTTTCCAAGACCAGATTTTTCTGATCAGAATTTTGGCAGACATCAGACACCTGGGTTGAAATTGTCTATATAACGATGCTGACCCTTTATTTCAAATGAAACTGTCCCAGGAACAAGGCCAAGACCAAGGTCCAGTGTGGGTGAATCATTACAGCTGCTTGGTTGAGGAGCTCTGTCCCTCAGAGATGGCAGTGCTGAGGTGTGCTGGATCAGAGAGCTGTCCTCAAACCTTGCTCTCCCTGCCTGTTCCATGAGAGATGCTGAAGAGACCCATTCACTCAGAACAGGTCACTCATCCTGGGTCATCTCAGGTTAAAAGTAACATGATTCCGTATTTGAAAACTGTGTCTTCATGTGCAAGTGAGCTGAACCAAAACTGTGCTAGCAGTCTTACTTTGAGATTTTCTTTGAAGCTGAAATCTTTTTTTTTCTTTTTACTTTTTTAATTTAATGTAAGATAAGAGTTATTTATATTCCAGAGAATAATTGTCCATCACAATAACAGGCCACCACTAATATTAGCAGTCTCCTTAGAGACGGTTCTATTCATGTAGTTTATGTTATACCTTTGGTTGGCAAGCTAAAAAAAGTAAATCCAAAACTAGCTACAAGCCATTTATGAGAAAACTGCTTTGGTTGTTTTTTCAAATGCTACACATACTTTCTTCCCCAGGCTGTGGCTTTGAGGGCTGTTCAGCTTCTTTAAAAGAGCAGTAGCTGTGTTATCTTAGCTGAGTTTGTCTTCATCAATTCCCTGTAAATGCAGAACAGAAATGTATTCTATATTCTGTTAGAAAGCAAAGACTTCACTATGTCCTTCAGTTCCCCCTTTGGCAGGGTGAGAACTAAATCTGTGAGCCACAGGTCGGTTTGGTGGCTGTAGCCTGGGTGTGGAGGGTTCCACATCACTGGCCCCTGGGTGAAGAATTTGGGCACATGCAGTAAATGCATCAGCAGAGGAGGGGAGCTACACAAAGCACTGAGCCACTGCTGCTGAGCAGTCCTGGCTGGGCTGTAGGGAAGGGAACAGCTTTCACAGAGCATGTTCACATCCTGCTGCTGGGGGAGATGTGCTGCACACAGGAAAGCAACATACCTCAGCCTGCACTGAAGGCAGGCACAGCAGCTGTGTGCTCCACACAGGAGGGCACAGCACAAAGCTGGGTTTCATCTTCAGTGTGTACCTGAAGTGGAATATGCTTATCCAAGAATTTCTGAAGAAGCCTGGAGCAGCAGAAGGTGCTGGATTCATGGAATGAATAGCCAGGGTCTGATCAGTTACTGAGCAAGTGCAGAGCTACCTCAGCAGAGGCCTTTAAGAGGCGAAGGCTGAACCAGGCAGTGGCTGTGCTGTGTCTTTACCACCACACCATGACAGTAACTGGGCTCAAAGGCCAGGTGGGCTCAAGCAGAGAGAATGCTTGGCAAGTGCTGCAAAGTACAAGAGGCTGACAAAATACATGTCACAGTAATTTAAAACTGGGAACAAGTCACAGCTCATAGAGACAAAGGTTGGAGACTGGGGTCAGCACAGTCACCTCACTTCAGTTACTGAACAGAGCTGTTAATGAGTCATGGGGCCCAAAGACTGGGCACACAAACCTAGAGAACAAAAATAAAAAGGCTGTTGCTGCCCCTGCACCCAGCTTCCCCCTGAAATAGTCTGTGGCTGAGTTAGAGTCTACAACAGCATAAGGGAAAACATGAGCAATAGTCTCTCTTCCTGTCAAGGCTCCTCAGGGCTTTCCCTGCTTTTTAAGATTTGGGACAGGCTAGAGAGCTGTAAAGCCTGATTCCACTCTAGTTTCTATGGTCTGCACCTCACACACATCAATGTATGTACAATTCAGTTCATTGCTGCAGTTTTAATCCTCCAAAGACTGTTCATATGGTCAAAAAAACAACAGTGGGTAGTGTTTGAGAATTAAAGATTAAAAAATAACTTGGGTCACCACTTCTGTGTTTCTGTAAATAGCAACAAAAATTCAAAGCCAAGAAAAAAGGTATAAATGAGATATATGTATACCTACAGTCCTGTACCCTGTGAGAGGTGAATAATAGAGTTGCATGGAAGAGGCATCTGAAAAGGAAAGGACTAACACTTCTATGCAGTGGTTGAATCTTCTCTTCCTGAATAGGTGTTCCATCTGATCCTTTTGCAATTTTTCAAATTAACAGGTTTTTAAACCACTCTGAGAAACAATTTGATGTACAAAAGCAGGAGCAAAGAAAAGAAAGAACTGCATTTCTTAGGAAAAAAATCAGAATATTTCATATTCTATAGTCAGTCAAATTCTGCCCTGAAAAAAACCTCAATTTAAGTAAACATGTCAGTGACTTCATGTAGGACAGATTTTATTTGTTAAAAGGAGGGTGGAAAGGTGAGGGAAATAAATACATAAGGCATTAAATGCAACAAAAATAACCAAGTCTTTCTTAAGAAAAGCACATCCTACATGTTGTTACAACAGCTAAGATGGGATCATTCTACCAAGACGCATAAGGAACAGCACTTAGCAGATTTATGGCTGCAATAATTTCCCCTCTCCCCTCCCATGGGATCCTGATGAATGATAGATCTGGCAACAGGAGTCTTTAGATTCACCAAGTAGAGATCATGTACCTTCTGTCAGGTGAAGTGCCATCTGCCTTTTCAGGTCCTGTTTCTGCAGGTAGGGACCCCTGTGCTCAGGAGCTGGTGGGAGCAGGATCCTTGGCTGGGCTCTCCTGCTTGCTGTGTGTCCAGCTCCCCCTGTGGGGCTCCCTCAAACCAGGATTAATGCAGATTAAGGTAAAAAGAGACAGAGGAAGCACCTTAGCTTCCAGAATGTGCTGCCTCAACAGCTGATCTTGGCTGAGCATTTACCAGTAAGTAGTACACAGGAAGTTCTAAGATATATTTTAAATATATTTTTTTTCATTCCATAGCATTTAATGAGAATAGCAGAAATAATTTAAGTCAATAAATAGATTGCTGCTTTCAATACAAACACCTACCTTTGTAACTGAGAGCTGGGTGCTGCATTTCCTATATGCATTATGTTATCTAACAAAGTGCTTCCAAATACCAGAACCAACATTTCCAAATACATCCTACAGTTACCATGTATTTCAGTCCATTCACCTAGCACCTATTGGGAAGCAGGATGTTAATCTACAAGAAAAAAAAAGGAAAGGATTTCTTTTACTAGTATTTACAGGCATAAAATGGAAGCATTCATAAAATCTGTACAGTAGAGCCAGAATAAATTCATAAGCTTTCCTCCACAGTAAATATTTCAAGTTGAGCCACATTTGGTACAGCAATACTTGCAACCCAAATGCTTTTATCAATAGCCCTTAAAGCATTTTCATATCCAAATGTTCAAGTATATTATCCCAGCACTCAACAAAAGAGCACTCTCCTAAATCAGGAACAGTACACATATTAATGCTTAATATGTGAACTTTGTTCCTTCACTGATGCATTAATTTATCACAAAAGCTGTCCATTTTTATAAAATTAACCATCTCAGTTCTCAAAGGTTGCCACTCAATAACTGGTCTACTGTAATTTAAACCTGCGAATTTCTATAAGCAAAGTGAGCATTGAATCACTTTGAAATAAGCCTCCTACTAAAATAAAATGCTGTTTAATGTTCTACAGTTGTAATTTTCCAGGCAATTTAAAGAGAGAAGGGAGCTACACTATTTTAAGATTAAATACAGAGAGAACTGGAAACTTGCATAGGAAAACCAATAATTTACAATTGGATCCTTTAGTCCAATCTCAAAATTCAAATCTCAGTTTCTAATTCAAGAAGACAACTGAACCAAAACCATTAACTAAATGGTCCTTCAGTGGGGAAAGAATCTATTTTCCAGCCATTTCAGATCCAGGTTCTGGGTCTCACATTTACATTCGGGATGGTTATGTCTTAATTAGCCTCAGTTTGCTGGTGTCACTAAACCCTTGCCACCAAATCTTGTTTCAGGCCTTGTACAAACTGACCCTCATTCTCTGCAGAACTGCAAAACAAAGTTTTTATTCATTGTTATTGATTCAGGATGAGAACACAAGTTTCCAGAGATCTTAGTTGTTGTTTACCTTCTCATTTTAATGCCATATGTACAAACAGCTGTGCTAGAATTTCTGACAACAAAACAGCCAATGTAACCAAACAGGACAGTCGGAATTCCAAACCAAAGTGCTGCCACAGTATGTGTCTGGGATTACAGAAGGAACAGGAGTGACCCTGTTTAGCCACAAGCATACCATGAGAAAAATAAGAATCTTCATCACCTCCTTCCAACCTAGGAACAGAGCAAGTCACCCTGTTCAGCTTTGACCACTTAGAGCAGAGACAGAGCAGGGTGCAGTTTGGCATCTTCACATTGGCAGTGGTGCTGCTCAGCCACCAGGTTTTCTGTTACCCAGTTGTTCTGTCCCTTCCTGCAGTGCTCAGGGCAAGCTCCGTGCTGATGGACAGAGGGACAGGGTTCCCATCACAGCCCACTCTGCAGCTGCAGGCTGCTACTTGCACCTTGGCAATTCCCCAGCCAGAGCAACAGCAATGAGAGGGTCTGAGCTTGTTAAGTGTTGCCACTGTAAAGGAGAGCCTGGCCAGGGTCAGACATGCTGAAGAGTATTTGCTGTCTGCAGAGCTCCAAAGCAGCACATCTGGGGCTGTCCCTGCAGGAAGGCATTCCCACAGCTGTCACTTATGGTCACTTATGGTCACTACTATCATACGTTCACCACAGAAGCACAGAGACAACAAATCAAGATCAGGTCCTGGGCTTTCAGCAGACCTGATCCATCTCTACCAAGCAGCCCAGCCACTGCACATGACACCAGTGCAGCTGAACACAGAATTAGGGGCAGCCTCCTGTCAGGTTACTGTGCTCTCTGTTTCACAGCACTTTATGCTCTTCACAGACACACATCTCCTGGTGCTGCCCTTCTGCCAGTGCTGCCAAAGGACAGCTGCTGCTTTCTGGTTCTCTGCTGACACCTACCTACTTCATCAAATTCCCAGGAAGATACTTTGCTGTGCTTCCTAATTTGTGTCCAGTACTGCTGGCTGTTGGCAGTAAAAGGATAAAGTGTTACAGCAGCCAAAGGCCAGCAACAGGGTACCTCCTCCAAATGTGGCAGAGACATGGAGGAATATGAATCTGAGTGATTCATTACATAATAAAACTCCAGTATCCAAGGACCAGGTTCCTTTCTGAACATCTAATCAGCTCTATTTTCTGTGTATGGACTATCCATAAATTGCCAGCTCAGCCCACAGATAAGTAAAATTTAACTTATACACAATAGCAGATGCTAGGGCTTTTTTATTTATTTATTTTTCTTTTTAAAGATTTCACAACCATATAATGTAGAGAAAAATTACTGTCACGTTAAATCTGCTTTCTGATCCCACCCCGCCCCCCCACTGCATATTCCTCAAATAAGTTGACATGTATTATTTCAGTAAAATGGTGATGTTACATACGCCTCTGTGTACACAGTGGGATAATAAATTTGAATTATTTCTAGATGCTCTGATGCAGGAGAACGTTTGAAAGTATATAAGTTTTAAAGTTCACTCACCCTCAAGTTTTTACTAAATTCAAAGTTCACACGTCAGCTGCACTTTCCTAAACCTGCTCACTGTCTTACAAAGCTATTCCTTGTGTAAGAATTCAGGTCAAGATTACATGTATCCTTCTGTCACTTATATCCAGCCTTTCAGAGAGAATTGATGACTGATTTATCAATAGCCAACTGATCTCACTCAGAGTGAGGGTACTCTGAAGCCTGTCATTGTTGGGATGGGAATAGAATAGAATAAGAATAAGAATAGAATAGAATAGAATAGAATAGAATAGAATAGAATAGAATAGAATAGAATAGAATAGAATAGAATAGAATAGAATAGAATAGAATAGAATAGAATAGAATAGAATAGAATAGAATAGAATAGAATAGAATAGAATAGAATAGAATAGAATAGAATAGTTGGAGGGAGCAGTATCAACCAATCCCCCTGCCTGACTAATTCAAGGCTGACCAAAAGTTAAAGCATGTTATTAAGAGTATTTTCCAAATGCCTCTTAAGAACTGACAGGGCTAGGGCAAGAATCACCTCTTTGGAAGCCTATTCCAATGTTTGTCCAGCCTCTTGGTAAAGAAATGCTTCCCAAAGTCCAATCTAAACATTCCATGGTGCAGTTTTGAAACATTCCAGCACATCCCATCTCTGGATACCAGCAAGAGCTCAGCACCTTCTCTGCTTCTTTTAGGAAGCTGCAGAGAGCAATGAGGTCACCCCTCAGCCTCTTTTGCTCCAAGCAGCACAAACCCAGAGCCCTCAGCCTCCCCTCACAGCACTTCCAGCCCTTTCACCAGCTTTGTTGTTCTCTGGACAGATTCAGGGACCTGCCCTTGCTTTTCAAATTGTAAGGCCAAGCACTGCACACAACACTCAAAGTGGGACTGCACCAAGGCTGAACACACATTCACCTATTTTGCCCAGCTGTTTGTGCTGTGTTTGGTGCAGACCTGTTCCTTACAAAAATTCCTTTTAATTACTTTTAACTCTCCCAGCCCTACTCTGCTTTGCTTGTTATTATTACTGTATAATGTTAAATTAACATTTCTTTCAACCCAGATTGTAGAACATTATTTGTATGACTGGTCAAATGAGAGCTGAGGATCTTTCCAAAGAAAAGCTGACATAAAAATGTAACAGCATTGTCATCTTTAAAAAACCCGTAATTTTAACAGTACCTCATGAAACACAGTGTCTTCTTTAGCAAGTATATGTCTTTTTCCAGACTAACTAGAACAGAAACTTACCAAAGGCTGCATGTTCCAGCACCTCACGAAAAATGTAATCATCAGTCATAGTTCAAATTCAAATATAGTTTTCCAAGCTACACTAATTAAAATTATTTTGTTTACAGCAGAGAGGGAAAATGAGGACTTTTTCCAAGCCATTTGCTAAAAACAACTCTCAGGGCAGATTTTCACAAACATTTACATGCCTAAGGACACCTACTGGTATTTTCCACAATTAGGTGCCAGAGTGCTATTAAAACCCAGACAACTATTTGCATTGTTGGGAAATTAAATCCCTCCAAACTCCAGCCCTCCATCCTGCAGCACGTTACCTTGGAGAAAATTCCATCACCCAAATATTTGCATATAAAACTGTTCCACAGCAGCTTATAACAATGCCATAAACCCCATTGGAGCAGCAGTTACATTGGGCAGTAGGTCTGCCAGGGAGAAAGAGGCACACACACAGAGCACACCAATGCCCAGGCCCAAACTCTGCACTTGATGAGAGCATTTTCTTATCACCAAGACCACTTCTGCCATGTTCAAGTCCTCCAAGAACACATTACAGAAGTACCAGCCACACTATAAAAATGAGCAAATCCTTCTTTTTATCATCAGAAGTTATAAGTTGCATTTATTTCCAGAATTGTGGGAGGTTTTTTTGGTTTGCAGGGTTTTTTGTTGCTGTTGGGGTTTTTTTTGGAAGAGCTCTGGACTCATCCCATAGAAATCACAAACTGTATTTTCGATCACTCACACACGTTTTATGCAAGGGTTGTGAACAAGCACAAGCCTGCTCGTAGGACTCTGATTTGGTTTCCATCGCCCCCAGTTCACTAGTGGAAGTTGAAGGCACATGATTGTATTTATTTAGAATTTCTTTTCCATTTCTGTGAGCTCCTGTGGTTCAAATAAGAAAGCTCTAGTTTCTTCAACAGAAATGTCAAGCCTGTAACTCGACAGGGACGTACGACCTGCAAGGTACTACCAAAACAACAACCTCCTATGGTTTGGCCTCCTGCTTCAGCTCCTAATATAACTTCGTGTATGAGAATATAAAGTGAATATAAATCTAAGTGAAAGTCATCTGTCCTATTTGTCCTATTCAAGTGAACTAAAAATAATTTAAAAGAAACAGAAATTACTATGACATACATAAACACGTGCACAGGGAACCATGTGCATGCACAGATTCACAGCCCTGCTCAACCCGAAAAATACATTTTTTTAAAATTGTGATTCCTCTGAAGCCAGCAGCAACCTGATGACCTTTACTATTGTGTCAAATCCTTACCTGTGCTACAAGTCCCAGCCTTTGTAGAGACCCTGGGTAATATATTTTCCTGGTAAACAGATTTTTGCAATAGAAATACTGTAGTTTCATTATATATATTGTCATGGAAAACACTGCATTTCAATGCACCAGTCAAGCTATGCTCATCCAAATATTAGTCACACAACAAGAGATTTAACCTTGCAAGTCCTCCAGTGGAGGATCCTTGGCTGAAGAACAGTTCAATCAGATAAACCTGGCCCCAGGAAGCCCAGGCCATTCCAGTTGTACTGAAATTTAAAAAGCAGATCACCACTGACTGCTTGTCAAAGAAAAACCTTTTAAACTTAGAATCTCATAAGAAATCTCTCTCTTCCCTTCAGAAATACGCTAGGTGGATCGACAGAAAAATACATCTGAACACAGGACAGAATAGAATGGCAATTATCAACTCTCAAACACTTTTTTTTTTTTATTTGAGATATTTCTGATATTTTACATTGCTATTGAGGCTACATTCAAATAAATTTATAGGTTAAATCCTGCCTCAAAAACAAAATCTCACCTCTCATTCTAAGTCACGTAGTGAAACCCTCACTGGCACAGAACTTCCACTCACCAATATAAATTAAAATGCATATCTAGAAAACATAATTTGGGTCTGATACTGGATCTTAAGAGGACACAAACAAAAAAATCATAATACCCAAGATGTCACTCCTGGCAACTTCCAGAAGCCAAAGCCGATATGTTATCAGAAAAAAAATTGTTTCATTCTTAAGTACCTTCTTAAATTTCACTTTGTTAGTCTAGTTTCACTGCCATACATTTTATATAACATTTTATTTAAATAACATTTTATATGAGGACAAATAAAAATAATTACATAGACAAGACAACATGGGAAATTAAGTTTTGAATCATAAAATCTCACTGTACAAAAGCAAGATATGGCAGACTTATGGGTAAATCTATTCTACAAGATAAAATCCTGTTGTGCCTCACATCTGTAGCATCCTCTTACACAGAACTGATCATATGCTACTTAGGGACAGCAGAGAATCTTTCAATAAAAGTTTTAGAGTTAAGGTGGATGCTGGTTTTATATTAGGAATAATTTTTGTGATATAAAATACTCAATTTTGAAAAGCTAATGTTTCCTTTGAATACTTGGTTTTAAAATATGCTGTGTGAGAAAACTGAGACCTGAATTTCAAAGTGATACATATGCTCAACTCCAGAAAAATTGCTAAGAATTACAAGTACCCATCAACTACAAAATCGAACCTATGGTTTGACCTAGACTGTTTAAGAACAGAAGCACCCAAATGCCCCTTCACATTACCGTGGTTTATAGACATAATAAAATAAATTGTTTGTGTGCTCTTGTCTGTTTGCATACACATGTGCATCCCTGACATGATGGCTTTTACATCTGAGCAACTTTTGCCCAAGCTGCAGGACTTGGTGAGGTATAAAACTGAATTATCCATAGCTATAGTTGAGTATGTCCATAAATAAGCACATAAATTGAATAAAACTGTACCTGCAGAAAAGAAGGCACTGAATTTTCTTGCTTTTGTAAGAGTCCATTAATATATTAATTGAGGTTTTTGCATTTTATACACTCAGAAATATACATATATTTTATCAGTAATGTATGCTTACATACAGACATATGCAAACATATGTGTACACTTACCACACACACACTCACATTCCCTTATCTACACACATTCAAGTTCTTTATTTTCAAAGAAAATGCCACCATTTAATAAACACTGAAATTGGTTCCAGGTTCTCCACGATTTTAGAATTATAGAAAAAGGTAACTTACATCTGTCATTGCATATGACAAAAAAAATCTGGACTTTACAACCAAATTAAAATAAAAGGAAAGACCAAACACACCCCTCACGCTACCAGCTTTCCAATTAGGAATCAAGATTTCGGAATGAATCTGGCATAACTGCAAGAAGCTACGGCAGCGTTTTGCGTGAGTGGTTTTTACAATAAATGTGAATCTTTTGGAAGATGAGTTAGTATGAATTTGTGGTGAGCACAAAGTCCTTTCCTAGGCAGGTCACTGCTGAGCTCCTTTCTTCTTCTGCTCCAGCTCCTGCAGGCGCTCCTCGCGGCACTGCGCGTGCTGCGTCCCCACCTTGTGCGCTGTCTCGGTGGCCGCGATGTCGATCTGGGCGTAGCGGGACGATCCGCTCCCTGAAACACCAAATGCAATCCTGTAAAAATCTGCACCCCTCACATATTCCTGAGTAAAAAAAAAAAAAGCTGTTGTGACTATTCTTACGCAGATTTCCTGGGTGATCTTTGTCCAGTCTTAGAGAAAGCTGTGTAAAGGGAGTAAGGTGATAACCACAACTAAAACAAAACACCTCGAAAGCTTTGTTATCTACATATTTTAGTTGTCTGGATTTCCTCAAATAAGCAAGTGAATCACTTGCATTTCTGCCCCAGGTTTGAATCTTCACCCCTACCACTCTTAGTCAATGACAAATTTGAACTTGGCTCTCCCACTTCTGGGAGGCTTCCTCACCAGGTTACAAATCAGGAAATGAACAATACCTGGTACTTGAACAGAAAACACTTGTGGCAGCTGGCAGTGTTCTTTGTCTGGATTAGGCACCCTGTGAATGTTTACCAGAGCAACCACCTTCAGCCTCACACAGAATGATGGCACTTTAGCTCATTTTTCTTGGTGATGGGGGAGACAAAACTTCTCAGTCCCTTAAATAGTAAAATACTTCTATAAGGCTAGAGGCAGGGAAAACTTTAACACAAAAAAAAAAAAACAAAAATCCTGGTCATGAAAGACACCTTTAAAGTTACACAATTTGAGATTGGGAGGGTAGTTGACATTTAGGAAAATTTGTAGCATTTAAGTCTTCATTTTTAATGCCTTGGTTCATTGTCTTTAAAATTAAGAAAATATTGCTTTTACATTTCAACATAATGTTGTAGAGAGAACTATATTAAGTTCTGGGAGAAGCTTTGAATTACATAATGAAAAACATAAAAACATTTTAAAAGCAACAGGAAAAGTTCTAGCATTTCAAAGTTAATAAAATTGCTGAAATTAGAAATATAAAAATTAAAATCTTTACAGCTGAAAAGTATAGATGGAAAACCATCAGTATCAAATGCAGGCAATTAAATGCCAGATTCTGATGAGGGACTTGCTGTGGCAAGGACTGCACCTCTAAATGACAACACATGGCACATCTATTGTACATCTACGTGCTAATTGCCCAAGTTAAGCATGAGAAGTAAAACATCCAATCAAAAAAAAATTAAAAAACCAACAAAAACATCAAAAACCTAAATTATTTGCATTCTCTCTGTAGCACTTTCACACTCCCTCATGGAGAGCAGATAGAACACTCTGTTCTGTTCCGCATCATTTGCTGCACAGCTCCAGAGCCAGTGTCTTCAGGAGCAGGCCTTGTACACCCACACCCACAGCCCTGTTTCTGAAGCCAAGAAAGAAAAATGAGGTAAGTGTAGTCCTAATATGCAATGAAAATCTTGAGAACACAAGCAAATTACTGTCTTTCAAACTCCAGAGTTTGAAATGTTCACTTTAGAAGGAGCGCACATACAATCACCTGTCAAAGGGATGCAACATCTTATAGAACTTCATTACTCAAAATCTTTTTCAAGAAGAGATGCAAATTTAAAAAACTGCCTCAGAAACATAACAGGCTTCAACTCCTCTGTTAGCAGAAGCCTGTGGGTAGATAATGGAATCATTAAGGTTGGAAAAGACCTCCAAATCATCGAGTCCAAGCTTTGACCGAACACCACCATCAACTAAGCCACAGCTTGGGCACAACTAAGTGTCACACCAAGTGGTTTCTTCAACAGTTCCAAGAATGACGACTCCATCACTTCCCTGGGAAGCCTGTTCCAGTGCCTGACCATCCTGTCAGTGAAAAAATTCTTCCTGATGTCTAATCTGAACCTCCCCTTGGGCAGTTTGAGGCCATGTCCTCTCTTGTCACAGTTGCCTGGGTGAAGAGGCTGACCCTCACTTGACTACTACCTCCTTTCAGGTAGTTGTAAGAGTGATAAGGTCCCCCCTGAGCCTCCTTTTCTCCAGGCTGAACACCCCCAGCTCCCTCATCTGCTCCTTATATGAAATCAGGGTTCCTCATACCCCCATACATTCTGCATATTCTTTTCTGTTTAAAAGTATCACAGGCTTCCTTACCTCTTATGCTTGTGCTAGACTCTTGAAGCTCCAGTTCCATGTAGTGAAGCTGTTTTTTGGAAGTAGGGCTGACAGGAATATTAACATAGGTGGCTGTCTCACTGTGGGGTCGATCTGGTGTAGGGACATCAGCTGAATAACCTACTGCTCCTTCTGAAATAAGTAACAACAGGCACTGTTGGCAACAGCCAATGATCCAGTTCATACAGACACACTGCAGGCAAACACTGAGCAGCAATAACTCTGCCTGCCAAACAGGGCATTCCTCAGTGGTAGATGGGACATGAGAAAACTACAGTTTCTGCCTTAAATATCCTGAGACACTGATCAAGTCAGGATCTGTGCAGACGGCCGCAGATCAGACAGGGATCTTGCCTGTGGCAGAAAGCAAAACTCTGCAGGCATTTCCTTCAGCAGCAAAACCTCACAAGGCTTCCAGTTCTACCTTAGGTTAGTAACACTTTATAGGAAGTAATTTGTTCTAGGAAGATGTGAACTATTATATCATCTGCAAGACAGAACCAAAATAAGTAGAGGTTCTTAAAGCATGTCCCAAAAACCAGGGACTGAAGAACTGTTTCAAGCAAAGGGAAGGCAAACTTGAGGAGACGACATTGACAGCTTCCCTGTGCAGGACTGAAAAAGAACTGAAAAATGAATGATGCCAAATGAGGACAGACCAAGTATTAAAGGACTTTTATTGCAGATAAAAAAATAGTGGGAAAACCCTTCTAAACAGTAAAGATCACAAGAACTTTAGAGGAAATCCCACAGAGTTTTGTAGAAATTTCTAAAAAAGAGACACAGACTAGCACCTACTAGGGAACAGTTCCTATGAAATGATTTTGACTTAAAAACAACAATTTGTTTTTGTCTGCTGGTTTGATTCTCAAGACCTCATCTAGCCCTGCTTTCAATTATTTTAATCTTATCTGCCTGTTCAGTCCAGTTGGAGTCCTTACCCTTAAAGACTTCGACTCTTAAGTCAGTTTGAGACAGAGGAGTGCAGAGGGAAAATGGCAACACTTTGAGGTTCCCCTTCTTCATGTAGTTCTCCTCTTAAGCCCTTCCTTGTCCCCACAAAGAACTCATATCAAATCTTTTTTTGTCCAAACTGCTGCTTTTCCTTTTTGCCCATTTAGACCCTATTGAGATGTGAATGGAGAGGCAGTAGGATATCAAGGCATTTTAGAGCATAGGGAAAAATGATTTCTTATATCCAGACAACAGCAGCAGTGAATAACCATTGAGGGAAACTTTTTTCGTCTTTTTGGACGTATTATGAGTAGCAGAGATAACTTCTACAATGTTAGGCAACAGTATGGGTATGTTTCAGAATAATGGAATCTCCCCAGGTATAAGCTGTTTAAATCAAAGGAGTCTACTATACAGTCCAAAAACTGAAAAGACTGGAAATTTGTCCAATTTTCTCACAGATTTTCATAAAAAATGCATAGGAAAATCCAAAAAGTATACAAATGTTTCTCTGTCAGTCACTCTAAGTTGCTGCTGCAAAGCAAGATGTTAGGAACAAAACAACAAAATCAATGCAGAACCGAATTGCAGAAGGAATTTTTATATTTTATCAAACATCATTCTCAGAAATTATTTTCAATTAACTGTGTCCAAAGTATTGCAAAGGGATTTGGCCCGATTGAGCAAGAAAGGACTCAGAAAAATGATAGCATTGAAAACTTGCATCACAAAAAGTTAGAAGTTGCAAGCAAGTGACAATCTTAAGTGCAGAGTCACGAACAGTCATGAAGGAAAAGACAGTTTTTGAAGTCTTTCTGTATGCTGTTAAAGTGATGCAACAGAAGTGTTAAGTGAAGCATCCTCAAAGTCAGCTAGCATGAAAACTAGCCAGATCCCCTATAGAACTAAATAAAGTTAACAGCTTTAAGGAAGCTGAACGTCATACCTGGCACAAACAAGTCAAGTGATTTTTCTGAGAGCTAAAAAAACTACACATGGAGAATTGGTAGGGTTTTGTGCAAGAAAAGCAAAAGAAACACTAAGGAAAAAAAAACCAAAACCTGGCAAAAGTCAAATATTCTTCTCAAAGGAGGAAGTAGAAGGAAAGGAAAAAAATAATAATAAAAAATAATAATAATAAAAAAAGAAGATAGTTGGGCAAACTGGAATGGGAGGAAAGGAAAAGGCTTCTGTTGTTCAGTCAGTGCTGTCTCAATAGAAACTGTGCTTTCTTTGCAAACATGGGAATACTTGGCTTTCATTTTTCCGTAAAAAAAAACAACCAAAGAAAAAACTTTATTAGGCACTGAAAACTGGCTTTTATTGGTTTGAAGAGAAGGGTTTATTTAAAAAGCACAAAACAGTCAAATGTTCCTACTAATGCTACACAGAGTGAGTCATGGACAGTGTCTTCAGCAGTCCCTCTGGCTGGACAGAGACAGGAGGTGCTTCCAAGAGGGGTCAGAGGGCCAGTATTTGAGAACACTGTGGAATGAGGATTTAAGAGAAAAACAGACCACAATGCATGGTTACAACATTCTGAAAGAATTGGTAGAATATCATAATTGCTTGAAGAGGCAGGGAGAAACTATAGGAATCAAAAAAGATGGTCAAGGAAGTAATAGGAGAAGAGTAAAGGTGAAAATTCAGTGGCCCTCAACTGAGGGAAAAAGAAAGGAGAAAACTATACTTGGAGAGGGAAGGAGAAAGTTATATTTGAAACTGGTGTTGCTATCTTTCTTTCAGCTAGTGTTAGTTATTCATGTTTTCTACCTAATATAGGCACCATTCTCAGAAATGAACAATAAATTACACAGAAAAAAACCCAGCACTATAAATAAAGCACAAATACAAGTGTGTGAGAGCAGTCATATAAAGCTGAAATGTTCAAAGGGCAACACTCCAAAGATTACACTTAGAAGATCTCAACAATCTTTTTATCTCAACAATAAAAATAAAAAGGAAAATGAAAAAGAAACAAGAGGTGTTAGTGACCGCTGACACAAAAATCTGTACTCACCAGGTTCCTCAGAACTAGTTGGAGTTCCAGGTTCTGAAGGAAGTGTTAGCATCTCATACCCACCTTTAGGACCTAGAACACAGGAACACTGTTAATGGCTTTGGATTTAGGAACTTTTACAGTATAATCAAAGCCTATGCTTTTCTGGTTTTGACTTGTAACCTTTTAAACTGAATCATACAGAATAATCTCAAAGCATAAACAGTGGCTAGTGCTGACTTTTCTGTAATGGTGATATCAGCCTTTCCTCATGAGCCTGACATGAAGGAAAAAAAATTTAGGACACTTTTACAACTATTCACACTGAAGGCCACTGAAGTCAACAGCAGTGCATTTTGCTGTACATTAGTGTGGGAGCAGAGCTATCTTGCATGCATGAATCAGGGAGCAATGCGTGGGTGATCTTGGGAGCATCTGGAAGACTCCTGTTAAAATTCCACCTCCAGCACGATGGATAACTTCTTGATTTCTGAAAAACCATCGAAAATGCTTAAGCTAGCCCTTACAAAGACAGCTTTGCTTTCCACGTGCAAATCACCATCTTTACAAAGAAGCCAGGCTGCACAACATCATCAGTCTTTCCTGGGCATGAAGCTGAAAAGAGATGCCCACATTTCTTCATCATCTCAGACTCCACCCCCGTTAAAACCAGGCAAGCAAAAATGCTGTGTCCACAGAATGAACATATTGCAATTAATTTTGAATGACAAACACACATAATTCTATCTGCTGGCAGTGGGTTTTTTTCCTCCATTACCATAAAGAAGTATATTTAAATGTGGTGGGTGTTTTTTCCCAGCATATCATTGTTAGGGTACAGGATTTCTCATGGCCTGAGGTGAATTTTTTTTGGTGGGTGCCCTTTGTTAAAGTGATGGCAGCATTTTACTGCTGTGAATAAGATTACTGCTTAAACTCTGTCACTCATCTCATCTGTCACTGCTTCTTCTAAACTTATCCCATCTGTCAATGCCTTTCTGACAAAAATTACTCAAAGCAAAAAACCCAAAGAAATACGTAAGCCTTACAATAGGGAATCAAATAATGCATTACCTTTAATATTTTCTGAAGTTTTAAATAATTCAAGTTTAAATTAGTTTTGATTTACATACACACACATACCCCATAATTACTTTTACTTACCAGCTTGGAGACTGTGCCCTCTGTGCACTTTCAAAGACCCAGAAGCTGCCATGACAGAAGCACCACCTGTTTTCAAAGACAGAGATTCACATTAAATCTAAACACCTGTTTCATTTTTAGTAGATGTTTCTGAAACACCTAGAAAAAAATAAAACACAAAGAATTACAAGTCATTGTTCTTCATGTAGACAATTTTTTTAAAAATATTTTGCTAAATTCTTTATCCTGAGTTTGTGGCATTAAAATCTAATTTTGTTGTTTTCTTTCTTTCAAGAGAAAGGATGCATTATATAAAACCTAAGGATGCTGTCCCTCCCCGTACGTGGTGAGTACTACCTTCCTCACAGGGAAAGCTGTCTTGAGCTGAGAAGTAAAATGGCAACGAGAACTGAGTTGGAAGATGTCTTTGCAATCCATAATATAGCTTTAGCAACCACAAAGTTTAAAGTGGTCATTAAAATCTGGTCAGACTGGATCCATAACCTAAGTGAATGACAAAACTGCCACATTTCAGCAGTCCACCATCCACGTTTAGACACGGATACACCAGACCAGGGGCAAGGGAGCACATGGGATCTGGTCCACGGGGACTGAATCCAGGTCACAGCACGTTCTTGTGAAACACCCTGCCAGCGTTCCAGCCAGGAAAGCTTTACCATGGACACACCAGATGGCACAGCCAGCCTCCCTTCCCAGCCTGATTCTGGCCAGCAGGAAGCTGTAATGGGGAAATTTGAGGAAACAAGAGCTATCAACTCAGAAAGCTGCAGGGTGGCACCCATGCAGTGCAGCTGCACGCACACACTCCTTCTTTAACCAGCAAACTCAGCAGCACCTGTTGGGTGTGGGATTGCATCACCCCAGCCAGCCCTGAACCTCTGCTCGCTGTCCTTGTCACTGTGGACACCTCGGCAGAGCTGAGTGGCATTTACTTCCTCACATGAATAATCGTGAGGGAACTTCTTGTGCAGAAGCTGGAGCTGAGGAGGGATGGGGTGGGAGGCTGCGGGGATGAGTAACCCTGCCACCGGTGACAGGGCTGCTCTGCCATGTGCTGCAGCCTGCTGGGGTTCACACACAAAATTAACACTCCTCTAAGCTGATGAACAGTCTCTCAGCAGGTGAGACACTGCTCTGCAAATTGTTTTTAAAATAGCGTCCAAAAATTACCACAGCTCTTATGCAACATGAAGAAATTCTGTAAGAGAAATATTCTGAAATATCTAAAACTGCATGGCCTGGGAATCTAAAGAAAATAGCAATTTCTTTTTTTTTTTTTCCTCCTGTATAAAGTACAAATACAATTTTAATTCTAAATCTAAGAGTTTCCAAGTTTGTAAAAT
Organism: Phylloscopus whistleri; assembly: GCA_017589585.1. Taxonomy (NCBI): domain Eukaryota; kingdom Metazoa; phylum Chordata; class Aves; order Passeriformes; family Phylloscopidae; genus Phylloscopus; species Phylloscopus whistleri. Next base: position 46,461 of record JADMLD010001629.1, on the reverse strand, counting down.
TAATCCTAGCTTTATAAAATAAATCTAAAAAAAACCACTCACTATTTCACTTAATGAGGACAATGGATTAAAATAATAACAAAAAACTATTTCAAAAGGGCACAACTGAACTAAAGCCTTTAGTTTGTTGTCTTTATTTACATGAAAGCATATATAGCATAATCCAAGACTACAAAATTAAATTTTAAAGTATGCCATACTGAGGATCAGATTTTGTATTTTAACAAATGAGATCAGATTTTAGAACCTTTACAGATTGTAGAACTCTGGTGAGGACTTAACAACTAAAAATGTTATTTGGAATTTTGTTTTTAACAAGACTGCTGATAAAAATAAATGCAAAAATAGGACAGCCTCAGGCTAGCTGATTTACTTATATTTTCACTGTAACTCATCTTCCTTTTTCTCACATCAGTGCATCCTTTCTCTGCATTAAAAACATCAGAATATGTTTTATGAAGCCAAAAGCCTCACCTTACTTTGAAGAAAGATTACAGCCTTATGCTAATTCCAGCTTCATCACAAAACTAGTGTGGGGTTGGGGTTTTTTTTATTCCCTCAAAAACTTAATGCAATTCAGCAGAAATTATTCCAGAGGCATTGTGGATTTTTAAGCAACATTTTTAGGATTTGTGAAGAGCACCCAGGACAGGAAAGGAGATTTAAAACAATAAGATGTTCCAATCCATTTATGGTCAAGTTTAAATTTTCCCACCCAGAGCTTATTTAAAAGAACCATGTTAATGTTTCAGGATTTGACCTGTTGCATTTTTCTCATTTTCAAATCTGGCAACTAACAACTATTTACATAGTCAAATCTCTCAGGGAATTTTTTTTTGAAGCTTTGAACTTCATCATATAAACACATGTCAACAGAGATCAACCTAGATATTTTCTTCCTTCTTCTTTTCAGCTACTGTATAAACTGGTTTGTTTCTTATTCATGAATTCTAGGATAACACTAGGAATGGAAAAAGCCAGTTAGCAAGATAAATTTCTGAGCAAATAAAGTATCCAGCAGGAAACAGACTCTCCCTTCCAGTATTCTTTTTATTTTACAAGGGATTGTTAAGATTTTTCTTTCAGTTTCCCCTGCAATCCGGTTCTGTGGCTGACTTGTTCAAGTCTTTGTCAGAACTGAGTATCTCATCAAGAGAGTTACCTCTCAACATGGAAGAGGAAGAAGGTATTCAAAATGTGACAAAATTAAAATAATCTTCATAATATTTTAAATTATGACATTAAATTAGACTCAAAAGTTTAAGTGAAGACAACAACTGTTTGAAATATTTTTCTAGCTTTATAGTTATCACTTTATGCCCATTCTTCAAAAATAAGGACAGTTTACAGCAGGTGTGCTACAAGAAAGAGCCATGAAAAAAATAAAACAGAGGGAAGATGGAATATAAACTATAAACTGAGCCCAGACAGTTTACCTTTTCAAATCTTCTGACCTATCATTGCATGACCAGTGAGGAGACACACACAGCCCTGCACTGCATTTACCAAGTGATCACTTCTCACTGCCCAGCCTCCACTCTGCCTTCGAGGCGTAGGTCACAAACTCTCCAGGTCTGGGCTATTAAAGTTCCTGACGAGAAGTCAGGACAGAAGAAAACACCACATTCTGTGATAAAACCCTGCTTCTTGCTGAATTAAAGTTAGCTTTATTGTGAAGAACTTTGACCCACTCACCCAAGCAAACATCCCATCTCCTCCTTTGAAAACAGATATCTTGCTTAAAAGAGCATCCAAAGGCTAAAGTGACTGATTGGCAGGAGAAACACTGCAAGTGCACCAGGAGGTTGTTTCATGTAAATGTAACAGGAGACTTCCTGCTGCTGTATATTTACCCTACAAAACTTCCCTGTTCATTCACTTCAATTTTCAAAGTAATTTCATATATTTTCTGCTATACAAATGGCATTATCTGCAAGACATAAAAGCTGAAGGGGATGCTTGAAAATGCTTACTTGCTCTACAGATTTCTCCATATTCAGAAATGCCTCCTGTCTCTCTAACAGACAACTTTACAAGTGGTAGAATCTCTCAAAATTAGAAATGCATTCAAGCACTCTGTTCAAATATTGCTCCTCAAAGATGTCTAGTTAGTCTGTGCAAAAAAATAACAGAGGATCTAACTACTTCTAGCTATCATTCATCTCCCCATGCTGTGGGCCATTCCAGCCCAACCTCCTATCCTTAAAAATGCAAAAGCATTAAGCTAGAATTATTACCATTTTCCTGTGCCAGGAGATTCAGTGTCTGGGTTGTTTTTTGTTTTTTGTTTTTTTAAATACACCTTCAAAGATGCTTTACATATATTTAATTCAAAAATCTTGATACATGTGAAGTTTAGAATCTATGCTGGCCAGGGATTAAGATCACACACAAAACCAAATGTTTTTAAAAAAAAAAATTGAAGTAATCACTATATGTGCAAATAAGGCCCTCACCTTTGTGTTCTAGAAGGCTGGGATATGTAACTTCCCCAGATTTCAGTGTCAGAGAAGGCATGGGGAAGCAAATCATGAATAAATAAAGGACAGGATTGGAGGGTTGCTGTGGCACGGACTCATCACCTTCTGTTACCCCCAACACAGAGAACAGGAACCTGCTGGATCTGCTCAGCCCAGGGGATGAAGCAGCAGCATTGGGATCATTCACTGGCATGGTTTCCCCACAGTTTTCTTTCCCCCCTGGGAAAAGGCCCCACTTACTTCAGACAGTCACCAAGGCCAACATTTAGCTTGTAAATGCAATATGTCTTTTAATCAGCTTACTTTTTCTGAGCTCCTGTATTTCTTCCCCTACAGAATTATTTTGAGTGGACTTATAGAATAAAGTAGGACCAAGAAAGAGCATGCCATATTATGGCAGGATTTCATTACTCATGAATTATTATTTCATTAATCATGAATCATTAAAACAATGTTTTTCCATTCCAGTGTTTAGCCCTATAAGGTATGAGATGACATATCCATGATGGACACTGTTTAACACACAGTCCTTTTATTACTGGCTCAATAAAAATATCAGAATGCACTTGATCTTTCTACATCTGAAGAGGTGACATCGCAAATCCTGAAAAAAAGTGAGAATTGTAAATTGTTTTCAACCCAAGCAATAATAACTACCACAGTATGGCCCAGATTCCTTTTTCTTATTGCTCTGAATTAATCCCTTAAAAGCTGACTCCTAAGCTTGGAATAGAAGTGTCATGCTGCATAGGTATGCAATAAAAATATTTTAAAATGCACAAAAAAGCACCTAGTTTTCCATCAGAAAAGCTAAGCTGTCAGACAGCTGACTTTGTTTTCAGCACCTGTTATATACTTAATTTTATTCTTTCTTCTTGTCTGCCTGTCTTGAGTCCCTATCTACCTAAGAAAAGTTTAATAGAGATACAGTGTTCATAATCAGAATTCAGGTGGTATTTTAGCTGAATTCCAATCCACAGCATTGTTTTATGTTTATTCCTTAATTCATCCCCCCAGAACGTTTCCCATCAAGCATTGTGTAGGTTTGGCATTGCAAGGGAAGAGGCTGTCAGAGAGCAAGAGTGCCTGTTGCAATGCTGATGGATTTGCTCCTATGGAACAAGGGAGAAATGGAAAAGAAGAGAGATAATTTACAAGTCAAAAAGCAATATTCAAAGTGCACTGCTTCCCTGGGAGCACATTTGTTACTTGCCCATTCAACTGCTGGCTTTTGCAAAGCCAGAGCCCAGTGGCACAGAGGTACAGGGAGATCAGACCTCCCTCTGGGGAAGTTTAATTTGAGTGTTGAAATACTCAGGGTTGGGCCTGGCTCATGGGAATGCCCAGGCAACCAGCTCCCCTGAGGGAATGGGGAAAGGATGAAAGTTTCTGAAATATGGTGCACAGAGCTGGCATGAAACACCTTCTCCAGGGACTGCAGTGTCCCTAAGCATGTCTGCAAGCTATTCCAGCTCCCTTCTCTAAATAGGAGTCTTGGGATTCAGTCTGCTCAGCTCATTTGGAAGGGGTTGGCAGCTAAGGACAGAAATAGTGGCATTTCCCTAAGGACAAAAATAGTGGCATTTCCCCTCCACAGCCTCGTGGTTTAAACATCATTCATAAAAGAAGATTGCTGTGATAGAGTTCTACTCAACTGAGAAAATACAAATATTTTGAAGGAAATAATTCGCCCTTATGAGTAAGAGCTGGAGGTTCCTTATGTAAGGTGTTGCAATGGAATAGAAAGGAAAACAAGATTTAAATAAGAGGCCGAAGTTACAAGGAGAAACAGCACAACTGCTAGGAAATACATTGTAAATGTAAGAATAGCAGAGGTCTGTGGACAATTCAAGGTGGATTAGGGATTCTCCCTGCAGAACTAAACAAACATCTGTCAGAACATCCAAACCTCAAGGCAGAGACTCTCGCTAGACAACTGCTTCATTCCTATTTTTCCTACAATACTTTGGTTTATAGTACCTGAAAGATAATGAAGATAATGACAAGCTCTCCAGCTCACCATTCTGTGAAGGAATGTGCAGTCTGTTGTTTCACCTCTCAACACTGAATGTGAATCTTATTCACGATCCCTTAACTCAAAGCACATAAGCAGCTCCTGAGAAAAAGACCTACATACATATCTCTGAAAATGCAATCACCAGATCAAGCTGCAGGATTTCTTGAGCAGTTATGAGAGTCTCTGTACAGGTCCCATGAGAACTGCTCACACAAAATGTACTAAACTGAGGCATCTCCAGAATCCAGCAGTCTCAGGAAATCTGAATCATATTTTTGAAAGTCTATCCTGTCCTGGTACTTGGAGGTCCATCATAACTATAAATGCAGTCTATTACACTTGAGAGCATGCATTCACACATCATACAACTCCAAAGAATCCCTTACCTTTATGTGTAGTATTATGATAAGAATGGGAACATTTTCCTCCTACAAACTCAAGTAATCGAATTTAGCCTCTCTTTCTAATCAATATTTACCAAGTTATTTATAATAAAGGCAGCCAAATTATTTAAACCATAATTAAATGATTCACCCCAACTTGTTGTTTTTGGGGTGGTTTTTTTTTTTCCATCTAACAATACATCTTAGAATTGTTGCCATATTTAGAACCCTTTTCTGTTAGCCGTTAGAATGAAACAATTCTCTAAAGTTGCTGAGTCTGTTGCTCAGCATATCTAACTAAAGGGAGAAAGAGAATACCCACATTCCCTACCAATAAACTGGAAAATACACAAACAATTAATCCATGACTCTTTAATTCCATGTCTTGCTACAGAACTGAGACATTCAAGAGCAAAAATATTGCATAGAACATGTAGCCCAGGAAGGAATTGGCTTGCATTCTACAGTGTATTTGAATGAAAAGATGATTAAAAAGAAATATGTTTATGAGTAAGTGAATTGCTACACCAGGGAATTTTATATCTGGATATTGGGCCATTGTACAATCATCCATGCTATAGCAGAGGTATCTTGCCATGTACACGCACAATACAGGTTTTTAAAGTAGTTACCTCAAATTAGTGTGCCTTCATTTTATTCACAGCAATGGATAATAATCTCTAAGAATAGAGAACCATAGACAAGTTCTAATGCAGTTCCTTTAGTCCAACAGAACAGTGTGAATGACTGCTCAGCACCCTGGGACCTTAATACCTTAGAATAAATATTCAAATGCTACAGAGTTACTATGAATGCTTTGCAATGCCAAGTTAAAATTATACTTTAAATTTTACACATATGAAAGACAAAACTATATTATGAAGAAATAATAATAATAGTAATATTTAAACAAAATATCTAAGGACAATAAAAACGCAATGAGACACAAAAAACTTCAGCTCCTTTTCCATTCTGAAAAATAGCTTTAGTATTGAAGAATAAAATTGTACTGGCATAGTGGAGCATTTGAGAGGTGAAACTCCACAAAGAAAACTTCAGTCACTGGCTTTAGATGCTGCATTTGCCTTAAGCATTTATACTTATTCCTGTAAGAGTTCTTTTCATAAACTATATTTTCCCAGTGTACCAGACAATAAAACACACCTGCTCAAACTTCTTGTCTTGTATCTTCTCCTTCTCTTGATATAAAAATCTGTCCTGTATTTCTGCAGTTCCAATTTGCATCACGATAGGTTCTATCAAAACAGCTAACTCCCTCATATGCATGAATAGTCTGAGATTAAGTTTTTTGTCAGATGTTGTTTGCATCCAAAATTAACTTGACACTGAAATTAATATAGAAATAACATTCTGCCCACCACATGCAGCAGAAGTTTGCCTGTATTTACACACAGTTTAATCATAAGTGCTCTGGTTTCCTTGGTTTGAGTGGAGGACTAGAAACTTGAGTACCAGAGGGAAAGATAAAATTAATGATCCAATTTGGGCTTCTACTTAGACCTCTATAAATCAAGAGTAATTCCACTGACTTGAGTGGAATAACTAGCAACAAGATCTGCTAAATGCTTCTGGATTTTCTCCTGCTAAGACAGACAAAGGAAATGAGCTACTTTTAACCTTCTCCAGAGACACCTCCTGATCCTGAGTATCTTACTGGATTTGTTCACACAAGTATCCATCAGTTACACTGCTTTATGTATTTGCCAAGTAGTAAAGAAACCCAAGCACAAAGAGCTGTTCCACGTCTATTGGAGGTGGGCATCCTATGAAATCTAATGGATCTGATAATTCATCAGGTAAACTATTTAAGAAATGGAAAGGTATTTAAGATACTAACCAAGTTCATTGCACAGATCTCTCCAAGGTCTAAGATGGAGAGAAATCACACAAAACCAAATGTTTATGAAATGTTTTCTTTGAAGTAAAATGGTAATTCAAAGGTGCCAGACCAGTCTGGCTGCATTAGACAGGGCACCTGGGTGACCAACACATTCTACTGATAGAAAGGTTTACAATGCAAGGATGGCCTTTACCTAAATAATCTTTCCAGGCCAGATACTCAGTGTCCTCTCATTAGTGAGAGGATTTTGTGATTTTGTTGGTCAATCAATAGTTTCACTGACATGAGAGAAGCATCTGCCAGTTGCTCCTGGTAAAGATTCATTCCTGTGATTTTGTGTTATTTAGGAGACTGGCTATACACACTGAACATAGAAATCAAGTCTGCCTTTGGTGTTAATACAGCCTGAAAAGAAAAAATTGTTGGTGTTCTTTAAATATGTAAGTAGAAAAGGCACTAAACAGCTTTTTAAAGAATCTGACAACTGAGAACCTCTACAGATTAAAAAAAAAAAAAAAAAAAAAAAGGAAAACCAAATACATTAATCTTTTCAACCAAGGTTATTACAGATTACAATGTATTTCATAACTGCCAGTCATGAAATGCAGCAGCAAAACCAACCACGAACAGGACACATCTCAATATAGTATTGAGTTCTGCTTCAATAAATCTTCTGTTTCTCTTATCACAATTTGAGACTTAAACATCATTGTTAAATAAAGGAAATAACTAAATGGCTCCTACCTGATAGAGCTGGTGAGACTCCAGACTGTAATACTGCTGTTCCCTAAAGAAAACAGAAAATTTGAGAATGAATAATCTTTACAAGAATTAGAAACTTGACAAAATATAGGAAGTATATAAAAGTAGAAGGGAAGGGAGGAAATCAGAAACATGGCCAAGACTTCATTTTTGAAAGAGAAAAAACATCCCACAGCATTTCAGAAAATATTAGATTATACTTGACAAAGATGCAAAAATGCCAACAGAAGTTTGATGTGTGAAATCACATCAGATGTGGAACACAGTTAAAGTATCATTAAAATTATAGGAAAGATGACAAATAACTACAAGAATCAGCTTTGATTAGATAAAGAAATGAAGAGATAATAAAAAAAATAAAAGCAGTGGTTTTTTTATTAAGTGATTTTTTCAGTCTTTGAGATTGTCTTCATTTCCCCTTTCAGTATATCATGTTCTATTATTTCTGCAACTCTGAGGCCTCCTGCTGCAATCCTCTGTTAGGCAGAGACTTCACTAACAGTGGCAACTGCAAAGGCAACTCACCATCAAGGGCAATAGAGAGATGTAAAAGATGTGTAGACTTTTATAATTCTACAAAACACAGCAAAACATGCTTTTGCCTGTAGGAGAACCTTTTAAAATTATTATGGCATCACGTGCAAATGTAAGTGCATAGTTTTCAAATGCAGAGCATACTGCAGATCTCAACCCACCCCACGATTACATCAAAGGAGAAAAGGGGTAAGTGACCTCACTCAAATCATATGCTTTTGTTACGCCTGCTACAACCTCAGACAAAACTAACACGATTCTCTGAGGCCTGCATGCCTCATAGTATTACTCATAAACATAAGTTAAATATCCTTCTAACACCTACACTTTTATCTGTGCCCCAGGAGCTGGGTGCTGGGGTCTGGGCTGCCTGGCTGTTGGCTCCAGCCCCCCCAGCACTACAACACCCCCCGTAAGCAGATCTGCAGCATTCCTGTACCACACACCACCAGCTGCATGGCCAGGGCTATTTTAGCTCTGCTAGTGATCTGGCTGCTGTCAGATGACATTCATTTTTTATGTTCTGCTTCCAAATATCTTGGGTAGGGTTCAATGATAGATGTCAGGAGAACCCACTGGTTTGATATGCTGGGTCATCATTCATCGATTAGCTCAGCTGCCCTAAAGAGCTAAATGGAACTTAAGCCTGGCATTTCTTTCTGTGTGTACAAATAAACACCATGGCACATAATCCTTCTCAAATCAAAATGGGATTTTCTTTTTCCCCCTTCTGTGCATATTTGGAACATCTTTTCCTTCCTCTCACCCTTTTTTTTTTCCTTTTAAAGTTTCATTTTATTATATTCAAACTTTCCCTCACTTTAAATTTCATTAAATATTTAAGGGATCACATCAGTTCTCATTAAAAAAAATCAGCAGTTAAAAATACTATCCCATACAAAGAGGAGCAGCTCTACCAGTCTGAATACAGCTTTTCAATGATTACCTAATCCTCCTCTGGTGCTGCTTATGGGAGTTTTAGTCTTTGGGTCCAAGATCAGCCCAAAAAGTCCAGATCATCTATATATAACCTCCACAGCAAGGAGCAGAGATACTGTACTGCAGAGTTTCCTGGCTATAGAAGAAGTTTTGCCAGATTCATAGTTACAAAAAGCACCAGAACGGCTTTGTAATCTCACCTCTGTGGCATAAAAAGGAGACAGAAGCTTGCAAGTCAGATAGATAGAAACAAACAAGGGAAAATATTGTCTTAAAACTTATTCTTCCCATTATTGGCTACAATGGATAGCTGATCAATATTAACCAAGTATTTTCACAGAGCCAAAATATTTTTTGTTTCCTATTTTGCCTCCTAAAAAGGAGTAACCTACACTTCCAAGAAAAAGCAGACTAGCTTCTGTAGGTTTGAATGCTGAGCAGGGCTCCATCATCACTGGCAAGAGGAATGAAATGCCAGTCACCTGATAACTGTGTCAACATTTCAGACACACCTCATCAGCCACAGCTTATGTAATTCCCTTTGTGTATCTTTAGAAATAAAGCTTTTCTTTCAGCTCATCTAAGTTTGGCAGCTTTTTATAGCTCCATTATTCTGCGCCTACTGAGAGTTAGAGTTCTCAGCACTGGAAAGATGAACCTCTTGGAGCAGGTCCAGAGGGTGGACAGAAAATGATGGGAGAGCTGGAGCTCCTCTCCTTTGAGGAAAGACTGAGAGAGTTGGGGTTGTCCAGCCTGGAAAAGAAAATGCTCCAGGGAGACCTTGGAGGAGCCCTTTAGTACTTACAGGGTATTATAGAAAGATGGGGACAGATTTTTTAGCAGACTGTGTTATGATAGGACAAAGAATAATGGCTTTAAAATAAGATATATTTAGACTGGATATAAGGAATAATTTTTTTTACTATGAGGCAGGTGAAACACTGGCACAGGTCACCCAGAGAAGTTGTGGATGTCCTGTCCCTGAAAACATTCAAGATTAGGCTGTATAGGGCTCTAAAGAATCTGACCTAGTGGAAAGTGTCCCTACTCACTGCAGAGGGGTTAAACTAGGTGACCTTTAAAGGTCCCTTCCAGCACAAAATATTCTATGCTTTTTAGGTCTCTTTTGCTTTAGTCTGAGCACATACATGAAGTTTTGTCCCAATCTGAGTCCTCAGGCTGAAAGAAGAAAGGCTCAACATAAATGAGAGTCTCCCAGATTCTTCCTGTTATGAAACAGAACTTTGTACTTGACAGTAATAGAAGCAAATATTTGCATTGTGAGATTTTTATTCTGCACATACCAAAAATGCACTCATCAACAGAGGCTTGATTGCAACATTGGTCAAATGCTTAATTTTCGCAGAGGAGATGATCTAGATTGGCTTTTTCCTCTCCCTTCCTTTTTTTTTTTTTTTTGACACTATTATGTAGTAACAAGACCATCCAAAACATACAGGTTTTCAACAGGAAACCATGAAAATCATGACTCGAAATTCCCTGAGTCCCTGAAAAGCAGGAACTGTGAAGCAGACTTTAACAACAACAAACACACACTCTGCCTGCTGTGGGTAGCTGGCGGCACGACATGACAACCCTCTGACTGCTTCACATAGTTTGTGTGTAGAGGGAGGCAGCAGATTACAGTCACATAATACAGTTTATTACAATTAGCTTGAACTATCAGAAACTTCACAAAGGAGCAAAGGGCTCAGTGAGAGATCCTGGATGAAGATTTTGAAATCAGCATCGCAAAGAAAAGTTTAAAGTGCTTTTAGAAAATGGAAGAGAAAAAGTTCTGCAAAGCTCAGATATTTCTGCAAAAAGGAATCAGTCCCTAATGAAACGGACAGTTAAAGTACTTTTTTTGTAAGGATTAAAGACTATGACTTACTCTCTTATTCTAAATCACAGTAAAGTTTAAAGCTTGAATGCTTAGGCTGCCACAAGAAAAACAAAGTTCCCAGGAAAGGTCAATAAATACAGGCATATGGAGAAAGCTTTAAAGGTCATCTGCTTTGATGGGCTCTTTCACCCAGCAGTTGATCAGGTTCAGAACAAAAGATACAAAATTTTTAAACTCTAGGATCCTTCCTAACAACTCCAAATGAAACAAACTCCTGCCCATAGCATGTTTCAGGTGCAGGGCTCCAATTTCAGCCACAAACTCCTGATTACTCAGCTTCATCTGTCGCAAGCCAATTGCCACCCTACAGAAAGATTACTGAAGTCAGTTCAGAACCATCTCCACTTGCTCAGCCAAGCCCAAACATCAGCTATTTTATGAGGCATGAAGCTGGCAATTTCAGTGGCACTGGCAAGCCATGGGCTGTGCCAGATTAAAATACATCCCTGTGGGATAATCAAGCTCTGCTCATCTACAAGTTACATGTCTTGTTTAAAAAACAAGAGGTGAGAAACAACCAAAAGTATTGTTTAATTCTAGTCCAGATTTGTGTTGTTATCTTCTCTCTCACACATTTTATACAGAAGCCTCTGCAGTTGTGACACTTATATGCTTCTGCTGAGAGGCATCTCCTGCTCCTTGATTCCCAGCAGCCAGGAGCCACTTGTCACACAACCCAGAACACAATTAACATCAGAATGTGATCATTGCCTCCACAAAATGACACAATTCGCCTATAGCATACTCGGAAGCTGTCCACCAAGCATGGGAGAGGAAGAAAAGCTGGGCTGAGTTCCCTACCACAAAAGCCAGTAGCTGGATCTATCTGCCAAGCAGCAGAAATTCAGATGGTGGAGTCTCAGTTGCAACACTGAAGGGTCAAATTTCAAGCTCTGCTACTGATAATATATGAGTCCACGGGGAAAGTGACACAGCAACAAGGCACGTGATTGGCTCTTGTCTTTTGCTTTTCCAAACCAGACTTAGAATTACTACACACCCCACTCACACCAGGACTGCACAGTCCTCAACAGTTGGACTGTAATGCAATTACATGGTCACATACCAATTTTTCCATGGGGCATCTGTCTCATTCAGTGCATGAGAGAGACACACATGTAGGTACAATCAAATGAGCAATGGTAAATCTGTCAATTCCTTAACAGTGAGGAGCTTAACTTTTCAACCTAAACAACATCCTTTTAACATCACACACATATCTCATTATGCACAGAAGTATTCAGACAGGATTCTAGAGGAAGCAGCTATGCAATACCATCCAAGGCATTACCTGGTGTAAACATGGCAGTGATGTTTGTGTCTGTCTCCAGGCATTGCTACAAGCCAAGCTTGCATACTTGCTAGACAAAAATATAACTCAGGAGAATGTACAGCTGAAAAAGCAGGAACACTCACTCTAAGTCAATAGCAAAGTCTGAAGGCACACAACACCAAACCCTCCTAAACTGTCCTAACACCAATATCAGCTAGACAGATTGTGATTACAGAGATATGCCCAAAATTACAAGTTATAAATAAATACATAATAAAACAGATAATAAATACATAAATAAAATAAAGACACTCTGCCACCTCCATCAAACAGAGGGTTTACCATTTCTTACTAAATTCATAAGGTTTGAGTTTCCTATGGTTCCTCAAAGATTGGTATGATGGCTCCAGATCAAACAAAGTTATTTAATACTTCCACGAATGTGAGGATCTCTCCTCTTTAACCACGGGTAAAATTCAGAAGCAGTGGTTTCTATACAGGTAAAAGCATTTCATGATTTCATAGAGATTTTGTAGGGATAAATATAGTGACAATCTGCAGAGAGAGACTGCAGTAGCAAGTCTCCCCTCCAGGGAGAGCTACCAAGGGAAACCTCTAGGGAGACTCCTTACACCCTCAAGGTATAAGAAACTCAAATGGAAAGATGGACACTAATGATTATGAATATTGCTGAAGAGATGAGTTCATCTAAGATTCTGAAGAGGCCTCACAGGACAAAGACACTGAAGTATAGACAGAGAACACTTCACTCCTGGTTCATGATACAGGAGGACTTTTCACAGCAGGAGACAGGAGAAGGCTGAAGAATTCCACCAGCCAGAGGAAATGGCTACACCAGACACAGCAGATCGCCTCTGAAACCAATTCTAATCCAATGTGTTTGAGAAACACAGCCAGAATGGTGGAGGAGTTAGAAGACAGGAACTAAAAATGATTATTCATAAAAACTAAAAACACCATATGCAAATGTCACAGGATATATTCCTCAAACTTAACAGTGGGGTCAAAACACCTCCTGATTTCAGAGGACAGAACCCTAAACAAATACACCTGGGAATTGATGCTAGGTACATAATGCATAACATCAGCCTTCACTGCCTCGTCTTTCACCAGGTATCTCACAATAATCATTCTACCACTCAGGGCTTGAAAGGCTCCTTACACAATTGCCATTAAAATAAACCACACTCAGCTCAGAAATGATGAATGCTTTCTCTCCAACTGTGAGATCTAAGAATGAAGGCAAATACCCCAACACCATGTGAAGTTCAGTATGTCATATATTCTTAGGGCCAAAATAAAGACAACCAATTCTTCCAGATAATTAGAATCATCTACATTGTTCCCCCCAACTCCTCAGCTGAGCTGTCCTGATTTACAGTAGCAGATGATGTTCTGCAGGTTTATGAAAAGGAACAATTTTTAATTTAAGCATTAAGACATACAGCAGATTTTCCAATTCAAAACAGTGTTGTCAGCTTTTTAGAGATGTTTGAATAGAAACATTACATTCCCTTTTCCCCTTCCCAGAGCCTTGTTCAGCTCAGCTCCTGTTAAGCCACCTCTCCTAAGGCACAGAAAGAAACTCCTGCTGCAATGCTCATGCACAAGAGTTCAAACACACTTTTCCAGGCTGTTTAATGTCCAGCAGTGCACCCACAGCACTGCTTCAGCCAGTCCCATTTCCACAGGTGAACACAAGTGTTCTTCCTCAGCTTGCAGCTGAATCACAGTAAACACTGTAGCTTTAGCCATGCAAAGAGAGGCTGCATTTCTCTTTTAGAAGTTGCAAGGCCTTTTGTGAACAATAAAAATCAACATTAATAGGTTAGACATTTGTATTCTTCTAGAAAAACAGGCTGCATTTCTCTTTTAGAAGTTGCAAGGCCTTTTGTGAACAATAAAAATCAACATTTATAGGTTAGACATTTGTATTCTTCTAGAAAGACAGTAAAATGACAGGCATCTGTGCCTGCAGCTGTATTTTACCATGAAAGAATATTTTAAATTTAATTCAGTGTTGATAACTGGAAGGAAAAAAAAAAAACTTTCCTATTTATGTTAAAAAATACTTCTTTTTTAGAGAGACTGGCATTTACATAGTGACAAAGTAATGTACACAAAGTCAGAGGCTGCAATTCCATGTATTCTGGTTTATGTTTCATATATCCCAAATTCCAACAGGGGGTAGCATTACACTTCTGCAAGAACATTTGTTATTTAGAATATGCTCAGTTTCCCCACATTTGATAGTCTGAGCTTCCTTGTACAACTGATCTGTTAATTTCCACTCATTCTGCACCCAAGGAAACCACATAAGGCAGAGACTCCAGCAAAACTCCCCTAACACTGAAAGTGAGGCTCAGTTGGGCCCAAACAGGTATGAAAAACAGCAATTTGACTACTGTGCAAATAATCAGTGTGTGGTTCTCAGCTCATTCTTCTTGCTCAGCACATAACACAAACAGGAGAGGCAAGGTGCTCACAGATGGGATGCAACCCCTCACATGATCCACTCCCTTCTCATTTTAAAGTTCACAAGACTGACTTGTGCCCCCACTGAGCAGCTCAGTACTGCGGAAACACCTGTGAGAGCCTGATCAATGGGAAGTACTGTTGTACATTTTCTCAGAAAAGCACAGCCCAATAGAAACCACAGAGTTCTGAGTCAGAGCATTAACCCATTTCAAGGTAGTCAAAGTCAGTACAAAAGTCCTATGGAGCAGGAAGCTTGGAGAGGCTGAAAATAAACAAGAAGGACCATCATTAACATATGGACCTATGGACACACGTGCTCACAAAGGGATTCAGGTGGCCTTGCTCTTGTGGTTAGAAAAGCAGCAGTTTATGGGAAATTTACACACAAAAGTGAATGAGGTATCCCCTTTACCCAAGTTTTCTGCTTGCAACAAGATTTAAAATCCAAGTCAGCTATTCATGAAGAAAAGGGATCCCTTTTAGCAAATGAAGAGTTCAACTACAACTCTACAGCTGCAGTGACAGACAGTAAATAGAGAAGGACTCAAATGAAAACATTTCAAAAGCTGGCAAAGTGAAATCTCAGATCTCAGAGACAAATTAAACTTGCCCCTGTGGGTTCTCAGAGATGGCGAAAGTTTATGTTAAGCTTTAATTACCATTTTGAAACATTCACCTGGGGAAATCCCTAAGAAAAGTCTTTTTCTTCCTCTACTTCCCCAAAGACTGTTGTTCCACACTGGGAGCTTAGCTTCTGCTGGCACTAAAAATACACTTGTGCCTGTCTTGTAGCTGATGGAGCTATGCCAATTTACATTAGACTAGTTACTTGATTCCTTCCTTCCAGCCCATTCCACATAAAGACACAGAGAAAAGAATCCTTGTTATAACCTGTGCATCCTGTTCCACAGAGAGAGAACTAGAGTGGGCTTAATTATGGGCCTGTGAAGAACAAAAATGAAAGCCTTTTAATATTATCTTCAGATTCTTTTTCCTCCTTTTTCAACCTCACATTTAGAACTATAGTTAGTCAACTTCTTCCAGAAAAAAAATTATTAACAAGATAATCAGCAATCATCAGTAGAAAGAAATGAATCGAAGTAGAAGGACAAATAAGGGAGGAAAAGTTCAAAATAGTAAAATTAAGACAAGTGTTTTTCTTTATCTCTGGCCCATCACTAAAATTATGGTTTGTCAAATGTAATGAAACTATAATTAAGCTGCACAGCTTCAAAGGATAGAGATACTTAACTATGCATGGGGGCTTCTATATCAGAGAGCAGTGCAATAAATTATTAGGCACAATTATATCTGCAGTTTTTTTCCAAAGCATCCTAGTGTAGTTATCTCTATAGCACGTGTGTTCTGCTTGACTCTGTGTCTCCAGGAACGAGATGAATCGGCAAACTTCATCTGGAAATGTTTTCCTTGTGCTACAGGGGATTCAAGTATTCAGTTACTAGCCCTGATATAGCCCACTTAGCACTTCTCTGTCCTTCTAGTTAACCAGACCTGGAAAAGGTTTATATTTCCCTAATATTTTCCAGGCTCAAATTTCTAGTACATCCAAAATTGCTTCCAATCAGCATTGAATTAGCAGAGGATTCCACAGAATCCAGACTACTGCAGAGGATGTGGCTAGGGGAGAGGGAACACAGCCAGAGTTCATGTCCCACTGATTCCCAGCTGTTGAAACAGTCATTTTAGTTGACTGACAGCTGGCTGCTGCACTTTATCCTGTGAATAGCCCAATATCCTCATGTGACAAGACTTAGGAGCACAAAGTCAACTTTAAAGCCCCTTTTCCATCTACACTTTGGACTCATGTGGGATTGAACTTCTGCAGAGAAAGTCCCAAGGTCTGCTTTCTTTCATCTACCCTGTTTTTGGAAAAAAAAAAAAATAGGGGAAAGACATAAAGGTAACTCCAAGGAAGACATACAAGCAGAGCTTGCATGCAGTAAAGGCACTTGACTGCAGCCTAGAAGCCCTACCATATGAGTAGCATTCACTCACCCCATCCTGGCTTTCATTTATCACATTAATCACACTTATTTTGCCCTTAACATCCTCATCCCACCCAAAGAAGTTCAATCTAACTTTGACACACACACACAAATTTTGTGTTGTTATATTGATGCATCAAATTTCCTTGGAGCTGAACCAGAGGGGACAGAAAAACAACAGTACTCCACAGAACATTTTTCCCTATGCCTCTGTCCTACACTCACAGGTTGCATTACTGGCTGAAGTAAGAGAGATTTTCAAGGCACAAAATGTTGTTACACTAGCAGGGGTGGCCAGAATTCAAGGAAGCACTTCCCTCTGCAGTGTCATTTAGGAATGGAACAGAAAAGTTTGTGTGCAACTGGTAAAAAGAGCTTTTTTTCACACTTTAAAAAGGATTTACACAGTTGGCCAGGTGAGGTAACTGAGGTTTCACTGCGTCACCTTGGTTCTCAGGCAGAGTTCCTACATTTCAAGGCTAAGTTTAGCCAGAACCAAGGGAACTCAATTGGGTCAGCTGGCTACCAAAAACACTGCTCCAGAAGTTCCCTGCAGTCATCTGCTCTCACACCTCTTACTGGGGAAGAGCTCAGTTTTACCTAATCCCTGTTTGGACAAAATGGCTTTTGGTCTAATAGAGAAATTGGGGGAAAAAAAGTCATTGCATCCAAAAAATTTTGCAAAATTAGATTTTATGCAATATGCTCTCCATAAGGATTTTAGAAAATAATACATTAAGAAAACATAATACTGGTATAGTTTTTTTCCTCCCTCTGTTGTTAAAACTTGGCTCAAAGTTCAGGCATATCCTCAAGCATTTTCTTGATACCTTGCTCCTTTCTAAATGCTAAAAATTGCTCAGCCCTCAGGCTCATCCAGTTCTTAGAAAGAACTGATCTTCAACTGCCATGTCCTCAGTCTCAGATTTTCTGAATCAACTGAGTGTAAGGGCTCCTACATTCATAACTTTTTTCCAGTAACTGCAGTTCTTGAAAGGCACCATTCTTCAAGCTCAATTTCACACACAAAAAAAAAAAAATCTCTTGAAATAACTTGTTCAGTGCCACTGCTTTGTGGTCTTCCATTAAACAGAAAACAGCTTTCAACCATTTGTTGAAGTTATAAAAATTAGTGATAGAGTCACCACCATTTTAAAACAAAAATTGTGGAGCAGCTGCTTCATCCTGGCAGGTTTATTTTTTCTTTTAGCAACTCTCATTAATGACTTCCTTTCTGTCCACAGTTCTCTTAAAAGGCAAACAAACTTTCTGTCTCTCTCACTGCCATGTGGACAACATTTTGTTTAACATAATCTTTAGCACTCGGACAGAATTTTCAAGACCCAAAGTCCTGTAGAAGCACCATCAGACAACAGCCTTGGGAAGCAAATACAGATACCAAAAAAAAGATAGAGTGAGGTACACTGGTAACAAAAAAGTCCTAACAAAAAATCCCTGCATCAGTCCAAATCTCAAGCTTCTTACCTCTGTTTATAAAGTGAGACAGTGCCCAAAACACCACTTTGCCTCACAAACTCCTGCCAGGAGCCTGCCTGCTATAGACAAGCACCTTTATAGCACAGTGGGCACATTTGTCAAATGCTTTCAACACTAAGCCAGGCAGAGCAAGAACACCAGATTTCAGTATGGATTCTTTCTGTATTTCCTGAGGTCCAGAGCAGTCAATTCCACCCTTCTATTATGGGACAGGATTTGAAATCTGCCTGTTTTAAATGTCAAAGATCCATCTTATTTATTTTGACTTGCATGCAGCCCCAATCTCTAATGAAGTGAACATTTTAGCTACACTGATTTCAGTGGCCTTGCTCCTGGGAGTGTCAGAGGAAAGGAGCTGAAGTCTGCACAAGACTTCTACTGAACTCAGAGGGACATTTTGGCCAGAACTGTACAATTGCATGAGAAGTAAATCTGACAGTCTTATCTTCCTTACAGGCTTTTAAAGAATTCCCTTTCCTTTCTCCTCGAGACAAGTTCCCTGGCATTTCAGCAGAAGCATTCAGAACTCTGCATAATAAAGCAATACATAAAATCTCAAGGAACTTTAAAAACAGTCCATCCTGAAAACTGGTAAGCTTTTTTATATCAGAATGGCTTATGCACATTTACAACCCTCTCTGCCTATGGGAAGCATTCATTCAGTTCTGAACATAGAAATATATTTCAGTGATTCATTCCTCAAATTGGTTTCAGTATAATGAAACCATGGAGCAGGTTCAATGGAGCAGGTAATAAACCATTTTCTATTCAGTAGATTCCTTGCCACATATTTCCATGCTAAAAAATGCCAAAATTGCATTACCCATAGGAAGATGTTGTTACCATATTATTTCATTTCACAAACGTAATAGCTGGAAAAATTATTTGCTCTTTGTGACTAAAGTAATGCAACTTGAACAGGGTCAAGTATGACAAACAGTAAGGATTGCTACATCACAACACAACAAATACCTTCAGATATAATCTGATTACAAGTAATTACAACTCTTAATTCTGCTGACATAAGCCAGACTGAAAGTATTTCCATGGATATCTTGAAGCAATAAGTATATTGGGATTCTTGAATTACCAAAACTAACTCCACTCCTAAGTCTTGTCCTGAGTTGTGGACAAGCTTAAGCACAGTTTGTATGATGTTTTTGGGACTCATTTCACCCTTCTAAATTGCATACTTCCAGTTTTAAGAGGCTCTGTCAAAAAAGGTTGGTTGGAAAGGTCACACCCCTACTGAGCATCTATTTTGAGTCCTCTCATCTACTCACAGTGAGCTGCTGTCAGCCCTCCAGACATCCCATCTAAGTGATTGCTATCCTACTGACACTCACCAATTCCTTCTGAGCCATGCAATTACTTTGATATCACTGACTGTTAATCAAAACAAAATATTTCCTGCATAGTCTTTTTAATGCACAACCTTAAAAATAGAATTTTGGCAGACATTACAAACATTTTTCAGAAATGCAAATCAAGGAATTGAGGTTTTTTGAGAGTAATTTTGCTTATGATCTTCTAGAAGGAGAGAAACCATATGGGACTCAAACCTGGGAATCTTAATCCAGGGCTACTACTGAAGTTATTTGCTTCCCCTGAGTTCAGCTCCACGTAATCTATGCTTTCCTTACATCTTTTGGTGTTTCTCTTCTCTGCAGGTGAATTTTAATTTCTCCCTTTTAGAAAATGAACATAGAAAGTGTCTGCTAACACTTTGTAGGATTCTGTTGAAATTTTCCAGAAAAAAAAAAAAAGGATTTCTGTTGGGGGAGGGTGGGGGGAGTTTTTAAAAAAAGCCTTCCATTTTCTCATTTTGGCCACATTCCAAGCAATCTGAAGAGTCTCCTTTACAGCTGGATCAAAACCAGAAACCCCACAAACCCTACATTCCAGAGGGAATAATTTTTTCCAGCTTTTATTGTCAGATGACTCCTCCTTCAAAGCATTTCTTTCTTCAGAAAAGCTACTGCTCCCAACAGAGGAAAAAGTAGCCATTGGTATTAGTAATAATAAAAGCTATTATCAGCTTGATTGTATTTAGGGGAGGAAGCCAATTTTCCCATTTGTTTATTGTGATGGGGACAGAAGGTCAATACTGTGGTTTATCAATATCTCCAAGGCTCTCTGACAGAAAAGCAATCCAGCAGCACCTGTGTTTGGCACAGAAGAATGAATCCTGCTGAGTTACATTGTCTACATGTCCTCATGTAAGGGAAGATCTCTTCTCTTGACATTGCTATCATTTCACTTACCAGTGCTTCTGTGGCAGGCACTTCTTTTCCCACTACAGACCACAGGCTCTCTATTCCCCTTCGTGCCAGATCCCAACAAGTGCCACTCTTATTATTCCAAATTTAGATTAAAACCCTTATTCTTTACTCAAAACTTGTGAGGATTCATCCATGATAGATGAAGAGTACCTTGAGTACAGTTTTTTAGATAAAAGATAAGATAACCTCCTATGCGGCTGAAAGCAAGTCAGATCTGCACTGCCCTGGTAGGGTTGGCATGTCTCATGTGTTACTGTGACATCTCAAATCCAAATTCCTACCCCTTGACCTCTTCCATGCACACCTTTGGAAGAGCAGAGTCACTCACATGAGCTCCTACCAGCAACAGCAATGGAAAAGGAAGCTGGGTCTCTTCCTGATCACTTGGAAGTGAAGCATGCTGCCAAGAAGCATGACTACTGTACAAGTTAACTGGGGAACTGGGAAGAACAAAAGGTCTTCCTTTCCTGCAAGCTGACATTAAGCAATATCTACACAGTGCATAAGCAAAGCTGGATGGGAGATGAGATCAAGAGGATGGAGATCATCTCTACAATAGACTTGGGCTCCTGGCCAAAACTACAAAGAGGACAAGAAAACAAATGTAGCTCTAAGCCTGACACTACACATCCACCTGTGTTGTGCCCCTTTTCTCTGTCAGCTTCAACTGGAGAACATACTTTTGCTCATCTTTGATCTCCACAGAACTGGGTGCTTTAGTCAGCATAACCAGCTCCAGAAATGGCTGCATTTCATTGCCAAGAGCAGCAATGATCATGGATTTCTTCTATTTCAGAAAGATGCTGTGGGAAAACTGGTGGGCTTTAACATGCTTTTGAATCTCTGAAATGTCTGAAGAACAACACTACTTCACTGCAAAAATCTCAGAGCCTTTTACAATAACAGTAATGTAAGTAAAATGCCAGATGGCCAAATCATTGTCCAGTGCAGACACCACATTTAGTGGTGACACGTGCTGGGAGATGCACGTCACTGCTGGTTCATGTATCACAGCCAGGAGTCATAGAAAAACAACTGCAATTAAATCTTGACAGAAAAGAGCACAAAATCAAGTTTTCTAATTCATGCAAGAAGTCAGCAAGACCCAGATACAGACCTCACAAACACATCATTCAGGTCAATAATGACAACTGACTTCCAGGTTCCTCTGAGGTGCAAACTCTTCCTGTTACAGTTCTGACAGTGTGTTGCCCAACTGCCCAGAGCTCTGAGACTACAGCAGAGATAGAAGCAGCAACAATGCTGTAGAAGATGACAAATGCATCCTTCTCAGCTGAGAATTTAGACAGCTTGTAGCTTTTTTAAAGGTGGGAGGAAGCATAAAATGTTACAGCACCACACATCAATACTGTAAAAAAAAAAAATCTTTGGAGATGTAAAAGATGTGCAATTACAAATAATCATGTTCCTACACTCTCAGAGAAAGCATGGAAATAAACACAGTTCAAGATAAACACATAAGGTTTTCAGTCTCCTGGGAAAAGAGGTAATGACTCCCAACAGAAAAAAAGTAGCTAAATTAAGGTTGTAGTTAAGAGTACATTGTGATTTCTTTAGTATCTGTTTTAGTACTACATTAGAAAAGTACTTGATTAAAAGCCAAAAAAAATTAAAACATTCTCAGTCACACAGATATGGCCATGAAGTCATGCAGCTGCCGTTTCTCGGATTTCACTACGCAAGTTAACACCTCACAGGCCTTCGCTTTCACCACTTTCAAAAGCAGCATCTACAATGAAAGGAGAAACACCAGCTAACTCTAGGGTTAAGGGGTTTGTACAGCATTTGGAAGACTAAGGCTATATTCCCAACCCAGTGACAGGCTGCTCATGACCCTGGTGAAATTAGTCCAGGCAAGAGATCTCAGTGTAGGATGCTCTAGAGCTCAAGCCCCTTCTCTGCCCGAAGTCATGTCAGCTGTGCTTCTCCCTAGACTTAAGTCTCTCTCCCTGGACTATAATGCACAAGGGACACACAGATATTCACAATTTCTCTAGAAAACAGAGCCTCTGCACTCACCCAAGGCTGCAGATGATTAACCAGCTCTGAAAGGGGGGCCTGGTGCTGCACAATCAGACACAGCAGTAAAGAGCCTGCTCCAGGATGACAGTAAGGCATGCAGATGCCTTCCTGTGGAGTTGTAATGCAAAATAAAGCAGTTTCTACAAGACAGACTGTAAGAGTTAAATATCCTATCACCTACCCAAACCAACTCCTCACTTAAACTGAGATCCACGTGCCCCCAAGGCAGGTGCCAGTTCTCCCTGTATTGTGTAGGGAAGGGTTCTCAGCCCCTCAGAGCTGTGGTTCCTGCTGCCTGACAAAACCCCTTTTATCCATCAAGACCACAACATTTCTGTATTTCTACTTACTACAGATATGCTGGGAGATTCAAAGTTTGAGGCACAGAGTCATTGTGGTAGCAGGAATTATACAAGTACCTCACAGATAATTTGGGTAGATCAGCTCCTAATTTGGGACCATACTGTCCCCAAGGAGGCCTTGGTATTTTAAAATCATCAACTTAATTAGGTGGCTGAATACCAATAGAGATTGATGACAACAGCCACACACTAACTGACAACTTCTTTTCCCCTCTATCATGGCAAGTAAACTACCAAAGCAGTACTCGTGACTATATTTCTACATAAATAAGAACTCCCACTGACATAAATATGAGTTTAGCATGAGCTAGACATACATAAATGTAATTCCTACTAATAGGCACATTTGGAGCTGTCAACACTGATTTGAGTATAAGACTAAGTAGCATGAAGAGACAGCCATAAACACTTCATATTAATTCAACTCACAAGAAGAAGAAGGTCAGGGGACAAAAAGCAAAGCAAAACGAAACCCAGAACTTGTCAGATGGAAAAGGACAAAAACAGTTGGAAAATAATTTTATTTTTCAGACTTCTAGGAAAATTTACAAACAATGGTGGTGTAAAAAAAAAAAAGAACACCCTATAAAAAAGTTGACATTTCTCAAACTATAGCATCAAAGGAAGTTACAGAGCAACACTCATACAATGAAATTTTATTCATCAAATTAGTATTAGTTAAGTAGTTAAAAACGTAATAAGTAATGTCTAATAATAAATCTCTACAGCTTACTCAGAAATTGTAACAATCAATTCTGAGCTTAAATTATACTTACAATAGACAATGAATTCACCTCTGCAATCATCTACAGCACTGAAATCAACTAGGTCAAATTACATAGCAAAGGCACACCTTGTCTGTAAAGGACATCTTGAGCACAGCACAATTATGTACAACAGAAAGCAAATCACCCTGCATGCTTGCTTCTTAGTCCCAAATGTCTAATATGAAATAAAATATACAAATAATAGAAGCAGTATTTAATAACTCTTTTCATTCTGGCTCTATTTTTCATGCATAGTGACAGAAAGGCTTCCTTGCCCTGTTTTCTGTTTGAGCCTTGGCACTTTCCCAGGGTCTGTTCTCCCCGTTTTCATAATCATCCTTGTCATTAGAGGAGCAGGTGATTATAAGTCAATCCCAGTCAGGACTCCAACCATGCCCTCCACATATGCACATTTTCATCCTGCATCCTCTCTCCAACTCTCCACATGCTGAACTCCAACAGGCACACGCAACATGCCCAAACCTAACCTGCATTTGCCAAAGCTTACAAACAGGGCACAAAACAAACAAATGCTTATAGTCTTAGTTACTGCTGCAGACTTTCCTCTACTTGGGTCACTTTAAATGGTAAGCATTTAAAAGCCATTAACACAATTTAATTAACACCTTAACTCAAAATTGCAAAGGAACTCCACACACCGGCACATTAAGACTTTTTGAACACAAATTTGAATAAACATGAAAACCTGGTGTTTTCATCAATCCATAAATCAACTCTTCCTGGCCCTAACTTAAATATATTCTGTTCAAAGTACAAGGAGTAATAATTATTTTTTTGTTACAGCCTATGGATTTGTGCTTTCACCGTACTCATCAGGAGAAACGCCAAAGACAGCGTCCATTAAATACTGCTAAAGTAACTCATTCTTGACAGTTCAAGAGAGTGCATCAAAGGGTTATTTTTTCTTTCAAAAGTAAAAACAAACCCATGAATCATTCCATTTAATGAGACTTCTTTCGTGACTGCTTATAAATGGGTTCTTAAAAAAAACAGCAGATGTGCATATCTCATGCTAAAACAAAAGTTAGTAAGAAGGTTGCACCAGTGTTTACCACTGAATTTATTTAAATATAGACAATATCTGAATTCTTGCCAACTTATCTTATTGGGGCAGCTAGAAACACCATTAAACCTCACACAGCACTTGTGGGTATTTATGTCATTGGGGTCAACAGGCAGTTGTAGTGACATATTTTAGCTTTAAATTATTTTGAAGATCTCCAATGGAACACTCACTTTCAGCTTCCCATTTTCCACAGATATCCAGGGTAAGATCTGATAAATTCACATCTAAACCAACAATTCAGATCACCCAGAAACATTTAGACCATGTGAGTTAATTGCACCTGAATTACTTCTTTCCTCCCTTGCCTATAAAAAAGCCACCTTAGAGCATATTTCCCAAATTCTCCCTTAATAGGGAGCAGACACAGGGAGCCAACAGCAGATACACAGCTTGCACCCCACTGCCTGCAGCCACCCTTCCAGAACTGGGCTAGAGGGCTCCTGAGGGCATGTGGTGCAGGTGGCTGGCAAGGATGGCCTTGGAAGATCACTGATCCTACTGACACAGCCTTAGAAAACTTGTCCCACAAGTGCCTCCCTACCTGCCAAGTGCTGCAGGCACATGACACAGCAACATCCAAGATGCTGTGACGGGGCTGTGCAAGTGGCCCAGGCAGACAGAGCTTTCTAGTTTGCAAATATGTGAAGGCACTCCATGAGGCAAATGCATGAAGAACCTCATGAGAAGAAAACAGTCCCTCAAATTTATAACCTTTTCATTTTTCTTTCATCACTTACTTGGCATTCAAGCCCTTTTCATAGCAGCAGTTTATGTAATCTCACATTTAATTAAATGCAAACACTTCAATGGCAGTGTTCAATTCCTCATGCAGAGGTCTCTCTTGCTGAATCCTTGCTTCACACATTCCCTAATTTAAGCACTCCCTCTAACCTTCCCAGCCTTTCAACAGCTCACTTATACAAGCAGCTTTACCTTCTAATTCAGCAAACACATTCACAAAAAAAAGAAAAATCTTCTCCAGCATGGATAAAATCAGATACATTTTCATGCAATGTATAGTTAACATATAAAGCTTACTGTCATTAAGAGACAAGAATGTAGCAGATCCAAAAAGAATTTATAAGAATATCAAAGTCTTAGTAACAGATACTGGCAAATGTGTTTGGAAAGGCAAGTGAATCTCCACAGTTTAGGTATTAAGTCTTTATGTGACTGGTGATCAAAAATAAATTTTCCTGCAAATAAACTGTCCTGTTTGTAGACTACTAGTGAGTTTTTGTGTACCTGCTCTAAAGTACCTGTCATTGGCCAGTCACATTACTGGATTGCCATGCTGACTTGACTATCTTGTATTTCCCCATGACAAACAGGTCTAACCTGGCTTCTTGTGCAAGGCATGTCCAAACTACAGTGACAAGGAAAAGGAAAACATCAATAAAATAAAAGTATGCACTCAGATCTCCTTAAGAGCAGCACATACTATTTGACCTCCCTTCTTTCTTTGTAAATACCAGCAGCAAGACAGGTCAGTGTCTTTCATGCTTGCTTGACATTATATGATAAACCCAGTGCCTGCAAAACTTCTCTTTTGCTTACATGTACCCAAAGCCAAAACTGGCCAATTGAAAAGTAATGATTGTGGTCTATATGGTTCAGTGTTTCCTTGACTAGGTACAGATTTTGAGGCAGCTATGTGCTAAGCCTCTCCATTTCAGCATAAACAACAGAAAAAGTTATTACCTGTTCAGAGCATAAAGGAAACAACATTACTTATGACCTACAACTCACATAACTTTAAATTAATCATGCTATATTAACTATGATTACTTAGCATCAGCTCAGTGTTAGGTATTTACCTTTAGTCCACCACAGATTGGACAAGATGAAAAAAGAGCTCTTGTCATCCCAAGGTGGGGGCTACATGTGTCACAGGGGTCAGCTGAGGCCCCACCAGGTGGTGACAGCTCACTACTTTTGGAGTCTGACACCTGTCCTTGTGGTTTTGTGTCTGACCACCTTGCAACAAAATCCACATATGTCTCATCACTCGAGTCCTTGCTGCTTTCTGTGAGTAAGGATGAAGGCCTCCCTCTGTGCTGGCTGTGCTCAGGTCCCCTCCGTGCTTCCAAGTGTGGTAGTAGCAGTTTTGGATCACTGGCACCTTGAGCAGGCCGGGCCTGGTCCTTGGGTAGCGTGGAATCTGCACTCTTCAGCTGCACTTCCTTGGAAGCTGCCTGTAACACACTCCTGGGTATATCATAAATGTGTCTGAGAGAGCTGGGAACCTGATACTCTGATCCCACACCTCTCTGGGACTCGCTGTGAGGACAAGTACATAGACTCTGATCTGAAGGAAAGTTCAATGGCAAGCTTAGCAATGATCCAAACTCATCACCATGGCAAATGTCTAAGCTCCCAGCATAGGAAGAGAAGCTCCCAGAGTAGGAAGAGTGACTACCAGTAGCTATTCCACTGTCAGAAGAGCTCTGGCGACCTATTTCCTGCAGTTGTCTGGATCGGAGGGGCTTTGGAGGGGGTTTAGTGGTGCCTCGTGCCCCTTCTGGGAGGGTCTTTTCTTCTCCCAGGTGAATGCCCTTTGCAGCTGCCAGTCCATGGCTCTCCTGAGAGGTGCTGGCTGAAGATTGCTCAGGCCACACTGTCAACCTGCTCCCAACACTGACATCCGAGTGGCTGGTATCCGAAGATGAGCTTGAAATGCTCCTATCGTCTCCTAGAAAAGAAGGAAACACATCAACCTACGTTTAAAACACAATCAACAGACTCAAGCATGGCAAGTATGTACAAACAGGAAGGGGCCTGAGATTCCATCTGCTTTTTGTAAGTGGAACTGCCGTCAGAAAGCCAGAATTCCTGCAATAACTCATAGCCCCACGGGAAAAATAAAATGCAATGGTATGTTACCTTGCCATAACCCCACCACACTGTGGAACATAATGCATTCAAGGCTAAAGTTTAAAGTTTATGCCCCAAGTTCTCCCCTTTTCAAACATATTTTACTTTCGTATAGTTAATTGGGTTGCTGTACCAAAATACAATCACATATCACTGTACAAATAAAAATAAGAATAATACTGTTACAAAAATGTTTACATATCTATATACAAACGTATCTTCTGTGATTCAGTTATGCCTATATTGCAAGATTGTTTTCCTCAATGATAGTTGCAAGAAAGGCATTTTAACAGGTGATTACTATCATTGAAGACATAATATGAATGAAAAAAAAATAAATATTGGCATGAAAGGGCACAAGGATAAAACACAAGCATCACACAGACAAACAAATACAAAACCAAACAAATACAAAACCACTTTCTTGTAGCACACACAGAGTCCACAATGTTATTTTCTTCTTTCTTAAGAAAACTAATGTGAAAACAAAGGCAGAAACTGTATATGAAGTTGGGACATGATTTCTGACCAGAGGGACTGAATAAAAAAAAAAAAAAAAAAAAAAAGGCATGTTTATCTATCAAGTCTCATTTATTTTCTATCCATTCAGTTAAGTCTAGTAGTTATGTGCTAATTAAGAAAAACCTCAGGAAGTCTCACTGGAATTCAGTCACAAACCACATTACCCAGCAGTGTCTAAGCCAAAGCAGCCATGGACATGTATATAAGCACATAATTAAGCTCCTGAGGATCTTCACAGGGACATTGTTTAGGGTTGTAGGCTTTAGAGTCAAGAGCAAAGCAGATGTTTGGATGATTTAACTTTGGCTATTAAACAGTTCAAATGGCAGTTCAGGGCACAGGCCCTTTTACAAACCCAGTGCTAGACATCAATTCTACTTTGATACACTAACAACTCTAGAAAAGGCATGAGGAAAGCACAGGAATCCTACATTTTACTGCAAAAATCTGCTGTAAGCCTGATGTGTGAACCATACAAGTGAGTCCATCTCACAGGGTGCACTAAGGTACTTAAGCAGATATCAGATTTGATGCAGACAGTTCATTTTAAGTTTTACATGCAAAAATTCAGTAGGATTCAGCATCCTAAATGGTCTTCCTGGGTTAATAGTGTTTGATTCAAAACTCAGTCTGCTGAGCTGAAAATCCCCAATCTACATCAAAGGACTTCAGACAATGCAGTTAAAGAGCTGCCTTACAAGAAACATTAAAAAATCAAGTATCTTGACCATTTCTCTATTATTTTTCTTGTAAGCTGTGCATCTTAAAACACAGGCCATATAACTTTTAAAGCCTGGGCAGGAAGGGGCATAATGTATTTTTTATTTAACTAAAGGTATTTCTTACCTCCACTACCTTGGCGACTTGTATGGGACAGCAAGCTCAAGCGCTTTTCTAACTGCAAAGCTTCATGAGCCAATCTTTCTTCTGAGTAGGCTGGGTTTGTACTTGGATCTTTAAAAAAGAAACAGAAAATAAATAAATAAATAAATAGATAGATAGATAGATAGATAGATAGATAAATAAATAAATAAAGGAGGTAACACGGAAAATAAATAAAAAAGAAGGAAAGAGAAAAAGACATGCTTGAAATGCTGATTGGAAAAATGTATGGGACAATCTGACTTCAGGAACATCCTGGACATGTCCTATATAGTAAGTTAAAACTAAAAGTGTCAAAGATTTTCAGAGATTATATCCAATGTCTGTAATAGTTACCACCAGGGACAGAACACTGAAGAGCACAGCACCAAAGTCAATAACTACAGAAGTATTTAGTATCCATCAAGTCCAGAGGACTTGAAAGCTAATTTGACCCACATAAAATCTGTCCTGCATTCACTGGATTCACTGGGAATTTCAACATTCAGAAAGATCAAATTTTTCATCCTAGAAATTTACAAATCTACATCATAAAGTCAGAATCACAGTGATTAAACTGACATCTTCCAATCCAGATCACCTATTTACAAAGACTTTGCTTTCAAGTTGGATGTTCAGAAGGTCATTAAGTTGAGGTGTCAGAGATAAAATAAGCAACCTGGTGGCTCTTTGTCTTCATATTTAATACAAAACAAGTTATTATATAAACCACTTCTAAAATGTACTGTCATGGATTTTCCCCATACATTTTAGTGAGTTTGCCATTCCAGCTGAGATTATTTCACTGAAGGTGGCTCATTATATTCAAAAAAAAAAAAAAAAAAGTAGAAAAGTTAAACAGAATGTGGAAGAAGTCTCATCAGTAAAACAGGCCAGTTTCCTCTAAATCATTTTATTTCCAGCAGGCACAAGAATAAAACCAGATGTTGATCATAATCATTATCCAAAGAGAAACCTTATGGATTCCTTCAAATAGCACTGATGAGTGTGTCGTATTCAGCAGTTGCAGAGGATGTGGTCTGCTAACTTGGTCATCATTAGAAACTTCAGTAATTCTTATTAATACACAGGGAAAGTAATTAATGACAGCAAAAACAAATTAGCTTTCTCACAACTGCTGCTCTTGTGTATCTGATCAACTGGGCAGTAGAAGCACACCACAAAAACACTGAACCATTTAATAAGAGGGGGAAAAAGGATGAAAAAGGCTATACATTGTTATGAGTGAGTTAGTAAGACAAAAAACAGTTGGAAAGATGAAAGAAAGGTTTCATTTTCACCCCAGGTCTTTTAGTTTTAAAAGACTTGGGTTTGATATTGTCAACACAGCAGTCAAAGCAAGCTCATAATCAGAGGAAGGAGCCCTGCCAGGTCAGCTGAAGCTCCATTGGAGCTCCCTACCTTATCAACTCCCCTGAGAAAGAAACTGCCACCTCTCTCCTCCTTAACCATATTCACTTTCTGACCTGTCCTAAGTAGGAACAGAAATGACAATGCTTAACTTTCTTTCCCATGTCAAGCTTTGGCAGTCTGCAATCTGGGTAAGATGAGCAGAAAAACCAAGACATACACAATCCATCTACAACAACATACACTGGAACCCAAGGGTGTTCTAACAGGGACAAGGCAACAATGCCCACGACAAACAGGGTCTGTGACCTCTGTGGTTCCCAGCTCAGACAGTGCTTGGCACGCTTCAAACTTAAGAACAGAAAATATGACTGTTGTGGATTATTTTTTTAGGTGTCCATTCCTATTTACACTGCAAGACAGCTCACATTAGGCATTGACTAGTTCAAACCTGTGCAACTGCTTACTCAGACAAAACCCCCAATGCCTCCATATAGACCTCTGCCAAAGGAAAATAACATTTGGCAACCAGCACCTATGGTGCAACCCAACAGGGCCATGCAAGATCTGCTCAGTAGCATACAGTGTGACAAGCTGCTGGCTATTTTTTAATGTCCTCTAATCCACTTACTCTGCTGTATCTACTTAAATGCCCTATGTCCAAAAAAGGTCCAAGAAAGATGTTCTACGAGCACTTTGAGTACAAAATTGTCATAACAGATCAGCAAATTGGTCAAACCAAGATGGAAACAGACACTAACCCTTCCCACACCAAAGAACTGTCAGGAGGAAAGGTCCTTTCACTTTCCTGAGAATATGACTACTTGACAAATGCAGATTTTCATAACATTACTAGGGCACCTACACAACTAGTTTTTAAGTAAATGATGTCCCTCTTATAGACAGCAAAAGATATAATTAAAAAAAACCACCAAACTAGTCAAACAACTGATCTTGTAAAATTGGCTTATAATAAAATACAAAATGAGGTAGGAGGGAAGTTGAAGTCAGGAAGTTTGCACTTCACATGTTCAATTGCTTCCAGAAGCCAAATTCCCTGTCAGCTGCACAGCTACAGAAGAAACCAGGTTTCACCCAACAACATGAAACCTCTAGCCCTACTGTCTGTCCAAGAGAACTGAATTTTTTGGTTAAACTTCCCCTTAAGGATTGCCTATGGATAAAACATGTGTATAAAGTTGTGTTCATAGTTATGTGCTGCGAGTTCTCATTGCCCAGTTTTGTGGAAAATTGAGCAGAAGAACCTTCCTCAGCAAGTTCTAAGAAATACCTAGAGAAATAACTTCAAAACCTGACAAACATATACAGAGCCTAAGTTTTAGGTAATTATCTATCAGTCTTACCCAAGTCTTTGTTTCATCTTTAATCTTCTCCGCTAATAAGCCAGACTTCTATGGAAAACACACACAATACTATTCCCCAGAAGTAACAGATTCTTATACCAGTATTTTTGGTTACAGATGACCAAGCTCTAATCAGGATGTCTTCCTACAGGATCAGACTATGGACTGAAGTCACTGGCAGCCACTTTTTAGGGACCAGTTCTTACTGGAGTGTGCATAACCTATGACCTCCCATGAGTCTGTTGTAATAACCCTTTTTTTAACAAGTTTTTTTAGGCCATAATGCTACAAAGTCAGATTTGTTGGCATCATCCTCTACCTTTTGCATGCCCAACACACAACCTCTAAATAACTCTGTAGCAATTTACCACATTAGTAACTCAGGGGGACAGAAGCAGCATGACCGGTACTGAGACAGCTGTCCAAGGAAGTTCCAACAGCTTCTGCCCACACAACATCCGAAAGCATCTCCAAGAACAATTAGTACCTTCATTTCCCCAACTCTTAACAAATGTATCCTGTCCTGTGATTGACTCAAGTCCTTCAATTAATATTTTTTTTTATCATTTTCCAATCAAACATGGATCCCTTGCTATGAGGAAAATAATCTTTTATGTGAGGCAGTCATCAAAATCTTCTTAAACACTCCTTTAGGGCAAAGGGGAAGAATTACATCAAATTTAGCTGGACTAAAAATGCCTCTGCTGGAGATTTTATTTTTACATTACGTTGGTGGGTATTCAATAAAGCCACATCAACTGCTCATCGTGGGAGATTTTGAATACTTTGGTAACACATGAATAAAGCGTCAAAGTAATTCAAAGCTCCAGGGTTGTTCAATAAGCACCTGTCAGGAAAAAATGTATCCAGTTCAGTCAGCAGCTACCTAATTGAGTGTATCCACCTTCAAAATGCAACACTGATTAATTACTTTGTTAAACAAAATTAAATAAGTTAGTCTGAATATTTCTCTTTTCTTTCTTCCTGTGTAACTGTAGGCACATTTGTAAATCAGACCTGGACCCTCACCTTCTTGCTAACATCTCCACACCTTCTAAGATGCCTGGAGGAATGAAAAGATGTCCTAAAAGTTTGAGGAGGATCCACTTGGTACAGATACTGCAGAAGGCAGCCACAGAGCTGTCTTGCAATGGCCAAAGGTGTATCAAGCTTCAACAAAAGAGCATCAGATGCATCCTCAGCAAGCAGCACTGTACACTCTCCAGTCAGTCACAAAGCAGCCTGAAAAAGCTTCCAAAATTAAGAGAGCATCCAGACTATTAACATCACACCTGGGATGTTTCCAGACTGCAGGACTAGACTGTCACATAATCAGAGATAGATAGTATTGGTCTGCCCATTGATCAAAGATATCACTGATGGGCCCTTGGGCCTTTGCTGTGTTCAGGTTTCACATTCAATGTGAATCCTGCTAGTGAAAAAAAGGAGTTCAATACACACCTGATAAACAAACATTTCTCAAATAACAAGCATGCAATTCAGTATAGATTATAAACCATGCAATCAGTGACTCATTACTAAGTCCATATCTAGACTTCTGTCAAGACAGAATGTAAAATCCTCTGCACTGTTTTCTGAATACCTCTTCAAGGAAAAAAACAGATCGTGCTAGGAGCCAGTTACAGCAGTTCTCTTCCAACTACCAGCTGGGGAAAACAAGCCACCCAAAGCCATCACTCACTTGAATCCTTTATTTAAAATATTACACTTCCTAAAAATATCTACAGATACCTATACCTACATGACTTTCACATTCCCATCTTCTGTGTCTTTGAGGGGTGGGGAGGGGGATGGTTATGTGACCTGATCACTCAGCTTTTAACAGATCAAAACCTCCAATCTGCTAATGGAGATCTCAATAGAACTATTTCAGTACATTTTTAAAAAATATTAGACTCCCAAAATAAGTACGACAAGTAATAAACCATAAAACAGCTTATGTTCTTTTCCTTTTCCAATTTATTTTGGATGTACACGATAGAATTCTTTTTTATCATGAGAATAATAATTTGATTCATTTCCAAAACATCACAGAATAATTCAGGTTGAAGAGGATCTCAGGAGTTCTCTAGTCTTACCTGCTGCTCAAAGCTGTTCTGCTGAGAGATTAGACCAGATTGTGATACCTTGCAAGGGTAAATCAAGTTTATGAGTTTCACTGCACTGGATTTTCATTGCATATTTTATACATGATATCATAAAATACATACAACAATCATATATCCATGTGATAAGAACATCATGCTTTTAAGGAAATAAGGTACAGTTTTTAAAACTACAATCCTGAAAGGAAGATGTGAATATTGTCCTCTAACAAACACTCCTCACTTGCCCAGTTTAGAAATTCCATTTGGATAGTGGCTATTTTACATTTGTTTAAGAATCACTATGCCAAGTAAGAAAATTGGTCGTTTTTCAGTCCTCTTCAAACCATTCTCTACCACCTCCTATTAATTTCATGCTAACACATAAATATTTCAGCACCCCTTTTAACCATATTGCTGAGCTGTTTGTACATGAAGCAAATGGCTTCATTCATTCATCTTTTCTACAAAGACAAAAACAGACTACACTGATTGCATAACATCTATAGATTATATTTATGCTGTGCGTGTTGGTGTCCAACACTGTGACTTTTTTACCATATTACTTTTCTGTACTTTTCCTGTTCTTTTTCTGTACCTCTGTCCTTTGTGTGTTTTCCTTGCTTGAAAATACCACAGTGCTTCAAGCATATTTCATGTTTAAGTTGGAAAGGTACAGGCAAAAGCAAGATGCCAAATTCAAGTAGTAAACTGTGAAGAAAAGGTTTCTCTAAAAGCTTTTAAATTGCACAAAAGCAGAATACTGCATACATAAAGTACAGTTGAGGCTGTGTAGCATTCTGCACTGAAGTAAATATGAATTAAATAGACGAGAGGTTTCTTGATAGAACCCCAATCTGGAAGTTTTGATCTAGTTACCTGAAGTGCACAGATAATTAACCTGTTTACAAGCTGATGCTTTCAAAGGCTGAGTGAACTTCAATACCTGGCACACGGTGTGCAGCTGGTAGACTTGACCTTTTCAAGCAATACAGTACATTCTGTGTAACAACATACTTGATAAGGAAAATTAGTTTATGGATGAATCACCAGAACTGTACATGTGCACGTGCCTTAAACGGATCTGTACAAGCTTCTGCACGGGATAATAAATAAAAGAGAACATAAAAAATATTTGTTTTTTCCAAGGAACATGTGCATAGAGAGGGACAACAAACTGGAAGAGACAAGGGTAAAATACACAGGAATGAAAGTTAGAGAGCTCAAGGTAGCTTATAAATAAAGGCAGAGGAGTCTGCAAGTACATGAGCACAATTCTTGACAAAACATTTCTGTCCAGGGAAACAAGATTAAATCAAGTGGATGAGATTTTAATAGCAAGTACATCAAGCACAAATTAGAAATGAAAAGACCTCAGGAAAAAAGATCTTCTATTACAAAAAACACCAAATACTCCCCAGGATGTTCCACATCCATTTCATGCACCTCAGTGAGGTCAGAGCTCCTGAAGGAGGGAAGAGATTGTGGTATGTGGCACAACAACCCACAAACACCAGAAGTGCTAACTAACACTGAAGCAGATTTACTCCTACATGTTTCTGAAAAATGAATCTGAAAAGATTGTGCTAAAATTTAAAATAGTAATAATAAAAAAAAGACAACGGAATATTTGTTTGTAGGCTTAATATTTTCCCAGGCAGAATTTTTTGTTACATGAGAGCTTTAGGGGTTGTATATATGTGTACATACATATATATACACACATAGTCTTAGATATGCAAAAAATGTGTTCAATAGCAAAGCTTTAAGTATCGACGCTAATTTTTGTCTCTGTTGTTGATTTTTTCTGTTTGCTTCTTTTTCAACACCCCAGTTAATTGAATGAAAACATATCATCACACAAGAAGGACGTTTTTGTCTCCTATTCTGCTTGATTATTTAATTTACTTCTGCCTTACAACCATGAGAAAAACAACAAGAACTGAGCCTTGTGTTTACTGCATTTACTAATTTTTCAGCTGATAAGTAATTTTTCATAATTTATTTTCACAAGCTCCACATAATCTAATGATCTAATAATCTAATGGTCTAATCTTTTCCATCACATTTCCTTCCTGCAATTATCTTAATCTTATTACAGCAATAAAACCCTGTCGAACACTTATTAACTGCCTAACACTTACACAAACTCTTAGTATTCCACAAATCCCAGCTCATCCTTCATCATTCTTGCAACCTATTACTACTGTATTCCACCACCAAATCACAGACAATTTTCTGCAATCTCATTTCTACACCTCTGTCCTGTTTGACAGAGTCATTCTGACTCAGTACTGTATTTCACCTGCTGAAATCAAAAGGCAACAGGCTTTATTATGATGCCATCCAAATTCCTCTTTGAACATTGAAGTACATGCAGCATTTACCATGAAGTAGGAAAAGGAATTTAATCCTCACACATCATGAAAAAAGCTCAAGTTGAAAAACTTAAATGTGATGTGGAGGCTTGACAAAGTTTTCTAAGGCTGACAAGGCTTAGAACATTGTGTTTTGGATAAACTCAAAATGCTCCAGAAGTTAGTTTTCCATTAAACTATCAAAATACCAATGCAGACATGGATCCAAGTTAAATGTGCAAGTTTAAAACTAAAAGTTAGGGTTCCTTTCAATTCAAATTGCCATCTTTTAGTACTGTTAAGTAAGAGAGGGCTGGAGTTAGCAATATAACCAGAAATATGAATGAGCCAGAGCAGCAGGGGGAAACTGGGTACGTCCAGCTTATAAATCTGCACAGTGACATTTCAGAATGAAAACCACTTTGCACTCTGCACACCCTCGGTGCCTGCAAGCTGTTCTTACACCAGCAGCAGTGGGTGCGAGACATGACAAGTCCCTACTTCACTTGGTCACTCTATACTTCCTGTATTAACCTGGGAGCACTGGACGCAAACCAAAAGGGCCT
Source organism: Phylloscopus whistleri (assembly GCA_017589585.1). NCBI lineage: Eukaryota > Metazoa > Chordata > Aves > Passeriformes > Phylloscopidae > Phylloscopus > Phylloscopus whistleri. The sequence continues at coordinate 9,743 of JADMLD010001629.1, read as the reverse complement.
TTGGTCGGGGAGATGCCGCGCACGATGCAGTCGAACAGGAAGCTGATCTGCTCCCCTTCAGCACAGGACAGGAAAAAAACACCAGCCCCTGCAAGAAAGCACAACATAAACGTGTATGGTTTTCACCTGGAAACCCTAGAAATATATTTAGCTGAAGCTATTTATAACACAGCAATCAAAAGAGTTTTAAGTGCAAGCCATGAGAAGAAGTCAACAAGATATTCTCCTGAGAAAAGAAATAAAAAATTCAGGTCAGCACACATACACTATACCACAAACATACATATAAGTTCAATAGCTGTCTAATAATTTATGTTAATTTTATGATATTCAGGCAATTAGAGTAGTGTCCTAGAATCACAGAATGGCTTGGGTTGGAAGGGACCTTAAGGATCATCTAGTTCCAATCCCCCTGAAAGTGAAAGCAGACACCTTATTCTCAACAGCTGTCCAAATCTTTGATTCTTATTTACCTCCAAAATTTTGTAGTTCAAACTCAGCTGTGCAGGAAGTGTCGGGGTACTTAAGTGTCTTCAAAAGAATGAACCAAGTTAATTCTACTTTTAACCAGTTTTAAGCAAGAGAAGCTTTTTATATACCAACAAATTAGAATTTGGTTGTATTACTGGATTATAGTATAAATTCTCCTAGACTAAGTGCTATGTGTCTATTATTAACAGAACGTAACACAACTCCACAGGTTGTCATCAGATCTTTACCCTTTGCTCTATTCTGATATTTGCTTTCCATTCATTAAGAATAGCCCCGAGCAAAATTAGAATGAGAATCACTAAATAAACAAACAAGTTATGAGCTCCATGACACATGGCTACATGAACAACACAAAAGATGAGAAGGGCTCCACAAAACATTTTATAAATTGTCAGTCTAAATATAAATCACATCAGGGAAAAAAAAATCTTAAAACATCAGACAAAAGACTACCCCAGTAACCAGCAATTTCAGGGAAATAAAACTTCAATACCAGACAAAAAGTGAAATTAAATTAGTGTATAGATCTAGAAGAAGTGCTGCCACTTCACCAGAGTCAACTAGAAAACTCCAATATCAAATCTTAGACCTGCAGAAGGGTTTTGCATATCACTGTCCTTGCGACTCAGGCCCCTAAAGTGGACATATGTTTGACTTCTGCACATCTCTAGCCAATTCTGAGTTGTATATGTATTTTTTTTTTCAATATTACTCAAAGAAGCAGAGCTTATCTTGACCATAATGACTGCATTCCCAATCACTTTCCAAACATATACCCTGTCATATCCAACAGGATACTCACACTTCACTTAAGCAATGGATACACTTTTCACAGCTTGACAAAGGGTTGTGGGATTCAAATAAAAATTATAATAGAGTGGACCACAAACCACAATACCTATTTGAGTAAATGAGGTATAACCAGCAAGCTGTAATCTAATCTCTCTAGGAAAAACATATTCTGGTCCACACTGTTTTGTCATTCTCAATTTATGTCACATCTAGGTCTCCGCCAGTTCTGCCTAAGTCTATTCAAGACAACACTGTTAGAGGCACCTTCATAACTGGATTTGTCAGTCCACCACATTTGCATCTCTTCAGATCTTACCTATCAAGAATTCTTCAGCCAAAGAAACATGAACACACACTGGCTTCAGGATCAGAGACCGTCTAGGAGACTACAACACTTATCACACAGCCTGACAGATAGGAAGGTTTCTGCTGGTGACTCACTTGTAGTCTTGCCCCATTTCCCCTCCCCAGGAGATGCCAAAGTCAGAGAACATTGTATTAGGATAAAAAAAAATCCTGAGTAAAATGTATTCAGGATTTCTTTGAAATTCAGCTTTTTCTTTGAGCTGAGCTCTCCTCCCTGAATAGAGAGTCTACAGGAACATGACCTTTGCATTCCACGCACCATAAGCAAGCAGGACAGCAGAGGACATTCAGGTCTCAAGCACAATGATATACTATGTGGCTTGATAATTCAGCAAAACCTCCCTGTTGCCACTCAGGGCCAAAAAAAAAAAAAAAAAAGAGAAAAAAAAAAGAAAAAAGATTCCTCAAATATTTCTGTACATAAAGAGTACATCTGGACCACTTTGTTCTTTTATAACCTTTTTCAAGAGTTACTTAAACTCCTAAGAGGCTCTACAAGCCTTTGACTTTAATGGAAACAAAGAAAGTAAATGTGTGCATATGAGCTGCTGCTTAACTCAAAGGATTTTTTCTGCAAATAACTATCAGCCATTTGGAAATCCCAAAACCAAATGAGATGACCTTTATATAACCAGTGCAAAGAGTGTACGTCCATGTGGATATGAATGTGGATACAAATCCAACATAAAAATACAGTAATTTCTTTGTAGATTCGCCTTAATTGCTGACTGACTCTCCCAGGAAACATTTTCTTTCTAGTTTTGGTAGGTAGAACTAGATTGCAAGGGAAGGAAGAAGTCTGAGGGTCCTTGCAAAAATCATCAAGTGTGATGAATGAGTAGATATGGCTTAACTGAAGCATATATAAAAGAAAGCCATTACATTTCTTTTCTACTTTCTTGAGAAAACTGAGGAATTCACTACTAGAAATCACATATCTCAGTCATGTGTTGGAACAGGTTTGGTGCACAGGCATTTAGAAGCCAAAGAATGTGTGGCATGCATCACTGTAATACCATGCAGCTGTTCACCAGACTGAAGGGCTCACTCAGCTCTCTCCATGGGCTATGAGATGTGGTAAAAAGCAGCCTCCGACCACTTGCACAAGACTGAGACACTCAGCCAGTCCTCTGTGGCAGTCAGCAGTAAAGCACTGTACAGTCCCTCAAACATTCAGGATGAATTGCCAACTTCATAAAACTTCCAACTACTACATAATCTTGCCAATGTTGATTTTACCTCATCGTATTAAAAAAGCAAACCCGTGGGCAAACACACTTCCAAAACAGACAACAGCCAAGAATTACTTCAATCTCTGTAGTGTGTGTGAAAGCAGGGAGGAAGAGTCAGTCCTTTCCCATTAATTACTACTCCTACCAGGTGCCAGACAATACTAGAGGCTGAAGCCTTTTAGCTGCAGGACAAGTAGGAACCACAGCAGCTCATCCCATGGCAATCAGCATGTACATCCCAACCCTGGCCTTGAGCAACCCCTTCAGAGGGTATCTCATACTGCTCTTCTCTCTGGGGAAAATGACAAAGAGTATTCCTATTATTGCCAACTAAGATATAGGCATGACAACTAAAAACAGATAAACAGAGATAATGTTGGTTGTCTGCAGTAGGCCTAAGTAGGAGACAGCACAAAGTATCTGCATATAAACAGAAGTTTTTATCTATGCAACCCACGATTTTTCAAAAAATTCCAGATCTTGCACCAGTTTAACCACCTCTACTACTTCTAAATTTCAAATAAATGCAGGAGGGGAGGCAAGAAAGGATAGAAGAAAGGAAGTATCAAATTTTATCAAAACACCATAATGATCATGGAAATACTCCTGCTTATCCTGCAATTAGCATTTGTTCTTTCAAAGGGCATTAAGGGTCCTATAAGTTCCTTTCTTCAAGGAGATGCTGTCAGAAAATACAAGGCAGCTTTAAACCAGGCTCTGGCAGCTAATCCTGAAGCACTTGAACACTGGAGAGCCTGAATTCTCATGGTGTTAATGTGCCCTTGTATTATCCTACTTGAATTTTTTTCACAGTGACCTCCAAGTGAAGATTCTCCTGGCAACTGGTCATTTTAACTGGTGCACTCTAATTGAGCTGGGAACTTGGGGAAGGGAGAGGCTCCTTTTTTCCAGCCTGTTCTTCCATGTAAACCTCTCAATTGACTCTAGGCCAAGATACCTGATTTTTTGCAAATGGTGTGTGACTAAGCTTCAGCTACAGAGAGAACAAAATTTTGGCCCAGAAAATAACTTATTGATGTTGCATTCAGGTGTAAAGATGTTATAAAAGAAAGGCCTTGTGAAATCAGACCTTGCTATGCTAAATTGCCAAAGCTAGCCTGTCACTTCTTCTATGTGCAGCTAAGTAACTTCCAAGTTCCCAGGCAAAAAGTCTTGGGTATGAAGAGTTCATTAACACAACAACCTATTCTTGGGGAGAAAAACAAGTGCACCTGCAGAAATATTAGATCTGTTCCATGAAAACCCACAAAGGAAAAATGTAAACCTGAATTTAGCACATACACACCAACCACCTTCTGACCAGTAAATGAAGTAGTAAAACTACCAACCAATGGGTGTTGCACACAAGGTCTGTGAAAACTGTATAAAATAAGTTATGTGAATAAAGAATTGGCTTTTTTGCATGAAGAAAATGGAGTCTCAACTGATTTATTACAACAATTTGCAGCTTTCAGAAGCAGAAAAAATTATTTTTTAATCTCTAGCAGTACAGTTGTGACGTAAAGAGCAAGAGGAGCTCAGAATGTAAATGCTCTTCCTCCTGTTTTTGAATAAACTTGTGTGAAACATCTTGAAAATGCACCTAGATTTGATGTTTGAAATCTTAGCATTATCTCAGATGGTTTCCCTTTTCCTGGACTGAGTACCAAAGCCTTTGGAGTTGAGTTAAACCTGTACTAACCAACAGAACATAATTATTTTGTATTTATAAATACTTTTCTGAGGATGTAAAAAAGCTAAAACAAATTCATATCTTTTTAGACCTCAGTTCTACCACAGATATACCCAAAAAAGCTCTGCTTCAGTTTGGGGCTTCATGTGGTTTATTATGGAGAGGACAGGCAATTGAACCATAAGATTATTGGTTCCTTTTAATAGGTATTTATTACAATGATATTTAAACCTTAAATTCACTAATCCTCTGCATTCAGAGCTCCACAGGATGAATGTGAGCAAAGATACATTTTAACCTGTAGGAAAGTAACATTAATAATAGAGTCTGCATAATATTATATTACACTTACATGACAGGGTAATGGAGAGTGCTTTTGTTTAGGAATTAAAACAACTTCTATAATAACAAATCAATTTTTTTCCTGAACACTACTTGTTTGCCTCAAGAATTCCAGAGGACTGAAGTAAAAGACATCTGAAGAAAGATGGTCTTTCTCTTTACCAACACACTTCCGTCAAGAATAACTAGTTAATTTTCTTAAGGTTCTATTTTCAAAAAGCCTTTTCTTATAGTGGCAATATTAAATCAAGTGTTTAGACTAAACACATATTTACATGTTGTTATGCCTGCGGATATGTTTGACTGCTTAGTTAAGGGCAACAACTCCTTTAACAAGATCAGCTTGAACTTGTAAAGAGTTTCCAACTGTGGCAGGCTATTTTGTACCAAACTGACTATGCTGTTCTACTCTTTGAATGCACACATGCAGGGGAAAGACAAAAATACCCTTTCATGGCAACTGAAAGGTCTCAGCTATCAACACACACACTTCTTAGGAATGATCCACAAGATAGTGGGACCCTTTCCAAAGCACTTTTCTAATTCTGTTAACTTGTGACCTTAAAAAAATAATAATTTCCTACTTTTAAAAGCATGCACACAGGAGAGCTTCTGATGACTTCCTGTTTCTTACCAGAAACCAGAGTAAGTTTAAGGGAGGAAAAAAAAAAAAAAGAAAACCTGCCATGGATAATTCAGGTTCCATCACCTACAGTTCCTCATTTCACAGAATCACTGAGGCTGGAAAAGATCCTGACATCATCGAGTCCAACCTCTGACTGGACACCACCATGTCAACTCAGTGCCATGTCCAGTCATTTCTTCAGGGATGCTGATTTCACCACCTTCAGGGATGCTGATTTCACCACCTCTCCGGGCATCTCATTTCAATGCTTGACAACCTTTCCTGTGTAGAAATTCCTCTCAAAGCCCAACCTCCTTTGGCACAGCCACTTCCCTCATGTCCCTTGCTGCCCAAGAGAAGAGACCAATCCCCACCTGGCTACACCCTCCTGTCAGGTCAGGAGGAGGTCAGGAACTTGGGTTTCCACTCCACAGAAGTATAGCAACCAGAATTTACATGCACAGCAACAGTATGCAAGTCCCAGAATATATTTGGATTTCAATCGTCTCCGTAATCTTCTAATTTTTCATTCTGTTTACTGAAGAAAGTATGCAAGTCAAACAACTTCACATCCAAACTGGAAATCTGCATGCCCACCTGTGCTCACAGATCATCAGTTCAGCACGGCTTCAAACTCTGCTTATGAAATTAAAATCTTATTAATATAAACCTAATGATATATTATTATACATGTGCATTAATTAACTATTGTTTTCAGATCTTGCATAATTTTATCTGAAGTGAGACTTTGAAAAGTCCTAAACTGGCCATTGGAACAAGAGCTTTATCTCCATATAAAGGTGCATCTTTAGCTAGCTAGAGAAACTAGCTTCACTTTGACCTCATAAATCACATGGCTCCACCCCAAAGTTACAAAGCTGCCAATAGGAAAGGGACCAGAGAGTTGTTCTTTTAAGAGCAAAGAGTCCTCTATGGGATTTGGAAATTAGCATTTACACAATGAGAAAATTGATGCTGCCTGTAACCTCAAAGCTCCATATCACTTTCCCCTCAGCAAACAATAAAATAATTAATCATAATTTAATAATCTGAACATTTTACTTTATCTCTTGCATAACACAAGCCATAAAATTTCATTACCTGCTCTGTGTTCAATAGCAGCTTTTGACTAAACATCTTCTGGAGAGCCACAGGGCAACTTTCAGCCAGGACTGCACACAGTCACATTTCCCCTGAACACCAGGGTTGAAGCCTGCAGAAATCTACTCAGAACAGACCCTCTGATAAGAGGCTGCCTATTTGACAAAGTAGCACAGCTGGTTCTGCAATCTCCACTTGGAATGAGAGTGCATTTACATTTCTGCAGAAGGCATCAAGCAACATTTAGAAGACAGGTTCCATTTGTACTTACAGAAGCCGCACCTGGTACCCCCTTCAAAGATGAATCCGTTCGGGACAGCTCCGTAACGACGCAGATCTGAGAGCTTCCACTGCCCCATGACACTGGGAGGAACGTCCTTGACAAGGACAAGGATGTCATTGCAGAAATGCAGGGTAGCAGGCCCACTCTCTAGTTTTGTGCCAGGGGCTACAAAGACTTGAAATCTATGAACTATCAAATGAGGAAAAAAAAAATTACTACAGAATAAACAAGTGTTCTGTAAGTCATTCTGTTCAGCTGTGGTACTTGGACCAAACCCTGTCCACACCACGAGACTCTGGCATAAAGATCTACATGGAGCCCAAACAGCCACATGTAAGTAGCTGTAAAACCATTACTCCCTATTATGTCAGTTTAGAATGGGAAAAAAATCCACCACATCTTGGCCTAATGCTAGAAATTATTAAAGTTGCAATGCTACATTGATTTATTCTAAATCTTCCAGGCTAATCCCTACCTCAGAGTAGTCAATTATGCAACCCAGACTTCATTTACCTCTTCCATCCTTGCATCATTACATGGGTTGCTTTCTGTCTCCTCCTCTAACCTGTCTCTCCCATATGCATGAACAAAAATAAAATGGTACTCAAGGAGCCCAAAAGCCAAGGCTCAAAGAACTAAACACATCTGTCTATCACTGACTCATCTGCAACCTTTAATAAACTGCTTCACTTCCTCCCTAGCAGTAAAATGAGGAAAATTACATTTTTCCACCTTTGAAATTTTCATGAGTTGGTGATGGTAGATGCCAAGACATTTAAAATGACTAGGAAAACTAAGTGATCTATAAGTAACAAACACTTTTAGATGTCAATTAATTTTTCATATTTCACATCCTGAATTTGAGAAGAGTGGAGAAAAGAAAAACCTATCTCATTCAAGTTTACAAAATCCACGTTCAAATCCCAATTCCAGTATCATCTATACTGCAGTTATCCTTACCTAAAGTGGTTGTTCTAGGCTGGTCTCCCATTTTCTTTTCCGGGGCTATTGCATTCTGAATAATAAATTATTTGGATCACTTCAAGGGCTCAAATCTCAGTGTTTCAAAGGGAGCAATTTAAGTGAGCAAGCATATAATTCTCAAACAATTGTTCTGACCTCCACTACTTCTCTATATTGTGATTTAGACACAAAAAAAAAAATAAAAACAAAAAAACCCACAACAAATTAAAAAAAAAAAAAATACAGCACTTGTCTTGGTAGAGAGAAGCATCAAGACTCTCATTTTTCCAGGAGGAGAAGCACATAGATATAGCTTTTGCTTATGCATCAAAGATCACACTAACAGCTCCCCGCCTCTGAAATCTACAGGGTAACCTCCAGGTACTCTCAGTTCTTACATCCACTCTTCCCCATTTCCTGCCCGTGCTTCTTCAAGCATCATGAATTTCATCTGGGTCTGTCTTGCTTCTCATCTAACTGCTTGCTATATTCTTAGTCACGATCCGAGCTGTAAGCCAACTCCTCATCTATGACATGCATTTGCTAAGTTCCCTAAGGCTCCAGCAGAATTAGCCACAAAGTCATTCCAGTGAAATGTGCAAGGAGACAGAGATAGATCTAACTAACCACAGCTCTGCCAGTAGCACTGCTAGGGAGCAAATCAATAGCCACACCATGTCCCCTTTTGGGCACGCAGTTATTACGCAACCTGCTTAAATGTAAGCTGTGAAAAAGACAGCAAAACCATCGTGATCAATAACGCTCAGAAAGGAATCTTTCATGTCATTTGCACTCCTCTGCTCAGTTAACTCTGCCCAGTATTTTGCTGGCAATTAAGCCATGGGAAAAGCAGCATCAGGATTCTTTCTGCTTCAAAATTGAGGAATGAAACCCATTCTTCACACAATCAATTGCAAGTTACAACAGCAGCTGGGTAACAAAGAGCTCCAGCCCAAAATTCTAGACCACTGTCAAAATACAGCATACTCAAATCTGAACAAAGCCAAAGTAAAAGGAAAAGTATATTTGAAAATGAAGCTTTTTCCATACTGCTTTCTTGGTAAATTGAATTTTTTTCAAAATTCTCCTCAATCATTGACTTTTCCTACTCTATTAAAAAAAAAAAAAATTGTGAAATCACAGAGCTGAGTATATCCCTGAAAGGGTACTACTTAAATCCATCACTTTCTGCAGCCCATCTTTTCCTTTTCACAGCTATGCACTGGCCTGCAGTATGCCAGTATGCTAACTTCTCAAAATGAGCTGTAAGCCCAAGCACATCCCAGGAATCACATCTACTTCTTCTGCTAAAAACTGAGAGAAAACACTGGGAACTCCAGTGTGAACGCCTCCATTCTGTGGTCCTCATTCAAGAACAGAGTCAGCTCCTTTCACTTTTTTTTTTGCTTCCCAGACTCTGAGGTCATCTCTCCGTAGCCTATTTTTATCATCCAGCCACCTTATTTTCAAGGCACACAAAGGCACCCTTACTACACTTTAAGAAAAAACACCAGTCACTATCCTCTCTTCATCTATATCTCTCTTCTCTGTCTATTCAAACTAGACTCACTTTGACTTCATTCTCTTAATTGAACATGTACTGAAAGATAAAATTCTGAAAAAAATTTCAATGCTTTGGTTTATTCTCCTGTCCCTAAGATTTTCTGCAATTGACTTTATGCAAATTATTGCCAGTTCAACCAATTACGCTTGTTTTCTTACTTCTGCATTTCTTCACTTCCACAACACACCATCTCTCCCACTCCACCTTTACTCCATGGCTGCAACATATCATAAATCCAGTGGTTCTAATCCTAACCTCATTCACAGCTTTTTCTTGAAAAAAACTCTTCA